>OX101752.1:167987550-169306080 GCA_944452675.1 Tachina lurida | reverse complement strand
ATTGAAAAAAAGACGATGTATAGTCCATTAAATTTTTTTCATAAAAAAATTTTTTGCATGAAAAATGGATGATGTATAGTTTATTAAATTATTTGCTCGAAAAGAAGACGACGTATATAGTCCATTTAAGTTTTTACATACGAAATGGACGAATTATAGTCAATTTAATTTTTTATAAAAATTTTTAAAATGGACGATATATAGTCCATTAAATTTTGTATATATAGCCAGTCCATTTAATTTTTTGCATGAAAAATAGACGATGTATAGTCTATAAAATTTTTTGCATACGAATCGGACGATTTATAGTCGATAAAATTTTTTCATAAAAAATTGAAAAAAAACACGTATAGTCCATTAAATTTTTTTCATAAAAGAATTTTTTGCATGAAAAATTGATGATGTATAGTTTATTAAATTCTTTGCACGAAAAGAAGACGACGTATATAGTCCACTTAAGTTTTTACATACGAAATGGACGAATTATAGTCAATTTAATTTTTTATAAAAATTTTAAAAATGGACGATGTATAGTCCATTAAACTTTGTATATATAGCCAGTCCATTTAATTTTTTGCATGAAAAATAGACGATGTATAGTCTATAAAATTTTTTGCATACGAATCGGACGATTTATAGTCGATAAAATTTTTTCATAAAAAATTGAAAAAAAGACGATGTATAGTCCATTAAATTGTTTTCATAAAAAAATTTTTTGCATGAAAAATGGATGATGTATAGTTTATTAAATTCTTTGCACGAAAAGAAGACGACGTATATAGTCCACTTAAGTTTTTACATACGAAATGGACGAATTATAGTCAATTTAATTTTTTATAAAAATTTTAAAAATGGACGATGTATAGTCCATTAAATTTTGTATATATAGCCAGTCCATTTAATTTTTTGCATGAAAAATAGACGATGTATAGTATATAAAATTTTTTGCATACGAATCGGACGATTTATAGTCGATAAAATTTTTTCATAAAAAATTTAAAAAAAGACGATGTATAGTCCATTAAATTTTTTTCATAAAAAAATTTTTTGCATGAAAAATGGATGATGTATAGTTTATTAAATTCTTTGCACGAAAAGAAGATGACGTATATAGTCCACTTAAGTTTTTACATACGAAATGGACGAATGATAGTCAATTTAATTTTTTATAAAAATTTTAAAAATGAACGATGTATAGTCCATTAAATTTTGCATATATAGCCAGTCCATTAAATTTTTTGCATGAAAAATAGACGATGTATAGTCTATAAAATTTTTTGCATACGAATCGGACGATTTATAGTCGATAAAATTTTTTCATAAAAAATTTAAAAAAAGACGATGTATAGTCCATTAAATTTTTTTCATAAAAAAATTGTTTGCATGAAAACTGGATGATGTATATATAGTTTGTTAAATTCTTTGCACGAAAAGAAGACGACGTATGTAGTCCACTTAATTTTTACATATGAAATGGACGAATGATAGTCAATTTAATTTTTTATAAAAATTTTAAAAATGGACGATGTATAGTCCATTAAATTTTGTATATATAGCCAGTCCATTAAATTTTTTGCATGAAAAATAGACGATGTATAGTCTATAAAATTTTTTGCATACGAATCGGACGATTTATAGTCGATAAAATTTTTTTATAAAAAATTGAAAAAAACACGTATAGTCCATTAAATTTTTTTCATAAAAGAATTTTTTGCATGAAAAATTGATGATGTATAGTTTATTAAATTCTTTGCACGAAAAGAAGACGACGTATATAGTCCACTTAAGTTTTTACATACGAAATGGACGAATGATAGTCAATTTAATTTTTTATAAAAATTTTAAAAATGGACGATGTATAGTCCATTAAATTTTGCATATATAGCCAGTCCATTAAATTTTTTGCATGAAAAATAGACGATGTATAGTCTATAAAATTTTTTGCATACGAATCGGACGATTTATAGTTGATAAAATTTTTTCATAAAAAATTGAAAAAAAGACGATGTATAGTCCATTAAATTTTTTTCATAACAAAATTTTTTCCATGAAAAATGGATGATGTATAGTTTATGAAATTCTTTGCACGAAAAGAAGACGACGTATATAGTCCACTTAAGTTTTTACATACGAAATGGACGAATTATAGTCAATTTATTTTTTTATAAAAATTTTAAAAATGGATGATGTATAGTCCATTAAATTTTGTATATATAGCCAGTCCATTTAATTTTTTGCATGAAAAATAGACGATGTATAGTATATAAAATTTTTTGCATACGAATTGGACGATTTATAGTCGATAAAATTTTTTCATAAAAAATTGAAAAAAAGACGATGTATATATAGTCCATTAAATTTTTTTCATAAAAAAATTTTTTGCATGAAAAATGGATGATGTATAGTTTATTAAATTCTTTGCACGAAAAGAAGACGACGTATATAGTCCACTTAAGTTTTTACATACGAAATGGACGAATTATAGTCAATTTAATTTTTTAAAATTTTAAAAATGGACGATGTATAGTCCATTAAATTTTGTATATATAGCCAGTCCATTTAATTTTTTGCATGAAAAATAGACGATGTATAGTCTATAAAATTTTTTGCATACGAATCGGACGATTTATAGCCGATAAAATTTTTTCATAAAAATTGAAAAAAAGACGATGTATAGTCCATTAAATTTTTTTCATAAAAAAATTTTTTGCATGAAAAATGGATGATGTATAGTTTATTAAATTATTTGTACGAAAAGAAGACGACGTATATAGTCCACTTAAGTTTTTACATACGAAATGGACGAATTATAGTCAATTTATTTTTTTATAAAAATTTTAAAAATGGATGATGTATAGTCCATTAAATTTTGTATATATAGCCAGTCCATTTAATTTTTTGCATGAAAAATAGACGATGTATAGTCTATAAAATTTTTTGCATACGAATCGGACGATTTATAGTCGATAAAATTTTTTCATAAAAAATTGAAAAAAACACGTATAGTCCATTAAATTTTTTTCATAAAAGAATTTTTTGCATGAAAAATGGATGATGTATAGTTTATTAAATTCTTTGCACGAAAAGAAGACGACGTATATAGTCCACTTAAGTTTTTACATACGAAATGGACGAATTATAGTCAATTTATTTTTTTATAAAAATTTTAAAAATGGATGATGTATAGTCCATTAAATTTTGTATATATAGCCAGTCCATTTAATTTTTTGCATGAAAAATAGACGATGTATAGTATATAAAATTTTTTGCATACGAATTGGACGATTTATAGTCGATAAAATTTTTTCATAAAAAATTGAAAAAAAGACGATGTATTATTATAGTCCATTAAATTTTTTTCATAAAAAAATTTTTTGCATGAAAAATGGATGATGTATAGTTTATTAAATTCTTTGCACGAGAAGAAGACGACGTATATAGTCCACTTAACTTTTTACATACGAAATGGACGAATGATAGTCAATTTAATTTTTTATAAAAATTTTAAAAATGGACGATGTATAGTCCATTAAATTTTGTATATATAGCCAGTCCATTTAATTTTTTGCATGAAAAATAGACGATGTATAGTCTATAAAATTTTTTGCATACGAATCGGACGATTTATAGTCGATAAAATTTTTTCATAAAAAATTGAAAAAAAGACGACGTATAGTCCATTAAATTTTTTTCATAAAAAAATTTTTTCCATGTAAAATGGATGATGTATAGTTTATTAAATTCTTTGCACGAAAAGAAGACGACGTATATAGTCCAATTAAGTTTTTACATACGAAATGGACGAATTATAGTCAATTTAATTTTATAAAAATTTTAAAAATGGACGATGTATAGTCCATTAAATTTTGTATATATAGCCAGTCCATTTAATTTTTTGCATGAAAAATAGACGATGTATAGTCATAAAATTTTTTGCATACGAATCGGACGATTTATAGTCGATAAAATTTTTTCATAAAAAATTGAAAAAAAGACGATGTATAGTCCATTAAATTTTTTTCATAAAAAAATTTTTTCCATGAAAAATGGATGATGTATAGTTTATTAAATTCTTTGCACGAAAAGAAGACGACGTATATAGTCCAC
Source organism: Tachina lurida (assembly GCA_944452675.1). Classification (NCBI taxonomy): domain Eukaryota; kingdom Metazoa; phylum Arthropoda; class Insecta; order Diptera; family Tachinidae; genus Tachina; species Tachina lurida. Next base: position 169,301,973 of record OX101752.1, on the reverse strand, counting down.
TTAAGTTTTTACATACGAAATGGACGAATGATGGTCAATTTAATTTTTTATAAAAATTTTAAAAATGGACGATGTATAGTCCATTAAATTTTGCATATATAGCCAGTCCATTAAATTTTTTTCATAAAAAAATTTTTTCCATGAAAAATGGATGATGTATAGTTTATTAAATTCTTTGCACGAAAAGAAGACGACGTATATAGTCCACTTAAGTTTTTACATACGAAATGGACGAATGATGGTCAATTTAATTTTTTATAAAAATTTTAAAAATGGATGATGTATAGTCCATTAAATTTTGTATATATAGCCAGTCCATTAAATTTTTTGCATGAAAAATAGACGATGTATAGTCTATAAAATTTTTTGCATACGAATCGGACGATTTATAGTCGATAAAATTTTTTCATAAAAAATTGAAAAAAAGACGATGTATATATAGTCCATTAAATTTTTTTCATAAAAAAATTTTTTGCATGAAAAATGGATGATGTATAGTTTATTAAATTCTTTGCACGAAAAGAAGACGACGTATATAGTCCACTTAAGTTTTTACATACGAAATGGACGAATGATAGTCAATTTAATTTTTTATAAAAATTTTAAAAATGGACGATGTATAGTCCATTAAATTTTGCATATATAGCCAGTCCATTAAATTTTTTGCATGAAAAATAGACGATGTATAGTCTATAAAATTTTTTGCATACGAATCGGACGATTTATAGTCGATAAAATTTTTTCATAAAAAATTTAAAAAAAGACGATGTATAGTCCATTAAATTTTTTTCATAAAAAAATTTTTTGCATGAAAAATGGATGATGTATAGTTTATTAAATTCTTTGCACGAAAAGAAGACGACGTATATAGTCCACTTAAGTTTTTACATACGAAATGGACGAATGATAGTCAATTTAATTTTTTATAAAAATTTTAAAAATGGACGATGTATAGTCCATTAAATTTTGCATATATAGCCAGTCCATTAAATTTTTTGCATGAAAAATAGACGATGTATAGTCTATAAAATTTTTTGCATACGAATCGGACGATTTATAGTCGATAAAATTTTTTCATAAAAAATTTAAAAAAAGACGATGTATAGTCCATTAAATTTTTTTCATAAAAAAATTTTTTGCATGAAAACTGGATGATGTATATATAGTTTGTTAAATTCTTTGCACGAAAAGAAGACGACGTATGTAGTCCACTTAATTTTTACATATGAAATTTACGAATGATAGTCAATTTAATTTTTTATAAAAATTTTAAAAATGGACGATGTATAGTCCATTAAATTTTGTATATATAGCCAGTCCATTAAATTTTTTGCATGAAAAATAGACGATGTATAGTCTATAAAATTTTTTGCATACGAATCGGACGATTTATAGTCGATAAAATTTTTTTATAAAAAATTGAAAAAAACACGTATAGTCCATTAAATTTTTTTCATAAAAGAATTTTTTGCATGAAAAATTGATGATGTATAGTTTATTAAATTCTTTGCACGAAAAGAAGACGACGTATATAGTCCACTTAAGTTTTTACATACGAAATGGACGAATGATAGTCAATTTAATTTTTTATAAAAATTTTAAAAATGGACGATGTATAGTCCATTAAATTTTTGTGTATATATAGCCAGTCCATTTAATTTTTTGCATGAGAAACAGACGATGTATAGTCTATAAAATTTTTTGCATACGAATCGGACGATTTGTAGTCGATAAAATTTTTTCATAAAAAATTGAAAAAAAGACGATGTATAGTCCATTAAATTTTTTTCTTAAAAAAATTTTTTGCATGAAAAATGGATGATGTATAGTTTATTAAATTCTTTGCACGAAAAGAAGACGACGTATATAGTCCACTTAAGTTTTTACATACGAAATGGACGAATGATAGTCAATTTAATTTTTTATAAAAATTTTAAAAATGGACGATGTATAGTCCATTAAATTTTTGTGTATATATAGCCAGTCCATTTAATTTTTTGCATGAGAAACAGACGATGTATAGTCTATAAAATTTTTTGCATACGAATCGGACGATTTGTAGTCGATAAAATTTTTTCATAAAAAATTGAAAAAAAGACGATCTATAGTCCATTAAATTTTTTTCATAAAAAAATTTTTTGCATGAAAAATTGATGATGTATAGTTTATTAAATTCTTTGCACGAAAAGAAGACGACGTATATAGTCCACTTAAGTTTTTACATACGAAATGGACGAATTATAGTCAATTTAATTTTTTATAAAAATTTTAATAAATTCAGTAAAGTGCGACTTTGACTCGCGCACGACGGGTTCCGTACGTTGGGCTTTGAGCATTTTTTTAATACAGTGTTTTTTACGTTTTTTCAGCTGAATTTTTTTTTTATTTTTCGCTTTTTTCTCGTTTTGGCGATTTTTTAAATTTTGGCGATTTTTTTTTTTAATTTTGGCGATTTTTTTCATTTTGCCGATTTTTTTTCATTTTGGCGATTTTTTTCTTTTTGTGATTTTTTTCATTTTGACGATTTTTTCATTCTTGCGATTATTTTTTAATTTGGCGATTTTTTCATTTTGGCGATTTTTTCGGTTTTTTGCGACTTAATTTCGATTTAAAGTTTTTTTTTAATTTGGTGTTTTTTTTCGTTTTGGCTATTTGTTTTTTTATTTTGGCGATTTTTTTTTCGGTTTGGCGATTTTATAATTTTGAGATTTTTTTGCTTTACCGTTTTTGAAAATTTCAACAAGTTTGCTCTTACGGTTTCCAAGATACAGCAAGTTATCAAAGTTACATAGTCGAAATTACATTAACTGAATGTACACCCTTTAATTAAAATTTTTTAAATTTTAGTGTTAATTGTTGTAGTCTGTATAAAAATACACTAACTTTACAAATTTCAAGTGCATATACATACAATTGTATGTATATTACATGGGTTTTTAACATTTGTCGTTGCTTGTTTTGGCACACCCTTTAATTTCCAACTCTCATGTATTTGTTGTTGTAGCGGCCAAGGGTCTACACACTCTGTCCAAATTTCAGGTCCGTAGCTCTTACGGTTCTCGAGAAAATACCCTGTGACGGACAGACGGACAGCGTAGCAAAAACAATAGGGTTTCTTTTCACCTTTGGTGTACGGACCCCTAAAAAAATTTATGAAATAGGATGAAAAGTTTAATTTAGAGCAAACAAAACAGTGATTTAACAACTAAAACAAATAAAAATTTATTTTAGTAATTAATTATTTAGTAATTTTAGTTAAATAAATAAATCAATTAAGTAGCGCGATTCACTAACTTCTTTTAACGATAATCGCATCATTAAAATAATTATAACGAAAATTTATTGAATTTGCTATTCAGTAACATTTTTAACGATATTCGCTGCAGATTATGTCAGCTGTGTCTTTATTTAAGCGACAATAATTTATATGCTGTTAATTTTATCGACAATAATCAACAAAAAATATCAGCTGCGTACTATCGTTAAAAAGAAATTACAGAATCACACAATCGTTATTGCAAGCGACAAATTGTATAGTGAATAATTACGATTGTCGGATCGTTAAAAGTTACTGAATCGCACCACTGAAATAACAAAATATAAGCAACAGGTATTTGCGAAAGAACCATTCAAGTGTAAAGAATCCTGTCTCCTGTAGGCAGTATTTTCATTTGTTTTAGAAGAGAAGACCCCTGCAATAAATTAAATAGACCTAAAAAAATCTTTGTTTGTTGTTGGCTAAGCATGTCTACATGGATTTCGTCGCTGCTTAAGCAACTCATCAATAGACTTTGACCACAATGCAAAAAAAGGTTACAGAACCTCAATGCTTATAGAGTCTATAATATAGACAAACTTTGATTAAATGATTGAGAATTACAAAACTAAAGGGTGGTTTTTAATAGAGTTATAGAAGTTTGAAATGGAATAAAACAACGACAAATTTTTTAAATTGACATGAAATTTACTTTATTTGAAAGATAATCTTCTGGCATTGTAATTTAAATATGACTTCTGTCTTATGTCCGCAACGGCTGGCTCGGACGTAGTCTAACCTAGAGGTCCAATTTTCGATTACTTTTTCCAACACTTGCGGGCGTAATATTGGCAATAACGCTGCGAATATTGTCCTCCAAGTGATCAATCGTTTCGGGCTTAGCGGTGTAGACTAGCAACTTCACATGTCACCGCAGAAAATAATCTAGCGGCGTTAAATCGCACGATCTTGGAGGCCAATTCACGAGTCCAAAACGGGAAACTATTCGGTTACCAAACGTTTCCTTCAATAAATCAATTGTGAAATCTTGCGCAGTCTTATTGACACAGCTCCTGCACATCATGGTTGTTCAATTGATGGATGAATATCAGAATCTTATTTCTGTTAAATAATCACCCTGAATCCAGTTGTCAACATAGACGTCACGTTAATACATTCCAATCAAAAAAAGTGGGACTTGTCCATTGTCCGTAGCAGCTGACTGCTATTGAGAGGCTCATCCTATTTTGTAGATGTTATGGAACAGAAATAGATTGTCAATAGCACAAAATTGTTTTCGAGAGTGGTTGTTTACTCGCTCTCCCAATTTTTTTTTATATTGTATTGACATGGCGTCGATGTTGACAACTAGAATAAGGGTGAATATGAAATAATTGTAAGCTGTCATTCATTTCACATTTTGTAGTATAATGCCAGCATTGTATTTGCTCATTGTCGCCAACAAAAATAGAATTGGACTATAAGGACAAAATCGGCATGGATAACAACCTGCCGCCGTGTTGCCTTGCTGTCGTCAAAATAATCATTGTAACATAAATATCTTTATACTACTCGTATTTCGGTTTAATGCTTTGTGCACACTATTATGCATAGGTCGAACATTGGCTAGATTTTCTCTTTTTAGCCATATCGTACCATTTTTTTTTACGAAAATCGATTATTTATGATCGTAGAAGTTCAAAAATATGGCGCTTAAGCTTTTGTCTATATTATAGCTTGATATATCATTTAATCATAGAATCATTTCTTAGTAAGCCCTAATTTCGCTTTTTATAATATATTTTTCCTTTAAATAATATAATATCATGCAAAACTGTTATAATGCCGGCATTTTCTCTAAAATAAACTACTCTTTCAGCAAAACACTGAAGTCAACTTTTTATTTATGTATCCGCCGATGCATGTACGGACATACTAGTACATGCATAATCTTGTTTTTGAAAAATGTAGTAATTATAGTTTTTTTTTGCCAACCTTGTATAGTTTATTATACATAATAAAATAAACTAGTAGTATGTAATAAAAGTAATTTAGGGAAATGACTTAAGTTTCATAACAATTTTCGTCCTTCATTTGTCACATTTTCCAAATTCATTTCCGTTTATGTGTGCCCCAAAAAGGTTGGAATTAATTTGGCCGGACCATTTATGGGAAATTAAACCCACACATCATTACACAAACAAGTTGTTTTTTTTTTTGTAAGTATGAATGAGCTTTAACAGGCAATTAGAAACTTGTTTTTACGAGTACAGTGGACATCCAGTAGCACGTACTGTCGTTTGCACGAATTTCTCATAGTGCGAAAGGCAAATTTTTTGCATTAGTTATTCTATAGTACGAACAGAAAAATTTTTGCTATTCGATAGTACGAATAAATCAATTTTTATATGTAACTTTTATACATGATTGAAATTTAGGCTTTAATTTGAACTTTTTATTTGTTTTTGTTTCTGCAGGCAACTGTCAAATGGTTGCCGTGAAGTTTAATAGTGATAACAGATGTCTTGTGTCACGTGCTATACATTTGATACATACAAAAAAAAAACAAATTTCTTTAATAGATATGTTAAAATTATAGAAGGTAGTGAAAGTGGAAAATCTCTTATATGAAATTTGTAGCAAGTATGGGACAATCAGTTGCACTGTAAGAAAACAGAAGGTTCAGCTTTTAGCTGCAGCAGGAGTACTGATTTCTTACTACGGAATAGCACCAGCGGAATAAAAAAAATAATGATGCGCTATACCAGTGGTTGTTGTCTTAAAGAAAATCTAATGATGGTGACATTTGTGCCAGCGACAGCTGACTCGCAAAATTCAATATTGCTACGCACACAGTGGTTCCACATAGAAAAAAGGGTATCTTTGAAACTTGCGAGACGTCTGTTTTGCAGCTATTTTATTTAGTATTTTAAATCAAAGATATAAGTCTGAAATAATTTCTAGTCAGGCTTAAGTTCAGTAATTTCAATTCTTATTGAATGAAATATTTTATTAAATAATATGAGATTCTAAAGAAGAGAAGAAAAATTAAACTTAGACTTTTTATTAGCTGAGGGAAATACCGATATTTTTCTGCGCAGCCACGTAATTCATCAGAGCGCATTTGAGGCCAAAAACCAAAATTTTAAAGTTCGAATTCAAATATCTTTGAAATTACTAAACACATCTTCGTATTCATGGCCTATTTGAGGCCATCAGCGCAGAAGTGGTGTAACACACATCAATTTATTTAAACAATCGCTCTTTTTAACCCCCGACCAAGAAAAAGGGGTGTTATAAGTTTGTAGTGTGTGTCTGTGTATCTGTGGATTTGTGTATTGTGTATCTGTGTATCTGTGTCTGTCCGTGTCCACGTACAGCCCAAACGGCTGGACCGATTTTGATTTAGTTTTTTCTGTTTGAAAGGTGATCGAGATGGTTTTTAACCATGTTTGATGAAAATGGGTCCAGCCGTTTAGATGATGTCAAATCTTTTCTAAATATATCGGGGGGGTTTAAAATTTTTAATTTTTGTTATTAATTATTTAATTGCTTTATTACTTTGCAATATTATGATCTGTGTGATTTTTCAGGCTCCATATTCTTTAGAATACCAAAAGGTTTACTCTACTTTTTTTTTGATAGTTGGTAATATAAATAATGTATATATCACCAGAATAGCAACCAAAAAACGCATGTGGGGTTACACTACTTATACGCTAATAGCCTCATTTAAACAAACTTAAATTTATATTTATAAAAGTTATAAGGCCAACAAAGTTTTTCATACCCGAGGTAGACAATTTCTACACCCTGTAGATCTCCGTGCGTTTCCATAGGGTAGTATAAATTTCAATATTACTCGTATTAAAGTTTAAGTCCTCCTCTATAATTTCTTCATACATTGTTTTGTTATTAAATCGCAGGTTTCAAAGATGCAGATTTAGGGCCTGTTTGTCTAAATGCGAACGAACGTTTCGATCGAACATTAGCATTGAAAACAATAAAAAAAATTTTAAATGTTAAAAACCCCCGATATATTTAGAAAAGATGTGTTATCTTTTAAACGGCTGGACCGATTTTCTTCAAACATAGTTAAGAACCTTCTCGATCAAAGCACTTTCAAACAGAAAAAACTAACTTAAAATCGGTCTAGCCGTTTGGTCTGTACGTGGACACGGACAGATACACAGACACACAGACACACACTACAAACCTTTAACACCCCTTTATTTTGGTAGGGGGTTAAAATACAAATTTGAGTTTTTGTTTTTATTTTTAATATAAACAGGCCCTTATTACCCTTTTTTCTATTTGAATCCACTTTGCGGCATAAGAATTTAGCGAAAATATGTCGCCTTCTAAGGAACTTGTAGCTGCATTTATCAATAAACTCCAATAAACAAAATCAAATATGACAATGATAGTAATGACGATCAAATTTTGCTTCCAGGATCTTATTCTCCTAAAGATAAAACATGAAGATGCAATTAAATATTTTGAAATAAATAAAAAAAGCTGTAGTCCAATAATTTCAATTTTCCAACATTACAAAATGACCTCACCATATATAATTCGTACTATTGGACGTCCACTGTATTAATTTTATAAAGGTCTTTTCAGTACAAAAAATAATATAAACTTGCAGCAACAAAACAAACAAAAATTACTACCAATGGCGTTGTTTTCGTGTTAAATTAATGTGAAATAAAATTACTGTTTTAAATATGGAAAACTATTCGAATTAGTGACTATTAAGGATTGTATATAAAATATTACTAAATGAATGAATTAAAAATATTAGTAGTTGTTGTGTATCACAAGTCCTTCTAAATAGTGTCCTTCAAAATGTTGATGAATTTCCGCTAAAATAAATTTTGTAAAAAATCATGCTTGCGAATGCGGTTTGAGGGACTAGCCTGTATTATCAGGACCCGCGAAATAATATTTTAAGTCCAATTAAGTAAATGTCTTTAAGTTGGCAACATTTATTACATACATACAGGGTGATTTGTATTGATGTATAAAACTTTAAGTTGGCAACATTTATTTAATTGACGGCCATTTTGTCAGCTGTCAAGTTTGGTTTGGCATTTCAACATGAATGGACTGACGCCTGAACAACGCTTCCAAATTGTGCAAATTTATTTTGAAAAACATGGTTCTGTTCGAAATACGTATCGCGCACTACGTCCATTTTACGGTCAATATAATCATCCTTTACAGCAATTAGTACGATTAACTATGGAACATTTTTGCACCATGTTTACTACAAACGTCTAAGACGTCGAACAGTGCGTACAGGAGAAGTAATTTCTGTTATAGAGCGTAGCGTACAGGAAGACTCGAATCAGCTATAGAGCCATGATTACTGACTTTTTCGTTCATCAATTGAATAACCATAATGTGCAGGAGCTGTGGTCTCAAAACATACGATTCAGACCTGTGCATTGGCCTCGCAGATCGTGCGATTTAAAGCCGCTAGACTATTTTCTATGGGAATATAAGAAGGCGCTGGTCTACGCCGATAAGCGTGAAACGATTGACATTCGCCTCATTATTGCCAATATACGGCCACAAATGTTGGAAAAAGTGATCGAAAATTGGTCCTTCAGATTAGACTACGTCCGAGCAAGTCGTGGCGGTCGTATGCCAGAAAACATATTTAAATTTAAATTCCGGAAGATTATATTTCGGGTAAAGTAAATTTCATGTCAAAGTATAAAATTCATGTTTGTTTTATTCCATTTGAAAGCTCTATACAAATATAAAAAAACCTTTATTTTTAATATTTTTTTTAACTTCAAATTCGATTTTCTTCAAATGATTTTTTTGTGGCATATGAAGAAGACCTTCATTTATAATATTATTTTTATCAGCCTTACTTTTTAAAATGTTTTCCATGACATCAAGTCTATGACGTGCTGTAAGTTTATACAAGTTTAACTTTAATAAATTTATGGATTTCTTTCTTTATATGTATATGTATATATTTTTAATTTTATTTGCTTAGTTTGCATTCATTCTGTACTGTTCTGTATTAAGGGCGGTTTTGTTCGACAACTCAAAACATGAGACATAATTTTCTATTTTTAACAACAACATACATACGAGTACATTCATATTAAGCATTGTAAATATTTGAATAGAATTTGATCAAATTTAGTTTAAAATTGTCCATGCATTTCATAAATTTTCTGAATAGTTCTTGTTCAATTTCACCTTGGATCAATAGATACTCGTTTTATAATTATATTTGCTCAATTCACAACCTATTGTGGTAGTCGTAGTTCGTAATTTCTGTTGTTGGTAATTTCAATAAAAACATTGTTTATAAACAAATGTTTATTTAGCAATTACCAATAACGTTTGTACGAACTATGACGCCTACAATAGGTTGTGAATTGAGCAATTATGTATTATGTTTTTTTTTTTCATTCAAAAACTAAAGTACTTTTGTGAAAACAACAACACCTGTTCCAAAATTTTTAGTATTGTTAAGTATCAGTTTGGTAATATTAATTTTTAATCACAAAATAGATTTAGAATTGAGGATTCTATAGCTTAACTTTATTTTTAATTTTTGTTTAAAGAGAAGTAACATTTCGGCAATTAATTTGCTTGCTAACACACATGTCGTCACTTAAAATCCAAAGGCCGTAACAACCAAAAAATTCAAAATAGACTTTTAGATTGATTATGCTAATCATATCACCAAAATACATATTTCCTTAACATTTTACTTACATATAAGCATTTCTCCGAGAAAACCACTTTTTTGTCGCGTGCGACAGCAAGCAATTAACCTTGTATTTCTGAACAACGTGACTCGATTTTTCTTAGAATTTTACCTAACGTAGAGCTGCTGACGGCCTACACAAATATATAAAGAAGTAAAAAAAAGTTTTGTTTTCTTTGAAAAAACAAGCATATTTGCTTAGTGTCGCACGCTACAAAAAGTTGACATTCCTGTGGAAATGCCTATATGTTCAAAAATACCGATTTTATTCATTATTCAATTTGGCACCTAACAAATAAATAGTCTTAAATTTATAAAATGTTTTGCTTTTCCTGTAAAAAAAAGTAATAAGTGTACTTACGGCGATTTGAATTTTAGATGACGATATATATATATATATATATGTATGTATATATGTATGTATATGCAGGTGTCTTACCTTCTTTAGGAAAATTACATCTTAATGACGATATGTCCAACGTTTCTACCAAAAATTATTTCAGCTCAAGATGTAAAACGACGTGATGAAAATTTAAAAGGTCAACCTAATAAGGGACAATACGTACTCCGCTACTATTATTTAAATATATACGAGTATGTGCCCTTAATTATAAAAGTCGTCTATGTTTTATATTTACTTTGGGTTCGATATTAAGACTAATTTATTTCTTTAATTAGATAATCCGAAAATTAACTTAATCTCACATTTTCTGTGTAAAAGTTATACATGTTATCAACACACTTTGATTTTTTGTGGGAAGAAGAATAAACTGCCATATTTTATTATTTACAAGTAAAATATTGTGCGTGTTAAAGGAAATAGATAAATAATATAAAATATGTATATTTATTTATGTGTTTTTAATATATTCTTTTATTAACTAAAAGTTATATGTTTCACAGGTGTATGTTGTCAATATTAATGTAAGATGGACCTACCAAGATTTGCCTCTTAAACTAGTAATGCCAGCCATACACAACGCAAGTTCACTGCACAAGTCTGGCACTGTACAGTGCGTTTTTCTAGTACATGGGGGTGGTTGTGCTATTTACGCAGTGAAATGAGTAAATATCAAAACGATTTTGATATTTGCTCAAGTTTGAAAACTGTACAGTGAACTTGTGTAGTGTATGTTGCAAACGCTCAGTTGTGTCGTGATTTTGAAAGTGTTCAAAACAAGAAATGAGCGCAGAAAAAATATTCTGGACAGAGTTCCTAGAATTATACAAAGAATCGCCTGCATTATGGCGCATTAAAATAAAAAATGCACAGTTTACTTATATAGTGTGTGTTAAAGTCCTGCACAAGACCATTTATAAGACCTTTCAAAACATGAGAGATTTTTCAAATGCTTTACTGCAGCGAAATATTATAAAACAAACGCTAAACAACAATGTTGGCAAGACAAACAACTGAAACAAATGTGTAGTGTATGTAATGGCATAAGTAAAACCCAAAAATTAAGATTAAGGCTAACTTAATCTTTAATCTTGAACTCAAAAGATCGCCCTTAGTAAATTACATTTGAACAATTCAATAAATACTTATATATTATGCAAAATTTTAATAAAGAATTGCACTAGTATCGAAGAATATAAAATTCTTTAATATTTATTATATATTATTTGAAGTTTTTTAGAAGCAAAAATGCATATGACTTGGACCATTTTTATAATTAAGGGCACATATCATAAGTATCTTAAGTATATTGGCTTTAATCGAATGAAACAATTGAAAGTTTAGTAGACAATTTACTTTATTATAACATATTTAATCAAATATTAAATCGCATTAATTGATCCATAATAAGATTTTCCTTTTAGTATTGCTATGCTCTTTAAATTCAAAAAATTAAAGATGTTCAACAGAAATACATACGACTTATAATCAGAAAAATTGAATTTTCATACAGACTTTTAAATTATTTAGCTTGTGATAAGTATCAAATTTATATAGTAAGCTTAACAAAACTACAGAATGGAAAAACAATATCATTATAACCCTTAAAGGAAGAAAAACATTAGAGATATCTAAGTATGTATTTAACCTCAGTTATGTATTAAAACTTTAATGAAACAAGAGGCTAGACAAGGCGAAAGAATGTACTTCAACAATAAAAACGAGTTCAAACTACATATACTCGTATATCGTTAGCTAAAATGCAAAAAGGCGTAACTAACAAAAATAAAATTTTACAGGAGAAACAAAAAACTAAACAAAAAACTTAACAAACGTGTAATTAAGTCCCCTTCTTATTTGTTAATAAAAGCGTCATTTTTGATCGCAGAAGTGTAATATTCATAATAATCAATCAAAAACTCGATTTTGAATTTTTTGTTAGTTACGCCTTTTTGCATTTTAGCTGACGATATTTTCTGTTACAAGCATGATAACATTTTCTTGCGTTAAAGTGTTTAGCTAGTACAAGCTTATGGCACACATACATATATGTACATAAATTTTCGTATGTGTGTATACAGGAACTAAATTCCTTGACATTTTTTTCAGTTCACAAACTGTATGTGTATAAATTTTCTTAAGGACTTGAGATATTTTTTAAAAAAAGTTTATTTATCATGTTAAGTTATTTTATTATACAAGTAATAGGAATAAAATTAATCTGATGTTAATGTATGTATGTATGTTTACAAAACATATGGAATAATACATACATGTATATTTTTTTTTGTAAGTCAACACATTTTCTTATCGCTCTTGAGTTTCAATATTTGGCTTCTAATTTATAATTCACATACATATATATAAAAAAACAAGCTATTTTTATAAAACTTAGTTTACACCATCTAGCCAAGATATGAAATTGTCTTTAAAGCAAAACAAATAAGACCATAACATTTTCATAAAGCACACTGCATAAAATTTGTATGTACGTTCATACTCAGCAGTAAAACTCTGAAGACCTTCTTGGTGCAGGCCTTATTAAAGTACTCTTTCGCATAAAATATACGATACACATTCCACACTCCCGTCTATGAGAAGGGAGAAGAGAAGGAGTAACAAGTTTTGTTTTGTTTTTTTACCAAAGCAAGAGCAAAATCCATTAATTTGAAGGCTTTCCAGAATCTTTGGCGAAAGATGCAAGAGCAGAAGGCCTGCTCCGCAATAACAACGCGTGTAAAAAAGATATGCGTATGCGAGCAGGCCTTCTACATCCAAAAGAAGGCGTACAGAGGCCTTCTAGAAGGCATCCTTACTCCTTCTAGTTCCCGCTGGGTAAGAACGGTTATATATAAATATGTACTAGTATATATGTATGTACATAAATTTTTGTGTGTGTAAATATGTGTATTGAGTAACACTAATGGAAAATGTTAACAAGATGCTCTACAAGCCTTATGCTAAGCTGAGTCAGTCAGATATGCTTTATGGTTGATTACCAGACCTTTTCACCCATTCAAAGATTCCTTCCAATGAACGTGCTTGAAATAACAATAACGTTATACGTCTTATAAAGAATCTTCCAATAGGAACTTAACCAGCTTTGATAATTGATAACGACCATATTTGGAAGCTACTTATTATTATTATACACTCAAAAAAAAAAATTAACTAAATCTCAGGGAAATTGTCTAAAAAAGCCATTTTTAAAGGATTTAGAAAAAAAACTTTTGCTTAATAGTAGTACATGTTTTTTTTTGGACTATACTTATTCTGTTAACGCAACGTTTCACACGATGAGGCCGATTTCTGAATGAAAGAGTACGTCAACAGAGAAATTTTTCTCGAATTTTTATTGATACCAAGCCACATGAGGTCCAGAAACATCCAATGCATTCCAGAGAAATTTGCTTTTTGTTGTGGATTATGAGCTGGCGACAACATACTTCTTTGAGAACGACGTTCGTCAGACCGCACCATCAACATCAATGATTACGAACTTCTTTTAGTCAGAATTGTATGATAGGGACACTAAAGACGTGTGGTTTCAATATGGTCATCCCGCGGGGAGGTGATGTGCAATTTTACCAGGTTAGACTTTTATTGTGGGCTTTTCCTAAGTCGCTGGTTTATGCAAAGAAGCCACAAATTACAGTGACCCTTAAAGCGAATATAATCTATGCCATCTATTTCAGTCTGGTGCATAATTCAGCCTAACTTATGCACCTGACTCATGGAAAGTTTGGCATTTTGAATTTACATCGATGGGTTTTTTCAAACGAATAACAATGATGATAATGATATCTCACACATTTTCTAAATATACAGGCATGGTCATGGTGATTTTAAAATCACAATTGTGATGTGATGTTGTTCTGCAAATCACAAAAAAATTTTAACTATTCGGTGTCATTTCATCCTTTCGAAAACACAAGAAAACTGCTGATGTTCTGTTTTGTAAATGCAAAATCACAAATGCAAATCACAAAGCAAATAACAACATTTCTTGCAAGAGAAAGTGTCTTCCATTTTTTCAGAATTTTATAAAATCTTTCGTAGAAAATTGCTTATTTTACTATAAAAATCAATAAAAAAGATATTAAGTTATTCATTTAAAGTGATTGAAAATATAACCAAGTGACTTTAAATTGGCAGGCATTTAGATGACCGATTTAAAATCGCAAAAATTTAAAAAGTTTTGTGTGCAGAACACCTTTCTTGTGATTTCAAATCACTTTCACAAAAAGTGATTTTCAGAACATGCCTGACAAATTGAAAGGTAGAGGGCCTTAATGAAAGACCCTTTACTACATAGTAAATGTTTAACTTCCCTTTTTTTCTATTGTTTTTCTATGCATACTTGAGTTTTTTTTTCTATGTTAGCTGGTATGCCTTCCGATTGAAGTTGGAAGTAGACTGTTAAACAAATAAAAAGTTAATGTGTTAAAAGTGTGTGTGTATACTCTATTGCATTTATGCATAGAAAAGTACAGCATACACACATATGTACGTATATAAATATGTACAATCCCTACAATATACACATCAGAGAGATGCACGTGCACAACTTCATTAACTTACAACCATGACATTTTATTTCAAATACTGCCTTTCTCTCTCTCTCTCTCTCTCTCTCCCACATTAGAAAACAAACACTTCATTAGTTTAGCCATGCAAAAAAATTTCGGCTTATGCAAGTCTTAAAAAAAGTCCAATATAATTTTGTAATATGCGCTAAATTATACTAACAACTGCTATTCGTTGCACTTGTTAATGAGGTAACCTTAGATTAGGTTAGGAAGGGTTTTGCTACAACACAAATAATTTTGTAAATTCTGATAAAAATTTTGTAACAATTTAAATTTAGCAGAGTTCGGCTGAGAGCATCTTGCTTGTCGATAGGTGCAACGTGCTGTTGTGCTCTTGTTGTGGTTTATTTTGATTGATCGTATTGTATACATGTAAATGCCGAAAAGTAGACGACACACGTCGTGTGACCTGTTTCTTCTCTATACATTTTATTTGCAACAAACAATTTACTATAACAGTACAAAATATTTACTGAAACTAAGTTTTATTTAAAACAAACATTTGTTTGATTTTTTTTTGAGAATAATTTTTTCTGTCTAATGTTTTGTTTTGATATACACAGAAAAAACAAAATTAAATTTTCGGTAACCAAATTCATGTTGTAAATTCTGACAACCGTTTTGTAAAAATTGTACTGAAAAATTTTTTTTAGCTAAATTTATTAAGACAAAAATTAACTGAAACTAAAAATTTTTACTTTTTATTATACAAACCTCAACTTAATGATTAATAGAAACAGTACAATAAATTTACTGAAAATAAAATTTACTTTTTATTTGAAAATATTTTGTCAATATTTTTTTGTACTTCTCCGTAGTGAAGTGTAAATTATAGAGTTGCTTGTGCAGTTCTCTAAAACATATTTGTATGGGTGTTTGTACGTACATATAAATGAATATTAGCACTGTGTTATTCACTTCAATTTACAAAACCTGAATATCATTCTAAATAATGTCTTGAATAAGGGCAGCAATCGATCCAACTTTGAAAACAGTAGGCGTTAGGTAGGTGGTAATAATTTTTTTGTTATTTTATTTAGCATTCGTGTTATAGTTTTAATGTCCATTGGGCCAAAAAAAACATTATTGTTATATTTACCACAAGTATAAGATACACAAATATAAGTAGTCGGCACTTTGCGATAATATTCTTTCTGATAAGTTTTCTTTGTCACACTTTGGCAGGATGATTAATAGAACAAGCAAACTTGAACTTATTAAAACTAGCAAAAAATATTTTTTTTTTCCTTCTTACTCATTTTGTATTTATAATTTAGAGTTTATTCTTACAAAAATTTTGCCATTATATAGGAAATATTTTGAACAAATATTTATGCCTTGAAATTTAATTTTTATGTGATACATACATATATTTATAATTAATTGAACTAGAATGAATTTCAATCAGGAATAATTTTTTAGTCGGTGTTATGCCGCTATTTCCCTCAAGCTAAAGTCTAAATTGAATTTTCTTGTCTTATTTAGAAAAACACATTAGTTATTAAGAATATTTCATTGCATAAAAATTTAATATACTGAACTTTGAGCAAAATCTAGTACTTACTAGATTTCACCCAAAATATATTAGATTTCCCATAAAACAAAACAAAATCTTGATTTTGTCAAAATCTACTTAAAATCTAGCAGAACTATGTAGTTTTTTTTTCAAATTTATGCTAAAAAGTCAGCCTGTGTATAAAAAAAGGTGTGCGAATTGGCTAACTTGCAGTTGTTTGGTTCTAGTTTTGGAAAATTTGTATTCGATAATGGGTTTTGTTCTTGATTACAATGTCAAAAAAAAAAAAACTTGGTGTAAACGGTATATATTTCCATAAAGAATTTAATTGAAATCTACTAGATTTTGTGTATATATGCCCTATAAGAAATTATGCCTGATTAAAATTTAGTTTTTATTTGAAAAGTTGAAAAGTTTTCTACCTAAAATATAAAAAATAAGATAATTCAACTATTCACGACACAAGAATATAGTGCACTCACGTGAGATAAATTTGTAATATAACCTAGCCGCACGAAAGTGCACCGGGTCAAGTTTCAGCCTACGCACATATTGTATATATTGACACGAAGCCTGTTTTCTTAACCCTAATATGAAGCAATGTAGCAAATTTATCAAAACCTGTGTGGAAGTCGTTTAAAATGTTATCCATGAACCTGCAAGGGGCATTCGTTGTGTGGTCATATGTATGTATATGAGTAACGTTAATATTTCACTTCAGCATTCACCCTGTACCTATATTGTAAACCCTTTAAGTATGCATCCAAAACGTTATTTGCACACACTTAGTCAAGGTTTAATGTCTAATTAGTTGGGTAAATTCTCTCATCGTTAGTTTGAATGAACATGTTCACAGGAACATGCTACACATTATTAACAACATTATTTTCCTAGAACCTGCGGATTTCCATAAACTTTTGAAATAAATTTTTTCCGAACGATAATAAAGTTTGTTTATATTTACACACAATCCATACATACACACACACATTCTATATAAACATGAGTATGCACTCCAATTTTATTGTGCTCATTTACACCATATTTGCCTGTTTGTACAATATGTGTGTATTCCGGAGTTTATGCTCAAATCATCAACCCATTAACAATGCAAAAATATCGAAGGCCAACAATTTTATTACTGACGCTTCAGCACATGTTGCAAACGCAACAGATCCCGGCGCCGCAAAAACATTTTGCTTGTTTCTATCCAATTACATTATACAGGGTGTTTTTTTAGAGATATAGAACTTCGAATTGAAATAAAACACAAGAAAATCGTTTTAATGTCCATCAATTTGGCTTTATTGGAAGGATAATTTTATGCCATTAATGTTTAAATATGATTTCGGGCATGTGGCCGCCGCGGCTGGCTCGAATAAAGCCAATTCTACAGGTCCAATTTTCAACCACTTTTTCGAGCATATGGGGCCGTATGTTGGCAATAACGCCACGAATGTTGGCTTCCAAGTCCTCTAACGTTTCTGGTTTGTTGGCGTAGACGAGCGACTTCACATATCCCCAAAGAAAATAATCCAATGGTGTCAAATCACACGATCTTGGTGGCCAATTGACAGGTCCATTCCGCGAAATTATGCGCTCATCGAATGTTTCCTTCAATAAATCGATTGTGACGTGCGCTGTGTGGCATGTAGCGCCGTCTTGTTGGAACCGCAACTCATCCACATTCATGCCATCCAATTCGGGAACAAAATAGTCGGTTATCATGGCTCTATACCGGTCTCCATTAACGGTAACTGACGCTCCAGCATTATTTCGGAAGAAGTATGGCCCAATGACTCCACCAGCCTATAGAGCACACCAAACAGTCAGTTTTTGTGGATGTAATGGCGTCTCAAGGGTCTCACGTGGATTCTCTTCACTCCAAATGCGGCAATTTTGCTTGTTGACGTAGCCATTCAACCAAAAATGAGCCTCATCACTGAACAAAATTTTGCGATGAAAATCAGCATCGATATCAATTTCATTTTCGGCCCATACACCAAAATCACGACGCATTGCATGGTCTCGCGGCTTTAATTCTTGCACAAGCTGGATCTTGTAAGGTCGCAAGCCAAGATCTTTGCGCAAAATCTTCCATAAAGTTGATGGACAAAGCTCCAATTGCTGTGCACGGTGGCGAATCGATTCATTCGGGTCCTCTTCAACACTTTGCTCTACAGCGGCAATTGTTTCTTCGGTGCGCACTGTTCGACGTCTCTGCGGATGCGTATTATCACATAGAGTAAACGTAGTGCGAAAACGATCCATGGTTAACCGAATTAATTGCTCTGATGGACGATTATGTCGACCATAAAATGGACGGAGCTTGCGGTAAACTTCGCGAACTGAACCATTATTTTCGAAATAAATTTGCACGATTTGCAAGCGTTGTTCTTTTGTCAACCTGTTCATGATGAAATGGCAAACCAAACTAAATGGCCGCCAGTTAAAAAAGTGATGTCAACTTAAAGTTCTATAAAAAACACCCATTACGAGTTTTAACTGTGCATACCCAGCAAACATTTGCAAGTATGTATTCTAAAATTTAAAATGGCTTGAAATTAAAAAATCTTAAGCCGTTTAACGGTTAATTTCGCTTATTTCTCATACCGCCATTTTAAGTATAGGATGTGTTTAGCAGTTTCATGTAACATTCTAGGAGGGATATATTTTTTTTTCTTGGAGCATTTCAGCCAGCCAGCTCTTCTGCCCTTAGGTCTTTATTGTCCCAAATAAATGCGATCTCATGATTTTTTGAACTTCCCGGTTCTTAACTGAAAGTGCAACACTGCTCCTGTCAACATTCAACTGATAGTTGCCTCTTGTCAAAGTTTGAACAAGCTGCGTCATTTAGTTTGTGTTTGACAGGCATTGATATCAAACTATCCTGGGATTTTGAGGGTGACGTTGGCTGAAGTAGTTAGCACGAACCCAAAGATCCTAGGTTCTAGCCCGGTCTCCGAAATTCTTAAAAAATAACAACACCCCGCATTTTTCTGATGTGCATTAGTGTCCTTTGTATCAGTTGTTGTGGGAAAAATTCTAGTGATGCAAACATAAGGCACTGGTCACTAAACTATGCCGACTTCATCAGATCTAATCCTAATGTAACATCAGAGCGCCTCCTTCGTTGTGTAGCAGAATCATCGGCGAAGTAAAATAACCAACAAAATGGCTACTAAACTAAAGCTTCACAAAATTTAATATGCCTCATTTGACAGCAGAAGGCGCTGCAACACTGCATTAACAAAAAGCGTGCAAAAAAGCTGAGTTGTAAAAGAATGAAGCGTTCCTCTATTTCTCCTTCACCACCGTCTTCTCTATCACTATCCCTTCCCTATCATCCTCTTTTTATCTTCTCTTCAACTAACAGTTAGCACAAAGGTATCATTGTATTGGACCCAAGTGAGCTGGACTCTAAATTTCACCCTTCCTTACCAGCAGTCTGCTAACCTAACCTAACCTATCCTGAGATTTGAGAAGAAAATGGAAAAAAATGAATTTTTTGCACTAAGAGACCAAGGCCAATCTTGGTAAATACTAAAGGGTTTATTCACCATCATGTTTGATGTTAAAAAGTGGTTCGGAAGACGCTGAATGTTCTGGACGCCCAGTTGAAGTCTCTGCATCCGATGCAATTGTAAAGATGCAGTACATGGTGTTGGCCGAATGAATATAGGGGTGTTTGAATTTTTAATAATTATTTGGGTATGGGAAAGATCGACCACAAATGCAATCGTGTGACAGATGTGTTTCAGATTTTCGTGAGCACCTGCCATTACGGCCTTATCTCACGGTGTTCTAAACACTAGGTGCGGGTTAGACGCCAGACCAACGCCGCCTTGCACCCTTTTAGAATGAACCTAGTGCCCATTCTTCAAGGCACTTAACACTGGGAAGCCAAGACTATTCTCCCAGCGATTTTGGTGGCAACCACAACCACCACGTTGAATTCTCAAAGATCACATGCTAAGCGATGTCCCTAAGAGAATACCTCAACCATTGCCGGCACAGCCCAACCACTCATCCGAGATGAACGCATGCCTGTGTCGCCAAAAATCCAGTGCCTACTCCACACACACCAAAATCATCCCTTAAACCCCGTGGGATAGGACGAAGTCGGCGTTTTAGCAAAGGATCCTGACGACCGCTACATACACTCAAAACTTCAGAGCAGCTCGACTGTCGGGCAACCGGCATCCGTGGTACCAGAGACAAGCATCTGGTGATACCTCGAAGATCCACCGTAAAGGTTTCACCGCTATCATCTTTTAAGCTCAGGGTAGTTCTAGGTGACGCTGCACCTAACTGACATCAACAGCAACCTGTCTTCCTTTTATAAATATGTGCACATCCTTTGCTCTGTTGCCAGAGATCGGATAGTAGCACATAAGTTCTACGGGTAATGTACCGAAGGTATGTCATTGGAAAAAGCCACATTAACTCAGCTGGGCCCGGGGCCAAGCCTGTATTCAAAAATAGACTCCCCTGGGGGCAATCGTGTTTGGCGTCATTCTACCGCAATATGGACTAGGTTTTGCATCGTTTCGTAAGGGTCTATGAAATATGGATCCGCCACAGCACACCAGAGACTGTGTGGTCTCTGTAGTCTGCAGTCAAAGCAGTGGGTCTCTCGGAGCGAATTGGCAACGACGAAGGGTTTTCTCATGCAATATACACATGGCGAATATTATGCCATCGTATTGGGTCAATTTAATGAAGCGAAAACTGACGTCATTTTGCCAAGAAAAAGTTCTTTCACATGAATTGTGCCACGATTTAATCCCTCATCCACCCTATTAACCCGATTTAGTCCCGCATCGCATAATTTCGATGTTTTCCTTCGAATTAAATATTAAAAGTTATAAATATTAATTTTTAATAAATATTAATTAATTTAATAATAGGGCGCTATGAAATAAAGCCTAAGAAAATAATGCCCAAATGAAAAAACACCCAATTAAAAAATTCCAACGAAAACAAACTCAAGATGAAATAAAGCTCAAAATAAATGAAATATAGGTCAATTACACATTCCTTTTAAGAGTTTTTTCCCCAAAAATTTTGAAGTGAACTAATCCAAAAATGTAAAAATCAAATTAATAAATATTGTAAAATAATAGTATAAGCATTAAAACACAAAGTTAAATAAGCACCAGCATGTTATTTTCCCTCCTGTTTTAGGCATTTATATCCAAACCCTGCTCACATGCACATCAAAAACATGAACTACTTCTGCCGTCCGAAAAAAAATACGAAAATACACTCACATGCCTCCTTTAAGTTCACATAATAGGTTAATGGAAGATTTGTTTCTTTTCAATATTATTAAGACCGATAAGAAAAACTTTATAAAATTTACGAGTACAATTTACTTTGTACATACAGTCATTGTGAATTTAATCCATTTGTATCTGCAGCTGGTTCAGTTTTCCCTCCACTTGCTCAGCACAAAGTTATTCCGCATGCCTGTGAATGGTTACACTGTTTATTTTATTTTTTATTTAAGCAAAAACAGATATTTATACTAACACACACTCTTATTGGTAGTGAAAACATAAAATTTTTATTAAATTTCTATTACTTAACTGTTGCGTTAGTGGAGAATAAAATGTTAACATTAAACAGCTGATCCCGATTTTACTCTCTCCCGTATTTGCTGGTTCCCCGGCTATTTAGAATAGAACGATTAATACTCGGGAACAAATGATAGGGGAGGGATAAAACTCCCCAGGAAAATTCATAATTGGGCTGTATAACACAACTTTAAAGAACCTAAAATTTTTTGCATTTCTTATTATTAGTCCGGTTTTACATCTGTGTGCCATGTGCCCAAAAAAGCGTAACCACTAATTTCTAATGAAAAACTGTTTGATTGATATAAATTTCAAAAGAACATCAAATCCATTTGTTATTCATTATTCCGTTTGAACTTTGCGAATTTTTTGGCTTTAAAAAAATTATTTTAAGCAAATAAATAAATTGACAAGCCTTGTTCCATTGCTTTGAGTTATATTTCAACCAAAATGTATCTAAGTCCTCGTCCACATTATGAAACAATTGCTGCAAAACTTTTTTGAGTTTGTTGATGAACTGATAAAGAGGAATGGAAAAGGGCACTTTGTTTCATGTACATGCAGTTCTTGTTGAGTACGTCATTCTCATCTCATTCTCATGAGAAATATACTCGTATGAGAAAATGTATTAATTAGCAAAACAAAAATTTCACAGTGTGGACACGAATGCAGTTTCAAAAGCGAAATCAAAAATGCAGCAAATGTTTCACTATATGGACGAGGACTAGAGTTTTTCTTTTTCCCCACTATTTTATTTCCCGTGAAATCGGGATGGGTTTTTAAATTTCCCGGGATCCCGGGAATTACCGTTTGAGAATTTGTGTTTTAATTTAAAACATCCGTATTATTTGAAATTCACTTTAACGAGATCGAACTTACAAAACTAAAAAATCAACAAATTATTAACAAAAACGAATAAGAAGTAAATAAAATATAAAAAGCCACATTAATGGCCTGTTTCACAATAACGAAACTTTCGACTGAGAATTTATATTGAAAACAACATTAAAATATGAAAATTTTGTTTTTGTTTTTAATATAAATTTTCAGTCGAAAGTTTCGTTTCGTTATTGTGAAACAGGCCATAAGAGATTCAGTTTGATTATTATTTGACAGTATTTCATCAGTCATCCTTCGATCATCAGTCGACTTTTCCATGCAAACAAATATTTAAGTATCTCCCATTTTGTATACAAGTACATTCATCTATTACTACGTTTATACGCGCACTATTTGCATATAAAATTATTTTTAAACAAATTAACTCACTGTTTATACGGCATAGCAAAAGTACACAAACTTGGTAGCACTTCTATAGAAAACTTACTTATGTTGACAAAAATAATAGTGTAAATTTACAAAATATCAAATAATTGTTTGTTTAAATCGTCATTATTTGCTTCTATCAATGTTTTTTGTTGCAATATTTATCCATTTATTGTTTTTTGTTATCAAACATTTGTAAGCGTGACAATCTCAAGCATTTTATTTGCAAATAGCGCGTTAATCGTGAATAGTTATCTGAATTAGTAAGTCGCAATAAAAACAATAATATGGCAACAATTTACTGTTTTATTTGCAAATAAGCCCTGCGTATAAACGTAGTATATAATTAGAGAAAACTTACAATTGTTTTTTAATTAGGACTCGATATTTTGTTTGATTTCATTTTTGATACAAGTATTATAAAAGTTTTCTAAAATTAGTTTTTGCACATTGCGCTCAGTTTTTGAAAGATGAAAATATTTGAGTAAAATAAATTCTCTTATATATAAACTTGTTGTAATATATCTGATGGAAAAGCCATAAACAGTTGCTAGTTTAAAACAACAAATTTTATTTATATCTTCTTTTTTTTTGTTATTAGAGTATTGTAAAATTGTCGTTTTAGATTGTCCCTTTCAATGTCGAATTAGACCAGTTGTGCTTCTTCCTTTGCAAGTAATTGTTTTGGAACACAATGAGGATCTGGTGTTTTCTGTAGGATCTGGTGTTTTCTTTTAAAATAGTTTTAAAATAAAATTTGTTATCTTCCATATAAATTGTTGGCATAAAAATTATTTTCTTAAAACATATAAACACTCAATATACATTAATAAGAATTTCCAAACAGTAGACTTTTTTGCGCCCAAAAATTCCCAGGAACTCCAGCGATATATTCCCGGGATCGGAAATTTTGCGGAATTCCCGGGAATTCCCGTGAATATCACCGCCAAGGACTAATAAAACAAATTATTAATAAAATATTTTTGTTTTGAGAAATTGAATTATTTAAAATTTGTTTTCTTCTTGTATTTCAACAAATATTTCGAAAATATTTTTTTTTGCTCTTCATTTTTGTATAAATTTAAATTTTAATCTATTACACGAAAAAAACTTTTTTATTTTAATTTTTTCTGCGAATCCGTTTGAACTGGAATATTTGTGTGTATGTGTATGCTTGTACGTTTAGTTTTGTTTTGTTCCTGCTTTTTTTTTAAATAATTGTTTAATTTAACGTTCAAACAATAAGTTGGTGTTTTCTGTGTGAAAGCTTGCGGTTTTAATTACAAACACGCTTTTACATATTCTGGTTTAGTTTCAACGATATGAGTGTCAACTAAAGTGATTAAAGTAAAAAAGCTGTCAACGTTCGTGGTAATGTTGCATTATTTAGATGTTTAAATTTTAGAGTTAAAATTATAATTCGTAAAAAGAAACATATATCAAGTTACCAAAAAAAAAAGCGTTTAGGAGAAAAGCACTATTTTGTATTACTTTAACAACTACTATGTAGATCCTTGGAGTTATATAAATTAATTGAAATATTAATGTAAAATAACCATGCAACAATTTTGATTTCAAATCATATTAAACTTACAAAAAATATTCACCCTTATTGCGAATGGAGTCGTCGACATCACATCAAGACGACAGTAAAAATTGTCACTTGTCTACTCTTTGTCGACAAGAATTGATTACTATTAACATGCTACATTAATTTACAAATCCTTAGAGATTAGTAAGAAATTGTCAATAAGAGCCAATTGTTGCCGATAATGAGTAGACAATATTTACTGTATCCTTGATGTAGCGTCGTCGACGCCATTCACAATAAGGGAGAATATTTTGTTTAACATTTAACAATTGTATGTTGACAATTGTATGTTGTTGAAGTGTGTTGGTGTTTATTTGCTTCCCTGTCGGAAATTTCGTTAACTTTAAACTAATTTAAATTGGCTAACTATTTCGCAACTAGTACTGACTGACACTTGGGTTACTTTGCAATGTAATCAACTGACTATTTTAACATTGCGATGTCCTAGGCGGTAGTCAATTGTCTCACTCTGCACTACTTTCAGCTAACTTAAAATTGACTTTTTTAAATCACCTGGTAGTCAGTAAATTAAAAAGTTTTTTTCGGGTTTCGAACATGTATCATCACACGTTGTGTACTCAACACGCTACCACTCGGCTTAGCTGCCATCTAAAATAACAACAGCAAAATGATAATATAAAACTGATTAACTGATGTTAATATAAAACTGACTCTCATCAAATTCAATTACGTACTCAACTTAAGAATTAATTTTGGGTTTGTTCTTGATGACTTTGCAGCTAGCTTTTAGTCAGCCTAAGAAAAGTTAACTATAAGTTAAATATTTTTGTAGTCCACCACACATTCTCCGACAGGGTTTCATCATAGCCATAATGCACTGTTGTGCTCAATTGTGTGACTTGTTGTTGTTGTTGTTTGTGTTGATGTTCGCTGTCAATATGAACGCCAGCCTTATTTATAAAAATTATTAAGGCATTATAAAGGCTTAATAAGAAAATTTTTTTTATGAAAATTTGTTTTTATAGGGCCTTAATAATTTTTATAAACAAGGCTGTTAGTTTGTATCTAAATAATAATTAAGCTTGTTATGGCGGCATCAAATTTTATACACGCATTTTCCTGATCCGTGTGCCAAATAGACACAGTTACGTAAGTTAAATAATTAATAAAATAAAAAATTCATAAAAAGTTGATTCAAAGTGGTTCTTTGTGTCATTTCGTTATCCAATTCACGTTGTTTCAAATTGAAATAACTTTGATTCAACATGATTTTTGATTTTGGTTTTATAGTATTGAAATGTTAAATCAACATGAAATAAAGTTATTTCAAAAGGAAACATTTTCTTTCATTACTACTGTAAATCATGTTGAATTAACATGAAATATACATATGTATATAAAGTAAAAGGATTGCCGCAAAATGTTAAATTAAACTTGGTTTCGTAGATGTTAATGTGAAATTGTTCTGTGCGTAGTTGATTCACTATTGACTGACAAATTATACCCCAGACAATTGAAAATCTATTACTTCATCATGGGTACTACTGACTGCATAGTTCTTTTAGGACCATATTCAGGTATTGAAAACAGAGACTCACTAGAAATTTAAGTAACTCTAGTCCATACTACTGATGTTGGTACTATTGCTAGTTCTACTATTGGTAGTTCTTTTGGGACCACAATTGAAAAAATACTCTTCGGCCAAAGTTCAACAAAATATTCGACAAACGTGGTGATGTATGTATGTACACATGTATGTATGTATTATTTCAAATATTAAATGTAAATACAAGTAATAATTTTGTTTATTATGTGCGGTTGTATTGTTCAACTTGTTGATACAAATTTAATTTATTTATTCAATACTTAACGTTGATTTGCATATATTTTTCATTTCTTTGCAGAAAGTGGTTTTTCGTTATTGGTTGCTTAGTAAATTATTAACACAATAAAATCAACAAGAAGAACAACAGCATAAAACAAAGAAAAAGGAAAAGCTACAATAACACCAGAAGGATAATGTCTGTTTAAGCAATTTAGCAATAATGTGTAAGAAAATCAGTTAAAGAGAAAATACTCGTACTTGGCAACCAAGTAACCAAATCGTCTAACTTAACATGCTAACGCACACCAAAGAAAACTTGTAACTTACTTGTACAAAGAATATTAGAATGAGAGATAAAGAAATTTAATGAAGCTGTAAAATAATAAGGAAAATCTTTTAATTATGTGTATTTTTTATTTTTTTCAATAAAAAGAAAAACATAAATAAGAGTAAAAAATAATAATGAAAAAATTAAAATAAAAAAGAAAAATGGAAAAAATACAAAAAGAGAGAAACATAATACCAATTTACTTGTTAAGAGCTTATTGAGCAGCAAACCAAGCAGGAGGAAATATTTTGATACAGAAAATGCTGCAAATATGTACTTCAAAAATTATTAACTTACTGGCAATCGTGTAATTAAATCACATCAAATATTCATAACTTTCAATACCAATTTAAAAAATATATAAAGAGAAAGGACATTTCTTTAAATTGTTGCGCTATACGTATTAAAATTTTGCAATTTTTCACTGACATGTTGGGTTTTCCGATTCATTTTTGATTGATGATGACTAAAAATATTTTGCAGGTTAAACGTTTTAGAAATAAAAATATTCAACACTATTTTGTGGTTTAACATACGAGTATATAGATAAATTATGCATAAAATAAATGGCTAAAAGCAAAACAAAACACGAAAGCAGTGGCACTAAAGCTGCTCTACCAAATACATCATTGTACTATTTCTGGTACATTGAACACGATGACAGATGTGTCAACGGCTCAAACAAACGCACTTGCAAGTGCTAAATCAATAAAATCTAACAATGAAACATGTCACTCAGTTGTGGACGCAACAACAACAACAACAACAACAATAGTCTCTCAGCACACAAGTTGTCCCACAACAGAAGTCAATAACAAACAGAAGGGAAAAATAATAAAAAAAGGCGAACAACATTTGGCAGCCAGCTCAACTGTAGGAAACAAAATGTCCATTGTTGGCATTAAAAGTCCCACACCCACAACACAATCGCCAGTAACAACGCCCAATCAAGCCTTAGTTTCTTTGGACTCTAATAACGCCTCTGCATGTTCCACAACCTTAAAAACACCTGCTAACCAAACAAATCAAATCATTATAACACCCGCCTTACAAACCGATACAAATGGCAAAGCACCGGAAGTGATTGTCACAGTATCATCATCATCATCATCAACATCAACTCCGACTATGACCAAATGTGGTAGTATGAGTAATATAATGAGGAACACAACAAATCTAAGTTCACCAGCGAGCGGGAGTTCAAGTCCTGTTAATAAACTTTCAAGTAAACAGCCACGTGAAGCCACTTCAGAAGATGTAGATGAAGTCGCCCGTTTGTTTGAAGAGAAACCCGAAGCATTTGAAAAATGGTTGATGGAACGTGCACCACCAGAAGCTATAGCGAGACTGCATGAGTTCATCGAGGGCCGTAAGCAACCGTTAAAGAGACCCTCTGTAACATCTGATCTCTTTCAACAATGGATTACGTCCACGCCCATTCAGGTAAGATGAAAAAAATGTTTTGCTTTACTTTAACGTATTTGGAATATTTTTATGTTGTTCGAATTAAGTGATGAGTGACTCATAAATTTAAATTGTAAATTTTAAAGATAATTATTAAAGGAAATTTCTCCAAAAAACTTGACGGTTATGCAAGCCGTGTGCATTTTATCTCCTGCCTGCCATGCCTGTGAAGATACACAAGATAACTTCAATAATTGCCCTACAAGAAATGGAACTGATACAAGATTAGTCACGTGATCGGTGCTAAAGTGATAGGTACGAGTCCGAGTTCTAACACTTCCTATGAAGAGGACCAGTCACTTTAACATGGGGATGGCCTATGATGGGCCTAATTGATACTTTGTATGCACCTTGTGACTTGTTACTGAACTATCCTATAGGAACCTTATCGGTGTATAATCATATAAATTATATATGGAATTCATTCCGACATAGCCACTCGACCACAGGTGTAATAATTTTTTCAAAAGTATAAATACCAGTTAATCTTAGGTTAGGGATGGACAAAAAAATCGAGTTTTAAAAACACTAGATGAATTGTGTCGAAACATCGATATAATCCGATGTTTTTTTTTTGCTCTTGCTCTTGCTCTTGATTCAAGTTTGTACATGTAAACGTGGTAAATGTTATGTGAAAAACTGGGCAACACTTATAAAGCGGCGAATAAGCTCGTGTCTGGCATCTTTACTCCCAACAAACAGCTTGCTAAGTCCCGATTCACACAGACAGAGAAGGAATGCAAATACACACAGAGAAAACAGTGCCTACTAAATACCTCATAAAATAGAACAAAATTAATAAGAAATCCTTATGGTTTTTTTCAATAAGGAAATCTTATTAATTTCATAGAGAAAACCTTTTTGAAAAAATCAAGAAGAAATCTTGTAGTTTTTATGAGGTTATCTTATTGATTTTTCAATAAAAAAATGCGTCTTTATTCTCTGTACTTGTGTATTTTCATTTAAATTCTATATCATATACATATGTATGTATGTATGTAGTATATTGTAGATATTATTTATTCATACATTCATACATACATACACATTATGTTTTATTCTTAACTAACTTACTCACCAAGTATTGAACCAGCAAACTCTAACCAATATGCTATCAAGCAGCCTGAATAACCATTGAAATTATTGTGCATACATTCTTATACAAAAATGAAAAAGATCATGAAAAAAATTGTCTATGTCTATTTATAGAAACGAAATAACAAGACACCTCATAAAATCAAGAAGATTTCCTTATTAAAAAAATCAATAAGATGCTTTACACATAATCATATAGGAACCTACTAAAATCAAGAAGAAAACCTTATTGAAAAAATCAATAAGGCAACCTAATCAAATCAATAAGAAATCCCTATAGTTTACAATCTATAAGAAAACCTAATAGAATTAAGAAGTTTTTCTCTATGGATTGTTTTTTTTGGTGCCAAAAATAACGGAAATTGAGTAAAAAAAAGTTGTGAATAATAAGTTTTTTTCTTGATTTTATGTGGTTTTCTTCTTGATAAAATTAATACGATTTACCACATAAAAACAATAAGGAATCTCTATGAAAAAATCTTCGCTTCTTTCTGCTGGGATACCTCTTAGCCTAAAAACGGTTCATAGAGAAAATCTTCTTGATTCTATGAGGCAGTTTTTTATCTGTGCATATTTATTTTTTCATACAGCTGAACTACGAGTTGATCAACAAAAGTTGAAGTGTGTGAACGGAGAGTAACCACGCGTAAGGCGTATCTAAATCCGATCGGCTGAGAACCGGCTAGCAACGTGTTTATGCAACCAGGCAGGTTTCATTGTCGGTCGCATAGTCTGTAGTCTTGTTTCTGGTGGCGTTCGAAGTTGCATTCGAAGTTTCGAAAATAATAAAATGTTTTGATGTTTATGGGTTGCATTGCCGGTTGCATTGTAGGTTGTAGTGTCTGTGTCAAAATATTCGAAAACGGGTTTCGTAAGCAAGTTGCAATGTCTGTACCTACCATTAAATACCTTTCAATGGTGGGAACATCGGTTCCGTCTGAAAGATTATTTTCGCAAGCGGCGCAGCTGATGACTCAACAAAGAAACAGATTAAGTGGTGAAGCACTTGGTAAACCTTTATTTCTAAACAGTATTGAAAAAAGTATTGGGAGATGTAAAATAAACTTAAGATTTTTTTTTAATAAATAATTAAAAAACAACAATCGATGTATAAAAAACATCGATGTATTTTATGAAATATCGATGCAACATCGATGTATGTTTGGGATGCATCGCATCGGATAAAACGTCGAGGTTTTTTTACAGTGTCCATCCCTAGCTTAGGTTAATATCAAAGTATAGTTACGGGACTGGTTTGAGAGTCTCTGAGAGTACTTACAATATTTGATAGGTCCTGGATTCAACCACATCCAAAATGTTCAGTGCCGTTTACTACAATAGAGCGAGTCCCAATTAAATTGACTAAAGACTAACCATTTAGACGATATGTATTTTTTTCACCATAAAGTACTTTCTCTTAGGACGAGTACGTTTGGATCAATTGTCACCAAATTTACTGCAGGCTTAAACTTAAGTGAGCCCAACATTACCTGTCCTGATGTTGTCGTTAGTCATAGTTTACACTAAGCATGTCTTATTGATAAGCTGATTAGTTTGAAGGAGAGAGAAAGAGAGAGACGAGGGGAACAGAAACGTTTCTTTTCCCCTCGTCTCTCTCTCTCTCTCTCCTAAAAAGCTAATCAGCTAATCAGGAGTTAAACTGCTTAAATAACTGTTCACCCGTTGCATGACATGTTGGCGACCATTTTCTTCTTTACTTTAAGCCTCGCGAAACTTACGTATTGACAAATTTTTGTTGTTACTTTAAATTATGCCGTTTTTTTTATTGTTTGGTTCAAATTTAGGTAAATTCATATAAGGTATACTCGATGTGATATCTTTTAAATGATAACGATCTGATTCGATCACGTTTTTTCAGTTTGAGATTATGTCATTCGATATCCGATCCCGTTATTACATTGTTCGATAGCGAATGCAATAAACTTCAACTGAGAAACGTGATCGAATCAGCTCGTTATCGAAAGCGACGATTAGACACCAGATGTGAACTCGATTTTTGAAATCCAGTTGAAATCATTAATTTCCTTGCATACTAAATTGGTAAAAAGTTTTATTACTGTTTTAAAAAAGCAAAACTTCCGAAATTAAACAATTGCTAAAAAAAAATTTCAAAACAAATATTTCTCAAAGTTTTTGTGGGTAAAATTAAGCAGGATACTTATTTAACATATTTGACTTAAAAAGCGTTACGAACATTAGCCTGTTCAATTCATAAGAATATAGAAATAAATACAGTTCGAAAAATAATAATTAAATTAACTAAAATTAACATACATTTTATTTTGTCTTTTCTATCTGTTAGAATTAAATCACCTGAAGTTCAATTTTCATTTATTGAAAAACAATTTGTCAACATTTCCACAGCAGCAGAAAAATTACATAAAATATTACATAATTTATTATTGTGGTTTTTGCTGTATCCACATAACGAATTGACAAATACGAATTGCGGTTAAATGCACAGATCAATAAAGAAAACCTTTTAAATTAAATTGCAAACTGGTTTTATGGCTAAACACTTTGTGCACCACACTTTTGAATCGAACTTAATAATAATAAAAATAAATAAAAAAAAAACTAAATAACAATTTGCCATTATTTTGCAGTCTTTTTTTTTCTAAGAACATAAGTTTCCATTTTTATAATTTTTATTGAGCAAACATTAGGCTATTCGTTTTAAAATCTTTCAATGTGAAATATTTTTTATTTTTTTTTTTAGAAAAGCCGTTCCTTAACTTTAGCATCAAATGGCAGTCACTTATCATTGGATAATCGACGCCATTTAATGGAATTGGATGAAGGCGAATTGTTTATGGAATTGATACGTGATGTGGCCAATGAATTGGATATCGACGTATTGTGTCATAAAATTTTAGTCAACGTTGGCCTGCTAACACATGCAGATCGTGGTTCATTATTTCTGGCGAAAGGACCACCAAACAATCGATACTTGGTGGCGAAATTATTTGATGTGACACAAAACACACGTAAGTTAAAATTCCATTAAACATTTATGTCCTTTTGTGTGCATGCCTGCCTCATTCGTATACATTTTCTTCTTCTGGACATTGTTTAATTTTCTAAACGAATAAAAAAATTAATGAAACTCACTTTGTATTTTTTTTATTCAGTTGTTTTTATTTCCTTGAATTCGATTGCATTATTTTTTTAGTTATTCATGAGATTAAAAAAAAATAAACTAAAACCTTTTACACAATATTTGATAAAGTATTTAAATATTTGCAAACAGTATTTTTATAACATTTCTGCTGCCATACACAGTTAGGAACAAAAAAGAGACTATTATTTTTATTTAAATAAAAATTTTTGTAAATTTAAATAACAATTTATGAAAATTTACATCAATATATCGCTTATTTACTCAAAAAACGTCACAACTCAAAAAATGGAATGTTTGAAATAGTGATGCAGAATTAATCCTCATGCCCCTCTTCATATTCAGGGCAATCATGAATAAAATTCCGTGAGAAATTTCTCCCTATTTTAATTAGAATTTTTTGTTTTTCCAATTAATTGCAATTGTTTGAAATTGTTCTCCGGGAAAAATTTCTCGCGGAATTTTATTCATGATTGCCCTCCCTCATTGTGTAATAATTTCATACAAATATCGTGTTTACTCAACTCTTGAGAGAAAAATAAAATTTAATTTTTCCATTAAGTTGTTGTAACTAAAAAAAAATTGTGTGTAAATTGAAAACTTCAAACTGGTTGTTTTTAGTTATAATATTTTTGCACCGACTTTAAATCAAGTAGGTTTAAGTAAATCACTTAGAAGTGTTTCCACCGGGCTTGTGAGTGATTTGTTGTTCGCATTTTCGTATTTAATTTATGAGTATGCACGTACTTTATAAGGTGGACGCAGCAGATGTACTGTGAATTTTATCCACATGTAATTGACATTTAAAATTTACTAAATGTTCCTTATTATAATTTTTTCGAAATTGTCAATCACTATTCACTAGTTTCTCTTTTCCCGGACTTTTTCATTTCCCGAGAAAGCGGGAGTTACTTTTCGGAATTCCCGCCCAGTGCAAAACAATACAAAGGGCCTAACCCACGATATCGACAACGTTCGGCTTGACGCACACTTACATTTGAAACAACAACAAAATATCAAAATTTTTGTTTGTCCGACAAGTCGAACGTTGTCGATATCGTGGGTTTAGCCCAAAGTATTTTTTAATTTAACTTATAATTCATGAGATCGATTAAATAATAACGTTTTAAAAAAAGCAATATTAAATGTAAATGCAAAGCCAAATGCATTGATATAACGCAAAAACAATTATATTATTAAAAAATATGTGGAAATACATATGTACGACTTTAGTACAGAATATGCATTAACAGAATCGCTCTTTTTACCAAAGAGAATCGGTAATTACGAGTATTTTGTAATTTTATTTTGTAATTTTTTTTGTTTTCTTGCGCATTTATGTGAATTGTTGTAGAATTAAATTTTGAACGTCGCGTTCCCATTTTGGCCAATAAAAGCCTCTAAATCTCAGAGCACATGTGTGCCAGATGTAAACTCGGCCTTAGTTGTTGTATAGTTTTAGCTTATTGTGCCAGTGCCATCACCTTATTATAGCACCATCGCATTCATAAAGTGAATAACGACACTCATCAAGGAATGTGTACATACAAACTTAAGTTGCTGTAATAAAATAAAAAAATCCCGGGAATGCCCGCACAAATTTCCCGGGAAATCCCGTATGAAAAACACTACTATTGATGGATGACCCAGGGATGGAGCTTGTAACTTTAACAACAACGCAGGGTTGCATAGATAAGTCCATAATTTAAAATAAAACAACTACAAAATTTATGGTAAATCATGTATAAATTAACATGATTTGCTCAAATCAGCATAATTTGTCTAAATCAGATGGCTTCAATAGTACGGTCTTGAGTGGCTCTCTTTTAGGGAAACGAACTTAATTCTGGGAATTGGCGTGGCCAATCTAAGACCTTAATCCCATTACCCACGAGCTATTCTATTTTTATGCGGGTCGTGTGGTTGGGGACTTTACCTACCATGATAAGTTAAAATGGAATATACCAAGCATGATACAATTATACAGGTAACCGCAAATCGACAACAAATTTACAGCAAATAAAACAACAGGGCTTTTTGTTGCTAGTTTCTGGTGCCAACTGTCATAGAGCAATGAAAGATAAACAGCGTGTGTGTGTGTGTTTGTAAAACATAAACAAAATTTGGCAGAGTGCACCACGAAACAAGCAAAACAGCTGGCGCTTCGCGGTTACCTGTATAATTGTATCATGATACCAAGGCTTGGAAGATACGAGTCTTTTAGAATTGATATACAGTCTGTAGTAGAGATGGGGAGCGTGTAGTATTAATGACACGAACACGCGCGACTCAACGCGAAGTCCTCTTGATTTTGACCTCATATATTTTAAAACGGAGCATGCCACTGTGTTCTACGGCTCAAAATTAATTTGGGGTGTCTCGTAATTTTTCTGCGTCATTTCACAAGTTAAAATTTTACTTATGGTGAAATTAGAACTTATTCCATAATTTTATAAAAATTTCGGCTTAAAATTTAAATAATTAATATTAAACTGATAATGCATTAATAATGTTAAAAATAATACAAATGTAATGGAGACAATTGCTAATACGCAAAATTATTGTTTACACTTTTCAATATTCACCCTTATCGGGAAAAAGAGGCGATCATTTTGTTCACGTGAAATATTTCCCATGAACAAAAAATTGTGTGCAAAATTATAAAATAGTGCACTGTCACAGCAACAATGCACATATTTACTACGTTTATACGTACGGCTTATTTGCAAACAAAGCTGTAAATTGTTGCCATATTATTGTTTTATTGCCGCTTATTAACTCAGAAAACTATTCACGACTAACGCACTATTTGCAAACAAAATGCTTGAGGTTTGCTAATAAAAAAAAAACAATAAATTTATAAATATTATAATGACAATAAAAACAAATAATTATTTGTCACTTTATACATTTAAACAATTTTTTCATAAACATACTTAAACTTTGTACAGACGATTGTCAGATATTACAATACTGTCAGCTCTGGCAATGTACTGGCAATAAAAAATTGCCAGCACAAGGTAGATTGCCAGTTCATACGGTTGTATCAAATTTGTCAGAATTTCTTACAATTTATTGCCAGACGGTTATGTGACAATAAATTCATCTGACAAAATCGCCAGTCGAAAAATTGTGAGTTCACACGGTTGTCATATGCACAAATTGTCAGATCTGTTGTTATGCGTTGCCAGACTATAAGCATTTGTTAGAAATTGTTAAATATTAATCGTTTCCGGGTGTGTTAAATGTAAAAAGTGAAAATATAAATTATTAAGGACCATAAAGAAGCAATTGCAATGATTTTGTCTGCATATATTTTATTATATATTTTTTCTTTAAAATCAGTGTTGCCCATAGAGAGAATTATCTTACAATGACGCCATTGTTAGATGCATAAACTTCGCATATCTGACAATATTAAATTGTCTGACAAATATCTGGCAATAATTTTACAATGTGTTCACACGATTGTAAGATGTCTGACAATTTGTTGTCAGCTGCTAGTCTTGCAATGGACTGACAATGCTTTTTCTGGCAACGACGTCGGACAAAAATTGCCAGTTCATACGGTTGTAAGAAATTTTTACCACATTTTACTGGCAATATTGTAAGATCTGACAACCCTCTGTACATAGCTTTACTTTTCTATAAAAGTGCTACCAAGGTTTTACACATTAACTATGCCGTATAAACAAATATTTTTATTTACAAATAGTGCGCGTATAAACGTAGCACATAATTGACGATTACAATTTTAGGGAAAGGGAACACATTTCACGTGAACTTTTATTCCCGATAAGGGTGATTAAAATAATTTACTTGAAAATTTCTGCACTTGTAGATATAACAAATAATTTTTTTTTATTTTAGTGCTCTAGAAGTTTACTCAATGGGTACCTGAAAGTCATCTTCATCATCATGCACTTAAGGAAATCATCCATTATTAAACATGCTAAATACTTTTATTATTTAAACTATTTAATTTATAAAGAAGTATTTGTTAATTTTTATGTTATTAAGCTTGAATTAATTACCTTTGTATGTATTAATTATTTAATTTAATTACTTAATTCTTCTAATAACTTTAAAAATATTTTTTTTTAATAAAGATACGACTAATTTTTTAATTTATACTTCGTTTTAATATTTTTTTTCCTATAAATTTATTTTACTTTTGTTACAAATATACTCGGATCTGTCTTTCTACTCATCAAAAACCACAAACAAATCAACAACACAAACAACTTTCAGTAAATTTTAAATTCGATCAGAAATAGCTGCAAAGTACATTTTTTCTAAAAAAAATATTAAGACAAAAAATAAATTCCATACACTTGGGCGACAACACTCCATGTTTATGAAAACACAAGGCGACTTACATAGATATCGAGGCATAACCGCCAAAATAAAAAGCTTAAACGAAACATTTTTTGGACCCCGGTTTTTTACGAAAATTAGGTTCCAAAATTATGTCGCTTAAATTTTTTTTGTTATGGCACGATATATTGCATTAATTTTATACCCTGAGGTACGCAACTGTTTTTTAGATTCTTGCTGCTAAAAAGAAAAATCTTGCTGCTAACAAGAAAAATAAGGCAACAACGAAAAATCTGATGGAATCCGTTTACGAAGTAGGGTTTCTCCACATGGGCGGGGACACGCCCACTAATTTTTTAATTTGATTTTATGATATTTTACTTATTAGTCTGCTACGAAACTTACCCAACGTATTGGGCTCTCGTAATGACACAATCTCAAAGTTAAAAAATGGGCGGATCCACACCCAATAAAACTTAACATTACAGTTTTACTTAACCGGTTTTTACGAAACTTGGCATACACCCCGAGCTCAAAAAAGGATACAATCTTGAAATCGAAAAAGTGGGCGGTCCACGACCATTAAGTTTTAAGATTATATTTCATGTGCTTGTATTTAACCAATTTTTATGAAACTTGGCACACATCTTGAGCTCTTAAAGAGACACAGTCTTGCATTCAAAAAAGTTCTCGGGGCTACGCCCATTAAATTTTGTCTTATATTGTACGTACTTCCATTTTATCGCTTTTTACGAAACTTGGCACACACCTTGAGCTATGAAAAATACTTTAACTTGTGTTCAAAAAAGTGGGCGGGCCACGCCCATGAAAGGTTAGTATTTAATAATATATGTACTTTTACTTATCCGATTCCCACGAAACTTGGCAAAGAGTTTCGCCTCTTAGAATGACATAATTTTGTGCTTAAAGAAGTGTGCGGGCTCTCCATGCCCCTTAAATATTAATATTATATTTCACTTGCTTCTACCTGACCAATTTTTACAAAACTGTTCACACACACTTTGAGCTCTGAAAGTGACGCGATGTTGAATTTAGAAAAATGAGTCTAAACTAATAGTTGCTTAAAAATAAATAAATTTGCCACCAAAAATTTTAAAATAAAACTTTTTTGAAAATAAACACTGAACAATTCATCCTTCTTGAAATTAGAGTTCGACCGATTAATCGGCTTCGGCTTCGGCCAAAAAAAACGCCTTCGGTCGATCTCTACTTGAAATGCTCTCTCTGAAACGTTGCCAACTCCTAGACAACCACAAGTACATAATGAAAATATGTAAATGAATATTAATTTTTAAACTACATACATATGTACAATATATATATATATATATATATATACATATATATATATACATTGTACATATATATCTATTACTTTCCACTTCATTGTAGCACTTCAAGATGCTGTGAAAAAAGCTCGTTCCGAAGAAATTATAATACCATTTGGTGTTGGCATCGCTGGTATGGTGGCACAAACTAAAAAAACAATCAATATACGAGAGGCGTACAAAGATGCACGATTCAATTGTGAAATTGATTTGAAGACAGGCTATAAAACCAATACGATACTTTCGATGCCGATATGCAATTATGAGGGTGATATTATTGGGGTGGCACAGATAATCAATAAAACGAATGGCTCAAATGAATTCGATGAACACGATGTGGAAATATTTCGTAGATACTTAACGTTTTGCGGAATTGGCATACAAAATGCTCAACTATTTGAAATGTCCGTCCAGGAGTACAGGCGTAATCAGATTTTATTAAATTTGGCGCGCAGCATATTCGAAGAGCAAAATAATTTAGAATGTTTGGTAACGAAAATAATGACCGAAGCCAGGGAGCTTTTAAAGTGTGAAAGATGCTCGGTGTTTTTAGTTGATTTAGATTGTTGCGAATCGGTAAGCGGTATTTGCAAATTCTTACTCAATTAAAATGGTCGATCTCTAATAAAAAAAAACATTTTTTCAGAGTCACTTGGAAAAAATTATTGAGAAACCGAACGAAATACAGAGACGATTAAGTCGAAGTATTAAGAGTAGTGATAGTCTTGATGAAAAGGTAAGTTTGCATGAAAGAAATATTTTTTACAACAATAATACGCGTATAGTAATTTTTAAAATGTATATTTTTAGCATAAAATGCCCAACCGTTTTACAGTACTTTTTGAATTGGGCGCTGAAAATCAATCGGCGAACATTTCAAGGCCTTCAGTTAATGACTTAAGCAATTCAACTTTAGCTCAAATAGCGCAATATGTAGCCTCCACAGGACACACTGTAAATATAGCCGATGTTAGAGAGTGGGTTCTGGAGCACAACCAAATTACGGCTGAGAATGAAATTGACTGCATTAAGGCCATACTTTGTATGCCAATAGTGAATGCCCAAAAAACTGTGATTGGTGTGGCTCAATTAATAAATAAAGGTATCGGTGTACCTTTCACCGATTCGGATGCTTCAATATTTGAGGCGTTCGCCATATTCTGTGGCTTGGGCATACACAATACGCAAATGTATGAAAATGCTTGCAAACTAATGGCCAAACAAAAAGTGGCTTTGGAATGTTTGTCATATCATGCAACTGCACCACAAGAGCAAACAGATAAATTGGTGCAAGATAGAATAGAGTCGGCGGAAGCGTATAATTTATATAGTTTTACGTTCATTGGTAAGTTGTAGAAGACCCCTTATTCTAAAGCTAACGCTAAATTCGATCGCTAAAATGCTAAACAAATACAAAATTAAACATTTTTGGCAATGACATCATAAAATTTCGGTGAATTAAATTTGCAACTCATTGGTTGACTTAGCAATAATACCCCTAATGAAAATTGCATACTTGGCCGAAAATCAACTTTATAGAATTTTAGCGATAGAAATAAAGCTTTAGCGAGATACAGATTAAAGGGGCTGGAGAATTTTCATATTATATTTTAAATTTTAACATCTTTTCAGATTTCGATTTGTGTGATGACGATACCTGTCGTGCTGTCGTGCGCATGTTCTTGCAGTGTAATCTTGTGCAAATGTTTCAAATACCTTATGACGTTTTATGTCGTTGGGTCTTGAGTGTGCGTAAAAATTACCGTCCTGTCAAATACCACAATTGGCGTCATGCTCTCAATGTTGCTCAGACAATGTTTGCCATGATGAAAACCGGCCGTATGGAACGGTTTATGAAGGATTTGGAAATATTTGGTTTGCTTGTTGCATGCTTGTGTCACGATCTAGATCATCGTGGTACCAACAATGCTTTTCAAACTAAAACCGAATCTCCATTGGCCATTTTGTATACAACCAGTACGATGGAACATCACCATTTCGATCAATGCGTTATGATTTTAAATTCTGAAGGAAATAATATATTTCAAGTAAGTGTTGCTATAGTTATTCAATAAAGTGAGACATCTCAGGAAAGACACCCGCACATATGTATATGCTCGGATTTTGATGACCTAAAACCTAAAAAAAAAAATCCCCAAAAAAATTACAAAATAACCTTAAAAACACACATAAAAAAATAAAATGCACTTAAAATTTGTTTATTTCAATCAATTTGCTGTGAACTACAATATGTACATAACAGAGCACAATCAGCTCTAGTTTTAAAGATATAATAATATGTAACATTTGGGCATTTCTCCGAGAAATTCCACTTTTTTGTCGCGCGCGACAGCAAGCAATTAAACTTGTATTTCTGAACAACGTGACTCGATTTTTCTTAAAATTTTACCTAACGTAGAGCTGCTGCTACACAAATACATAAAGTAACAAAAAAAGTTTAATTTTCTTTGAAAAAAACAAACATATTTGCTTGCTGTTGCACGCTACAATAAGTTGACATTCCTGTGGAAATGTCCATTTGCATAATTTACACCACTTTTTGTATTATTCGCTTAATATTTCACGAAGGGTCCTCCAAACTGAAAAGTATTTTCTAGATTAATAATCTACACAAACATTTCTTTCATTTGGATACAGTCACATTGATAAGTATATCACGAAACAGGATGTTAAAAATCGTGTGCTTTTGGTTTAGTCCTTAAAACTTTTTTTAATTATAAATTGTTTAATCTGAAATAATTGATTAGTATGTGTTTTTGTCCGCTGATATCGAAAATAGTTTAATTATATATGTCCTGTTATTATGCTAACCAAGTTCCGAAGTATTCTGCTTTTTTTAAACTTATAATATCTATTGTCTTTTCACTATTTGGCTTTCCAACAGTAGAGTTCTGCCAATCTTTGGCGTGTCGATCTATAGCCAATTTTTTCAATTAATTTTTAAATTCTTGAAAAGTTTTGGCGTTTTCTAGTGTGATGTTATTCAGTAATGATGCCATAGTTGCAAGCCTATCCACCTCTTCGTTGCCAGAGACACCTTATTGTCCTGGAATCCATATTATCTCGATGTCTACAATACCTGTAACCGATTAAATATATCCATAGATTATTGAATTTATTTATAATTTCAAAATTTCCATCATTTGTACAGGCTCTCTCACCGGAAGACTATCGGGCCGTAATGAAAACTGTAGAAAATGCTATACTTTCCACCGATTTGGCAGTATACTTTAAGAAACGTAATGCCTTTTTGGATCTAGTAGAGAATGGTGAATTCGATTGGCAAAGTGACGAAAAGAAAGAATGTGAGTAACACCGAATTTTGAAATAAAAAATAGGTGACTAAAAAACATTTACATATACATATATTAATTTTTTAGTATTATGTGGCATGATGATGACGGCTTGTGACGTAAGCGCCATCGCTAAGCCTTGGGAAGTGCAACATCGTGTTGCAAAACTAGTGGCTGATGAATTTTTCGATCAAGGCGATTTAGAGAAACTGCAATTAAATACGCAACCCGTGGCCATGATGGACAGGTTAATTAAGTCTACACAAACTTGTTCTAGAATATTTAATTTTTTTCCCCATTAAATAGAGAACGTAAAGATGAATTACCAAAAATGCAAGTTGGCTTTATAGATGTTATATGTTTACCCTTGTATCGAGTTTTGTGTGATACTTTCCCTTGGATTACTCCACTGTATGAGGGAACGTTGGAAAATCGTCGTAATTGGCAAGATTTGGCAGAAAAAGTGGAAATGGGTCTAACATGGATTGATCATGATACCATTGATAAGCCAGTCGAAGAATTTGCTGGTAAAAAATTTGTCTTGAACTTTGTAAAAAAAAAAATATGTTCATATGTATATAATTCACGATTGTGTATTTTAATAGTGTGTGCCGATGAAGATATTAAAGACATAGAATTTACAGTGACTACATTAAATTGCCACCAACAGCAGCACAGCGATGATATATCTACACCAGAGCATCACCGCGGTACTTCACGTTTGAGCATAAAAAAGACTGGTGCTTTAGGGAAGGCAGTTAAATCAAAACTCACAAAATCTCTTTACAACAGTATGGATGGCGTTAAGCCAAAAAGTTCTTTGAAATTACTGGAAACCCAAGTCAGCGAAGATTTAGATGACAAAAGTCCTACAAGCCCCTCACAGCCACCAAGTGGTTCTACCAGTCAAATGTCAGCTTCATCATCAATATCATCATCTTGTACCACAAATTCGGCCGATAAAATCAAAAAGCGTTCAAAGTTTTGTTCTCTTTTGTGACGAAAGCCGTCCAACTAGAATTTAAAGTAAGGTGTATATTTTAAAATATTTACCTATACATACT
This sequence comes from Tachina lurida, assembly GCA_944452675.1. NCBI lineage: Eukaryota > Metazoa > Arthropoda > Insecta > Diptera > Tachinidae > Tachina > Tachina lurida. The sequence goes on along the minus strand of OX101752.1, from coordinate 169,259,181 downwards.
TATTCTAGTTGGACTTAATGTTACATCAATTAAAATATCTTATGACATACTGATAACAGGTTGTTTTGCGAAGTTGATCAGATTTTGTGATTTGTACGAATAAGGAACAAAGCAGAGGAAATATTTACACCTCGAACTCAATTATCCCAGTTGAAAACAGCTCTATCTCTCTCTATCTCTTTTTTTTAATTCGTTCGATCGAATACTTATATTGAAAACAACAACAAATTTTCTAATGTTATTGTTGTTTGCAATACAAGTTGTCGATCGAACGATTTCTGTTGACATCGTGGGACAGGCCGTAAAATTTAGTTTAGTACTAATTAGATAAACTTACGGCCTGGCCCACGATGTCACTAGAAATCGTTCCATCGGCAACTTGTATTGCAAACAACAATAACATTAGAAAATTTGTTGTTGTTTGCAATACAAGTTGTCGATCGATCGATGTAAACGGGGTTTAGCCGCTCATGTTTTTTTTTTGTAACGGATTAAGAGTTGCCAATTTAGATGTCACTACAAATCGTTCCATCGGCAACTTGTATTGCAAACAACAATAACATTAGAAAATTTGTTGTTGTTTGCAATACAAGTTGTCGATCGATCGATTTAAACGGGGTTTAGCCGCTCATGTTTTTTTTTCGTAACGGATTAAGAGTTGCCAATTTAATTAGAAGTGCCATACTTTGTTTTCATTCCAGAACTGGCATTCGTGAAAATATTTTATGTAAATAGGGCAGCACCTAAAAATCGATGTAACAGTTCTTTAACTTTAGTTAAAAAAACCTTCAGAAACGGTTTTGTGAATAAATAATATGGATTTAAAATATAATGGCACTGCAAAAATTTGCTCTCTCTCAAACTTTAAATGCAACGAAATATGTATGTATGTATATGTACATCCATTTTATTTATGTATGAAGGTTACGCAATCTTTTTAATCCCGTAATATTCACATATTTCACATTTTTACCATTTGACAGTTCTAATTTTGGCTTAACTGAACAATTTTGCTCGGTTAACCCTCGATTTTTAACTGGATAATCTTTATTTGAAAAACAATATTTTAAGTATACCGCATATTGACTTCACTTAATAAATAAAGGAGGAAAGAAGTTTTATCGGGCTACGGCCGGACTCAAACGTTGTTCTCCTCCGGGTATGTCGAGTACCGGCTTGGCGGAATAAAGATTTGCTGCCTTATAAATACGAACCACATTTGCTTACAAAGAGGATATGACTTTTCACATTTAAGATATAATCACTTGTAGATGGGGCATTTTTATTATGTTAATAAATCGTTATTTATATAATAGTAAGAGTATAATGGCTCGATTATGGTTGGCAATCAAACCTTAGTTGCCGTGTTAACTGGCAACGAAACTGAAATTAAAATTGGTATTTTGTATATTATATTAAGTATATTTTGTTCATATTGATGAGAAAAAAAAACCGTCAAAACAATGCGTATTCAATTCCATAAACAAGCCAAATAGTCAGGGGTGTTCTGTAAATCGCGCGATTTGAAATCGCCTAATTTCCAGAAAAGAGCTCAATTAAAAAGGTGACTTATTGCAGCTTTTTAATTGGTTTTAATGTTTTAGATGCTTAAGACATTTTAAACGAACTTAACTTACAGAACACCCCTGAGTATTTGTGTTTTCGAAAAAAAAAACTTGATTCTGGGACCGTGTTTTTGTAGATTACCAAACTGTTATAAAAAGTGCAAACTAAATCAAAGAAAAATTATTAATATAATATGTCATGTCATAATATTTAAATAAAGCACCTACAAAACGTAATTAAATGATATCCTTTTTCGATACTTACCTAACAAACTGTGTAGTTTAAACTGATATATTTGTAGAACTAAAATGTAGAAATAAATTTAGATGAAAATAAATAAAATACTTATAAATATGTACTTAGATAAAAGAAAAGAATCTAGTCAAAATTTGCTTTAAAGCAAATACAATCTATTCCTAATGTAGAAAAAAATTTTAAAGCACATAAAGATAAATAAATACATACATACTTAAAGAAAATAAAATAAATTTTCATAACTTAAAAGTAAATCAATGAAAATAATCAAAACTATTTGTAGTGTAACTAATTAATATCTAGTTAATTTTTTTTTCTCGTATAAAAATGGAAACTATAGCAATATAAATGATATTTAGAATAAAAATTTAATATTAAATGTAAATTATATATTAGAATTGTTGTATTATGAGAATCTAAAGTAATCTTATATAGTAAGTCAATTTTATGAAAAGCATTCAAAGATTTAAAAAAAAAATCTAATGTATCGGGCCTGTTCTGAACAACACGGCAAGTTTAATTCATGTGATTTTAAAAATAAACTATTAATAGCAGACTTGTTAATGGGTTTTTATTGTATTTTAAATAAATTTTTGGAAATCACCGTGATTTTGCATGTCGTGACTTGCAGAACATGCCCGTGTGTATGTACTAGTGATGTGCGAATATTTGTATTCGCATTTGAATTCCTGAATGTTCGCCAAATAAAAATAAAAACTAAAAATTTAACATAAAACAAGAATTAACAAAACAAGACATTTAGAGGGATGTTGCAGTTTGTCTTATTTTTTCTGGCCTTTGCAACAGTCCCAGACCTAGTGTGAAGTAGTGAAACTGAGTTCCGGTCTAGTGTTACCTATAAAAACTGCTGGAGTTTTTCAGAGATCAAAAGAGCAAACAAATTTTCATTATAAAAGACAGGAATGTGATATGTATATTTTTGTTGCTTGTTAATAATGGTAAGTTTTTCCAATTTATGGTATTAAGGTCTGTTTGGAAGGAAGTGATTCTTTAACTATGTGATTCTTTAACTTAAGTTTAACTATGTTTTGTTTTAGAACTAAACGCAGTTAAATAAGACTACAATTTTAATAGATATTTGTTTGGAAGATTAATTTTTCATATGAAAATATTCTTTAAAAATATATTATATGTGCCTTTAAGTTTTGTTTAACAAAAATATTTATACTTCATCTATACTTATGTTCGCTTATGTAAAAAATTCAAATAATATCCTATCGTTTGTATGAAAGTTTCCATTAATGCATCCCTCGATTAGGCCAAACAAATTTTAAATACATATTTAATAATTTGATATTTTCATATCCCTGGATGAATATATTTTTTTGAAAGGATACTTTTTTATCCTTGAGCATTGGAATAAATATTTTCATAAACTTCCGCAAGACCATTTTCTTCTATGTATTTAGTACCTTTATTGGCAATAAATCGGGCCTGTTCTGTAAACCGAATCCGAGTAGATTTCTCCTTTTCAAAAAATCTATAAAGGTCCTGAAGACTTGTTTAAAATCATACACTATAATTTTCTTTCAGAAACTATACAATAAAAAAATTTTAAAATATCTAAAAAAAAATATTTCCATTGAGTGTCAGTTTTCTAAAATTTATCCCTTTTCTAAAAAAAAATTTAAAACTTCATTCGTTGTAGGAATCCAGTAAATTTATTGTAGAATTTCTTGTTTTGTATCCTTTTCAAATGCAATTTAATGACGACTATTAAGATTTAAGATATTTTTAATTAATGCCCCTATTATAATTCAAAACTAAATTGATAGTTGAGAGTTGTCAAATTCTTATTATGGATTAAAAATTTTTTCAACGTGAGACAACTGCTTTTTATCAGTTGTGTTTTTTCTTTTTTTATTTCGACTATTGTATTGGTTTTGCCTCATTATTCCAGACTCCAAGCTATCCGATTTGTCAAGCAATATTGTTGCCATGTTCATAAGACATAGAATCTCTAGAAAAAATAGTAAGGTCAAAAAGGTATAAAAAAGAACCTCTTCCTTTCGAGTATTGTTTTGAAGACAACTAAAATAGTTGGGAATAATAGTAAAAAATGCTTAAGTTGGGTCGTAAAATTAACAACTCAACTTGGTTGAGTGGTGAATCGTAATAGGGACATAACTTTAATGTATGGAATTCTCTTTCATACAAAACTTGTTTATTTCATTAGGCAGAGGTAAATACAGTAACCCGTTTCTGTAACTTGTGAGAAGTTCTCGCATCGAGAAAAAATTAAACAATTATATTGATTGTCCTATTTTACACAGGGTTATTCACATAAAAACTAATTTCAACTTACAAAAATATCAACAAATACAGTTTTTGTCTTACTCACCCTGTGTTTCATAGGATGATAACAATTTTTTCGACTCGAAAAGTTCTCACATTCCTTACAGAAACGAGGCACAGACCCCCAATTAAATGTCTTGAAAATTTCACACATAACATATAAAAGTATTAGCATCCGCGAATATTTTTGGATATTCGCATTTACATTCGGCACATCACTAGTATGTACGTATGTATGTAGACATATGGATAAGAAACTAAAATTAAGGAAAGTTAATTATTTTAAACGATTAAATTATTTTTTTTAACTAATTTTTAATGAGCACAAAATATTATTAAATATTTTAACACTTTAAAAATTTTTGTCAAAACACTGCAGTAACCAAATTTCTATTGCTTCAGTATTAAAATTTGTGAAATAATTTAAAATTTTGCCGTTAATTGTAGTTTTATTGATTGTTTTTTGTTAAAATTTTATTTAAAACTTGTTCACGCATACAAATATTGTAAAAAAAATAATTATAAATAAATGAAGAAAATAAACACAAAATTTTTTACTTTTCATAACGAGGAGATACATGGATATATTCTGTATTCCACGTGAAATTAAAATGTGCGGAATTGTCAAAGAATTGTTCTTAGAAATATGTATTTGTAAGAACAAGGCTATGGTAATTCCGAACGATTTAATTTCTCAGATAATTTCATTCCAGCTAATCAATTAATTGCGCCAATTCATTTACAACCTAAATGCTTTACTTCTACTCGTATAGGGTAATCCGAACACACATATTGTATCTACGTATTTATACTCGGTACATAGCTTTCTCTTGTATAGTGATTTAAAAATTTGCATGCCAAAATCCGATTTTGTTGACAAACAATCTCTACCCATGTAGATAGAAATGGGTGCTAATGAAGTGCGTGGCGGTGCAAAAAAAAAATGATGGTATTTCCCTTTTTGTGGTATTCGGTAGAAACTCACATTATTTAATAAAAAAAGTCATTCTCTAAGAACTGAAAATATTAAACTTACGCCCAATTAAGGAATTGTTCCTTTTCAAAATTCATTCTAGTTCAATTAAGTTTAAAAACATGTATCACGTTTAATAAATATTATTTATTTAAATCATTTGAGTAACTCGATGGATTATTGATGTGTAACGTTTTCTGGCGTTTACACATTTTTTTGTTCAACTATTTGTTTGTTTGTTTTACATTTCACCACAAAATTTACGTCATTTCTAAAACAAACAATTTTCTTTTTTTAAGACAATGTTTGAAACTTACATATATGCCTAAATTATCATTACTTTTACATTTTATTTAAAACAATATTAGGTATGTTTTATTCGAAGTTTATATAAATATTCAGAACAAATTTAAGTGTGTATAAACTTATTAAGTAGCTATAGCTATAGCTGCTTAAAAATTAAGTAGGTATATGTTTCGAATAAAACACACCTATTGTAAAGTTTATTTTATATAACACAACCAAATGTGTTGAAAAAAATTTTGTTGAATTTACTTATTTTATCGAAATGGTGAGTGACGAAATCTATTTTTAGTTCATTTAAGTTTCCATTATTTATTCAATGGGAATGAATACTTATGGTAAGTTAAATAACTTGTAATGCGAACTAATACATATATTTATGTGTCTGACTAATTTAAATGATTTTTGTTTTTGAGTGAAAATGCATATTCAACTTATTTATATATCAAATAAAGGAATTTTCTTAAATTCGTATAGATTTTTATTTAAATTTAAGTTTTGCTAATTTTTTCTAAATCTTGATGTTTTTTTTTTGGTGGAGCGTGTGTTTCATATTTTTTTTTTGATCATGTGCACCATTTCTACTCAAAAATTCAATTCGCAATATTTTTTTAACTCAAAAATATGTGATTTTTTATTTTTGTTCTTTCGAAGAGATAAATTGTAATTGTTAAATGAAACGTAAATTATGCAGAAATTAAATGAAACATAGCTGGTAATAAAATAAAATCCCTTTAGTTTTTACAGAACAAAGCTTTCTTTCATTGCCACAAACATCCTCAATGCGAATTAGTCATACTTAACTAAGGTCATACATATGTAAATAACACAGTTAAATTATTCTTACTTAAAAATAAAAATCCAACTTTTAATTTTTGTAAGATTTATCATTACATGAAAAACTCCTCCGTTGAGTGCGAAAGCGGAAGTCACGTTCGTCCAGGACGATCTAAAATACTTATTTCTATGACACGCAAGCCGCGGTATGTAGGATCTATAATTTGTAAACCTTTTGGGTGGTAAATGCGTTCATTTTGGGAAGCAATATATTTAGATATTTTACGCAGAGTCTAAAAAAAAGTTTCTTAACGTTATTAAACCTGTTTTTAGTTTTTTTTTTTAAATCTTACTTTTTCGTAATGCGTTTCGGAGCACATATACACCAAATAAGCCGTAATACAACCAATACAGCCCTCACAATAAGTACTGCATGAGCCCTTTTCGGCCTCAGCGAAAAATTCGTTAAGCCTGTTTATTGTGGACTCGAACACATGTCTTTCAATCTGCAATTTTGAGTTTTATATGTATAAAAAGTTTGGTTTAAAATTGAGTTATATGAAATATAATGGTAGTGGAGGTAATAGAAAATTAAATGGAAATAAAAATTTAAAAAGTGCAAATGAGATATATGAGTGTATCAAAATAAAAACTTGCAGAAAAGATATGAGGAAACATAAGAAAAAAGAATTTTCCACACCAATTGTATTTAAATATATATGGATAATACAAATTTAATTTATTAACAGGGGAGTTTATTATTTTTTGAATTAATTTTAAGTTATAACTAACTAACTAATGACACCGGGGCTTAACTCCTCAAATTAAAATGCACATTTCCGCTAGCTTTCATGCTAGCTTATCCCAGACTTCAGGAAAGTGTCGCTTCGCCGTCTCTTAAAAATTAAAGAAAATAAATGAAAAAAACCGAGTACCACCGAAATGAATTTATATTTTTATAATATCTAGAAATGTATTTATGCGTAACTTTAGATTTTTTTCTTTTTAACCATCGATGAAAATTGTTGTAAGTTTTTAGTGTGTCTGTACAAGTCCGATATTAATTTGGTATTTTCTTTCGTTTGAAAGTTGACTTGATCTGATATCTTCTAGCATGTACTTGAAGAAAATCAATCCAGCTATTTGGAAGTTATAGATTTTCTCATCGGGGGTTTTTAATATTTTAGATTTTTGTTATTTTACTCAAAATTTGTCATTAAGTTGTTTCAGAAAATTAAAAGTAGCTGCTTGGATGGAAATTTTTAATTTATTTAGCTGAAAAAAAATATTTGAGCTCCGTAATCCTATTACATAAAAATAACTTAAGAGGACTTTTAGCTTTACATTTTCAACAGAACTACAAGTGTAACAAATCCTTTTTAGACTCAAAGATGTCTTGACATCTTCATAAAAAGGTGGTCTTATTTAAGCAGATAGTAAATAGTCAGTTGCAAGTGACTATCCAGGGGATCTACTCTGTATTTCGAAACGAAAGAAAATGCTTTCGAATTAGTATGTTATTTAAAGCTTCATGTTATTTTTGCAATTTTAAATATTCTAGACGAAAAATGTGACTGCATAAACATTTTATAATTGGCAATTGATTTGAGTAGCAATTTTCAAATCTTAATGTACTCATTTCTTTTAGAAGATTTAATCGATATTGGTAAATAATTATAAGCCAAAAGTTTTGAATAAAACAGCAAAATAAAAAATTAATAATTTTACTATGTACTCATATACTTTCAGTTGATGCATGTGTGAATATTGTGAATCAACTACGGAAACTAAATCCGTATAGAACTAAAGATACATATAATACTATGTAATATAAATTTGTTCCTTTTCGGATAAATTATATTTTTGCTTGTCCATATATAGAATGAATTTTAAGTAGTAACCATGTATGTATGTAAGTATGGAAATGTGAATGCGGTTTAAATAAAATGATATGTAAATTAAATCATGCAAACAGATATTTGTATGGCGATTTCATATAAATGCATTCACTTACCAAACCTTCTAATTCACTAGGTAATCTGGTATGGAATTTTACAGCAGTACCTTCACTATAATCTCTTTGTATGAAGACTTTGTTAAATCCATTTTGTACAGCTGAGGTCGTGCCAGCAGTGCCCGCAGCTTGAGACATTTTTCCTTAGCTTCAGATAACTTAGGTTGTCCTAGAAAGCAGTTGCATATATGTATTATATTATTACTGTGTACAAGTCTTACTTGCAAGAAATGTTTGAAATTTAATCTAGTTCAATTCGAATTAACCATTCATCAGTACTTATAAAACTATATGATAGTATCCTTATATTTTATTAATTTCATGTGTTTATCTTTATTTGGGAGTTTCCATTCTGCAGCAGCAGTTCATCATTTTAATAAATAAATGTTTGCCATTACGGCCGTTTTACCTAATTTATTTCTCTTTTGCCGAAAATCTTTGGCACGTATTGCAAATTTATCAGATATTTATTTTGTATGTTTTTCTCCAAAACTAATTAGAATTTAGATTTTCACTACAATAACTATTTTCTTTAAATTCTTCTTTTTTTTATCTGACCACAATAAAAATGTCAAAGTGAAAGAGAGCAAAAGAAAAGAAAGAAACTGAAATACAACTCTGCCATTTACAGCAAAGAACAAACAGTGTTACCACAAAGAAAGACATATTTTTAACGGATTTATACCTGAAAGTATTTTCAAACATTTCATAACGATTATTTTTCTTTAAATTTCTTTATGTGAACTATATCTAAAAATTTTAATGAAAATATCTTAAGATAGTGAAAATTCATTTTGAAAATGTCGAAGCGCAAATATGCACAAGTTGCTATGTTTTTAGAATTAAAAAATTATAAATGGAATAACAAAATGAAACAATAATAATATGCATGTTTTATGGTTCATATCCCATAAAATGGAATACACGTGATGAAAGCTAATTAATTTAATTATACTTTGGTGAGTTAATTTCGCTTCCCCTTTAATTGTTTAAAGGTTGAAATATCATCTGAAATTAATTTATTAGTGTGTATGATTTAAAAAACATCAATGGGGCCCTTATTTATTTTTGTAACATGAGAAATTTACTCGGATTCGGTTTACAGAACATGACCGATAACTTATCAACTAAAACAATAGACATACAACATTTATATGGTTAAATGCAAAAACTACTTGAAAAAGTTATGAGTAATTTTTTTAAAAACAGATTTGCTTGAGATCGATCATTTTTATTTGGTGGATTATATAGATAAGAATAATTATTTAGACATTGATGAAATTTGCTTTGTTTCGCTATGATTTCTTAAAACCAAATATATATGTAGTTTGAAAAAAGTGCGTTTCTTGTATACTTTCGATATCGTTGAAAAGGCCATACATTTATTTTGTATATATGTATGTATATTGTATGTATGTATATTTATTTTTAATTTAGTTTCATATTTAAGCTACTTTACTAACAAAAATAGGAAGAAGAAAAAAGAAAATTTTCTTTTTGTATAAACTCTTTCGTACACAAGAGCCTTTGGGAGGAAAAATTCCAGTGAAATTAAAAAATATATAATTATGCATGTATACATAGTAGAAATAGGAAAAATAGAGAAATAAATACACGTGGTGATAATATTTAATTTGTGATAATAACACTTAATTGTTAAAATGTTTTACTTTACTTAAAACTGAATTAAAGTTAGATCGGTTGCTTCGAATATTGCACTTGCTGTTAGTAACAGCGCATAACACTTTATGTTACCAGGTGGCAGAGGGCGAAGTCGAATTAAAACTTACGGCGTAGGCGGCTTATGTAGGTTTTGTTTGTACATATTGCTGTGGCTTAAATTATTGTCTTTACCGCTAGTATTATTATTCAGGCCTCGTGTTCCAGAGGGTTATTGAGATAGGAGGTTGTAGAACCGAAACCCGGCCAGAGTTGAGACAGTGGAGGTTGTGAAGAAGACTGAGATGTTGAATCTGCAGACATGTTGACTTTGGATTTTCTTCACCTTTTATATATTTGTAATGTATATAAGAACATACATATATACGTATGAATGTGTGTGCAGCAGCTGCTTTGTAGACAATACTCCACCAAGGCGAATTTTTGAAGTACATACAAAAGGAATAATAATAATAATGCTTAATAAGTTTCATAGATTTTTTGGGTCACGAGTACGAGTACATATTTTTAACTGTGAAATTTCAAAATATTTGCCTTACAATATTAAAATGCGTTTTTAATTCTAACCACAGTCAAGGGAATTTTATTTGCAACATCTGAATCATTAACGAATTTAAACAAAAAGTTAAATTTTGTTAAATTTATACAAAAAAGTAAATATATATTGAACTCAAATTATATTTTTGACTTGAATCAAAACGTGCTAATTTAGCGCTTTTTTTATTAAACGCGCTAAGACGAAAGAAAGCGCGTTTGGCATAGTTAAAACGCGCTAAAACTAGCGCGAAAGGCGCTAAATTGGCATCGCTGCGTATGGCCCCCAAGAAACTTTTTTTTAACACGTTCAATTACACATACACGAATACATACAAATACTTTCTTTTAATTTAAAGAAGAAATTGACAGCTGTGGCCAGTGTTGTTAGACAATTTTTTCTAAAAATCGTCAAATTTTAAAAATAAAATCGTCAAAATCGTCACGATTTTCAAAATAAATCGTCGAAAAATCGTCATAAAAGAATTATCCGTTTTATTGAAAAATTAATGTATCATATTAGAAATAAAAGGCCATTTTATGTAACAAAAAACAATTCATCGGCATTATTGTCAAAGATAAAAACTATAGGGTGAAATTAAACCAAAAAATTTAGAATATTTAATAGTGTGTAACAATTTCTAAATAAAATTAGTTTCAAAATAAAACTATACATTTTAGAATTGTTTTTTATAAAATTTTTCTTAATGTCCAGCTCTTCAAATTGAATATTAAACTGCCATATACAAATGGATAGGTGAATTTGAAAGCAATATAGTTTTCAATGGAGATGTACACGTGAGCGGTTTTTGACTCACGACACGCACGCTCACGCAGAAAAATATTTTACTCACGCACTTTCACGCACGAATGATATTGCAAATTTTCACGATCACGCATACTCACGAATACAATATTCTTAATCACGCAGGAGTGGTTTAGAACTTATCACGATCACGCATGCTCACGAAAAAGTATATAATCCAATTGGTATGTTTTTGTTTGGGTTGAAAAATAGGTTCTTACACATACATACATATGTATGTTTGTACACACCCTGTCGGAGAATGTGTGGTTGACTACAAAAATAGTTAACTTATAGTTGGCTTTTCTTAGACTGACTAAAAGCTAGCTGCAAAGTAATCCAGAACAAACCCAAAATTAATTCTTAAGTTGAGTACGCAATCGAGTTTGATGAGAGCCAACAAATTTATTCTCAGCTACTTTAAAACTCATTTCAGTTTTATATTAACATTTTGCTGTTGTTATTTTAGATGGCAGCTTAGCGGAGTGGTAGCGCGTTAAGTACACAACGTGTGGTGTTACATGTTCGAACCCCGGAAAAATTTTTTTAATTTACTGACTACCAAGTGATTTAAAAAAGTCAACTTTAAGTTAGCTGAAAGTAGTGCAGAGTGAGACAATTGACTACCGCCTAGGACATCGCAATGTTAAAATAGTCAGTTGATTACATTGCAAAGTAATCCAAGTGTCAGTCAATACTAGTTGCGAAATAGTTAGCTTAAAGTTAGTTTAAAGTTAGCCAAATTTCCGACAGGGCATGTACGAGTATGCACGTGTATATTTAAAAGTTACGTTGCACAGTGGGGACTTTTACAAAATAAATGGTACTTCTAAGATACTGATTGGATTTATATGAAACTTCTAACATCCGTAGAGGATGACCTATTCTTTATAACACATATCATGACAGCATTCTGCCTTGAGCTGGAGAGAAGTTGCCAAAGTTTACCACCTGGAACTAACAAAAACTTCTGAGGCTTGTAACTTTTTTAAAAATTATCCGATTTTTACCAGATAAAGCATTTTTAGCTAAGCTTAAAATTCTTAAGAAATAATTTCCTAAGATGTGTCTCCATGTCTCTTATAACTTGCAAGATATTTAACTTGAGACAAAGAACCATTTTGTTTTCCTTGACTTTAGTATTTCGCTTATAACTTTTAGTTTATTGCTGGATTTTAAATTAAAAGACAAAATTTCTAAATGAAAATAGAAATTATTTATTTATTTATTAAACACACTATACAAAGTAAATTTGCATAGTATGGTGTTGCACGAATATGGGCGGAGTAATTAGACCATATGCCCAAGATGTGATTAACAGTATTTTCAAAAAAGTTCCGTGACTGACTGTACGACCTATGCCTTCACATAGGAAGTGGCAACGTGGTTGTTAAAGAAATTCCACAAAAAAACCGCAAGATTATACGGTTATACGTGGCAGATCAGTCAACCAGTGCGAGCGAGACTAAAAACTCTCGAAGGCCTAACAACAGTCAAAAGCCTGACTGCACTTAAGAAATAATTACAATGACGCGAAATGATGGTCTTCGACCCAGTGCCTCGTTTCTGTGAGGAATGTGAGAAATTTTCGAGTCGAAAAAATTGTTATCATCCTGTGAAACACAGGGTGAGTAAGAAAAAAACTGTATTTGTTGATATTTTTTGTAAGTTTATATAAGTTTTTATGTGAGTAACCCTGTGTAAAATAGGACAACCAATATAATTATTTAATTTTTCTCGATGCCAGAACTTCTCACAAGTTACAGAAATAGGGTACAGAGCTGCTTAACGAAAATAAGAATAAAAAACTTATTAATATCTGCATTCGTGAAGGCGGGAAAATGCTAAGAATAATTTTTTTTTTGTTTTTTTAAGTATCTTAATTATTTTAAATTTGTAAAAAAGTTTGTTTAACACATTCACTTTTTAACCACATAGTGCTAAAGGCAATCCAATAAGAATGTGTTAAAACCCAATTATTTTGTGTTTTGGACATGTACCCTACATTCAGCAATGTTCCAAAATAGTAAATTTTAACAATTTTTTAAGCGCGTATAAAAAGTTTTGGCGGTAGATTTTGAAAACTTCAACTACCACATTTTATTATACAGATAGTTTTAAACATTTTGAACTAAAATTAAACAGTTCCTTTTCATAAATGCGGATATACGCGCAAATTTTCTGAAAAAATTTAATTCTGTTTACGGAAAATATAGTTGTGTACCATAAAAAAATATTAAAGTAATTTTATTTTCCTAAATTGGTATTTTTTACAGATGTCCTGTGCAGGAAAGATATATCGTGAGAGCGTGAGAATTCGTATGTGATTCTTAAAAATAACTCATGCACGATCACGTATGACACGATCAAATCACGACATTTGCATATCTCTAGTTTTCAATTTAAAAAGTTTGAGTGCGTTAGTAAAAAAAGTGTGAGTGTATTGCAAATTGAATGGAATTGAAAGGCAAAAATTTAACGTGTGGACCCAAGTAATTTACTACCCAATTAGAGTTGCCCAGAATATCACAAGCACAAAATTCACCGGGCAATAACGTTGGGAGTTATTACTTGGGGCCACACGTTAAATTTTTCCCTTTTAATTCCATTCAATTTGCAATACACTCACACTTTTTTTACTATTATTTCTAGCCATAGATATCTATTAGTGTACAGACATATATTGTGTAAGTTAAATTTTATAAGGCAAACTCGTAGGTAAACCCTTAGGTAAACTACCTATTTGTAGAAATAATGGGGATTAATTATACATTGTATTAAGATTAATACTAAATTAAAATGATTCGATTTTCATTACATACCTGAATAAACTTTTCTTATAGCCTGCCAAAAGTTTATGCATTGTAATTTTTTTACCTTTAAGTGGTCTGGCAGCACTAAGCACTATTACTTGAATGGCATCACAAAATTATAACCATTAATAAGGGTATACCGTTAGGCTGAAAGTAAACAATTTTGAAAACGTTATTTAGAGTATAAACTTTTTCTTTTATAAAATGTAAAGCAAATTCTTTTACAAACGTATTCATTTGTAGTCCACATAAACTTAATTATGATAAAGTTTAAAAAAAAAGCTTTTAAAATAAATGTATATCTGAAAAGGCAAAACTATCTCCTTTGGCTGCTAATGCACATTAGGATGTACTAAACAAAATTTTCTTTTGGGGCTCAAGCATAATTTGAAAGTTTATAGGGCCAAGTATTTTTGAAATTTTTTTTCAGATTTTTCGGGAGAGCTTTAGAGGTAGCACAACTCGAATTTTTCCCAAATAGAGTTTGCCGGCCGTTTTTTGTGTTTTCTTCATAACTTCATCTTCACTTTTGATGAAACAATTTTAAAGAAAAATGTCATTACATTTTAGGGTAGAGAGGTTATATATGACACATTAGTAGATCTAAGTGAGTTACAAGCCCGAAATTGGATGTTATGGGTAGGGCTACGCCCGTAACATCTCAGAGCTAAATGTGTATTAAAATTAAAGGATTTTAACACAAAATTTACAAAATTTCCATACGAATTGCACTTATGAAAGAAAGGCTGTAATTATGCATTTTCAAAAGTGGGTGTGAGTACGAACAAATTTTTTTAATCTTCTGTTTCCACTTCGGCTTGGCAGATTTTAATCTATTATTAATGACACAACCCCACGATGCTTTTCACCTTAAGAAATTAATAAGCAATCCGGATTGGTATTAGGGTACTAGGCATCAGAAAAAATATTAAAAAAATTCCAGCACGTCAGAATTTTTTTTATACATATGTATGTATATGTATATCGTCTTGGTGCCATCATTTCAAGGCAACCTGCCTTGAAATGTAACATTTTTCCCCTTTTTCAATAATGAGCATACATAAACTACATATAAATGTATCAACAATTCTCTTCTATATTAGAAAAGTTTGTCTAGTAATGGCACCCTGACAATGTCAAAATAAAATGCATAGCAGATTGTGGTGATAGGTATTGCAGCAAATACTAACTTGTTAGAAATTTTGATCTCAGCGCTTTTGACGGGCAAAATTTTGGATATGACCTTGTGAGAATTTGGTCCACAGATAACCATCAGTACATAACCCTATCAAATGCGTAGAAGTTTTGCTCGAGCACGAAATTTTGTTCAATAATTAAAAATAGTCAACATGAAAAATCATAAATTTTATTTTTTCGACATCCTGGAATTTTACCTACTACTCCCGTAGTTATTTGAAATACTATTATATTGAATACTCAGTTATTTGAAACTTTCTTCTGCCCTTTCCGTTTCAAATTACATATGTACATATGTAGGCTGAACGTTAATTCATTGATTAGTGTTAATATTAAAGGGTTTTAAATTCTAACGAATATATGCATGTGTGTGTGTGTATGTATATATGTATGTGTGTGTATATATGAATGCATTCTGTGTTTGGCTATTATATTTTGCAATTGCTTTTTCATAACTTTAAGTATAACTTGGTAAGCAATGTATGTATGTATGTAGTCTCGGCTAGTTTAAATTAGATATTAAAATTAACATTTCCTCAAGCTTAAAAGAGGAAGACGAAAAAACTTTCGCCTTTAAAAGAAAAAGTGTTGAAAATTTAAATTTCGATTTAAAATAATTGCAAACGCTTGAGTTCTTAATGTTACAGCAATGGTAAGGCATAATAATTTTATTTTCCATTATGGAAAATAACTCAAAATAGAAATTGCTAAAACTACACACAAGCAATTATAACATATGACAGACACATAGGCATAACAGAGTAAATGACTATCACGACAAGAAGTAGAAAAATATATTGAAATTGCGATTGAAAATGTGCAATCGAAAGTGAAAATTAATATAAATTCAATAAGACGAAAAAAGTAATTAGCGAAGATTAAATGTTTGCTTTAATAAACTCCATATATGTATGTATGTACATATGTGGACATAAATTAGTATAATTATACAACTTTGATTGATAACAATAGATCTTGGAAGGCACTGACTACAGAGCGGTCAACCACTCAGTCTATCATCAAAAGTTATTTAAAATGAATTGGTTTTGACAAATTTCTAAGCAACTCAAAAGGATTATTATTTTAAATAAGCAATATGTACATAAATATGTATATTTGCGTCTTTGTAGCGGATGTTTTGCGAGTGTCATGTTATTTTAAAGGTGAGATGGCTGTCGTTAAATATTGTATGTCTATTTGTCGGTTGCCAAGTTATAATTAAATACTCAAACTATTGCTTCCATTTGCTGGTTATTGTATTGAAAACAAAAGCATTTGGAAATTTATATAATGCCGCTTTTTTGCATTTCAAGCATTTCATTCGTACTGACCTAGAAAATTCACTTTAGATGAACAATAATAATAAAAGTAAAATGATAATGAAACTGTACGAGTAAAAACTACAACAACTAACCGGCCAACTGGCCGACTGAATGATCAACCAATCAACTGAACTTTTATTTAAAATAATAATGCAGTTAATAAAACAAAAGAGTAACAACAGTTGGATGCTGGACGAATGTCTGGATATATACATACATCTGTGGCAATATGGAATAGTAGCTTAAGTATACTTAAGAAAATTAGTCCTATTTGTGCTGTATTATGGTCCAGTTGCAATTTTCAGGGGTTTAAATGTTACATATGGAAAGAAAGAATCACAAGAAAATAGAATCATGCATTATAGCCTTCTTATCTCTTAGTGAAAGCTTAAAAACTTCCGAAATGCACTGCTTTGCTTAAGTCGATTTAAGCTATTATTCCATATTGCCACAGACATATTTATTATTCGCATAATGTGTTCGGTCTGTGTAGTGAGTGACCAGCCTCTCTATTGTCCAATAACAAGTTTAAAATCTGTGTGAATAACAGGACCAACTGCTTTTCATTTTCTTTTTCTTTTGTTCTATACAGACGTACAAATGTAAGTATATTAGCGTCGCCGTTAATATTTTTTTATATACGAGTATTTAACTTCCACTGGAGTATAAGGCTCCAATTTTTTCTTTTTTTTTTGATTTCTTATATTCTCTCCACCCAAATCGGTTTAGTTTTATGTAAAAAAATACAAAAAAATTTCATAGCGATAAATTGTTTTTTTTTGTTTTTCAAGCCCATTTTTAATGTGATTTGTTTTAAAAAAATCATTTTACAAGAATATTATATATGGCAATATTTTAGCTCTTCTAGTAAACAACATTAGTCTCAAAGAAAGCTTTTTTTTGCTAAAATTAATATTTTAGAAAATAATGAAGAAAATAACCAACAAAATACCAAAAATTTTATATAACAAAATTATATTATATGGAAATTTTTTTATATTAAGCATGTAAAATAACAGCTTATATCTATTAAATTATTTCATACATATACAAACATATAGACAAAAGAAAACTAAACAAAAACAAACAAAAAAAATACGTAGAATAAATGGGCTTGAGGGCCAACTTTGAGGAGCGAACAAATGTATGTATGTTTATATAAAAGGTTTAACAAAATAATTATTGAATTGAATTATTAAAGTCGATCATACATATCCCTACAAGAAATGAATTAGTGAAACTAACACAAACAAAATTTTTTCACTAACACATTTTGCAACAATTTTACATTGAATTCAATAGTGACAGTCAATTCACTAGTCATTTGATTGGAAGTGATGATGGATTTATTTACTAATTATGGTTGCTCCGCTCTAGCATATATGTTAGAGTAGAACATCTAATGTACATATCCCAAAACTTTTAAAACATCGAGTTTTATTAAAGAATATACAATTCATTCTGCCTGTAAAAATTAAAATATATGTATAAGTGTTAAAAATTAGGTAAAAAAACAATAGTGAATAAAAGAAATTTTCAAAATTTAATTTAATATAAGTAGTATATTTCTTCTCAAAATTTTAGATATTTGTAAAAAGCAAGATGCGTTGGTGGTGAAAAGGTGTGAAGAGGGCTAGATACCGCCTAGGATATTTTGCTTTTTTCTGAATTATATCTTTCATTTTAAATATTTTATTTACTTTTATATTTTTAAGTGACTTTTTATAATAAAAAAACAATTAAAATTATAAAAATTATATATTTATAATTTGAATAAACATTATATTGATTGTCAGTATATCAATCAATTATGATCCGTCAAACTTGACTAATATTTATGCTATAATTGATTTGTAAAAAGCAGTAGAGGATGCAGTGCAACTATATGTTTAATAGTCGTTAGAGTGAGATGCAACATCACACGTGCACAAAAGTTTCCATCACATTTTTCATAGAATGTGAACTTTGACTGCATGACTTCCGATCCAATGACCGGTAAATTGACAGGCACTATTCTTGTAGTGGTGTATGTGATTTTCATAAATAGCTGCGCAAGTCGATTTATATAAGTTTTATGTTTTTGATGTGAAATTATGATACTTTTTCACTATAATTGACTAATTTCGGTTTTATATTTATTCAAATAGTGTTTAGTAATAACAATGAACTTATGTTAGAAGACTTTGTTCTTATTGTATCATTCAAAAAAATGATATCACATTTACCCTTATTCCAGTTGTCGACATCGACGTCACTTTAACACAATACCAAAAAAATTGGGACTTGTTTACTTGTTTTCAAGAAAATTTTTGTACTACTGACAATCTATTTCTGTTCCCAAAGGTTTAGAAAATAGCATAAACCTACCAACATACATAAGTCCGTTTGTTTTTCTTTCTCAACGGGAACACAAGCCCCAATTTTTGGGTATTGTGTTAAAGTGACGTCGATGTCGACAACTGTAATATGAGTGAATATTTGCTATTTCTTAGAATTTAAATACATTCAAATGTTTGTTATAACTTTTTATATATATTTTTTTATTTTATGTTGCTCTATTTGCATACAATTTTACTACTTTTAATAGGCCGACTAGAATAATAGTTTTAAAGTAATTTATATTGGAATTTTAACAGAAACACCGAATTTACATTATGAATTATTTTACAGGAAACTTTTTCAATTAAAAAAAATATATGTGTAAGGAATTTCTGAACTTTTGACAATTTTTTTTGATTTGATTCGTTTCTCTAGGACACCTATTGATAAATGAAAAAAAATGTTTATAGGACTAATCTCAGAAAAATTTTATAATGTAAATACAGTACAAGTTTTTATCACTTAAATTCACATATTTTATCACTTGTATTCACAAAAAAAAAAAAAAATTTATTCGCTATGTTCCACATAGGAACTAGGGGAATTGAATATAATATTCATATGCTCGCTCAGTAAAAAGACTTAAAATATTTTATGACAAGGCGGCAGTTTCAACTTTTGCTTCTCCTAACGCATAGGGTCTGTTCGGAAATGCATCATTGCGCTGCAAATAGAAATTTAATTGTCCTAAAGTTCTTCGAAATTAGAGGTACAAATATGGCTGCAACTAAAAAATATTATCAGTGTTGCATATTAAATTAAAGTTTGCTCGTATGATACAGTGCAGTGATGTATTTCCGAACAGGCCCATATTTAGCGGTATAATTATTTTGTTTAGATTTGTTGTTTTGATTGTACTATGGCTTATAGTAGATAACACTGTACAACAAAATGGTTTTTTTTTCAAAATAACAATGCTCTGAAAACTAATTCTTGTAGAGAATATATACATATGTATATGGGCGTTTTAAAGGTTTACATCTGAAACTCATTTTAGAGCCTGTTTAAAGTTGCACCCTTGTGTAGTAAAACAGTGTAGAAAAACTTGTGATACTTGGGTTTTTGATATAAAGTGTCTTCAGAAAATTTCTTCAGCACATTACATTACATTACACATTAACCCTCTAACTCTTCTGGAAAAGTATCTTTTTTGCAATTTTTTATTTTGAAAAAAAAAAACAAGCAAAAATCACTTTCAAAACAGGGGTGTATGTAGTTGAAATATTTAGGAAAAATATTTGTCATAAAATTCTACTATAGGTTTCAGATCAGACTAAAGTCGAAAAATTCAACCTTAATACCAGAAATAACATAAAACTTAAAAGGCGGCTTAAGGGTTAATATAGTTAAAGTGTTGACAACCTTAAAAGAAAACCAATTGAAACAATTATATATTATGTAAGACATATTTAGATTTAATTGAACTGTAGTGAATTTTAATCAAAAATAATTTTTTAATCAGGCTTAAGTTCAGTAATTTCAATTCTTATTGAATGAAATATTTTTATTAATTAATGTGACTTTCCAAAGAAGAGAATAAAAATTAAACTAGACTTTATTAGCTAGGGTAAATACGTTAAATAGCTGATGTTAATAATAATCTCTACCCCCTGTAGATATACATGGATGCTGATGAAGGGCGTGGCTACACAGAAAAATATCGGTATTTCCCCCAGCTAACAAAGTCTAGTTTAATTTTTCTTCTCTTCTTTAGAAACTCACATTAATTAATAAAAATATTTCATTCAATAAGAATTGAAATTACTGAACTTAAGCCTGATTAAAAAATTATTTCGAATTACATATATATTATATTTATCTCTTAGCCAGTAGACTAGTATACGAGTACTAATTTTTGCTTTCCAGTTTGTAATTGTATACAATAAGAAGAAAAAAAAATTTACTATAGTTAATAAATCATAATTCTCTTCTAAGTCTTCTCACGAATAGTTGGTCACGTTTTTAATAGATTTTATTATTATCTTTATATATGTATACAAATAGTACAATCATGTGTAGATTTTTCTAAATAAAAGCAGTAGATCAAAAAATTTTCTTGTCATTTGTTACTTATATTCCTCGTTGATTATCAGGCAATCGTTATCCATTTCGTTACGCTCGCACCGCGATCTATTCATTTAAAACAAATTTAAGAAAATATAAAATAAAACATATACAATATAATGCTTAATAAATATTCACACTCGCAATCCCTTAACTTAGTGCTCATCATTATTTTTGCTATTTTATTGCAAATTTTAACAAAATCTTTCGCCTCTAAGTCGGAAACTTATGAAACGAGTCATCAAAAAAATCGTCTTTTGACGGCTAGTGATGAGTATGTAGCGCGCAATCAAAAAAATTGTATTGAATCTCGAAGTTTGATTTCGTGCATAAAGTATAAAGCTTCGAAAATTATTTGGAAATTAGCAACAAACAGTATGGGCTATTTTCCAAATGAATATGGACGTGAGCTGAGTGAGGATAAACGACGAATACGTTTTATACAACTGGGACAGCCGGCCGATGAAATTGTGATTTTTAATGATGCACGCAGCTTAGAAGGTTTGTATAAGTGAGAGCGACTTAAATTGAAAGTGGCGCTTGGCTTATCAAATAATATGTTTTGTAAAGTTGTAAGTCCAGGTATCTTTATGGAATTAAAAAAAATATAATTCTTTGTATAAGTCAAACTGCATAGAAAAAGTGCCAATAAATTATGCCATTACAAAAATTCAAGATTCTTTGTAGAAGAGAAGATGACAAACTATTTTTTTTTCTAATGACGGCCATTCACTACACAAGTTCAGTGCTCAAGTCTGGCACTGCGTAAACTAAGCTTGTGACACACACTATAGAAGTAAACTGTGCATTTTTTATTTTAATTCGCCATGATTCTGGTGATTATTTGTATAATTGTAGGAACTCTGTCCAGAATATTTATTCTGCGCTCATTTCTTGTTGTGAACTCTAGAAAAATCACAAAACAACTGAGCGTTTGCAACATACACTACACAAGTTCACTGTACAGTTTTCAAACTTGAGCAAATATCAAAATCATTTTGATATTTACTCAGTTCACAGGGTAAATGGCACAACCACCTCCATACACTTCACAAACGCACTGTACAGTGCCAGACTTGTGCAGTGAACTTGTGTAGTGTATGGGCGGCATAAGCTTAATGATAAATAGAAATGCAGAAAAGTATTAAAATTCTATTTTGACCTTTTTTAAGACCTCAAAAGATTATACATAGTTACATGAAAAAAGGGCCAAATATAATACATATCTCTATTTTTTTTATTAATGCCCCTATCACGGTTTTCAACTTTTAAAATAGTTTGGTTGTGATTGATAAATTTGCATTACCATTCTCCACTAAATTAACAGTTGAGTTCTCAGTTGTGTTTTGGTACTATCATTTACAACTATGCGTAAGTTTGGTTGAGAAAAACGTTGAGTATACACAACTGTTTTCAAGTAGTTGAGTCGGTGGTTGGGTTTTTCTAGTTACAGGTAAAAAATAGAAAATATGGAAAAATCGTAACTGGAAATATTGATTATGTTTCATAGCAAAATTTTCTTAACATTCCAAAATTATTTTTTAAAGAATTCGTTCCCTATTTTGATTATTCCTTACCTTGCATTGCGTAGTTCATGATGGTTAGAATCATCACGAATTTCTTTCTTTCTTTCGATACGTAGTACATCTACATATATTTGCGACTTCATTTTCGTCGTCATAAAATAAATCTACATATATTTGTATCAATTTAGTATGATTTCTTTGAACTAAATCATACAAAGCAATATTTTTTCTAAAACTGTATTTTAAATTTTGACACAAATTAATTGCTTTCTGTCAAACTTGATATTTTAAGTTGGCAACGCGATAACAATTTCAACTAAAAAACAGTTGTGGTTCATAATACTAAAAAACAGTTTGGTCGTGTGTAAGTTTGGTCTACTCTTAGGCGACCAAACTGAGTTTAGTTGAAAACCGTGATAGGGGCATAATTTATTTTCTGCTTTTAAAAATAAGAAGTTAATGATTTCACCCTGATTTTCGAAAATCGAGTTTTCATCAGATCTCCCCCGTCTTGAGATCATGGGAATATATTCACACTATTTTAACGATGACGTCCGCAGAGATTATATATTTTATTTATGTATGTGTGTATGCATGTATGTAAACATTTCATAGCTTCCCTGTAGGAAATGCGAATAGTGAAATTGTAGAGATTTACTAGTTACATTGTCTATAATAATACTGACCAGGTGTACCTCAGCCAATGCAGTCACCTATTTACATATAGCATAGGGCTGTCATTGAAAATCTACCAGTAGACTTTAGAAGTATTGACGAAGTAGTTCTTTTACGACCATATTTAGAGATTTGAACCAAAGAATCACTAGTACAAAAACAATTATAGTATTCTACTAATTATATTATTCTACTACGCGGCAGAAGGAGCGGTTACCCGATTCTCGGCTTGCAACTCTGCTATTGACTGCACAGCACAATAATGAAAAAAAATAATAAACTATTGACGCATTCGTTGACTGTTGTCTGTAACGTATATCTCTACTCGCGCATAAAAGGAAAGTTGTCGACATTTTATCTAGTGCAATTGTCGCTATAGAAAAAGAGTGTTGACATAGAGACACATGGTTCCAGGCTGACTAGAGGGTTAAGCACAACTTAACCAATCGAAACCGAATATATGGCATTCTAAAAACCTAAATCTCACTTCGAGAATTTTCGAAGATAATGTTTACGAAAAAAAAATTATTTCATATAAATTTTTAACTTCAAGCAGCTTTTAAAAACACAACATCGACTGCTGCAAATTTGATTAAAGTCGTTTGCAAGATATCGTTGAGGAAAAAAAATTCTAAAAAATTGCTTTGATTTAATAGCTCCAAAAGTTATTGTCAAATCGGTTTGCAGGATCCATTTACTTATTGAACTTTTGAAAATGCGTTGACTATCGCAAGTTTGATTTAAATCATTTCATTATCAATTTTATTTGTTTTTACTCTTTTTTTTGGCACCATCTTGTTTTCATAAAGAGAAGTAATACTCAGACAATGAATGCCTGCTACTATACTAGCTGTTACCTCCTTTAGGAAAGAGATAGTAATACAGACGGCTGGTGGCGAAGGAAGAAGTAGAGAAAAGCTTCATTCTTTTACAACTCTGCTTTTTACACGTTTTTAATAAGGCAGTGCTGCAGCGCCTCTGGTGTCAATGAGCCGAAGCTGTGCCTAGCAGCCATTTTATTTAAATAGATTAATAACACCTCGAACTGTGAAGCAATTTCTTTCCAATATTTTGCTTATATCAGCGTACGATTTGCCTTGATTACGCAGTTGCAGTATTATTTTGCGCTGCGATTCGAAGGTTTTTTTCTGTTTACAACTAATTTTTATATTCGAAAATAATTTTTTAGAATATTATTGACATATTATGACTTACAAAGGGTGCTTTTTCTATAGAGGTATAGAACTTTGAAATGGAACAAAACAAAGATGAATTTTTGAAATTAACATGAAATTTACTTTATTCGAGAGATAATCTTCTGGCATTATAATATTAATATGACTACAGTCGTATGACCGCCACGGGTGGTTCGGACGTAGTCTAATCAGGAGGTTAAATTTTCGATGAATTTTTATAATGTTGTCCTCCAATTGGTCAATCGTTTCGTGTTTATCAGCATAGACTAGCGACTTTACATATACCCACAGAAAATATTCACGGGTCGGAAAGGTGAAACCTTGCGTTACGAAACGTTTCCTTCAATAACTCAATTGCCACACTACAGCTCCTGCACATCATAGTTGTTCAAGTGATGAACAGTCTATTCATATTGAAATGCCAAACCAAACTAAGCATAAATCACTTGACTGCTGACGAAATAGCCGCCAATTAAAAAAGTGTTGCCAACTTTAAGTTTAATACCTCTATAAAAAATACCTTATACTATCCCTGCAGGAAATGGAACTGACACAAGACTAGCCACGTGACCGATCCCCAAGTGATAGGGACTAGTCCGAGTTCTAACACTTCCTATGAAGTGGACCAGTCACTTTTCCATGGGGATGGCCTAGGATGGGGTTAATTGATACTTTGCATGAACCTTGTGACTCATCACTGCACTATCTTATAGGGACCTATTCCGTGTAGAATATAAATTATATATAAATGTCATTCCGACATTTATGTAACTGTAACAACGCAAACTTGAACTTTTTTTTATTATTTTTATTTTTCAGTAAAAAAAAAATTTTATATTCAAAATATCAACCTACGGCATGGCAGGCTTGTACACTACCTACCCGATCATAGGGGCAGTCATATTTCAAAAGTACAAATACGTACCAGTTAAGCTTAGGTTAATATCTAAGCATAGTTACGAGACTTGTTCCAGAGTGACTTGGCAATCTATTTATATTGATTCATTGTTTAACCTTCACAGTGAACAGATGTCCCAGCGAAGTCTTTCTTATATACATACATATATACTCAACCAAAAAAAAAAAAGTATTCGTAATACATAATTCATGCCCCAGCGGAGTGTTTCTTATATAGACATACTCAACCAAAAAAAATATTCGTAGTACATATAATATATAATATTCGTAATAGTATCCTATTGAACTATGGATGAAGTTATGGAAGTGAACGAACAAAAGTGTGTTCAGGTAATATTTACCCTATGAAGAGAGATAGAGCGAGAGAGTTGTTCCTCAACATTTACAAGTGAAAAAATACCTTGGTATACACCTTGAAACACGGCTTACATGGAAACATGACTCTTAAGCTAACACAAATGAAAATTAAATTAACTCAATTCAAGTTTGTGCTTGTATAGCTTTATAACCCTTGTCACAAACTTTGAGCTTAAACAGAGCTGTATTAGTGTCCTAACAGAGCTCTGTTAAGATATAATTCATTTTGAAAAGACTTTTGCAATAAATGAGGCAACCGAGACGAAAAAAGTAATGCAAATTTATTGATAAGGTGCTCCTCCTCCTCTTTTATTATTGCCCATGAATCTATTTCTCAATTTGAACTAGATATTCGACTCTGTTCTGTAAACCGATCGATTTGAAACCGCACGATTTTAGAAAACTAACTCCGACAATAGAAATATTTTATTAGATTTGTTTTTTAAATTTTTCATTATATAGATTCCCAAATATCATATTGGAAAGAAAATTATTGTGTATGATTTTAGACACGTCTGCAGGACCATTATTAATTTTGTAAATTAGTAATTTTGAAAACGAGAAATTTACTCGGATTCGGTTTACAGAACAGGGCCGATTGCCAAGTTTTTAACTTGGCATTTTCTGAAGGATACGCACTTTTTTGGAGTCAATGCTGGCTTAGTCATGTCCACGTGGTCCTCTAAAAACTTGCATACTCGGGATTTCTTGAAGTTCGAGTTTTCAGGAGTTCTTCAAAAAAACTTTAAATTTGCCCTACCTACATATAATTAACATTTTCTCATGTTAGGAACTGTGAAAACTGTGTATCTTAAGTACATACCACTTTTTCATATTTATTCTTCAAAATCCCGCTTCTTGATGTGTCATGTCCCGCTTTTTGCCACATCTGGCCACGTTAGCTATGGGGCACTGCTACTGCTTCCAATGTGGAGAAAATCCAACGAAAAAAAGATATATTTATACTATTTGATAGGTCCTGGATTCAGCCACATCAAACATGTTCAGTGCCGTTTACTACAATACTAGAACGAGTCCCAATTCAAGAAAAAGGTGAATATGTATGTAACCATTTACAGGATATGTCTTCTTTTCACCATACACTACTCCCTACTTTTTTTAACACTCCCATTTTCTCAAGTCATAGGATGAGTACGCTTGGTTCAATTGTCACCGAATTTTCTGCAGGGACAGTGTTGTCAGATTTATTTTCAGCCTCCTCGCCAAATGACTTGTCGAATATCGCCAAATATCGCCAATATAGGTAATAAAACATTAAATTTTAGCTACAAAAATATTTTTATTATGTAATTGCATTGCAAATATCGTTAAATTTTAAATTCAGTAGGTAACGTCTATCGTAAAACATAAAAAATATGTTGTTTAAAGCGGCGCACCCACTTGCAATATATCTGTGGCAAAAAGGAAAAAGTGCTTAAGTCGAGATAAGCAAATTTTGAGTTAATGGTACGTCCGTAATCTGCATATTTGAAAGTATCACTGGTCAAAATCTCAATTTATTAGTGTGGTTTTTCATGAAGTTATAGCACTATGACTGCGACTTATTTTTTTTAGACTTCTAATCTCATTTGAAATAATATCTGAATTAAGGTTATAATATGGTATATTTCAACTCAAATGTCTTACTTATAGTGTGTAAAACAATGATTGGTTAAAAAAATAAAGGTTAACAGAAAATTTCCTAATTTATCTGTAAAAGAAATAAATTTCTGAAAATCGACTTGAAACCTTAAAAGTGCTATCCTGTAAAAGAGTAAAATATGACTTAAGCCCTTTTTCCTTATTGCCACAGATATGTAATTGTGCAATTTTTCGTATTGTACGATAATATCGCCAATGTGTATGTCATATTCGAAGGTAAATTGCTTTATATAAGCATATTTTTTAACATTATTCTATTTTATTGAAATCTTAAAAATATAGCCAAGAATATCGCCAAGGAGTTCAAATATCGCCAAGTAAATCGCCAATCGCCATTTCAAAATTTTCATCGCCAAAACCAAATTTTTGTCGCCATGTTTGGCGAGATATCGCCATATCTGACAATACTGTGCAGGGATACTATACTATATGTATAAAAAAGCTTTATTTTGGAATTAGAAAATTCAATCAAAACCAAAACTTTTGTGCGACAGAATTTAAAAAAAAAAAACTATGATATCGAACCTTATTTTCTATTTTTATCGTAAGCGACATGTTATCGAAAATATACTTTTTTATTGAAATTAAAATTTTATGGGCCTGCCCATAGTTTAGAATTATCAAAATGTCAAAATGGTTGATAACTTTTAAGATACGGGCTGTAAAATTTTATCGTAAGTGACAATTTACGTACACAAACATATTTAAATATTTTAAAAACAACTTCCCCTGAAAAATTTAATTTTTGTCGCTTACGATAAAATCGAAAATAAGGCCCGATATAATACAAAAAGTTGCAAGGACATATCGAACCTTATTTTCAATTTAATCGTAAGCGACAAAAATTAAATTTTTCAGGGGAAGTTGTTTTTAAAACATTAAAATAAGTTTTTGTAGGTAAATAGTCGCTTACGATAAAATTTTATAGTCCGTATCTTAAAAGTTATCAGCAATTTTGGAATTTTTGGTAGGCCAATAAAATTTTAATTTCAATAAAAAAAATCAATTTTCGATTACGATAAAATCGAAAATAAGGCTCGAAATAGTTTCAATAAAAAAGTATACATGTCGCTTACGATAAAATCGAAAATAAGGCTCGAAATAGTTTCAATAAAAAAGTATACATGTCGCTTACGATAAAATCGAAAATAAGGCTCGAAATAGTTTCAATAAAAAAGTATACACGTCGCTTACGATAAAATCGAAAATAAGGCTCGATATTAATATAATATAATGTGTAATGTGGCATAACAAATCTTAAAAATATATTTTGCATATTTTTCCTCCCCAAAAGCATATGGGTGGTGCTTAAGCGTTATTTTTTAAATTACAACGTGCTCATTATTAACCGTCTGTTTTTCCTTCTTTATTTAATTCTATATGCATATTTAGGTGATAATGAAATTACACTGATTGGCAAATTTCTTAAACGTGCCATGGAAACGTTTGGACAAAATCATGGCATCCAATTGATGTTAACTAGTGATAGTGGAGCACGTATTACAACAGGGGAAAGTGGTAAGAGATATTAAAAAATTTTTGATACAAAAAAAATTTTTTTTCATTACAATATCTGCAATAGAATCACGTGGTTTACATGAGAAAAGGAAACGTAAATGGTTGGTTATATTGCCCTTGGTAATCCTTATGAAGATTGCTCACTTAAAAATGACAGTAGTAGCATTATTGTTGGGAGTTTTGGGCTTAAATGTGCTGTTTGTGGGTGGAGTGGGCTGGCTCATACACTATTTAAAATTCAAAACATTGTGTAAAATACATCCACAATTAGTGCAGCATCACTCGCATGTCTATGACTCTGATCCGGCTGGTAAGTTAATCTTCTAAAAAAAAAGGTTGAGGCAAATACATACTACGTATTTGAAGCTACAAAGAGATTAGTGACAGGTTAGGTTTTTAAAAATTTACATAGCGGAAAGTATACTTGAAGAAGTAGAAACACAAAAATTTTTAAAAGTGCAGCGTGTAATCTTTTAAAAGCTCAAAACAAGTGGTGTAAACATTTTAATCTTGCAACTGAATATTTTCATTGAAACTTCTTTACTTTTCTGCAAATTATTTCAATGTTATGGATGATAATGCACACATACAGATTATTCCCAGTTCGTTGGCAGCAGTTTTCCTAGCTCCTACTACAATTCTGTTGGCAATGGTCCTCATGAGGTTGGTGGCAACTATTACTCAAAAGACTGGAGCACGAGCAAGGCCTACAATGGCTACAACTATTTAGACACTATAAGTAAACGCTTAAAATAGCTAAAGACTTTTTTGTATCGTTGGATCTATCGCTATGCTCGTAAGGCTTTCGTTAGAGCTTTTCGAAGAATGGTGCCGATTATTGGTCATAATCAAGCCAACAGCTTTGCCTTTGTATTGGTTAGTTTCTTAACTCATTTATTCTAAATATAATTAAAATTGGCGTTAATTAAGTATTATTAGTTTATTTTTGAATTTAATTTATTTATTGTAACATTAATTACTACATAGATACATATGTATCAAAAAAAAAAAACAAAGAATATATGTATTACAGTCGTTGTTGTAAGTTTAATCATATCGAAACATTGAATTATTTTTGTATATTTAATAGACATTTGTAAAAAAACAAGTAAGGTAGTTGTATTCGGCTGTGTCGAATCTTAAATACCCTTCACCACCCTACGCATGGATTATACTCGTATGTATATATACATTCATAAGTACACATTCATATACTATATATATGTACATACATACAATTTGTTTTGTGAAAAAATGGATAATTTATTTTTTTGCTCTAGTGCAAGTTATAGTAAGTGACCTATGGGTATTTTTCAACAAAGGAATTTGCTTCAAATATTTTATTTCCGAAATTGGCAATAGTTTAATATTTTATTTTGTACTCTGTATTGCACCATTTTTTTACATTATTAATATTTTCTCTTTTTAAAATTAATGAGGAGATATTAATAAGACAGGACTTTAACAGACTTTAGCTTTCTAATGGAAATTTACATAACCACATCTAAAGCAACTTGAATCTGCATATGGATAATTCCAAACAAAGGTCAACGAAAAATAGATTTTTTTCTCTTTTTTTAAAGCTGAATTTGTGAATTTTTTTTGTTATCTATTTTTATATATCAAAATAAAATTGCATTTTTCCAAACCTGCAACCATATTTTTTTATTTTTCTGATTTCTAATACTTATGTATTTATTTTTCCTAAAATATACAATATATTTATTTGCCAACGAAATATATTTGGTTTATTTAGTTTATTTTTTTATACCAAAATAAAAATTTTAACTTTTCCAGCTCTGAAGCTGAATTTTTTATACCAAATTATTTCTTTCCAATTTCTAGAATGTATTTAATTTATAAGAAAAAACAAAAA
This sequence comes from Tachina lurida, assembly GCA_944452675.1. Taxonomy (NCBI): domain Eukaryota; kingdom Metazoa; phylum Arthropoda; class Insecta; order Diptera; family Tachinidae; genus Tachina; species Tachina lurida. The sequence continues at coordinate 169,228,455 of OX101752.1, read as the reverse complement.
ATCAATTTGACCCAATGTCTTTTATATACCAAAAAAGTGGACATTTTCCAGCCCTGGAATCGTGTTTTCTAATTTTCATTTTTAATAATGTACTTCGTACTCAACTATAAAATACGTTTATGTAACAAGAAAAAAAACAAAAACTAGTTTTAGCTAGTTATTTTTATATCCCAAAAATAAAGTCTAAGTTTTCCAGCTCTGAAACCGTTGTTTAGATTTTGCTTATTTTCATGTGACATTTTTATTTATTTAATAAATTGCAAAATAAGCCATCAAGCTTAATTTATAAATTATAATTTATAAATCATAATTTAATCGAAATTTCAATCCTTTGCAATATATTGCTTCCTTAACCACTGTTGCCGGCACCATAATGTCCATAAATAAAAGCTTTATTTCTCTGGAGAAATTTCCTAAAGCTCCTAGGTGATAAGAAAGCTTCAACAGCTGATTTTATTTATTTTTAAAACATAAACAATTTGCGTGAGTGTTGATGAATAAGTAATGTGTTTGTGTATATGTATGTATGTATGTGTGTGTGTGTTTGTGTGGACGAGCATATAATAACAATGACTGTTATTTCATGAAAATTGTTTAACTACAACGGAATGCTGTAACGGTAACATCAGTATAGATTCGGATACGTTACGAATAACAACGGTTCACGGCAAAACGAATTTATAAAACTAAACAATTTATACAACTTTTAAAAATTGAGGGGATCAAAATTTTAAATTAGCTAAAAATATTTTTAAAAATTGCAAAACTAAAAAAAATTAAGTGCTAAAGTATTTTAAGGTCAAGTGAACAAAATGTGAAGATTATATTTAATTACAAGCAAATGAAAACAAACATAAGAGTAAAAAAATTATATTAACATATTTAATAAACATCAAGAACAAATTTCATAGTGATTACGAGTACTCGCATTTTAGTTGTGTTAGCGAAACATTTGCCAAATTTCAGTATTTGCTGCATTTAAACAACAACCTTATGTGTGGATTTAATGTTTATAAGTTTAGGACTTTACGGCTATTTAGTTTTCTTTTATGTATGTGAGTTTTATTAGCCTACTTTAAATGTAACAATTGTCCATAAATATTAAGTAGATGTGTGCGAGAGTGGATTTTATTTTATGTGCCACGTTTGTGTTTCTCGATTTAAATAGTTTTTTCCATCTGTTTAAATTCAAAATACGAGTATAATACATAAATATTTTTTGTAAGATTTTGGAATAGACAGACAAAATCATTATCATTTTGTTTGACACAGTATATAAATTTAATTAAGTCATTGATTGATTCAGTCATCTGATTAATTGGAAAAAATATATTTTAGTTTCTTTTAATCAACTTTTTGATTGATTTTTAAATAAGATTCAATTAAAATACTGATGATTCTATAATTTCGCTATTAAGAACGAAATATGTTGTTTTATGTTAAAAGATTTTTAGCTGGTTATGCTTAGCTTCGTATGCTTCTTAGCAATCCTCAAAAGAATATTAACAGAACTGGTTGGCTGGTTTACGTGGCTGCCTACTACACGCAGGCATTCAACTAGAATCTAGATAATTCCTTTTTGAAATCTGTGGAAGTGAAAATGTAATGAGATAAGGTTAAACTAGGTGTTAACGAGTTCCTTCATACAATTTGACATTAAAAATTGGAGCATAATGTTTAAAACTACGAGTGCTACCCACTTTTAAGTCCTAGCGCAATTTTTGCTGTGAAATTGTATGGAAAAAATTATTAAGATCATGTTAAATTTTGCTTCTTATGCTAACTTCATGCCAGTGTTTTCTTATACATAAAGCCGTTAGTTTATAAACATTTTCCCGCTATACACTGAAAGAATTTTCGGCTTAAATTCTATGAATTTCGACATTAATCTAATGAAAAAATCATTAAAATTCAACCAACGTCACGCTTCGTTGGATTAATGAAACCAGTTTCGTCAAAATTATTTTATAGAAAACTTCATCGAATTTATTTAACAGTGTAATTAATGCAGTGCTATAACTTCATCGAAACAATAAAATAATTTCACGAAAATAATGAAATAACTTAAATATAAAGGGGTTTCTTAATAATTAGAAAATATTGTTGTCATAAATCCAATAAAATATTCCTACGAAACCAGAATACCAACGAAGTAATTCCAATGAAATTCTTTCACAATATTCATGAAATTTTCATTGGATTTGTGAAATTATCATTAGATTTGTGGAACAATTTTAATGAAATTGTTTCATTGGACTTATGAAGCAAAATTCTTTCGATGTAGGAAGTTACTTATTTTACTCCAGTTTTCGAAAATCAAATTTTATATCATATACGTTTGTATATGTGTACTCGTATATGTGCTTGTGAGTGTATGAGGAGGGTGTCACGTCATAACTGGGTAGATTTTAGACCGATTGTAAAAATTCTTTTTTTGTCTGAGAGGGTATATCTTCCCATTGGTCCCACTGCGGGACACGCCCACATTTTTTAAATTTTATTTTATTATGTTCTACTTATTTGATTGCTGCGAAACCTATAAAACAACTTTGGTTCTTGTAATGACACAATTTAAAAGATGAAAAAATGGGCAACACAGCCCACTAAAATTTATTATAATATTTCACGCGGTTCTACTTACCCGATTCTTACGAAACTTACCACACCTTGAGCTCTAAAATAGAAACAATCCTCAATTAAAAAATGGGCGGAGTCACGCCCATTAAAATTTAATTTTTATTATATTCTACTTATTTGATTGCTGCAAAACCTAAAAAACACCTTTGGTTCTTGTAATGACACAATTAAAAAGTTGAAAAAATGGGCGGGGTTATGCCCATTAATTTATTATAATATTTCACGCGGTTCTATTTTACCGATTTTTACAAGTCTTAACACCCACCTGAAAACCACACTATCTTGCATTTAAAAAATGGGCGAAGGTACGCCCATTACAATTTAATTTTATATTTCACGTACTTTTTTTTATCTTCTTCTATCAGGGGGCAAATTACTGTATTCGATGCGACTCGTAACTTAAAAATATTTCCATATAAACTCTATTAAAATATTTTTAAATTACGAGTCGTATCGAATGTCGTAATTTGCATCTGTACGCGATATAAATACCCCATCATAAAAGTATATAAACTTTGTATATATAATATTTGGAAGTTAGCCCATTAGTTGAACTTGGCCCATAGTTTTTTAGATAGTTTTTTTCGAATGATAAAAAAACTTAAAAAAAAGATTCTCAAGTATATTTTGTAAGGTTTCATAGGCGGTGAGGCGTTGAAACTTGACATGTGTCTTTTTTATTCTATAATGATAAAACTTGCGATGTGTTTTTTTTCTTATTCTATAAAGTTTATGTAGAAAACTTCTGCTTGGGTAGGAAAAATCTATGTAAGCAAACTGATTGCTATAGCATAGGCGGTAGGTTAGCCAATATAATGCTCAGTGCCAGCTTTCAATGAACTTGAACCACTCCTTATAGTTTTTATACAGAAATATTTTAAGCCGTCCCATATTGCGATATGCTGGTGTTAAAATCCTAACCAACTCTATACCAGTAGCTTCCTTCTGTAAAATCCTCAAACAAGTAGAAAGCTTATCTCTTCCAGACTCAAGCTAATATAAAATATATTTTGATCAGCCACGTCTAACCACAAATACTCTGACGTTTGCATTTGAGGTAAACAGCTTTGAAAGCTCTTAAATTTGTTCGTGTTTCTTTGTAAGTAAGAGCAAGCATTCGTATCGCTGAAATCTAATTGGCTGTTGTGCTGTCGTTGGTGTGAAAGCACAAAAGCTCTTTTGCAAAAGTTTACACATTACTTTCAACGTCATAATTTGCCTATAGGTATGTTAAATATGTTTCACGGAAAGTTTATACCACATAGCATGAATAATTGAGCAACATTTGCTTCCACTGAATTTTCCATCCAATCTTCATTTTACTTTTACTCCCACTAATGTTGTTCTCTTTTTTTGTGAGCGCCTATATAAAATTTATATTGTGCATACAATTTACGTAAAAAGTAAATATTTCTATTTTTATATTACTTGATAAATTATATGCTGCACTTAAGCAAGTTTTTATTGGGCTTTTTATAATACGATCTTAAAATATATCTAATCATAAATAATTCAAAGACAGAAACACAATAAACTTTTGCACGAGTGCGTAAATTACTTGTGATAACACAAACTGCCCACACGCTTACATTACATTACATTACAAAAACGGCCAAGAACTAATAATTTCATTCATTTCTATTTCTTTCCTTTCATTATTATTCTTTGTTAACTATGTTGTATTAAATTGGAGGAGTAAATTTATTTTTTGCAGTAACAAGCTGCATACATTAGCTCTAACAAAAAAATTAAGATTACTTGGAAGCTAGTTGTTGTGATAATAACACCCCTTTAATACTCTGTACTATGCTAAATATATCTTTCCTGTAATACATAATAAATACAACCATGTATTTTAGAACTTAAGTATATACATATGTACATACATAATTGTAATGGCCTTTTGTAGTTTTTAAGTCACTCACACAATAAAGAACATTTAAACATAAAACAGGTGAGACAGCCAGAGAATTTGGCAAAAACCCGGCAACCTTAAGAATGAAGTTTACTTAATATTGCTTGCGTAATAAATACAATACATGAAGTTGAATTTTATTTTTAACAAAATAAAAAATTTATTTAACATATACATACATGCATACATATCGCACACTGAATCATACAGTGTCACAACTTAAAATGATCGAAGTGGTTTGTTTTGTTTTATAAACCAGTTAAACAAATCTCTAGCGACCGCCACAATTTTTTTTGCGTCATTTGTACAGTATCAACAGTTGTTTCAGCATCTGAAATTTTTTGAATTGTGACTCTTTATGATTTAGTGTGCGATATGTAAAGAGATAAAATTAAAAATATGATTCAGTTAAGAAAAGCGAAGATTCAATAAAAAAAAAATATAAACTTGTTTTCAGCCCATTACGAAAAGTGTAGCATTAACTAAACCGTTTTCATTCAATATTTCTTAGATTTTTTCAATTAAAAAAATCTTTCATTAATTAAAAAATTTAATTATTGTATTCTTAAAGATTCAATTAAAATTTAGTTGACATGTTTTTAAAGATTGAATTAAAAATTATGAGTGTTTTAGTTTTGGGAATTGTTACAATTTAAATTGAAATAGAAACTGATTATTGATCAATAATCAATTTCAATGTATTTTTAATAAAAAATTATTTTACTGCATAAGTAAAATAATAATTTGGTATTATTAGTGCGTTAATAAAGGTTTAACTTGAATTAAAAATTAATTGAAATGTTCCTAAGAAGTCAATTAAAAATTAATTAAAAGCTTTTAAAGCTTCAATTAATATCATGTCAAAAAATTTTTACAAAAATTAAAATATTTCTCCATTTTAATACAAAAAAGGAATCAGGGCTATCATTAAAAAAATTCCGCGTTAAATTTCTCCCTTTTCCAATTAGAATTTTTTGTTTTGCCTATTATTTGCTATTAGTTGGAATTTTTTCCTGGAAAAAATTTCACGTGGAGTTTTATTCATGACTAGCTTAACGCGGTATGCTTCGGTACCCCTCCCCTCCCGGCAAAAAAAAATATATGTATATATATGGCATTGGTGGTGCAATATGAAAATTGGATTTTGCCACGCCCCTCCGCCCGCAGACCGAAAATCAAAAACCAGACTTCACAGATTTCAAAATTCAGACTTCAAAATTCCCTGAAAATTTCATCAAAATCGGCCCAGCCGTTTTGGAGTCCATACGTTACATACATACATATATCTATACATACATACACACATCCTGTTTTATATATATATAGATAGCCCTGAATATATATATCGTATAGTACAACTATACCAAAAAATAGTATAGCAGAAAAAATAAACTTACTTATTTTTTTTTGCTCGCATATAAAGTATGCAAACCAATTAAAATATTAATTGAATTAATTAAAGTATATTTTGAGAAATCTGCACAATTTACACATACAAAAAACAGCTGACATTCAGCTTGCATTTCCATTGTGTTCTTTTTTAAATAAAAATTTTCAAAAATAATCTTTTAATTTTGAACGAAATACCTATGACAAATAATCTCATAAATCTATTTTTTAATTCCACAAAGTGCCAAAAAATATAAACAAAATAATGCATTATATTATAAAAAAGTTAAACATCGTGTTTCTATAAGCCAAGTAGCCGATTCGTCTAGAAAATGTTTACGAAAGTCACTCAAAGAAATCTGTTATTTTCATATAAAATTTTTGACTCAAATCGACCGACTGGCTTGTAGAAATAGGGGGTAAATTTTTTTAATATATAATTTTCTTATGCCCTAACTATGTTCGACGATACAATATCGTCTTGTCTGTGGACGAAAAAAAGCAGCAGTTATGATTCTTTAAAACAATTATTATTTATTGTCTATGCTAGAAGGTTCGTGTATTTGCTTTATGATTTTGTTCCAAACATTATACCCAACACATATTTTGTCATATATTTTTCAAACTATTTTATAATACTTTAATTTAATTTTTATGTTTTAAAAACATGGCAATAATATTTTTATTTTTCATTATCAAAGACAGCAACCATTTTTGAAGAAAATAATTTATGCCCTAATTCAGTAAGAAGATTTAGGACGTTTTTGTTTGAAAATGCTTCCGAGTTCTTGTCTTTGAAGTCTCTAAATTATTTTCTTCAGAAATGGTTGTTGTCTTTGACAATGAAAAATATAAATATTATTGCCATGTTTTTAAAACATAAAAAATCAATTAAATTAATATACAATAGTTTGAAAAATATATGAAAAAATGTGTGTTGGATATAATGTTTAGAACAAAATCATAAAGCAAATACACGAACCTTCTAGCATAGACAATACATTAGTCGAACAGAATTAGGGCATTAGAGAACTTAAAATCAAACACTCAAAAGTATTTTCAAACAAAAACGTCCTAAATCTTCTTACTGAATTAAGGCATTAATTTTAAGAAATTTGTTTGCTTTTTAAACTGACGCATTATTATGTTTAAATTTTGAGAATATACATTTTAAGAAACTCCGGACAGTTACCCGTGATTTTTTGTTTGCCAACTTTACCTAAAGCCGGAGTTCGCTTTAGGCAGACTAGTTTGTACGAAGAGTTAATGCAACACTGGCCACAATTTGTTACAACCAAACTTCATTCTAAAAGTTCTGCTACACATTCAATATGGGCATTTGCACCGACATTTCCACCGACACAAAAAAATTAAAAGTTTTTGAAAGCAGAAAATCACTGAAATTTAACTAATGTAAAAATTTAAAATGTTTTGCATAACCCATTTTGAGATATACGAAAGCAAAGTCCGTTCTTAAACAGAAGCGTTAGCCCTGTACTCTTTGTGATAGTACAAATAGTCAAAAATAGTGCAGATAGTTCATTCTTCCTTCCTTTGCAATTGCAAAAAAACTGTAAATTTTTGCTTTTAAAAATACCACATTTGGATGTCACGTGCGACATTGAAAAACCTCACTTGTTATTAAAGCTCATCAAATATTCAGCATCAGATCAGATATTTAATATAACTAAAATAAAATAGTGCAGAAATATACAGATTTTTGTTAGTGGTAGATAGCTACATAAAGTTGGTCACGTGCGACATTGCAAAAATTTTTTTTAAAAACATTTTTACATACATATTAAATTGAGATGAGCAAACACGATGAAAATATATCGAGAGCCTATATTCAATATACGCCAATCCAAAAAAGCTAACTTTTCAGTAGAGAGAAAAAAAAATTTAATTTGCTTATTGTTGTAAAAATAAATAGTGGACCTTCCCTAAGATGGTTTAAATATGCTTACTAATTTATAGGTATGCAAATTATTTTTTATTTTGAACTGGTTTGCATTTTTTTGAGATACCATATCTTAGTCGATAAAAAAACAAATATTTTTTAGAGTTAGAATATTTTGTCTGAAAAAAAATTTGATTCTTTAATATATATGTGTATACATATATATTTTTTTTACTCAATACTAGATATAAGAATTGAAAAGCTACAGGAAAAAACTTAAAATATCATAAAAAAAATATCTTAAGCCTGACTGAAAGTCTCTTCCATCTCGAGGCAGTAAGCTTTGGCACTCTCTATTGTAATAGGGTCACTCCAAATTTTCAATTTCTACAGTTTATATCATTGACTATAAATTAATATAGGCTCTCGATATGGTCATTGCCCCCGATATTTCCACTGACACCAAAAATTAAAAGTTCTTGAAAACACTTTCTTTTATTATATCGTCATACAGAAACACTCAAATTTAACTAATGTAATTTTTTTTATACAAAACCCATTTCAAGATATTCGAATGCAAACTTCGTTATGCATTGACTTTTTTATGCAATCGCAGAATTTGCTAAATAAAAAATTTCTTCGCAAACTTTAAATTTTAAAGGACTATAACTGTTTTTGTTTTAAGAAATTTTAAAGTAAACACAATTTTGTATGATTTTGTTGCTTGTAAGCTTGTATATGTGAAAAATGTGGTTGTCACGAAAAAAGTTTGGCGACCACTGTTGCATAAATTTTTTACTCTTTGTTGATATATATCTATTAAATTGTAATTTCATCATCCTGGAAGCTTAAATACACCGAAAGCGTACAAATAGAACGCGAAATACTTCATAAAAATAAAATGTTTAATAACTCAGTAAATTTCGAAGGCATTTAAAAAAAAATATACTGCAAATTACTCTTAATCAATCATTTTTTATAAATAAAGTTATAAACAGTATGGTTCCAGTACAAAAATACTGCCTAAGTGTCGAAAAAACCCGTAAAAATTATATTTGGTGAAAAAATATGCAGTCATATATCTAAAATTATCTGAAACAAAATATATATATATGATTGAAAAGGTCTTAGTCTCTTCTTTCTATATCCGTTTATAAATTTAAAATCGGTTAATATTTAACTTAGTTAGAGGTTGATAAGTAACTACGGAAAATTTGAAATACAGATTGTTGTTGTACTCGACAATATCTACCAGAAAAATATTAACACTTCGCAGGTATTTCGATTTCATTACAATTTGTCACACAGTGTTAGTTATTTGTGTCTCTGTCACGTTCGACATCATGGAAATATTCATATCCACTTTGATATTTGGATTGCGACCTATTTTAATCGTTTGACGGCTCGCTCGCATTCGCTACATGTTCAATATTTATCGCGTCAGTACTTATATTATTTTGGTGCTGTGCGTCTCCTATTTTACCCACCTTATTGGCACAAACTAAACAAACATTTAGTAAAATGTGGAACTTTTTTACTAGTTTAATTTTTGGAACTGCGTATAAATAATATTTTAAACCAATGTGTTTCATTTTATTTATTCTTTAATTCTTTAGCCACGCTAAAGTGAAAAGTATCATATTTAAGATTTATGTATGTAGTTAATTATGATTTCATTTGCCTTTCTTGAAATGTTGTAACGTTAAAGTTTTATGATGGATTGCTATACGACAAATGAATAACATACATATTAAAAAAAAATTCTTTCTTATACTCACAGATTTAGAGGCACGAATGTAAAATTTTTTAACATTCTAATTTAAACAGAAAAAATGTATCCTGTTAACTTACAAAAATTTTTAAGGAAACTTACTTGTTCTCTGGTCTGTGTTATTAATAGTATTTCTTTATTCAATTATTATATTTGAGTGGTTTCGTACATTGTATCTTATTAGCTTATCAGACTTGTAAATACAGGCAAATTTTATGTACAAGAAATAATTGGGGTATTCAGATGGTACTCATAAATTAACACGTTTTAAAGTAATAACACGAAAAAATTTAATGCTGTGAGCAACCCCTCATAATTAAAAAAAAAAAAAACACAACCCGCGAAGCGATTAGCTTGTCTGCGGAAAACACCCAGGATCTATGGCGGGAATCGAACCCACGACCTCTGGACTGAGAGGCTAGCATCGCTACCACTCAGCCACAGGGGCACCCTACAATTAAAAATATTGTACTTATTTGTATTTTGGTTTTAGCACCTTTGTACATTGCTTACTCTCTCTCTCTCTCCTTCAATTCCTTTGGTAAGCTCTCACGTACTTCTACATGTAGTTATGACAACCAAATAAACATAGCTGAGAAATTCATATTACTTTATGACCTTTTTATTTGAGCTACAGCAAAAAATTTTCTTAAACTATGTTAAAATGGTAAGACATTATGACACTTAGGACACTTAAGACACTGTTGTGAATACCCCAAATGTTTGAGTTTTGTTATTATTTTACAATCAAAAACATTTCTTCAAGTCACAGTGGGGTTTCGTTCGTACATCATTTGTCCAAAAACTTTAAGAGCTCCTTAACTTTATAAGGAAAGAAAACATTTGGTTAGATTTTCGCTGTTGTTGAAATTAGTTTGTATTGATATTTTTTTGTATTATTTTTGTTCTAAGGGAAAATATTTTATATTCATTCATGCTATAAAAATGCGAATAAAAGAATTTTTTCTCTCATTTTTTTCAATATAAGCTGCTATATTTTTATGTTTGTTAAACTGTCTTTATTACTCCTGTTCTTTGTAATAATTTGTTATTATTATAGATAAGAATTTCAAGAGCGCGCCCCGCATAATAGTTGAAAGAAAGACATTGTAAAGAAAACTTATAATTTTTTTTTCTTTAACTTTAAGACGACTTAAGTTTCCTTATAAACATTCAAAAATGGTAGAAAAATGAAGATTGGAGGAAAACAATAAGAAAATTATTAAAGAAATATATATCGCTTGAGTGGAAAGCATTAAAAAGTTATTCAAAAATATAAAAATAAAAGTTCACATATAAAACTTTTAATACTCAAGTTTTCTTGGCCAAACTTTTGAAAATAATTATTTTAATAAAGCATCTCTTTTATTTCTATTGAATATATATAAAATTTTTAGCCGGAAGATATCAATATTCTAAGCAAACTTTCTTTCAACAGGAACATATGCTAAAACATTTTCTGCTTCTGAAGCAAATGCTTCCTGTCGTTAAAACGAAAAGAAAACTAAGAGTAATACCGGAATACTTAATAAATTGTTAAAAGATTCTCTAAATATATTAACAAAAAAAAAAAATAAAAGTAAAGTGCCAAGAACAACAAAATTCAATAAACCAAGCATGCACGTTCATTTAGACACGTGAGTACACACAGGCCAGGCCAAGAGTGCAATTAAATACAGAAGAATAATTAATGTTCAAGGCTTGTTTGTATGACACAATTAGAGTAAAAAGTAAGAGTTATTTTTTGGCACTTGCTTTTTTTGTTTGTTTGTTTGTTATTTGTTAATAACAAAGAAAAAACTAATAAAAATTGTATGTTTATTACTTCCCATCAAAAATACAAAACTTAATAAAGGAAACACATCTTTGTTTTCATTTTCGAAAAAAAAATTATGTGCGAACTGATATGGAAATTAAAAAATATGTATTTATTTATATAAATATATACATACATACATATATTTATACACAGATAAGTATGTATGTGCACATGTATATTTATAATTTTGTTGTTATATAAAATTTCTGTGAATTTTTCACACACATTAGAATATACAAAAGTTAATTATATAAATAACACTGTACAACAAAATGCATTGTTTCTATATTTATGATTTGATGAGGCTAAAATTCGTATCGATTTGTAAGTCAAATTATGTGTGATAGTTATTAATGAACAAATAACACCAACGTTAATTGTAAATATTCTGTCAAACACTTGGTAGAACGGAACAACCAGCTGTTTTCGAAGGCCACTCCACCTTCATCATCATCAGGGTTCTTTATGTTTGGTTCACTGTGTCTGGTGTCACATATTACAAATGGAATATGTGAATTATTTTGATTCATCGTATTAAAATTTGCTGAAAGCTTAAAATGAATGCTTAATATCTCAGAAACTGTAATAAATTTCGTGAAACGCGTTTTTGATTCAGAAAGAGTGTACTCAAAATATATGTATAAATTCCATACTTATAATCGGTGGAACAAAATAATACTGGGGCGACGATATGTACACGTAGATATTCCAATGTGTATACATTAGGGATGCCAATCCCGAAATTCCGATCACAAAAATCCTGGGATTTAAATTTGTTAATCCCGGGATTTTAGGGATTCGATTAATCCAAAAATTGTTTACTAAGTTTTGTTCGTTTTATAAAAATAAATTCATCATGACTGTCCCCATAGAGATAATAACAGTGGCAACACAATATTGATCTTTTATATTTGTTTGCTTTATCCTGTTAATAGTCTCAATGAAAATGTGTTTCCAAACCAGGTTTTTTCTTGTTTCTTTTATTAATTGCAATCTATTTGATGATAATTAGCAATATTTTTAACAGCTTTAATAACAATATATTAAATAATAGAGGTATTCACGTCAACTCTTGCAACTGCGTCAAATGCATAATTGAACTATCTGTCGTGAGCAACACAATACATATACATACATATACTATACTCGTATGTTTATTGATTATTAAAGGATTTTATTAAAATGCTGAAACAAAGTGCCAGAACTTCGCTGGATAATTCTGTAATCAAAGTATAAATATTAATAACATTCGTATTCTTTAACAAAATTCTAATAGCACAATTGAGCCATAGGTTGTTTAAAAATAATAAATTTACGTATTTGTTATCCTAAAATCGAATTTGAAAATTACTTCATAATTTCTATATTTTCACTAGCTAAGAATTTTTAAAATTTTAAGAGCTTTATAACTTTTAAATTAATTTATTCGTATAGAACGCGTCATCAACCAATTGTATTTTCATTTAAAAGAGAAACATTTACCTAATTTAACTTTGAGTATAGCTGCTCTTATAAGTACTTATTGTCAATTTTTTTGGCTTGGCAATGACATTAAAAGTTGCACATTTTTGCAAAAATTACGCTTATTATCTTGCACTTACTTAGACCCTGATCATTTTGTATCATTTGTGCAAAATAATTTTTTATGTCATTGTTGTGATGATATTTTTTTTGAAAATTTTACAATTTTGATTTTCTACAAGAGAGCAACTTTTGACGTGAGTACCTTAATATATAAATAATTTTGTTTCGCAACTTTGCTTTTTTATGAATAATGAATATATTTGTTAATAATAGGAAATAATTATAAAACTTTTGTTTTTGAAACTTTTTCAAAGACGTTTTTTAATAAAAACCTATAAAAAGCATTTGTCTCTAAAAAAAAAATTAGAGAAAAATCTCTAAATCTCAAAAAATTTCAGGATCTCGAAAAATCCCGAAATCCCGGAATTTGATTTTTTGAAATCCCGAATCCCGGGATCATAAAAATCAGTCCCGATTGGCATCCCTAGTATATATGTGTTGCATGCTAATGGCTAATAAATCAATGAATAATTAAATATTGTTTAAGTTAATTTTCATTAAAAATTAAAATGTGTTTAAATACACTTTCATTTTTTCAGTGGTTAATTAAAGTTATTATCAAATTAAGTTGAAAGTACGGTAGCACTATAATATTTCCAAATATTATGGAAAGCTTTCCAAAAACAGCTGTTCAATATAAATAAGAAAGTTGATTTATCAATTTGCAGAGAAGTGAAATAGCAAAAAACCCATTTTATGATACTAAAAGAGCATCAGAATGCATTTTTCTATTTACATATTTCATGATATGAAAATATTTGTTACATTTGTTGTACATTTGCGAAAATTAAACGAAATTCATTTTAATACGACCACATGATGTTCATGTACGTCCCTTCAAAAAACACACACATGCACAAAACATATGGTGTGTTTGTAAAACTTAAACAACACTTAAATGTACAGTGTTGGCTGTTTAAGTTTGATTTAATTGTGCAGGGAGAAACAAATTTTTTTGTTTAAATAAGACTTAAAAATAATATACATATAAATCATTGACTGATTTATTAGCCCTAACTACTACTGCAAAATAATGCAACCAACATACTGAAAGCTCTCGCTACTGTACTATAGGTTTATAGCCTATTTCCCACCTGCGAAAGAAAACGTTCGACTTAAAATTTATATTGAAAACAACAATAAAAAAAAAAATGAAAATTTGTTTTTGTTTTCAATATAAATTTTCAGTCGAACGTTTTCTTTCGCAGGTGGGAAATAGGCCATTAATATAATTTTATATTGAACCTGGCACTCGTAACGAGTCCATAAAAGCACAATTCTTGCTAAGCAGCCGCTCATCATATCACTATCTCCATTTTAACACTTTCGTGTATAATATCCTGCATAAGAGAAACTTTTATTTTTTTATTATCATTTACAGAATATGTTTGTTAAGAAGAGATAAACAAAAAGAAACAAGACTGTGTATGCTACAACACCCTGCTAACAATGTATAGGCGTTGCTCTTAACTTAATAAATTTAACATTTTATAATAGAAATTAAAATAAAACAAACAAACAAACAAATAAAACTGAAGTGATTTGTTAAACACACAAGTGAAAGTACATAAGTGCGTTGTTTGTAACCAAATATCCAAAGAGGATGTCCAAATTTCTAACAGCAACAACATTATAAAAATAAAATACTACACTTTATATAAAAATTTAAAATAAAAAAAAAGCATTCTGAAATGAAAGCAACTCACATACAATTAAAACAATTATTGCAATTTTTTTTAAATAAAACTAACAAATATAAGAAGTGATATAATTTATCTAAAACTATTGTCAAATAACAATGTACTGAGAACAGATTTTTAATTAATTTTTTTTTTGGTGTACTTAAAACAAAAGTTTTCTTTTACTAAAATGTAGCAAAAGTACTGGAGTCTGTGTGAATTTATTTCGTTAAATAAATGGTAAGTTAATATTAATATTATTTATTAATATTTACGGCCTGTCCCACGATGTCACCAGAAATTGTTCGATCGACAAATTGTATTGCAAACAACAATAACATTAGAAAATTTGTTGTTGTTTTCAATATAAGTATTCGATCGAACGAATTTTGGTGACATCGTGGGACAGGCCATTAATTTTTAACAAACACTATTCGAATATTTACTTACATATTGACTGAAAATTAAAGCAAAGAAACGCCGGGGCATATAAATGAGTTGTACTGGTAATTTAAACAAAGTGTGAGTTGTTTATTGATGATAGTTTTTGGTAATCAGTAAAGGTATTCACGTCAACTCTTGCAAAATGCATAATTGCACTTTCTGACGTCAGCAACCCATTTTGGTTAGTTGTCTTTAAAGCAGCACAATATGTACATACCCAGCATAAAATTTCAAAAAAGGTAATCGGGTTTGGATTTAAGCATTTTTGGTGGAAGCTGTTCCTTACTGGATTACCAACTTAATGATTTTAACAAGGCGTGAGACTAAAATAATCGATTCTTGAGAAGTACTTACTTTTTTTATCTGGCAACTTGTGCACCTAATCTATTTAATCCAAAAAAAAAATTATTCTCCTCATTTAGCGACTTGTACATAATTTTTGTAAATTTTAGGTAATGTGATTTGTAAGCGAGTAATGAAATTTGGTAATCAGAAAAGTAAGTCATTATATAGCAAGAAGTTTTGATGGTAATGTGTAATTTTTTGCTGAGTAGATACATATATTGTACTCGTAAGTTTCTTGATTGTTAAAAGATTTGGTTTAAATGCTGAAACAAAGTGCTAGAACTTCGTTGATTAAATCTGTAATTAATTCACTAATAACAATAACATTATGTATTAATAATATTGGTATCATTTAACAAAATTCTAATAACAATTTGAGCCATAGGTTTTTTAATATTAACAAAATTATGTATTTATACGTTATATTAAAAATCGAATTTGAAGATTACTTTATAATTTCTAGCTAAAAATTTTGAAATTTTTTTCAATTTTATAATTTTTTAATTAGTTATTTGTAGCGAAAACAGCTTCAAAAACTTGTTTTTCGTTTAAAAGAAAAACATTTACGGCCGTATTATTGATAAGTTTGAAAACTAGTTTACCGTGAAAACTGGTTTTATAGGCAATTGAAAAATTAGTTTTGAGAAATTCGGTATTATTCATTGTAGTTTTGAGGGATAAAACGTGGATTTTGAAAACTAATTTTATTGAAAACTAGTTTTCGTTAAAACTAGAAAAAGCTGGCTTTGGCGTAGATAAAACTAGTTTTGCCTCTGTATCACATTATTAATTTGAAAAAAATGCCACTGCAAGAAATGGGGATGGCCGACTTCTTAACAGATGACGACGATGATACCAGTTCCAACTCTGATGAAGAATATGAAGACGTTCGCCCTCGTCGACCATATACACTACGAACCCATGCAGTAGTTGATGAATGAGACGATGTGGCCTTTCATCAGCGATTTCGAATGAAAAAGACCACTTTTCGGAGCGTGGTTGCAATGGTTGAACCGAATATGGCAACGGAGCCAGGGCGGTAAGTGTCTATATTTGAGTGCTCGTTATTAAGTAGAAATAATTCGTGCTTCCACAGATGCCGTTCTCTCACCACTGAGCAGAGAGTTTTGATTCTGCTGCGATTTCTGGCGGCTGGCAGCTTTGAGGAGAATGCTGTAGATTTAGTACGTGTGTCTCAGCCAACCGTTAGTCTGAATTTGCCAATTGTGTGCGATGCGTTGCTCAATTATTTTACTGAATTTATTCGGATGCCACAGACATCGTCGGAGCGACAAGCGGTAGCACTCGCATTTCATTCTCTCGCTGGTTTTCCGTGGTTTTCACGAAAACTAGTTTTCACGCTGGTTTTATCTAAAGTGAATAATACGGCCGTTAGATATTTCTGCGTTGTAATTTGATGTATTGTTGATTTTATAAGTACTTTTTGTCCATATTTTTTTTTGGATTGGCACATCTTTGCAAAATTTACTCTGATAATCTTGCACTTACTCAGATCCTGACAATTTTGCATCATTTGTGCAAAATAATTTTCTATATGGTTGTTGTTATATTTTTTGAAAATTTTGCAATTTTGCTGTTCCACAACAGTGCAACATTTGACGTGAATACCTTTAGTAATTGAAATTGTGAGTCAAAAGAGTGCCACTCAATGTCTTGTATCTTATTGCTTGAAATTGTGTTGTAATGCCTGTGCATTGAACTTGAATTGAAGTGATGCATGTATTTTCTTTTACAGTGCATTACCATAAGTGAGGTACACTACATATCGATCATTAACTTCAACGACGCCTTAAATGAAAAGCATATTTTAATAGAGCATCTACATTGTCTCGAAATCTAGTACTTATGAGATTTCGAGTTAAATCTTGCTGTTTTTTTTTTTTACTAAATTTCCCATACAAAATGAAATCTAATATTTTTTATTTATTTTCATACATGAAATACCGAAGTGTATTTATTTGACGTGAAGTCTTTATTTATTTAATTTGAAAATTTTAGCTTGTTTTTATGGTTAAGCAATTGGAACTCGTCAGTAGACTTCAACCCAAAAAATTTTTGAATTTAGCTGACAAACTTCGTATGTTTATAGTAAGACTCTTAATAATATATTGAGAATCACAATATACAAACATAATAAGTTTGAAAGCCGCAAACAAAAATCTTTACAAAACAAGCAAAAGCGGGAACGAAATGCATATAGATAATTGCTTAACCATAAAAACAAGCTAACATTTTAAAAATTTTATTTATTTTTTACTGCCCTGTAGGAAATGTATATGGTGAAAATGTACTGAGTCGTTTTCTACTTTGTCATCAGTACTACTCTCTAGTAGTGATTACATAGTTCTTATGGGAACATGGAGACATACCAACTAGACATTTACTTGTACATTCCTATAGCTTACGTACATACAAATATATGAATATTGACAAGTTGTTGCAAAATCCACCAGAAATACACCACATCTGTTTTCTCTCTTTCTTTTATACTGACGAATAGAAGAGAAATTGTAGACAATGTATCTACTACTAGAATTTTAGTGTTGACATAGAAACACTTGGCCTCAGTCTGACTGCAGGGTATTTATAAAAATAAATGACAGAATTAGCTACCGTCTGCTTAAAAAGATGTGCGAATTGGCCAAATTTGTTGTTGTTTGGTTGTAGTTTTGGACATTTTTCAGTTAATGGGTTTTGTTTTGGGTAAAAAATCTTGATAAATGTCAAAAAAAGTTATTCTAAACGTTATAGATTTTCATAAAGATTTTAAATGGAATCTGATTATTTCTTATTTTTGATCTTTTCTTTCTAATACATTATTAAATAAGATACGATACTCCCTACATGACGTATTCATTAGTGAAAATTTGCCAGGTAAATTCGTCGTATCCACATCAATAAAGATAAAAAAAGTAGCAACTTACTTTTTCGCAAAATGGGGCTGAATCAACTGTTTTGGTGAATGGATTACAATATCGAAGCATGATTAATGATTTTGTATGGCCTGAATGGGAAGATATTGATGTAGATGACATTTATTTTCTACAACACGCCGATACGATATATACTACGTTTATACGCAGGGCTTATTTGGAAATAAAACAGGAAATTGTTGCCATATTATGGTTTTTATTGCGACTTACTAATTCAGAAAACTATTCACGATTAACGCACTATTTGCAAATAAAGTGCTTGAGGTTGCCACGCTTACAAATGTTTGATAACAAAAAACAATAAATGGATAAATATTGCAACAAAAAACATTGATAGAAGAAAATAATGACGATTAAAACAAACAATTATTTGAAATTTCGTACATTTACACTATTTTTTTTGTCAACATAAGTAAATTTTCTATAAAGTTGGTGTACTTTTGCTATGCCGTATAAACAGTGAAATAATTTATTTGCAAATAATTTTATTTGCAAATAGTACGCGTATAAACGTAGTAATACATAAGTACGATACCATCACTTTTTTGCGTGAAAAATTTCCTGATCGTGTAATTTCTCGAAGAGAATACTGCAATTGGCCACTGAAATCTTATGATATACAACACCTGCGTGAAAGACATGCTAAGTACACATTTGTCATTTTGTGGTGTCATTTACAAAATATTTGAAATGCCTTTCACATTAGAGTTTTTGTTTGTTTTTAAAACTATGCCATACAATGAAAAATGTCTGAAATGACAAACGTTTCCAATAATACTCAGCAATAAGGCATACCTATGCCAATGACCCGCAACCGATTCAAGACTTCAAAGATGGAGTTTGTGCAATTATCAAGGACATGCAGCCGCAAATGTATGAATGGTTGCTAAACAAATTCATAAAATTTGCTGTAAAGGTATACGTGGCGTCCATTAGGCTGATACTGTCTACCATTTTCAATGTCTTAAAACATAATCGTTTATTTTTACATATCAAAAAGAAATTTCTTATTGAAAGACCCTTTGTATACATACATACATATATATGTATATATGTATGTATATGTATCTAGGTATATGCTGTATGTACATGTACATACTATTTAGAAGCCAAATATTTATTTACCTCAGGACATGTAGGCTTTTAGCCCAGAAGCAAGAAAACAAAAATTCATAAAAACTCAAAAGCAAATATAATATCTACAATCAAATAAATTCGTTTTAGTATAACTTAATTTCGCATTGTTTCGCCTTTATTGCTTTTAGTTGTAAACATACTTGTTTTTATTTGATTTTCTTTTGATATTGTATGCCATTCTTAATGGAAAACAAACATAACCTTATCGAAAACGAATCACTCACTTGCTATACTCAATCACGCACATGAAAACATAGTTTAACAAACACACACACACATACACACACACATACACACGTACATACACACATATGACCCTTCATGGAACTCACAATGGAATTGGATCGGAAATGGAATTCAACTCCATTTCCGATTGTGAATGGGCTCATGCAAGATGTTTTTATATCAAATTTGGCACCACCGTGCTGCTTTGAAGTAATACAATATGCCAGAGCTGTCAACCGTAGAGGGGAGGGAATAAACGTATCTTAAAAGTGCCGTTAAAATAAAATAAATAACTTCTAAAGTATGTCCTTGTATTAACTTAAAATTTTAAAGACACCTAATTTTGTGAAAGAATCGAATGAGAAAGTGAAATATACAATTTTTTTTCCAATTCATTATGTTACGTTTTTACTTCGCGAAGTTTTAACACAAACACTAAGTAAATTCCGTAAAGTGCGATTTTGACTCGCACCTAAAGGGGCACTACATATGGCATACTATACGAACTTCAGCCTATATATTCGAATATCTTACCTGATGTAGATTTTTTTTTGATATTTTTTTTTTGAATTGCGGCCCTGTTTCTTAGTTTTGGAATTTTTTGTTTGATTTTTGGGGTTCTTTAGTTTTTACGTTTTTTTTTTGTTTTGGCGATTTTTAAAATTTTGGCAATTTTTTCTTAGCGTTTTATTCGTTTTGGCGATTTATTTTGTTGTTAGCGTTTTTTTAGTTTTTTTCGTTTTGACATTCTTTTTCGGTTTTTGGCAATTTGTTCAGTTTTTTTGGCGACTTTTTTACTTATAGTGACTTCTTTTTGCATTTTAGCGATTTATTTTATATTTGGTCATACATATATTTTTCATTTAAGCAGTATTTTCATTTAGGCGAAGTTTCGTTTTGGCATTTTGAGGGTTCCGTACACCAAAGGTGAAAAGGAATCGAGAACCGTAAGAGCTACGGATCTGAAATTTGGACACAGTGTGTAGACCTTTGGGCGCTACAACAACAAATACAGGAGAGTTAAAAATTAAAGGGTGTTCCAAAACGAGCAACGAAATATTTTGAAATCCCATGTAATATACATACAATTGTATGCATATACACTTGAAATTTTGTAAGGCTAGTGTATTTTTATACATACTACAACAATTAACACTAAAATTAAAAAAAATTTAAATTAAAGGGTCTTCCATCAGTTAATGCAATTTTGACAAATTGCTGTATCTTGGAAACCGTAAGAGCAAAACTCTCGAAATTTTCAAAAACGGTAAAACAAAAAAATCCTAAAATTATAAAATCGCCAAACCGAAAAAATCGCCTAAAACAAAAAAAAATCGCCAAAACGAAAAAAAACGCCAAATTAAAAAAAATCTAAAACGAAAGTAAATCGTGAAAAAACGGAAAAAATCACCAAAATTAAAAAAATCGGCAAAATTAAAAAAATCGGCAAAGTGAAAAAATCGCCAGAATGAATAAATCGCCAAAATGAAAAAAAAAATCGCAAAACAAAAACCGCAAAAATGAAAAAAATCGCCAAAATGAGAAAAAAGCAAAATAAACAAAAAAAAAAAAAGATAATTTGAGCTGAAAAAACGTCAAAAACGCAAAAAACGCCATATTAAAAAAATGCTCAAAACCCAACATACGGAACCCTTCGTACTCGATTGAAAGTCGCACTTTACTGAATTTATTTTAAGTTTCCGATTTTTTAGTTTTAACATTATTGAAATTTTCAAGAGCACGCCATACCAGTTTCAATTCAATTGGCAACTAAGTCGGTTGATCAGCTGTCAAAATTTATGTTTACAGTTTTATTTTGTAAAGAAAAAGTTAAGTATTTTTTAAACTGTATTTACTCGTAATTTCATTGAATTTTAAATAAAAAATATAAATAATTATTGAATGAATGCAATTGAAGCTTTTAATTTTTAAATTTGTAATTGTGAAAAAAATATTAATTTGGCAGTTAAATGAAAATTGTTCAATTCAGTTTATGAAGTGTGTGGCAAGGAATGAAATGAAAGACTCAATTGAAAATTGAATTGAAGCGTGTATGGGGTGCTTTAAGGTTTCCAAGATACAGCAAGTTAACCAAATTACATTAACTGATAGAATACCGTTTAATTTTGATTTTTAAATTTCAGTCTACATAAAAATTCACTAAGTCCTAATTTACACTCAGCAAGTCTTATTGCTGATTAGTTTTTTAGGAAAGAGAGACGAGGGAAAAGAAACTTTTATATTCCCCTCGTCTCTCTCTCCTACAAACTAATCAGCTTAGCAATGAGACTTGCTTAGTGTAAATTAGGACTAACTTTGAAAATTTTAAGTGTCTATATATAATTTTCTTTACATAACATTAGGATTTTAACATGTTTCTTTGCTTGTTTTAGAACACCTTATAATTTTAAACTGTTTTGTAGCTCTTACGGCTCTCAAGAAAAGATCTTGTGCGCATCGTAGCGAAAACAATAGAATTCCTTTTCACCTTTAAGGTTTAAGGAATGCTAAAAATAAAGGATCATATCGCTCCTTTAGTGCAACATAGACATATCTCAAGAAATTAGTTTTTGGAGTTAACACTAAAATAAAGACAATACAAATTGTTATATCATATTTATTGCCAGTTTATTTATTGAAAACTAAAAAAAGCACTAATTTTTTTTTTGTTTTCAATAGACAGACGAGAATTTTTACTTGTCTTCTATAAACCGGCAATTAAAATTGTGTAAAAATTCGACATTTCTACACGCAACTCTTCAGAAAAAAAAAACATTTTTATGTCTTCATTGAGTTGTTAGTAAATTGAAAACTAACTTTTTTGAATTATACCTCTAACGCAATAAAGGAGTGATATGTGTGTAGATCCTTGTTGCTCCTAAAAGTAGGTTTTCTAATCTTTTTTCTTCTATATACATATTTTGAAGGAATTTATAATACTTCTACTTTTAAATTGAAATTTAATTAAAACTATTTAAGCTAATTTAAAAATATGATAGATGAGCTTCGCCATTTTGATTATAGTAGAGCTAGTTCGCCATCGTCTGCTTAAAAATAAATTTAATATTTTATAGTGCATTTACACTGTCTCGAAATCTAGTACTTTCGAGAATTCCAGCTAAATCAAGCTAATTTCTTACAGATTTCCCATACAAAACGAAATCGAATTTTTCAGTAGATTTGTAGCAAATCTAATAAAAATCTAATGTTTTTATTTATTCTTTACTACCCTGTACAACAAAAGGTGAGTGAATTAGCTACGGTCTGCTTAAAAAAGTGTGTGAATTGGCTACATTGCAGTTGTTTGGTTGTAGTTTTGGAAACAATTCAGTTGATGGGTTTTGTTTTTGGATAAAAAAATCTTGACAAATGTCAAAAAAAGTTGGTGTAAACGTTGTAGATTTTCATAAAGATTTTAATTAAAATATTCCAGATTTTGTGCTGATGTAAATGCCCTATTAATATATTTTTCTTAGGATATCAAAAGTTTAATTTACTTCTCCCACAAAATGTACTCGTAACGTATAAATAAGTAAAGAAGGAAATTAAAATCGTTAAGCATACAAACAAATACATACATACATACACACATACATACATACATAATAAATGATATTATAAAATTTCTTTTTTAAATGTCTGCGTAAAAAGGCAAAAAAAGAATGTGCCATATTATTTCTTTCTAAATGGAAGTAAAAAAGTTGGCAGCAGCAACATATTTTACCATATGCTTCAATTATATTAAGTAAATATTTGTGGCGGGTGACATTTTTTCTGCGACAGAAACTTTAAATTGAATTTGGACTAATGAAGAGTCATCAATCAAATTGTCGTTGTTGTTTATTTTCAAAGACATGATTCAGTGCGAGAAATATATTGGATATTAGTTTGTTTTGGTTAAAATGCTACACCAATAGCTGAACTTTTATATCCTTTATTTTAGCTAAATTTAATTTCAAGTTTCTACAGGTTATACAAAAAAAAAAAAATAAACAAAACAAAAAAAAAATTGGCACAAACAATATCTTATTTTAATGCAGGAATATAGCAAAAATTTAACAAAAATAAATGTGCGGTCACACTTGGGCAAACATATGCCCAAAACAGCACGCATGAAAACTACAATACATACAAATGAAAAACTCGTTAATTCAGACACCTGCTTGTTAAGTTAAATAGCTTTACGTAGTGTGGAATTCTATCACATGTTCTAATTTATATATGAACTGTGATGAACTTAATAAATTCAGTAAAGGTTTCCGTACGCACACTGCATGTGACATAATATACAAACATTTTAGTTTTGGAGCTTGCTCTTCTTTTTGTCGATTATTTTTAGTATTGGCGCTTTTTGGTATTGTCGTTTTGATTCGTTTTGGCGATTTTTTTTCAAATTGGTGCTTTTAAGTCTTGGCGTTCTTATTCGTTTTGGGCAATTTTTTCGGTTTTTGGCGAGTTTTTTCTTCTTTTTTTTTTTTTGAAATATATACATACATATTTTTAGTTTTAGATTTTCTTTTTGGTTTAAGAGCTTTTTTTTTTTGGTTTTAGCATTTTGTTCGGTATGAAAATAAAAGAGATCGGAGAAAAGAGCATGGCTGCTTAAAAAAATATGTATTTTGAAAACTAATGCAGTGATAATTTTGAAACTCTTCGTGACTATTTAGGTTAATAATGAGAATTGTATTCTACAAAATAGTGAATATTGCAACGTAAGCGTGGCTCTTCTAATAAAAAAAAATTTCTTTTCATCTCAAAACGTTTATGGGGTTTGGCGAAGCACACAGGGTTTTGGCTAGTTAAGCAATAACTACACTAAAATATATTTCGAATGAATTCTTGTCAGTTACATTTTAATAAAAATCTAACAAGAGATTTCATTTATCAAAAGTAAAAGAAGCGGCATAGAAATTCGAGACGGTATAGAACTATGAAAAGCTTGATAATCCCACCTAAAGCATGGTACTCTGTTCGAAGTTGTGAAAAATTTTCAGTGCCATTCGTTATTTCGCGTGAAAAATTTGACATGTACTAAATGTAGCCCAACTCGGGTTTTTAAAATAAATTTCTCGCTTTTATTGCTTGAAAATATGCAACATTGTTAAAATTACGTGCGAAAAAAGTACTGCTCATGTTGTTTCGCAGCTAAACTAAAATGATGCCAGATTAATTTTGCATGGAAAGACATGATTTTCCGTGTTTTTCACACCAAGAACAGAGTACTACTCTTGCGAATTTATTTCGCAAATATTTCATACCAAATACTTTTATATGTAGTTTGACAGCATTTCGCACGAAATTGTGAACAGAGTATCAGGCTTAAAGCGGGATGTCTAGTCAGGTTAGACAGGAATAAAAATTTTTAATAGAAGTGCGTATGAGTAATATATTATTATTTTTATATCAATATTACTCATACGTGCTCATTTGCAAAAGAGAATTTGCTCGAGTATTACACAGTGCAACACGAAAAAATATAACCATATACGGACACCACTACGTGATAAAATACCTAAAAAAAGACCCGCGTCTCCCACTTTTGCCCCAAAATCAATCACTTTTTTATGAGCCCCAAAGATTTGGGCCCTCGGTGTCATTTTTGCATTTTCTCAGGCTCATATCTTGCAAACTTCTTCAGGATTTTGACACAAAGTTGCAGCCCTTGCCATAGAGAACAAAAATTTGCAAACATGTAAAATCAAAACAACTTCATTCTCAAGATCAAAATCCCAAAATATTAAAAAAAACTAGATTTTTTTTTTAATTTTTTCCCCTGTTCAGGTCCATAGGTAGCAAACCGTTCAAAATTCAAGGAAACAATTCATAACAAAAATTTACCTATGATCTCAATAAACAACTTTTTATAACATATCGCACACTAAATCATAAAGAGTCACAACTCAAAAAATTTCAGGTGCTGAGTGGTTGCAAAGAACTCTTGATACTTTAAAAAGAACGCAACTATGTGACATAAAAACAAGCATAACGGTATTTTATATTCTTCAAGAAGACTGTATTGCAAAAGAAATTGTTGAGGTCGTTATAGATTTCTTCAATTAACTGGTTTATAAAAAAGCAAAAGCACTTTTATAATTTTGAGTTGTGACTCTTTATGATTTAGTGTGCGATATGAACTTAATACGAATGATTCTTAACACCTTTTAGGTAGAGCTTAGGTAGCCGCAAAAGTGAAAAATTTCCCGAAAATATTTTTATTTCATTTGTTTGGACATTTTTTACTTTTGCGGCTACCTAAGCTCTATCTAAAAGGTGTTAAGAATCATTTGTAGGAAATTCATAAGTTAAAAAAAGTTGTTTATTGAGATCTCAGGTACATTTTTGTAAATTTGATTGTTTGTGTTCTTTATGACAAGAGCTACAACTTTGCGTCAGAAAGTAAATCAAAATTCAGAACGGTTTGCCAGATATGAGCCTGAGAAAATGCAAAAATTACACCAAGGCCCCAAATATTTGGGGGCCCATAAAAAAAGTGCATGACTTGAGGCAAAACTGGTAGACACGGGCCTTTTTTTTTTTGTCTTTTATCACGTAGTGGTGGTAATTTCCATGAATTAAAAAATTACACAAAGTGTTATGTAAAATACCCGTGAATGATATTGGAAAGTTAAGAATTTAAATTTTCACAATTCTCTATAATTTTCTTCCGGGAAAATGGTTTAGTTTTTTTTTCACTTTAAAAATTATTAGTTTCTGGAAATAAGCAACATGTCCTTTCATTTCCATGCTGAGAAAATAATATCTGGTAAAAAATTGCATTTACTCGAATTTATATTGTCGAAATGCAAAATATGTCCAGCTATTCAAACGGTAAAAAATAAAAGGAAAAACAAAAAAAATTTTATACTTAAACTTATAAACAGTTTGCTCCAAAATATTATAAATAAAATCAAACTAAGAAAAACTAATTGAAATAGATTTATTTTGTTGACAGAAAGAAAATGTTAATTTAAGAAAATTGCTGTTTTCCAAAAGAACTCATTGCGCATGCAGGGTGCCCTAATGGGCTTAAGGATTTTGTTATTTGAAAAATTAAATTGAAATTCGAAGATTAATGAATTGAAGTTAATTGTATGACAGAGTAGTCATGTGGCGCCAAAATATCTCTTATAGGAGTTTATTAAAAAAAATTCCTGACTATTAAGCTAGATATTTTGATGTTATTGTTTTTCGCCATTCGTCGCAAATGCGACTGTGCTGATATATGACAAACACTTCCTGGTAATATTAAGAAAAAATTCTAATTCGCTGTTATATAAAAGTTTTTTTTATCTACTTTTATACTCGTATCCATCAACAAAAATGGCAAGAGTATATACATACATACATATGTATAGGTTTTTTATTCCGTTTGTAATTTTTGCAATAACCATGTGCAAAATTAATAAAATATAGTTCTGGGTCCTTATGAATAGGGTAGTCGAATAAGCGATGTTCGTCTGTACGAAAAATCGATCTTCCGAATCAGCAAAAAAAGCTAACTACTTTTATTTTGGAATTAGGAGTTTAAACTTTTTCTAAATTCAAATACCCACTATAAATTGCAAAAGAGCAAAAAATAAATGAAGCATTTTTTAATATGTATGTATATATTTATATATGTACTCCAGACGTAAATCGTTGAAGGGTTTAGAAGTTTCGGTACTGCCGACTATGGCAGACACTCTTACTTGTTACTTATATGAATGATAAATGTATTTGATTGCTTATCTTATGTACGACACAACTTACAATAAAATACATACTAATATTATCCTCCACATATAATTTATTACAATTTACAATTTTACTGACAAGTTAAGTTTTTTTTAAGTACCTCTACAATGAAGTAAATTAAAGTTCTATTTTTTTGGTTATTGGTACTTCATAAATTATGGCTTCTGGTTGTCTCGTTTCATTTACCCTAATCTGTATGCCTATGTGTATATGTATTTATGTATTTATGTATGTGTGGATGTGTGCATGTGTGTTTTTCACCTAAAAATGTTATTGGTGTTTTACCAAACTCCTCACAAAAAAGAATATTTTCGTGAGCTTCCTTTTACTTTATTTTTGCTTTACGCATGTTGAAAATGTAGAGGGAGAAATGCTTTTTAGATTATTAAAACTGTGTGACGTCTTATACATTTTCTGTATAGTGTTTTATTGAATAATATAAAAATAAATGTAAATTGCTTGCAAGGATTAACCTCTTGTTTTGCAGAAAATTGTTTTAAGGTCCTTGAAGAACTTTGAACTTGTAATTACACTGTATAACAAAATTAAAGTCTTAACAATAATAAAAGGTTTTATTTGTAGTATGTGGGGAATTGTAGCTCCTCTCATTTTTTTGGGTTTGTTATATACAAACATAAATACACCACCCCGGTATTAAAATTAATATATTTTATTTTTACTTTATATACATGTTTATAATTTAATATGCTTTTAAATTTTTTTTTTGCAATAAATTTACACTTTTCAATAAAAGTATGAACCTTAAATATTCAACTTAATGGTAGGTGTGTATGTACATTGGAAAATGTTTTGTATTTTGTCTTCTTTCTCAAGGCATTTTATTTTACATTTTATATGGAAAAGCGAAAAAAAGGATCACATTATTATAATCTATCACATAATAACTGCTGTTGAGTAAGAACTCTCTAATGTATTAAAAAAACTGGGAACCAGAAAATGTAAAAAAAATATAACAATAATATTAATCATACCATAAAATTTTATGTTTACCTTCCCTTCCCTGTGCTATCTTTTAGTTTATATTTAAATACATGCCAGAGATCTGCATGATTACGAATCAAAGGGCATAATTTTGCATTTCCTAAACTGAATATTGAGCTAGCACTTAACACTTAAAAAAAAAAATAAAGATGCTATTGCATCTGATTTATATCAATCAGACTGTTGTTAATAAATGCATGCCACTGCTTTTAATTTCTATTCATTCATATGATTCACTAAAGCAATGAATTAGTATAATTGTTTTGGAAACTTCTTAAACCCCCTTCTAATGAATAAAGTTTTATGGAATATTTTGAAACAAAATAGCTAGGCTCATTTTATTTTTTAAAATTATTTTAATACGAGAAAAAATGTTAATTAATACGCAATGTTTTATTAACTTAAGACTTTATGTGGTCAACGTGCTTTTTTTAAGTTATTTTATTACTAAACAAAACAATAAAACAGAGTTTTTATTTGCTGTTACTAACCGTACTTTAAAAAAAGAAAGTGAGTCAGTGACAGTCAGTTGCTAGAGAGGTAGCACTGCAAGCAATATCAGTGTAAAAGCGAGTGGAGAGCGAAAGTGAATCAACTCACACAGTTCTCTGATACATACGTATGTATATCGTTAGCTTAAATGCAAAAAGGCGTAACTAACAAAAATATAATTTTACAGCAGAAGCAAAAAACAAACAAAAAACTTAACAAATTTGTAGTTAAGTGCCCTTGTATTTTGTTAATAAAAGCGTCATTTTTGGTCACAGAAGTGTAAAATTTTCTCAAAACATGTAGTTTAAAGGCATTCATAATAAACACTCAAAAACTGGATTTTGAATTTTGTGTTAGTTACGCCTTTTTGCATTTTAGATGACGATATGTAGTTTTTATTCTTTTATCGGACATGTGCTATGGTTTGCTGTGTTGTTTGTATACCAGTCCCAATATATAATATTTTTGCATTAAATTTATTTGCTATTGATTTTGTAAACTCTGAATATAATTCATGAGATGTTGAAGCATTTAGGGTAACGTTATTTTTTTTTTGCGCAAAATCGGTCCATTAATTTACGGCTGAATAACTTTTTTTTTCGAATAATCTTTATTGTTCATTCAGTATTATCTAAATTTCTTTATATCTTTACAACATGAATTGAATGATAAACCACTTGGACGAATCTATGAAAAATATTAAGCTAAAGGGGAGTAAGCAAAATAAATATTATAGAATTAGAATAGAATACTTTATTGTCTCTATGCAGAGCAAAAAAAAAAAAAATAAAAAATTTTTTATATAGTGATAATTTGTGTGACACATTCACTTTGTAACAAGGCACCAGCCTTGTAGTGGTAGCCACTACTAAAAAAATTAAATTAACATGCTGAAATTTACCTCCCATGCCCTGATTTTTGTTATTCAAAGCATTGATTGTATAATGGGACCCATAAGGAACTACCTCCCAAAAATGTTTATGGGGTGTTTTATTTTCAGCTTTATATACTCACGTTTCAGTGCAAATGGAATATGTGAATTATTTTGATTCATCGTATTACTATTTGCGGAAAGCTTTCTTGTGATGAAAGCTCAATTTCAACATCTCTAAATTCATGACCAGGGAAACCAGAAATATGCTCTAAAAAAGAATTTTATGCGCATTCCAAATAAAAATATAAAAATATAAAAATTTGAAAATATGCACTAAAAAGTAAAAAAAATATGCTCTTAAAAATAAAATTAATTTGTTTTTTTTTGTAAATGAAAATATATTTTTATATCAAAAATTCAACATCATTTGCATATAAAATAAGACAAAAATAAAAAACAACCAAGATTGTAAACAATAACAAAATTAAAATGCAAATATTGGCTAAAGCAAATAATACAAATTAATTTTTTTTTTTATGCTCTCGTAAAAGCTTTGCTTCAATTTCAAAAGAGATCACGATGCCAGACTTAAGGATGTGAAACAATATTTTGGATAGATAAGACAAGATTTTTATTTATAATTTAGATTTTGAAATAAAAATCGTTGCCTGTCACATCTAAATACATACATTGACAATGTTTCTTCAATGTCTAAACGGTAAAGAGTTCGTCACAAATAGCAAAATCGGTTTTTATTGAAACTAACGTCCTTAATAACTGTATACACTACTCGTACATGGAATATTGGAAACGATATTTAGATGGCGAAAAATAAAAATATGTTGCTTGAAATAATTTTAAAATAAAAGAATGCTATAAAGTATCAAAATATGCCCTAAAAGCGTAAATTATGCTCTAAATATTAAAAATTATGCTTAAAATATACGTGTGAGACTAATATGTATATGCAAAAACATGCTTTAAACTGTAAAATATGCAAAAATATGCTTTAAAGGGTAAAATATGCAAAAATAAGCCAAAATTTATAAAAATTTCTGAAACGGATAAATCTGTGGCGAAAAGGAAAAAGTGCTTAAGTCGAGATAAGCTAATTTTTAATAAATTAATTGCAGATCTGTAATGTGCATATTTGAAAGTATCCCTGGTCAAAATCTGAATTAATTTGTGCTATTTTTCAAGAAGTTATAGGAAAAATGAATTGCGGCTTATCTTTTTAAGACTTCTAAACTCATTTGGAATAATAGCTTAATTTAGCTTATTCTTTGGTATATTTCAACTTAAATGTATTATTTACAGTGTGTAGAACGATGTTTGTATAAAAAAATGAAGATTAACAGAGAATTTTCCAATTTACATGTAGAAGAAATAAATTTCTGAAAATCGACTTGAACGCTTAAAAAGTGCTCTCCTGCAAAACAGTCAATTATGACTTAAGCACTTTTTCCTTATTGCCACAGAAATATATTAATTTCGCATTAATACATCACACAAGAAGAAACATGCAATTGCATATTTGGGGTTTCCCTGTTCAAAACAGTCCTGCCACTGTCGTTGTTGTTTATAGCTTTATTTCTGATAAAAAGTTTTACTGATTTGTGAAAAAAGTTTATTACACAATTTCTTACTTTCAAATAAGGCTAACTGAGAGGAATTGTTAAAGTTAAATCTACATTTAATCAAAATATGTATTGGAGTAAATCAAATAAAACGCAAATGAAATAAAATTTTTTAGAAAATAAAATCATCATGATTATAGTTGCTCAATTAACAACCCATCCCGTATGGTTTAAAGTTGTATTTGAAAATACAATTTCAAACAAAATCAGAACAAAACAAAAACCTCTTATAAATCATTTACACCTCCACAAAATCTAGCAGACTTTAGTTAAATAAAATCTTGAACAAAATCAAGGCAGTTCACATTAAGTTTTTTTTTTTTGACAATTATCAAAAATTGTTATTTAAAACAAAATCCATGTTCCTAAACTACAACCAAACAATTGCAATGTAGCCAATTCACAGAGGCTGAATTTTTAACAGAAATTGTAAAGAACCCGTAGTTGTATCACTAAGTTATACTATATTTTAACTACACTTTTGCAAAATTTAGTAAAGAAGTATATTTTGTTTTGTATGGGAAGTTTTTTAAATTTTGCTCAAATATAAACGCACTATTTTAAATAATTTGTTTTTGCTTAATAGGACATTTTCAGCTGCACAAAATAAAGCAGATTTTAATTAAACTCTTTATGAAAATATATACCGTTTACACCAAGCTTTATTTTAAATTTATCCAGATTTTTTTACCCATCAACTGAAAACTTTCCAAGACTACAACCAAACAACTGTACATTGCAGTGTACCGAATTCACACACCGTTTTAGGCAGACCGTAGCTAATTCAATCATCTTTTAAATAAATATGTTGTGCAGGGTAGTAAAAAATAAATAAAAATATTAGATTTTGAGTAGATTGCTTAAAATACTACTGACAAATTCGATTTCGTTTTGTATGGAAAATCTAGTAAAAAGCAGCTAAGATTTAGCTCAACTTTGAGCAATACAACAAAGCGTGTTAAGTGGAAACTTGATTTTTAAAAATTTTTAATATTTATTTTCTCATAGTATTTAAGCACAATTGTTATAAACTCTTTATAAAACAAAGTTATTTTTTTTTTATAAATAAGACAGTAAAAATTTAAAATGATAAAATTAAATTGTTGAGTTCTACTTTCAAAATATGATTTTTGATAAACTTAACTTTTGAAGCAAAGAAAAAGATTATGGGCTTAATTCATAAGAATATTTTGATTTTATAAAAGGTTTATTAATCAAATTTCCATAGAAAAGGGAAATCTAGTAGAAAGCAACCAGATTTAGCTCAAAATCTCGTAAGTGCTAGATTTCGAGATAATGTAAATGCCCTATGAAATAAAAATTAATTAGGAGTACATGTAATACCCAATTTCGTTAAATACAACTACTAACTGCCTTATACTGTGTTAAAAGCACGGCGAAGAATACATTTATTTTTGTAGGCCTATAAAAAATATACATAAATACATTAATACATATAAATAAATTATTTTTCTTTATTTTTCTACAGTCTAAATTTTTTAAATTATCACGCAGCGATAAAAGCAGCCTCATACTGTTTTAAATTAATGGTAGTGACGTTGACAAATAAATTGAATTTATATATATATTAGTATGTGTATATAAGTAAGTATGTATGTACATACATATACACGAGTATAGACATACATACCCTGCAGGAGAATAGGTGTCAATTGTCTAAAAGCTACTAATATAATTACTAGAACAGCAAGAACTAGTGCGAAAAGGGTTAAAGTTGTTGTATAAAATTACTAGTTCTGATGAGTACTAGTATATGAAGTAGTTCCAAGGCACCACATTGCAAAATAAATTTTGACTGTCTAACAGAGCACTTGCACTGTACGAAAATTGGTATTATACAATTATTAAAGTTTTAGGTTCACCTATAAATAATTATAATCAAATAATTACAATTAACCTTTTGTATTTTTGAATTTTGATAAATAATTGCGAGTTTTAACTACAGTTGTCACTGGGTAACAAAGGAATAAAACCACCAATTTTATAGAATTTTTCTTTGCAAAAGAACTGGGAATTAACTAGTCCTAAACTAGTACCAATGGCACTAGTAATTTTCTAAACACACTCAATGCTAATTTGAGCATTAACATGTTATAGGAAAGTTTACGGTTGGGAACTAGTGGTGGTGGCTTCTGTACTAGTAAAATACCAGTTGGACACTAGTTCGATCACCTGCAGGGTATGTACATATATATGCATATATATATATATATATGTATGCATGTATATGGTATTTTCACAAAATGATTTTATAATAAAAGTCAAATAATCCGCCTGCGCTTTTATGAAAATCTAAAGTTGAATTTTCAATGCCACTCTTATGTTCATACATTTGCATATATGTATGCATATATCGTCCCTACCATGTCAAACTATCCAATATGCAAATTTGTACTTTGCAGAAGTGCTCGAAGATCCGTGAATTGTGAATTTAAAGTATTCATAAAAGTGCTAGGCTTAAAATATTTCTTATTAGGTTATCAATCGTCCATGTCCATGAGAATTTCAGCATTTTGAAATGAGGCATATCGTATAAATTAGGGTAACAGGATAACGAATCTAAAAAAAAAACGAATTTTACTCACATCGTTGCATTAATATAGAAAGGATCTAACTCATTAATTTTGTTGAAATCGATTTTTTTGTATTTTTGGCTGCATTAAATGTTTTCCTATCGAAATATTTATATAGAAAAAAATAGATTCATAAAAATAATGAATTAGGGCCTTTTTATATTAAGGTGACGATATGCATATACATATGCTATATGTATGTATATATATTGTTTTTTTTTCGAAATTAAAAATGAAACTTATTACATCAGGAATAAATCTAGTTTGAAATTTTATAAAATGATCAAAGCTTGTGTAAGTATTTGTTTATTTTAATTAAATGATTTGTAGTATGTAATCGCATCTGTATATTTACTAATGTATGTATGTACATTGTACATACATAAATATGTATATCGTAAAAAGGTATATATTAATGTATGTGTGCCTATTATTTCTATAACAGAATGAAGTAGATCCTTAAAAGCTTTAAAATTTTTACCCATTCAGCCTAACTGAAATTAAGCAAAACTGTAAAGCTCTTGTTGGTTTAAACATTGTTCCCATAAAAAGTCTGTGATTTTGTTTTATAAATAGCTTAAATTTTATTTAAAACATCGCCAGAAAATACCATACCTTAAAAGCATGTGGAATGTGTCTATCAGCTATGTATGTAAGTATGTCTGTATGTATGTATGAAGATGTGTGAGATTCCGGCTCGGCTTCTTATGCACATTATTAGTATTCCTTAGGATTCAAGAAAACAGTGCCTACTAAATACCTCAT
This sequence comes from Tachina lurida, assembly GCA_944452675.1. Lineage (NCBI taxonomy): Eukaryota > Metazoa > Arthropoda > Insecta > Diptera > Tachinidae > Tachina > Tachina lurida. The sequence goes on along the minus strand of OX101752.1, from coordinate 169,193,558 downwards.
AAAATAGAACAAAATTAATAACACATCTCTATGATTTTTTCAATAAGGAAATCTTATTGATTTCATAGAGAAAACCTTTTTGAAAAAATCAAGAAGAAATCTTGTAGTTTTTATGAGGTTATATTATTGATTTTTTTAATAAAAAAATTGCGCCTATATTCTCTGTACTTATGTATTTTCATTTAAATTCTATACCATATACATATAAATATGTATGTATGTAGTATATGGTAGATGTTATTTATTTATACATACATACTTACATACACATTATTCTAATTTTTGGGTTTTTTTTGGTTATATTCTTAACTAACTTACTCACCAAGTATAGAACCAGCAAACTTCTACCTGATAGACAAGCGAATATGCTAACAAGCAGCCTGAATAACCATTGAAATTATTGTGCAAACATTCTTATACAAAAATAAAAAAGATCATGAAAAAAAATTTCTGTATGTCTATTTATAGAAGCAAAATAACAAGACACTTCATAAAATCAAGAAGATTTCCTTATTAAAAAAATCAATAAGATGCTTTACACATAATCATATAGAAACTACTAAAATCAACAAGAAAACCTTATTAAAAAATCAATAAGGCAACCTAATAAAATCAAGAAGAAAAACTTTTTATAAAAATTAATAAGGCAACCTAATAAAATCAATAAGAAATCAATATAGTTTACAGTTTATAAGAAAACCTAATAGAATAAAGAAGTTTTTCTCTATGGATTGTTAGTTTTTTGTGCCAAAAACAACGGAAAGTGAGTAAAAACAGTTGTGAATAATAAGATTTCTTCGTGATTTTATGTGGTTTTCTTCTTGATAAAATTAATAAGATTTACCACATAAAAACAATAAGGAATCTCTATGAAAAAATCTTCGCTTCTTTCTGATGGGATACCCCTTAGCCTACAAACGTTTCATATAGAAAATCTTACTGATTCTATCAGGCAGTTTTTTTCTCTGTGTACCGAACGAACATGAATACACTCAATTTAAGGGTATTGGGTCAACTTGGGTTGCCCAAGCTAATCAAGCTTAACCTTCATTGCGGTTCAGCTTCCACATGAAAAGCAACTTGTTAAAAAAAAAATTGTATATAACCCGCTTTAAGAAAATCAGTGTTTTTAATATAAATTTTCCAAACAAGTTTACTGATTGTTATGTAAAACTACCCCTTGCGCCTGCCTCACTTAATGCTTAAGTTAAAACCACACTGGGCAACACAACACGACACACACACGCACACACATGCACACACACGCACACACACGCATACACACACGCACACACACACAGGACAAAAAATTTGCATTAATTTTTGATGGAGCAAGTATATCATCAGGGAAACCGCAAATATGCAATTGCATGTTTTTTCTTGTATGTCGTATTAATGCGGGGATAAGATATTTATCCGATTCAGAACTTTTTATGAATTTTGGCATCGATTTGTTAGTGCATATTTTAACAAATTTATTTTATTTTTAAGAGCATAGTTTTGCGATTTTAGTGCATATTTTTAAGTTTTTAGTGCATATTGAATGCGCATAAAACACTTCTTTTAGAGCATATTTGTGGTTTCCCTGCATATCACACTAAGTCCCATCTGAATGAAATATGCCTTTTGCTGCCACTAACTTGAAAAACAGAAGTACACGGAATTTTTCACATTTATTGTCTAGTTGGCTGATGTCATATTAATAAATGGAGAAATTTTTTTTCCCTTAACCCAAACAAAAATTAATGATTAAACATTTATTTCGTCGAGGAATTTTTTACATTTCACATTATTTCTTGTGTTGCTATTATTTTAAAATACTTATTTTATATTTATGTAGGAGTCAAACTGTAAAGAATAATTGCCGCATCAAAAAAAAAATCGTTTGGGTTTGAAGAGTACGTTCAAACAAAATACATATAAAAATTTTGTCTAAAGCGCACTTGATATACAAATTAATAATTTTTCGATACGGGCGTAAATTTTTTAATCTTAAATAAATACTATCGAAGTTGAAATAGAAAACGACATTCATAATCAGGCTGATAATATTTTTTTTATTATATTGTGGGTTAGAGATGAGCGATCCCGTAATTTTTTAATAATGTTTTTCTACTCCGTCTGATTTATAACGATTGTGATCACGGTTTAACAGTATTTTGTTTGAAGCAGTTCTGTTATTTTGAGAAATACTAATAAGAAGAGTAGGCAGTAAAATTAAACAGTGACCGTGGTCGCGATTTAACATATTTTAGCACTTCTGCTTCAAAAGTATTTTATTTTTAACAGAGTTCTCTTATGTTGAGAAATACTGTGTATTAAGCAGGGCAAATTTTTTAATGGAATATGCCATTTTTACTATTTCTTCAATTATTGAAATAAAAAACAATTTTTAATCCACCTTGGCATAAAATACCATTTGTTTGCAATTCAATAATAATTCATAAAATATTAAATCAATCTGCTGTATTACGAGTAAAGCTTTGTACCGTAGTTTTATTTGCAGTAAAGTGGACATACGAGTACCATAGCATTCACTGTTTATATGAAACAACTATATTTCAAGTAGCCGTTATAAGGGTTGTCAGATATGATGATTTCTCGCTAAACGTGGCAATTTTTCAACTTGCTTGGCATCTTAATTTTTGACTTAGCTAAAAGGCTAAAAGTAAATTTTTTGGCGATTTTTATGGGAATTTTTCTTAAATAAAATTGAATTTCAAAATTCAAGAAAATTAGTTTGCTGAAGGAGTAGTTCCAAAAATAAATCCTACCAAAACTCGTCTTCAAGATACTAAAACAATTTGATTTTGATGATTTTTCTTATATGAATTATAGTACTTAATGCGTTTTGAATTTTGTTGAAAAATCTTTACAAGATATAATTTTTCGAATTTATTTCTATTGCTAAATTTATATACGATTACACTTTTCTACAAATTTGGAAAAAAATAAAAAATTTACTGCAGAAACGAAGTATATATTTTTTAACTAATCTGGGTGCGCTGAATTCGAATATGGCATACAAATTGGACTATCACGTCTTGTTCATTTTTTAAAATATGCATATTTACATTAATTTGGTTTTGCTGTCAGAAACTTGAACAAAGTGGTCAAATGGCAAGAAGATCTATTTCGATTTTTCAATTCTATTGTTTATTTCTGTTTAACAAAACTTGCTGGATTCAAAATGAAAAATCGAAAAAATTTTACTTACGTGAATGTCCCATCGATTTCTAAACCAGGGGGCAAATTACGGCATTCGATACGATTCAAAATTTAAAAATATTTCCATATAAACTCTATTGAAATATTTCGTAATTTTGTTCGATAACGAGTGCCGTAATTTGCCCCCAGTTGAACGTGCACCAATTGATCCATTACCAGTCATTTTCAGAGCGACGAAAAAGCGTGCTCACCAAGATTTAATGAAAGTTTAAAGAAATTATCAAGGAATTTGGGACAAAAGCATCCCGGGAGACTATTGCTGGACTCTAATACGTGAAACCGAACCAACAATATACAACGACATTTAAATAACGCCATTCTATGTAAAAAACGAATAAAAACATTTTTTTTTATCTCGAAAACCTGACGTGATAGAGATAAACCAATTCCAGATTCGAATTCAGACCAACAAATTATCCGAGGAAATATATTTGGTTGCTCCAGTCCATAAATTTGTTGGCTAGTGTTATTTTATAGAAATTTGTATTAAAAAGTCTTATATAAAAAAATTTTAGTATCAAATATACTCGTACATTAAGAAAAAATTGCATAAAATTGATTTTAGCGACTTTTGGCGATTTTTAAAATCAATTTAAATTAGTGGAATAGGTCGGAAAACACCTGACAAGTCTAGCTGCTACCTAGTCTTGTTGAATTCGGTCGCAGTAGTGAATAGTGATGCGACGTTGAGTGCTTAGGATGCATGGGAGCTTTTGCTATAGGATAAAAGCTTTCCTTTCTAGAAATTCGAACTATTTTGCGTGTAGTTAAATATAATACCCTAAAAATCGGGTAAAAGATGTACCATGTATGCATTTTGTTTATATAATTAAGTGAATACACTTAAATAATCTAATGTCATCTACACTTCTGTTAAGAGCTATTAGAATTATCAAAAAATTTACTTTTCCTGTTTAACATCGATAATCGCATTATAAAAAAAAACGACAATGTAATTAAATTACAAACAACTTTCCTTTACATACCAAATAGGCTTTATTTTATCAGCGCGATGATAACACATTAAATAGATAAATAAAGTTGATTTATCTGCAAAAAATAATAATAAAACGAAAGCAAAGTCACATTCTTGTATACATATGTCGTGCATAATTAATATAAAATGCTAAGAACACTAGTAATAAATGCCATTTACGTACGAAAGTCGCTAATACTTTTACTTTACGTACATATGTATGTAAATGTACTCTTATCATTAATAAACTTACAATTTGCAATATTAAATAAATAAATTCAGTGAAGTGCGACTTTGACTCGCGCACAAAGGGTTCCTTCTTTACATTCGGTTTTGAGCATTTTTTATGTGGCTTTTTTGCTTTTTTGAAGTTTTTTTCACTTTAAACGATTTCTTTCTGTTTTTGGGGTGTTTTTCATTTTGGAAATTTTTTTCATTTTGGCGATTATTTTTCATTTTGGCGATTTTTTTTCTGTTTTTGGGAGTTTTTCATTTTGGCGATTATTTTTCATTTTTGGCAATTTTTTTCTGTTTTTGGGGTTTTTTCATTTTGGCTATTTTTTTCATTTTGGCGATTATTTTTCATTTTGGCGATTTTTTTCTGTTTTTGGGTTTTTTCATTTTGGCGATTTTTTTCATTTTGGCGATTTTTTTTCATTTTGGCGATTTTGCTCTTAGGATTTCCAAGATACAGCAAGATGTCAAAATTGCATTATCTCATGGAACACCCTTTAATTAAATTTTTTTTTTAAATTTTAGTGTTAATTGTTGTAGTCTGTATAAAAATACACTAACCTTACAAAATTTCAAGTGTATATGCATACAATTGTATGTATATTATGTACATGGGATTTTAAAAATTTTCGTTGCTCGTTTTGGAACAACCTTTAATTTTTCACTCTCAAAGATCTACACAATGTGTCCAAATTTTAGGTCCGTAGCTCTTACGGTTCTCGAGAAAAAACCCTGTGACAGACGGACGGACAGACGGACAGCGTAGCGAAAACAATAGGGTTCCTTTTAACCTTTGGTGTATGGAACCCTAAAAAGGTAAAGTACCAACAACAAATGATTAATGATAGGCAAACTTATGAAACCTTTTGAAGATTAGGGTTCTATGTTCTTTTAAGCATGCATTCAAAGCAAAATATACTTAAAAAATTTATAAAAACTGACTAAAATTTTAATGTCGATTCAATTAAATGTGCCATTGAAAATAAAAAGCTGTCAAACAATATTTTGCTGAAAATCTATGTCTTCATAAACGATAAACGCTTTAATTGAAATTTACAAAATTTTACAGAAAAAAGGCAAAAATTGCGTAAAAATTTGCATATTATAGTTACTTAGTACTTTCAAGATTTTAGTAATTGCCCATTATTTCGTAATCCGACAAGTTTGAGTTCATTGTGTTTAAATATCTTACTAAAATATCCTGGAATTTATGAAAAATGTTTTCAATTAAAAATGTGAGGTCAAAGGTCGCATTATTCACTTTTTTATTGTTGTTATTTCATTATTCATTCATTCTTATTTCTTATGTAAAAATTGATTTAACTAATTTTATTTTTCTACTTATGTCTGTATATTTCAGATTATTAATATTGTAAATCATAGCAATTTGCCAATGAGTAAGTCCGTAAAAAGTGATACTTTTGACATGATAAATTCCGTATCATCATCGTTTGAGAGCCTAGAAAGTAGAGATGTCGCTTTAAATTACTTAGATACAACAGTCATTGATGGTCAAATGTCTGGATTAAATATCACAATAAATAGTAGCGAAACGTTAAGTCTATATCCGGTACTCATTGAACGCTTCACCCGCAATCGCAGCATAGAGGGGCCGTGGTATTATGTGCTGATATTGTTGTACAGTGCCCTTATAATATTTGGATCATTAGGAAATATATTAGTTGTAATAGCTGTCGTGAGAAAGCCAATAATGAGGACAGCGCGTAATTTGTTCATATTGAATTTAGCGATATCAGGTAAGTTGTAATAAATATTGTATATAATTGTTTAAGGACGGTAAATGAATACAATTGCTTAATTCACAACAAGTTGTATCGTGTATTTGTGTATCAAATACACAACAAGCTACACAGAAATTCTCTCAGAGAGCCTCTCTCAAAATACAACAGCAAAATGTAATAGTATATCTAATTTTTATATGAAAACTGCTAACAACAAATTTTACACTATTGTATTTGCTTTGGTAATACAATTGATACAAAGATACAAGAGGTTTTGTGAATTAAGCAAATATAATATGTGACCTGCTCCACGAAAAGGGCCTCTACGCCGAACTATGTCTTTTAGTTTTTTTTTACAAATCACCTGTAAAGATGAACTAAATTAATGAAAAAATTTAAAAATGTGATATAAACAGATAATATATATAATATTTGAAATTAAAAAAAAGTTCAATATCAAAGATACAAAATTACAAAAATAATTTTCATAGAGGCAACACTGCATAGTGAACATCGTACCAAGTACTAGAGAGTCGAAATACATCGCCAGATGACCAGGTTGAAGGAAGAGTTGCATAACCATTCGTAAAACACGGAAAAACGAAGCGCTTTTTTTAAACGCGTTTTTCTCAATAACTTATTTTCGGCGCAGAGGTCCCTTTTTTTGGAGCAGGTCACATATAATATTTTATAATAGTTTTTAAAATTTTTTCTCACTTCATTACCTTCATCAGATAAAAATATATGGACACACCTCATTATCACAACAAAAACCGTCCTAGGTAAAATTCAATATATTTTCTTAACACTTCATCAACTCCCTTTTATTGACTTCTTTGAAGCAAACATAGAAAATAATTTTAAATCAGAAGATCTATATTTTATACTGAATACATATCGCTCAACAATTGTCATTTTCAAAACAGCAGCTTTTCATTGACTAATTTTTAAAAACAATTTTGTCTTAAGAACTACTTTTTTAAAAGGTTCCTAAAAAACAACTGTGCATATTGATGGTCAAAATAAAAAAAACTTAAACCAGTATTACCTTACTAAATAGTGGTTTTTTTAAACTCTTAAAGTACACTTTATTTTGACTATATAGTAAATTCTCCTCAGCTTTTAGAAAAATAGGCGCATAGTCATAGTCAAAACAAAGTAAACTTTATGAGTTTAAAACCAGTATTTTGTATGGCAATACTGGTTTTAAACTCTTATGCAAGCCATACACCTTGCGACCGTTGGTACAACACGTTGGATTAACAAGTTGTGTGTTTTGCCCACAAACTTTACAACAACGTGTACAACATTAGAGTACAACTTCATTTCTTAATTTTTTTTTTGGAGTAAATATGACATCGGGTGTTATGTCGCGTATTGTAATGGATGGTTTTTTTTTGGTGACAAAATAAGAAGAAGAACGTAAAAAAGGACAGAAAAAAAGAATTTGCTTAAAGGAGTGATTTATATAAAAAAAACGTATTCTAATAACAAACTTTTGGAAATATTAAAAGAAAGTGAGCCACTGGACTATAAAAATTACACCTGGGTGTCAGACGAATTATTCAATGACCTTTTGTCAAAAGTTCCGATGCATATACAAAAGCAATTCTTCCGCGCAAACTCATACAATTATATAAAATCACTTATTTCTGTTGAATTCTCCATTTTATACGCAAATTTGAATTCGAGCGCGATGTTTTTCATATGACCACAACGAAAATAAGAACAAAATGAAATGAAGTTGTACAACACACTCCTAAATTTTACAACCTGTCTATACAACTTGCCAAAAAATCAAATCTTTTTAATATTTCGTACAACCGATACACAACTTCATACGACGACCCCACACACTATACAATCTTATACACAACTTGCTCATGTTGTACCAACAGTTGCAAGGTCTGTGGCTTGCTTTAAAGTGTACTTTTTTTATGACTATGATTATGCGCCCTTGAATATAAGCAAAGTTTTTCTTAGAATGCAAAAAAATGTCATATATTGTATATTAAGTTACATTCACAATGATTGTGAGGTCTACCCAGCTGAATTAATGTAGGGTACAACATTATTGTTTTGTGCACATTATTTGTTGAAACTGATAGTGTTGAGTGTGCCTCGGAATTCTCATTCAGTTATTGAGTTGAATTGTATAAGGCTTCAAGTTTTGATTGAAACCAATCGGAAAGCAAGACACGCTACCGTACTAATGTTTTTTCGCCGAAATAGTAAGGTTCATGTTTTATTGCAAGTGCGCTCGTAGATAGCCAAGTGTACGGTCTTCCAAACTTCTCCTGCATTCGTGATTGTAGTTAGGCGAGTGCATTTTTCGTTCATTCACATTCGTAGTTCCCCCGAATTTTTCGTTTGCACCGAGTTCGACATAATTTAGTTTAACACTTGAATCAGAGAATACAAGATTACGCATTCAGATTTTGAAAATATTCTTTTTCATCAGCCGTTAAACATGTTCACAATCAATCATACAAACACGTGTATTTGGTATGAGGCAATTTTGTTCACATTTCGATTTCTACGTCATTTTAACGTCACACCAGCACACTCAAGTTAACAGACCTGCGCAATGTATAGTCTTGTATTCTTTGATTCAGGAGTTTAACATATATATTTGTTAAAAATAGTTAATTTTAGTTAAATTTGAAAAATAAAAATTACAGTGTTAGTTGCTTTTTTTTCACAAAGTAAGCATACAGGCTGACGTCTACAACAAGATTATCTATTACCTCTATTTTGGATATTCAGCTTGAAACATTTTCAATTGCATTGAATACAATCCACTTGTTGTACTCGTAGTATACAACAGAGAATGATACTGAGTACTCTACAAAAAAATATACATAACGCAAAATACGACTATAGCCGATTCCAACATATAAGAGCAAATCTACTTCGTTTATGGGAAAAACTAAAATGCGCTACAACTAAAAATAAAAAGCCATCTGCGTGTCAGACACATGGACTCTCTTTCATACTTATAGTCTGATTATGTTTATACTCAGGCTATGGATATTTAATCGGACAAAAATAAATACGCATGCTACTCGGGTATTCATCATTCGCCATCGTATACATGCATTTGTGTATAAAAAATGGAATGGAAAATGTATGGGTATGTGTATGGCTGTTTGAAAACATGTTTTATGTGCGCGTAAGTAAAATAGCCCTGATGTACGCATGTGTAGCCGATAAATAGTCATAGTATTTTTATACTCATGTGTGTGATTGTACCTCACACAGTCTATACATTTTAGTTAATGTCGTTTGTGCTACGTAATTTAAAAAATGTGTATAAACATACTTTTTGGATGTTTATAGTTAAGCGTATTCGGTTTAAAATTAATGGATGTGTTTGCATATGGGCAATTCCCAGGCGACGGACGCGACATTCGTACACTTTTATTTGAGCAAAAAATAAGAAAGGAATGGAAATATACAATATATATCTTAAGTGTTTTATAGCAATGAAGGAGTAGTATATTTAAGAAAAAATTATTGGCGATATCAATAACACTGGTTTGATAAAAAAATAAAACATTCCAGATCTTTACTATAACGTAGAAAAAAAAACCAAATAAAAATGAAAAATTTTTAAACAAACGTAAAAAATAGGCAAATTTTGAACTTTGAGGTGTCATAACTCAACTATTTCTTGTCAGATAGAAATTTGCAGCATTTTGACGGAAAAGGCATTCAATTACCTCGATCGGACTTTTAGGTTGGGGTCCACAAGGGTTTGAGTGGGCCCATATACCGAAAAACACAAAAGTACCGTTATCTAAAAAACGGTACTTAGAAAAAAAATTACAGCGTTTTTCCTGTTCAGGAGGTCCCAATTAAATTATATAATCATGTGGCGTTCTTGGTATTTTTCCAAATTAAAAATTTGTAAAGCTGTGTAATATAGTAAACAGATATAAGCAAATGTCAGCGAGAAACGGACGCGACAAAAATATAAGTTATTTTTGTGCACTTATAGAAATATAAATAATTCAGCGAAATTTTATGAAGAATTTTTTTTTTGTAAATGTGGAAATGAAGGTGAAAGATGATCGTTTATGTGTAGATTTATGAAATATGAAAATTTTATTTTAATTCTTTTTTAAATGGTTAAAGTACAAATACGAATGCGACAAGGCGGACGCGACATTTTGTTCCGAAGAGAACCAAACGCAGTAACCTTGCTAATATTGATTGAACTTTAATTGAAAAGTAATTAAACAATAACAAATGCTTATTTGCTGCTGAAAAAAATTAATAAATATTGATTTTATGCGACGTATGCGATATTAAGGTATTAGTGGAAGCAAACTCAAACAACTTCCCTTATTAGAACTCCATTCTCCTTCTTTTCGGCTAATGCGCAGGTTGTTGTTAGTAGAAAATTTGCAAATTACAAAAAAAGCATAATAATACAAATTACTTTAGATAATCGCTAAAAAAAAGGATCAGCAAAGAAAATATTTCTTTTAAAAGTCCCATATTTCGGTAAAAATATTTAAAAAATTAATAATGCTTTTCCATTTGTGAAGTATAGACCTTTATGCTTTATTATTTAAAACAAAACAAAAATTTTTGAGCAAAAAAAATTTTTTTTTGGTTGACCTTTTTCTGGAATTACCCATATGAGTTCATACTTATTTGATGGCAAATACTGAAAGTGTATTTAAAACGATAGTTTTGCCATTCTCTGGTACACAATTAATTTTTTAAGAGTCATACAATTTGTTTTGCTGTCTATTGGGCTTCATTGCCCCCCAAAAAAATTACGCATTCCGAAAATGCCTTGTAGTTTATACTTGTTTACAAAAACCAAAGATTAGGTTATTGTTTTTCTCTTACCCATTTTTTTTGTCCAAGCTTGATATAAATAAAATATCTACAAAATATAAATAAAATTAATAAATAGTCGTTTTTGTCATGACACCAGCATTAATGAATTAATATTGTTTTTGTTTTTTAGATTTGCTTCTGTGTCTGGTGACAATGCCTTTAACATTAATGGAAATACTTTCAAAATATTGGCCATTTGGTTCCTGTGCGATATTGTGTAAAATGATTGCAATGCTTCAGGCCTTAAGTATATTCGTGTCGACAATTTCAATAACAGCCATTGCCTTCGATAGATATCAGGTAAGTGTAAATAACAGTTGTTTCAAATAAATAATCATAAAAATAATTGCTAAAAAAACAGTAAAGATACATGTGTATGTATGTAAGTAAAATCACGCACGAGTTCATAAGTGATGAATTAGGTTTAGATTACGTGGGATGTAAAAATGGAAATAAATACAAACATGTGCAGAATATTTGTACATTTATAAGGGGTAGTACAACATGGCCTGGAGCTCCTAAGTAACAAGATTTGATTACAAACAAAATGCACTGGTCGAACAATGGAGGCAGCAGGTTTGGGGTGAAAGTCTTCTCATTTAGGCTAATGTTAGGTCTGAAAGGCTATACACATATTCACAAAATTACATTACGAGTACATAAAAAATAAAAAGTTTGTGGCCATAATTAATTACAGCCAAACGGTTAGAACGATTGAAATAACTTTTTTTGGAATCAAACTTAGGAAGACCCACACCCCCTCTAAACGTTCCTAAAGTTTTAATCAATTAATCTCATAAAGAAAATATTTTTATCGTGCAGTGTTCAGCTTTGCTTTTCTGCATTGCTCCTCGCAAACTTATGTTTTGAATTCGACATGGCGCTAACCATTTGGATAAGCATTACTCAAGGTCTTCAAGTAGTCCTCTTGTTGTATATTGAATTCTTTAGCAATTTGTTGCCTACACCGAAAGAATTTTGCTTCATAAGTCCAATGAAACAATTTCATTAAAAGTTGTTCACAAATATAATGATAATTTCACAAATCCAGTGAAAATTTCATGAATATTGTGAAAGAGTTTCATTGGAATTGTTTCGTTGGTATTCTGGTTTCGTAAGAATATTTTATTGGATTTATGACAACAATATTTTCTAATTATTAAGAAACCCCTTTATATGTAAGTTATTTCATTCTTTTCACGAAATTATTTTATTGTTTTGATGAAGTTTTCAATAAAATAATTTTGACGAAACTGGTTTCATTAATCCAACCAAGCGTGACGTTGGTTGAATTTTAATGAATTTTTCATTAGATTAATGTAGAAATTCATAGAATTTATGCCGAAAATTCTTTCAGTGTAGATTTGTCAGCACGATTATCGTCATCAATTATAGAAATTTTTTTTCACGTAGAAATTTTAGGATGAATTAAAACTTTTGTGACGCATTACATATCAACTTGCAGACAAATTAAAATTTATATTTTGCTTAATTCTGACTCCGTTGCATAGAAGCTTTTGAATTAATACTTCGCTATATGAAGGAATGAGAGCTCATTGAATTTCATATACATATAAGCACAAAGGATTTATAACCTAAATATTTTGGGTTGTGTTTGAAGTATACTTTAAGCAGCAACGAAGTGCATCTAGACGTGCTTAACTAACAACAAACAACCTTTTTTAATTTTATTAAAAATTATTATCTTCTTAAATAATTTTTTTTTAAATAGTATTGGGTTCAAATGTTTAGGTTTTGAAAGATTTTTTCTTTGGTTTTAACAAAACTTGATATATAGCACTTAAAATATTTCTTTCTTTGGATGAAAGCCAATCTCATACCTTTTGTATATGAAAAGAAACGATTATTTGTTTCACAAAAAATATATTCAGATACTACAAAAAAATTAAAAATTTTGTTTAAACGGTTAATCGGTTAGACGAGCAAAAGCAAATTTTTAATTGATCGAGTAGTTAACCGGGTAGCAATTAATCGGTTAACCGATGATCGATTAACCGATATAATACTCTAATAAATAGTAACAAAGGCAACAATAATTAAAACTACCAGGGAGAGGAAAACATTAAGCTACGACGTTATGGCGAGTCACCTATAATCAAATACAGTGTTGCTCCTAAGTTTCGTTCGATCATCAGTTTTTTATGGTTATAGCTATGTCACATCTAATTTTAGCTATACGATTACTTATTTACTCTCATTGTGCCCATCGCTGCTCTAGCGCCTAGAGAAAAAGTCAATATGTTAGGCTTAAGGCCGAGTTTACATGTGTGTGTCATGTGCCCAAAAAGGCGTCATAACTAATTACTAATGAAAAACTATTTGATTCAGACACGTATTTGTTAAGTTAAACAGTTTCATACATAACTTAATAGTCAATTTTATAGAATCCAACATATGATTGGAAAATGTTTAAATCAATAAATACATATCTGAATCAAACAGTTTTTCATTAGTAATTAACCTGCAGGAAATGGAACTTACACAAGTACTAGTCACGTGATCGGTCTTTAAATGATTGGGAACAGTCCGAGTTCTAACACTTCCTATGAAGCGGACCAGTCACTTTTACATGAGGATGGCCTAGGATGGGGTTAATTTATACTTTGCATACGCCTTTTGACTTGTCACTGAACTATCCCCCAGTGACCTATTCGATGTAGAATAATATAATTATTTAAAAATGTCATTCTAACACTTAACTGTAGCAATGAAAAATTATAATTTTTGTTTTTATTGTTACAAATTCAATTATGATTTATTTTTGAGCAGATGTTTTTTGGGACTCGAACTGACAAGCTCGTGCATGACAGGCTTGCACACTATCCACTCGACCACAGAGGCACTCATATTTCAAAAGTACAAGCACCTGTTAAGCTTAGGTTAATATCTAAGTATAGTTACAGGACTTCTTCCAGAGTGACTTGACGGTCCATTTATATCGATTCATTGTCTTTCCCAGCCAAGACTTTCTTATACATATAAAAAAAAAAAATATTCGTAATACATAATACATGCCCGAGCGGAGTCTTTCTTATATAGACATACTAAACGAAAAAAAATATTCGTAGTACATATAATATATAATATTCGTAATAGTGCCCTATTGAACTATGGATGAACTAATGGATAATAAAAGTAAATGAACAAAAATGTGTTCAGGTAACATTTATCCTATGCAGAAAGAGATACTTGTTCCTCAACATACACCTTGATCGACGGCTTACATGGAAACACCACATTGACTCTAGCGAACACAAATGAAGCTTAAATTAACTCAGATACATTGGGTGATTAACTAGTAGAAATTCAATCCTCTGTGTAGATTGTAAACTTTTAATATACTTTTGAAACCTTTATAGTGCTACGGAATTCTTTAACTATCCAAATCCCTGTGTCCTTCGTAGTTCAGCTAATTTGCAGAATACAATTCTCATTATTAACATGTCGTGAAGAGTTTTAAAATTATCACTGCATTATTTTCTGTCGTAAGTTCAAGTTTGTGCTTGTATAGATTTATAAGCCTTGGCACGAACCTTGTACTTTAACAGAGCTATATTAGTGTCTTAACAGAGCACTGTTAAGCTATAATGCATTTCTAAAGGACTTTTCCAGTAAATGAGGCAACCCAGACGGAAAAAAGTAATGCTCCTCCTTTATTATTGGCCATGAATATATTTCTGAAAAGCATGCATTTGAACTAGATACTCGAATTGCCAAATTTTCAACTTGGCATGTTCTGAAGGATACGCACTTTTGGAAGTCAATGCTGTCGGATAATATTGGTCATACATTAATGTCCAAGTGGTCCTCTAAAAACGTGCATACTCAGAATTTCTTAAAGTTCGAGTTACCTTAATATAGAAACCACCGAACTCATTATTATTATTATTATTATTTTTTTTAAATCGAGATTTTGGCATTTTTCAATATATTATATACATTACGAAAATGGTGAATATGTAACCATTTATATGATATATCTTCTTTTCACCATATACTTCGCCCTACTTTTTTTAACACTCCAATTTTCTCAAGTCCTACGACGAGTACGCTTGGTTCAATTGTCACCAAATTTTTTGCAGGGTAGTGATTTCGTTTTTTTGTGCACATGATACACAGATGTAAACCCGGCCTAAAGCATGGATCACACTATCGGCACAATGTACCGATTTTCGTCGGCTCACTGCAATAAAGTCATAAATAATAAGCCAAAACGGCATTATTACTCAATTAATTCTGGAATAAATCTATATGGCTTTGTTACCAACGCAGTGTGGTGCAATTATGTCCCAATATTTGAATTACTTGAGAAATAAGGCAAATTTATTACTTATGACTATATAACAGTCAGCCGACGAAAATCGGTACATTGTGCCGATAGTGTGATCTAGTCTTAAGTTAACATAAGTCCACAATTTATATAATTTCTCTTGTGTTGTTTCCATTTCAGGTCATTGTTTATCCGACTCGTGACAGTTTGCAAATTGTTGGTGCTGTCTCGATACTAATTGGAATTTGGCTGCTAGCATTGGCTCTGGCATCGCCGATGTTTATCTACAAACGGCTTATACACGCCGATATACCACCGGTACTGCAGGAGTTGGGCATACGTGGGGTATCCTTTTGCATAGAGGATTGGCCTTTGAGTCACGGCCGCTTCTATTACTCCATATTCTCGCTGTGTGTTCAGTATCTAGTGCCAATATTGATTGTGTCAGGTGCATACTTTGGCATTTATAATAAATTAAAAAATCGCATAACCGTAGTTAACGTACAGACGACTGCGTCAACGCAGCGCAACAACGAGCGCGGTAGACGCATGAAACGTACAAATTGTTTGCTCATTAGTATAGCGATTATATTTGGCGTTTCCTGGCTGCCTTTGAATTTCTTCAATTTGTATGCGGACATGACACGAGCGGCTCTTACCAACAACATACTGGTGGCGTACGCCTTCTGTCACATGATTGGCATGAGTTCGGCCTGTTCGAATCCCTTGCTGTATGGATGGCTGAACGACAATTTCCGTAAAGAATTTCAAGAATTATTATGCCGTTGTAAAGAAAACACTAATATTGCTCTTAATGGTCATACAACAGGAGGTGCACAATCGCGCAGGAAACGGAAACACCATAATATAACCAAAGGTGATCTGAAGCTGCTAGGCAGTGTGGGTTTTGGCAACAACGGCGAATCTATACGACTGGGTATTTCCAATAACAACACCACAACGAATGGTATGCGCAGCGCCGTAACTGAGTCAGTGGCGTTAACGGAAAACCCCTTCTCAACTGAAGTGACTACAATAGTTATGCGGTAAATTAATTGTGTATATGTATATAGAGAGGCAACAAACATACCATAGTCGTCAGTAAGAATTTTTCTTAACAATTTTTGTATACTTATTTCAATAAGGATTTTTCTAACAGACACAAGGACGAACATTTTAAATTGCGTAAAACGAAAAATCCCATTATAACGAAAATTAGTTTTGTACATTAAAAATAAACAAATTAAAAAAACCTGAAAAACAAAACAATACTGCAATCCTTTTGTTATTCATTATTTTATTATTGTTATAATTTTTGTGTCTTTTGTTTGGATAGAAAGATAAACTAGACACTAAAACTA
Source organism: Tachina lurida (assembly GCA_944452675.1). Lineage (NCBI taxonomy): Eukaryota > Metazoa > Arthropoda > Insecta > Diptera > Tachinidae > Tachina > Tachina lurida. The sequence goes on along the minus strand of OX101752.1, from coordinate 169,176,872 downwards.
AAACTTTGAAATAAATGTGATTAAAATTTAAAGACCCAGACAGATACTTCCATGAATATATAATATGTATGAGTGAATGGTTTTTATACCATTAAAACAATAAACTACGAAATTTTAAACAAATTCAATTAAAGAAAAGAAATTTATATGCATGCAATAAATATGTAAAAATGTTTGTATATAATCGTATTTTAGTAATGTTGTAGTTTGTAATATATGCTGTTTTATTTGTTATACAGAAGAGGGTTTTGAAACATTTAATAATTGTAAATTGCATGTTTAAATATTCATCAGCATTTGTGCATTTATCTAATTTTCTGCTGACTTGGCATTCATTTTAAAATTAACTTTAATTCCATGTCGTTTTCAATGAACTCTTAATTATTTATCTTCTTACAAAATATCAGTCAGACACAAGCAAAAAAAAAAAAAAACGATTCCACAAAATTGTTCACTTGTCACAGTAGTGTTGCCTGTGATGGCAGTTTTGCACACAGATTTCATACAATTTAAATGTCAAAGTATTTATGTATTAACAGGTGAGTGAATGCAATTAAAATTTATTTTCATAATCACAAATGTTATAAATGATAATTTGCTTCCACTTCTTTATAAAGTAGAAGTGTGTCAGCACATAGACAATGGGCCTAATTACGACTGTCGTATTTCGACTAATACTACGACGATTTTGTACTAGATTAAAGAAAAACTGTTGCAATGTTCTTTAGTATAGTAGAAAATCGTCGAAGTCAAAGTCGTAATACGAAACTTGTAGTAAGGCCCAATAACTTGGGGCACACTATTTAAAGAACTTTGTTTTACATTACACTTTTTTGCATATTATTTTAGATGTTGCTTTACGTTTTTAAGGCCCAGTAACACAACGCAGTACCATAACACAAGACTAACAAGATTTTAATCCACTGAGTCTGGTGGAAGAGAACAAAAATATAACTTTCCTCCTCCTCTTTTGCACGACCTTAACCCTAAGCGAGACCTATGTGGAGAAGAGTTCAAGACTTAAAACGTTTCCTTGCTTATCATATCCTGCGCCTTAAATGCAAAGTTTTCATGGGTGTAAAAGGGAAAGTATCATCCTTTTTTTTTTTATAAAAAACTTAGACGTGTAAGCTGTACATTTCATTATTGACTTTAAGCAACTTGATATCATGTTGATTTGACATGAGAGCCCAGTCAAATCATCTTGATATCCATACTAGAGTGGCATTAGAATATATGGTCGCAACTAAACTTAAGATTTTCATAAAAGTTCAGGCAGATTATTATGATACTTGGTTCAAAACTGATATGGTGTAAACTAGATGTGAAGAGGATAACTCTAAGCCATGCCAGTTTGAGGTCAAAGTTCAAATATTGCCAAATTCGCCCATTTGCTAACAATTCAGTTAACAAAATGTGTTAACTTTAGGCTGAGAGAGTACTCTTTTGAATATACTGAACTGTATTCAAAATTGCTTGATGGCAAAATTAACCCTTTGCCGTCATGTAGGTTAATTAAAAAAAAAAATATATATCTTAGAAATTTTTTCTGAAAGATCTTAAAAACACTTGGCAAAACCATTGCAAAAATCATTAATAAAATAAAATATTATCCCATCCATGCTTTGGTTCAAAAACTTTGATTGTGATATTTTTGATCCCAAAGTGTAGTAGAAGGGTTAATCGTTTCGAACATGAAACATTTTTAAAGTTGTTTGTTAATGATTTTCCAAATTTCTGGAAAAAAGCTTTAAAATATCAGTAATTTTAACCCACGTGACTAATTAAAAAACAAAATTATAGAGCATTTACACCTGGACAACAAAGTCTTGCAGATTTCCATTAAAATCTTTATGAAAATCTATACCGTTTACAACAAGTTGTTCGTGACATTTATCAAGATTTTTTTATCCAAAACACAACCCATTAACTCAAAATTGTCCAAAGCCTCAACTAAACAAGTACAATTTAGCTAATTCCTACACCTTTTTAAGTACACAGGCTAACTTTTTAGTACAAATAGTTGTATCATACTACTGCATTTACATTGTCTCGAAATCTAGTAGCTTTGATTTGAAATCTTTATCTTTTACACTAAACAATTTTTGACATTTCTCAAGACTTCGTATCCAAGACAAAATCCTTTGGATAAAAGTATTAAATGAGTATGAATGAGCTATCACACACCTTCAACAGAAAGTTTGTAGAGTTCTACTAGATTTTAGACAGATTTTGACAAAATCTAGTGATTAACTCGATTTTATATCGTGTGGGAAATCTACTAGGTTTCGCCCAAATGCAAATGCACAATGGGGCACGCATTTTGCACATTATTCGGCCTGGGCTTTTATAAAAATAAAAAGTTTAACTTTCCATGCCAAACTTATCTACAGCTGGTGAAGTATTAAGAGGGACAATGGAAGGTACCTTTCCCTCTTAATACTACTCCAGCTTTACATACACGACTCATATTATGAATTGTTTATTTCGCTCCCAAACATAAGGGCACTTACATATTAAAAAAAATAAATACTCATAGCGTCATTTTTAGTTTTTTATTTTATTTTTAAATTTTAAAGTATTTAATAATTTATTCTAGCTTCAAACAAAAAAGTAATATGAAAAATTTTTTAATATCAATTAAAATATTTGAAAGATCAATTAAAAAATTAATTAAATTTTCACCTAACACTCAAATTAATTAATACAATTAAAAATTAATTGAATCAATTAAATTTTTAATTGAAAATTTTAATTGTTGAATTTCAGTGTTTTCATACAAATACTTTAGCTGAACTTACACCCTGTTTCTACAACCCAGACGGTCGACTTGAGCATCAAATGTATATTGAAAGCACTAATTTTTTTGAGTAACTTTCATAAAAACTTTCTAGACAAGTCATCTGCCTGACTTGTGGAAACTGCACATTAATCTTGTTTTATATCAAAGAACAAATCAATATTAAATTTATAAATCAATTGAATTTTAAATACAACTCTCGTTAATGGAAAGCTGAGGGGACCACAAACCAAAAAGTTTTGAACATTTTCAAATACTTACGATTTGTCTGATTTCGTGTTCGTGTTAACAGTCTTTCGATTTGAGTTTGCAACAAAGCATCAAAGCTTTTTTTATATTCTTCAATAAAATAACGCATTTCCATTGTTGTTTTTATTTTTCACACACTTTGTTTTATTAGCACTATGTTGCTTACGAAGCGTGAGAGTGAGAATGAAAAACCTAAAAAGAAATCGCCATCACTCGAACCAATTTGATAGCTAAGTTGTTCGTCAGTGAACCAAATTGTACAACAAATCGCAATGTGTAGGGGCCGCATAAGACCAAATATGAAGAGCAAAACAAAACACAAGCTGGATACAAAGAAATAAAAATTTATGTGCAGATTTTTAAACAAAATTTTAATTGACTCAGTTAAAAACGCTCTGCCAAGAACCAAATAAATAATAACATATGATTTAAATTGTCCAAAATAGGCCGATAGTGTGACCATATTGTATCGAGTATTGTTACAATTATATTTTGGCCGATTGGCAATGAAAAATATTACCGCAATATGCGATGATAATGGGAAAGTTCAGAAATAAATCGTGCAATGTTTTCAAAAATGCAATTTAGAAATGCAAAACAAAAAGGAAACTGCATGGCCAGAAATTTCGGTGGAATTAGTTCTTCATGCACACGAAATTTTTAAACCAACTTAAATCCTGCTTTCGTAAACTGGAATGCAGAGTACAATAGATTCCTTTGATGGCGCGATCATTAAGCCCTGGGAGCAAATTACGACTCTGGTTATCGAACGAAATTATGAAATATTTCAATAGAGTTTATATGGAAATATTTTTAAATTTCGTATTGTATCGAATGCCGTAATTTGCCCCCTGGTCTTTTCCACTTTCTTTGCATTTTTTTTAGATTTTCCTAATTTTTTTTTTAATTATTGATAATTAATTAACAAACAATACGAAAAAATAAAGTCTCACAATGATTATGCAAATGACACTAAATGTGGTTATATCAAAATTAGTTCTTGTTGTAGCAAATGATACCGAATTGCAATTATTTAGGGATGGGAATCTTTCCTGTCACAATGACACAACAAAATTGTGTGTTATTGAAAAACTTAATAGGAACGTCATTCCACACATATAAAAATGACACCACAATATGACAACACATGAAATTCCAGATATAAGCTCAACCTTAGTATTATTTTTGTTTTTATATATAAGGGAAAAACTATGCACTGATTCAAAAATAAATTTTCGAAAGAACGAAAAATCAATGTGTAAGAATTCCCAAATTTTCCTATTCGAATCGAATTATATGATCATTCACTGGGAAAAAGTTATCGAGAAATTAAAAATAACGATTGTCAAATTATCGACAGACGACTGTAGTTGTATTTACATTCCTTAATAATTTCAGATGCACTAATTTGGTTAATAAACATGCTGTGATGATTACACTTAATGAATGTGTGATATTAATTTCAAAAGCAAATAAATGTATGCACATGAAAAAAGTGGAGAGGTAAAAAAATTATTTTTCATATGGAGCCTGATTAGGGTTTAATTTGCTTTGGGCAGAGCGGTGAAATAATCAAGTATCTTAAACAAAAAATAAAAAATAAAAAGATTGCCATTCCATAAGACGCAAAAGAACAGATATCATATAAAGTATATAATAATATTTAATTTAAATTGTATGTACACTGAACCAAAAAAGTACATAAAAACAATGAAAAAGTTCATTGTCTCAATGAATTTGTTCCTAAATTTTTACCTAATAGACAAGTACATTGAATCAATGAACTACCGTTCATTGACAATTTACAGTTTTTAAAATCAATGCACAAGTTCATTGGCACAATGAAACTGTTTATCATATCAATGAACTGATATATTGTCTCAACGAACTTTTACATTGCGTTAAGTGAAGCTATAATTTGACTCAATGCACTAATACATTGTCTCAATCAACTTTTGCATTGATTTAAATGAACCTATGCATTGACCCAATTAACTAATTAATACATAATAATAATGACAGCTGCAAACTAGTTATCTTTATGTTTCTGTTTTTTTTTGGCTTTTTTATTCAATTCCCGTTGAAAAACAATGTATGAGTACATTGAGTTAATGGAAAAGTTCATTGAATGAAGATACTAATTTTTTATATATTTTTGTACTCCTCATTTGTTTGGCTTTTACACACTTTGTTAAGTATGTATGAATGTACCGGTACGAGTACGAGTCAGGGAACTGGTTCATTAAAATTTTTAATATATTTCTTTAATGAATGCTTTCAACGTAGCGTTCATACGTACATTAAAGTTCATATTGAATTTCAATGAATATTTTCATTGAAACAATGTATGAGTACATTGAATCAACGTATTTTTAGAAAAAAATTTAATGAATCTTCGTTTATTACTTCATTCATTGATTTTATTAAAAATAGTTTTTTCAGTCTGCATATCGCACACTAAATCATAAACAGTCACAACTCAAAAAATTACATTCTTCAAGAAGACTTTATTATAAAAGAAATTATTGCGGTCATTAGGGATTTGTTCAGGTAACTGATTTATAAAGAAGCAAAATCATTTTGATTATTTTGAGTTGTGACTGTTTACGATTTAGTATAAGATTTTATATTTTTATTTAAACAGCTTTTTAAAAATTTTGTACGAATCCTTTTTAATGCTTCATCTCAAACAAATATCAAAAGGCCCTAACTCATTATTTTTTTTTAAATCAAGTTTTTTGCATTTTTCGATACATTAGATGTTCTTTTATCGAAATATACAAAAATCTCGATTTCAAAAATATAAATAGTTAGGGCCTTTCTATATTAAGGTAACGATATGTACATACATATGTGTGTATGTATGTACTTATGTAAATACTTATGTATTTATATACATAGAATGGCTTTCGTTTCCTTACAAACAACAAATATTTCATTACTTCTGTATTCCTGTGTCTTGTGCTCTGTGATTATATTAATTAAAATTAATGTTTGTTTGCATAAATATTATAAACAACAATTTTTCTTGAAGATCAGTAAAAAAAGGAATTACTGTGTACGTACATACATAATATATATATATATATATATATATATATATATATATATATATATATATATCTATGTATAAATGTATGTTGTATTATATTATAAACTTTGGTAGATCTTAAAAAGTTTTCTAAATCTATTCGATTTAAACATTATATTTACGAGTATTATAAGAATTTAAAATTTAAAATCAAATATAAATATAGAATGCCAAAAAAAACAAATATTTTTTTTAAATACTAATTATAACTTACAAACAGAATAAGATTTAAAAATAATATGTAAATATATCTTAAATAGTTATTAGTCTTATTTGTAATAAATACATTTTTTATACTTCAATACTGAATTATTGTAATTTTCAAAAAAATTTGTAAATACATACATATGTATGTATAAAATTTTTAATTAACTCTTAAATATTTTACATGAATTTAAAAATATTTCAAACGAAAAAATATACCATCCAAAATAAAAATATTATAAAGAAAATCATTGAAGTATTAATTACTGAATAACATAATTTTAAATGGTAATGGTAAGTATCGCCATTTTATAATAATATTAAATACCCGCAGGATTTTGAGCCAAATTAGAAAAAAAAAATCAGTAAAGTGAGACTTTGACAAGAACACTTGCACACTTTAGTCTATATAATCGAACATCTGACCTGATGAAGGCATTACAAAAAAAGAGTTCAAGTAACCGGTAAAATATTTTCCGTTTTTGGTGATTTTTTTCATTTTTTGCACTTTTTCTTACTTTTGCGTTTTTTTGGATTTTTTTTTTGGTTTGGTGTTTTTTCGTTTATGGCAATTTTTTGGGTTTTTGGCGATTTTTTCGTTTTGGCAATTTTTTCGTTTTTTGGCGATTTTTAATTTAGGTATTTTTTAGTTTTAGCGTTTTGGAACATTTCAAGCGTTTTCCTCTTACTTTTTCCAAGTTGTCAAAATTAAATAGTCAAAATTACATTAACTGATAGAATACCCTTTAGTTTTTATTTTATTTTAAAATTCAATGTTAATTGCCTAAAAGTACACCAATTTCGAAAATTTCTTACTGTTCTCGAGAAAACAGCCTGTGACGGATACACGAACAATGGGGTTCCTTTTCACCTTTGGTGTACGAAACCCTAAAAAATGGAGAGTAATATATAATGTAGAAGAAAACAAGCCAGATAATGGTTTCAGTAACGTTTTACGAACAGAAAATGGTATATTTAAAAATTCTAAAACTAAGCTTTCATTACAAAAAAGCAGAGAGGTGTCTTAGGACAACAGGTTATAGCTATGCTGCTTAGCTTCACATAACATAATTAATATGTTAAATAATAATGCAAAAAAAAAATATATTATATGATGATGTCAAATTCGCCGCAAATATTTCAAAACGTTTCCATTTATTTCCCAGATTTTCTTTTCTAGCGTCGTACGATTAAATTAATTTATTATTTGTAGCCTTAGTTCTTCACTCATGTCGAAGAACGAAGCAAAACAAAATCAAATAATTTGTTTCGTCTATTTTTGCACTCTGTTTTTAAGCACAAAAAAATCAAAACAAAAATAAATTTATAACTGTAATAATGTCGATTATTTTTGTTACGAAAATCACGTCCTAACTCCTGTGTTATAGCATAGCTATGAAAGCTTTCAGTAAATTGTAATACGATAAATCAAAATAATTCTCATATTCCATTTGCACTGAAAACTAAATATATAAAGCAGGAGTCTACACCAACTGACACCACACATAGAGTGGACCACACAAACAACGCTGATGATGAAGCTTGTTGTTCCATTGTGCAAGTGTTTGTCAGAATATTGGCAATTAGTTTTGGTGTTATTTGTTTCTTAAAAATTATCACATATAATTCTTTTTACAGAGCGATACGAACTTTATTGACATATTTAAACGTTTGCTGTAACGATAATATTATTCTATAATTTTTTTTATTTAATTCAATGTCATATGGTATCTCTGCATAAAAAATTTCAAAACAAGCGAAAAGCACAGAGAGGAAACCTTATTCAATTTGCAATTGTGATTTTATTCGTTTTACTTCGATCGGTAGAGAATATCGTTAAAATATGTTACTGGATATCAAAGTCGATAAGATTGCGTGTTTCCTACGTGTTGGACATCTTAGTACTCGTGTTCGGGTTGTGTTGAAAAAATTCGATACGCGCCTTTCTCTACTTTCAATTCTATATACATAGTTGGTCTATTACATATTTCTTACTTGTTAGATTGTTACTATCGAACCATATGTCAATATAGGATGCTTTTTTCATTCATCTTGCCATCTTAGGGCTTAAGCTTCATTTCAGAGAACAGCAATGAGTAGTGAAAAAGTGAGTAGAGTCTAATCACGACTTATAATTTTTATTTTTATGCGCACTCATACTTATTGCAATGTTGTCTATGAATCATATTCACTCCAAATTTTGAAGTGCGCATCGAACTCATACTTAGCAACATTTATGACGTTGTTGATTTCGACTCTCCTTAGCTCAATGCCTATGGAAGATGCAACATAAATATGATTCACAATGCAAACTTCGCATACGAACATTAAAGTTCTCATTATGAGGTTATGTGTTTCTCTCTTGCTTTTTTTGCTGTTTTTTTGCAGGAACTGAAAAACAAAACTATTAACTACTATTGTATACTACTTGTTAACTGTTTAATGACTAACCCTCTTATGCAAAACGATTGTTAAACTTAAAGTTGATTTAACAAGCGAATTTTGTATGGCAAAACCGGTTTAAAAGCATGATTTAACTTTAAGAATCGTTTTTGCATAAGGGCATAAATCTTTATATAAACATACATGCATGCGAAATCAATGTGAGTAGTATAAGTATTTTCCTGAAATAAGAAATCAAACTGAGGTAATTTATGAGTGTGAGTGTGGTATGACTATGATGTTGGCGTCGCATTCATATTTATTTCAACTTATACTTATAAATCAATGTCATCGTGAGTATACGTAAATCACATCAGTTGAGTTTAAATGATCTCTACTCATTTGTATTTAAAATTTCATGAGTCAGTATGAATAACGAAAATATGATTCATTGCCGATCACTGATGCATTTGGCAGCAAAGGCACTCTTATATTATTTATTAGAATATTAAATTTGTTTTGATAAAATTTATTTTATCATTTATTATTTTACACAACATAAGCAATAATAAAGTTACTCTCACTTCCTTACTGCTTACATGCATACATATCCTTACCTTAATATAGAAAGGCCCTAACTCATTATTTTATTGAAATGGACTTTTTTGTATATTTCGATAAAAGAACATCTAACGTATCAAAACATGAAAAAAATTAAATTAAAAAAAAGCAGTGAGTTAGGGCCTTTCAATATTAGTGCTTACTTACGATATGTAAGTATTTCGTTTTCTTTATTATTTATTTGCTTTTATGTATCATAAAAACTTTAATTAAGGTGTAAGTTCCATATAACAAAAAACAGTCAACTTGTCTAGAAAATTTATGTGAAAAGAACTAAATTTTTCGAGTGGTTCCTGTAAAAAAATTTTTGAGTAAGTTGACTGTTTGTAATGTGGAAACTACACCCAGCTGCGTTTAATTTCGAACACCTTCTGAGGCATTTGTAGCAATTATTTTTAATTAAATACAGCCAAAAAGACATGGTGCTGTGGAATCTTTGGGGAAAACCATAAGTTGAAGCACATTATTTATGACTTTGTAACGAGGTTTTGTGAAAAATGTTTTTGCTGGTTTTCATTACAAAATTATTTAACTTTTGTAACTGTGTGTATTTAATTTTTTTTTTGTGAATGAAAGAGAAAATATATTTTCTTTTTGATATAGAAAATTCCTGAAAAAAGAAGGAGACTATAAAAAATGTATCCCACTTCAGCATCGTTTTATGTATAAAAAGTGTGTTTGTTTGGTAAGAAAATTTTTATTTAAACTAAAATAATGTTTACAAAAAAAAGGAAAATATTTTATTGAAAAGTGGTTTTCGTGTGATAAAAAAGAGAAATAAAAAGTATGCTGTAAAAAAATTAATTAAGATTTAATAAAGTCTTTTAAGTCTTTCATCTTATTTTACTTGCAGTAAAGCCTGTTTCATTGATACTAAAAATATATTTCCTTGTTTTATTTATTATCATTTAAACTTGTGTCACTATATACAAACACCCTATACATGCCAAAAGTTTAAATAATACGTGCAAGTGCAATATTGTGAATGCAAAATGTTATGATTGGTAAATAATATGATATATATTTGACATCCCATAAGACTTGACATTTTTTTTAAATTTGATAAATGATAAGACTTTTCATCTGATCAGAGTTGCATTATTACAAAATCAAGGAACAAACAAACTGACATGTCGTCGGTTTCAACGACGATGGCGTGCCGTCATTTATGGTACATTTTTTCATCTTAAGCGGGGTGTAAATATTGAATATGTTTATAGTATTGAAGCTTATTTAGTGCAAGCCATGTCAGAAAGTTAAGGAAATTATCGCAATTTTCTTTTCTTTACCTTATTCAAATCAACTACTTTAATCGCCGTGTATTTTCAAGCGCCGGCACGACCACTGCTTGTATGATACTGTTCTGCGCTGGTAGTCAACTATTAATGTAGACATGTTAATCCTCGACAGCTGTTTGCTTTTATTTTTAATGTAATTCGAGGTGTGATGCTGTGAATCAGAGAACAGCAATGAGTAGTGAAAAAGTGAGCTGAGTTGAATCATGACTTATAATTTGTTGTACTTATGTGCACTCATACTTATTGCAATGTTGTCTATGAATCATATTCACTCGAAAGTTTGAAGTGCGCATGGAACTCATACTTAGCAACATTTATGATGTTGTTGATTTCGACTCTCCTTAACACAATGCCTATGGACAATGCAAAATAAGTATGATTCTCAATCCGAACTTCGCATACCAACATTAAAGTTCTCATTATAAGGTTATGTGTTTCTCTGTCACTTTTTTGTTAGTTTTTTTTGCATTAATTGAAAAACAACCCTTTTTACTTGTATTATATACTACTTGCAAACTGTTTAATGACTAAACTTTTAAATAGCTATACATGCATGAAATGAGTGAGCTAAATCAATGTGATAATATATAATAATTATCCCGAAATTATAAATCAAACTGAGGTGATTTATGTGTGTGAGTGTGGCATGACTATGATGTCGACGTCGCATTCATATTTAATTCAATCTATAGCTATAAATCAATGTCATCATGCGTAAATCAAAGTAGTTAAGTTTAAATGATGTCTGCTCACTTATATTTAAAATTTCATTGGACAGTATGTATAGCGAAAAAACGATTCATTGCCAATCACTGGTGTGAATACAAAATACCACTTTACGTTACATTTTTTGACGTGCGAAACAAACATTCTTATATGTTTTTCTAGTAAAATGTGATGAAAGTCTTTATAAATATTTACATATATAATATCCGAAGTGGCCCTAAAGAGAGTAACACCTATCAGTAGTAGTAAGCAATCATTGTCTGCTTCCAAAGAACTATTTCGTAGACAGTACTAACGTCAGTAGTAGATTTTTAAAGTTACACACATCTTAAATGTCTAGGCCAGAAAGCAATGTCTAGGATATAATTCGTCAATAGTACTAACAATAGTGATTCATTACTGTTTTTACTAGGGATGTAACAAATACCAGTTTAAAGAATGCGAAAGCGGAAACGAATGCATATACGTTAAAAAAAACCACATTAAAATAAATTTGTCTAATAACACGAAATTGTTTTGTATACATAGATCTACTTGAGTCTTGAATTCAACAAATATTTATTAATTTATTAAAAACAAAAGTAATTAAACTGAAAGATATATGAAATCATATTAAAATAAATATAAGTAATAATTAAAAATAAATTTACAAAATGTTAGGCAATAAACCCATTCGTACTTTGGCCCTAAAACCACAGAATACACAGAAGTGAAGAAAGTGACAGGTAAAATAGCTCCAATCAGGTTTTTTAAAATTCGTAGAAAAAAGAGAAAAGCATAGTGTTTTGATACTGTAGTGTTTTACTACTTACCAATTAATACAGCTAATAAAAAGCGTTGTAATTTTATTGTACCAGAAAGAAGAATCAAAACAAAAACGCCGGCAAAATTTGGGATAAAACGCGACAAACAGAAAAATAACCTTATGAAAAACATATGTGATATATATCTACATATGTTCAACATTTTAAGATTTCATGCAAAATAATATGGGATCAGTTAATAGTTTTTACATCTAAAATTTTTTTGTACGAAGTAATGAATGATGTTTACCATTTTTCAAAAGTTTGAACAGATTATTCTTAAGTGGAAAATATTTTCGGGCAAATCAAACACTGCATTTTCTTTTTCAAAAAACTGAAAAATATTTCCAAATATTTCATTTTGACACTTATTGATAGAAAATTTTTCCGCTAAAATTTTAAAGGGGTTTAGACCAGAGCTGATAAATTTCGATTACGATTAGTAATCAATTATATTACATTTTAAAATGAATTGTAATGGTTATATAATTGCCTTCAAAAGAATTGCTAATAAATAATTGATTACGTTTACTAATAATCGGAAAGTAATCTGAGTTACTTAAAATTACTAGAAATAATCAAAAAGCATCAAATGTAATCGTAATCTGACTACTTTCAAAGATTACTTTTGATGCTTAATAAATAATCAAAAAAAATCAAAAGTAATCCTTAGAAGTAATCGGATTATTTTTTGATTACTTTTGATTCTTTTTGATTATTTTTAGAAACTTTAAGTAATTCAGATTACTTTTCCATAATTAGTAATCGTAATCAATTAGTAATCGTGCGAAACTGAATATAATAGTAATTTAATCATTACTGCAGTTTAAAAAAAAACAGTAATCAAATTAGTAATCATTAAGATTAGTCCTAATTTACACTCAGCAAGTTTTATTGCTAAGCTGATTAGTTTTTTAGGAAAGAGAGACGAGGGGAAAAGCAACTTTTATGTTCCCCTCGTCTCTCTCTCTCTCTCCTACAAATTAGTCAGCTTAGCAATAAGACTTGCTTATTGTAAATTGGGACTTACTAATCATTAATTAATAGGTATGATTTAGACACGGTCAAAATGCTTGCTAAGCTTGGTTAAAGTATAAGTGAAAATATCATAATCAATAACAAAATCAATATCAATAACAAAATAAAAATAAAAATGCGTGCATGGTGGGCCATCAAGCATGGTAATATCAAGTCAACAAGCACACATACACGAACTTGACAGCAAGCATTTTGATCGTGTCCAAAGCCCTTAAAGCTTTACTTGTAAGTATGTTTGCCTTTTTCAGCTTCAAATAATTTTGGTGTTTTTGACGTTTATTAATCGTAAACTATTTTCGTTAAAGAAGTACAATTTTTTTTTGTCTTTAGTGTTCGCTTTAAATATTCGCATACATTTTAGCGAATGCAACAGCGAATGCAAATAGTAAAAATAAGCGAATAATTTGGCGAATGCAAAAGCGAATGCGAACATTCGTTACATCTCTAGTTTTTATTATTCACATTTCCTTTAGGGTGACGTCTGCATTGATTAAGGTATTTGTGTGCTTGTTTAATATGTTCTGAGCTCTTAGTTTCTGGGTAATTCTAGTTGTTGGGAAATTCTTTTACGGAAAACATTTACAATAGATCACTTCACGGTACGTTTGCCTAACAACATACGAAAGTGTATTGTGTTAATTATTTTGATTTGAGCTTCGTGCTTTTTAAGCACAACACCACATGCATATGAAAAATAATGCGAAAGAAGCAACTTCATGATGATATAACTATATACAATGGTATCGATTTCCTAAAAATATTTTTATAAATTGTTTACTAACTATACAAAACACACACATACATATCGATATAAATATATATGTAGTTGAACAAATAAATGAATCTTAAATCTTTAACGGCTTAAAAAAAAATATCATAAAACTCTTGCTTACCATATTTATTTTCCAAAACCTACATGCATAAGGAAGGAAGCAAGCAGTCTGTTCGTTCTTATGAAACAGGAAACACACAATTGTTTTCCTACTCGTAACATACACAATATACAGGCTTGTATGTTATACATAAATATATCCTGTCCACAAAAACACCCAAAATACATTATTTGCAATCCAACAGTCTGCTACATAGCCTGCGCTGGTGTGAGGGTAGATTCCGTAGACTTTTAACTTTTTTTTTTATTTCCTTCTTGGCAATTTCACACAAATTTGAAGGGAAATCATAAGATTGTAGATAGCACAATAAAGAAAATATTTTGTGTTATTAATGTTCCTTTTGGGCGGTTATTCAGCAAAAAAGAAAAATAAAAGGGCGAAAAAATTTAAGCATGTTCATTAATATTATAATATACCAATGTCGTTTTGAAAACAACATCGACCCAGACAATTCCCCTTTATCACAACAGCCAAATAATGCAAAAGAAAGGCAGCAAACAATTGTGCGAAAAGACTGTTCTCCAATTATTAAGTTGAGTGACAAATCACAACTCGGTCGATAACGATTTAGAAAGATAGCAAGAAAAAAAAACGATTGTTTGTTAAATTTCCACTACATAAATAAATTATACTCAAAGAAAAATAGGGCTAAGGGTATAAACGACATTATATGTTGAAATTATACTGAAAAAAATATCAACAATACAAATTTATTTCTGTGTGCTACATCTCTAAAATTTTTTTCTATCAATAGAGGGCATTTAAAGGTCATCATACAGGTCTCCGAGCTATGTACATACATATATCCTTACAAAAACATAAATCTGCAAAAACAAAGTCCAAGCTTCTCTCCAAAAATTTCGTAGGTTAGAAAAAAAAACTGAGATCAAAATGTGCACCATATTCTTGTTTTGTCACCGAAAGAATTTTGCTTCATAAGTCCAATGAAACAATTTCATTAAAATTTGTTCACAAATCTAATGATAATTTCAAAAATCCAATGAAAATTTCATGAATATTGTGAAAGAATTTCATTGGAATTGCTTCGTTGGTATTCTGGTTTCGTGGGAATATTTTATTGGACTTATGACAACAATATTTTCTAATTATTAAGAAACCCCTTTATATATAAGTTATTTCACTATTTTCATGAAATTATTTTATTGTTTCGATGAAGTTATAGCACTGCATTAATTACACTGTTAAATAAATTTGATGAAGTTTTCATTCAATCAAATAATTTTGACGAAACTGGTTTCATTAATCCAACGATGCGTGACGTTGGTTGAATTTTAATGAATTTTTCATTAGATTAATGTAGAAATTCATATAATTAGGCCGAAAATTCTGTCAGTGTATGTATAATACTTAATTTTCTACAATTTGACTTTAAAGTCTTTTATATATTTAATTTGAAAATCTTAACTTTTTTTTATGGTTAAGCAATTTCTATATGCATTTCGTTCCCGCTTTTGGCTTAACTCAAAAATTGTTTGGGTTTAAGTCTACTGATGAGTTCCAAAAGCAGAAACGAAGTGCATATAGACAATTGCTTAGCCATAAAAACAAGCCAGATAGATTTAAAAATTAATTGAAATGCTTAAAAATTTTAATATTTAATACAAAAAAAATATATATAATTAAATTCAGTAAAGTGCTTGCGAATGTGACTCGCACACGAAGGGTTCCGTACGGACACTACATATGTATGGAATACTATATGAACTTTAGCCTATATAATCGAAAATCTTACCTAATGTATAAATTTTGTCTACAAATTTTAAGTAACTGGTAAACTTTTTTTGGTTCTTAACGATTTTTATTTAGTTTTGGCGCTTTTTTTATTATTTGCACTTTTTTGTTTGAGGGATTTTTTCAGCGTTTATTTTTTCTTGTTTTTTTTGCAATTTTTTCGGATTTTGACGATTTATTTTAGTTTTAGAATTATTTATATTTTTGGCGTTTTTTTTTCGTTATGGCGATTTTTTCGGTTTCAGCGATTTTTTGCATTTTGGCGACTTTTTTCGTTTTAGGAATTTTTTTTGTTTTAGGATTTTCTATTTTTAACGTTTTTAAAAATTTCAATAGTAAGTCTTTTAGGGTTTCCAAGACACAGCAAGTTGTCAAAATTACATTAACTAAAAGAAAACCCTTTAATATTGATTTTTAAATATCGGCCTTAATTTCTGTAGTAGTCTGCATAAAAATACACTAACGTTGAAAATTTCAAGTGTCTATATAGAATTTTCAAAAATTTTCAAAAATTGTTCATTGCTCGCTGTAGAACACCCTTTAATTTCTAAGTGTCATATATTTGTTGTTGTAGCGGCCAAAGTTTTACATATCCTGTGAAAATTTTAGATCCGTAGCTCTTAAAACGGATATATTAAATTAAATTTTTCAAAACTGGAAACATTTGTCTATTGTACAAAAAAACTATTGCTTTGTCCTAATTTACACTATGCAAGTCTTATTGCTATAGCTGATTAGTTTTTTAGAAGATAGAGAGAGAGAGAGAGGACGAGGGGAAAATAACTTTATTGTTCTTATTGTTCCCCTTGCATAGTATAAATTAGTACTTTTGAAGTTCGAATGGTATACAAAAGTACAGTGGCGGAGTTTGTGAGCAACTTTATGCCATTAATAATTAATATGAATTACAAAAACAAAAAAAAAACGAGTACAATGGTGGAATTCGGTGTTTGATGCAAATAGTCTTGCGTAAGTGTAAATGCAAAATATTGTAATTTTTCTTTAAAATATAACAACAAAGTACACACACACAATCCAAAGAAAAGCTGCGGTATTTTGCATTTACACTTGCACAAGACCATTTGCAGCAAACACCGAACACAGTAGTTTTGATTTAACTACCTTTTGTTTAAGCGCACTTTGGACTTAACTGCCTTAAATAAAAAATTTTTGTCACTGTTCTCTAAAATTTCATACAAAATTCGTTATTCAAGTGCACTTTCCATTTTTGCACTTTTAAGATAAGTTACATAAATTTTTGGGAATTTTAAATTATTTTCATACAAAAAATCAATGGTAGTAATGGTACATTGTCTTAACTGCACAAAATATTTATTTTCTGTAATTATTTATTCTTCAAAATCCTTTTTTTAAATGCAATTTTTATACCTTTACCATTTTTTTTTGGCAATTCGAAATTATTTTCATATAAAATATTAAAGTTAGCTGGATACATTAAAAAATGTGTTGGCCGCTTATAAATATTGAGACATGTATCGAACTTATAACATTAAAAATATGTATGCATTTTTATTTGAAATAAAAATTTTAATAAAATATCAAACACATAAACAATGTATTGTAAAGGAAAAAATATTTTATTATACGAGTAGTTTTTAACATTTTGCTTTAGCTGCACTTTTAGACAGGAGACCACAATTGTATAAGTGCACATTAAGGCAGTTAAGTACATTTAAGATAACAGCATTTTTGACTTATCTGCACAAAAGATCGTACAAAGTTGATTGCGCACCTAAGTCAAAGTCACCGAACTGCCAATGTACTAACTTTAGCATCCTTGTTTGATGCATGATGTTTTGCTTGTTGAGTGAGAACCAAGAGAACAATACAAAGTTCGGTTTTTTTTAAATATTTTATTTTTGTTCCTAACCAAAAAGTTCTAATAATATCCCTGCAGGAAATGTAACTGACACAAGACTAGTCACGTGATCGGTCTTTAAGTGATAGGGACCAGTACCAGTTCTAACACTTCCTATGAAGCGGACCAGTCACTTTTACATGGGGATGGCCTAGGATGGGGTTAATTGATACTTTGTATACGCCTTTTGATTTGTCACTGTACTAGCCCACAGGAACCTATTTGGTGTAGAATAATATAAATTATTTAAAAATGTCATTCCGACACTTAACTGTAATAATGAAAACTTATAATTTTTATTTTTATTGTTACAAATTCAATTATAATTTACTTTTGAGCAGATATTTTTTGGCATTCGAACTGTCAACCTCGTGCATGACAAGCTGGCACACTACCCACTCGACCACAGAGGCACCCATATTTCAAAAGTATAAACACCTGTTAAACTTAGATTAATATCTAAGTATAGTTACGGGACTTGTTCCAGAGTGACTTCGCGGTCCATTTACATCGATTCATTGTCTTTCCTAGCCAAGTCTTTCTTATATATACTAAATAAAAAAATAAAAAAATATTCGTAGTACATAATACATGCCCCAGCGGAGTCTTTTTTATATAGACAAACTAAACAAAAAAAAAATATTCGTAATACATATAGTATATAATATTCATAATAGTCCCTATTCAACTATGGATGAACTAATGGAAAACAAAAGTAAACGAACAAAAATATGTTGAGGTAAAATTTACCCTATGAAGAAAGAGATACTTGTTCCCCTAGCAAAAATTCAATCCTCAGTCTAAATTGTAAGCTTTTAATATACTTTTGAAACCTTTACGGTGCTATGAAATTCAGCTACGGGTAATCTGACCACACATCCCGCTATTGAAATTTTCAATCTCTTATTCGATTTTTATTAAAATGTAACTGATACATTCATTCAAGTCATGAAGAGTTTTAAAATTATCACTGCATTATTTTCTGTCGCAGTCGGCGTAATTTGAAGTTTGAAGCTTGTATAGATTTATAAGCCTTGACACGAACCTTGTGCTTTAACAGAACTCTGTTAAGCTATAATACATTTCTAAAGGACTTTTCCAGTAAATGAGGCAACCCAGACGGAAAAAATTAATGCTACTCCTTTATTATGAATCTATTTCTGAAAAGCATGAATTTGAACTAGATACTCGTATTGCCAAGTTTTCAGCTTGACATTTTCTGAAGGATACGCGCTTTTTTTGGGAGTCAATGCTGGCGGATAATATTGGTCATAGATTAATATCCAAGTGGTTCTCTAAAAACGTGCATACTCAGAATTTCTTGAAGTTCGAGTTTTCAGGAGTTCTTTAAAAAACTTTAAATTTGCCCTACGTATATTAACATTTTCTAATGTTAGAAACTGTGAAAACTGTGTATCCTAAGAACATACGAAACTGTATATGTGCATATTACAGGCTTTCTAAAATATATTTATTTTGAAATCCCAGTTTTTGATGAATCATGTCCCGCTTTCAGCTTCCAATGTACGAAAATCCAAAGAAAAAATATAGATATTTATATTATTTGATAGGTCATGGACTCATCTACAATACTAGAACGAGTTATAGCGAAGCATTTTGTGATGTCTGTTGGAGCTTTTTAGCTTTTAAGATGTTTAGTAATTCTCAATTACTTTATGGTAGATTTTATATAATTCCATTTTTTTTTCAAGAATTTGGTTGGACATTTTCTGATAAATTGGCACTAGCATTAACATAATGCAGCGTATAGAAAATATTAAACAACATAGTTACCTTAATATAGAAACCGCCTAACTAATTATTTTTTATTTTTTATTTTTTGAAATCGAGATTTTTTTAACACTCCCATTTTCTCAAGTCCTACGACAAGTACGCTTGGTTCAATTGTCACCAAATTTTCTGCAGGGATATTCTTTTTTTTTTTGAGTGTATGATGTTAAATTATGATGGGCGTTACCCCGCCCAATAAACGGAAGATAAGGTCTCACACAAAAAGGTTTTTTTTAACCAGTTAACAAATGACGTAGTTTTTTATGTATGCATAAAAAACAGCCGAACTGAGGACTTCCTCCTGTTTTAAGGTCATTTCAAAAGGATGAAAGAGGGTAGACATTAATTATTCAATACGAAGGAATCAAAACCAAATGTCAAATGAAAATGAAGACAAACAGGAAATTAGATTTGTTTAAAATTGTAATGAAGCAACAACAACAGCAGAAGCAACAACAACAACAACAACAACTCAGTAAAACTTGATTTTGTGAATCTCGTGGCAAAACAACACACGTAGTGAATTTTTCATTGCCTCCAAAGCATCAATAAGTATCCATTTTTTTCCTTTTTAGGAATTTATACCAACAATAGGCTATTAAATATTTAATCATGTACTTGAATATTACTATTTTTCTTCTTTAAACCTTTCAAATTTGTTTGCAGTTTTGCACCAACTTGCGGTGAAAAGCTAAATATCTACATTAGAGTGGCCGTTAGTTGTATGGAGAACTTTTTTTTCCGATTTCTTCTACTGTCACCCCCAGTTTTATGTAAAAAAAAATACAAAAAAATTTCATACCGATAAGTTGCGTTTTAGCGGGTGCGTCCGGCCCTCAAAGTTGGCCTTCAAGCCCATTTTTCAATGTAATTTTTTGCATAAGACTATCTTTTTAAAAAATCATTTTACAAGAATATGACAATATTTTAGCTCTTCAAGTCAACAACATTAGTCTCAAAAAAAGTTTTTTGCTAAAATTAATATTTTAGAAAATAATGAGGAAAATAACCAACAAAATACCAAAAATTTTTTGTAACAAAATTATATTTATGTGGAAATTTTTTATTTTAAGCATGTAATAAATAATAATAAGAGCTTATATATACTAAATTATTTCATACATATCGTCAGCTAAAATGCAAAAAAGGCGTAACTAACAAAAAATTCAAAATCGAGTTTTTGATTGATTATTATGAATGCCATTAAACTACATATCTTGACAAAATATTACACTTCTGCGATCAAAAATGACGCTTTTATTAACAAATAACAAGGGGACTTAAATACACGTTTGTTCAGTTTTTTGTTTAGTTTTTTGTTTCTCCTGTAAAATTATATTTTTGTTAGATACGCGTTTTTGCATTTTAGCTAACGATATACATATAGCAAAAAAAAAAACTAAAAAACACAAAACAAAAAAAAATTACATTGAATATATGGGCTTGAGGGCCAACTTTGAGGGCCGGTATGAAATTTTTTTGTATTTTTTTACATAAAACTGAACCGATTTGGGGGGTGAGAGTAGATGAAATAAAAAAAACAAAAATAACGGCCACCCTAATCTACATACTAGAGCTGAGCACAAAATCTTTGCTTGCTTAATCTTCATGATGGGCATTACTGAATTGTTCTCTCTTTTTAGTGCTCTTGATTTTATGAGAACACTAAAACTGGTATTGAATTTTATCAACAGGATGCAATAGAATTTCTTTATCGTCCAAGCGAGGGCATTAGTTATTGTAGTGTCGAATAGAGATGGGCAAAAAATATCGATATATCGAAATATCGATATTTGAGAAAATAGATATCGATATATGTATATCGCCGATATTTCAAAAAAATCTCTATATATTTTTGTCTCAAATTTAGTTTTTGTGGATATAAGCCTAAAGGCAGAATTAGTTTGTACTTTCTGTTATGTTACGAATCAGCTGACTGTTGTTTGTTTATATAAATCTTATACAAGCCGTTAATTTTTCTCTTTCTTTCTGTTCAACCTATTAAAATAAAAAAACTGTTAAGTAATTGTAAGTGACAGCATAAATAAAATAAAAACATTTCGAAATAAGCTGTGATTGTGCTTTAAGAATTAAAAAAAATTTAATTTTTACCAGCTATAAAGCTATATTGTAACATATTAATGGAAGATGTAAAACTCATCACTTTAGTGGAAAATTTATTACAGAAAAAGTAACTATTAAAACTTATAAACAGAAATTATTAATAGCCTTATTTATAAAAATTATTGAGGCTTTCTAGAGGCTTAATAAGGAAAATTTTTTATGGAAATCTGTTTTAAAACCCCTTTATAAAGTCGCAATAAGTTTTATAAATAAGGCAGTTAATATTTAAAGAAATCACTAACAAAAAACTAAGTTCGAAAATGATGTCGCATAAACTTTTTTGGCGGTTATGGCACGATATTTTAGTATGTGTATTTATTTTAAGTTTGAAGTATTTTTGCAACATTTGGAGGCAAAAAATATCTACATATATATCGAAATATCGATGTTTAAAAAAAATATATATCGATAATGTCGAAGCAAACTTCACTATTGCACACTGATTGACAATTGTAAAATGCGCACACAAGTGTAAAAATGTGTATATGTGTAAAAGAAAAAACAAACAACGAAGATTATTTGAACGTGTTAGTTCGCTTGAGATACTGTTCTAAGTTTTATAATTTATTAATTTAATACCTATAAAAGTAATATCTTTCATAAACGATATAGTTTTAAATAGAAATTTCGAGTTTGTGAAATGAAGTATGGTGCACTATGAAGTGTACATTAAAAATATTGCACACTTGATACAAGTGTGTATTCAACTGTTGTTCTCGTACAATTGTTTTGTGTTTCCTTGTTCTATATTTTGGCTTTACACCAGAACACCGCAAAGTACCGCACGCGTGCGGTTGCTGAAGAGAGCAAATCTCTTAATCTTGTTTAATCGTTCTTACTAGTCAACACTGAAAGAAATGCTTAGTATTATATAAGAGTATGCATGCTTTTGCCGAAAATTACTGCATGTTTGGTGTGCAAAAAGGCACAATACCCTTTGTCATGGCGAGCATGTAAATTCTTTTAAATAATAAAAGAAGAAACAAACTATTTATAAAACTAAAAAAAAACTGTTTTATGAAAAATTTATTGAAGATTATATACTTATACTTGCAGAACGTTTCCGTCGATTCTATGATAGGATGTTTTTCAAGTGCACTCGTTACCAAAGGGTTAAGAAAAGTACACAACAATTTATTTCAGTGCAATGAGAGGCAATAAATTATTACTCAAAACCAATTAACGAGAAGAAGCATAAAGTATGATAGTATGTGTGAGCGGGGACCTGCTTTACATTCAATTACGATCACAACTACAAACACTATTTGCTCCTTAAAAAATTACAATTTTGTGCACTTTTCTACACCGAAAAAATTTTGCTTCATAAGTCCAATGAAACAATTTCATTAAAACTTTTTCACAAATCTAATGATAATTTCACAAATCGAATGAAAATTTCATGAATATTGCGAAAGGATTTCATTGGAATTGCTTCGTTGGTATTCTGGTTTCGTGAGAATATCTTATTGGATTTATGACAACAATATTTTCTAATTATTAAGAAACCCATTTATATTTCAGTTATTTCATTCTTTTCATGAAACTATTTTATTGTTTCGATGAAGTTATAGCACTGTATTAATTACAATAAATTTGATGAAGTTTTCAATAAAATAATTTTAACGAAACTGGTTTCATTAATCCAACGAAGCGTGACGTTGGTTGAATTTTAATGAATTTTTCATTGGATTAATGTCGAAATTCATAGAATTTATGCCGAAAATTCCTTCAGTGTATGGCTTGCGCTCACTTTTACTACACGCATATCAATAAATTTTATTGATTTAAACAGTTTCCAATCATTTTGGGTTCTATAAAATTGTGTATTAGCTATGTATGAAACTGTTTAGCTTAATAAATCAAACAGTTTTTCATAAGTAATTAGTGGTTACGCTTTTTTGGGCACAAAGAAAACAAAGAAAAAGTGAAAAAATTCCCATGACAAATAGTCGTATTATTCATGATAGGAGGAATCAAACAAGGGGAAAGAATTATTTCTAGGGAAAAATTATTCGCGATTGCAGTTTTGGGAAAAGAGAAAATATTTTGAGGGAAAATATGTTCACAATACGTGCGATTTTAATGACCCTTATCGCAAATATTTCCCGTGAACAAAAAAAAAAATAGTGAACAAAATTTGAAAACAGTATACTGACACAACAACAACGCAAACATTGGCGATCACAATTTTAGGGAACAGGGAACACTTTACACGTGAACTTTTATTCCCGATAAGGGTGAATGATTTATGTGTGCACATTTTCTCGCGAGCATGAATTTTTAATATAAGTCAAGAATGAGTAAAATTTTTTATATTGAGCACTCACGATTGTGAGTAAAAATTTACTCACTATCTCATCTCTGTTAGGAATACAGGTTATTTATCTGCGTTTATTACGTATCATGGTTTGTTTATCTTATAAATCTAGTAAATGTTGTTAGCATAAGTTTATTTATTATTTGTAAATATATATCTAATATGCCAATCATTATTTTATTTGCGAACAGAAGTAGAAAGAGAAAAACAAACAGACAAAGAAATTGTTGTGAATAAGTTTAATTTCACTTTTACTAGCGCAAGTGCTAAATATGGATAGAAGATGGCGAGTTTTGCTATTATCGATATTTAGCAACTAATTTCCAATACATATAATAAAATAAATATTTTTCTTTTTGTATGAAAATGATATGTTGTACATCATATTAAATGGTTGAATGACTATGCCATAAGTTATTCGTGCATGTAGACATACATCCTAATTTAGAACTTAAGCTTGAGATTATATATGTATAAACATAAGTATTTGTGTTTCATCTTAATTGAGAACTTAAGCTTGAGATTACAGACAAAAATAACTATTTGTAAATGTCCTACTCACAATATTACAATTTAAGTAGCTATTGAAATCATAGCGCGTATTTTACATATAAAAGGCAATAATAAATATATTACTCACGCAATCGTATTTAAGAAGTAAAATCGTATAGACTTCTTTGCTTCCTGTATGATTTAAAGGGATTTAAATAATTGAATTTCATTTCAGTGCACACAAATACTCCTGATACTTAAAGCAAATAATCACTGATAATACTCGTATGCTAGTTGTGTAACAATCGAACAATATTATTATTATTATTATTATTATTATTATTATTATTATTATTATTATTATTATTATTATTATTATTATTATTATTATTATTATTATTATTATTATTATTATTATTATTATTATTATTATTATTATTATTATTATTATTATTATTATTATTATTATTATTATTATTATTATTATTATTATTATTATTATTATTATTATTATTATTATAGAATTTTTACATTCTCAGCATTTGCTGGAATTCACGTACCGGGTCTTTGACCAAAGGTTACGCTCTGTGGGGATATAATCCATGTTTTATATCCGTCGCTCTAAAGTTTCTCTCATTATTGTTGTTGCCTTGATAAGTATAGCCTTTTGCATATTGGTTATTATTTTTTCGTTGAGGTTTAGCCTTTTTATTGCATTTGTGGTTTCTTTCGGCACGGTACCTAATGAGCTTATTACTATTGCTATTGTTTCCACATTGATTAGTTGCTGTGTGTTCTTGATGTATTGGGCTAATTGCAGGTACTTTGATTTCTTTGTGGCTATGGTTTCTTGTATGTTGTTGTCGTATGGTACTGCAAAATCGATTATTTGTGCTATTTTTTGTTGTTTATCTATTATTATCATGTCTGGTCTATTGGGTATATTGGTATTATTATTATTATTATTATTATTATTATTATTATTATTATTATTATTATTATTATTATTATTACTTCTTGATAGTCATAAAATAAAATACAAATAAGTTTTTTCTAACATTTGCTTTAAAGAAATTTGCCTGTTAGCCTGTCCGATGTAAAAGCTGAAACAAATTTTTCAAAAATCTCAGATATGATATTAATTACTAAAAATATGTACTTAAATATTTATTATTGATGTTAGTAGCTCATACTCATAGTTGTAGCACAAAATATTCGTGAGCTCACACATGTACTTTAACCAACTATAGCTATAGCCGACTCCAACACACAAGATTATCTGTACTTCATTTATGGGACAAACTTAAATACTCAACAACTTTTAATAAAAATGCACATGCATATTATGTATCTCTCAAGCTTATACTCGGAATATGCTTACAATCAGGGTATGGATATTTATGCGGACAAAATACATATACGCATAATACTACACTCAGGAAAAAGCTGCAACTTAAGAATACGAACGCATCACATTAATTCAGTGATTTTCAATATAATAGAAAATGTATGGTGAGATACTCAAAAATAAATAATATTAATATTTTTCGATATTGAAATAAGAAATTTCAACATGACTAGACTTTCGTTAATGTTTTTTATTAATTCAATATGATTTTTATAGATTTTAAGCTGTTTTTTCCCTGGGTGTAGGAGTATTTATTCCTCATACGCCCCCGTAGACATTTATGTGTATGAAATGGAATGGAAAATGTGCTTTAGATGTTTGAAAATATTAATCAGGGAATTAAAAATAAATTAAATAAAATGTGCAACACAAAATCATGAATCAACTGATATTTTATATATTATTGATAAATGTTGGAAGTTTCTCCGACGGTACAGTTCTTTCCAATCTCTGATATGTTTTCCTGTAGAGAATTGTTTAACTTGATTCTCAAATTTTGAAAAGGTATGCCTTTTCTCAATATGAAGCTATTCAGTGGTAACACCATCGTCACCAGCTTTTTACCTCTTCCTTTCTGGCGATACCCTGATGGCCTAGAATCATAATACGGATATCGATTTTTTATTCGAGATTTCGAGATTTTAATTTCTTAAGGCTTAGATAACTTCCCTACTATCATTAAAGCTACTTTCCGCAATAGCCGTGATCTCGGTCTGAAAGACTGTATTATGATACGGCGGTCTTAGAAACCTTTACCCGATTGCTTCTAATTTTGAAATAATTATGTACAGGAAATTTCTAATAGTTCTGGTGGGGTAACCAACAGCAACCAGGGAGGGGGGGGGGTGGGTATTCTCCCTAGTATGGTCTTTTTACTCACATTTTCATGTTATTTTCGATTATAAATTCAAATAATACATCATTCCCTCTCGTTTTCATGTTATTTTCGATTATGAATTCAAATAATACATCATCCCCTCGAGCGGTTACGTCCAAGCCATATGCACAATCTGTACAGAAGAGCTTTTGTGCTTTCATTCAGACGAGAGCACAACAACCAATCAGATCTCGGCGACAACAATGCGTGCCCTAGAGAGATGAGGTAGCGAGATAGCGTTACATCCTATTCAAATGTTCCTTTTTATATTGCAGGCGGATGGGATGATACACCTTAAATCTGATGCTGGTGGTAGTGCCCGCCAAACACCAAATAGGGTGTTTTAGTTCTCTGGTGTCTGGTGTTAATATTTTTGAGGGAAAAAGAAAGTTTATTTTCTGCGTCTAGACTCAGTCATAACATAAAAAAAAGTTGCTAATTAGGCATTTGTATAAATTATGTATTGAAAGATATAAATGAGTTTAATAAAACTTTTACAAGATTACGCGCGTAACCGAAATATTTATTAAAAACTTTGCTGAAGGTTTGGGAGTCGACTTCAGATACCAGAATTTTTTTTACCCATTTGCTTGCCTGACTGTCTGTTTGTAAACGTGTGAAATAATTAATATACTGATGAAAATATGATAAGTATTAATAAACATTTTTAATTTTTAAATAAATATGACGCCTACAAAAGGTCAAGTAATTACCCTGTAGGAAGTGGAACTGACACGAGACTAGTCACGTGACCGGTCCTTAAGTGATAGGGACCAGTCCGAAATCTAATACTTCCTATGAAGTGGACCAGTCACTTTTCCATGGGGATGGCCAAGGATGGGGTTAATTGATACTTTGAATGCACCTTGTGACTCATCACTGAACTATCTTATAGGGACCTATTTCGTGTAGAATAATATAAATTATATATGCTGCAGGAAATGGAACTGACACAAGACTAGTCACGTGATCGGTCTTTAAGTGATGGGGACCAGTCCGAGTTCTAACACTTCCTATGAAGCGGACCATTCATATTTCCATGGAGATGGCCTAGTATGGGACTAATTGATACTTTGTATACGTCTTTTCACTTGTCACTGAATTATCCTACTGGGACCTGTTCGGTGTAGCATAATATAAATTATTTAAAAATGTCATTCCGACACTTAACTGTAACAATGAAAATTTATAATTTTTGTTTTTATTGTTACAAATTCAATTATAATTTATTTTTGAGCAGATATATTTTAGGATTCGAACTGACAACCTCGTGCATGACAGGCTTGCACTTTACCCACTCGACCACAGAGGCACTCATATTTCAAAAGTATAAACACCTGTTACGGGACTGGTTCGAGAGTGGCTTGGCGGTATCATTCGAGGGAACAATGAATCCAACTACATCGAACCTGATCAGTGTCGTTTACTATAACACTAGACCAAGTCCCAATAATTAAATTGACAAAAGATCAAGACGATACATCACGATAATGGTGAATATGTAACCATTTACAGGATATGTCCTTTTTCACTATACACAAATCCCTACTTTTCGTAACACTCTCATTTTCTGAAGTCATAAGACGCGAACGTTTGGATCAATTGTCACCAAATTTTCTGCAGGGTACATACACACCCCAATTAAAATGGACAAACACAAACTTGTCGCTTTTCGCCTTTAATACGAAATAAATTAAAAATTTATGATTGACAAATGATAATAAAATATGTACTTATACAATAATTTATTAATTAATTTGTGAATAATTTACCAAACAAACAGTTTTAACGTTAAAAATTATGTGGGTGAAGGCCTAAAATCAAACAAGCAAATAAATAAACAATCAGCATCACAAGTGCCCGGTAATCGACGCAAGAGAAGTAAAATCTTTCCTTTATAAAGGTCAAAATAGTCGGTAGCAACTGTCTTGGAATCAAGAAGTACTTTTCAGGGAGTTAAGAAATATATAACAACTTTTTACGATCTTTAAAATGTACTCACACAATAAAAAAAAAAGTTATAAAAAGCGAACGTAATACATACTTTCTTTAGCAATATTAAGACATAAAAATACATGGTTACACTTAAACGAATGAATAAATTAAGTGCGGAGAATGTGAATTTAATTTCCCAAATAAAAGTAGAAGTATTATAAAAGAATTTTTATTTGTATTTCAAGTATTCTTTAGTCAACATTTAGCACACACTTCAAGCTGAAATAATTATTTTTCAGAATACGGCAGTTTATCTTTACACAAACATATTCTTATATATATATGTAATTTCATATGTAATTACATACATTTAATCACCATTATTTTGTTTTTAATTTTGTGGGTAATTAAACTTTTATCTCAATTTTGTCATTTCATTACATATTGTAAATATCGTCGCCTTCAATGATAAGTACTATGAGAAACACAGTTTTAGTATTTCAAGAGAAAGAAAAATCTTTATAGAACAGTGCGAGGTATTAGTAGTTGAGAATTGTTAATGTTTCCCACTCCCCCGAAAGCCGCATCATTGATGGTGGAAATAAATAAAATACTGTCATGATATATATAAAAACTATTGTTAATTCAATGAAATAGTTCGTTAAAAATATGTAAATTCAACGCCACTTCGTTCTATAAACTAAAAAGTTTCATTGCATTAATTACATTTTTCATTTAAAATATGAAATATAGTAAAAACCTTTCATTACATGAATGCAAATATTTCGTTGTATGTGTGAAATTTTTTCAGCTGATGAAACAATTTTCGTAATGCGAATGAAGCGTTGCATCGGTTAAGAAATAATGATAAATTTAACTATATTTCCGAGCTTAAGGTCAGTTATTAAATTCTTATATTTATAATTACAATATTTCGTTAACCTTTGGTTAACTTCTTCAGGATATAGTATTCTGCTTTATATTTTTCTGCTTTTTCTTTTTCCTTTTTTTTTTTTTTTTTTTGAAAAGAAAAAAAGCAAAAAGAAAAAGCAGAAAAATATAAAACAGAATACTGTATCCGGACGAAGTTAACCGAAGGTTAACGAAATATTGTAATAATAAATATAAGAATTTAAGAACTGACCTAAAGCTCGGAAAAATAGTTTAATTTCACATAAAAAAAGGTCGAAAAATTAGATAAAAATATTTGATAATAATGATAAATCATATATTAATGTAACAAATCATTGCATTTAGGAACTTTTTTTCTCAGTGCACTGAAAGTTAAAAAGTCAAAATTGAAGGATAGATATTCTATTAGTTAATGTAATTTTGATTATGTAATTTTGAAAAGCGTAAGAGTGCAAAAAATATCAAAATTCAAATAATACTGAAACGAATAATCGCAAAATTAAAAAAAAAAGCTTAAATGGAAAATATCACCAAACATAAAATAAATCGCTAAAATATAAAAAAAATCACCAAAAGTAAAAATGTAGCCAAAAAGGTAAAAAAATCGCCTACAAAATATGTGTTGTAGAAAGAATATCGGTTAAACCCGAAAAAAAAGCGTCCATGCAAAACAAATTGCCAAAAACCTAAAAAAAAATCGAAAAAAAAATCTAAAATCTAAATCTAAATCTATTTTCTCAATTTTATCACTTAAACGGTACAATAACTTATTAGAAGACGCGCAGTTGATAGTTTTTATATCTTTAATCGACAAAAATTATCTCTTCTGTGCCTTCTTGGGACACGATTCTTCCATTGCATTTCACTGCCTTGACCTTAGCTTCCTATCAGGAATCTATTAAGTGTTGGAAACATAAATCGACGCAAAAACTTGGATTTATTGAAAAATCTTCACAACACTGTTTTTGTTCTATTGTGTGTTCGTGCCGCCCATTTTGCCCACAAATACATATCTGTAGTGCGATTCAGTAATTTTTAACGATCCGACAGTCGTAATCTTTGTCTATACATTTTGTCGCGTGCAATAACGATTGTGTGATTCTGTAACTTCTTTTTAACGATAGTACGCAGCTGATGTTTTCTGTTGATTTTTGTCGATAAAATTAAAAGAACATAATTATTTTCACTACATTATTATTATTATTATTATTATTATTATTATTATTATTATTATTATTGTCGCTGACATAGCTGGCCTTAACCTACAGCGAATATCGTTAAAAATTTTACTGAATAGCAAATTTGAAAAAATTCGTTATAATTATTTTAAGGATGCGATTATCGGTAAAAAAAAGTTACTGAATCGCACTACTGATCTTCAAATTTTCGGTTAATATACGATGTTTGCTAGCACACTTTCAGCCAACGATTTTCGAATACCATTTTGTCAATTTTGTGAACAGTGGATCAGTTCTAGCCACCGAGAGAAATGTAGTTATGTATGTGTATTAATTTCTGCAAGAAGTCGATTAAAGTTCTAATCCCGGTACTACGAGGGCTACTATTTATATTTCGGGAATAGCAAATACATACGGCCAGGTTCTAATAACCATTTCGTTTTGAAATCGACTTGAATCGTATCTTGACCCACTGTGCAGCGGTCAGCTTAATTGGTCCATCACTACGGTGTTGTTTTTATTTAGCTCAGCTACGTCCAAGCCATATGCACAATGTGCAAGCTTTTATAAAGAGCTTTTTATCATACCGACTAGAGCACAACAGCCAATCCGATCTGGGCGATTTTGCAAAGAAAGAAGAACAAAATTTAAGAACTTTCAAAGCTGTTTACCTCAAATGCAAATATCAGAGTATGTGTGCTTGGACGTAGCTGATTTAGCTGAATCGAAATTATCTTTAAAATTTTAGTGCTGATGCTTAAAGCGTGTTGAGTTTCGTTTGAATAATTTTATTCTTTAAACTTGAATTTGCGTTCACACGAACTCATTTTTGTTGTTTAAGTTTCTTACATGAGTCTGTATAGTATACTTATAGCTATATAAAGGGTCCGCCATCTAACTTTTTTTTCAACTAGTGCTTATTTCGTGAATGGTAACACTTAGCTCATGTCTCATTTGACGGATAATTAGTTTTATCCTTCCGCTGAACGAATATGGTTGTGTATACGCGTGAACAACGCTGGGAAATATTGCTTACAGAAAATACCGATTTTGCCAAAAAAAAATCATCTTTTCAGATGAAGCTCATTTTGATCTTCGCGGGTATGTAAACAAGTAAAATTGTCGCATTTGTGGCACAGAAAACCCGCACGCACCCAAAACGAGTCACTGTTTGGTGCGGATTTTGATCCAGAGGCATAATTGGGTCATTTTTCGAAAATGAGCAAGGAGTGGCCGTTACAGTCAATGGCAATCGTTATCGGGCCATGTTGAACGAATTTTTGTTCACAAAAATTTAAGAGGAGGATATTGGCAACATTTGGTTTCAACAGGACGGCGCTACGTGTCACACAGCCGAAGCTACACTCGATGTTTTGCATAGCTGTCTCAAAAAAAAAAAGTTATCTGGCGGACCCTTTACAAATTTGAAATAACGAACGAAACTAATGTCACGTACATGAAGCATGTGTAACCCTTCCTATGCTTCTTTCCCCTCTCCCCCTAAAAATAGGACTTTCTGCATGAAAAATTTGATCATATAAGATGGGACTTGCATGATTTTTCATTTAAGCTAACGATACATTATGTGTGTATGTATGTACATATGTGTACATACATAGGTCTGAAAATTAAAATTAAAAACCACGAATGACTGATTTATGAAAGTATTACCCCATACGAAAGTATTCGTAAATTTTATAGTCTATCTCTGTGTAAGAGTTTAAGTAGCTTTTAAAATACGGAAAGGAATCTAAGCAAAATCGTCAAAGACAATTTTTTTTTCTTTATTTTAATTATTTTCTGTTTCTAGTAAAAATAGACGGTTGACAGATTTTCTTCTTCTCTTTAACTGGGTCTAAAAATTACAAACACAAATACATAAACGTGTAATGTGTTCCGTCCCTTTACAAAAAAAAGGGGTGTGTAATTTATTCTTTTTTTTTCTGTAGCATAATATAAAAGACAAATGAAGGAAGAAGAAGTGGTAATTATTCATTCATATATTTTTGACGTCATAATAAAGTAAAATATTTACATGAAAACCCTCAGAATTTTAATGACACAAACACAAAGTGGGTTTTTATTTCACTAATAATATAATGAAAGACTTTTAAGTACCGATTTCAAATGCGACTTGTTTTTGACAGTTCTTGTGTAATACTTTTCACGGAATATTGTTATAGAAGCGCCTGTGCTCACATCCTTCCAATAATTCTTGGAATTTTGCTTGAATGAAAGATAATTTTAGCAAAATAAAGATTTATAAATAATGAGGTGAGAAAAACAAGTTTTGCTTCAATTTACCCGTTTTATGAAAGAGATTTCCGGTACTGGTGTTAGTTAGTCCAGACTTGAACTACATTTTTTTTTTTTTTTTTAAAGAGAAGTAACACTCAAGCAATTAATGCCTACTGCTAATACTAGGTGTTACCTTCTTTAGGAAAGGGATAGTGAGAGAGAAGACAGGTGGTGAAAGAAGAGATAGAGGAAAGCTTCATTCTTTTTACAACTCTGCTTTTCGCACGTTTTTAATAATGCAGTGTTGCAGCGCCTCTCTGAAGTTAAATGGGGCGTATTAATTTTTTGAAGCTGTGTCTTGTAGCCATTTTATTGATTATTTTACTTCGCCGATGATTTTGCTACACAACGAAGGAGGGCGCTCTGATGTTACATTAGGACTAGTATCTGCTGAAGTCGGTATAGTTCAGTGACAAGTGACTATGCCTTCATCACTTGAACTTTCCTACAACAACTGACACAAAGGGACACTAATGCACATCAGAAAAATGCGTGGTGTTGTTATTTAATGACTGTCGGATACAGGGATTGAACCCAGGACCTTCGGTTTTGTAGTCAACGTGCTAACTACTTCAGCCAACGCCACCCATTTATCTGCACTATGAGGTAGATCGAGAAGAGAATCAGCAAAGCACTCGAGTGAAAGTTCAAGTGGCTTTACTGCTGACCTGCCAAAAGTAGCACCAGAGTGCCGAACCGCAATCGGCTTTTTATACAAATGAATACACACACATACGCGAATAAATTACTCTCATGTTTCTCTCGGTGGCCAGCTCTGCTTTACTGTAGCTACTGTTCGTGTGGAGTCGTGACTTGCTCCCCGATTGGTTTCAAAAATGTACGACTTATACCATTCCACTCAACAACTGCACACAGACAAAAATACCAATGTAAAATCACCATGCAAAAATTTTTATTGCAATTTATATTAAATTTACACAAGTTGTTTTTTGTTTTGTTGTTGTTTATTTTGATGTTCGTAAACAGCCGATAAACTGCGCATTTCTAGCGCAAAGTTCCTGCTGCTGGCCAGTAGTAGGCTGTGCACTACGAGTAGTCTTGTAGTTTGAGGGTCCTGGTCGCAAATCAAAGTAGCTCTTTTTAATTTTATTTCTATTTTTAACCGACTTAAAAAAAAGGAGGAGGTTAACAATTCGTCTCTATTTTTTTTTAGGTGTGTTACCTTTTAATTCGGTACATTTTATACCGATTGTAAAATTTTTTTGTTGTGTGAGAGGGTATAGCTTCCCATTGGTGCCATTGTAAAAAAGTGGGCGAGGATTGCTGCGAAACTTATAAAACACTTTGGGTTCTTGTAATTCCAAAATTTGAAAGTTAAAACAATGGGCGGAGTCACGTCCATTAAAATTTAATATTTTATTTTACGTGGTTCTACTTTACCGATTTTTACAAAACTTGACACACACCCTAAGTTCTGAAAAACACACAATCTTGAATTTAAAAAAGGAGCAGAATCACGCCCATTAACATTTAATTTCATATTTTACGTACATATTATCCTCTTCTATCAGATCTTTGCATTGAAGTCGGTTTTTTACTAAAAAGAATTATTTGAAATCAATTTCATGTTAAATTATCAATTAAATAATGTTGAATTAAAATTTTATTCACAATCCTACATATTTATTGTGTATCTAAAGAATACTTAGTTTGCTGTGGCTGCAGCGGTAAGCTCGTTGGCTACCACACGATGGGATCCGGGCTCAAATCTTGGCCGCGGAAGCCAATTATATACATACAAATATTTTTCTAATGTGCCTGTGCCAATAAACACACGTAAGTTAAATAATTAATAAAATACTGCGACTACGTTAAATTAAATTCATATTGTTTGAACTTGAAATAACTTTGATTCAACATGGGTTCTACGTGTTGTTTCAAAATCGAATTTACGTTGTTCTTAGTTGAAACAACTTTGATTCAACATGTTTTTTCATTTTGATTTAGAAGTACTGGAATGTTAAATCAACATGAAATAGAGCTATTTCAAAAGGAAAATTTTTCTTGGATGGTTAATGTAAATCATGTTGAATTAACAAGAAATACATGTGAAGCAAAATTATTGCTGAAAAGTGTAAAATTAACTTTGTTCACGTAGATTTTAAGTTGAATTTTTTCTATGTGTATATGGTAATTCTTTGAGTAAATGACCGATGTCAAACAACGTCATAACTAAAACAAAAAGAACCAGTGCCCGAAAACGAGTTTAAAGCATTGATGTCAGTTTCATAGCACAATTGTGGTAGATAAAATCACACACATTCTTATAGCTAATAAATCAGTGAATGTTTAAATATTGTTTGAGTTAATTTTCATTAAAAATTAAAATGTGTTTAAATACACTTTAATTTTTTCAGTGGTTAATTAAAGTTATTATCAAATTAAGTTGAAAGTACGGTAGCACTGCAATATTATGGAAAGCTTTCTAAAAAACAGCTGTTCAATATAAACAAGAAAGTTGATTTATCAATTTGCAGAAAAGTGAAATAGCAAAAAACACATTTTATGATACAAAAGAGCATCAGGATGCATTTTTCTATTTATATATTTCATGATATGAAAATATGTGTTAAATTTGTTGTACATTTGCGAAAATTAAACGAAATTCATATTAATACGACCACATGATGTTCATGTACGTACCTTCAAAAAACACACACATGCACAAAACATATGGTGTGTTTGTAAAATTTAAACAACACTTAAATCTACAGTGTTGGCTGTTTAAGTTTGATTTAATTGTGCAGTGAGAAACAAATTTTTATGTTTAAATAAGATTTAAAAATAAAATACAAATAATCATTGACTGATTTATTAGCCCTTATTCTCCTTAATTTAGTCGTCGATGAGACAGCGACGAGAACACATGCGTAGCGGGTGTATTAATTTGTTTATAGATACAGTGAAAGAAAAGAAGTGGTATGCGAAAAATATTATATGATCACCAATGCTTTTCGCGATATTTAATGTGTTTGATGTTGTAAAATGTTTAAGGAAAGAAATAAATATGTATTTAAAAGATATTTTAACTTTTTTTGGAACATTTTCACTAAACTGAACTTTCTATTTAAACTTTAAAGACCAATAACTCGGGAAACATGGGCTGCAACAAATTTTTTTGATTAAGTTTTGTTTATTATTTTTCACATTACTATCTGATAAGCTATTTAAAAATTATTTTTTTTTTGAGATTTTTCAGAGTTTCCTATGAAAAGTTCAGAGCCCGATAACTTGAAAAATATGGGTCGCCGCCAACTTTTTTATTTAATTTTTTCATCTTATTTTTTAATTTTTTTATCACATAGGCTCATTTTTATTTATTTTTAGCTGCTTTAATAAACTGCATTGGTTCCAAATATTTATTTTTTCCTATGTACTTCAGAGACGAATGAGACAACTTTTCTCACACATACAACTATAGTTTTATTTTTGACACCACTGGTTTAAAGTTTAAAATTTACACACAACTTAATGGAAAAAGAAAATTAAATTTTTCTCTCAACAGTTGATTAAACAATATATTTTTATGAAATTTTTCACAATATGAAGAACGATATGAATATTATGATTTATGACGTTCTTTGAGCAAATGAGCGATACGCAGAAAACTTGTGTATTTAAAAATTTATGAATATTATTAACATAAATGAAATGTTAATTTCACCAAACCTCCTTTATAAAAATTAAATTATGGTCAACTGTCATGAATTTGATTGAACTTTTAAACATAAAATTATGTGAATGGAAATCACAACTACTTAAATAAGTATGTATGTAAATATCAAAAGTTATTTATTTATTAATTTTACTGGGTTATTGGAGCATTTAGCAAATGTCGGCCATGAAATTTTATAAATTAAATTTCTTTAAACACTTGTTCTTATTTCAAGTACAAAACAATAAGAGTGAAATTTGAATTCTTACCTAGAAAATGAATAAAATACATTGTTGTTTAAATACAATAATTAATAGTTTTCATTTCGCAAACTCATCATTTGAATAACAAACTAAAACATTTTGCTTTCAAATCGCACAAAATGAATTTGTCTTTCTTTGCATACCTCGTCTCACTTTAATCGATCACAAAGAATTTTTTCATTATTTTGTTTTTGCCAACCAAGTAATATTTGAGTAATAAAAAGTGAAAAAAAAATAGATACAAACAAGCTTTTTATTTAGTTGAAGTAATTTACTTGCGGTTAAATGGAAAAAACCACAAACGAATAAAAAGATACTTGTGCTCGAATGTCTTTGAGAGTTGGAGTGCGTTGCGTGTGCAATGAATGTTTGAAAATGGAAATAGGGGAAATCAATACATGGTGATGCATTATTATTATTATTAACTATTAACAGCATTTTAACATACATATTTGATACCATATTTGTTGTTATGAATGGTATAATAATGTACGGTTAGTAGAAAAACAAAAGTATGAATAACTATCAGAGAACAGCAATGGGTAGTGAAAAGATGAGTAGAGTTGAATCATGACTTATAATTTCTTGCAATATTGTCTATGAATCATATTCACTCGAAAGTTTGAAGTTCGCATCGAACTCATACCTGATTTCGACCCTCCTTAATTCAATGCCTATGGACGATGCAAACTAAGTATGAAACACAATGCGAACTTTGCATACGAACATTAAAGTTCTCATTATGAGTTTTGTTTTTTATTTGCAGGTATTGAAAAATAACACGATTTACTACTAAACTTCTAAACTTATTATCAAACTTCTAAATAAACATACATGCATAAGTTAAGTGAGCTGAATCAATGTGAGTAGTATAAGTATTTTCCTGAAATTAGAAATCAAACTGCTGTGATTTATGAGTGTGAGTGTGGTATGGCTATGATGCTGACGTCGCATTCATATTTATTTCAACCTATACTTATAAATCAATGTTATCGTGAGTATGCATAAATCAGAGTAGTTGAGTTTAAATGACCTCTACTCATTTGTATTTAAAATTTCATGAGTCAGTACGAATAGCCATAAAACCATTCATTGCCGATCACTGATAACTATCAGAGTTTGCCGGCTTTCGTTAGACATGTACTCATCTTTAGTGGATTTAAAAGTATACGTTATTGACGTATTGCTGCAATAAATGAATGAGTGGTGTATCAATGGATGTACATATAAATGATAGTATGTACTACATTTCTAATAGTTGACTTTGTTTATTTCTTTTTTTTTGTCTTCTTTCATTATGTGAAAGTATTTACTCGACCATTAAAATAAGGTTTTTTTTTGCTGTAGTGGCTTTAAATATAATTCATAGTAATCTACAAGTAGACGACAGACGTATTTTTTCTTTTGTAATATACTATTTCTTTATATAATTGATTTTTTTTTTGAATACTTTTCTGATTAATAGGAGATACTTTTGGATATCTTCAGAGCTAATAATAATAAATATCACTTGTAGAATATTTGGACGTTTCATTGGAATGATTTATAGCCAACATACATATTTACTTTACTTTTCAGAAAAAAAAAATGTGGAAAATGCCAAGCATTGGAGTTTTTCATCATGGGTTTTGTGCCAATTTATATTTATTAAACATCCAACAGAGATTACATAAACGTTAAGCTCGTACGTACAACAGCCACTTGCAGCTTGTAGAAGTAGAACGCAAAACATTTTTAACTCCCTTTGTATAGTTTATCATTAAACTATTTTATTCGCAAGACAGTGAAATATTATCTTTACTAAATGAGAGATGAATAATTTCGGCCAAGTACGACTTTGTCTTAAATACGAAGGGTTCCGTAAGGACACAACATATCGCTCATTTACTTCAATAGTGTTACAACTCAAAAAAACCAGTTTTGCCGAAAACGCATTTTAAGTTCACAATTTGCATACAACTCAATGAAGGCATGGAAAAATTTTCTTCTTTCAGGAGGTAATGGTACAAGCCATTTATATAAAATTATTACACAAGATAAAATTCGAAATGCCGCATTATTCTGCATTATTAACGTAAAAAACTTATTTTTTGAGTTATGACACTATTGAAGTAATTGAGCGATATGTTATACTATACGAATTTTAGCCAATATAATCGAATATATTACCTGTACCTGGATTTAGTGACTTATATTACGATAATCGTATTGCTATAATAAATATAAAGAACATTTATCGACTTTGCTATTCAGTAACATATTTTAACGATATTCCCTCTCGGTTGGAGAAAAAATTATTATCATTATTATTCTTTATGCTTTTCGCTTATTTTAACATTTTCTATACAGAGATAGCATCTAATATTCAATTAAATGGCTGGAGACTATCGTAAAAAAGGAATTACGGAATCACATAAATATTAACATTTTCGGTTCGCAAAAAGTTACAGAATCCATAGCAAAAAAATATCTATTTCTTTAAGGTTATCTAGTCTTGCTATATTGCGAGTCCGATGTTGTTGGTTAATTTATCAAATGTCTGATGTTATTCTACTGTCAACAAAATTGCTAGTGTTTTATATTTTTCCCTTAAAAAGAGTCCAGTTTAGGTGTATATTTTTTCATCAAGCAGCTTTTTTTCCGTAAAGAGTTTTCTATCTGACAAATAGACCTACAGACAGATATAGCGAATATAGAGAGGGGTGGCTCCAAAATAATCTATAAATTTGGTTTGGAAAAACTTTTTTTACTAAACAAATAAAATAATTTTGTGGGATGAAAATCTTTACTTGGACTTTTAAAATTTTTTATGTTAAGTGGAAAAGATTATATCCACCATGTGGCTGCCGCCAGTGTTGATATATATTTGTGCCAATTTTATCACATTCTTTATGACTTTCCGCCAGGTTTCCGGTGATAAATGATCGCCTTATCCTTAACAGATGCATTTCTCTGTAACTTCCGGTAGCCCTAAATACAAAGTTTGGGATGGTTAAACCGGGCAATCTTGCTGGAGACGCCAAATCACCAAGAACGATAGACTACGCGGCCACAATGTTCATTATGGCTTCTGCTGTGTGCGCCTCTGGTTGCCATGCAATTGGACATAACCAGACAGATCCTACAGCGAATTTTAGTGAGAGACTTACACACATGTTTCCGTACAAAGTGCAAAAAGTCCATCACTTAAATCCTCCTGCCCGTCAGGTTAGGTTAGGTCAGCAGGCTGCTGGCGAAGAAATTAAAAATCTAGAAGTCCAGCTCACTTGGGTCCAATATGATGATCCCTTTGTACTACCTCTAAGTTGAAAGTAGTAGCTGAAAGGGGGGCAAACGGAATAAAGGCGAAGATATAGATGAAAAGTTTCTTGAGGATAAGAGAGAATAAAAGAAAAGAGGGTAAGGAAAGGGTCTAGTGTATACACATGCCATAGAAGAGGGTTTACGACCATACCAGCCGCGCTCCTAATGTATAGACTTAGATTTCTGGGTCCTATTTCCTATAACTCGAACAGGCTATTGAAGGATATTCTGCCAAGCAAGCGCAGACGGAGATCCTGCAAAACGGGGAAAAAGCAGAGGAGGTGCGCAATGCTTTCCTCTTCTTTTTCATCATTTCAGTAATCATTGTACGGGAGACCCATACGTTTAGCGTGGGTTCCGAAAGTGCAGTGGCTGGTTAGTGTGGCCAAGAGCTTCCTAAAGTGCTTCCTGGTGAAGGCAATGCGGTTTTTGGTTCTGTTGATATTTAAGCGAGGTGACAGGTTTCTCAATATAACGCAGGTAGGCCCATTGCACCATCTGTCTTGAACTGAATTGAGAAAGGCAGCATCGAAGAGTCTCCAGCAGAATGAGAAAGGAAACCCACAGAGATTGCCAGTACCTACTACTCTGAGGAGGATTGAACTCTTTGCCTGGTCATCCGCAACTATGTTGCCATGCACCCAAGCATGGATTAGTTCTGCTCAAGCTTATTCAGGACTGTGCGGTATTCTTGGACAAGGAATGATGTGGAGTACACACCTCCGAAGGACTTGATTGCAGATTGGCTGTCCATTACTATATGGATATTTCTATTTTCCTGCCCATCAGTCGCGTGTGAATTACTGTAGAGCCATCCTCAATCCCAACAATGAAGAGGAAGATTTTGAGTCGAAAATCATCGTGAGGAACAAGAAGCATTTCCATTTAAGCAGTTACGTCAATAAGTAAAACCTTTCCTTCTCGGTCACTGAAAATTCTCGAGTACTGTAGGAAGAGCCGTTAAATCCACTTAAAGCCACTGTATGGTGTAGTGTTTACGCGGGAGGAGTTAAATGGGCCGTATGTTTTTGAGAACGCCTTCGGAAAAATGGTTAATGTTAATGGCGAACGCTACAGAGATACAGATACTACTTCGTACTTTCGAAATTGAATGAGTGGTGACCATTTGGTTTCAAAACGAGCAGTCTGGTAGTGGCCACTCCCTGCAATGTCTCTTGTGGTATTACTCTGTTCGAGTCAAGTAGCTAATCGTAGTAATGTTTACCCAGTTGGCACGATACGATTAGGAAATCAAAATCAATCTTGATG
The DNA here is from genome assembly GCA_944452675.1 of Tachina lurida. Taxonomy (NCBI): domain Eukaryota; kingdom Metazoa; phylum Arthropoda; class Insecta; order Diptera; family Tachinidae; genus Tachina; species Tachina lurida. The sequence continues at coordinate 169,135,293 of OX101752.1, read as the reverse complement.
GTTTTTGTGACACCCGTATAAGAACAAAATTATAATTTCCATTTTCTACCGCCAGCAGTGGCATTAATATATATGTAAATACAAAATAAATTTTGTACAAACATACATATGTATCTATGTATATCGTTACCGTAATATAGAAAGACCCTAACTAATTTTTTTAAATCGATTTTTTTTTATACAATTTTGATAGAAAAAGATTTAATGTACCGAAAATGCAAAGATTTCGATTTCAAAAATTAATGAGTTGGGGTCTTTCTATATTAAGGCATCGATGTGTACATATGTATATAGGAGCGGTTTTATTATTTATTATTTTTATTAGATAACAGAAAGGCCAAAGTGTAAAATTGTTTATTTAAAGTAAAAAAAAAAATTGCGCTCTTACACTGAAAGAATTTTCGGCCTAAATTCTATGAATTTCGACATTAATCTAATGAAAAATTCATTAAAATTCATCCAACGTCACGCTTCGTTGGATTAATGAAACCAGTTTCGTCAAAATTATTTTATTGAAAACTTCATCAAATTTATTTAACAGTGTAATTAATGCAGTGCTATAACTTCATCGAAACAATAAAATAATTTCATGAAAATAATGAAATAACTTAAATATAAATGGGTTTCTTAATAATTAGAAAATATTGTCATAAATCCAATAAAATATTCGAATGAAATTCTTGCACAATATTCATGAAATTTTCATTGGATTTGTGAAATAATCATTAGATTTGTGAAAAAAATTTAATGAAATTGTTTCATTGGACTTATGAAGCAAAATTCTTTCGGTGTACGCCTTTCTTTCTATTTTTACTTAGAAATGTAATGTTTTCTTGCGATAACAAGTATATTAAATGTGTAAACTATATATAATAAAATGTATCCAAACCGAATTTGATCAAAATCTATTAACTATTCTTGTCTTAATGCTTCATGAAACACGACACACAAACAAATTGCAAAATTTTGTTATCGTATTCTACAAAACCATCAAAATTTTTTAAACATATTTCACATAAAGGCACAGACTTGCCAGAGTTTCATTATTTCATGTGTACATATACCCTGCAGAAAATGCGAATAGTGAAATTGTAGTGATTTACTAGTGACATTGTCAGTAGTACTACTGACCAGGTGTATCCCATCCAATATAATTATCTATTGACATTTAACATTAGCTTGTCATTGAAAATCCACCATTAGACTGTAGCAATACTGACTACGTAGTTCTTTTGGGACCACATAGAGACATTGGAACCAAAGATTCACTAGTAAATTTTAGGGGCTCCAGTCTACAATATCGATATTTCCTCGCTCCATGTCAATAGTAAAATTGTAGTGATTTACTAGTGACATTGTCAATAGTACAACTGAATAGGTGTACCGCAGCCAATGCAATTGCCTATTGACATATAACATAGGGTTGTCATTGAAAATCTACCAGTAGACTTTAGCACTATTCATTTACGACCATATGGAGACATTTGAACTAAAGAATCACTAGTACATTTTAGTGACCCTCGTCTACAATTTAATAAGGGTTGGACTAACAAACTTAAATACATACATACCTACGTACATATGTACGTAAGTTTTTAACATTATTGCATAGCATAATAAAAAAGAAAAACAAACTATTGACGCGTTCATTGGCAATATCAACAGAAATACATTAGAACTGATGTCTCTAACGTATCTCTAGTCACGCATAAAAGGAAAATTGTCGACATTTCAACTAGTGCAATTGTCGCTAGAGAAAAGAGTGTTGACATAGAGACATATGGCACTAGGCTGGCTAGAGGGTATCTATAGATTTTAAACATGTAAGGCATACGCACAGTCATACATACATACATACATACATGAATACATACATACATACATACATGAATACATACATACATTCATACATACATACATTTCTACAGCCCTTCCTTTAGTTGTTCGAGATAATAATTGTATGTTTGATAAATAAATAAATTAGCACATACATTTTCTTTTTAATACCATTTTATTGCTGCCGAGCTGTAAACAGGGATTTTTCACAACAATTACAACTAAACAAAGAAATTGATGATATGTATCTGTAATATATTTTGTTGTTGCCTGGATAAACAAACAACCATTAAACATTTTTGCACTCACATTTTTCTATATTTGTAACATCCATCGTGAGCTCCCTAATTATTTGTCTAATAACAAAGATATATTATTGCCGTTTATCAAGACACTTATGCTATTTCCTTTTTTAGATTTGTACTTATATATACATATATATATATATATACATATGTAGGTATGTTTTCATTATTAATGATCTTGCTGTGTTGGATTTGAAAGATTATGTGTCAGAAGTTGTATATCAAAATTACAATCAAATGAAAGGATATAATTTGCGCATCTTAAAATTGCTTCTGTATACGTACATAAATAGATACATATGTACATACATAGGTACATATGTAAGTATGTTTTTATTTTATCTTGGTATATTAATAATTTCCACAAAACTTGCAATCATGAATAGCAATGTTTAGTTTTCCAGCACATCCTATTGTAGCATTTTTATGTCGTGTGGTTCTACAATAGTTGCATAAATGTTATTAATACATACCAGATAATGACAAGGAGTACTAAAAAAAATATACTTAAGTAAATAGTCTTATATTTATTAACTGCGTATAATCATAATTGTAGCGCAAAAAATTCATACGCTCACATATTTTCTTTCAACTTACTATAACTATAGCCGATTCCAACATACGAGAGTATCTCTAGTTCGTTTATGCGAAAAACTAAAATACGCTACAACTATAAATAAAAAAGTTAATGCATATCAAGCTATGGATCCCCTGTTATACTTATAGTCGGATTATGTTTGTCCTTATACTCAGAGTATGGATATTTAGTCGAACACAAAATATATCCTCATGATAATCGGGATATTTATTCATAAGTGTATATATACATTTGTATATATAAAATGTAATAGAAAATGTATTCTGGCTGTATGAAAACATGCTTTATGTGTGTGTGGAAATAATATATAATTAATATAAATAAATAGCCCTGTATATATGCATGTGTATCCGATTAATAGTCAGATTGCTTTCATACTCATGCATATGACTGTAGCTCATAGAGTCTATAGGCCTAATTTAAAAAAATAATAATTTTGGTTTATAAAAAAAGGTTTAACAAACACATTTCTATACGGAAATTTGTTTGTTAAACGTAAACTTAAATAATCTTTTTTTCTCTAAATAATAAAATAAATCATATTATGTATTTATGTATTATTAATTACTAGCACTAAGTATATGTCCAGTACTGGTTGGTTCTAATAATTATATCTAGACTTATTATTTGAAGACTTATTGTCAGTTAATTTTTCAAGACACAATAAATAAATATACGAGTATGTATAAATTCTACTAAAATGACAACAGTGCTCAAGTCGTCTTTGTAGAATAAATATTTTTATTTTTATTTCAATGAATTTGTGTTGTTATTTTTATTAATCAACATTAAAGTCTTTATAAATAATATAGAAAAACCATAAAACATGCACAATTTTCTTTAATATAACATACAACCAGTTTAAAAAAGTATGACACTTTTGTTTTCTTTTAACAATGGACTTGAATTGAATTTGCTTTAATACATCCACATGTGCGGTTAAAAAGAATTGTTTACAAATATTTATGAACATTAGAGAGGCTCGCATTTTACAGATGCATGGGTTTAATATTTAATAATGGCACTAATAATCTCAAATTATTATTTTACTCATTCAGTAAAATATGTTTTATTAAAAAAATATTTAAATTGATTATTGAGGAATTATTACGCGCATTTCACTGTTGGGTTTTGGGGTCTAGCAATAGCCGTTCGTGAGTTGGACCATATTTTAATAAGCTGCGTTTTAGTGTTTTCCTACATTTGGTCGTGTTTTCTTCTGCGATAATATATAAAAAGTTTTACTTTATTCGAGAGGTGTTTTATACTCGTACATGACCATTTATAAGAACGGTTACCCTCAGACTACCGAAATGGTTAAGGAATCGTGATAAAACGAAACAACCTATAATCTTAGAAGGGTAAACATTTTTTTTCCATGAGCCCCCCTAATGTATATGCTACTATACAACGAATTGATATCGACATTAAATGATTGACTATGACACTTGCATGACAATCAACCAAGGAAGTGAAAATTTATATTGTAAGAAAGTTAAAACAATGAAAACTTTCCATATTTTATATCGGGACATCCTTTGTAGTTCTCATACAAAGAATTGCTGCAATAAAGCTTTGCTCTACGTTTAGTGAGAAATTAAATAAAATCATTAACTGTCAAAGAAAATAGCAAAATACGCACACACATGCATATGAAAATTATTATTATTATGATCGATCCAAAGACAAGTTTCCATTTAAAAATTTGGTGGACTTGTTCAAATATAGAATAACTGCAGCAGAGAATATTATTGATAGCATGTTAAAAAAAATACATACATAAATATGTCCGATGACATACTTACATAAATGCATAAATGTCAGAGATTAAAATATATACCCTGTCGGAGAATGTGTGGTTGACTACAAAAATAGTTAACTTATAGTTAGCTTTTCTTAGACTGACTAAAAGCTAGTTGCAAAGTCATCCAGAACAAACCCAAAATGAATTCTTAAGTTGAGTATGTAATTGAATTTGATGAGAGCCAACAAATTTATGCTCAGCTACTTTAAAACTCATTTCAGTTTTATATTAAAATTTTGCTGTTGTTATTTTAGATGGCAGCTTAGCCGAGTGGTAGCGCGTTGAGTACACAACGTGTGATGATACATGTTCGAACTCCGGAAAATTTTTTTTTAATTTACTGACTACCAGGTGATTTAAAAAAGTCAACTTTAAGTTAGCTGAAAGTAGTGCAGAGTGAGACAATTGACTACCGCCTAGGACATCGCAATGTTGAAATAGTCAGTTGATTACATTGCAAAGTAATCCAAGTGTCAGTCAGTACTAGTTGCGAAATAGTTAGCTTAAAGCTACCAAATTTCCGAAAGGGTATAAACAAAGAAAATAAACACCAACACATTTAAACAACATACTCGTATTATTTCTTTTTTAATTTAATGTGATTTTAATGAATTTGAATCAAACTTTTTGCATGGTGATTTAACATTGACATTTTTTTCTGTGTGTAATTGTGTATTTAAAAAGTGCTCTTTACGTAAAACGGCTCATAGTGCAACGTTTGACATGCTGTCTGTGCTGTCTTTTTCTTTATCATTATCCATCCAATCAAAACTTGAGCAACAAAAACTGATTCGTGTAAAATCTGACTAAATTTAATTATAATTTTTACAAAAACCAATACAAACAGCATGTTGATAGCATGTCATGTTCAAAAATTGTGTTGCTATTTGATTCTCTTAAAATAATTTTAGTATCGTACCTGCCTTAACTTCTTTCATATTTTCCGGTATTTAATAAAATTTAATATTACAAAACTCTTTAATGTCTCAATTTAAGAATTAAATTTCTAACATTGCATCCCTTCTTACTCATAAGCATAGAAAATTTATGTACATATTTACCCAGGCATGTTTGCCTGCAGAATTATAAATTATGTGGCATGAGGTTGCATTTATTTGATGTGTACTTGAAAGTAAAACTTGTACTCTCGGTTTTCTGGTTTCTGCACAAATGAATATGAATATGAATATGAATAGAGTATGAAAGTGTAAATGGTAAATTTTTATATAAAATTTGAGCATGCATCATTGCTATTTTTAAACCCTTCACCAAAAATGGTAAAAATTTATATAAATTTGTCATTCCATGTCCTTATGAATAGGAAAGTCGAATATGCGATGTCCGTATGAAATCAGCTTTATCGAAGTTCCTAGAAAAGCAGGCTTTTAATGTTTAATGGATTGATATTCCAGGGTTGGAAAGTTAAATTTTTTTTTGGTACAGCTAAAACTAAATTTTTCTCTTGATTAGTTAAACATGTTGTTACGTTTTTTAAAAACGATTTTCCTATTTATTCCACTTATTCTAATCCAATTCAAGAGCTTAAGTACACGCACATAGTTTACTTAAATATACCACAACTGGTTACCACTACGTCTTCCTCGTTGTTGTATACACGGGTCTCACACATCTGACTGCACTGGGTTTGTTGCAAAGCCCTTCCGGCTGTTTGTCACCCCCAAGACTTATTCTGCTGTTGCTCAGTATTTATACAACACTACATACTCACTGCCTTTACTTAATTACTTCCGCAAGTTGTCTTCACTTACAACGATGCTGACTCTACTGTTATCTGATTAACACTGACTGACTCTCACACAGGGTACCTCTTTTTATAAAAATTAAAATTCTTGTTATTATTTCTAGGTGTTTGCAGATAATTCGATTGGCCGTTATTTTGAATTTCAGAGTTGCTATGTAACGATTGTTATGTTGGTAATACCGTGTGTTGTTGCTAATACAGAGTTGTTTCTACCATGTGTTTATAGTTTTTTGCTACTATTCTACATTATTCTTTGCATTGACCCTATAGGAATATTTTTGCGTAACACTTGCATTAACCCTGTTTTAATATTTTTGCGTAACTTTGCTGAACCCTGTCGGCGGCCATTTCCGTAACAATATTTTATATTTTAGAAGAAAACAGTATTGAAAATCAGTGAAATTAAAAAGATGGTCCACTCTCTTTTTGCATAAATCGCTAAAAGGCTTGCACTAAGTAGAAAAAGACAACAACTCAAAGTCGAAGAATTATGTAGGATGGTGCGTACCAAGCTGAAAGAACACTTATAGATACAAAATAAATTAATGGGCATGCACCATTTATTTTCGCTGAAACTGTTCCTTTCTGCTGAACAAAATTAAAAAATCCTGGTTAGTTTTAATATTTATTTTAATAGATACTGGGAAATATTAAATAAGATGGACTTTTTGGTTTGAAGATATAATAATAAAATTATTTTAAGAGTAGCAAATAGTTACACTAACTTTGAACATCGTATGTTATCGAAAAAAAAATTCAATTGTATCGACTTCTCCACCTCTGGCATTATTTGTGTTGTGAATACACTATGGGTCGTTTTCGTAAATTGTGTCACAAAACGATAAAGAGCAATCTGTAAGGTTCAATTAAACGTGCCATAGCCGTAACCATACAAAACAGCTGTTCGAACCAAACTTATGATTATAAGTGGCTCGCCATAATTCTACGTCTCCACCCGACAAGAAATTTTGTCCCAACCCTGGAATCATCCTGTTTTATTTTTCTTATCTCTTGCACTCATTTCTTTCTTTTAAGATTATAAGATATGTTTAATTTATAGAAAAAAAGGAAAAATTAGTTTTAGTAAGTTACTTTTATATAACAAAAAAAGTTAAAGTTTTCCAACCCTGGAAACGTCCTTTTAACTTTTTTTATATTTTTTTAATTTAAAATACCAATTTTAGTCGTACTGAAGTGTAAAATAAGTTTATTTATTAACAAAAAATAAAAATTTGTTTTCGCTAGTTACTTTTATATGGCAAAATAAAGTTTAAGTTTTCTAGCTCTGCAATCGTCTGCTCTATTTTGCTGAATTTCAATACCAAACTATTTTGGAAAATGTCTGACACACTACTCCAAGAACGAAGTTTCTAGCTTTTCTGGGAGCTTCGGAAAACCTACTTCACGTACAGACAGACGGACATCGGTTATTCGTCTTCCTTATGCATAAGGATCCAGAATATATGTATATACTTTATGGGTCGCTTATTGATATTATAGAAATTACAAACGGAATGACAAACCTATATATACCCTTTTACCATTTTTTTGGTAAAGGGTATAAAAAAACATTAACTTAAGCAGTCTACACTTCACATTGAAAAATACTTTTTTAGAAAACAAGTATGTATGGGGTGTCCCTGTGGTCGTGGGTTCGATTCCCGCCATAGACCCTGTGTGTTTTCCTCAGACAAGCTAATCGCTCCGCGGGTTGTGTTTGTTAAAAAAAAAGTATGTATGTAAAGCGTGTTTTTTTAGAGTGACACAACCTTGAGTTGGCATTACTGCTTTATTTGAGCACCCATTTAACAGCTGATAGTTGCTTTTTGTTTAGTTTGCTTTGAAATTACATGAACATGATACGAAAATTGTTCGTACCTCAATTAATTGGCATTAATCTGCTGATAAGTGGTTCCAAAAAGACGGGGCCAAGATCGTGTGATTTAACCCCATTGGATTATTTTCTTTAGGGTTATGTTACGTCACTTGTCTACGTCGATAAACCACACGCAATTGAACACCTGAAAAGAAACACTCGAAGAGTTATCGGCGAAATACGGGCGCAAATGCTGCGGAAATTTGTTGAAAATTGGTGTTACAGATTGCGCCTTCTACGCGACAGCCGTGACGGCCACATGGCAGAAATCATATTTAAACATTAATTTCTTTAAATTTAAATTTTCTTTCCAATAAAGCCCGTTTCATTGATATTAAAAATATATTTCCTTGTTTTATTATGATATAAACTTGTGTCACTCTATAAAAACCATCCTTTATACATATACTTCATACGTACATGCATTGGTAAAGGGTATCTAACATTCGGCACAGACGAATATAGAACTATTTTACTTGTTTGCATAAAAGTTGTGTATGCATATATGCCTGTTATTATTAAATTAATGCTGACAGAAGAAAATATTTTTTATCTGTGCACTTTTTATTATTTTTTTTATTATTTACATATGTATATATATTAAAGAAGAATTCTCGGTATATTATCATAAGGGTCAGAGCACACATTTTTATTTTTTGAAGAATGCATATTACGAAACAAATTATATTTCGAAAGTTTGTATACAAAAAGTTTTTATTTAAATGCTGTTTTAATTGCAATTTGTGGTCAGTTAAATAAAACATTATTATATGTTTTATCTTAAGTGGTGCGGAGAATTTGACATCATCATATAATATAATTTTATTACATTGTTATTTTACACAATAAGTTTGTTTTGTATAGCTAAAGCTGTCTTTACATGATGATACAATGTATAACGACATGTCAAAATATGCTGTAGAATGTACAAAATCGTATCATGTAAATGCAAAATGTATCGAGTAGGAGAGAATACGGATAGAAAATTTGACAACCGGTCGGTAAATGTTTTGTTTTCTAAACCATTTTAGAAACTTAAGTATTCTCATCACACCAGAGGTGTATTTCAAAGTAAACATTGGCAGCACTAATGGTATCTATTGAAGGTGTTACCACTTTTGCAGAAGCAACCAAAATCAACTCCAAATAAAAAACAAACAAACTTATAAAAAAACTTATATTTCGTAGTAAAATTATATTGAAATAATAAAATGTTTTCTCCAATATTCAGTTTGATTAGTACACATATTCTTTTTTTTTGCAATTTTCCATTCTTTGTTATTAACCAACAGTTTAATATATTTGCTTGCAGTTTACTTATAGTATCAGTGTAAATATGAAAAATACCTACAACAGACTCTTGCTATCTTTTTTTTAAGCACGGAGAGGATTTCATATTATTTTGATTCTACAAAGTCTTAATACTTTGTATTACCGTGTAAAGACACTTTAAGCAGCATGGCTATAACTGGGTGTCCTATCACATCTTTTTTTCTCTTGATTCGTTCATATTGGTTATATTGGCTAATAGAAAGAGTGTATTTAACAAAAGTAAATTTACCAACAAAATGGCGCTACTAATACTAGACATTGCATTATTTCACTTTTAAATTGTCGTCAAATATTGCAATGGTTGCCAGATAAAAATAGTTAGCTTAAAGATATATATATTCAAGAAATTTATTATTTGACATAATGGTCATAATTCTATTATATGTACACATACTAGAGTAAATTTTAAAAAATTGATTTGCGGATATCATCATATTTTTGAAGGGTTTTGCCTAAATAAAAATAATGGCGGTCTTTTTTTAGGAAACTTTTCACTCCTTGGGGTGGTTCAACCCACCTAAAAACGCGGATTTAAAGCTCGTTTTTCTGCAGAGCAAAAACGGTTAAATATATGGCAAATCTGATTTCACCAGTCGATTCTGCAGCAAAAATTAATACAATGTATGTTTTTTGAACCCTTAAAAAAGTTCCAAAAACCCACAACAGAGGGCGCAAAAAAAGTTAAAACTGTTTAAAAAAATTTTGCAAAGAGTTTCCTGTCATTTAAAATCTTTAAAAAAATATTGGTACCTTTTTATTGTGCATGTTTAAAAAAAACCTAAACATTTTTTTAAATGAGATTTGCGCCCCCTGTTGTGGGTTTTTGCAACTTTTTTAAGGGTTTTGTCTACTGACGATTTGTTGAAGCAACAATGAAACGCATATAGACAATGCTTAACCACCAGCAAATAAATTTCACTGAAAGTCATATATCAAAAGGGCATACAAACTCGTGCACAAAATATAATACAAATACAATTTCATGTAACCATTTAAACCGCACATTTTCTACGTACAGATATACATACATACATACATACATACATACATACATATAGTATAGAAAAATATTCAAGCAACTGTTTACGACTATGACGTTATCTCGTGTGGTCTTAGTACACAATGTTGCCGTAGAAATAAACCGGCATTACTGAGGCATAAGTACGCAACTAAAGGGTAGATCACGGATGGAAATCATGGTACAATTGTACTTTTTATGGTACATTTTTGACCCCGTTAGTACCGTGGTACTACCGCGAGTTACTTGGTACAATTTAAAAATGCCAATGTTTCACTATATGGTAACATTAATTTTGCCTATTTTTTTGTCTTCAATTTGTTTGTGTGTTTTATTTTAGATGGTGCATAACTTAGATTTTATAGTGCATGAAAATAATAGGCCTGTTATAACCGAAATTTGTAAAATAACCGATCTCTAACAAGTCTAATCTACGAATGTACCCTTATGAATGCAATATTTAATATTTTTTTATGTTATTTTTTATTCGGAATTTTTATACACATTTTTGTTAAGTGTCTGCTTTTTATTATTTAGTTCTGAATTTTTAAAAATTTTTTACGTTTCCGTTCTTATTAATAAATATTAAAAAAAATAGTACCGCCATGGTCCAAAAAGTACATTTTGTTTTCACAGTTGGTACAAAATCCAAGAAGTCATTTTCCTTCCCTGGGGTAGATTAACCGTATACAAAGCTGGAAATATATTTATAGTCATCAACAACCCACTGACTTACTATTCCTCTGCCCATTCATTCGTTTCAATATAATTCAAGTAGCGCAGCAGTATTAAAGCACTTTTCCTACACGTAGTAGTACGTACGTAAAGCATTGACATTGTTTTGTACTGGTGTTGGCCAGAGTTGGAAATTATGTTTTTTTTCTTTGCAAGAGTTGTAACAGCACAAAAATTTATATGCCTACCAATATTCATATGTATGTGTATTAACTTCTTTAGGAAAATTATAGTGGAGAGAAGAATATATGATGAAGTATTAAATTATTATGCTAAATCGTTTTGCAAGTCTGCTATTGGGTAATTTGCTAATTTTTATAGCATCATTGCAGCGCCTCTAGTGCTAATTAAGAGCGTTTCTTTAAGCTATGTAACCATTCGTGAACGATTCCACAAAGTAGACAGAGATGTGACGAGATGGAAGATAAATGAGTATTAATTCCTTAGAAAATATCGCATATACTTTGACTTTCTCAAATACTCTAAATTAAGCCTAATCGAGATGATTATTTGTTATAAATTTACGATAGATAAGATAAGTGAAGGGTAAGGGAATTTTTGGATCTCGTTATTCAGGATCCAATAAGTGACCAATGTGTGGAGTAAATTGTAGTTAAAAAAAGCTATTTAGAGCAAGACATTGTTTGCTGGGCTCTGCTAGTGTTTTTATAAAATAGTAGTATGACTACAAAATTAATTAAATAATCACCCCAACGATTTTGTTTTTTATTTTTTCCGTCCATAGAATTACATTCACCCTTATCAGGAATAAAAGTTTACGTGAAATATGTTCCCTTTCCCTAAAATTGTGATCGTTAATGTTTGCTACTACTAGTACTTTTTACTATTTTCTAATTTTGTTCACCATTTTTTGTTCGCGTGAAATATTTTACGTGAACAGAATGTTCGCCTTTTATTCCCGTTGAGGGTGATTTATTCAAATATTCAAAAACAATTTTCCATTCCTAGTCATCCCAACGATTTTGTTTTTTTAGTTAGTTTTATTATTATTTTGATAGAATTACATTTAGCATTCAAAAACAATTTTCCATTCCTGATCTCCATTTCACTACTTTGTATGTGTATATTTATGTACATATGTATCAGAAATGTGACAGTGAGCATAAAGAGCTAGCTACTCAATCACGTAACAGTACGATAGTGATTTTTTTTGGCTCACGCTCATAAGCGTTGGTGACACTTACGAAAACTTCCCATTTAAAAAAAAATTTTCAAAGCTGATATATACATACATATATTTTGTTTTCTAGATTTTTTTTTAAATGAAGTTTTTGCCTTTTAACAGACCTTAGCAAATTTGAAGTATGAAATTTTTTTCATAAAATTGTATAATGAATGATATGTTTTTTATTTGAATTGAAAGCATTTGCTAAATTTGTTCAGCGATTCACAGTTTGTAATTTTTTCTATGTTACTCTCTTCTCTAGAGCTGCTTACTTATTAGCAAATAGAATAAATTCAATAAAGTATGACTCTGACTCACACACAAAGGGTTCCGTAATAACATACGAACTTTAGCTTATAAACGTTGTTTTTTTTAAGTGTCACAGCTTTGAAGTTGGCATCACTGCTTTATTGGAGCACCATTTAACAGCTGATAGTTGCTTTTTATTTAGTTTGCTTTGAAATTTCATTATGAATCCACTTACACCAGAGCAACGCGTGCATATTGCTGAAATTTTTAATCAAAATACATAATTGTTCTATTCGTCAAACTCGTCGTGCACTTCTTCCATTTTTCGATGAAGCCTATTTCTGGTTGAATAGGTATGTTAGTAAGCAGAATTGTCGCATTGGGAGTGAGGAGAAATTATATCCACTGAAAAACTACTGTTTGGTGCGCTTTATGGGTTGGCAGAGTCATTGGTCTTCAAAAATGATGATGGTTTTGAATGTTACTGTCAATGGTGAATGGTATAAGAACATGATTCGAAATTTTTTCGTACCTCAATAACGTGGCATTAATGTTGCTAATATGTAGTTCCAACAGAATTTAGCCACATGCCACACAGCAAGCACTACAATTGATTTATTCAAAGAAACGTTTGATGAAAAATTAATTTCACGTAATGTCCCAATTGGCCACCAAGATCGTGTGATTTAACCCCATTGGATTATTTTGTTTATTGTTATGTTAAATCATAGACACCTGGTGGTAGTCAACATTAGAAGAGTTATCGGCGAAATACGGCCGCAAATGCTGCGAAAAGTTGTTGAAAATTGTTGTTCCAGATTGCGCCTTCACTTATATTAAAAATATATTGGCTTGTTTTATTATGATATAAACTTGTGTACTCTATAAAAAACCACCCTTTATAATCAAATATCTTACATGATGTCATTTAAAAAAAATTAAAGCAGAGATTTTTTTGTTTTAGCGTTTTTGTTCGTTTGACTTTTTTTTCGCTCTGTCGCTTATTTTAGTTTTAGCAAATTTTTGTTTTGGTGCTTTTTTCGTTTTGGCGATATTTTTGTTTTTTGGATATTTTTTTTAACTTTTTTTTAGTTTAAGTGACTTTTTTTAGTTTCGGCAATTTTTTTTTTTAATTTTGAGATATTTTACATATTTTTACATTAACTGATGGACTACCCTTTAATTTTGATTTTTTAAGCTTTTTGGCGATTTTTGTTTGGTTTGGGATTCTTTTCTTTCTGTAAATTACATTGGGACTTCCACAATTTTCGTAGCTCGCTTTAAGACACACTTTAATTTTTGACTGCCCTTTATTTGTTGCTGTAGCAGCAAAAGTTTTACATATTCTGTGAAATTTTTAGGTATGTAGCTCTGACGGTTCTCGAGAAAACAGCCTATGACAGACAGACGTATAGAACGATAGACGGACCTCGTAGCGAAAACCTTTTTTTTACCATTGGTGTAGGGAAACCTAAGTTTCATGCAGAAAAATTCATGAAATTTTGTGAGAAAAATTATCTAACTGAAAATTCGTTTAAAAGTAATAGAGTTTTTCATTTACAGTCTAGTATTTTCTTTATAAGTCACTCACTCGCTTTGAGAGTGATATATTTTTAATCAAGTTTACGAACGATCATCTCATTGAAAGAATTTGTACACATCTATGTATGCAAGGCGAATTCAGTATCAGGTGACCTTATCGCTACAACAATTTTACAACACAAAAAACAACACGTAGTTTGCTATGCTACAAAACCAATCTGTCAGAAGATTTCTAAGCAAATTTTGACGTTTTGGTTCAAAATGCTCAATTTGGTAGCAACAGCTGATAATCAGCTGGGCTGATAAGGTCACCTGATACTGAATTCGCCTTGCTATGTATGTATGTATGTATAACACTTGCGAGCATACGTCATGAGTGCACACATTGACTTACGCCAATCACGCGAAAATTGCCCACCACTTTCATGTTAAACATTAAATGGAAAAATAACAGTAGTTGGCTTAAAAGGAAAATTCCAGTTAATAATAAAATGTTTATGTTTTTCCGACTCATACTTTTGACACGCGTCTAAGCCATTGTTGTCAATTGAAGTGTCAATTTGTTTTCTTTTATTAGCTGCTGTACAAAAGATTTTCTTGTCCTATCGGTAAATGTTTATGGCACTTTGCAAGTTATTCATTTAGTAGACATTTAAAGCTCTTTCAGTTTTTATGAAAATATGATCAAAATCAACAGTCACACGTCTGGCCAGCAGCATTTTTTTTTTTTTTTTTTTTTTTTTTTTAGAAAGAGAAGTAACACTCAGGCAATTAATGCCTACTACTATTACTAGGTGTTGCCTTCTTTAGGAAAGGGATAGTGAGAGAGAAGACATGTGGTGAAGGAAGAGATAGAGGAAAGCTTCATTCTTTTACAACTCTGCTTTTTCGCACGTTTTGAATAATGCAGTGTTGCAGCGCCTCTCTGATGTTAAATGGGGCGTATTAATTTTTTGAAGCTGTGTCTTGTAGCCATTTTATTGATTATTTTACTTCGCCAATGATTTTGCTACACAACGAAGGAGGGCGCTCTGATGTTACATTAGGATTAGTATCTGCTGAAGTCGGTATAGTTCAGTGACCAGTGACTATGCCTTCATCACTTGAACTTTCCTACAACAACTGAAACAAAGGGACACTAATGCACATCAGAAAAATGCGTGGTGTTTTTATTTAATGACTGTCGGATACAGGGATTGAACCCAGGACCTTCGGTTTTGTAGTCAACGTGCTAACTACTTCAGCCAACGCCACCCTCTATATGCTACACCGATTTCAATTTGAATATTTAATTTCTTGTCATATCTACAGCCTCGTTTTGAAATGGTACTTAAGAACTCGATGAATTAATTTACTTTAGTATATTTACTAATACTGAAATTTCCTACTTTGAACCAAAACTAAATATATTTATTCCTTTTTGCTTTTACAAGTGCGCCACAGTTTAGGGAGATTTTTTTTCCAACATCCCCTCTAATCGTATTATCCACTGGGCTTGTTGCTTTACACAATCCTGCATATTTTTAAAACTATGCTTTTCTGGGAATTCTTTCTAAGTTTTCCGGAATGTGCCAATTAGTTATACCCAAAATGAAAACCCTAATTTTTCCCAAAATATTGCTTATCTGCTAAAGGAAATCAACTTCCATTAGGGGGTAATTTAAAAAAATACTGGTATCAGTTGTGAAACGTGAAATACGTATGTATATTGCAGGGTAGGGAAAAATTCTGCTCGCAAGTACAATTTTTATTAACTCGCTCGTTTTAAAATTTGTGCTCGCGAGTTCAAAATTAGAACTCGCGAGAACAAATTTTATAAGACTCGTACTCCTTTTGTGCTCGACTCGTAAGCATTAAATGACTCGCCTTAAAATTTGTACTCGCGAGTTTTATTTTAAAACTCGTAAGCACAAATTTTAAAAGAGTGCACAACGAGCATAGACGAATTCAAAACGAGTATTTATTACAAAAAAATTTTTTTTTGTGTATTCGAAAAATTATATGTATGCGAATTTGAAAAGTATAGTACTTACAAATGCATATACATATATAAAAATATAAGTTCTTACTTTCATGTCATGAGGTATTTTTCAAATGTTTTAAGGCTTGTGCTTCATGAAAAGTTATGCAAATGCTTACCTGTCAGTAATAAAATATAATTTCAACATTGCGACCTATAGAAAACAGAATTTGAATTCTTTTTAACTCGACTCGCGAGTTGAGTTTTATTTTTGACTCTTAAAATTTTAATTCTTCTCGCGAGTCCTATCTTCGATTCTCAAAAATTAAATGCGCTCGCAAGTTTTATTTTTTTAACTCGCGAGCAGACAAGAGTAGCTGTTTTCAATTCAAAAAATTAAACTCGCTCGAATTGAATTCGTTTGCGAGCGAGTTTAATTCGAGCACTCTCCGCACTCTGGTATATTGTAATATTGTATATATATTGAAATATTTTATGAAAAAACTTATTAACTAATTTTTAAATAAATAGGTTAAACAACAATTTAGCCAATTTTTTTCATTTGTTCTCAACACAAAAAGAAAGTAGACGACTGTGTGTTACTTTCTAAAAGCACTTCCTTCACTCATACAACTATCTCAATTATTTATCCATTTCTTCCTTTACTTTTACCAAGCTGTTGGCCAAACTTCAATAATTTACTGACAACATTGATTAATTTGAAAGTTGAAACAAAAGTTTAACATATTTTTCAAAAATGTCAAAGACATGTGGCGACTTGCTTGCTCAAATGATTTAAGTGACTTCCTTCCGGTTATAAATTGAGCCTTCCCATTAGTGAAGTGCTAAATTTTGCCAAACATATCTAGAAGTTATTTATTTTAATAGGCTAAAATTAAAGAGTTTTTTTTTGTAATACAAATTTAATGTAGTAAAAAGTAAAATGGATGCTTAATACTACTTTAGGACAAAACTCCTCCATAACTATCTCTACTCAGGCATCAATACTTTAAAAAGTGATTGAGTTTTTAGGGTTCCGTAAACCAAAGGTGAAGAGGTAACTTATTATTTTCGCAATGCTGCCAGTCTGACTGTCACAGGCTGCGAATCTGAAATTTTCTCAGAATATGTAAAATTTTGTAATACAAATTAAAGAATTAATTAAATTTTCACCTATAAAAAATTTGATAATATCAATTAATTTTTTTCACTCAAAGTAATTAATACAATTAAAAATTTAGTTGAATAAATTCTTATTTGAAAACCATTAATTGGTGAATACTTTTTTCTGTGTATATTCTGTGACTACACCAATTAGCACTGAAATTTCAAACTAAAAGGGTATTCTAACAATTAATGTAATTATGACAACTTGCTGCATCTTGGAAAATGTAAGAGACCAACTCTTGAAACTTTCAAAAAAACAATTAAATTCAAAAATTAAAAAAATCGGCATTACCAAAAAAAAAAACAGCAAAACCGAAAAAATCGCCGAAACGAAAAAAACACCAGAACCAAAAAAAAATCGCTAAAATCAAAAAAAAATTGCCACAAACTGAAATAATCGCCAAAACGAAAAAAACCTCTGACCAAAAAAAAAAAAAAAAAACGCAAAGGACCCCAACAACGAAATCAAGCGCCAAAATTGAGAAAAAGTGGCAAAACTAAATAAAAAATTTCCAAAAACCAAAAAAAGCGAATATGTTTTTCTGTGTATAAACATATTTCAAATAATTTTTTTTAATTGAAACTTTATTTGCTGGTTGTTAAGCATGTCTATATGTATTTCATTGGTGCTTTGCCAAATAATCAGTGGCCTTCAATCACACATTTTAACAATATGTCAAATAATAAATTTATTACATGATAGTTTTTTTATATATACATATATTTTTTTTTAATTTACTTTCCAAGACAACCAAACTTCCTTAAGCCGATTAAAATTTGCAAGAGTAATGACTTTGGAAATCTGTTTATATCCTGAGATGGTAAAAATTATTTGCTCTTTGGCTTTAAATATTGTAAAAACAAATAATTCTGCAAGAGTATTTTAAAAAGCTTTCTAGTTAGTTTCATAAGCTGGCCTTTTTTTAACAGGTATAGTTTATAAAAAAGCGAATTTGCTTAAGTTGCAGCTAATGATGCATAAAAATTAAAGTTTTTGTTCAAAAATAAAATCTAGCATTATTGTCTCATTGATACAACCACTGTTCTGTGTGCGCTTTATTTTTTTTTTTCAAATAAAAAGTTTATTTGAATTTTTCCTTGTGTGTGAAATTACTTTTTTCTCTCCTTCAAAATCAAAATTCTGCACTAGTTTGGCAAAAATACATGCTATTTTCGCTAAAGGGTAAGTTTTTAATGATGCCAGTTAGCGCCTGAAAATAAACCGATTGGTATTAATTTCTCTGAGTTTCGGTAGAGTTTTATCCTGTTGCAGTGGAAAATTTGAGTGGTCGTAAATTGAACTTGCCTTAAAGGACTAATGACATAAAGTTATTTTTCTAATATTTTTCATCGAAATAATTCATTACAACTTAAATTTCTATCTATACCTCTTAAGAAAATACCCTTTATTTAAGCGCAAGTGGTAATGATGGTCATACTATCACATGGTTGCTCCAATAAAATATTTTAAATCCTTTGTTACGAGTAAAGAATGGTGTGTGAAAGATACTTGCGAAAATACAATTATACAGATAATGGCTGGAAAAGACCACTCATTTGGTAAGCCTTTCACAAATATCAGCAACGACACTGTTCACATTTGTATTTTAATACTTGTTTTATAGGATTTTAATATTTATCACAAATACACATACAACTCGACCCTTTTCGGCAAGAGAGTAATAACACAAAAAATAAATGGTTTTCAGAAACCGAATTTAAAGTTTTGAGTTTAACTTATTTTATAGAAAATGAATTTAAAATTTTGAATTTACTAACAATTTAATGGTAGAGTAAAATATAATTTTTCTCTAAAAAGCTGAGCATAGATATATGTATGTGCCCTTAATTATGAAAGTGGTCTAAGTCATACATATCTTTGGTCGAGATATTTAGTAAATTACATTTGAACAAATCAAAAATATATTTTTATTAAGCAGCATTTGCATTAAGAGTGGTAGTTGTCTCGATTGATATAAATTTAATTATTAGTTATTAAATATTTATTAAAGTTTTTTAAGATTAATTTGATACATTGAATCAAAAACGCTTATGACTTAGAGCACTTTCATAATTAAGGGCACATATATTAAAGGCAATTTTGCGCAATATAAATAACGGCATTACGATTAATTTTGTAATATTAACCGAAAAAAATTATTTTTTTGAGTTATGACTCTCTTGAAGCAAAGGCATCTAGCCTTTATTAAATTCAGAAATAATTTCAACACACATTTTCCACATTGTCCACACATTTTCATCTCTAATAAATATTTCATTTAATGTTCTTTAATTTGAGCACATAATAATACATAAATAAATTTAATCTCCCAATAATAATATATTATCTCTTCATTATTCATAATTTATTTTTGCCACAATTGTATAATTTTCTTTTGAATAATGTAATAAATACAACAATTATGAACAATACAATACAATAATATAAAAAGTAATAGTAATTAAGAAAAATATATCACACATGACGAATAAAGTATATGAATATGATTCAATTTAATGGAGTTTCTTTTTGCGAAGGAATTGCAAAATTATTTTTTTTGTGTTGAAAAATCTATCTAGCAGTATCATTAAAGAAATTGTCTGTCCTTAAATGTTTAAGTTCTCCATACGATTAAACTTTCATTTACCAATGAAAACGAGATCTGTTTCCTTACTTTGAGATGCTTTAGAAAATAAAACGCCATAACTAAAGATTCTTCTAAAATGAGATTTCATATTTATAAATAAAAATAAATCAAAACAAATCTAAATTTATAACTGTAATAGTGTCGATTATTTTTGTTGCGAAAATCACAGCCTAACTCCTCTATCACGCAATAAATAGCAAAGCTATAAACACGTTGCTGCATGCATTCGATAACTTTATGAATTCCACGAATTTTCATGAGGTCTCGAATCGATTGAAGATCTTATCTTCTAAAGCCTTTAAGTTTCAAGATCTAGTAATTTCATCTTCGGGAAATAACAACGTCAGGAAACTTTTCACGCAAAAGAGCTTCTTCTTGTTTTTATTTTAACTGAATAAATTTAACGGTAAGACTAACGGTAGCTAACGGTAAAACTAATTGACCTTTAACCTGCATTATTCGATATTTTAATTTTAATAAACATTTTAAAAGTTATTGGGCGTTATTTACAAAATTTATGGAAAAATTACGAAAAATTGTAATGTAGACTACATAAAAGAGCAAATTCATTCCAAAAAGTAAAAGTTTTTGCACACAAAAATAAAGCTTGGAAAAATATTAAACTTTTAAATTAAATTATTTCCTCAAAAGTGAAGAAAATCGTGGTTATGGTTAAAGTTATAAAGAAAATACAAAAAACGACCCGCAAATTCGATTTTTGGCAAAAATTCGACTTGTGCGACCTCTAAACCTCTTCCGAAAAATCTGAAAAAAATCCCAAAAATACTTGACCCTATAAGGTCTCCAATTATGCTTGAGCCCTGAAAAAAATTTGTTTTGGGGCATCGTAAGGTACAGGTATAATTATGAGTATTTTCTTAGATATTTTTCAAAAATAGGCGCAGCTGTATAATTACATATATGAATGTACGAATATATTCAATTAATACAGCTACCAGCAACAATAAAAAAAAAATTAGTATTCATTTTTTTATAAAAATAAATTTGTACGATTGTTTTCTCTAAGTACCTGCATCTGCTTGCAACATATAATGGCTTTTCCAAGAAGACAGAGAGAGGTCTTACACAAAGGAATGCCATAAAATTCGCATTTATCAATATTTTCGACTGAAAATTCTCCCTGAGGTGGAAAATGATGAAATAATACGCAAAAAATAAAAACAAGTAGAATTTGCTTTTGAGTTCCCGGCAATTCCCAAAAATATTTCATAAAATCCCACAAATTTGATTTTTGGGTATTTCTGCTGTATTTTTCTTATCTTTCGCGCAGATATTATTTTACAAAATATGTCTGCGCATGTCTTAAGGTGAAATGACAAATTTTTTGTTCCACCTTTGGAATTAGAGAAAAAATGCCTTGCATTTGATATTTATAACTAAACTTTTAATCACGAAAATTTTTAACAAAAAAATTCTTCGTAATATTTCTTATATATATTTCTTTTGAATAAATAAAAATATGGGGTTGGTATTCCTGCAATATTTTTAATAATAGCGAAATAATTAATCCACTTTTTCTGCAAGAAGCGGCAAAAATTCGACTTTTTTCAAACATTTCATTTAAATTGAGTATAACTTTTGACTTCGGTGTGCTTACGAAATTTTTTTTTGAATGTTAAAAATTTTGTTCTTAACCTATATTAAGTTTCGTTTTTCAAATCGAACAAGATTTGACTTCTCCACTAGCAGAAGAGTGGAACAAGGATGGTAAAAAAGCCAAAATTTAAATTTTTTTCTCGAATATTTCCTAAACTGTAAGCGGAACTGTATAAATGTAGCAGACCTTTTTTTAGCTCTTGGATAGAGAAATCCACTTGCAAAAAATCTTTGTTATCAGATCAAAATCATCAGCTTGACATCAGTTTGAATTTTTCATTAACCCGAGGTCGCCCAATTTCGGGCGTTGTGGCCCCGCCCCCTTTCAAGATATTCAGTCCAAGTTCCAGATTTAAGCTCCAGACACCTTTATAAGTGCTGTATGAAATTTAATAACAATCGGACGGCTTGTTTAGAAACTGCAGAATTATTTCCACTTTTTTTTTCAAAATCCCCCACTGTGCAGTGTTACGTTCAAACTGTAAAACCCTTGCCTGTTGTAATATTTAAAGCGTTTGCCTATACTTGGTGCATCCTATGCCACCAGGAAAGCCATTTTTATTATAAAAAGTTTCTTTTACATCCTGTTTTTCCCTTTCATCGGTAGGAAAGGATATCCAGGTAGAATAAAGCACAGTATGCATTGCATTAATGCATTCCTTAAATAGTTTGCTGGTTGAAGACTGCGAGAGTCCAACGTTATAATCATTACCAGCTCCTTTTTGATAACTGCCTTCGGCAAGAATTCGCATTCGCACTGATGATATTCTTTTTGCTGAATATAGTTGGGTAGTAATTTTTTCTAAAGCATATTTAAAAGCCGGTTTGCTTAATCTAAAAAAGCGAACAAATCTGAACGCAAAATTATGATTCATACAAAAACATGGGCATGTAGGTACTTACTGTGAATTTGGCAAAGAAAATATATCAGATTTTTGTCTTATTTGTCTTCTTAGACCATTCCATCCCGAAACAGTATACTTATTTTCTTCATCAGAAGATGAAAGTGCAGCTAAACTTAACATTTGTTGTTTTAAATGACGAGGATACAATTTGAAGATGTAACTTTAAAAATAATTTTATTATTAACCTCTATTTTTGATACCGCCATTAATTGTTTTGACAGTTTGTCACAGACAGCCTAGTGATATTTAAAGTTTTAAAAATTGGGAAACGTCTTGTAATGTTTAATCTGTTAGAAAATTTTAAGTAGTCGAAAATTTTACATATTACCATTGAGCACTGAATTCGACAAAAGGTTTGACACTAGTCGAAACATATTTTCGAGAACCATAATCAAGCTGATTATTTAATTTAAATGGTTTTCTACTTTACCCATTTTTACAAGACTTAACACGCAATTTTGAATTTAAGAAATGGGCGGAGGCACGCCCATTAATACTTTATTTTATATTTCGCGTACTTCTTTTTATCTTCTTCTATCAGATCTTTGTATTGAAGTCGGGTGGTTTTTTTTGGCAGAAAGAATTATCATAGTATTTTTTCATTTCGGCAATTTTTTTCGGTTTTTTACGATGTTTTACCTTCACCTTCTTCCATTTTTGCGTTTTATTTTTTTTATCCTATTTTTATTTTCCATCTAAGCGCTTTTTCGATTTGGCGTTCTAGCGTTTTGGAAAAATTTTATTACATTAATTTTGATTCTTTTAAATTTCAGTGTTAATTGTTGTAGTCTGGATAAAAATACACTAACTTTGACTAAAATATGACGTGGTAGTAAAAAAACTATTGAAGACAGAAATGTAGCCCTGACAGAGCCATGAACACAGGTATGCAAAATGACATAGTGAACAAAATACTAAAAGAGCGGTATTTGTAGGCGTGGCAAAAAAAATTTTTTTTTTGGAATTGTTTCTACAACTTTTTTTCCCAACCACTCTAAAATACACTATTGTCTACAGTGAGTACAATAAAGGACAGCGCACTTGTTTCTTTGACATTTGCGTTAATATGCTGTTTTCGAAGCAGCTTAAAAGTTATACTTCTTGATGCTTTGGAATGTTATTGCTTAAGAATGACTTAAACTTATGCCCTAATTCAGTAAGAAGATTTAGGACGTTTTTGTTTGAAAGTGATTGTGAGTTCTTGTCTTTGAATTGCCTAAATCTTCAAAAATGGTTGTTGTCTTTGATAAGGAAAAATATAAATATTATTGAAATGTTTTTAAAACATAAAAATTCAATTAAAGTATTATACAATAGTTTGAAAACTAATGTGTTGGATATAATGTTTTGAACAAAATCATAAAGCAAATACACGAACCTTCTAGCACAGGCAATAAATAATAATTGTTTTAAAGAATCAAAACTGCTTCTTTTTTTTTTTTTTGTCCATAAACAAGACGATACAATCGTCGAACAGAAGTAGGGCATTATTCTACTGGGTAGATGAGCATAACTTTAGTAATTTAGAAAACCAATTTTTTTTTACAAAAAGTTATTTCAAATAGTCCTAATTTACACTATGCAAGTGTTTTTGCTAAGCTGATTAGTTTGTGGGAGAGAGAGAGACGAGGGGAACAGAAATATTTATTTTCCCCTCGATTCTCTCCCCTAAAAAAATAATCAGCTCAGCAATAAGACTTAGTATAATAGTATTATAGAACACTGTCGTTAAATACAAGTTTTGAAGAATTTTTTTTTTGTTTTTTTTAACACGCTTTTATTATGTTCACCTGTATATGTGTGTGGTAGCAGAAAATCGCGGCAATTTTAAATATCACTAAAAATTTTGCAACAAGGCTGTTGTAGTTTTAAGCAACTCGTATTGACTGAATTCGTTGATTGTCAACCAATTATTTGACGGTTTTGTTAGCCTTGTGCCTGAATTGTATGCAGCAAGCTGAACTCTATTATTATGCTGCTGTAAGCAACAACGATATAATCATGTAATTTTCATGGTTTAAAAAACTAAATTAAACTCTTAGCACACTTAGCAATGTTGGCTAAAATTCAAATTAAATCTTAATCTAATAGTGACAAGTGCAGCAATCTACAAGCAGTAGATATTTATTGTAAACAATTTCCAAATTATTTTAGCATTTGTGAAGAGAATTTTCATTACTCTCTCAACTCTCTTAAATCACTTTTGGAAGCTCTTGAATTATAAGACTTACAACTTGATTTATTTTACGTTTAAACTTTCTTTACGTGACGTAGCTTGTAGTCAATGCCAGTTAGGTAGTGTTACGAGTATTTTTTTTTTCTTGTTTGTATTTGTGTACTGTTAAAGTTTCTTGCCAATAAACCAGGCTTTCTCTAGTTTTGTGGCTTAAACCAGTAAACATACGTATTTTACTTGAGACGGTTGTCATTAGCGGATGATTTTGAAAAAAAAAGTTTAACGTTTATTTATAAAAGTGCGTGTAGTTTGTAACTTGTTGGAAATTTAAAATTTTAATTTAGATATTTTTGGCGAAATTGTTTTTTTTTTTGTTACGTCTTGTTTTTAAGATTCTTAATTAGTTATTTTCTCACTCTCTCCATCAATCACTAACTATTTTGTCTTGTCTTTCTTTTAATTGTAATGAAATTGTGAACGTGTTGTGTTTATGATGCTGAACAGCAACAAATCGATTTGGTAGCTGTGGTTGAATCATTTGCGCGAACATTTTGTTTTAGTTACAAGAAAAAGAAAACCACCGAAATCTTGTTGTTCCGATTTTGAAAGTAAACTTGACAAAATAAGAAATTAAGAAAAAAGTATTTTTTTTTTGTTGCTGTTGGCATCTTTAATAAGAAATTTTAACCGTGAAATTGCCACGAAAATAATTTTCTTTTTGTACTAGTATCTTTTTTTTCACTGGCGCAGTCAGTACTAAAATAGTTTCAATGAACTTTAAGTTATTGAAAAGTGTATGATATATAGAAAATTTAATAAAAACAAAATGAAACACACATACATACAAGCATGAATGATATTTAATGTATTGAAGCTTAATTTAAAAATGTTTATTTAAGAAAAGCAAAACCTTAAACTACAAAAAATTAAACGAAAAAGAAAGAAAATAACAAGTGTTTTAGTTTCTGCTTCAAGTGGCAAAAAATTTTAGGTGAAATTTGCTCCTTTCACCAGCAGACACAGCAGCCAGCAGCAGTTTTAAAAATAGCCACCACCACATTGGCAAATAAAAAGTAAACCATATCTTGTTGTTGTTGTTGTTGTTGTTGTCCTTACCAGTTTAAGTGAATTTAAGACCGACCTTTCGCCTTCATCACATTGAATAACTTGTTTTGCCGCCACTCGAAAATTATTGTATGCAGTAAGAAAAAGGAAAAGTTTACTCGTGTTCAAAATTAACAAAAAAAAAAAAAAATATAATTATTAAGTAAAAAAAAGAGTTAAGTCATAAAATCACATGCACATTGTAAATGTGCATTTTAAATTTTTTCAAAAAAAAAAAAAAATCTGCCTGCGCTTGCAAGTGGATTACAATTTCAAGCAAATGTTATTAATGGCTCAAAGGTAAGTTGTTATTTTTTGGTAAAATGAAAGTGAAATTTAATAAAATATTTGATACCAATACATAATAAATTTCATATAACCACAAAATATTAAACGACAAATTCAAAAAAGAAAAAAAAATTAATTGCTAGTTATTGCCTACTGACTGACTGAGGGTGAAATCTATATTTATTTATTTTTTCTAAAAAAAGTTTAAGACTTTTACTTTCATTTAAAGTCAATACCGGAACTTTTATACTAATCCGTCTAACAAATGTATATAAAGGGTGTTTTTTTTAGAGGGTCACAACTTTGAGTTGGCAACACTGCTTTATTTGAGCACCCATTTAACAGCTGATAGCTGCTATGAAATTTCATTATGAATCAAAACAGCAACGCGTGCAAATTGTTGTAATTTTTAATAAAAATAATTGTTTTATTCGTCAAACTCATCGTGCACTTCTTCCATTTTCCCATGAAGCCTATTTCTGGTTAAATGGGTACACAAATATGCATAATTGTCGCATTTGGAGTGAGGAGAATCCACAAGCTTTTGTCAAAACACCATTACATCCACTAAAAAATTACTGTTTGTAGTCATTGACCTACATGTCTTCAAAAATGATGATGAGCAGAATGTTACTATCAATGGTGAACGGTATAGGAACATGATTCGAAATTGTTTCGTACCTCAATTACATGGCGCATTAATCTTGCTGATATGTGGTTCCAATAGGATGGAGCCACATGCCACATAGAGGGCGCTACAATTGATTTACTCAAAGAAATTTTTGATAAAAAATTATTTTCACGTAATGGCCCAATTAATTGGCCACCAAGATCGTGTGATTGAACCCCATTGGATTATTTTCTTTGAGGTTATACTAAGTCACTTGTCTACATCGATAAACTACAAAAAATTGAACATCTGGAAATCAACATTCGGAAAGTTATCGGCGAAATAGGGCCGTAAATGCAGCGAAAAGTTGTTAAAAATTGGTGTTCCAGATTGCGCCTTCTGCGCTCCAGCCGTGGCAGCCAAAGAACAGAAATCATATTTAAACATTAATTTCAAATAATTTTTTTTCCAACTAAGTCCGTTTCATTGAAATTAAAGTCCAAATTTTGTAAATACAAATGAAACGAAAACGTTTTGAAATTTGTATGGAAAAAATATTTTTTGAAACGAATTTTCGTTATTTTTCATACAAATTTGAAACGTTTATAAACGAAATTTTTTACAAAATCTGCCTATAAAAATATATTTGCTTGTTGTACTATGATTTAAGCTTGTGTCACTCTATAAAAAAACACCCTTTATAATCAAGAAACTTATTATAATATGCAAGCGCCTGTACACATGTGTACATATCGTTACTTTAATATAGAAAGGCCCTAACTCACAACAAGAAGTGGATTTAGGAATGAGCTGCTAGTGCCTCACATTAAAATTAAAATGGTTTGGGTTTAGAAAATTTATAAAAACAATTTGTGTGTTTAAAGAATAAACAAAATACAGCATTAGATTAATTTCATACTATCTAGGGCTCGCTTTCAAAACTTACTTTATGTAAATTTTCAAACATTTCTTTGAAAACCGAATTTGAATTCCTGAAGATAAGTACCAATTAATTTATACACAAATCTGATTGGCTGTTTAAGAATTAATTTAAAAATAAAACGTTACTTTTTACGAGCAACAAGTTGTATGTTGTGGCACTTGATCTCCTGTGCTAATGTGTAAAATAATATCTATATACATATGTATATACACAGAGAAAAAATTGCCTCATAGAAACAAGAAGATTTGCTCTATGAAAACTTTTTAGGCTAAGGGGTATCCCAGCAGAAAGAAGCGAAGATTTTTTCATAGAGATTCCTTATTGTTTTTATGTGGTAAATCTTATTAATTTTATCAAGCAGAAAACCACATAAAATCAATAAGAAATCTTATTATTCACAACTTTTTTTACTCAATTTCCGTTATTTTTGGCACCAAAAAAACAATCCATAGAGAAAAACTTCTTGATTCTATTAGGGTTTCTTATAAATTGTAAACTATAGGGATTTCTTATTGATTTTATTAGGTTGCTTTCTTGATTTTTTTAAAAAGGTTTTCTTCTTGATTTTATTATGTTGCCTTATTGATTTTCTCAATAAGGTGTTCTTCTTGATTTTATTAGGTTCCTATATGATTATGTGTAAATCATCTTATTGATTTTTTTAATAAGAAAATCTTCTTGATTTTATGAGGTATCTTGTTATTTCATATCTATAAATAGATATATAGACAATTTTTTTCATGATCTTTTTCGTTTTTGTATAAGCATGTTTGTACAATAATTTCAATGGTTATTCAGGCTGCTTGTTAGCGTATTGGGTATAGTGCTTGTCTATCAGGTAGAAGTTTGCTGGTTCAATTTGGTGAGTAAGGTAGTTAAGAATATAACATAATGTGTATTTATGTATGTATAAATAAATAACATCTACAACATACTACATACATACATATATACATATGTATATGGTATAGAGTTTAAATGAAAATACACAAGCACAGAAAATAAAGACGCAATTTTATTTTTATTTTTTAAGAGGTCGCCTAATAAAAACAAGAAGAAAACCTTATTTAAAATCAATAAGATAACCTAATAAAAACTAGAAGATTTCTTCTTAATTTTTTCAAAAAGGTTTGATAAGATTTCCTTATCGAAAAATAAGACATAGAGATTTCTTATTAATTTTGTTCTATTTTATGAGGTATTTAGTAGGCAATGTTTTCTCTATGTATATTATAGCATTATGTGAAAGTATTTATTTCACCAACTTCCAGGTATTAATAAAATATGCCTACACAATAATTTATTGATGGTGAAAATGAACTTTGAAAACAAAGATGATTCGCACTTCAATTTTCTTTTCGGTGAATATGCAATGTATAGCACCTTTGGAAAAGCCTGAAATTTCAGCTAGTTCACGCTCCTTCAGCCGACAATCATTGATCACCATTTTGAGGATTTTCTTAATTGTTTCTGGCGTGGACATCTCAATCGGTCGACCACAGCCATGTTTGTCTTAGCGGCTAATACGACCTCGTCTACATTCTACCATTCATATTATATATCATGATCGTGAATGAAGGAGCCGACTCCACGAAATTATAATCTAGATTGGCTTTAATATTGGTTTGTGTAATTAAATAGTAACATTTTCCTTCAAAATCATGTCATTGTGGTAGGAATTTTTAATTATTTTTTAATACAAAAAACAACTTTTCTATTACAAAAACCAATTCTTTTAAAACAAAAAACAAAAACTGATTTTTTCTATACAAAAACCAATTTTTTCTGTGCATACTGTGCCTTTAAGCTCCCACTTTTATTCTGAACATAAATTTCAAATCGTATTTATTGAGATCAAAGATTCTTTCACTTTCTTACCTTTTCTTTGAAAAAGCTGTCAATGGCATCTCAATAAAATTTCAATTTTATATGCTTTATATATTTAAACATTTATGTTTGTATGAATTTCAGCACATAAGCTTAAAACACAAAATATAAAATGTTGTGATAAAGTGATTTTACATATTTAAATACAAATATGCTTATGTCGTAATACCGATAAGAAAGTAACTTATGGTAACTTGGTAAAAGTGGTT
Organism: Tachina lurida; assembly: GCA_944452675.1. NCBI lineage: Eukaryota > Metazoa > Arthropoda > Insecta > Diptera > Tachinidae > Tachina > Tachina lurida. The sequence goes on along the minus strand of OX101752.1, from coordinate 169,105,536 downwards.
CATATTTAGAAGCAGAGCGGCAGTTTATAGGGAAAAGAAAACCCGTAATATTGAATATAAAACACCGCTCTAACAACAAATCATCATAAAAGCTTTTAAGACTTGTTGAAGCAGCAGAATATAAAACGGTTGCGACTTTGATCGCATATAAAAAAAGTATGTACATAAAAATCGAAACTAATAAAGAAATATGCCGTACTTGAGTGTTTAATGTTAATAATTTTAAAAGTTTAACAACTGCTGATTTTAATCAATTGAAACATTCAGAAATCAACTTGCTACCGATAAGTTTTATTCAAGTGCGCAAGCATTTTAAAGCTTTAGGTAAAAAAAATATAACCATATTTCGATTAAGAAGTTAATGCTTTTTCGGCTTAATATTGATGGATGGATAGTGAATAGGTGCACTGGAATTTTAATACATACAAAATAATCCGCTTAAGATTCAATTAAATATATATATATATATATAAATATATATATATATATATATATATACATATATACGATGTGTGTTCAAAAAAGATGAACTATTAACTTTTAGACGCAAAAATATGTATAGCTTTATTTCAATTAAAACCGTTTCATTTTTTATTAAAGAAGTCAAAAGGGAAGCACAGGACACTGCAACCAAAATAGATCTCTTGTAGCCCCTGCCAGGTGCTAGAGCACCTAATCTAGACCTACTCTACTAATGAATCTCAGGATTGCCAGTGGGACCAGAGTTGGCAGTTCCCAATACTCAAATTGGCGCTTGCCCAATTGGCTATATCTTCTGTGGCATAACGCTTCACAGTCCTTCAGAATATGCTCTAGAGTTTCATCTTCGTAATCACAGAATCTGCACAGACTGTTACTCCCAATGCCAAGTCTTTTCAGGTGTTTTTCCAGTCTACAATGACCTATGAGGAAGCCTGTGAGCATTCTTAGATTGTTTATAGTCAGGGACATGAAATCTATGAAACGATTTTGGTTATACGTTCCAATCATTAGCTTTGCATGCCTCAATCCTGGAAGATTGATCTCTTGATCTCCGTCGATATATCTTCCCAAAGTTTGTCCAATCCGAGTACAAAAAACGGCTGTACTAGCCTACCTTCTGGCCATTTTGTCTGCATTTTCATTTCCTAACACCTCGGTGTGCCCAGGAACCCAGCAGAGTGTGACGACACAACGGCATACAATGTTTGCGAGTGTATGGTTTTGTATAACAGTAGAATGAGTGTTTCTCATTCTGATTTTCTGGGTTCAGCTGACATAAGGCGAGCTTCTTCAATGTCTGTGCTGACTTTCATAAGGAGAGCCATACAGCGCTTAATTTAGTTTACATATATATGGCACAAAAGATCCATCAGGTGTCGCAGCGCAGGTCTTTGGACCATATCTTTCTGCTCTTCTATTCCAAATAGAACATTTTATTTAATAAAAATTAATGTTAAATATCTGGTATTAACAAACAATCTCTGCCCAAGTAGATAAACACGGATGTTCTCAAACTAAACTCTAGCTTAATTTACTTATTTATTTTAACATATTATACAAAGTAAATTTGCATAATATGGTGTTGCACAAATATGGGCGGAGTAACTAAGACCATAGCCATATGCCCAAGACTCTAGTTTAATTTTGCTTGTCTTCTTTAGAAAATCACATTACTAAATAAACATATTTCATTCTATAAGGGCCAATTTCACCAACTCTGTTTAAGTATCAATTCATATTTAAATGTCGATTTTCATTAATTTTTTTATGGAAAAATTACTTTTAAATATGAACTGATATTTATATAAATTGATGAGAGGGTGGCGTTGGCTGAAGTAGTTAGCACGTTGACTACAAAATCGAAGGTCCTGGGTTCAATCCCTGTATCCAACAGTCATTGAATAACAACACCACGCATTTTTCTGATGTGCATTAGTGTCCCTTTGTATCAGTTGTTGTAGGAAAGTTCAAGTGATGAAGGCATAGTCACTGGTCACTTAACTATACCGACTTCAGAAGATACTAGTCCTAATGTAACATCGGAGCGCCCTCCTTCGTTGTGTAGCAAAATCATCGGCGAAGTAAAATAATCAATAAAATGGCTACAAAACACAGCTTCAAAAACTTAATACGCCTCATTTGACACCAGATGGCGCTGCAACACTGCATTATCAAAAAACGTGCAAAAAGCAGAGTTGTAAAAGAATGAAGCTTTCCTCTATCTCTCCCTTCACCACCTGTCTTCTCTATCACTATCCCTTTCCTAAAGAAGGTAACACCTAGTAATAGTAGTAGGCATTAATTGCCTGAGTGTTACTTCTCTTTATTAAAAAAAAAAAAAAAAGTAGGCTCTAAGAATTGGAAAACACTGAACTAAGAGCAGATTAAAATATTAATTCCGGATTTAAATTTAAATAATCTTTATGCAGCAGTTCATGGTGAAGCAGGGAGTATTGTAGAGTATCGAGGGGTTTTTAGCCAAAACTTGACTCAGGAAGATCCAAACTGCTACTGGACATAAATAGGAAGGCGATGCTAATCATGATGGGCGCATTGAGAGGTCACTGCTTGGTCAAATGCTGGCAAGAACCAGCATTTAGGAAACTGGCATTCCAGTTTTTTGTAGGATGTGCGGGGATGAAGAGGGACCAAAAACCATTGGACATATTATCTGTCACTGCCTGAAGCTGCAACGTCATAGGCTAACATGGCTGAGCCGAAGTTTCCATAAAAGCATTACTGATATCGGGAAGTGTAAGCTAGAGGGGCTTCATCATGGGAATTCGGTGGCTTAATGATGGATAATAGGGTCACTTCTGGCTATAAATGTGTGGGTAAAGATTACTATTAATAAACAATAGAAGGGAATTACAATGGACCCAATTGGTTCTCCGAGTGGAGGTGCGGTATACCACCACCCTTCCTAACCTAACCTAACCTTATGCAGATGTTCCTATAATTTGAAAACATTTATGTATCTTCGAATAGTTGATTAATCTGACTGTCCTATTAGTAATCATTACTCGCATTGTATTGTGCTTTTCACGAAAATAATACTCACATTTGAAAAACTAAAAAAATACGACCTCCTTAAGACACTAAAAAAATTCAATATTTACAAGGGCGCGTTACCAAAGAAAAAACAGAAGAAATAAACGATTTTTTTTTTATTATTTATGTAAGCCAGCAACTAACAGGCATACATTAAAAAAACTCTCACTATCAGTTGGCTTTAATCATCATTTTAAATTTTCTGATTGTCTGCTTGCGCTTAAATAGAAAGTGTCGTAAAGATGTGAAATTTATTCAATATAAAAACAATATGACAGTAAAAACAAAATACCAACTCAAACTTGACAATCAATAGCAACAACATGAGTGGATGAAAGATATTTACGCTTTATGTGAAAAAAAATTTACAAAGGAAAATTAATAAAATTTCATTGAAAAAAAAATAAAATAAAATTTAATAATCTATATCTTGAGATTGTTCATAAAGGTTTTAATGAAAATCAATAAAATAAATAATGATTTTCCCACCAACACCCAAACGAGTTGCACTAGTGTCTTGTATGGTTTGACTACTTTTTCCCTGCCCTCTTACGCACAACGACTGACTGACTACTGACTATTCACACATTAACTTTGAGTTTAAGTTAAATATCATTTATTATTGTTAATTCGCTGGTAACAAAATAGTCTTGTTGGTTTCTTAGTGTTTTTTTTAGATGTGAATCACAGTTTCAACTTCATTTACATATAATGCGGCTTTTTTATTTAATTTTTATTCGTTTTTGTTTAACACTAAAATTTTGTCTTACATAATAGCAAATCCCATTTTAAAACTTCGAAATATTTTGTCGATAGCAGACAACTCAAAAAAGAGTGATTAATTGAAGCTTAATGGGAAACAAAGTTTTTTATATATTACGATGAGTTGTGCTAATAATACAACCATAATGAAGTGTATATTAAAACTAATTTAATTTAATATTGATTAAATGATACATTAATGACAATGCTTACAACGGAAATTTTATATAATTAATTATTAATTGTTTATTATGAATGAGTTATTTTATGAAATCGTTATTTAATGATACAAAAAGTTGAAGAAGAGATAATATGTAGGATTCGGAGAATAAAGTGGCAAAGGCGCTTAATTAAAGTAAATGCTTAAACTACAAATGGAATAAAAAAAGTTGCTGAAATAAAAACAAAAACCAGGAGATGCATAAAAATCGCAGTTTAAGCAGTTTCGTGACTTTCCCTTTTCCGCTAAAAAAAAGTTTAATTTCTGAGAGATGCATCTCAGTCCAGAGGTCGTGCGTTCGATTCTCGCCATAGATCGCTTCGCGATTAGCTTGACTACTTGTTTCTAGAAAAAAAAAATTTAAAAAAAGAAGTGGAGTGTCTTAGAAAACCCGTTTATAGCTATGCTGCTTAGTTATATAAAATAAATTTAATGTCTCAAATAACAGTGCCATAAACTTATATTATATGATGATTTCAAATTCTCTCTTGAGTGTAATTCCAACTGTGATATTAGAAGTTAAGAAAAGGCTGTGATACTTTATTTTTATTTCATTTATATTTGCAATTATTTTTTTACGTTATGTGTTTTATGTTGTACATTTTATGTCTCTTCAAAATACATCTCAAAAACTTAAAAGTAAATGGGTATAAAAGATAAAATATATTTCAATATTTCATATATTTCTGAAGATGTTGGAAAATCCCAACGAAACGTCGGATAGATTAAGAATGAAATAAAAATACGTCTTTTATTTGCATTTTAAAGAAATAGAATGACCTTGAAAGCCTGTATAGATACAATGGCGCGTAGTCATAGTCAAAACAAAGTACACTTTAAGAAATTAAAACCAGTATTTTGTATGGTAATACTGGTTTTAAATTCTTAAAGTCTACTTTGTTTTGACTATGACTACGCGCCAATATCTTTAAAACTACACTAGTTCTCTGCAAATATTTCAAAACGTTTCCATTTACTTCCCACTATTTTCTTTTCTAGCGGCGTACGATTAAGTAAATGTATTGTTTGTGGCCGATGGCGGGTGTTAGCCGGCGTACAGCCCATCGGCTGTGTTCTTTGGTTTGTGCTCATGTGAAAAAACAATACAAAAACAAATTGAGCAATCGTTCTCATTGTTTTTGTTTTTTTCACTTCGAAGAGCAAAACAAAAAAAAATCAAACAATTTGTTTAATTTATGTTCGTACTCTGGTTTTAAGTACAAAGAAATCAAAACAAATATAAATTTATAATAATTAATAGGGTGGATTATTTTTTTTTTACGAAAATCATGTCCTAACTTCTGTATCGCGCCATAAAAAGCATAGCTATAAAAACATATTGCTCTTTAAGCTCCGCATATTGAATCCAGCATCTTCCTATTTTTGTAATCCCTCCAAATAATAAAATTTCTCATGGCCCTCAAATAATGATCTTTCCGTTGGAAACAAGTCCCTTAACCACCAAATCAAACTCGGAAATAGAAAATCGTCGTCAGTGGGTAATTCTGTAATATTAATTAATATAAAAGCGAATTTTTTTTACTTTTTTTAAAATGATTTTGATATTTGCTCAAGTTTGAAAACTGTACAGTGAACTTGTGTAGTGTATGTTGCAAACGCTCAGTTGTGTCGTGATTTTTTAACATTTCACAGCAAGAAATGAGCGCAGAACAAATATTCTGGACAGAGTTCTTAGAATTATACAAATAATCACCAGCATTATGACGAATTCAAATAAAAAATGCACAGTTTACTTGTATAGTGTGTGTCACAAGCTTAGTTTACCCAGTGCCAGACTTGAGCACTGAACTTGTGTAGTGTGTGGCCGGCATAATACATTAACGACCAAATGTCAAATAAATACCTGTAGTTAGGTACTTCTTATATAAAATTTTGTAAAGTATTATTTGTCAACATAATTATTGGATGGCACATCTGTCAAAAAAATATTTAAAACATTTATAAAAATGAGTAAAACTTCATTAAGTGTAAATACGGATTTTTACTGGCAAAAAAAAGGTTAAAGGTTCATATTCTATTAACAACAAAACTGAGCAAAAGCCGTTGTAAAAGGTCAATATCCGCATTCACATTTCCCAAGTAGGGGCAGGTCACATTTAATTTCATTTACGTAACCTTATATTAAGTGTCATTGACGTTTGACCAGGGCTTAAGCACATTTTCAAATAAATTAAATGGACAAAAAAAAAGACCAAAAATAAAGACAACAGAAAATATGTATTAAAGTATGTATGTGCATAAGTAAATGACCCCAACAAACACAAAACGTTTGTTCGAGGTTGAACTTTTTAAATTTCCTTACATAATTTCTTTTAAAATTAATGGTTGACAAATGACGTCATTTTAATTTTTGTTCGAAATACAAAAGTCGTGGGTATTTTCTTCATTTATTCATTCATTGAGACCTGTTGAGTGTTAAGACAAAACTATTACAGTTCCGTGAGAATGCGAGACATACATATTTGTTTGCTAAACAGTTACAACAGAAACTTTTCCAATGACACTCCAAAAAAATTTGACATACAAATGTCTGCTGGGTTAATAGATATTAGCACATAATTTATGGCTTTACCTTACTCAACAGAATTAAAATACTGAAATACTACTTCATACCAGCAAGAGAGATTATATTTAATGTTTTTGTTTAATTTTTCTTTTCGTGTTTGAGGTAAGTTTGACTTCAAACGGATCAAAGCATGCAGGCGGAAATAGTTATCCTCCATTAAATTTATTTTGTAAATAAGTCTAATTGAGAGTTACTCTAATGATTTTAATGCCATAAAACTATTATGGAATTAGTGAGCAAAAAATAAAACAAAATTTACAAACCTTGAGAAGAAAATAAATTGGACTTACCTTGAAAGCAGTTGGTTGACTTTACAAAAAACAAAAACAGCAACTTGAAACTGAAAAGAAATAGAAAAGAGATAAAATTAGTTAAAATATATTTTTTGTTTCAAATGCCCTAAGGCAGCAGACTGAAGTCTCTGCAATCGAACTAATTAGATAATCTACTGGGTAAAGTTATCTTAAATACCCGAAACTTACTTTACAACACTTACTTAACTTAAGCTATGTACAGACGATTGTCATATATTACAATATTGTCAGATCTGGCAATGGTCTGACAATGTACTGGCAATCGCAAATTTCCTGCATAAGGTAGATTATTGTCAGTTCACACGTTTGTATCAAATTTGTCAGAAAATCTTACAACTTATTGCTGGATGGTTGTATGACAATAAATTGATCTGACAAAATCGTCAGTCGAAAAATTGACAGTTCACATGGTTGTCATATGCAAAAAATTGTCAGATCTGTTGTTGCGCATTGCCAGACTCAATGCATTTATTAGAAACTGTTAAATTGTTTGGTTGTGTTAAATGTAAAAAGTGAAAATATAAATTATTATGGACCATAAAGAAGCAATGGTAAATAATTTTGTCGTATATTATATTACATATGTTATACACAAAGAAAACAGTGCCTACTAAATACCTCATAGAACAAAAATAGAACAAAATTAATAAGAAATCTCTATAGTTTTTTTTTCAATAAGGAAATCTTATTAATTTCATAGAGAAAGCCTTTTTGAAAAAATCAAGAAGAAATCTTGTAGGTTTTATTAGGTTATCTTATTGATATTTTCAATAAAAAAAAATGCGTCTTTATTCTCTGTACTTATGCATTTTCATTTAAATTCTATACAATATACATATGTATGTATGTATGTAGTATATTGTAGATGTTATTTCTTTATACATACATACATACACATTATGTTATATTCTTAACTAACTTACTCACCAAGTATTGAACCAGCAAACTTCTACCTGATAGACAAGCACTCTACCCAATACGCTAACAAGCAGCCTGAATAACCATTGAAATTATTGTGCAAACATTCTTATACAAAAATGAAAAAGATCATGAAAAAAATTGTCTCTATGTCTATTTATAGATATAAAATAACAAGACACCACATAAAATCAAGAAGATTTCCTTATTAATAAAAATCAGTAAGATGCTTTACACATAATCATATAGGAACATACTAAAATCAAGAAGAAACCCTTTTTAAAAAATCAAGAAGGCAAGCCAATAAAATCAATAAGAAATCCCTATAGTTTACAATTTATAAGAAAACCTAATATAATCAAGAAGTTTTTCTCTATGGATTGTCTTTTTGATGCCAAAAATAACGGAAATTGAGTAAAAAAAGTTGTGAATAATAAGATTTCTTATTGATTTTATGTGGTTTTCTTCTTGATAAAATTAATAAGATTTACCACATAAAAACAATAAGGAATCTCTATGAAAAAATCTTCGCTTCTTTCTGCTGGGATACACCTTAGCCTAAAAACGGTTCATAGAGAAAATCTTCTTGATTCTTTGAGGCAGTTTTTTCTCTGTGTATATGTTGTATATTGCATTACATATTTTTTCTGTAAAATCAAGCGTGCGCAGTGTTGCCCATAGAAAGAATTCTCTTACAATGACGTCATTGTCAGATGCATAAAGTTCGTACATCTGACAATATTAAAATGTCTGACAAATATCTGATAATAATTTTACAATGCGTTCATACGATTGTAAGATATCTGACAATTTGTTTTCAGCTGCCAATCTTGCAACTTGGACTGACAATGCTTTTTTTTCTGGCAACAATGTCAGACAAAAATTGCCAGTTCACGCGGGTGTAAGAAATTTTTAGCACATTTAACTAACAATATTGTAAGATCTGACAACCGTCTATACATAGCTTTACACTAACACACATGTACATAAACGGAAAATTGTGCACTCGTTTGAGTTAAATCATTTGCCTTCAAACTCCACATATGTAATTGTAAATATAATGTGTTACAGACTGAATGAGAATTATATGCCGATGTTTTATTTATATGAATGAGAAATTAGTTTATATTTTCAAAGTAGTATTAAAGTGCTATGATTTCAAATTGTTATTATTATTGATTATAATCCAGGATTTATGAAGTAACAGTACGATATCCTGGGGGTCTACTCTGTAATTCGAAACGAAAGAAAATGCTTTCGAATTTGTACGCTTATAATATGTAAATTCGAAAGCATTTTATTTCGTTTCGATTTACAGAGTAGACCCTCTGATATTCAAGATCAATTAATAATTAGAAAAAAGAAGTATTAACAAATCGTTTAATAAATATGTATGAAAAATTTAACAATTTTCTAAATTCGATTGGAATTTAAGGCTTTTTGTGTCTGTCTGTCAGCTAAAAACTTTGATTTATTTTTATCTTGTGCTGCAAAACTTTAAAACCGTCAACTTTATAAAATTTATTACTTGAGCAAATTGGGGACTTCTTACTTCGTTTACTTCGTTACAACACAAGTTGGTGGTGGTGGTGGTGGCGGCATTGCTTATTTGGCTACAGATTTTCCTTTTTATTTTTACCATCATGTTGCTACACCCAACCGTTATCAACTTAGGGGAAAATGTAGAAAAGTCTTCCCTAAAGCCTGCAATAATTTATTAATGTCACTTGCGCAGATGTACATACAAACAACTAAAAATATTTTGAGAAACTTTGCTTTAAGTGTCACTTAGTTACATAATGCAAGCGTCCAACTCGCTTATAAAATTAAGTGCTTTTCGAGAAAATTTTCTAGACAAATTGCTTGCTTGACTTGCATTGTCAGCACTTTAGAAAAATGAGAAAAGCAGGATATTTGTTATTTATTTATTTATTTGTTTTTTTTTTAAGAAGTACAAAGTTTATTTTTGCAACAAAAAGTTGCTCCAGCTTCTTATCTAACTTTTTATAAATGTAACTTACACGCTAATGCTTAGGAGCATTAATCTTTGTAAATAGATAAGTATACACATACATAAGTATGTACATATGTAATGAAATCGAATGTAAAAGTAATCACCAGCTGGAACTAGAAAGAGTAAGGCTGCCTTCTAGAAGGCCTCTGTACGCCTTCTCTTGGATGTAGAAGGCCTGCTCGCTCCATTCCATACTCATATCTTTTTTACACGCGTTGTGATTGCGGAGCAGGCCTTCTGTTCTTGCTTCTTTCGCCAGAGATTCTGGAAGCCCTTCAAATTAATGGATTTTACTCTTGCTGTGGTATAAAAACAAAACAAAACTTGTTACTCCTTCTCTTCTCCCTTCTCATAGAAGGCAATGTGGAATGTGTATCGTATATTTTAATCGAGAGAGTACTTTAATAAGGCCTGCACCAAGAAGGTCTTCTGAGTTTTACTGCTGGATCCAAACTATTTAAATAGGAATAAATAGGTAGAATTTCATCGTGTATGTGAAAATATATTTTTTCCTCTTTAGCCAAAAAAATATATATGTATATTTCTTAACCCCCTGTTTCTAAAATCCAGGTGGCGACCCGACCCGTCTAGAAAATTCGAATGAAAATTACTCAAGAAACTTGAGTGCTTTTTTTTAAATTCTATACTCAAATTAACCGTCCGGATTGTGGAAACAAGAGCTAATTTAAAAATTTTCAGTAAAAATACATTTTACACACTCAAATAATTTTTCCACTCCAAAAATTTTTTTTAAACTCAAAATATATTTTAGTAATTTTTTGCATAAACAAATTTTATTTCAGAATTCCAAAAAACAAATATTAGAAAATATAACAAAATAATTCTTTCTGCCAAACAAAACCGACTTCAATACAAAGAACTGATGGAAGAAGATAAGAAGAAGTATGTGGTATATAAAATGAAATTTTAATGGGCGCGCCTCCGCCCATTTTTAAAATGCAAGATTGTGTGTTTTCCAGGACTTAGGGTGTGTGTTAAGTTTTGTAAAAATCGGCCAAGTAGGACCACGTAAAATAAAATATTACATTTTCATGGGCGTTACTCCGCCCATCGGTTAAGTAAAACCTCGTGAAATATTATAATATATTTTAATTGCCGTAACTCCGCCCAATTTTTTAACTTTCAAATTGTGTAATTACAAGAACCAAAGGTGTTTTATACGTTTCGCAGCAATAAAATAAGTAGAAAATTATATTAAAAAAATTGTGGGTGTGTCGCCGTCCACTTTTTTTTTTACAATGGCACCAATGGGAAGCTATACCTTCCCAAACAACAATCGGTCTAAAATGTACCGAGCTATGAATTAACACACCAAAAAAAAAATATATAGAGACGAATTGTTAACCTCCTTCCTTTTTTGAAGTCGGTTATAAATATATTTATTTCATAATGCCAAGCAAACGAAAAATAATTTAGCAAAAAATTGTATTCTCGTTCTGTGCAAAAAGTGTATACTTTTAAATTCAAATTGAATGGGACGCAATTTTATTTTTATTTTTTTTAATTTCAGTAGGAAACCTGTACTACATATACATAGTTAATATAATATGAAAATATTTTTAAGTCTCAGGAAGAGTAAATGGTACATTCTCATCTTTGCTTAGTTTCTTTGGGAAATTTTCTTAGAATGTTATGTAGATTTCGTTTATACTATAATGTTTTAAAAAATTTTTTTTTCCTTAATACAAGTCAAGCCGCCCTAATATGTATGCCAAATATTTTTTTTGTATGATTCTTACTTGTCGAATTATGAGGTGTTAATATGTAATCGTTTTTTTAAATTAAGTTTTTTTTAATTATTATATGTTATATTCTATTAGCCTTATTTATAAAAATTATTACTGTACAGTTTCCACAAGTCAGGCAGGTGACACGTCTAGAAAATTTTTATGAAAATCACTCAAAAAATTATGCCCTAATTCAGTAAGAAGATTTAGGACGTATTTGTTTGAAAAGGCTTCTGAGTTCTTGTCTTTGAAGTCTCTAAATTATTTTCTTCAAAAATGGTTGTTGTCTTTGACAATGAAAAATATAAATATTATTGCCATGTTTTTAAGACATAAAAATCCAATTAAATTATTGTACAATAGTTTGAAAAATATATGAACAAATATGTGTTGGATATAATGTTTAGAACAAAATCATAAAGCAAATACACGAACCTTCTAGCATTGACAATAAATTATATTTGTTTTAAAGAATCAAAACTGCTTCTTTTTTTCGTCCATAGACAAGACGATACATTCGTCGAACAGAATTAGGGCATTAGTTCTTTCCATATAAATCTTATACTACAGTCCACTGTAGAAACAGTGGGTAAGGCTTTATAAAGGGAAACGAATTTTCATACAAAATTTTTTATAAAGCCTTAATAATTTTTTTTTATAAATAATACTATTTATATTTTTAAATCATTATTTAAATTATTATAAAGTATTAAAACAAATTATTGCCTCGAATTGAAAAAAATTAACAGTTAAATATGTGATTCTTACGTTCCTTTTCACAATGTATGGTTAAGAGTTAACGTGAACTTTAACTGACAGTTCTTCATACAAAACTTGCAGTTAAAGTCTCTGTTATCTTTTAACCATACATTGTGAAAAGGTACGTTAAAGAAATATTTCTGATTGTTAAAAAAAGTTCTGTGGCAATAGGGAAAAAGTTATTAAGTCTATTTGTTACGCTTTGTAGGAGAGCAATTTTAAACATTAAAATTAATTTTTAAAAATTTAGTCCTATTCTAATGGGAGCAATCACTTTAATTCGGAGATATATTAATTTACATCTGCACAAAATCTAGTGGATTTTAATTAAAATCTTTACGTTTACATCAACTGTTTTTTGACATTTATCAAGATTTTTTTATCCAAAACAAAACCTATTGATTTTTACGCACATTTAATTTTTTGTGACCAGTCTACCGGAAACTGCCGGTGGAGCGAATAAAATATATACTTTCGGCATCCCATAAATATTTTGGGTGCTTTAATGTACATACATATGTATGTATGTATGTATGTACTCGTATATGAAACTTAATATTATTTATTTTCAGCTTAAAGACTTTATGGTACTTTTTCTTAAGACTGTATCCTCTGCAGGCATTAGTAATATTTTTTTATACAAATTAAAAAATTATATCTACATAAATTTCCTGTTCAATAAACATGAAATATTTTTTGTACTATTATTCCCCAATAGCTGACATGTATTTTTAGAATAAAAAAAACCAATACGACGTCACAGCAATCAATGTATGCAAAGTTTCCTGTTTCTGTCTAAGAAAATAATTGAAAAGAGAAAATTTATGCCGCAATTTTTTCACTTCATTGTAACTACATAACTACGTTTATACATATATTTTTGGTAAACAAGAGAAAGAATAATAACGTGTGGCTTGTTGGTCAAAAGAATATACGTATAAATTAGAGTTTTTCTTTTCCCTGACTTTTTCAATTCCCGGGAAAGCGGTAGTTAGAGATTTGTTAAATTAACTCATTTATAAAAAATTAACTCATTTATAAAAAAATAAAATCAGTTGTGACTGTTTATGATTTAGTGTGCGATATGTATACATATTTTTTAACAAATGTTTTAGTAGTGGTTGTTGTTCTAATGGCTAAATTATTTCCAACATGTACGAGTATGAATTTCACAGTATATAGAAAACTGTAGGTAACCCAAAAACTTTAAATTATTTTTATAGGAATTCAAAATTATTAGAATCTAGCTGACCCCGGTCCGCGTTGCTGGCCCTAAGCAAACATTAGTGTTGTATATGGCATTGGTGGTACAATATGTAAATTGGATTTTGCCCACGAATAAACTAAATATTGCGCCATCTGCCGGACGAACTTCAAACTACGCAGAAACACTCCTCACGCCCTATAGAGCATGTATATAAAGTTTGGTCCAAATCGGAGCAGTAGTTCTTGAGTTACGGTGCAAAATCACAAAAAAAAACTAAATATGGCGCCATCTGTCGGACGAACTTTAAACTACACAGAAACACTCCTCACGCCCCATAGAGCATGTATATAAAGTTTGGTCTAAATTGGTGCAGTAGTTCTTGAGTTACGGTGCAAAATCACAAAAAAAAAAAACTAAATATGAAAAACTAAATATGGCGCCATCTGTCGGACGAACTTCAAACTACACAGAAACACTCCTCACGCCCCATAGAGCATGTATATAAAGTTTTGTCAACATGGTGCAGTAGTTCTTGAGTTATGATTGTCCCCTTTGTTAGTTTGTGCGTAGAAAAAATGAGAAGTGAATAGTAGGCATTTTTTTAATTTTTTTTCTATACAAACCATGTCCTGAAAATTTCTAATCGAATAAAAAAAATCAGCAAAATCGTTTCAGCCGTTCTCATGTTATGCGATTACATACATGGACCGTTTCATTTTTATATACATATATAGATTACAAACACATGTCAATATTAATAAAATTCGTAAAAGTGTGCTTACAGTTCGGGTCAACATAATAGCACCAAGAGTAGAACAAAAATTTTACTTTAACATTTAATCTAGTACAAAAACTTAGTAGTCGAAGTCTATTTACGACTCTCGCAATTAGGACCAATATTTTCCCTGTAGTGCTGTAAAAAACTTTTTCTGTTGAAACACTTGACAACACTGAAAAATCATTAAAATGTTTTAAATTTATGTTTTCAATTAGAGATGCTAAACGGGAAATACCGAACCCGGAAATCCCGGGATTATCGGGACTATTCAAATCCCGGAGCCCGGTATTTTTTAATTTTAAAGACCGGGATTTTCGGGATTATCTGAATACCGTTTTTTGCATAAATAATATTTTTGACTGTCATCTTTTACATCAAAAATTATTAGAAACTCCCTGTTATAAAAAGTTAAAATAAAAACTTTGCTTTGAATAAATATTTTAGTAGATAATATTTTATGCCATATACATAATATATCTTATGGCTTTTTCTAATCCAGGAAAAATGTTGCATACATTGCACTTTTCAATGAAAATTTGCAATTAAATATCTGAATTGTATAAGTACCCTTTATATATGCAAAAAAAAATATTTTGCAAAATTAAAATATTATTTTTAATATAAAGTCGCACATTTGTGCACAATATTTTCGGGATTTTGTAAGTCCCGAAAAACCCGGGGTCCCGGTTCGGGATTTCGAGACTCCATCTCTAAGTCCCGAAGCCCGGGATTTCAAAAAACCTGTCCCGATTAGCATCTCTATTTTCAATAAACCATTTAAAGTAATTAATATTTAGTTTGTAATATTAACTTGCAGCCTGTTTCACAATAACGAAAGAAAACTTTCGACTGAAAATTTATATTGAAAACAACAATAAAATATGAAAATTTGTTTTTGTTTTCAATGTAAATTTTAATTCGAAAGTTTTCTTTCGTTATCGTGAAAGAGGCTATTAATTTTAATACTTATGACTACAACAAATAATAAGATAAACATCTAGTTAAAATGGGAATACCAACAGATTTATGTATGTATAAGAAAAGACTGGCCTGAAGTTAGCATAAGTGATGAAATTAAACTAGGTCTTAATGAATTCCTCTATACAATTTGATGTTAAAAATAAGACCGCAATGTACTTTTAATCCAATATTAAAATTTATAGTGATTTATAATCTGAAATTTTATTGAATAACTCGTTAAAGTCATGTTCAATTTTGCCACTTGTGCTATATACTTTTTATACTTTTTTTTAAGGAGAAGTAGCACTTAGACAATGCCTACCTATTACTATTACCAGGTATTACCTTCTTCAGGAAAGGGATAGTGATAGAGAAGATAGGTGGTGAAGGAAGAGATAGAGGAAAGCTTCATTCTTTTGCAGCTCTGCTTTTTGCACGTTTTTTAATAATGCAGTGTTGCAGCGCCTCTGGTGTTAAATGAGGCATATTAAATATTATTTTAAGCTGTGCTTAGTAGCCATTTTATTGATTATTTTACTTTGCCAATGATTCTGCTACACAACGAAGGAGGGCACTCTGATGTTGCACTAGGATTATTCGGTATAGTTCAGTGACCAGTGTCGATTCCTTCATGACTTAAACTTTTTTACAACAACTGATACAAAGAGACACTAATGCACATCAGAAAAATGCGTGGTTTTGTTGTTTAATAACAGTTTGGATGCCGGGGTCGAACCCAGGACTTTCGGTTTTGTAGTCCAAGTGCTAACTTCAGTCAACGCCACCTAGTCATGCCAGTTTCTTCTTATACATAAGGCTGTAAATATATAATTACTGTAAGAGTTTAATATTCATAACTTGTTACCTGCGGATACATACAAATGTATGTTAACACAAAAAAACTTAAACTATATACCAAAGCATTTAATTCCATCTGTCCACAAAGAGAAATTTTGAACAAAGATTTATGTATTTATTTTTTTTTTATTTTTTGCCAAGATATCAGCAGGAGCATGTGTTATTTGACTTTTGGTTTAATAAGTAAACGAATGTTTGGTTAAATAAAATAAATCAAGAAAGCCACAAAACTAACTAGTATGAATCGCAGATTACACAGCACGAACAAGAAATTAATTGCGTTCATTTTTGCATTATTAATTATTAAAAAAAAGCTACGCAAAATAGTTTCATGTTAATTCGAACAACAACAGCTGTATATTTTTTTTAACAAACAAAATCTAACTACAATTCAAGTGACTAGAAGTGGGAGCTGGAGTAACTATTATCTTGCTCACTTGCACAAAGTTGAATCATGAGTCAGTATTTTTCATAAAGTTCTTGACCATGCATGCTCTATATTGAGCTTCAAAGTAGCTTCCTCTACACGCCGACCTAACTATGTTCTCGAAAAATATCTATGTAGTTACTATAATTAATATAAAGAGCTATGCTCTTTATGCTACGACACAGGAGCTAGGATGTTATTTTTGTAACAAAAACAATCGATACTATTACTTTTATACATTTATTTTTGTTTTTATTTTTTCGTATTTAAGAGCAGAGCACGAAAATAAACGATAAAAAATGTTTTATTTTGTTTTGTTTCGTTGTTTTAAGTGAATGAAAGAAAAGCAACACAAAAACAATGAGAACAATTGCTCCATTTGTTTTAGTATTTAAAAGCAATACATTAATTTAATCCAGTGCCCCGTAAATAATATTTGACTACGTGGTACAATCTGGATGAAACAGACTAGTTACATCATGGTCGCATGTAATGCAGTCATGGATCATGTTGCTTTCACACAAACATTCAATGCTGCACGATAAGTGTTCGTGTTTAAACGATTATAATCATTCTTCTTAGGCACTTACAAATTGTATGCGAGTAGTCTATAACTATCCCATATGGGGTAGTTTTGGGATTATTCCGATGTAATGCAAAGTTGGACCATGTGGACCAAACCCTAGAACATCGCAATGTTAAATCAACCATGTTTTTTTCCATACATTTGGATTATATTTGGACTAGTCCTGGTCCTTTATGGAGTAGTCCTTACATGCATGTATGGAATAGTCGCGTTATTTGCAGGGTGGTCTTCAAACTATACCATTGCATTTTACGATTGACTGAGTTATACTCTCATTGTGAAATTTCGTCTCGTTTCCCTAATTTGAAATTTTAAATCTCCAAATGATTACATTTCAATCGTACGCTGCTAGAAAAGAAAATAATGGAAACGTTTTGAGATATTTGTGGTGAATTTGACATCATCATTTAATAGATTTTTTTTGCATTCTTATTTAACACATGCAATTTGTTTTATACAACTAAGCAGCATAGCTCTAACCGAGTGTCCTAAGACACCTTTCTTCTTCTTTTTAACCGACTTCAAAAAAAGAAGGAGGTTAACAATTCGTCACTATTTTTTTTTAGGTATGTAGGTCCATAACTCGGTGCATTTTAGACCGATTGTAAAGATTTTTTTGTTGTCTGAGAGGGTATAGCTTCCCATTGGTCCCATTTGAAAAAAGTGGGCGGGGTCACGCCCACAATTTTTTAAATTTGATTTATTGATCTTCTACTTATTTGATTGCTGCGAAACCTAGCAAACATCTTTGGTTCTTGTAATTAAAAAATTCTTGAGTTGAAAAAATGGGCGGGGCTACGCCCATTCAAATGTATTATAACATTACACGTGGTTCTACTTAACCGATTTTTACAAAACTTAGCACACACCTTGAACTCTAAAATAGACAAAATTTTCTTTTAAAAAAATGGGCGGGGTTACGCCCACTAAAATTTTATATTATATTTCACAGGGTTCTATTTCACCGATTTTTACGAAACTTGGCACACACCCTAAGCTTTAATCAAGGCACAAAATTGCGTTAAAAAAGTGGGCGGGGTCACGCCTACAATTTTTTAAATTTGATTTTGTGATCTTCTACTCATTTGATTGCTGCGAAACCTAGCAAACATCTTTGGTTCTTGTAATTACAAAATTTTTAAGTTGAAAAAATGGGTGGGGCTACGCCCATTAAAATGTATTATAACATTACAAGTGGTTCTACTTAACCGATTTTTACGAAACTTAGCACACACCTTGAACTCTTAAAAATACACAATCTTGTTTTAAAAAAAGGGGCGTAGCCACGCCCCATAAAATTTAACACTTAATTTCACGTGCTTTTACTTCATCGATTTTTACGAAACTGAACCATATTTCCAAATAAAGAAAGATACTTACAAATAAATTTTTTTTGAATTGACCAGAGTTTAAAAGTATTCACTAAAAAGGTAAAAATAAAACTTTAAAAAAAAAAAATTAAACCGACTTCAAAAATAAGCACTAAAAAGCAACAAATAATATAGATCTAGTTAAATAAAAGATTTTTATATATGTTACCTACAGTGCCGTTTGAAGTTGGTGCCAGTAATACTGGTACTAAGCACATAGGAACATGCCCGGTAAAAAAACTGCAAGTAATTTTTATGTACATATGTATCTGCTTAGTTACCAATGTTGCTGGGACCAACTTCAAACGGCACTGTAGGTAACATATATAAAAATCTTTTATTTAACTAGATCTATATTATTTGTTGCTTTTTAGTGCTTATTTTTGAAGTCGGTTTAATTTTTTTTTTAAAGTTTTATTGTATGTCCTTGAATATACAAAATGTTGAAATTCAATTTAAAAACCATAGTTTTAAGATTTTTATCCCCCATCCTCACATTAGGCATATTGCTATCTTATGCCTAAAGATGCACTATGAGTGGTTGAACGGAAGAATTGTAGTATGTCTAGCGTGAATGACATTTGCATCATTAGTGGAATAAGTTACTACTATACAGCACTGAGCTAAATGGAGACACGTAGCAGAAATTACCTGTCTTTACATATGCGTTCCAAGTAACACAACGGGACCAACTAGGACCCAAGTGGGCTGGTTTTAACCTCTAAACTGGCGACATGTACAAGCAAATTTAACCTACTACTATACATGCTCATGCGTGATTGATGCCAATCACTTAAGCACACTGTCCATCTCTAACATTTACAATTGAATGCGTGATATACACAATAATTTATACATCCATATTCATCATCTTGGCTGCTAAATTGCTATAATTATATTCTTCATTATTAAGATAGAGAATGACTGGTACGTTCGCTTATGTAATTGTTTAAAAATTCACCAGATGTACATGTTTACATACATATCGTGCCATAGTGGGCAAAAAAGCTTAAGCGACATAATTTTCGAATATGATTTTTTTGACCAAAATCGAGTATTTTTTTTATCGTAAATAATAGATTTTCGTCACAAGAATGAGGTACAAAAAATTTGTCGGTTAAGCTTTTTTGGCGGTTATGGCTCCATATGTATGACAAAAACCAAGTAATTCTATGAGAATATTAAGCAATAAATATATATAAATTTTTCACTAAAACTAAGCTGTAAAATTAATTTCTCCCAAAGAGACTATCCCCCATATGCAAACAAAATTAACCTGTGCTTGAAGTGCACGTTAAAACAAAATTTCCATAGAAAAACCGGTTTAAACCTACACTTGAAGCACACGGTACTGCTTGTTAGATTTTTTCGATTTTATAACGTTCTTTTAAGTTAAGTCATTTCGTTTCATTTAACCAATAATTTTTTATTTTATATATATACATATATATATTTCTAAGTTCAGTTTTTGTGGTTGTCAATGCAAATATTATTGATTTCTTACAAAGTTTTTGTAAATTTGATGTTTCAATTACTTTATTTTCTTTAAGTTTATAAAGATAAGACATTTATGTGTCAATACCTGAGACCACAATTACCGAAACTACGCACAGTTGGGGATTGCTTTAAAAAAATTGGATATAATTCTGCAGTTTCTAAACGAGGAGTTCGATTGTTATGAAATACAGTATTTGAGGAGGTGTTAAAGAGCTTAAGTCTGGAATTTGGAGTATATATCTTTAAAGGGGGCGGAGCCAAGCCCCAATGTGGACAACCTTAAGTTAATAAAAAAATTCAAACCGATGCCAAGCTGATGCTTTAGATCTGATAAAAATTAGTTTTCTATCCAAGAGCTAAACAAAAGTCTACAGTTTAGGAAATATTCAGGAAAAAAATTTAAATTTCGACTTTTTTACCAACCTTGGTCCACTGTTCTGCTAATTGAGAAGTAAAATCTTGTTCGATTTAGAAAAATAAACTTTCTATTGGTTAAGAACAAAATTTGTACACATTTAGAAAAATAATTTGGTATCAAAAGCACAATTAAGTCAAAAGTTATACGGAATTTAAATTAAATTTTTGAGAAAGTCTATTTTTCGCGGTTTTTTTTTTTTTTTTTTGCAAAAAAGGTTGCGTTAACTATTTCGCATTATAAAAAAACAACACAACATATCTGGTCGAACACTATATCCGACCTCTGATTTGCCAAAACAGGTTGAACAAGCGCTACAGATGCAGTTTCAACAATATGGCCGTTATTAGCTTTAAAAGTTCGGTAGTACCTGTTGAAGGATCCTTTGTTAGCCATGACATTTTATTATAATGGGTGTTTTTTTATAGCGTCACAACTTTGAGTTGGCATCACTGCTTTATTTGAGCACCCATTTAACAGCTGATAGTTGCTTTTTGCTTAGTTTGCTTTGAAATTTCATTATGAATCGGCTTACACCAGAGCAACGCGTGCAAATTGTTGAAATTTTTAATCAAAATAATAGTTCTATTCGTTAAACTCAGCGTACACTTCTTCCATTTTCCGATGAAGCCCATTTCTGATTGAATGGGTACGTAAATAAGAAGAATTGTCGCATTTGGAGTGAGGAGACATTATGTCACAGAAAAAAGGATTCACCAATTAATATTTGAGTGAAAAACTTAATTAGTATTATTAAATTGTTTAAAGATGAAAATTTAATTAATTTTTTAATTGATATTAAAAATATTTTAATTAATATTACAAAATCATTCATAACACTTTTTTATGTGATTCACTGAAAAATTACTGTTTGGTGCGCTTTATGGGCTGGCGGAGTCATTTGCCCATATGTGTTCAAAAACGATGTCAATGGTGAACTGTATAGGAACATGATTCGAAATTTTTCGTACCTCAATTACATGGCATTAATCTTGCTGATATGTGGTTCCAACAGGTCGGAGCCATATGCCACACAGTGGGCATAAGTTTAATTTAATAATTTACTCAAATAAACTTTTGATGAAAAATTAATTTCACGTAATGGCCCAATTAGTTCGCCACCAAGATCGTGTGATTTAATTCCATTGGACTATTTTCTTAATGGTTATTTTAAGTCACTTGTCTGCGTCGATAAACCACAAACAATTCAACACCTGGAAATCAAGATACGAAAAGTTATCGGTGAAATACGGCCGCGAATGCTGCGAAAAGTTTTTGAAAATTGGTGTCCCAGATTGCGCCTTCTACGCGCCAGCCGTGACGGCCACATTGCAGAAATCATATTTAAACATTAATTTCACAAAATTTTCTTTCCAAAAAAACGCCCTTTTCATTGATATTAAAAATATATTTCCTTGTTTTATTATGATTTAAGCTTGTGTCACCCTATAAAAAACACCCTTTGAGATCCGTGTAAAGATTAATTTAGTTCTTTTTTTAGCCTCCATTCGGCAGTTTTATGTAAAATTCTAAGGACAAACAGTTTTGTGGAACTTTCTATACCTCCAACTCTTCTTTATACGGATAGTTTATTTCTTCCTGAAAAAAAGGGTTAAATAAGCACACTTTAAAGCAGCTAAGTCCAAGCAATATGCACAATGTGCGAACTTTTACAAAAGAGCTTCTGTGCTTTCACACAGACGAGAGTACAACAGCCACAACAACAACACAACAGACAACAATACTTGCTCTTGAATTGCAAAGAAACAAGAACAAATTTAAGAGCTTTCAAAGCTGTTTACTGCAAATGCAAATATCAGTGTGTGTGTGTGGGGCCTGCGCATCTACGCAACATCATATCATCACTTCATCATATCAACTTTATTTAATTGCATATACCCATTTTCAACACGCAAAGTTTACTTTGCAAAGTCTTAATACAACTGTAAGAAAGACAGAGGCCGTAGTACAGTCTCTTTCTGTCTTTCTCCAAGCTGAATTAAGACTTTGCGAAGTAAACTTTGCGTGTGGAAAATGGGTGATATTTGTGATTTCCCTGATTATGACATTGGATATGTGAGTATGTATGTATGTATGTATGTGTGCGATTTAATACATTATATAACAGTTTTATTTCAACGTTTTTTCCCATTTCTCTTGGTTTTTATCTTCTTATTCTTTTTTGTGTGTGTTAATTTATTAATGTGTTTTTGTAAAGAAAAGCATGATAAACTAATATGTTTGAGGTAAAAAAAACAAACAGTTATGTAATGTCATCGGTCGGTAACAAAAACATATTATAAAATGTATAATATAAATGGACTTTAATGTCAAAGTCACGTTGGTCATTCTCTTTTGGTTTTTATAACGACTTAAGTACCTCTTTTGTTATTTCAGTAGAAATACATACATACATATGTACATGCATATGTCTGTGCTAATTGTGATAACACCCTGTCGGACAATGTGTAGTTAACTTATAGTTAGCTTTTCTTAGACTGACTAAAAGCTAGCTGCAAAGTAATCCAGAACAAACCCAAAATTAATTCTTAAGTTGAGTACGTAATCGAATTTGATGAGAGCCAACAAATTTATTCTCAGCCACTTTAAAACTCATTTCAGTTTTATATTAACATTTTGCTGTTGTTATTTTAGATGGCAGCTTAGCCGAGTGGTAGAGCGTTGAGTACACAACGTGTGATGTTACATGTTCGAACCCCAGTAAAATTTTTTTAAATTACTGACTATTTAGTGATTTAAAAAAGTCAACTTTAAGTTAGCTGAAATTAGTGCAGAGTGAGACAATTGACTAACGCCTAGGACATCGCAATCTTAAAATAGTCAGTTGATTACATTGCAAAGTAATCCAAGTGTCAGTCAGTACTAGTTGCGAAATAGTTAGCTTAAAGTTAGGTTAAAGTTAGCCAAATTTCCGAGAGGGCATATTTAGTATTGGCAGTTCATAATTTGATTTCTTTATGTAATTTTTAGTTTAAAATTAAAACTTTAAATGTTAAACCTTTTCATACTGGGAATTACTAAATTATAAATTCTTCATGGAATTTTGTTTACTTTGCCTATTTTTTTATTGGTTTTGTTAACGTAAGTAAGTCTTATTTAAAATTTCTTTTATCTTATTAATAATAAAGTTTGTGAAGTTTGATTTTTTATATACTGTCTTTTGTGCTAATGGACAAATCCCCAATTAGCATAAAGTTGAAGTAATAATTTAAATTTCCTTTTGTTTTTGGAACATTTTATAATAATATCTAATTTAAACTTTGTTCAAATGTCACTTATTATTTTTTTTTCTTAAGCCTATAGAGTACGGCATGTAAAAAGCCACGTAATTTTGTCGTCATCATGAGTCAACATGTGTATTAATGTAGACATTAATATGTTTATGTGGATTTTGAGACAGAAATATTATAAAAATTGTACGTCATGCAGTCACTACTGCTTATATAAAAACAAAAATTCTCGTGATTGATTTGAAATCTTGGCCGTGGGAGACAGCACACAATCATACAAATTTTCTGGTATCAGTGTCAATACACACAATAGCGTAAGTTAAATAATGAATAAAACACAATGGCTATATTAAATGAAATTAATCTTGTTTCAACTTGAAATAACTTTGACTCAACATGATTCTTGATTTTGGTGTAACAGTACTGGAATTTCAAGCCGATGATGAAGGTGTAGTAGCCTTCGAAAACAGCTAGTTGTTCCGTTCTACTACGTGTTTGTCAGAATATTTACAACTAACTTTGATGTTATTTGTTTATCAATCATAAATATTGAAATTAATTTTCTTTTTTCATTAAATTGTTAGTGAATTCAGAAAAACATTTTTTTTTTGATTTAAGACTCTATTGGAGGAAAGGCTCGATATACCATATATTAGTGTTGTAACGAATGTCAATTTTTGATAATCGCAAATACGAATACGAATATTTAAATATTGTATGTGAAATTTTTATACATTAAACTGGGTTTCTATTTAGGCCTGCAATATGAAATAAAAAAAAAAAATTTTATGAAAAAGGACTTCATACTCCTGTGGGAGTACTTTAAAGTTAACAAAAACTACCAAAAATTTTTATAATCGTCATTAAATAATATTTAAAAATCATACAAAGCACAAATTTTTATAAAAAATTTGGATTTGTACAAACTAATATTTTTAACCATTTATTTAAATTTTGTTGAGGATTTATGCATTTATTTATTTAATTTGTTTAGAAAAATATTCGTATTCGTATTCGCCTGAATTTGTTTTGTATGTGAAAGAAAAAAAATTATTAAATCAGAGAATATACGAGTAGAATATACATACCATCACCTCAAGCCAAACAACAAGTCTGCAGTCGAAAATTTCATGACACGTTTTTAGTTACTGAAAATATCTGCAACAAAGTTTTGTTACTCCAGCATCAGCATACTTATATATTTAAGAGCCATAAGTAAACATTATCGCATTTAAAAAAAATAGAAAGTGAAAAAATCGCTTTAATGAAATTTCAAACCAAAAACACTTAAAATTTAGCAAACTTCATGGATTGGCTTGTGTTTGTATGTATGTATGTGTGGGTGTGTGTGTGTCTGTGTGTGTGTATGTGTGTGTGTGCGTGTGTGCGTGTGTGTGTGTGTGTGTTTGCTAAAAACCAAAAAAATAAAAATTAAAAAAAAAATCCATTCAAGCAAAAGAAAAATTGCTCATATTAAATTTTGCTTTACTAACAGCAACAACAACTACAACAACAACATCCTGCCCGCCAGCAGCATCATCATGCGATTTCAATTCGAAAGCAACAAAAGTTAAGAAAAATAAATATAAATATAAATAAATAACATAAATATTGTAGTCATGTATTTAAACAACAAAATAAATATTTACAATTTCACTTTCTGCACAAATGACCGAAAAGATTGTAATAAAAAAATCAACAAAATGTGTGCTTGACTTCTATTTAAAAAAGTTTTTTTAATGGCAAATGACTTGGTGATAATAAAATGTTAAATATTGGAACATATCATTCACATTATTACAGGTAAATACGTGAGTGTTAATTGGAATTTTAAAGAAAATTACTACTATTTCATAATGCTCGCGTTACGTCAGTTTTCTCTTTAAATAATATTTAATGTCAACTTTTTTTTTTTTTGTGAATGAGTGAATTAAATTGTGAAAACTTTCTATTTTAGTGATGATGTAAATGAGTCGTGATTCAAAAAAAAAAATATTTTTTTCTCATTCATACAGTTAATGCAATGCCTTCATGGATAATTCTGCACTGCATGAGTGAATGAACAACTATTACGATGATGCAATGAAAAATATCCTTTAAGAAATGAAGTTGTTCACAATTGTTACCCCCACCCCCCCTAACCAACCCTCCTTCCAGACCAGAATAAACCTCGAGTTTAAAAAAACCCGTAAATTGCGACTATGACTCGCACGCGAAATGTGCCTTACGGACACTACACTATACACTATGACATTTTGTGATATCACGTAGTTAGTACTAGTGGCAACGTTTGTCATTTTCGATATTTTTCGTTGTATAGCATTGCCTTCCATACAAAAAAAAAACCAGTGTGAGTCCGACCACAGGGGAGATGTGTAAACATCTAGTAATGGAAATTTTTTTTATATTATATATATATATATATATATATATATATATACTAGCTGACCCCGGTCCGCATTGCTGGCCCTAAGCAAACATTAGTGTTGTATATGGCATTGGTGGTACAATATGAAAATTGGATTTTTCCCACGAATAAACTAAATATTGCGCCATCTGTCGGACGAACTTCAAACTACACAGAAATGCTCCTCACGCCCCATAGAGCATGTATATAAAGTTTGGTCTAAATCGGTGCAGTAGTTCTTGAGTTGCGGTGCAAAATCACAAAAAAAAACTAAATATGGCGCCATCTGTCGGACGACCTTCAAACTACACAGAAACACTACTCACGCCCTATAGAGCATTATATGAAGTTTGGTCAAAATCGGTTCAGTAGTTCTTGAGTTACGGTGCAAAACCACAAAAAAACTAAAAATAGCGCCATCTGTCGGACGAATCACTATTTCTGAAAGGGGCGTAGCATTTACCGGGGTAGAATATATATAAAAACACGCACCGGTCTTTTACAAATATTTTGTGGGGTGGATGGCGAAAGTCTTTTGGGGCATTGAAGAGTTCACCCCTAACAAATAAACTTATTTTTGATTTTTATATATATTAAGATAAGATTATATTGGCTTATGGTAACTAAAATAAGATATGTGACGCGCAAAATAGAAAGGGACCTAAGGGTAAAAACCGGTTTTGTTCAGGAGAGCCATTTTAAAGATTTAAATACGTGTACCTTTGGTGTACCATCACTGAGCGTGTTGGTATTGGTCTCACTTGAAAGCGACACATCTCATGACGTCAGAAACGTGTTGGTCGACCTTGAAAACGCGCGTAGGTCGTCCCTACCTCTTGTTTTGTGTAGTTGGTTTTTACTGTTTTCTACTTAGCGCGCTGTTTCCATGAGTTTGATATCAATTTGGCTCGCGTTGTATCGAATCCAGGTTTATTTTCTGAAATTATTACGGCCTGTCCCACGATGTCACCAGAAATCGTTCGATCGACAACTTGTATTGCAAACAACAATAACATTAGAAAATTTGTTGTTGTTTTCAATATATGTACTGGATCGAACGATTTCTGGTGACATCGTGGGACAGGCCGTTAATTGTGAACTATAATAAATACTCATTTATAATTCTTTTAAATCGTGAATATCACTCTGTTAGTACGAAAACTTTTTCACATAACCTTAGAATCGTCGACTTCAATTTCATAAAACGCGCATATCTCTGGGAGGGAACACTTTTATATCATGGGATCGGTCTCATTCGATGCTCAGATGTTATCCACATCAAATAAAAAGTGAAAATTGATTTTTTTACCCTTAGGTCCCTTTCTCTATGCGCTGTCACATATATAAATTTTCGGCTCTGCTGTATTTAATAATCTATGGAAAACTGCATCTTAGTTGTGGAATTATTAGTTATGGGGGTTTGTGGAGAATTGCTCATATGCAAGTGGAAAACGTCAAATAAAAATTTTGATAAAGCTTGCGACTTTGGGTTTGCAAAATTCGTATTAAAATCTCCACCCATAATAATTGACATGAGATGGAGATTGTTACCCAATTGTAGTGCACCAGCTTCAGTGTAAGGCAACAGTACGTACTGAGGATATGTTATAAAATAATATTATAAATTCTTTATAAAATTTATTTGACATTTAAAACGCTCTTTTATTTAAAAGTTTATATTTATTTTATTTATTTTCTATTTTTCAACTTTTTAACAAAATTATCCCCACTGGCAACATTATTACACTTCACAAGCAATTTCTATTAAAATTAACATTGCTCCTGAAAGTATGCTTTAAAATTCGGTTGAGTGTATTTCTATGCAGCTTTTAAGTTTCTCTGTACTTCTTGTTGTCCGTATGATTACACTAATACACTCATACATAGCTCACACCGATTTAATAACGCTTTACGATTGGTTAACGATTACATTGCACATCTTACTCAAAATTTGTAATTGTATGGTGAAAAAGATTTTTACTCCCTAGCATATATGTATATGTTTACACATCAAAAACTTAATCTGAACTGCATGGCACATATTTTGAAAACGATACCACAAAATGACAACACAATATGTAAACTCGGCATAATACTATACGAACTTTAGCCTATATAATCGAATATCTTACCTGCTGTAGACATTTGAAAAAAAAAATTAAGTACCCGGTAAAAATCGTTTTCGGTTTTTGGGGTTTTTGGGGTTTTTTCGTTTTTTTTTTCGTTTTTGGCGTTTTTTAGTTTTGGTTTTTTTTTTATTTTTATTTTGGCGATTTTTTTATTTTGGGACGCAATCAAATGTCTACTTTTAGGGGCTTGAGAAATTTTTATATTTGGAGTGAATAAAATAATTAGACGAGTCGCTATTCAATGTATTAAACTTAAAGGAGAACTAAAACCGATTTGTTTCGGATGCCTGTCATACAGCCATACCACAGCGGATAATCGCATGATGTTGTATTCCATACATAAATGCATCGATGAAATGTCATACACATTATTTTATTTAAAAGCACTATAATGTACACCAACATAATGTTGCTTGTAATGTTCCGATTAAATCTTCTGAAGACACTACCCAGCAAAAGTTTTTCAAGATTTTATAATGGGTAGTAAGTACTCTTTTAATGGCTTACAAAGTAATTAGTGTTACTTATTTATCTAATTATTTTATGTGTATAATAATAAGTGTCCTGTAATGAATAAAATAAGAAGTTATTTATATCATTAAAATAACTTTGCTTTACTATAATTTTTATTATAAAATTTAAGTATTTTCGCATATTCTTCAATATACATATTCATATATATTTTCTTTGTTGAATTATGATTTTTAACAATCCCAAAAAAAAAGGTACAAGGTAATTTTGTTAAAAAATTTTATTAATTTTTTTAATAGAAAAAATTGCCTATTAAGTTTGGAATAATTTAAGGCAAAAAGTAAACTAAAAACTTTTGCCTATTTATAAGCAAAAAATTACCCATTAAATTTTGAATACTTTTAGGCACTCAGTAGTAATGTTTGTAGGCAAAAAGTTTAGGGTACCGCATACTTCTCAAATAAAAATTATGCGTTATTCAGTCAAACTGTAAGTACTTACGACTGGAGAGTACATACACACTTTTGCATTCCAATAAGCAAAAATTTTTACTGGGTATATTACCAAAAACCTTAGTATCACACGATTTAATAAATTTTTTTATTACACAAGGGTGCGACTTTAAATTTACCGTAACATGAGTTTCCGATGTAAACTTTTAAGACGACGATACATACACCTATATCTTGTTTAGTCCCCACCATAAGAATTAGTTGGTAGAGCATTTTTATTTTTGTGTCTATTGGACAGTATAATTTTGTAATATTAATTAAAAGATTTGTTAAATTTTCATTAGCAAGCGAACTAATGATATCAGTTAAGCTTTTGCACTTGAATTAATTGAAGCTGAATAAATTATTTATTCAATTTGCGAACATTACTTTCTGAGTTAAGCAAAGTGCGCAAAATTTTAAATCACACATGAATTTCCAGATGCCTGCTAACAATTCATTAATTTAATATATATATTTTTGTTATTAATTATTTAGTTACAAATAAGTTAACAGCTGAGTTTTAATTTATATGAAAAGCTTTGTCATTTTTATCTTATCGCTAATTAAAGCAATTAAGTGATTAACTGGTTTTTGTAAATCCCTCCAGAACCTTTGATATTGATTTATGAAACTAATTGTTCACTTAATTTTGTTTGCTGTATGCAAATGTGTTTGTGTGTGTGTGTGTGTGTGTGTGTATGTGGGTGTGTGTGTCTAGTTAATGTAAACAATTCTAACACAACTCACGTTTCTGCTGTCCAATGTTACTCATAATCCTTTTGTTAGCGATGTAATAAAAGGAGTAGAGAGAAAGAAAATATTTGTAAAGCACAGTCGACTCAGGATAATTGTAAAATAAAGGCAATACAAATGGGAACAAAAGGAAATATGCCAACCAGGGAGTCTACTCTGTAATTCGATACGAAAGAAAATGCTCTCGAATTTATTATTATAAACATACAACCTCGAAAGCTTTTTCTTTCATTTCGAATTACACAGTAGACGTCTAGAAAATTACAATAAGTACTAAAGAAAAAAATTTACATACATAAACAGTCGTACTCCCAGTAACTGCGTATAATTATAGCGCAAAAAAATCGTACGTTCACATTTTTCACTAAAATAACTATTACTATAGCCGATAGTCTACGCTGTAACAAAAAATATAAAGGCACCTGCGTATCAAACGAATTTTCATATTTATATACGGAGTAGGCTTATACTCAGATTATGGATATTTAGTCGGACAAAAAATTATACGCATGATACTCCGGATATTTATTCATCATTCACTACGGTAGACATACATTTGTGTATATAAAAAAGATATGGGAATATGTATGTGTGTGGAAAACATGCTTTATGTATGTGTAAATAAAATAGCCCTGTATGTACTTATGTGTAGCCGCTTAGTAGTCAGAGTATTTTTATACTCATTCTTCTGATTTTAGCTCAAAATGTCTAGAATTTTGTATGCTGTCGTTTGTGCTGCGTCATTTAAAAAATATATATATAAACAAAGTTGTTGGATGTTTATAGTTATACGTATTCGGTTTACAATTGATGCGCGTGTTTTCTAGTTTTAGCTGCACACATTCATAGTTGTTTGAAGCCCAATAATCAAAGAATATTTAAAATTAGACTTTTATAATTCTCTGATGTAAAACTAAATATTTAAATTCTGAGCTGAAATTATAAAATAACTTGGAGCCAGGCGTTAGTTAATTATTATTTTCAAGTATTTTATGTTATATGTTTTTTAAATGAAATTTGAGATTGATTTGAATTGTTTGTCTGTTCAAGCTTACAGTTTCGCATTACTTCTTTCTTTATGGATTAGCTTGCCAGTGATTTATATTAACGAGAGGACACTGTAATTTTAATTCTCATTATAAGAATAAGGAATTGGGAAATTATTATAGCGGAACTAATGCTAATATTATTTAATTTAATAAATGCCACAATAAAAGTAACGCAAAAACATAATTATAACATATATGTATGTATGTATGTACATATAATTAGTATAAACAAAATATATATATAAGAAGAAAAATATATATCTAAACGAAATGAAATATGAAGGGAGTGGCGCAACAAATATTTGATACTCCCAGAATTTTACCCTTTAAGGGTTGTAAATATTATAAAGAAGTATTTTAGTATCATATATTTCTAATTTATTCTGCTTGGATTATTCAGCTTGGTAAATAAAATAAAAAGAGATATAATTTTTAATGGTTTTATTCTTTTAATTGGACTTGTTATGTTGGAAGGTTTAAGGAGATGTAGAATATTTAAGGATACAAAAATGTATATTCCTACTCCTTTTCCTTTGTCTGGGGGAAAGTTTGCTTAAAAATGCATTTGCCGTTAAAACAATATGTTTCTGGGAAAGGGTGTTTTTTTTATAGGATGACACAAGCTCAAATCATAATAAAACAAGGAAATATACTTTTCAATATTAATGAAATGGGCTTTGTTGGAAAGAAAATTTTATGAAATTAATGTTTAAATATGACTTCTGTCATGTGGCCGCCATGGCTGGCGCGTAGAAGGCGCAATCTAGGACACCTATTTCCACAACTTTTCGCAGCACTTGCGCCCGTTTTTCGCCGATAGCTCTTCGAATCTTGAATTCCAGGTGTTCAATTGTTTGTGGCTTATCGACGTAGACAAGTACTTAACATAACCTCAAAGAAAATAATCCAATGGGATTAAATCAGACGATCTTGGTGCCCAATTAATTGGGCCATTACGTGAAATTATTTTTTCATCAGAAGTTTCTTTGAGTGTGGCATGTGACTACGTCCTGTTGGAACCACATATCAGCAAGATCAATACCATGCAATTGAGTTACGAATCATGTTCCTATATCGTTCACCATTGATAGTAACATTCTGACCATCATCGTTATTGAAAACATATGGGCCAATGACTCTGCCAGCCCATAAAGCGCAACAAACAGTAATTTTCTGTGAATGTAATGGTGTTTCCACAAAAGCTTTTGGATTGTCCTCACTAGAATGGAATGGGCTTCATTGAAGAAGCGTACGATGAGTTTGGCGAATGGAACAATTATTTTGATGAAACATTTCAACAATTTGCACGCGTTGCTCTGGTGTAAGGTTCTACATATACTGTCAAAATTTCAGGTCCGTACCTGTTGTTACGGTTCTCAAGGAAACAGCTCGTGACCAACAGACGGACAGCGTTGCGAAAACAATAGAAGCTGGCCTGCACATAAATTTTAATTGAATAATTCAACTGTGTTATTTTAATGATTTCATATCTAAGGATATTTCTGCTAGTTTTTATTTTATTTTTCATGTTTTCTTATTCATTATTTTTATGACAGTTATTTCATGGCAATAAAATGTTCATATACATACATATCGCTCATTTACTTCAATAGTGTCACAACTCAAAAAAGAAGAGAAATGTCTTAGGACATCCGGTTATAGCTTTCCTGCTTAGTTATATAAAACAAATTTCATGTGTGAAATAACAATGCAATAAAATTATATTAAATGATTATGTCAAATTATCTGCAAATACTTTAAAACGTTTCCATTTATTTCCCATTATTTGCTATTTTCTTTTCTAGCGAAATACGATTAAATGAATGTATTGTTTGTGGCCTGTGGTGCCTGTTCTCCGGCTTACAGCGGGTCGGCTGTGATCTCTGTTTTCTGCTCATGTGTAAAAACAAAAGTAAAACAAATACAGCAATAGATCTCATTGTTTTTGCTTTCTTTTGTTTTTTTTTCACTTACTTCAAAGAACGAAACAAAACAAAATCAAAAAAAAATTTTTTCAGTATTTTCGTACTCTACTTTTAAGTACAAAGAAATCAAAGTAAAAATAAGTGAAAAAGTGTCGATTATATTTGTCACGAAAATCATGTCCTATCTATCGCGCAATAAATAGCATAGCTATAAGACAACCAGTTTTGAAGAAATCGCGTTTTAAGTTTTCAATTTGCATACAATTCAATGAAGATATGAAAAAAATATTCTTTACTCAGGAAGTGATGGTACGAGTACAAACTATTTATATGAAATTATTAGACAAGATAAAATACGAAATATCGCATTATTCTGCATTATTTACTCAAAAAACTCATTTTTTGAGTTACGACACTATTGAAGTAAATGAGCGATATGTATAAAAACAGCACGTGTATGTTGATTGCTTTCAAACAACAAGGAGTAACTAAAAATAAATAAGTATTTTTTATAAGCAATACTCGTATATTGGCATATGTACATGTGTCTTAAAAATACAAATATATCGTCACCTTAAATGCAAACGGAAGTAACTACGCTTTTTTATTTTTTAACCATTTATTTCCTTTTTACATATATTTTAGCTTTTATGTTAGTTACGTTCCCTGCAATAAAAAATAGATGCATTCGTAATTACGTCCTTTTGAATTTTTTTAATAAAGCCGTCATTTTTCATCGCAGAGGTCTAAATATTTGCATGAACATGTAGTTTGATAAAATGAACCATAATCAATCAAAAACTCGATTTCGAATTTGTGTGGTGTTACGTACGTTTGCATTGAAGGTGACGATATGTAAGTACATATATTGTGTGTGGCATGTGTACATAATTACATTGAAAATATGATTCATTAAAGAAATATTGTTTGCAGCTTGTCTGTGTGTCTGAAAATTTAAAAATCTTTTGTTACAAAAATTCTTCAGCATTATTATATATTTGGTTGTGGAAGAGCTGCATACCAACTAAAGGATTGCTGGCTGATATACCATTGTTCGTTAAACCGGAATAATACTGTATTTCTGCACCATCCTCCAACTGTTCAAGTTTATTAGAAATATTATAGTTTTTAACATAAAATTTTAAAATTTCATAAAATCACATAGCTTTAAGTAAATCACTTCGAAGTGTTTCCACCGAGCTTGTGAGTGATTTGTTATTCGAATTTCCGTATTCAATTTATGCACGTCCTTTATGAGGTGGGCGCAACAGCTGTAATGTGAATTTTATCCATATGTAGTTGACATTCGAAATTTATTGAATATTATTCAATGTAATATTTTTGAGATTGTCAATCACTTTTGCTGGTTGATGACCCAGGGATGGAGTTTGTAATTTTAAAAGTAACGCAGGGTTGCATATATAAATCCAGTTCGAAAAATAGTATTTTCGATACAATTTAAAATAGATCAACTACTTTAAGGTGATTTGTTCATATGCAAAATGTATGGTAAATCATGTATAAATTAACATGATTTGCTCAAATCATCATGATTTGTCGAAATCATGTCGGTGGAAACATACTTTTAGAGTATTTGGCATTTTTTCTGAAGCTACTACACTAACACAAATTAACATTAAGAGGAGTTGCAACAGGAGCTAATCGCACAAAACTTAAAAGTGAAAAAGCACCAATGCTGTGCTATTCTGAAAAAAGCACCAAGTTGAAAAAAGTGCGCAGCACTGTTATGTCTTAAAAAGCACTAAATCTAGTGTGAAAAGCACTGCATTGTCGTCATAGCATGTTAGTAACAACTTGTCAGGAATTTGAATTCAAGGCAAAAATATATGGGAAATGACTTTCTATGAAAAACATACATACATATGTGACCTTCTACGATACAAGGGACCTAGTGTGTGAAAATGAAGTTTTGGGAAAAAACGCATTAAAAAACAAAATTGTAATGCTTTTCTCATTTTCAACCCCCGACCAAAAAAAAAGGGGTGTTATAAGTTTGTAGTGTGTGTCTGTGTATTTATGTATCTGTTTATCTGCGTATCTGCGTATCTGTGTATCTGTGTGGCTGTGTGTCTGTCCGTGTCCACGTACAGACCAAACGGCTGGATCGATTTTGCTTTAGTTTTTTTCGTTTGAAAGGTGATTTGATCGAGAGGGTTCTTAGCTATGTTGGAGGAAAATCGGTCCAGCCGTTTAGAAGATATCACATCTTTTCTAGATATATCGGGGGTTTTTAAAACTTTAAATTTTTGTTATTATCGATTTTGACACACACTCGTTTTTTGACACACTAGTTTCCTTTTCTCGGAAAAGGTCACATATATTAATTCATAGACAGTTTTGCAGTATATTTTTATTAAAAACATCAGAAAACGGATAATTATCTTCTAAATTCTAAATAAATGCTGTTTCTCTTCAAGGGAAATCCGAACTCGTACAGTTGTTAGCAGTCTTACTGTTGAAACTATATCTGTCGAACTGGAATAAAAAATTTTATTTTATTTAAATTAATGGGGATATTCATATTGCATATTTCTTCCTTTCCTTGATTTTCATATTTGCAGTCAGTCATGCATGTAAACATAAATACATTAGCCCAATTCACAATCTTGTGCAAATGGTCTTGCATCGTAGCATGTGCAAAATGTTATAGTATATTGATACTCCCCATTTAACAATTCTTAAGCCGACTTTACATCTTTGTGGCATATCCCCAAAAAAGCGTAACCACTAATTACTAATGAAAAACTGATTGATTCAGACATGTATTTATTAAGTTAAACAGTTTCATAACTAATAGACAATTTTATAGAATCCAATATGATTAGAAACTGTTTAAATTAATAATTAGTGGTTACGTTTTTTAGGGCATATGGCACACAGATGTAAAGCCGGCCTTAGTGGTGAGTATAAATATCCTACACCAGTTTGCACATGCTACGATGCAAGACCATTTGCACAAGACTGTGAATTGGGCTATTCATTGCCCTGATATTAAATAAATAATTCGGGTATTCACACCAGTGTCTTAAGTGGCCTAAGGGCCATAATGTCTTGACATTTTAACATAGTTTAAAATAATTGTTGTTGTGTCTCAACCAAAAAGCTCGTTAAGTTAATAAGACTTTCTCAGCTATGTTTATTGTTTGTCATAACTACATGTAGAAATGCGTGAGAGTTTACTAAAGTAATTGAGAGAGAGAGAGAGAGAGAGAGAGAGGGAGAGAGAGAGTAAGCAATGTACAAAGGAGTTAAACCAAAATACAAATAAGTACAATATTTATAATTGTAAATTATGAGGCGTTGCTCACAGCAGTCATATTTTTTCAAGTTATTACTTTAAAACGTTTTAATTTATGAGTACCATTTGAATACCCCAAATATTTTCCTACCTTCCTCATCTTATAAAAAATGTATTGATTGTGAAATATTATTTAAGCTTCTTATTACCGCTTACATCTTATCAAAAATTCATTGTCATATTTGTACGTAAGTCCTAATTTACACTAAGCAAGTCTTATTGCTAAGCTGATTAGTTTGTCGGAGAGAGAGAGAGACGAGGGGAACATACATTTTTCTTTTCCTCCTCGTCTCTCTCTCTCCTAAAACACTAATCAGCTTAGCAATAACACTTGCTGAGTGTAAATTAAAACTAAGTAAGTAATTAAAACTTTTAAATGTAATATTACTAATTAAGTTCGTTCATTGAAAAAAAAGTTGCTCTAAAAAAACTTTTTTTTTTGTGGAAGATGACATTTTTTTAAATCTATTTACAACTGTCACTTAATTTTTTTTTTTTTTTAATGTGAAGAAATAACATAAACAAGCATTACATATTTTAAAATTTTTCATTCAACAAATTCTTATGAAACTCATTACAGATGCTAAAAACAACTTAAATATAACAAAAACAAAATAAAATCCGGCAACAAAGAAAACAAAAATTTTAAAAACTTGTCCCAACTAAACAGAGAAACAAAGAATTCAATGAAATCTTTTAGGAAAATATAAGAATGGAAAAAACTTTATTTACCAGGGGAGAAAGCGTACGAGCGATGAAAGCTCCCGCTACAAGAAACATGACACAAATAAGCAAACTTAATTATAATAACAAAAATAGCTATCTCAACAGTACAATACATTTATTATTTAAATTTAAAAATATATGGCGAACATCGAGAGTGTCGTCTTGTAGAAATAATTCAAGTAAACACATTCCTGCCAATTCACAATGCAACATCATGTGCCGCTATAGCAGACATGAGATGTCCTTTTTTGCCTTGACCAAACAACATTTGTGGCTCATGTTTTTCATGTTGTTGATGACATTAATACACCACGTACAGTCAGTGGATGTGACAAGAAACACAAACAACACCAAAAGAGTTGAAGCATCAACAACCAAGCGTTATAGTCAGCTGTTGTCAACAAGTGGCCTGATTAGTATGCATGACGATGTGAAAAATTTGAACGATGATGATGATACATTTCGTCCATTTATACCCAAAGATCCGGAACAAATTTCGCGTAATGTATTTACGCCATCTGGCCAGTTTCGTGTCTTTCAGCCTATTGACACAGATTTAAGAGTTGGCGTGTCCACAAAACATAAAAGCGAAATGTCAAAACTATTAAACACATCTCTGAACCAAACAAACACAACGCCGCAAATGAATAGAAACCAAAAGAAATCTAAGGAAATTGTAAAAGCACATGAAAAGGAAACCACGCAAGCCAAGCAAACAAATTCAAAGCATTTTTTACATACGAAACAACAACAACAACAACATATAGAACATCATGACTTAGAAGTAAAACACAAGCTCAAGCACCAAACACCATACCAACATACACCTGAACAACACAACAAACAACACCCCACTAACGTGAACGATGATGCTACGAGTAATGAACAAAACGAAATTTCGAAATGGCATGATTTAACATCAGATTTGAAAAGTCTTGATGACTTGTTGCTCGAATATGTTGCGAATTATTTTGAAAAAGGCCTTTACGAGCCAACGCCCGGTCTTGTGTTTGAACTACAAAAGAATCACAGTGAAACTCTTCTAAATGAAGTGGCTAACAGGACACGCACTGAAAGACAAACTGCAGACATGGATGCCCAGGATAGAATTGACTTGCCACGAACATTGCAAACAGGACGTTTGTTATTTTTAACAGGTATGCTGTAAGGCACTTAATTTATTTATGTACATACTTTGGTTTTTATTAGAGTAATTTTTCAAATGTTAATCTTTTTATTGCCGCAACATGAACAGGTCTTAAGAAAGTTTTATGGCCAGTATTTATGGGCTTACAGATTCTGAAATCACTGCTCATCGCCATGTTTATACCGGCCCTCATTGGTTCGTTTACGAAATTGTTGGGAAAAGGTAAGTGTGTAACAGATAAAAAGAGTTAAAATAATTTATTTATTTAAAGGAATCTAAATTTAGAAGTTTTTTGTTTTAAATCTATTGTTGAGTTAAAAAAATCAACCACAAAATCGATTTTAAAATAAATTCCGACTTATTAAAATAAAAACGTTTTCAAAATTACATGATAACGACAGCTTTTCAAATATTCAATAGACCAAACTTTCCGATAGTGTTTGTCAAGGTATTTATAATTAACTTTGGTCTTATTGGTTCCTTAAAAATTACATGTGATAACATATAACAACTATTAAAACTAAGTAAAATTTTTAAACCATTTGTCAACAACCTTATGAGTTACAAAAACAAATTCTTTCCGAAAATTTTCTATAACGATATCTCTTAAATCATTCACCTGTGGTGCGATTCAGTAACTTTTAACGATCCGACAATCGTAAATTTTGTCGATACATTTTGTCG
This sequence comes from Tachina lurida, assembly GCA_944452675.1. NCBI lineage: Eukaryota > Metazoa > Arthropoda > Insecta > Diptera > Tachinidae > Tachina > Tachina lurida. The sequence goes on along the minus strand of OX101752.1, from coordinate 169,066,728 downwards.
CTTGCAAGAACGATTATGTGATTCTGTAACTTCTTTTTAACGAAAGTACTCAGCTGATATTTTGTGTTGATTTTTGTCGATAAAGTTAACAGCACATAAATTATTGTCGCTTAAATACCCACACAGCTGACATTAACCTACAGCTAATATCGTTAAAATTGTTACTGAATAGTAAATTTGATAAATTTTCGTGATAATTGTTTTAACGATGCGATTATCGTTAAAAAAAAGTTAGTGAATCGTACTACCGATCTGGTTAGAGTATATGGCCTTCGGCAAAATGTTTCAAGTTAAAAAAAAAAAAATCAATACCAAAAGTGGATTTGCTTAACGACTTGGGAAATTATCAAACTAAACTGATTTTCTATATTTATAATTTTGATTACGCTAAAGTTCGTATGGCTTTCTAAGCCAAATTACATGTGATAATTATTAATGAACAAATAAACACCAAAGTTAAGTGTAAATATTCTGACAAACACGTAGCAGAACGGAACAACTAGCTGTTTTCTAAGGCCACTACACCTTCATCATCAGCGTTCTGATTTTGATTTTGTTTCTATTGGTTTAGACTGATGTCAGTTTTTTCTTATTTTTTATGATATTTAAAAATTTAATTTCCTTTGTATTCAAAAAAGGAGAGTTGAGAAGAATTGATCTTTTTCATGAATTTAAATCGTTCATTTCGGTTGTTGCGCATTTTTACTCTGAACGGTGGAGTTTTTCTATCGCTACTATAAATGTATGTTTTCATTGTTTGCTTCCATATCGCCACCTCAGAATTGGTTTGACCTATCGACTATTTTTTTTAAATGAGTTATGTGTGGAGAAAATATATCTTGAATATCCTCTTTATGAAAGCATTTCACGAAATGTATTATGGTTTCTCAGATATTAAGCATTCATTTTGCTCTATATCAACTATTTTAAGGTGCAATAATTATTGTGAATGACGTCGTCGACATCACATCAAGACGTCAGTAAATATTCCCCCTTATTGCGAATGGCGTCGTCGACGTCATATCAAGACGACAGTAAAAATTGTCAATGGTCTACTCTTTGTCAACAACAATTGACTACTATTAACATGCTCCATTAATTTACAAAGCCTTAGAGATCAGTAAGATGTTGTCAATAAGAGCCAATTGTTGCCGATAAAGAGTAGACAAGTGACAATATATGCTGTCGTCTTGATGTGAAGTCGACGACGCCATTCACAATAAAGGGGATTGTCACTTGTCTACTCTTTATCGGAAACAATTTCAATACAAGTATTCAATCGAACAATTTGTGCTGCCACCGTGGGACAGGCCGTTAAATTTTTCCGCAAAACATATGTTGGCAGAAGTGGTGAAATTACAAAAAGAAAAATCTATCGGGTATATTTTGAGAAAATTTCGTCTTTGTCGTTTTTTCCACTTCGAATTATTGGAATATGCGCTAAACCAATTCTGGGGTGACGAAATGTTTTTTTTTTTTCAATACATTAGATACATATTTATGTATGTATTCAAATGGTATATATCGTTACCTTAATATAGAAAGGCCCTAAATCATTAATTTTATGAAATCGCGATTTTTATATATTTCGATAAAAGAGCATCTAATGAATCGGCAAATGCAAAAATCACGATTTAAAAAAAAATAGTTACTAAGGGCCTTTCTATATTAAGGTTACAATGTGTATGTATGTAAGGGAATGACACAAATCTACTTAAAAGCCTTTGCTGTCTCCTTAAGTATTCGTAATGTAGGAATAAAAAACAATTAATTATGTAATAATTATAATCACCCTTATTCCAGTTGTCGACATCGACGTCACTTGAACACAATACAAAAAAATTTGCGGTTGTTCATTCGCTCTCGGGAAAAATTGTATGCTACTGACAATTTATTTCCGTTCCCAAAGCTCTATAAAGTAGCATAAACCTGCCAACAGCAGTCAGTTGTTTTTGACAACGGGTACACAAGCCCCAATTTCTTGGTATTGTGTTAAAGTGACGTCAATGTCGACAACTAGAATAAGGGTGAATAACTAAGTGATTAGTAGACTAAAGGCGTTAAAACTATCTTTTAACTTGACCTCATTTTCCATTTGTGAATAAAAATGTTTTTTTTCTAGAGTGTCCTATTAAAATATTCTTAAAAAAAATATGGAATCAATATTTAAAAATTTATATTAAAAGTTATTTTCTTGGTAACATTTATGGCTGTTTCACAATAACGAAACGAAACTTTCGACTGAAAATTTTTATTGAAAACAAGAATGAAATATGAAAACATGTTTTTTTTCAATATAAATTTTCAGTCGAAAGTTTCATTTCGTTATTGTGAAACAGGCTATTAAACTTTGTTTCGTTTCAGGCATTTCAACTGGTTCTGCTCCTCTATTTATACGTCCTATGGAGCCGCCACAAGAGCTTGATTTCCGGGATACTAATCTTGCTTTCGAAGAGGACAACAACTTTCTTACAACAAATGACGGCATAAAAGTAAACGGGCCATACAACTACAATAATCAACAGGGTTTGTTTAAAAAAACTATAAGAAAATATACATATTGAAACACTTCAAGACTCAAACGAAATTATTTAAGAAACACATTTACTTCCAGATACCGCGCAAATGCATAATGAGTATGTGTTTGATCCAGCCGCAAGTAACAATCCATTATCCTACACCCGCTTGGGCATGAATGAACGTCAACATCAACTGATGCAAGACTCCTACATGAATGCCTTGCAGAGTATTGGCTCAGCTTCATTTAAAAATTCGGGATCTTTATCGACTGGTTCGTCGGGGCTGGTGGCACCGATGGCTAAGCGACCACCACCGGCGGCCAATGTTAACACATTCCAACAATTCCAAAAAGTGCCCGATTCTTCGCTGCTGCTCTCCAATTATGATCCCTTTTATAGTCCTCTTTTGTCACGCCTGGATTCAGTGTTTGCACAATTGAAAATAAATTCCGACAAGGAGATCTGTCGAGAAAAGCTAATTTGTTTAATGTATGCAAATCCAGCGAAATATGCACCCTACAGCAATTTGGTGTCGGCCCAATTAAGTCGGTAAGTTGTTAAAATTGAAAATTCAATTTGCTTTTTACTTTAAGCCTACTTAGTTTCGAACTAACTTCTATCTGGCTTATTCATAAAAAAATATTTCTGTTTAATAATAGGTTTATGAAACAAATTTTCTATGGAAACTTGATTAATAAACCTTTTATAAAATCAAAATATTTTTTATGAATTAAACCCTATATATTTAATAAAAAAAAATCGACGATAGTGATCGAGTTAAATCTTAGTTCCGAAAATTTCGGCTTGAATTTTTGTATTTTTTATAAGCTTGAATTTGTATATATTTTAAAACTTTCTTGAATATATCGTGCCATAACCTTCAAAAAAGCTTAAGCGACATAATTCTCGAACTTAACTTTTTGAGACCATTTTAATTAGTTATAAAACATTTTTTAAACTATTGATAGTTAGGTATGGATCCGGTGACAATTCGTCCTTTTCTTAAGAGGATAGTCCTTTTTTTTAACACGATGTCCTTTTAAATGTTTACAATTAATCAATTGTCCCTTATTGTCCTTTTATTTTGATTACTAAATTTTTTCTTTAAACTCCAAAATTATAAGTTTTATTTTCTTAAAAAGCCGAAAATGTCAACATCAATACAATAGAAATTATAATCATCCAAATCACACTAAATCATAATCAGTCACAATTAAAAAATCCTAGATGTTGACGAGTGGCAAATACAGTCTCAGACAAAACCAAACGAATATGGCGCACCTAAGACCCAAATAAGATAACATATTAAATTACTACCAAGCTCATGTAGTTCCCGGTACCCCAACTAGCTGATCATCGTGCCTCCAGAGGCCTAAATATATTCCACACTTATTCAACTGTCCGCAGAGATCCTCAGACCTGTCGAGAAAACCCGATTTCTTCGGCTACTCATACCAACAAGTGGCTCTAGTAATAATGATAATTATCCAATTTAGATTCACCGGGACACAGCGGAGATGTTACAATTACAAGAAAATTGTGCCAAAAGTAATTTATGTTGATAAAGAACAATTATGAAATACAACAAAATTCTGTGGGAAATATGCAAACAACAACAAAATCGCATAAAAGTGGAAAGCAAAATGTTAATATAATTCACCTGAAAAACTCCAAAAATTTCGAACTCCCCATTGGCAGCATTCAAATAAAAAAAATTTTCAAAAATAGTTTAAGACTACTTTTGGGATACCCTTTAACGTTTGTACACTAAAAACTATTTAAAGTCTGGCGCCTTATTATATGTGAAGTTTTTACACAAGGACATCTTTTCAAAATCAATACATAAGCAATTGGAAAATAAGACTTCTTACACTAACGCATAATTACTATTTGGCGTCATTAGATTTGATGAGGATTCTTTTTTGTAAGTTTTATTATCATTGTTGTTCAATATTTAATACCCAGAATCGCATTTAATGAGATAATTTAGATAAAATTTTATGAAAGTATTGTAGTGGAAGAAATACTTCTTTAACGATTGTTAATTTGAATTTTAAATTGATTTTTATTATATTCAAGACAAATCGAATCATTATGTTTGTGTAATTTAAGCAATTCTTCTTATAGTTTCAACCCATTAAATATTAATTTCGCATGAACAGTATTCAATTGCTTGCTTATACTCTCAAGCACGTCTACAGCTTCTTCTTGTCGCCATAATACCAAGAACATGTTTTCATTATTAGTTTTGCCATTTAGATTAATAAAAGGAACATAGTTCCCTTAACAAAACTTTATCGCTGCTTAATTAAGTGGACAGACAAGTGAAGGTCATTACAAATTAAAGCAATAGGAAGCCACATAGCAGTAATAAGTTTTTATTGAGTATTTTCATTGATTTGTGGCAATATTTTTGTCCCACACATTATTTATAATTATGTTTTCAAAGGTCAATAGATCAAAGCACTTAGCCATTATTTGGCCACCCAAATCATAGAACTGCAATGAGTAGTGAGTACGCGCACTCATACTTATTGCAATGTTGTCTATGAATCATATTCAGTCGAATGTTTGAGGTGCGCATCGAACTCATACTTAGCAACATTTATGATGTTGTTGATTTCGACTCTACTTAACTCAATGCCTATGGACGATGCAAAATACGTATGATTTACAATGCGAACTTCGCATACGAACCTTAAGGTTCTCATTATGAGGTTATGTTGCTTTTTTTTGCACGAATTGAAAAACAGCGCTATTTCCTACTATTGTATACTACTGGCAAACTTTTTAATGACTAAACTTTTAAATAAACATACTTGCAAGTATTTTCCTGGAAATAGAAATCAAACTGTGTTGATTTATAAGTGTGAGTGTGGTATGACTATGATATCAACGTCGCATTCATATTTATTTCAACCTATACTTGTAAATCAGTGCCATCGTGAGTATGCGTAAACCAAATGATGTCTACTCACTTATATTTAAAATTTCATGAGTCAGTATGAATAGCGAAAAAATGATTTATTGCCGATCACTGACCCAAATACATTATATAACAATGTTGCCTGCATCTTTTTTATTTACGAGTATTAAAGTCAATAAACCATTTTATTGCTCTAACATTATTCCTCTTGTATACGGGGGCTTTTTGATTAGACGGAGCTAGAACTGAACCATAAATATAAAAGGTTTTAAAGACTATTGAGGCATTAGATATTAAAAGAGTTTTGTGTGAGCTATTATAATTCAGGTTAAAATACACAGAACTCTTCCCATGTCACGTACTGGCAATTTGGGAAAATTATATGATTTATGTAAATCACATAAAATACATGAATTATTATTATTTACTTGCATGTATGAGAGAAGTCAATAAAATCCGGTAAATTTTTCATGCCCTAATATAATGAGTTGTTTTTTTTTCGTTATCTATGATAACTTCTCTTGAGTAGGAGAACATTAAAAAATTTTAAATAATTTTTCAGTTTTAGTTAGCAGTTTAAAAATTCTCAACTTTCTGCATGTATGTACATATTTATATTTTAGAGATCTTCAAAATGCATTCAACACTTCTTCCGATTTCTGGTAGTTCATCTCCCAAATTTGAGTTCTTGGGCAAGAAATAATGTCTGCGAATTTCAGCTTAAATTTATAAGGTACTGTAAATTCTTATTAGGGTCTTAATCATTTTTGCTTTGCGTCCAACACGGCGATTCACACAGACACTGTCACTACAGTTTATACGGCTGCAACAGTGAATACAGCACTACCGGCAACAACCGTAACATGATCCACTACTGGTGAAAACTTTTTCTGACTGCCCAAACTTATCTACGATTTCTGAAAGACCTGACCACGTACTTGATTCCCCAAACAGTACCGCAGCTCACGACGACCGTGAAGGGGCAGGAATCAGTCCCATGATTCAACTCCTTCAGATGTCGGGAGTATGCAAAGAGTTGTAAAAGCGTCTGTTGGAATGTGTCAGTCCATATGGCTAAGGAAGGTAGACGTATAAATCCAAAACACCCTGAGGGAAGTCAAAGAGGCGATTGTAGCAGCTGCATCCTGCCAAGTAGGCTCTGCACATGCGTCGGTTGTGGGCATCGGCAATAGTCCTGCTCAGGAGCAAATAACTTTTTCCCAGCCGCCAGTTGGTTTCCTGCTTCTACAGTGATTGGGCACGCATACACGACACAAGCACGTATAAATACGTATTCACAGGTGCCTTTGTCTATGCCACCGTTAATTCCAGCACCAGGGGCTAGAAAAGCAGTGAATGGCATGAGATTGGAAGTCGAAGCACCACAGGTGGTTCAGCAACCCACACGTTATTCACAACAACAATCACAATCACAACAACAGCCACCACCTCCTAATGGGTGGCCAGAAGTACCTTCTACTCGTCGGCGGGCTTTCGATAATATTCGTCCACATGAGGCAACTCATACACAGCCAGAGTTTAGAGCCCAGCCTACGTACATATATCAAATTGAGCCTGATGAAAATGGTCGCCCAGGTGGCTATCCATCGCCAGGAGGCGATAGGACTTACGCTAATATGGCACAAGCGGACTATTCACTACAGCATGGGTGGGATCCCCCAAATTTTAGGCCGGATTCACGATATCCGTTGACACCCAGTCAAGGAACAGGATGCGGCCTGGGTGACCAAGTAAATTTGTCCAAATGGAGGATAAAGTTTGACGGCACTGCTCAGTCAATGAGCGCGGAAGACTTTATTTTCTGGATCGATATATTGCAGCAGTACTGTAGTGTATTTAATGACTGGCGCCTTAGTTTTCATTTGCTTCTGCAGAAGCAGGCCTTGGACTGCTTTTGGAACTTCGCGAAAATGAATCCAGTTAAAATGTGGGATGAAATGTTAAATGCTTTTCTGACTCAATATAGGAGGTATGAGACTTTCAACTGCAAAAAAAAAATTATGGACAGGAGGCAGGGTCCTAAAGAGTCTTTTAAAGATTTTTACAATGCCGTATTGAGGTTGGGGAATCAAAAGAGCTCTCCATATTCAAAAAGGGATTTAGTAGAGATCATGAGGAGCAATTTAAAACCCTCAATGGCCCTATTGTTGTTCTCTATTAAGGTGGAAGGGCTCAACGATTTTTGCCAGCAAGCCAAGAGGGCAGATATCCTCATTTATAGTCAAAGGTCGCAATATCAACAACGCCAATACATAGCACCGCGAGTGCATGAGCTGGAGTATGAGCAGGAGTTACCCAGCGAGGAACTGGAAATTTGTAGCAATGGACGCCTGTTTGGGACATCTAATTAAAAACATATGAGATGTCATGGAAGGGAGGGTAATAGAGCCTGACATAACATCAGCCAGGCCCTTTGCTAAAAATGACTGGTTAATAAGGAGAGACAATAGGAAAAGTGTTTGCTTTGGGCCTCATACTTTTTTTGTTTTTAAATTTTATTTCTAAATGCTGGTATGATTAAGTCAGAATACTTGCCTTCTAAACCATTGTGATACACCCAGGACTCTGCCTATACGAAGTCTCCACCATCAAACCAACCAGAGCGCGATATGAAACTATGAGTACTAACAGTCATTAAGCAGCTCTATATTAAATTTGAACAAATAAAATGTTGATTGATTTGCCATGGATAAACGTATAGTCTTGCGGTTCTTTGTGAAATTTTGTTATCAGTCACAAAAACGTTGCTAAAAATGGTCTTAATAACATCATGGGTCTAGTCACTTTGTGTGCAGCCATATTATGCAGTTCAACCCAGAGAATGACAATCAATACTCAAAGAAACTATATTTAAGTAAACAGCTGATCGATATTTTTATATGAAAAGTAGGTTACGCTACATTACATCTCAATAATCATTCCTATTACTTTTCACATAACAATAACGATCAGCTGTTTCCTACTGTTAACTGCAACAACTGAACCTTTAGTTTTAGTAACTGCGTTTAATCATAATTGTAGCGCAAACAATTCGTACTCTCACATATATTCTCTCTCAAGCAACTACGACTATAGCCGATTCCAGCATACAAGAGTATCTCTACTTCGTTTAAAACTAAAATGCGTTACAAAAAAAAATAAAAAGGCACATACATATCATATGCATTGACTCTCTCTCATATTTATAGTCTGAGTATGCGTATACTCAGGATATTTTACGCATCATTCATCACCGTATACATAAATTTTTTGGTGAAAATGCAATGGAAAATGTATTTTGGATTTTTGTGTAGGTATGTTAATAAAATAGCTCTGTGTATACGCATGTGTAGCCGATTAATGGTCAGAGTATTTTGATACTCATGCGTGTGATTGTAGCTCATACTGTTTTTACATTTTAGTTATAGTTGTTTGTGCTGTTGTTTATAAAAATAGTTGTTGGATGTATATAGTTATACGTATTCAGTTTAAAATTAATGCATACATTAATTTTAAGTTGTACTTATTCATAGTTGTTTGACGACCAATACTCAAAGAGTACTTAAATCCATGCTTCATTAATATTTTGGCATCTTTGGTAAAAAGTCATTGTATTTAACCCTTAACGTTTGTACAAAACCCGAGATTTGTTTTTCTATTTCTTAAATCAAAATAAACCACATTTGCCTCATCTAGGTGAGTTCATAATAAATTTAATTTAAAATAAATTTACACATTTCATATTAAGTGAAGCCTGCTGTAAGCTTATCAATCCTAGAAATTCTCTGAAAGCCTTTATGCTCTGGGATAATCCAAATATTAAACTGCTCTACCATTTCGTCTAGAGATGATCGGTAGTCGGGTGCTGTTGTTGTTCTTAGAAGCGGGGATTCTAATGCCACGAAAGTCACTTTAACTACCATTAAGTTTAAAAAATGTCTGTAAACAAATCCATACCTTATTTTTAACATGAGAACTATTTTTATTTTATTTAAAAGTTTTTTATCTTTATCCTTTATTCTGTGTTTTTTTTAGTGAGCTTAATGAACTGCGCAAACCCACCTCCGATAATCCCGATATATTGAGATTCTTTAAGTACATGCGAGCTGCCAAGGATGGCCAGGATGGCGTCGACTGCGAAAAAACTTTTGATAGCTGCACAGAGTTTAAAGATTTCGAGAATCCGGCAATGGTATCAACTTATCACGATATCAACAAATTGGTACAAGCGAGGAAATTCAATAGTAAATAAATAATAAGAACTCCATCGAATCCTTGGTAAGGTGGCAGGCTAGAGACAAACCAGCAAGGAGGGAAAGAAGGAAGAAAGCAAGCTTTAACAGATCCTATAATTATATCATTAATATAAAATGAAATAGTTGATGAAAGTTATCTTTCACTAAAAATGTATTTATTATTTTTCCATTTGGCTCTTTCTGTTTGCATGTTTGGATAACATTTGTTTTAATGTTGTTAACTCTGTTCCAATAACGTTAAAAATTGTCAGCCATAGTTTTTAAACTATTTATAAATGAATACTTGAATAACTTATTATTATTTTAAAAATTTTTCCTTATATACATATCTATTTATTTAATAATTTATTTATCTGTCTTATTATTAATTCTTATAATTTTTTTACCTCATTTTAATTAGAATATTCTCTCCTTTTATTAAGCTTAAGGTTTCGAAATTTTTTTTTTTATATTTGGTCCTTTCGCCAATCCTTTGTGGCTTCTTCAGGAAAATATTTAATTTTAAATTTAAAAACAAGAGATTTTAAGTTTAATAAAATTAAAGAATATTATCTGTCTTATTTTTAACCACATACATTTATCCTAATAGCACAAATTCTTGTTTTGCTTTAGGGTTACAGGATAAAGGTTTTTCTTTCGAGTTTAAATATACTCAAACTTTTTGTTTTTACTAAACAATCATACTTTTAAAAACTTGGTGCAAACTTCCTTTTTAGTTCTCTATATCTATATATAGTTTGTATTTCAGTTTACGTTTTGCTTTTTAATTTCAAAAAAGGAGCAGGAGGTTATCTTCACTTTATAACTTATTAACTTTTGAGCGGATTTAAAAAAAATATTTGCTTGGGGGGTAAGGCTGTCATTTTGTATCATTGTAACAAAAGTGGGCGGTACCACGCCCACTAAGTTTTCTTTGATTTTACGATATTTTACTTAACGGACTGCTGTGAACCTTAGCACTCTCTAAAGGCTCTCCTAATGACACTGTTTCGAAGTTAAAAAAATGGGCGACGACACGCCTCTAAGAACTTAATATTAGCTTTCACATGCCTCTGCTTAAGCAATTTTTATAAAACTTGGCACACGCTTTAAGCTCTAAAATAATACATAAATTCGCGTTTTAAAAAGTACGCCCATTAAAATTTAATATTATATTTCACTTGCTTCTACTTAATTGATTTATACGAAAACTTGCACACACCCTCAGATTGGTCCAAGAAAGGACCAATCTGGCACTAAAAAGTGGAGGGAGTCACGCCCTTGAAAGGCTATTATGCAATTCCCACGAAACTTGGCAAACTGTTGCGGCTCTTAGAATAAAATATTTTTTAGCTTAAAAAAGTGGGCGTCGCAATGCCCAGCCTACTTTTATAATAATATTAAGATTAGAAAGAAACATATAAATCTAAAAATATATCACAGCTGAATGATAGAACGTAAGTTGGAATAAAGAACTTTGAATGCAGGACATACATACAATATTTATCTCTCTTTTAATTTTTATTCCTTTAACAAAATCTGATTACTTACTGATAGTTAGGGTAGAAACTTTCTGAATTTAATTGCAATTTATGTATATAATTATATGCTACTGATTTCTGCAAAAAAAAAATACATTTAATTTCTATTGGAAAATTTTAATTGTTAGATTTTAAAATAATTAAATTCAAAAACAATTTAACTATTGTATTGATAAAAAGCAATTAACAAAATCGCCTTAGGAAGTATTTATAAAACACTCAATTTATTATTTATTAAATAAATTTATGTATTTTAAATAGTTTTTATTGAAAATAATCATACAAAACAACAATTCTTCATTACATCAACTAGCAATTAATATGAAATTTAATAAATAGAATTTAAGCCAATTAACTCTTCAGTCACTATTAAATATTTATAATTATTGTTGTGTAGAAAATTTTATGAATTTATAAAATTTAATAGAATTACTGCCAGTTTGTGTAAATATATAAAAAAAAATCTTAGTAATACACATATTTATATTAAAAAAATAAAATAATATATAAAGTTTGTTTGTATTTTCAATATAAATATTACAAAGAAAATTTCCTTCCGCATTTAGAGAAACAAGCAGTAAAATCGTTAAATAGAATGTTTTCCTCTTTAGAAACTGAAAATGTTCTTATAAATTAATTTAATTTTTTTTAAATGCATGAAAAGTTTGATTATTTGTGAGAGGGGGGGGGGGGACGTGACGAATTTTTTCGAATTATTTATATAATTAGCAGGAGATTATCAGCTATTAAACATGAAATTTTAATCAAATGGAATGCGAGAGTTGCTTTGCATTGTATACACAATTATTTATTTGCCAGCGGCAAATTAATTTTTGCCTAATCGGGAAAAGCTATTGTGCTTGGAAAAATAAAGCGACGCAATTAGTTAAGTTTCTGAAATAACACGAACTAAAACTATGTAAATATGTACATTGTACATATACAAACATATGTATACTTTATGAGTCGCACATTCAAATTGTGAAAATTACAAACGGAATGACAAACCTATATATACGGGTACCCTTTACCATTTTTTGGTGAAGGGTATAAAGAGAAAATAAATGCAATTTAGGTACAAAGAAAAATTCAAATAAACTTTTTATTAAAAATTAAGCTTCTTATTAGCAAGCTGTTAAAAGTATACATACAATACTTTTTGTGAGAACAGCTGTTAAAAGCACTAAGGCCTTGGGCACTTCTTGTCACCTTTAGAAAAAAAACTAAAAGTGTTTTTTTAAACATTTCAATTTGCAAGAAAAGAATTAAAGTACAATTTTATGTGCAATTATATCTTCGCTGTTTTAACTAACCGACCAAAGTGAAATTTTTTTGAAAAATGAGCTAAGTCCACCACTAGACTTTATGCGTCATAATATACCTTGTCCACAATTTGTATGACTGTTAACATTACTGTCGAGCCTATAAGGGCACTGCTACACGTTCAATATGTATTGAACGCGATCCAGTATCGTGATATTTATTGAACGTGTAGCATGCAGTATTGATGGATCGCGATCCATATCGCAGAAAGGCCTAAATTATGGAATGCAGATCACGGATCACGGATCGCGTGAGATATATTGAATGTGTAGCATTTTCATGATATTAGATCGTGATACTTTAATAAGAATTGAAATAAAACAAATGAAATAAAAGACGGGGTCAAAAAAATTTAACAAATAAAAATTAAAAAAGTTTATTACATTTGTGTAAAGTTTGTTTTAATAAAGGGTAATGGCAGAAGATAGTGAAAGCGAATGGGTTCTGCCGGTAGAATCGGAATTAACGATCGAAAAAAAAATTATTTTAAAACCTTATTTTTAATTTTGAGGCATTGCCGGCGTTGTGGGACTCGTCGGGTAAAGGCCGGAACAGAATAGAGTAAATGTAGTAGTAGCTGAAGCTGACGACGTAACTGGTAGCGCAGCAAGAAAAAATGTGAACAGCATATTGAAGCTTTCTGCATGGTTACCAAATATGTAACTTCTTAAAAAACTTGCAAGATTATACAAGAATAATATGTGAATTTGTTCAATTCACTCACATGCTCGAATTAACGTCGTATGTGCTGTCTAAAAATCAATAAAAATTGCTAAATATCTGATAACTAACACCAGAAAATACATTCTAAAGCAACGAAATTTGAAAATTCGCAAAAATCGCAATATTAGAAAGAAATACTAAAATTTATTAAAACTCGGTAAAACTGTAAGGCAAGCAAACATTCCGCTAAAGTCGCGAAAATTATGAAAATTTGCAAAAAAAAACTTGCTAAAATTTTAACGATTGCAAAGCACAATATTGATTAAAAACCCTAAAAATATAAGATAGAAAAAAAAATTTGGTAAAATTACGACTATCGCGAAAAAATCGATAAATCGCGAAAAGTTGCAAAATTTTAAACAAGATATAATATTGATTACAAGTTGGTAAAACTGTAGGAAATGCAAAAAATTCGGTAAAAATCGTGAAAAAGACGAAAATTCGTAAAAAGTAGCTAGCAGCGGGATGATAACAAAGTCTAATATCGCTTAAAAATCGGCAAAAATGTTAGAACTCAGAAAACATGAAAAAAGTCGCTTTTATCGCGAAGTTTGCAAGAAATTGCAATTGACTGAAAATCTCAAAAACTCTAAGGAATGCAAAAAAATCGCGAAAATTACGAAAATTTGCAAGAACTTACTAACAGCGGGATAATAACGAAGTTTAATATTGTTTAAAAATCGGAGAAACTCTCAGGAAGCTGAAAACATGCAAAAGTTACTAATGTCGCAAACTTTGCAAAAATTCGCGAGGAGTTGCAAAATCAGAAACAATCCCTACAATTTATTAGAAATCGCCAATGCGATTGACAGCTTGCAGCGCTACTCGTTACGTTGTATTACAGCTACTATTCTGTTCCAGCCTTTAAGCTTATTAATAAATTTATTATTAATAAACGATCCGCACAGCACAAAAATAACATAAATACTGACGCGATAAATATTCAACATGCAGCATACGCTCGTGATCCATCAATCCATTAAAATGGATCGCGATCCAAATATCACAATATATATTGAAGGTGTAGCAGTGCCCTAACAGCAAATATATTTCAGACGTTTCCATAAGAATACATGTAGAAGTAATCACAAAGCTGCTCTCCTGTAAAATTTTAAAAATGTTAGATAGGTCAGTTAGATAAAACAGCTACGATATGTGCAGAGATAAAAAATAGTAAATTATACCTATAGAGGATTTATGTATATGTAAGTTGGCATCCACTCCCATTGCTAGGAAAACATTTAGATTTGCTAGTACAGCAAATAGTAACACAAATAAAACTTTAATCCATTTTTTTTTTCAAATTGCAATATTTTTCGAAAAAAAACTGTTAGTGACAAGAAGTGTCCGAAGCCCTGGTGCTTTTAACAGCAATTCTCAAAAAAAGCATTTTATGTATACTTTTAACAGCTTGTTAAAAATAAGCTTAATTTTTCAAACAAAAAGTTCATTTGAATTTTTCCTGAATGTACCTGAATTGCATTTTTTTTCTCTTTATACCCTTCACCAAAAATGTCAAAGGGTATATATAATTTTGTCATTCATTTTGTAGTTTCCATAATATGAATATGCGATCCATAAAATATATATGTATATATCTATATATTCTGGCTCCTTATTAAAAGGGAAGAAAAATAAGCAATGTCCGTCTGAGCGTCTGTCCGTCCGTCCGCCTGTCTGTACGTGAAATCGGTTTTCCGACGCTCCCAGAAGAGCTTCGTTCTTGGACTAGTGTGAAATGGCCCTAAATAGATTAGTATTGAAAATCCGCAAAATGAAACGAACGAATGGTCTCAGAGCTGGAAAACTTACACTTTATTTTGCCATATAAAAGTAACTGTCTAAAACTAGGGTTTGTATTTTTTTTAAAGAAACTTATCCTATCAGCCATGTCACAGAAGTAGATGGGTAATGGGGGCCTGAGTCCTGTTTTGGGAATTCAAAACCGGGAAAAATCAAAAAGGGTGGCAACCCTGTTACAAATGGGGGGATTTTGGGGATTTTCATGCTGAGATTTTTTTGGTGGTGTGTGTGTGACTTTGATTCTTTGTGTATGTATGTATACTTGTGTGTACAGCTTTTGTTGTTATTGTAGAGAAGCGTTGTGCTTACAGTGTATGGATGTATGTATGTATATGTGGGTATGTATATGTGGGTGTGTGTATGTGAGTATGTGTATGTATGAGTATGTGTTTTTGTATTTACTTGTATGTTTGATGGTGTCCAATACTTTTGTTGTAGTGGCAGACAATCATTATACCCAGTAGGAAATGTTGATGGTGAAAATGTGCTGACTAGCTTTTGACTAGCTTGTCATCAGTACTACTATATAATTATACCTCATACAATACTTTGTACTATAGGCATTTAGCATGTGCTTGTCATTGAAAATATACTAGTCACACTAAAACAATTGATTAGGTAGTGACCACGTAGTTGTTATGGGGTCATGAGACATACTAACCAGACAGTTAGTTACCGATACATATCTATAATTTACGTGCATACAAATGTATGAATATTGACAATTCCACCTCTCTCCTTCTTTTATACTGACGGATAGTAGAAAACTTATTAAACCAAAGTTGTAACTAGAATTTTAGTTGACACAAAGTCACTTGCTCCCAGTCTGACTGCAAGGTAGTGACAAGGGATCTGTGTATTTGTGTGTATGTAGTGATTGTTATTTGATAGTCTTTGGGTAGCTGTTTTGAGTTATCGTTGGTATGCTTATGTAGGGTTATTGTATTGCATTTATGTTTGCGATCTCTGGGGAAATAATCTAATAGCTACAGAGAGTGGCAACCATGTTGTCAATGGAAGTGGGTAGGGAATGTATTTGGTAATGTATGTATATGTTGTTGTATTAATGTATGTGATTGTATCTATTTTTACTTTGAAGAATATCATTGCTTGTGTGTATTGTTTGGCCTGCGAGAGTTTTTCATACATATTTACAAATGAATGTGTATATGTTTTCTAGGCTATTGACGTTGCTGTTCTTATGTAGATAGAAAATATTGTGTTGGCATAGGTTTTATATATACAAGTGAATTTCAGATGTAAAATGTTTTGAATCAAATCAGGTTGATAAGCAGATTTTTTGAATAGGGGTAATGATATTTTTATTTCAGTATATTTTAATTTAATGTAATAATTATAGGAAGTAGCTTTTGGAGACATACACCAAAAATTTTACTCATACCTTTGTATTACAAACTGATCCTAGCGATTTTGATCTGGGTGTTGCTGTGTATATGAATTTCATCATATATCGTAATACCATCAGATAAATTAGATTTGACGTCTACTACACGATTATCATATGAATTATGGGAATTTGTATGTGTGTGTGTATGTGAGTATGTATGTATGTATGTATGTATGTGTGTGTGTGTACGTCTGTGTGTATGAATTTCATAATATTATAAAATTTCATTATGTATGTTTGTGTTTGTGTATTACGTCATCACTTTTTTGTGTGTCATGCCAGACATTTGGTAGTATAAAATATTAGCATATATGTATGTATGTAGGTATCAGAACTTTTTTTTTTTATCCTAGTATGTTTTTATACTTATTTTGCTTTATATTTTGTCATGCTTAAAATTGTCCAGCTTTAAAGTCTCCCTGTGTGAAATTTGTTTATATTAGAGATTTTGTTTATTTAACTACGTCCGACTTCTTTGGCTGAACTTCTTTTCATACGATCATGGGAATTTATAGTTTCTCTGTCCATAATAAGTTCGTTTAGCTTTGGTATATGCTTTGAATGTAAGTGTGATTGTTAAGATCTAATAAATACTTGAGTATTGATAAGAAATTTGATATTATGTGTCATATGTATGTACATATCTACAAATTGATTTTATGTATGTATGTATGTACATATAAATATGTGTTTGACTCCGTGCTTGAATACATTTTTTTGTTGTTGTTGTAAATATTCGCCTGGTTTTTATGTATAGATGTGAAATATCTTCATAGTTTTTTTATTTGAATTTAAAAAACGTTGTTTTAATTTTTATCTGTATTTACTTAAAAGTGTGTGAGGATTTTCTGTTTTAAGTAAAACTGAATTCCTTAAGATACATACTTTAGAGTAATAGTAACTATAATAGAAATATTTCCTTTATTTAATTTACATTTGTTTAAAGTTGATGCAGCCTAATAGTCATTCTTAGAAATGTTTTGATATAAAATTTTTTTCCAGCCGTAGGCTTTTTCACCACCTTTTACATTTATTTTAGAACATCTTGCGTTGGCTTTTATAAAATTGCAAACGCTTTGAAATGAAACTGATCCAGCAGTCCAGCTTAGGTGATGATAGTTTTTTGTTAGTCAGCTTGCTTCTTTTTTTTTTATTTAATTTTTTTTTGTTGATAAACATTTAAAATCAAAAGGGAGTTTTATATTTAAATTATTATATTCTTAATTGTTGAAAACAATCACTTCTTCTTTTCCGAAGAAATTATTTGAATTACTTTTGAAACCTTACGCGACTATAAAAATTATGTTATTTTTCATATTGCTTAATTTATAAGACTTTTAGAATTTGACATTTGATGGCTATATATTCTAGTATATGATCATGAATAAGAATACAGTAAGCTGATTTCTTTGCTTACAATTTCAAATTAAAATTTTATTCAATTGTCCCGCTATTGAATAAAAGGAGCTTTTATCTTAAACTCTGGTACAGTTATATATAGTAGCTTTGTTGAAATCTTAGATACATATAATATGTAGATTAAAATAACGTTTATTTATAAATTTTATTTTAAGATCAGCATCATATGGATATGTAACTGAACTTAAATGTACTTTTAAATTAGTTAATTCATAATGAACAATTTTATTTTCTTTTTGACTAGCGATCAACACAAAACGAAGTCGTTTTCTTACAATTTAGGTCTGGCCTCTCAACTGCTCCTCTAGTATACAATATAACTTTGTATGTCAGCATTTCTGTCTACTCTTTGTGAGCGTTAAGGATAATTAAATTTTAAACTTTTTATTCTTCAAATTGTGTTACTTCATACTCATAATATGTTTACATTAATAAGGTACGAGTGTATGTTTATTTTATGAAAGGTGAGGTCCTATGACTTTTATTTGATGTTCTGTGATTTTTTTTTTTCTCATTTTACTAAAGTTCAGCGTACTGCGTATATATTTCTAATATATTTAAGTGAGCTTTTTGTACCTGTCAGACAGAGTGAACGTATCAGTTGGTCAGTCAGTCTCTCTTTTTATTTTATTAATTTTTTCTTCTAATGTGTCACTACTATTTTTTCAGATTTTACTACTTGAAATAGAAAATATTTATATAATTTTAAAAGTATTAATATATACATACATATAGGTAAATATATGTATGTACGTAGAAATTAGTTCATATACAAATAAATACACCTTTAATAATCAATTATTCTAGAAAATCGATCTAAAATAACACATTTACCTCCATCATCATTTCACCGTCAGTGTGTTCATAAAGTGTTAGAAACATTGGAATATCTATGTTTGGGAGAATTTTTACTTCAAGTGTTTCTATATAAGGTTTGATGGTTGACCCCTTGACGATATTGTGGTTAACGTAGGCTGCGTTGTATCGCATTCAGATGTAATCATTTCTTACTTAGAAAAGGTCCTCATCACCATCAATCATACCTGTATACAATACATTCATTAGTTGAGTTGATCCAGATACAATTGCCTTCTACAAATTAATGATTAGAAAAAAGCTTTCTCATCACATTCTAACAGGTTTAATATTTTGCTAGCATGCATGCTTTTATCAATAGTGAGGCGAGAGTCCGACATTTAGTGGTGTTTCAATTAAAAATCTATACAATTAGAATTACGAATTCACTCTTTTGAATTTTTAACAAAGTATATACATATGTACATATGTATTTCATTTCTCACAGTCTTGAAATTTTTTTCATTACAAAAGTATGACGTGAGGATTTTTTTTTTTTTTTTAATTATACATGCTTCGGCATGCTTCCAATATATTTTTTTTTTCGGTAAATTTATTTCATACTCATACAGATACAGATATAAAGTAAGATCTGTTTACATTACATTTTACAATTTATGCATGCTTCAGCATGATTCTAGTTGAAGTCTGTATTTATTTAGTAAGTTTGTTTGATACCCATTCATACACATGTACATTCATAAAGATTGGATATCATAGTCCAATTTTCTTAGTTTATCTAGAAATGAACAGTGAATATCTTTTATAATAACCCCATATTCACAATTTAAAATTTTGTATGCTATAGCTTTCGAAATGGAAAATGTACAACTCTTACTATAAAAAATGATAATATGATGTGCTGAATATTTTTAACGCTTAAGTTTTCACAATATTTCATACAGACCATCAAGTTTAGAGAATTCAGTACATTAAGCTAATAATCTTCCCTGAGACCTAACATTCCTAATCAATCCTTCAAAAAAAACCAATAAAAACTAGATTTTTCCTTTGTAATTTTATTTATATTTTCATTAAATTTAATCATTTTGTACATCTTCAAACTGTATTTTGCACCTTTTTCTCATTCGTAGAGTTAACTTTAATCACAAATATTTTAATGATGAGATGATCTTTCCTATTTCATGCACTGAGTAAATCTTTATATATGTATATCATTCCACTTATATGAACCATTAATGCTAAATTCTTAACACATAATTCCTTTTAGTGATCTATTAAATCATTCTACTATTGATGTTGTCATATTAAGTAATTTTTAATCCTATATTTATGCATGAATTTTACAGTATTTATTAAAAAATTCTTTACCATCATCTATTTGTAAGTTTTTTGGTACTCGTACCATTTCAAAAATATTTTCCATTGACTAAGTTTTCCCGAGTGCAGTTTTTATTTTCAACGATACTCACCATATAAACTTTAAGAATAAGTATATTACAGTCTACAAAAATCAATAATTTCTATTTTCTGTAGAATAGTTACCCACTTCACCTAAATCAGCTCCATAAAAGATCATCTATTCCATTCATTACATCACCACAATGCACAAAATGTTTTCGTGCTTGCTTATGGAGTTCGTTTACTAAATTTCTTTTTAAAGACATTGAGTTGTTTTACAGTTTTATGGAGAGTGTTGTGATCTACTTGATACACTTTCAGCTATTTATACTAAAATGTAGTTGATTTTCCAGTCTATAAATTCTATGGTTCAGCTGTTCAATTTGTTTGTCAAAAGTTGATTTAATTTTTAGAATGTCTTTTTCAATTTTATACCTATCTTCTATCTATAATTTTATATCATTTGTAGTCCATTAATTTGCATTTGAATATATCCTTGAATTATATTAATGCCTTAAGCTTTATTATTAATTCATCCTTTAGTTTCTCGATTTAAGTTTCCAGAAACAATTTACTGATAACATTATTCTCCGTCAGTGAATGATGATGATTCTCTATGTATACATTGGTAGAAATTATACATTTTATTTATCTATCAAAATCAAATTTGTCGTAGTATTTACACGTTTTATTAGTCATTAAAGAAAATAACCCCACTTTTAAACCCCATATTTGACCATCAACTTGTATTTTATCTTCATACAGTTTTAGATTTCTATCACCAAATTTCCATTCATTATTGAAATTTTTAGGTGAGCCATAGTTTGTATCTAATTCATTTCTTCCTTCCAATACTGATAAATCAGTATAAGTGTCTTCGGAATTGGAAGTCTGTGAGTAAAAATCACCTTCATAATCGTCACCACCATTTTCAGTATTAACATCATTAAATAAGATGCTATTATCAAATATTGTTCCTTATGCTAGGTTCTTTGGTATACTTGTCTCTATCTTGACTAATGGATTTTCAGCTTCTGTCTTCATTTTATTTTCTTCATTCATGGGAATTCTTTTAATTTTTTTAGAACTATTTAGGAATTCTTTCAGTGGTTCTGTTGTAGGTTTAAATGTATCTCTTAGTTGTTCACGTGTATCTATTTCACCAGTTTTTATACTACGAAGCTTTTTCTTCAAGACATTTCTTGTCAACACCAACTGTTTTAAAATTTTTTCATCCATGTTTAATAAATAAAAGGTATCAGCTATTAGATCAGGTATCAGCTATTAGATCAGGTATCAGCTATTAGATCAGCTTATCAGGACCTGGTCTGATTTTCAGATCAGCTTTTTAGGACCTGGTCTGGTTTTCAGATCAGCTTTTCAGGACCTGGTCTGGTTTTCAGATCAGCTTTTCAGGACCTGGTCTGGTTTTCAGATCAGCTTTTCAGGACCTGGTCTGGTTTTCAGATCAGTTTTTCAGGACCTGGTCTGGTTTTCAGATCAGCTTTTTAGGACCTGGTCTGGTTTTCAGATCAGCTTTTCAGGACCTGGTCTGGTTTTCAGATCAGCTTTTCAGGACCTGGTCTGGTTTTCAGATCAGCTTTTCAGGACCTGGTCTGGTTTTCAGATCAGCTTTTCAGGACCTGGTCTGGTTTTCAAATCAGGTTATCAGGTATCAAATCAGCTTATTAGGTAGCTGGTCTGGTTTTCAGATCAGCTTATCAGGTATCAGATGAGGTTATAGCAAATAGATGTATCAAGCTTAAAGTTAGATTAATAACTAAAGTAAATGTTTATGAAGAGTAGTTTATATAGTTATGAAATAGTCAAATTGCTTTCTGTAGCGTCCATCATTTAATTCATTATCTTTGCTAATCACCAAAAATCCATATTTATCCTTCCAACACTCTCGACAAATCTCATGAAACTTTTCATAACTCATATCGCCACCAACATGATCTCTATAAACATGCTTCATATTCGTCTCATCTTGTTTAAACATTATAATAACATTGGCATTGTCTCTTATTAAATGCTTGGGAATTCTAGTATAAGTTTGACACAAGTAGAATGAATCGACATCCCTATGTCGCCCCATACAAAAATATGTACGTATATTATTCTGCTTTTCACATGCAACATCATCAAATATCATAATTGAATTAGTTTTAGCTTCGTCAGGTGGAATAACTGATTCATTATCTGTAAATGTATAATATCCCATTCCTTTAATTGGTGAAATTAGTTTCTTCAGGTATTCATATTTGGGTTGATATAGAGATTTTGAGTATAAATAGATGTTTTCAAACTTGAGTCCATTAGGACTTTCTAGTAAGCCAATCATAACATTAGTCTTTCCACAATTGGATGGTCCAACTATTAGAGCACGAATAGAATTTGGTAAGAGGGGGCTATGCTTTATTTTTGAAGTGATGTTGACTGAATCGTCAATATTACGAACTAAAATATTTTTATGTTGTTTCACTAACTGCATTTTTGTAACTAAATACATTTTATAAATGTTACCTCTTATTATAGAAAAAATTAGATAATATGGTTATACGATATCAGAAAACGTTTAGTCATAAAAACACCTTCGTTGGAGGAGGTATAGTAGATAAAATAATAAACTCTCTACCTGTTGAACTTCATCTTCCGGGGTATCAGTACTGTGGACCTGGAACAAAACTACAAAAACGTTTAAATCGAGGTGACAAAGGTATTAACTTATTGGACTCTGCTTGTAAAAATCACGATATTGCGTATTCAAAAAATAAGGATTTAAGTACTAGACATAAAGCTGATAAAATACTTGAAAATTCAGCTTGGAATCGAGTTTTAGCAAAAGACAGTAGTCTTGCAGAAAAATCATTTGCATATATGGTTACTAACGCAATGAAAACCAAAACTAAATTTGGTATGGGTGTGGAGAAAAAGAAAAATGTTAAAAAGAACAAGCCAAATGATAAAAAACTGTTTAGAACATCAATTAGAGCTGCAACAAAAATACTAAAGAAGGAAAAACCATTAGATATTAACTCAGCTATTAAAATTGCACGAAAAACTATTAACAAATCATTAAAAGGAAGAAAGTCTCAAATTGTAGTTCCACGTGTAATACGTGTTCCAAAAATCGGTGGTTTTTTACCTCTAATACCGATTTTAACTGCTCTGGGTGCAATTGGTAGTCTAACAACTGGAGGTGCTGCCATAGCTAAAGCTGTAAATGCAACAAAGAATGCAAAAAATCAACTTGATGAAGCAACTAGACATAATAAAGCGATGGAATCTATAGCAGTGGGAAAAGGACTTTACTTAAAACCATATAAAAAAGGTTATGGTTTAGTTCACAAAGAGGAATCAAAAAACTCTTAAAGATGCTGCCCAACAGACCACTATCTGATGTGGACCTAAACCGTTTCTCTATAAAAATTCCATATTTTAGAGGAGTTTTCATGTTGAATACTCTACCAAAACGAACAAAGAAAATTGAATGTGGAATAATCAACTTAGATGTATCAACAGGACCTGGTACACATTGGGTAGCATACTATAAAAACAACAATGAAAAAGAATATTTCGACAGCTTTGGAAACTTACAACCTCCTTGGGAAGTAGTCAAATATCTTGGTGCAAATATAAAATACAACTATAATCAGCATCAGAATTTCAATACATTTACCTGTGGACATTTATGTCTTAAATTTCTTTATGAAATAACTGAAAATATTAAATAAAACACAAAAATTTATATTTTACAAAACTCTTTAATGTCTTTTTATTCATAATTTAAAATACATAATTAATATATTATTGCCAAACAGGAAATTGGGAATTTTGAATTAGAAATTCACTCAGCTCACTCTCGACAATTAGGTTTTCTTCACCTTCTCTACTTAGGCAATATGATCCGCTCGAAAGATCTTTGATATCGTCATCAGTTAAAATATTATATCGTTTCGGCAGGAACATTATATGTTTATTCATTTCAACTTTTAGGGTTGGTCCATATTTAGTTGTTACACGTAACACATTTCTAATAGTATATTTCGTTGAAGAATCAAGCTCCTTTACGTGGATTAAAGTTTTGTTATTTAGAGCATTAAATTTTGCAATTAGATTTGTTGTGGAGTCCATTTTTTTATTTTTTATATTTTATTTAGATACTTCTTGTCACTCTGAATGTTTAACTGGAAATAATCTTAAAAGTAGCGATGATGACTTCAAAAAGGCTAATCGAAAATAATTGTGGTGAAATAGTGAATAAGTGGGGGATAGTGATAGACAGAAAGAGATAGTTATAGAGAGAAAACGGTTAGAGAGAGATAGAGTAGTAAAAAAGAAATATGGAATAGAGAGAAAAGGGTTAGAGAGAGATAGAGTGCTAAAAAGAAATACGACATAGAGATGATAGTATAGATATTTTAAAGAACATATAGATATTTTAAAAATTTACAGAACAAATTAGTCTTAAAGGAACCTTCCAACATTCATCATCATTCATTCATCAGCAAATAAAATGAGTCAAATTAGACGTACTCTTAATCAATTTATAAGAGATTTTGAAAGCTTCAGGCTTTTTGATCATTGGGAGATGATAAAATGTTTCCAAAATATGCTGGATGAGAACGAAGAATATGGTGTCATGGAAGATGAAGACAACACTGAAGGACACTTCCCCAGCTGTCCTTGGTATCATCCTGAGTGTGAGGAGGGACCTGATACTTGCAGATGTACCATATATTTTTTAAGAAAAAATATACTAGAACATCTAATAATTGGCTATTACGAAATGTTTCCATCATTATAAATAAATTAAATAAAAATGAAATAAAATTGTATAAATAATAAAATAAAATTAAATTGAATTATAAAAATATTCCTTGATTTGTATTATTTTTTTCTAAAGGAAAACTAGGAATCATCTGTTCGAATATAAAATAACAGAAACTTGTATGTAGTGAAAAAATATGAGGATTTTATCCGATTATCTAAATTATTTCTCTTTATGAAAATATCTAATTGAATTTCATAATATTGTGAAATTCAATTTCTCTTGTGCAGAACCTCTCAAAGAAAACAAGACTGTGCATGTTTAAGTGACCTGAAAACAAGACTGTGCATGTTTAAGCGACATGAAAACAAGAATTTGCAAATAAGCAAAAACAAAAATTTTTGATCCAACGAAGTAAAGTCAATAAAGAAATAAAAAAAAACCACTCACATTTTCCATTCTTTTTTCAATAGTTTATTTACAATAACTTTTCTTAATAAATAGGATTTAAATACAATAATATTTCTTAGACTTTTTTACATTCATTTTAACAACAATAAAATAATTTTTCTTATTAAATAAGATTTTATATACAACAATTTTTCTTAATAAATAGGATACAAATACAATATTTTTTCTTAATAAATAGGATTTTATATACAACAATTTTTCTTAATAAATAGGATACAAATACAATATTTTTTCTTAATAAATAGGATTTTATATACAATTTAAAAATTAACTAATTAACTAAGATTTTCTTGCATTTTAGCAATCTCATCTAGCAACATGTCAAGTTCGTATTCAGGGTTAGTTTCCTTAATACGAAAATGATACCATGCATAAGTGTTTATATTATTTGATCTAATTTTTCTCTTATCATCTCCATAGCTTAATACTACCTTATTTAATTCGCTAGTATATAATTGATGTAGCTTAGATTTAAATGTTAACATACTATCATATACATTAATCTTATTAAATAGGCAATTCTTATATGTAGCTAAACTATATTTATCTAATATGGCTCTCTTTACCCCCTTCGATTTTTTAATATCATCTTGATTTTCTACACTAAATGAATACATTTTTGAGCGCAGCCCAACAAACTCTGTCATTATCTTACCGCAATTTTCATCCTTCATCATACCAATTACTTTTTTATTTACTATTGGGAAATTATAAATATTGTCTGTAGGATAATCCGATGTGTCAAATTGTTCATGAATGTCATTTTTTATGTCAGCGTAAAAGTCATCAGTCTTTATTGAATATATAAAAGAGTCAGTATCCATATAGTTTAATGAGAGGTTTGTCTTAAACTTAGGTTGCATGTACCCGTAATGGAAATTATACATTTTCCATTTTGACAGCTCGAGTACACAAAATCCTAAGTAAATTGGTTTATTGTAGCAGGTTTTGACTCTAGTCATTTCGATTGCTACAAGATCTTCAGAAAATATAGATAAACTATGAAAATTTGGTTTTGATATCCAATCTTGGGCACCCAAATGATTCCGATTCGTTCTCTCCCAACTATTAACAATTTTAACATCTCTCCTCTTATCCACATTTTCCATGGTTTTACCATACACTGCATTATTAAGTAGTTTGAAAAAATTTTTTTCAAAAGCATTTTTAGCAGTGGCTCTATGTCTGGTATTTAGGTCAATATAGCCTTTTAACCATGGAGATTGTTTAAATGCTAGAATACGATGAGTTTTCTTTAAAACTAAGCCATATTCTAAGCACTGTTTGAGAACTCTAAAGTGTATCACATATGATTGCTTTGTAGAGAAATCGGTTATCAACTTGCTATACTTCGCTTGCATAGGTTTCTTATTTTCAGCGCAAAAAGGAAGATCATTATGCAAGTCGTGTAAATGAGAGGGATAATCCAACGTAACCTCATAAATATAACCGTCTGTTCCATTATCAGCTATGCTGTTTGGATCCAGATTCAACTCGTCTTGTGATAACCATCTGAACCCACCATGAGGAAGATATTCCGACATCGCCCATCCATACAAATTGTTAGCGTCTAAATAGACGAGAAATTCTGAGGGCTTTTCTTTGTCGAAATCTTGCAAATATTTATTATTTGCTTTCGAATATCTTTGACTACACTGTACTATCCCCCCACGTATACCTTTTTTCATAAAATTGTACATGTCTATGTCTGTCAATAATTCTAACTCAATTTTTGTATATTTGAGCATTGCATCCCAGGAAAGGCCAGGTGCTGTATAATACTGACAAGGATCGAGCTCATAAATACCCTTACAAACTTTTCTAAAGTTCTCGAAAATATCTGTCAGTAAGAGGACGTCTGTTTTTAAGTAAAGTTCCATGTAATCTTTCATTGTTTCACAACCAAAAGTATTCCATACCTCTACAGCATGTGAGTATTCCTCTAAAGAACACTCTTTATTATTCAACTTATTAAAAAAATCACTGCGTGAAGGCAGCTGGCATTCATCTAATTTTTCGAATGAATTTAGGTACTCATATGGGAAAATACCTTTTTTCTTAATAAGCTGAAATTCTTTTTCTGATTGAAATAAGGACCTTATAGTGCTGAAATCATTATCCGACAAATTGCAGGCTAATGATTCCAAACTCTCAGCCATAAAGCGTATAGTATCAAGAAATCTTATTTCAAGCTTATGGCCATCACTCATTTCTGTGAATTGGGAGAGGGATATATAAAGTTCCTTATTGAGAGGGAGTACTTTCAGTTGCAATGAAATTTCACCTAATTCTTTAATGAAAAGATGTGAGTCATAATTTGAATAATTGTGGAAGTAAACTGGTATAAATTTGGGAATTTGGTAATTTAAATTACATTTATTGTGGGCTGCGCCTCTAAATTTGCCACTAATGTGGCAGTGATCTCTAACACGATCTTTGCCTAAAAATTTTTGGCAAATATGGCAATTCACCGCACTATAAAAATTATAAGTATCTGAAGGGGATAAAGTATCCATTTGTCTATTGTTAACTAAATAGTTATTATATATATCTTCACAATCCTTAATTAAATATTCTACAAATTTTTTGGAGGCATCTTCCCCCGTATATATTCTAAGCTTATCTAAATTATTACTATGGAGACACTTAATAAAATAACTAAAGGCACAAGGTGTGTGCTTTTTTATTAAATTTGTTTTACTACTTACACTATTACTTATATCCTCTAATACGCATTCGAAATCCGCGTAAATAACAAACGGGACATCCATTTTTCGTTGATGTCCCTTAAAACTAAGAATGGCATCCTCACCTGATGGCATAGTTGTGACTATCTTCCCACATTCCTCCTTATGTGTGCTCATCACGTTCTCCCTATGGGTATATTGGAGACAGCTATTGCAGAAGTGTAGTTTTTGTTTATGTGTGGTAGTCTGATTCTGTAAAAGTCTGTAAATAATAAAAAATAAAATAAAAGTTTATAAGTAAAATGTATATATTATAAAATATATAAAAGAAGTATATGTATCATTAAATTAAAGTGTACTATAATTTTTTTAACTTACTTTGATATGTTCTTTATCAAAATGTAGTGATGAACTTCACCATTTTCCAAAAGCAACAAGTTTACATGGCTATTTTTTTCGTCCTTGGTGACATAATAAGGACCAATAATCTGATTGGCCGCCTCATCATAGCCAAATACATTAATACTTATTGCTGGATTGTTCACCTCAAACTCTTTTATTTTGTTTAATCCTAATGGGAAGCGTAAATTTTTGAAATTTAACGCTACACCATTTCGCGTAACAATCGTCTCTGCAGCAATGTCTTGAATATTATAAGAACTGCAACGTTTTGCATGATCATATTTGGTAGTATCCATGGCAGCGATTAGGCACCACTTGAAGCAGTAGTCATCATCATTTTCAATGTTGATGCAAGCTTTTTTTCTTTCTAATTTTCCAGGTGTGGATATCCAGTTCGATCCTTTGACGAGCGAAGATTTGTTGATGTTAATTTCTGCTCGGACTATGCGTGACAAAGTCCAACCAGAATCTCGCTCTTCAAATTCGGACATTTTGGTTGAAATCTCCGCAACCTGCTTACGGAATAACTCTTCAATGCTATCTGCCTTCGTCAGCAAACTCATTTTGGCTACATGTGATATTATGCACAACTCCAATTCTTCTCCAACAATTTTTATATATTCTGCCACAATACTCACATGAAATTTAATTATTGCATGCTTACTTGCAAATTCTTGGTTTTTGTTTCTCTGCTGTTGAGTGTACTTAGTTTGCTGCTTTAAAATAATCGTAGACAAAGAAAATGATTACCTTGCAAAATATATATGTATTCTACAAAATATTCCACGCACAAGTACCCACGATCGCACATTCATACATGCACACATACATATACATACATACACATACATACATACATACACATACATACATCCATACATATACACACATACATACATACATACATACATACACATACATACATACATACACATACATACATACATACATATTTCTTAAACAAATACACAAAATATTAAATTACCCGCGACTATCAAGCTGGACCCCCCACACACAAGTATGGGTGTTCACATACATGTGAACACAAGTATGGGTGTTCACATACATGTGAACACATAAATAAATATTTTCTCTGATATTACTGATATAGTATTACGATAACAAATTTCTACAGTCTGGCAACACTGGCAATTTTCCCTTTGGTATTAGAAAAAAATAATAATCATGTTTTGCCGTCGGCATTAGGAAAATCATGTATTGCCGTAGGCATTAAGAAAAATATTCATATATTGCCGTAGGCATTAGGAAAAATATTCATATATTGCCGTAGGCACTAAGAAAAATTAATTTTCACTATTTCACCCCCTCCCCCCCATTGGTATTAAGAAAAATCATTTCATGATTTTCCCTTTGGTACTAGGAAAAATCATTAGTTTTAACTGTATTAAATATCTTTGATAACCAATATTGTTCTTCAATGTCGCACGTGACATCGATGAAACCCCTTAATCCACCCCACAAAAAAAAAAAAATAATGAGTTAGGGCCTTTCTATATTAAGGTAACCTCAAAAAAAAAATCACCCGTTCACACAAAGTTAATGTAAACAAAAAAACTCCTTATGTAAACAAAAAATTCCTTATGTAAACAAAAAGTTGGACGGACTTATTGACCCACCCTCGTAGGGTATCAAATTTCACAAATTTCCAAGAATTTTAAAATTTGGGTAATTAAAATTTCAAAATTTTAAAATTTTAATTGTCCCCGGAGCCCCAGTTCCCTACTACTCACAGAGTTCACTTCACAACAGTCTGCACACGTCTTAAATATTCCCGTATTTTAGTTTTCTTTTTTAGACACAATCTTCTATTTACAAAAATGGGGTGGATTGAACTCCGTTTCCGAACGGAATTGAACTCTGTAAAATGGCCGTATATTTCAGTACGATATTACACTGGCATTAAAAAAAATAAAAACAAATCGAAAAAACATTTCCAGGGTTGGGAAACCTAATTTTTTTTTATAAAAGTGACCTACTAAAAGTAATTTTTCCTTTTAATCCATGAATTAAACATATATTATGTTTTTAAAGGAAATATATTGGTTTAAGAAATCAGAAAAACCTAAAGGGATGATTCCAGAGTTGGGAAGCTTACACTTTTTTTGATATATTAAAGTAACTAGGTCAAATTAATTTTTTTCTTTTCAAACATATTTTATGCTTTTTAAAGAAAAGTTTGTTATAGAAAATTAGAATAATATAAACAACAGCTCCAGAGCTGGAAAATTTGATTTATTTTTTTGATATTAAACTAACTAAATAAAACAAGTTTTTTCTTGTTTTCTTTTTTCTTTGTGCATTTCATATATTTTATATATTTTTTTAAAGAACAAGATTGGTAAAAGAGTTCAGAAAAATGTAAAAGGATGATTCCAGGCTTGTAAAATTCAATTTTGTTTCTTTGTATATAAAAGTAACTAAGTCAAATGAATTTTCAAACAAGATTTGACTTCTCCATTAGCAGAACAATGGATTAAAGTTGGTAAAAATGCCAAAATTTTAACTTTTTTCTCGAATATTTCCTAAAATGTAGTAGACTTTTTTAGTTCTTGGGTACAAAAAAAAACACTTGCAAAACATCTTTTTTATCCGATCAAAAACAACACCTTGGCATCAATTTTAATTGTTCATTAAACCTAGGTTGCCCACTTTGGGGCTTTGTAGCTGCCCCCCTTTAAGGACATATAGTCCACATTTCAGACTTAACCTCTGTGACATTCTCAAATGCAGTATGTTTTTTTTTGCATTTCGGTCCTGGTTTTGGAACTCGACAATAAATTTAATTACAAACATTATCTATGTTTAAGTTCAATATCGGTATTTCTTAGTATACAATTAACTAAATGTGTAACTTCGTATTTGCGTAAATTTGTAACTTAAATTATTAAAATTATTATTGATTTGAAAACCCTGAACGACAACATCTCCCTGAAACCTACCAATCTTCATCATCGTCATCGTCATCGCCATCAACATCATCATCATCTTAATAACAAACAAACGAACTTCATGTGAAATTGCATAATTTCGGATGAATGATTTTTTTTTCTGTATTTCATTATTACTTTTGGATGTAAAGGGTGTCCCAACAAGAACGCAACATTTAAATTTGGCGCCATTCGAAGTGTCATTGTTTGACATTTGAACAATTGTTATTGTTTGCTAGTAGAATGTACGAGGTTAGTAAAAATGGAGCGCTACACGAATGAACAACGCATTCTCATTGTGAAATTGTTTTACCAAAATGGTGAAAGTTTTGCGGCTGCAGTTCGCAAATTGCAATCAATTTGGGGTCACAATAATGCTCCAAAAGAAGTCAACTGTAAAGAGATTAATGGATAAATTTGCCGAGGCTGGGTCTGTTAGTGATGTAAAGACAACAACGCGTCTTCGACCAGGTCAATCGACCGAAAATGTCGCAGCTGTACGTGATGATGTCGCTCAAACTTCATCCACCTCAATTCGACACCGAGCTCAGCAAATTGGTGTCTCCAAATCCACTATGCAGCGAATTTTGACGAAAGATTTGCATCTTCATGCTTACAAAGTTCAATTGACTCAGGAACTGAAGCCAGCTGACCATGGACAGCGAAGGGAGTTCAGTTGCTGCATTAGTAATTTCCCGGTCGTGTTATTTTGCCTTTTGGAGACCAGAATTGGCCGCCTAGATCGTGCGATTTAACACCATTAGACTTTTTTCTTTGGGGTTTTTTGAAGTCTATGGTTTACGCAAATAAGCCGACGACGACTCAAGCCTTAAAAGAGGAAATTGGACGCTGCATTAATGAAATACCGCAGCATTCTTCATTAAAAGATCGCGTGTGTACCAGCAAAGCCGCGGCGGCCATCTGCCCGATGTGCTGTTCCACACATAACCTCATTCTGTCTACTTTACGATATAATAAAGTTTCACGATTTTTTTTTTAAATATCTGTGTTTCATTTAAAATTTAAATGTTGCGTTCTTGTTGGGACGCCCTTTAGATGATGGCCGTAATAAAAAGAGTGTTTATGGTTTAATAGCTAAACGTACGTAAATGTAAGTGTTACTGAGGCTGCGCCTACCCAACAAACACTAGGCCACAGATATCAAATATACATAAGTATTTTAACACTTGATACTTGGAGTTTTGAAACTAATATTAAATTGAAATTGGGTTTTTAAAAGTTTGGCAATAATGTTCACTGAATTGATCGATTAATTATAAATTACGAATCAAGACCTTGAGGGCAAATATAATGCATATTCTATTTATCTATGGATGGCAACCGAACTTTAGTTGCGTTGCCAGTTGCCAACAGCAATTATATAGTTTTTAAAGCAAAAAGGTGGTAAAATTATAATAATAAAATAAAATAAAATTAAATTAAATTAACCTCTTCTCCTTCGTTTTAAAGCTTGAAAAGAAATAATATTACTGAAAAGAAAGGCCAAAAGTCACGCCTGTGTGTAAAAGTTGAATAACTTTTTTGTTTATTATTATTATTTTTTTTTAGATATTATTTTATTAAATTTAACGAATGAGCAACGAACCAAAGTGGTACAAGAAGACCGAATTATCTCAAGAAATTCAGAATTAAATTGGTGCTGGTCAATTCACCCCTGATTATTTTCTATGGGGTTATCTCAAGGAACGAGTGTATGTTAACAAGCCCCAAACTATAGAGCAGCTAAAGCACAACATTGAAGCTGAGCTCAGGGCAATAGCGCCTGAAATTTTGCGTGCAGTTATGCAAAACGCCCGTTTAAGGTCCCCATTGTGCAAGAGCCCAATTTTGTAAAATTTAGATCGCACAAAGCCAATATTATATTTAAAAATAAAAACAATAAAAAATAATAATAAACAAAAAAGTTTTTAAATTTTTACACTCAGACGTGAATTTTGTCCCTCGTGAGTTTTGGCCCACCCTGTACTAATCGTTGAGTTGCGGCGCACAGTGAAGTGAAATAAAAAAAGTGGTAAAAAGTCTGCAACTTTTGAACTACGGCACCCACCGATTTCGATGAAATTAACAGTTTTGCAAAGAAGACCTTTAGAGAAGGTGGGAAACTGCGTGTGTCGAAATTCTTTCGGAGCATGTAACTTTTGTAAATAGCGACCGATCTTCATAATTTTTCAGCGGGACAACCAACGTTAAGAAACAAAAATAACACATGCTTAGACCAGCATTTTTGGCTCGACAACCGAACTTCAGCTGCCGAGTTAACTAGCAACTTAACTGAACTTAAAATTGGTATTATGTATGGCAACTTCCTCCAGTTGCCAAAAACAGTTATCGAAAATACGTTTATGACAGATTGGCAAGTGAAAATAATGTAAACAAAAATTTAAAATATAAGAAATACAAGTGCTAAAAAGAAAATTATTAAGTTAAAGTGCTTAAAACATTACTTATCACAAAAATTATTTAGTTAAATATAATTAATTTTTGGTGACGAGAAGGATGTTGTACATCCTTAGACCGCTCTTTAGAATTATCGCATCTACAGTGAATAAATGCTATTGCCTAAAATAAGTTTTAACAACGCCTTTTTCAGCTTTTAAGCATATTTTTTTTAAATATGCAAAAGGAGAAATTCAAAAATAAAATTGATATTGCGCTAACTTTTTAATGTTTTCAATTTTTTGCTTCGAAAACTATGCAGCAACTACAAATTTGTGGTTGCCAATATGGTAACTGAAACCAGCTGTTAGTTGCCAGTTACCATCCGTAATACCATTTCGGCAACTAGAAACGCAACCAAAGTTCGGTTGCCATCCATAATCGAGCCATTAAAAAAAACTTCATGAAAAAAAAAATTTTTTATATCAAAGATTGTAGAAAGGAATAATTTTGCAATTTGGATTTGTGAAAATTATTAGAAAATTGTATATACATATTTTGTAAAAAAAAATATTCCTATTTTTTTTGGAATATTTAAAAAAAAATTATTAAGTATCTTATAAAAACTTTGATTGTTTCTGAGAGAGGAGAAAAAAGACTGTGAATTAAATTTTAGAGATTTTTTATCGTGCACCCTACATCCAGCATTGGTCGAAAATTAGATTTTTTTTTGCAAAAAATCTATTTTTTCTAATTTTTATTTACTGAAAAACTAGCTTTTTGACTTATGCATGTATTGCAATCAAGGAGCGATATGTACATATGACAGCGCATAGAGAAAGGGACCTAAGGGTAAAAAAATCAATTTTCACTTTTTTTTGAAGTGGACAACATCTGAGCATCGAATGAGAAAGAATTATAAATGAGTATTTATTATAATTCACAATTAATAATTTCAGAAAATAAACCTGGATTCGAAAAACGCGAGCAAAATTGATATCAAACTCATGGAAACAGCGCGCTAGGTAGAAAACAGTAAAAACCAACTACACAAAACAAGAGGTAGGGACGACCTACGCGCATTTTCAAGGTTGACCAACACGTCCCTGAAGTCATAAGATGTGTCGCTTTCAAATGGGACCAATACCAACACTCTCAGTGATGGTACACCAAAGATACACGTATTTAAATCTTTAAAATGGCTTTCCTGAACAAAACTGGTTTTTACCCTTGGGTCCCTTTCTATTTTGCCCGTCACATATACATGTTTTATAAAAATCCATTTGGTAAAATATCAGGAGTAGTTTGAAAGCAATAACTTTGGATATAACAGAAATATTGGGCCATATTAATTGTCACAACAAAGTATACTATAACCTCCATATTAAAAAAACGTGTGTTACAAGTGTACGTTAAAACCGGTTTTTGTATGGAAATTTTATTTTAACGTACACTTGAAACACACGTAATTTTTTTTATCAATTTTTGGCATATGGGAGTAAGAGTTTAAAACCAGTATTTTGCATGGAAATACGGGTCTTAAATTTTAAAGTATACTTTATTTTGAGCTTGAATATGCGCCGTTGCTTTCTCATAAGAACTTGCAGTAATGCACCGGGAAAAAAGGGGCGTTGAGCACCCATTTTTCATGTGACATATGATTTTGCTGTAAAAGTCTACATATAAAGCTTTATTGCCTTAAATTTTCGGCAAATAAATATTTTTGGTCATATGTTTTTAGAAAGAACAACATTCAAGTTATTTATAAAAGTTTATAACTGGAGATGATGAAATTCTCCAACTAATTTAGAGTTTGTGGCTCAAACCTTTTTGTTTGTTGGTTGTATTCCCACTTTTTGGATGAATCACACTTTGTTGCGTGTGGTGTTAATTCACTGTATTTATGTGCGCTCTCGTATGTGTATTAAATTTTAATCAGCCAGGCAAGACCCACTGCCAAAAAGCAAACAAAAATTATATTTCTTATATTATACTCGTATTTTCTTGTTCTTTCCTTTGAGCTTAATTCCACACAAATCAAGGTTGGTAAAAACGTCACTGTGAACGTGATTTGGGTTTTTCTGTTGCTCTCCTCATTGGCATCGAAATTAAAGTACATACAATATTAAATCTCTGGGCCAACACTGTTTATACTCTCTACGCATCCATGTACATATCGTCATCTTAAATGCAAGCGGTCGTAACTACACTTTTATATTTTTTACAGGAGAAACAAAAAACTTTTCAAAAT
This sequence comes from Tachina lurida, assembly GCA_944452675.1. Lineage (NCBI taxonomy): Eukaryota > Metazoa > Arthropoda > Insecta > Diptera > Tachinidae > Tachina > Tachina lurida. The sequence continues at coordinate 169,030,684 of OX101752.1, read as the reverse complement.
CAATAATTATAAAGTGTTCTTGAAAATTTTCTTCGAAATTTATTTACAGTATGGATACTTACATATATACTTTTATATATATTCAAGCTTTATGTTGGTTACGTTCTTTGCAATCAAAAAAATAGATGCATTCGTAGTTACGACCGTCTCAATTTCTTTAATAAAGTCGTCATTTTTGATGGCAGAGGTCTAAATATTTGTGTGAACATGTAGTTTGATAAAATGAAAAAAATCGATCTCGAATTTTTGTGTAGTTACGTCCGTTTGCATTTAAGGTGACGATATGTATGTATGCATTTACATATTTATGTGTGTATAAGTGTCTGTGGAAATGAAATTTATTATTATTAGTAAATTAATAAAGTCAGTTTGATTATTTTGTTTTTTTGTATATTCGCAAACCTACCACAACAATTTCTCAGTTGTCAAACTCAAAAATAAAAGACTCTTATACTGCAGATAGATATCTTATTGTCTTATTGTCTGCACGAAACCCAGAGTAACAATTATTTACTGTCGTACTGTATTTTATAGGAAACAGTCAGTCAGTATCTGTCTGTCTGCTTGTTTGCTTAAGTTTTTTTTTATGCTTTTTTGTAACTTTACTTTAAACTTGAGCTCAATTTACTTTAGTTGTTTTTTTTTCTTCATTTCTGGGTTTTTACCAATAGTGTCCGTCCTCGGGTCTGCTGCCACTTTACAGCAGAGATTTATTTAATTTTGTATAAAACCATTGTTGCCGGCATTTGAAGCTACAGTTCACAGCCAAAACTCACTAAAGTAGTTTATCTTGCAAAACTTTGCCATAAGGATATACATTTAAGCTTTAAACAATTATAAGCAGCATTATTCAGTAAGTGTGTCCCACAAACTATAAGATACAATTGTGTAACAGTGATTTTGTTTTTTTTTTTAAGTTTTATTTAAAATTTGTTACGAAAGTAACTTAAAACACACACTCTGTGCAAATTGAAAAAGAAAAAAATATGTATAAAAAAATTTTAAAGCTAAAAGTAGTCCACCATCAATATCAATGTCGAATATTGAAGTTTATTAAAGCAACAAAAAAAAAATCAACTTCGTAGAGCTTAAAAAAATTTATGTTTGAAACAATATTTTACATTAAAAAAAAAAACAGTTTGTCATAAACAACTTCAGAAAACGACAGAACTTTTATACCTAGAATAAATAAATTTTTTATGCAGTGTCAAGTAAGAAAATAGGTATCTTAATCAATAATAAATGAAAGAATCTTTTAGAAGCTCTTTTGTAAGTGTGCTTTTTAAAAATTTTCATTTGAAAAAGGTATCCAATAAGTACATTTGTTAAATATAATAACTATTTAACAACGGTAATTTGCGAAATATCATGAAATTCAACAAAACCTCAAAATCAAATCGTCACATCAGTGATCGTACCGACAATCGTACGAAAACAAATTAAGTGATACGTCAATCGAATAAGCTGAATGGGATTTCGGTACATTCACGTATGTCACAATCCGAAAATGGTTGTTTTTACGTGACAAGTTGTACATTCACGGATGTGACGATTCGACCCCTGTATTCAATTCGCATATAATGTTTGTTGCAAATAAATTTTTTTTTATAAATTTATTAGGGAAAAATAAAAATATTTTCAACATCAAATATGGAAAGAATCTTTGCCACATAAAATTGAACAACGTTTTTCATTGAAGCAATAGATACATTTCTAAAGAATACTATAAACAAATATTTATCACAGGAAATTCAAATATTTTCTTCTGTGCACGCAGAAAAAATTGTTCTCCAATTAACACCTTAAATTTTAAAAGACACAAAAAATCGGTTTCCCGAAACTCTCAGAAAACCTAAAGACTTCGGTCTTACACTGGTGTGTCAAAAATGGTCCAAAATACATTGGTATTGAAAATCAGCAAAATCGAAAAGATTGCTTCAGAGCTGGATAATTTAAAGTTGTTTTTGTATTGAAAAGCAACCAACTAAAAATATTTGTTGCTTCCTTTTATTTTTTTGTTAAATAAACCTATTTTATATCAGTAGGAATAAAAGTGCTCTTAAAAATTAAAGAAAATAATAAAAAAGACGATTCCAGGGTTGGAAAATTTAGATTTTTTTTTTTATATTATAGTAATCAACTAAAATTAATTTTTTCTTTTTTTTCTATAAATTAAAACTTTATTTAACACTAAAAGAAATTACAAAAATATTAAAGGGTAATACCAGGGTTGGAAAGTTTACACTTTTTTCGGCATATAAAATAACTAGGTTAATTAAGATAATTTCTTTCTTTATAAATCAAATATATTTTTTGCTTTGGAAAGAAATAAATTTTCATAAAAATTAGAAAATACAAAACGCATATCCAGAGCTGGAAAATGCAATTTGTTTTATTTTTGTATATAAAAGTAACTCTATAATAAAAATTTTTCTCTTTGTTAATTTAACATTATTAATAATTTAGAAAAAAAAATAAATTAATACTAAGGATCAGAAAAATTAACAATAAGGTTCCAGGGTTGGAAAATTTCAACTTTTTGTTGGTAAAAAGTAACTTAATATATATATTTTTTTCTTTTAATTATCAATATGGTAAAGGCTGGCAAAAGTTTTAACTTATGTATGTATATGTGCACATTCAAGTTGCTTTAGATGTGGCTGAATAAATTGCCATTAGAAAGTGTTGATCTCTGTTAAAGTCCTCTTTAATTTATCTCCCTTTATTTATTTAAAAAGACAAAAATATAAATAATGTAAAAAAAATTCGAAATATGTATAGAGTTTAAAATAAAATATTCAACTATTGCTAAAATTTAAAATAAGGAGCAGGTTTTGTAAATTACTTTTATAAGAAGTACCTTTTTTATAAAAAGTGATTTCTGTAAAAAGTACCTTTTGTAAAAAGTACCTTTTGTAAAAAGTGCCCTTTTGCAAAAGTACCTTTTGTAAAAAGTACACTTTTGTAAAAAGTACCTTTTGTAAAAAGTAACTTTTCTAAAAAGTACCGTTGTGTAAAAATTACCTTTTTGTAAAAAGTACCTTTTGTATAAAGTACCTTGTGTAAAAACTTCCCTTTGCAAAAAGTAGCATGTGCAAGAAGTACCTTTTGTAAAAAGTAACTTTTCTAAAAAGTACCTTTGTGTAAAAACTACCTTTTTGTAAAAAGTACCTTTTGTATAAAGTACCTTGTGTAAAAACTTCCCTTTGCAAAAAGTAGCATGTGCAAGAAGTACCTTTTGTAAAAAGTACCTTTTGCAAAAAGTACTTTTTGTATAATTGCTTTTGTAAAAAGTATCATTTGAAAAAAGTACCTTTTGTAATATTGCTTTTGCAAAACTTATCTTTTGAAAAAAGTACCTTTTGTAAAAAGTATCTATTGTAAAAAGAGTATTTTGGAAGAAAATTCCTTTCATAAAAAGTAACTTATGGGAAAATCAGGTTTTGTAAAACGTTATCGATTGCAAAAAAAGCACTTAATGCTCAAAGTACCTTTCGCAAAATCTGCTTTTTGTAGAGAGTATATTTTATAAAAAGTATATTATGTAAAAATTCGGCTTTGTAAACAGTGCCTACTGTAAGAAGCTTCTTTTGTAAAAAGTACCTATTGTAAAAATTACTTTTGCACTAAGGAGATTTTTTTAAAAAGTGATTTTGGTACTTTTTGCTGAAAATACCTTTGGCAAAAAATAACTTTTGCAAAAAATAACTTTGACTTAAAAGTATCTTTACAAGAAAAAAAAATTTGTAAAACGGTATGTTTCATAATGAATAACTATTGCAAAAAGTATTTTGAACAACAAGTATACTTTATTAGAAGTATTTTTTTTTTTTTTGGAAAAGAACCTTTGGTAATAAAAAATTTTGGCAAAAAGTTACTTATTTTTAAAGGTAGCTGTTATGAAAAAAAAAACTTTTGCAGTAATTAACAATATTTTGCAGAAATAATTTCATGTTAAAATTATCTTTATTAAAGAAGACATTTCGTAAGAATTATTTTTGCCCTAAAAAGTTACTTTTGTAAAAAATAATTTTTCGAAAAATTATATTTCCTAAAATGTTTTATATTTCGCAGATTTGGCCTTGAAAACTGTACGTTTCCAAAGAAAGGAAAATAGTACCTTTTGAAAAAAATTAAGCTTGCTTTGCAAATAGTACTTTTTGCCGTACCTTTTGGAAATCTGACATTTTGAAATAATTAGCTTATTAAAAAAGGACTTTTTGAAAAAAGTATATGCATATGTATATATGTTCCTTTAACTCCCACTGGGGAAAAGGCTATTCAAAAATTACTTTCTCAAAAGGATCCGTTTCTTCTGAGCTGCCAGTTTTTATCTTTAGCTGAGTGTAGTGATGCTTTTTATCTTTAAAACTTCATCTGTGATTATCACAAAATTCAAGTACCCAATTTGTTTAGATGACAAGGGTTCCGTTTGGTAATCAATTTAATATTCCATGAGATCTAAAATGCTTTGAATGGAACGTGTTTAAATATGCACACACACGCTTGTGTTATTTAAACCAATTTTTTTATTAAAATTTACTAGAAAAATATGTTTGCAATAGAAGTCATTAATCAAATGTGTTCTACCCTTTTCATTGTAGTAGTTTTTTTTTTTTTGCATGATTTGTTAAACGAGTTGCCTTATAACAAAGCAATTTAGTAAGCAAATTTTTTTTTTAAATCTTTAAAAGTTGTTAAATATTATCTTTTGTCCAATACGAGTACATGTATGTGATTGAGTGGGCTTATTAAGCCCAGTGTGGTTTATATCAATAAAAGAATTTTTTTTGATTACAAACATATTTACCCAACCCTTCCTCACTTATTTGTGGACTTTATCCAGGGTGTCTTCTTAAAAGAAGGTATTGCCAACATAAGTACAAGTAACAGCATTGCAAGAGGGAATTTTCAAGTATGAATAAAGTTAAATTTTTTTTTTGGTGTAGGATTTGAATTGCTAAATTTTTTATTTTTTAAAAATGTTTGCTTTTTGTTTGTTTAATATTTATTTATTATTCAACAAATTGTGGTTTACTTCATACTTTCATATAGTTTGCTTTCCTCTTGTGCGAAAAATATTACATAATTTTGAATGATTATGCAAGTATTTTATGTCTTTTTACTTCGCTTTTGAGCTCAAGATAAAACTTTTTGTGTGAGTAGGTAATTGCGTTTAGTGATCTCGTTTGTAACATACATTGAAAAATTTGTAACTAAAATCTGTATAATAATTGTGCAGGTCATAATAAATATTTTCCATAGCTGCTGCGTTATACTCGTAGTTCGATATGTGCAACTAAACATTTTTGGCAATGGAAAAATTCGGTTTTAAATAGACAAAAATCAAATAAATTCTTCCTACACTCAAAAAAAAAAAAATTAACTAAATTTTAGTTACACATGAAGTGAGGTTTAGTTCATGAAAATTCCTTTAATTAAGTTCAAATTAACAGACATAAAATACATTCTTCCTAACTTTTTGAATTCTACACTCAAAAAAAAAATTTAAAAAATTTTAGTTACACATGAACTGAGTTTTAGTTCATGAAGATTCCTTTAAGTTGAACTTATGCAGAAATAAACTTAAGACCCCTGTCTTAATCAAATATCATAACCCAAATGCGTCATAGAGTATGTCCACTTCAGACTCAGTAAATAAGGACGATATATGTACCATTCTTCCCAGTACTGAGTTGCCATAAGAATGTGTTGTAGGTGAAATAATTGAATTATTACTAAAAAATCCTCAGTCAAGTGTCACTGAAAAAGAAATGAATTTAGTAGCAACAAAAACATCCTTTTACCCATGAAGAAAAAAAAAACTTAATTCTACAATGGCAATCTGTGAGACAAATTATGCACGACCTTTCCTTTTCCGGTTATTTCGGTTGCCTTGGGGGGTGTGTGTGATTCATTCGCATTAAACTGCCAATTTGCTTGTTTTTGTTTTTTTTATTACTCTGTTCCTGTTGTTTACGTTTCAATCCATGTCATGGCTTCACTTCGACAGCATTGAAAATGTGGCATTAGTAAATTAAAGCTGAAACCGCAAAAAGTTATTAAATGGAAAAAATAACAAAGTAAAATTTTCATCCATTGAGTTAAACAATACAAACAAAATATATTGCAAACTTTTCGAGAATGTAAATAAAATTTTTTTTGGGTGCTACAAAAATAAAGTGTTAGTTTTTTTTGTCTTTTATTTAAATAAGATACCGATTTCTGAATAAATTTGTCATATACATACATAATTTCATATGCACGAATGTATACATACATGAAAACCAAAAAACATTTAGTGATTCCCATAATTACAACGCGCTTTTAAAAGTATTAAGTTACTGATAACACCTTGACTTTCGAGCATCGAGTTTTCATCATATCTCGATGACTATTTTTAAGATGATGTCCGTTTGGAACACAGATTTTGAAGAGAGTCAAATCCACGCCCCTACATTGATAAACTACCACACTACTTACTAATCTACCCTGGCAAACTGTCCATGCAAAACTCTCTTAGGTTGCAAGCCAGGCAACTATCGGGAGAAAGTGCGTAACACTACCCACCTCCTCCTTCTCGTTCTGGTAGTCAAAACGTCTATTAGTAGCGTCACTAGTATATCGATTACACTGTGTGTAATTTTTTAAGTCAGGGAAATATAACCATATGCGGACAACACTATGTAGTAAAAGATAAAAAAAAAAATGTCCGTGTCTCCCAGTTTTGCCCCAAGTCATGCACTTTCTTTTGGGCCCACAACAATTTGGGGCCTCGGTGTTATTTTTGCATTTTCTTAGGCTCATATCTTCCAAACCCTTCGGAATTTTTATTCACTTTTTGCGGCAAGGTTGTAGTTCTTGTCATGGAGAGCAAAAATTGCTAACATATTAAATGAAATAAACTTCATCTTCAAGATTAAAATCGCAAAACATATTAAAAAATTTGATTTTTTTTACCTCTTTTCTCCTGTTCAGGTCCATAGGTAGCAAGCGTTTCAAAATTCAAGGAAATAATTAACTACAAAAATGTACCTAAGGTCTCAATAAACAACTTTTTAGAACATATAAACTTCGTAAGAATGATTTTTAATACCGCAGCATAAGTAAAAAATTTTCCGAAAAGTTTCACTTGTTTGGAAATTTTCCACTTTTGTGACTATTTAAGCGCTACCTAAACGGTGTTAAGAATCAATCCTACGAAGTTTCTACGTTCTAAAAAGTTGTTTATTGAGATCTTAGGTACATTTTTGCAGTTAATAGTTTTCTTGAATTTTGAACGGTTTGCTACCTATGGACCTGAACAGGCGAAAAAAGGAGGTAAAATAAAATCGAATTTTTTCAAATATTTTGCGATTTTGATTTTGAAGATGAAGTTACAAGTACGTTGGCCTATTAATGCAGAATTTGGAATCTACATTCTAGAGTTTGCCCGTCTGACTCCGCCCAAATTGATTGTTATTCGCAATCAAGCAAAAAAATCGTTTCAAGGTTGTGATTGTGTATAAAAAAAATATTGTTAAAGGTACATTTTAACATAGAGATAAGCTTTACTTGTCACTTAACTGTAGTTTAAACTTAAAATATTGTTTATCAAAAATGGTTGAACTTATGGAGAATTAGAGTAAATGAACAAAAGTGTGTTCATATAACTTTTACCCTAAGAAAAGATACTTGTTCCCCCATTCGAATCAACAATCAAAATATTCCTCAACATTCTCAAGTGAAATACCTTGGCATATACCTTGATCGACGGCTTACATGGAAGCCCCATATTTACTCAAAGCTAAAACTAATAAAACTTAAGTTAACTCAAATACATTGGTTGATTGGCAGAAATTCAACACTCAGCCTAGACTGCAAACTTTTACTATACAAGGCGCTTTTGAGGCAAATATGGTGCTATGGAATTCAGTTATGGCGCACTGCTTCAGCTTTAAATATAGAGAGAATCCAACGAAGGCAAAACAAAATTTTACGGTTAATAACATCGGCTCCATGGTACATCAAAAATTCAAATATACATCGTGATTTAAATATGCCACTAGTGAATGAAGAAATTGCAAAATACGCAGGCAAATATTTAACTAAACTCGAGTCACATCCTAATCCGCTTGTTCGTAGTATTTTGAACTTTACGGGACATATCCGCTTAAAACAGAAGGACACTAAGGTTCTAATTCACAATACCGCAGATGAAACTTTTTGAGAATATTTTTGTACATCTTTCTTGTATTACTGTTGACTATCACTAAATTTGTGTTCGGCATTGGTCGAGCCCATTAATTATGTATATATAGACCTAAGATTGGATTACTTATTGTTAGTTCATTTATTTTTGAAGATACAATAAATAAATATAAAAAAAAGTAAAAATTTTCTAGTTAATAATCTTAGTTTAACCGCCAAACATTGCTCAGTTAAACTTTAGTTAGAACTGTCAGTTTTACTAAAAAGTTTAATAAATAAATATATTTATACATACATAAATAAAATGGATGTTCCAGTTCTCATAGGCGTAGAAAAGTCATTCTGGGGGCTCATTGGCCCCTCCCCCAAAAAAAATTGCTGTTGCCCCCCACAGCCCTCGAAAAAGTTTATAGTTACGCCAATGCCTGTTCTGTAAACCGAATTCGAGTAAATTTCTCATTTTCTAAAAATTAATACTGGTTCTGCAGACGTGTTTAAAATCACACACGATAATTTTCTTTCAGTAATGATATTCGACAAAATATATAATAAAAAATATAAAAAAAATCTAAACAATTTTCTATTGTCTGAGTTAGTTTTCTAAAATATTGCGATTTCAGATCGATCGGCTTACAGAACAGGGTCGTATGTAATTATTATTTTCTTTATGTTCATTTTGTTTGCAACTAGTGTTCCAATAGTTGGCAGACAGTTGTAATCGGATGTATTCAACAGAGTCTACATTCTTTCAGTTAAGCATTAGGAGAGCCTCACGGTGCTTTGAAATAGTACGTAACAAAATTTTAGAAATGTACTTCAACGCTTTTGGATTGCGTTCAAAATCAAATTTATTACATACATGTATGTATGTATGTATTTTATTATTTAAGAAATTTATTATTCGGCATATTGTAATAAGTTTATTATAATGTGTTCAAAATGTGTGATTGAAGTCTACTGATGATTTTTTACAGCAACAATGAAATGCATATAGACCACGCTGAACCACCAGCAAATAAATTTCCAATATAAACGTACATATACATATATGTATGTATATACACATTATGGAAGCATTTCTTAGAAATGGAGTTACGTACCAGTGATGACAGCTTTTTTGGCTCTAAGCGCACATCACAATTCTAAAAAAGCACTAAAAAGCGTAATTTTGATATCTAATAGGCGCAAAAAGCACTAATGTGCAAAACCAGTGAAGATCCAAAAGAGTGAAGTTTAAGAATGTTTAATATTTTCTAAGTTACGCCAGCTACGTATAAACACACATAAACTGATATTAGCATTTGAGATAAACAGCTTTGAAAGCTCTTAAATTTGTTCATGTTTCTTTGCAAAGTAAGAGCAATTATTGCTGTCTGTTTTGTTGTTGTTGTGAATGTTGTACTCTAGTCGGTATTTGCACATTGTGCATAAGGCTTGGACGTAGCTGCTTTACACTGAAAAAAAAAAAATAAATACACCAAGTTTTTATTAAAGTAATTTTAAGAAATACAAAAATTTCTTAAAAGCACTGCTTAGTGTTTTTTCTTAGTTTGGCACTAAAGCTCAAAATTTAGCGTTTTAATTCTCCAAAAGCACTAAAATTAGTGCCAAAAGCACCAAGTTGGCATCGCTGTTACATACATATTTTTATTGTTTCAGTGGTGTGTAAAAATGGGTTTGTGGTTTCCGTGGTGAAAGTATTATTAAACCTTTAGTGGTAAGTAAGATGATTAACTGTTTGTACACAAAAAGTAAACAGAGTATACTTTCAGGCTGTAATGAAAACATAATTTCTTTTATATGAAATACAGTGTTGCCACTTAAGCAAAACGTTATTTAACTCAGTACAACAAAATCATAATATTCTTTTTTAAATACAAGATTTCTAACGAAGGATTCTAGAAGACGAGGTAGGTATATAAGGATTTTGAAAATTAGAATTAAAAACATTTAGCAAAGAAGTTGTGAAGTTCCCCCCTTTTAAACATTGTTACAAAGAAGTGGCACATGCAGTCATAAAATCTTTGAATTTTAGATTTAACTTCAGCAAAATATTTTTGTGAAAAATTTTAAGCCATGTATGGGTGGAAAATGCCCTAAAAATGTAGATTTGATATTTGTTTGTGTAAAAAACAAAAAGACTTACAACTGAACTATGGTATAAAATGTAAAAAATATTAAATAAATTTACATTTAAAAAATAAAAACGCGATATGGTGATTGCAGTTCAGTCTCAGTGCTATTAACCGCTTCAAAGCTTGTGAAGATTTTCTTATTGATAATAATAAATTTTATTTATTATTGATAATAATAAATTTTATTTATTATTATTATTTAAAGATAAGTTCAGCAAATAAAATTAAGCAGACATTCTTGTCAGATACATATACATACATATTTATGTACATAGCACACTATAAGCAACGTCAATTTAAATTTTGTTAAAAAAAACATTCGATAACAGCAAAAATAAATCCTCTGGGCACTTATGTGTGTGACGAAGGAATAGAACCACATCCATTTACCTGCATACCAAGAATTATCTGCAAAGTTATAAATTAAATTATGTATTTTTAAGCTCTTCACTGGAAAATTAAAACTTTTCTATAATTGTTAAAAAAAAAACGTTTGCATCAGAATTCTTTAATACGTTTTGATTTTTGTGCTCTGCTTTAAAATCATATTTTTATTTTAGCTTTCTCTTAACTTTTATCGCAAAGTCTTATGAAATCTTACTGAACTTTTACTTGAATTGAGTGGCAGGTACAAAATGCTGGATTCTTTACGTTTAAAGATAACTCATGCATATAAAATAGACTCAAAAACAGCATATAGTAGACAAATTTATAATAAAAATTCTAGGCAAACTCTAAAGATTCGAGAAATATATTACAAAAAAAAATTATGGAAAACAGTTCAGCTCCATTGCAATTCACTGAACTTTCTGCTAAACTGAACCATAAAATTTATAAATTATCCAACACTTTATACTTTTTAGATGTTGTTTTCAAGTCAAAAAAAGTAAATAAGCCCAGAAAATCGATATGATGTGATCCAGTTAAACTTTTGGCGTTCTTAAAAAAAAAACAGTTTTAAAAATTTTTAAACCGCTTAATCACTTTTAATTACATTCCCAGCATCAAATCAAAAGCAATTCGGCAGTAAACTTTGTACTTTTTATAAAAACAATGTTTATTTTTAAGTTTCTACGGTGATAACTGACGGATAAGTCCAATTTCAATATAATTGCCGGCAATCGATATTGATTTTTAAATTTTAAAGCTGAATATATTTGGATTTGCTGAGTTTCGTAACATAAAATGTATTTAAAAATAGTTTAATTTTTCGATATTTAAATTTTTTTTAATATTGGGCTGTCAACGCCAAAAAAAAACTTAAGCTTTTTGATGAAAATCGATTAGTTGCAATCGTAAATAATAAATTTTTGCCCCGAAAAAATTTAAGTTAAAAAATTATGTCGCTTAAGCTTATTTTAGTTGTTATGACATGATATGTAGGTGTACTTATACGAGTATATCGTGGCTTAAGCGGCAAAAAACCTTAAGCGACGTTTTTGTTTTTAGCGAAACTCGATATTTAACAATCCAAAATAATCAGTTTTCGTCAAAAAGTTCGAAAATTATGTCGCTTAAACTTTTTTTGGTGTGTATGGCACGATATGTATACAGTATTTAGCCAGCTGGCATAGGCTTCTTGTTCGGCCATTTTGTTTAATATGCATTTCCTAAAATAATCTTCTGATGATGATCTGACGAGCAACAAAAACAACAACATCTACTTATTTATAATCAGAAATAATTTCTTAATCAGGCTTGAGTTCAGTAATTTCAATTCTTATGAATGAAATATTTTTATTAATTAATGTCAGTATCTAAAGAATAGAAGAAAAATTAAACTAGACACTATTAGCTGGGGGAAATACCGATATTTTTCTGTGCAGCCACGCATTTCATCAGCACCCATGTCTATCTACTGGGGTAGAGATTATTATTAACATCAGCTATTAAACTTAAATTTCTATGAAATGGAATATGAGAATTGATTGTGTATACAATTATTGATTTGCCTTTGGCAAATACATTTGTAAGTATCACTATTCATTTTCTGTTTTTCCATTTTCTATTTAGGTTAGCACGAAGTTATATCACTCTACCTATGTATGTTTAACTATTCTTACTTATCTTTTACGATCATCACATTAATTATTTTTACTTATTCGATGCACCATCGGTACATACATATAAGTATTATTGTAGTGGCTTTATGTTACTTTGTTTTTGCTTTCTACAGTTGACTTAGCTTTCCAGCATTCTGAAGCAGTTCTGGCCAAGTGAACAGTGATCGCCAAGTGAACATATTTTTGTCACGTGCCCATGATGAATTAAATGAGACATTATTAGATTTAATTGAACTATAGTGAATTTTTAATCAGAAATAATTTCTTAATCAGGCTTGAGTTCAGTAATTTCAATTCTTATGAATGAAATATTTTTATTAATTAATGTGAGTATCTAAAGAATAGAAGAAAAATTAAACTAGACACTATTAGCTGGGGGAAATACCGATATTTTTCTGTGCAGCCACGCACTTCATCAGCACCCATGTCTATCTACTGGGGTAGAGATTATTATTAACATCAGCTATTAAACTTAAATTTCTATGAAATGGAATATGAGAATTGATTGTGTATACAATTATTGATTTGCCTTTGGCAAACACATTTGTAAGTATCACTATTCATTTTCTGTTTTTCCATTTTCTATTTAGGTTAGCACGAAGTTATATCACTCTACCTATGTATGTTTAACTATTCTTACTTATCTTTTACGATCATCACATTAATTATTTTTACTTATTCGATGCACCATCGGTACATACATATAAGTATTATTGTAGTGGCTTTATGTTACTTTGTTTTTGCTTTCTACAGTTGACTTAGCTTTCCAGCATTCTGAAGCAGTTCTGGCCAAGTGAACAGTGATCGCCAAGTGAACATATTTTTGTCACGTGCCCATGATGAATTAAATGAGACATTATTAGATTTAATTGAACTATAGTGAATTTTTAATCAGAAATAATTTCTTAATCAGGCTTGAGTTCAGTAATTTCAATTCTTATGAATGAAATATTTTTATTAATTAATGTGAGTATCTAAAGAATAGAAGAAAAATTAAACTAGACACTATTAGCTGGGGGAAATACCGATATTTTTCTGTGCAGCCACGCACTTCATCAGCACCCATGTCTATCTACTGGGGTAGAGATTATTATTAACATCAGCTATTAAACTTAAATTTCTATGAAATGGAATATGAGAATTGATTGTGTATACAATTATTGATTTGCCTTTGGCAAACACATTTGTAAGTATCACTATTCATTTTCTGTTTTTCCATTTTCTATTTAGGTTAGCACGAAGTTATATCACTCTACCTATGTATGTTTAACTATTCTTACTTATCTTTTACGATCATCACATTAATTATTTTTACTTATTCGATGCACCATCGGTACATACATATAAGTATTATTGTAGTGGCTTTATGTTACTTTGTTTTTGCTTTCTACAGTTGACTTAGCTTTCCAGCATTCTGAAGCAGTTCTGGCCAAGTGAACAGTGATCGCCAAGTGAACATATTTTTGTCACGTGCCCATGATGAATTAAATGAGACATTATTATTCTCTATAGTTCAATTAAATCTAATAACATCTACTTATATTTTAAATCATTACTTTTTAAAAATTTTCTAATTGGAATGTTTAAAGTGCAATCATACAAAATCTCCTAATAGTTATTTGCAGAGTTAATCTTTCTTCAAGCTTTTATGGAAACACTCGCCTTTTAATCTTGAAATGTGTAATGGACGATGATTAAAAATTTTTGCTATTAATTTAGTTTGTCACGCATTTTTGTGATTTTGTAGCAGAAAATAAATAAAAAACGCGAAAAAAGCAGAGTTGTAAAAGAATGAAGCTTTCCTCTATCTCGTCCTTCACCACCTGTCTTCTAAGTCACTACTATCCCTTTCCTTAAGAAGGTGCCACCTAATAATATTACTCGTAGTAGGAAATTGCCTGAGTATTACTTCTCTTTAAGGTCTTTATTTAACACATAAAAAAAGTTTGAAAAATTAGATTAAAAAAAAACAAAAACTTAAATAAAAATTTTATGATAAAGTGAAGTGTTTTTTTAAGTATAAAAAAATTAAAACTTAAACAATCATTGAATGAGCCTTGTGCGACTCTCTCCCTCTCTCTCTCTCTCTCTCTCTCTCTCTCTCTTTGTAAATCATATAAGAATTATACGGCTGAGGATTTTAGGATACGATTATTGACAAGTTTTATTTATGAACTACTTGGTATGCCGGCCATACACTACACAAGTTCAGTGCTCAAGTCTGGCACTGCGTAAACTAAGCTTGTGACACACACTATACAAGTAAACTGTGCATTTTTTCTTTTAATTCGCCATAATGCTGGTGATTTTTTGTATATTTCTAGGAGCTCTGTCCAGAATATTTGTTCTGCGCTCATTTTTTGTTGTGAACTCTTAAAAAATCACGAAACAACTGAGCATTTGCAACATACACTACACAATTTCACTGTACAGCTTTCAAATTTGAGCAAATATCAAAATCATTTTGGTATTTACTCAGTTCACTGTGTAAATAGCACAACCACCCCTATACACTACACAAACGCACTGCACAGTGCCAGACTTGTGCAGTAAACTTGTGTAGTATGTGGCCGGCATTAGATAGTCTCTACAAACATCTTAAACGATTGATAAAATCATCCTTCGCTGCGTTGTGTATGAAGCTTAGAGAAGAATCAGGTAGTGTAACAGTTTCTGTCTTGCGATAAATTTTCTGCCATTAAAAAATACGCTCGCTGACGATCTAAAATGCTCTTTATGAGATTTCAAATATACTTTCCCACAATTAAAAATGCCAGCTGTGAAGATAAAAATAATATTTTTAAATTATTTAAGCAATAGCTAAAGTTTAACGAAATTTCTTTTTGAGTGCAAGTTTTTGTTTTTTGTATTTATTTGATTGTTGGCATCATGACTTTGGAAACTGCCAATTTATTCCATCATGGTTAACATCATCGTAAATAAATAAATAAAGACAGTATTAAGCAAACAACTTTTAAAATCTTATCAAGCTGTCATACCAAAAATTTTCAGGAAAAAAATTAAAAACAAAAAATAATACACAATATAGCAAGACAAAGATAATGAAAGAAGGAGAAAAGGAATAAAAAAACGGCTCAAACGAAAGTAAAAGTTCAGTTTATAAGAGTTTAGTTTTTATGATGCCGCTAATAAAGTGAGTTCACTTCTGTAGTCAAGCAGACGGTGCCAGGTGAACAAATATACATGGGAATTGCATCAAGATATTTGCAATTTATGGTCTCTGTAATGCTATGGTCCGGCTTATGATTATGTTCTTAAGATCAAAACATATTAATAAAAAGTTTGTATACTTTTCTGATGCGCTATTTATATGGTGTAGAGAAATGAAGTTGCGAAACATTATAAATATGAGCATCAACTTTGAAACCGATGAGCTGATTAATTGCTTGCGGCGTTATGAAATACTATACTTTATTCCAAGTCAAGGCAATTAACGTCTCGGAAGTCAGCCTACAATTTCATGTGACAGTTTGCTTTTTAAATTTCGTTTAAAAAAAACACACAATAAAAAAGTCCCACTTAATTGATGAAAATGTAGAAGATACTTTATGCTTAAATATCATTATTCTTTTGCTAACTTTATTTCTTTTCTCTTAAACTAAATTTTTGCTTAAATTTCAACAAGTTGCCTTAGCGTACTCAAGCTATAAATCAATTATGTGCTTAAAAGAAAAACAATTTTCTATTGATTTTAAAGGGAGATAGATACTAGTGAATGTTTGTGGCTGATGTGTTTTCTCTTTTGTTTTTAATTCATTTCTAACCATAAATTTGTTACCAAAGCTGAGGAAGTATTTTTTTTATACCCTTTACCAACAAAAATGGTAAAAGGGTATATATAGGTTTGTCATTCCGTTTGTAATTTCTATAATATCAATAAGCGACCCATATAATATATATATTCTGGATCCTTATGCATAGGGAAGACGAATAAGCGATGTCCGTCTGTCCGTCTGTCCGTCTGTCCGTCTGTCTGTACGTGAAATCGGTTTTCCGAAGCTCCCAGAAAAGCTAGAGACTTCGTTCTTGGACTGGTGTGTCAGAAATTTTCCAAAATAGATTGGTATTGAAATTCAGCAAAATCGGGCAGACGATTGCAGAGCTGGAAAACTTAAACTTCATTTTGCCATATAAAAGTAACTACCAAAAACAAATTTTTATTTTTTTTAATAAATGAACTTATTTTACACATCAGTACGATTACAACTGGTATTTTAAATTAAAAAAATATAAAAAAATTAAAAAAACGTTTCCAGGGTTGGAAAACTTTAACTTTTTGTGTTATGTAAAATTAACTATGTCTAAAACTATATTAGTATTTTCTCGAGAACCGTAAGAGGTACAGACCTGAAATTTGGACACAGTGTGTAGACCTTTGGCCGCTACAACAACAAATATATGAAAATTGGAAATTAAAGGGTGTTCCAAAACGAGCAACGAAAAATTTTAAAATCCCATGTAATATACATACAATTGTATGTATGTATGTATATACACTTGAAATTTGTAAGGTTAGTGTATTTTTATACAGACTACAAAAATTAACACTAAAATTTCAAAAAATTTAAATTAAAGGGTGTTCCATCAGTTAATGCAATTTTGACTATGCAATTTTGACAACTTGCTGTATCTTGGAAACCGTGAGAGCAAAACTCTTGAAATTTTCAAAAACGGTAAAACTAAAAAATCAAAAAATTATAAAATCGCCAAACCGAAAAAAATCGCCAAAAACAAAAAAAAATCGCCAAAGCGAAAAAAAGCACCAAATTACAAAAAAAATGTCTAAGACTAAAATAAATGGCGAATAACCGGAAAAATTGCTAAAATGAAAAAAAATCGTCAAAATGAAAAAAAGTCGCCAAAACGAAAAAAACCCCACAAAAACAGAAAAAAATCCAAAATGAAAAAAAAACACCAAAAACAGAAAAAAATCGCAAAATGAAAAAAACCCAAAAAACAGGAAAAAATTGCCAAAATGAAAAAAAATCTCCAAAATGAAAAAAGCGCCAAAACCAGAAAAAAAATCGCCAAAATGAAAAAAAAAACGCCAAAATGAAAAAAAAGTCGCCAAATTGAAAAAAAAACTCCAAAATGAAAATAAACCCCCAAAAACAGAAAAAAATCGCCAAAATTAAAAAAAATCGCCAAAACGAAAAAAACCCCACAAAAACAGAAAAAATCCAAAATGAAAAAAAAGCCCCAAAATCAGAAAAAAATAGCCAAAATGAAAAAACCCCACAACAGGCAAAAATCGCCAAAATGAAAAAAATCGCCAATATGAAAAAAATCTCCAAAATGAAAAAAAAAAGCCCCAAAAACAGAAAAAAATCGCCAAAATAAAAAAAAATCGCCAAAATAAAAAAAAATAGCCAAAATGCAAAAACCTTACAACAGGCAAAAATCGCCAAAACGAAAAAAATCGCCAAAATGAAAAAAATCTCCAAAATGAAAAAAAAGCCCCAAAAACAGAAAAAAATCGCCAAAATAAAAAAAAATCGCCAAAATAAAAAAAAATCGCCAAAATGAAAAAAAATCGCCAAAATGAAAAAAACCGAGAAAAACAGAAAAAAATCGCCAAAATGAAAAAAAGCCCAGAACAGGAAAAAATCGCCAAAATGAAAAAAAAAAACGCCAAAATGAAAAAAAAAATCGCCAAAATGAAAAAAAATCGCCAAAACGAAAAAAAAACCTTAAAAAACAGAAAAAAATCTCCAAAATAAAAAAAACCCCAAAACAGAAAAAAATCGCCAAGATGAAAAAAAATCGCCAGAATGGAAAAAAAAATCGCCAAAACGAAAAAAACCCCAAACAACAGAAAAAAATCGCCAAAATGAAAAAAAAGCCCAAAAACAGGAAAAAAATCGCCAAAATGAAAAAAAAATCGCCAAAATGAAAAAACCCCCAAAATAGGAAAAAATCGCCAAAATGGAAAAAGAATCGCCAAAATGAAAAAAAATCTTCAAAATGAAAATAAGCCCCAAAAACAGAAAAAATCGCCAAAATGAAAAAAACCGAGAAAAACAGAAAAAATCGCCAAAATGAGAAAAAAGCGACAAAACTGAAAAAATCTTTTAAACTGAAAAAAACTTCAAAAAAGCAAAAAAGCCACATTAAAAAGTGCTCAGAACCGAATGTACGGAACCCTTCGTGCGCGAGTCAAAGTCGCACTTTACTGAATTTTTTAATATTAAAGGAATTAAATGAAACTAAGTTTTTTCTTATTTCGTTTTTGCTTCGTTCACTTAACATATTTTATGTATTTTTTAAAGAACTAGATTGGTACAAGGAATTAGAAAAATCCTAAATTATGATTCCAGGGTTGGAAAACTTACACTTTTTGTGTTATGTAAAATTAAATAGGTCTAAAAATTTTTTTCTTTTTCTTTATAAATTGAATATATTTATGCTTCTGAAAGAAAAGTTTGGCGTATAAAATTTGAAAAATGAAAATTACAGCTCCAAAGATGGAAACTTTAAAAAAATGATAAATTTTTTCACAAAACAAATATGTATGTATGTGTCTGTATACTATATATATGTACGTACGTTGGTAAAGGGTATATAAGATTCGGCACAGCCGAATATAGCACTCTTACTTGTTTTTACTGAAATAAACTTTAAGTTGTGATATCAAATATTCATGAAATTTATTGATGAGCACCTTTTACCCCTTTTATACACGGAAATTTTACTTTGCAAAGTCTTAGTTCAGCTGCGAGAAGAACAGAAAGATATAGTATTCGTCCCTCTGTCTTTCACACAGATGAATTAAGACTTTGAAAAGTGAACTTTGTGTGTCTAAAAGGGGTAATATTTCATAACTTCATTCATTCTAGGTTTGGCTGAATTAAGATTTTTTCCTAAGTCTTAATTCAGCTGTGTGAAGGACAAAGGGAGAAATACTAGTTCTTTCTGTTTTTCTCCCAGCTGAAATAAGACTTTTACCCCTTTAAGACACGGGAAGCTTATTTTGAATTCAGCTGCGAAAAAGACAGGAAGACATAGTATTCCTCCATCTGTCTTTCACACAGATGAATTAAGAGTTTGAAAAGTAAACTTTGTGTGTCTAAAAGGCGTCTAAAAGCAGACTTGAGAAACATAGGCGGGCTAACTCCCACTAAAATTTACGCTATAGTTTACATATTTCTACACATATGACTCTTTAAAAATTTGGTACATTATTGGGTCCTTGTAATGACACAATAGTGCACCCATCACACTCTAACCCATTATTTTATGCAACTCTACCCTTTTCAACTGGCGCAGTCATTATGAATAAAAATATAGCAGAAGAGAAATTTTAAGTTTAAAAAGCTTTATTAAAGAATACCTTTCAAAAAGTAGTCAGATTCATTAGTAATTAGTGGTCACGCTTTTATTACGCATGTGTGACACATGGCACACAGAAAACTATAAAAGTAAATAATCACGCCAAATGCAAACGCATGCATTAATTTTAAACCGTATACGTTAAAATATAAACAGCCAATAATATGTTTTTTGTTTTTAAATTACGCAACACAAACGACAGCAACTAAAATTTATAGACTATGTGAGCTACCATCACATGCATGAGTATAGAAATACTCTGAATATTAGTCGGCTACAAATGCATATTTACAGGGCTATTTTAATAACACACACAACTAAAGCAAACAGCCACACACACAAAACCACACATATTCGGCGAACCATGAATAAATATCCTAGTATAATGTGCACTTTTGTTTGTTCGATTAAATATCCATAGCCTGAGTATGATACTCAGACTGTAAGTGTAAGAGGGGGAGCCAATGTGTTTGGTATGCTTGAGTCTTTTTATTTTTAGTTGTAGCGTCGTTTGGTTTTGCTGTTTTATGTTTGAATCGGCTATAGTGACAGTTGCTTGCGGGAAAATATTTGATTTTACGAATTCTTTGCGCTGCAATTATGTTTATATGCCATTCTCTGCTAAGTATGCGTTAGAGCCTTTTAGTATTTTTAAAAACTTTGTTTTGCTTAAGCGCACTTAAGCGATTACTACATATTTAGTCCTAATTTACACTATGCAAGTCTTATAGCTAATCTGATTAGTTTGTTGGGGAGAGAGACGAGGGGAACAGAAACATTTCTTTCCCTTCGTCTCACTCTCTCTCTCTTAAGCAACTAATCAGCTTAGCAATAAGACTTGCATAGTGTAAACTGGGACTAACACAAAAAGATTTGATACGTTTTAATGAGATCTTTAAAAACAAATTGCATAATTGATATTAACTAAGTTGAAATTAAAGTTTCGTGCTTAAAGCCTAAGCATTTTATCACACGAAAACAACAAATAAAATTATTAGGAATTGAGTGCATTTAGTTGATGTTTAAACACATAACACAGAAAAAAGTATAACTGAACTTGGTTCTGGTTAAGAGCCCATAATCCAAATAGACCAAGAAAAATACATTCAAATGTAACACGCAGACAACCTGAAACATTTCACAAAAAGAAAAATCATATACGAAGAAAAGCAGCAACTTAACTACTGCAACAATGCTACAAGTTACTGCAACCAAAGTACAGTAGAATCCCGATTATGCGGCTCAAATAAAACCAGGGGTATTCCGTATAATCGAAAATCCGGATAATCGATTTCAAATCAAATCAAAAAATCAATTTACATACATCTAAATTTGTCATGTTTGTCATTTGTCAATTTTTATTTAAATTTTAGTCGTTTAGATAATACGTTATACAAAAAACGAGCTATAACGAAAGATAATGAATTACATAATACCTATGTAAGGCAATTAGACAATTAGAGCTGAAACGAATGATGAGTCCGGATAATCGGTGTTCAGATAATCGGGACTCTACTGACAGACAGCCGGCAAAATCTGTTGTTGATGGAGAAATGTTTACACACTTCTTTCTCCCTTCAGGCATTAAGCTTCTTCCCACAGTTGCAGAAAAGCAACATGATGGCAAAATAATCCTCAGTTTTTCAGTTTTAGTCAGACTCCAACATTGGCTGAAGTGAAATTCTGTCACATCTCTCAAACAAACGTCTTCAACTTCAACGATATTGTATGAAAACATTTAATAAAGATTATGACGAACGTTATGCAAAATTTTAAAAATAAACGACTGAATAAAAGCAGCTTTAAAGCAAAATACTTTGAATCATATTGTAATTAATTTTTAATGATGACTTTAAAAAGTGTTGAAAGTGTTTATTAAAAATTTGGAAATTCCTTTATAAAAGAAAAATATTTAAAAACATTTAAACGTAGCAATTTTCAGCAAATAACAAACATTTCGAAACAGAAATGCAAACGAAAATATTTTAATTAAAAAAAAAATGTGACCAATTATTTGCAGATACTGCGGCCAGTTTAAATACACTGCAGCTGGAGAAGTACGAACAATCACTTTAAAGATTTAAATTGATTTGATTGCGCATTTGGCTGTTATTTTGTGCTCATTTATCGAAAACAGCAACACAAAAATAATGTTGGACTTGGCTTATTTATGATCGATCTTGTTTATACGGCTGAGAGTAAAAGAAAGCGTGTCAGGTGCGTTTTTAAATAAAAAAAAATATATATAAACGAAAAAAAAAACAAGTACAAAATGTGTGTATAAAAAAAACAAACTCTATATGTTCATTGAATTGTGGATGCAAGTTTTTTTAAGAGCCTGTTGTCAACGTTTTTTTTATTTCTTACTGAAGTGTTTTTTTAAATAATACTGAAAGAAATTTTTTGAGTTTAAGTCGCCTTTAAAGATCAGCTACAAGCTTGTAGACATACCTAGAGTCTTTATAGTATTTCTGTAGCAATAGAAATTTATCGGCTTCAAACTTTTGCCAAACATTTCTCGTATAAAGCATTACAAAGCGACTATTGCAACAAAAAACCCGACTGCGACCAACTTTGAACCTTTAAATATCCTAAGTGATCATTCGAAATGAAAAATCATAAGAGAAACCTAAGGATGATTTATACCTAAAGATGATGATGATACCTATCGAATGATACCCATTTTGATATAGTTCGCCGACTTTTAATTTTTTCTCGTATTTACAAAATGGCGTCTGTTGGCCGCCATATTGAATTTTGACAACTGAAATATCTTCAGTGGCACTGCCGGGATTAAGAAAATTGGATGAAGTATGAATCATCGAAATCGGTCTACGCACTCGGTTTATATAGTGCCGCAAAGGACCACACATACATACATACATACATAGACCAGAGCTGGCCAACGAGAGTAATACGCGAGATATGCATTCGCGTATATGTATTCATTTGTATGAGAAACCGATTGATGTTCGGCACTCTGGTGCTACTTTGGGCAGCTCAGACATAGACTGATAAACATAATAATACCATTCTTTGCGTTGCGCAGTTGGATAAAAAGAGCTCACTCATCGCTCAGTTTGTGGCAGCAAATCTCTACATCTCGAAGGTTAGCAACATCTCAAACTAACAACATTAGCGACATCGCTAAATATTTGCTAATACTATTTTTAGTTATTTGATTTTGATATCGCTAAACATTCGTTTTTAATAGTTTCCTTGTTGTTTTGGTTTTTTACATCTGCTCTCAAATAAGAAATAACAAGTTTATTGTTGCTTATTTTTTGTTGTTCCTCAAACATAAAACACCGCTTAAGTTTATTAATAATTGGCGAGAAATTCGTGAATATAATATTTTTTTAGTTAATTTTTAATTATTATTTAAACTTCATTTGTTTCTATATTTATGATTTGAACAAAGCGATACGAACTTTAGCCTGTTCAAATCATAAATAATATTGTTTATTGAGATATTCTAAATTATTTTCGAGACCACTTCCATAGACCGACAATAATATACACCAGCAATAGTCTTAATTTTAGTCACTGCATGTGATCACAATTATAGCGCAAACAATTCGTACGTTCAACTATTTTCTCTCAAGCAACTATAACTATAGCCGATTCCAATATACAAAAGCATCACTACTTCGTTTATGGCCCTATGCTCCCTCGAGGAGTGAAAGGAACATATATATATATATACATATATACTACTTCGTTTGTTCGAAAAACTACAATACGCTACAATTAAAAATAAAAATGTACATGCGTATCAAGGGCATTGACTCTATCTCTATCTCTCTCTTTCATATTTGTAATCTGAGTATGCCTTTACTCAGGCTATGGATATTTAATCGGACATACAAAAAATATACGCATGATATGTACATTTGTGTATATGAAATGGAGTGGCAAACGTGTGGAAATGTGTGACTAGTTATTTGAAAAAATAATTTATGTGTGTGTGTAAATAAAATATCCCTGTATATACGTATATGTACACGATTAATAGTCAGAGTATTTTTATACTCAGCATATGATTTCAGCTCATACAGTCTGCAAAATTTTAGTTGTAGTTGTTTGTGCTGCGTAGTTTAAAAATGTGTTTAAACATAGTTGTTAGATGTTTATAGTTATACGTTGTTGTAAATTTTTAGCTGTACGCATTCATAGTTGCTTTACGGCCAATAACGAAAGATTACTTAAAACGATATTTTTGTCATTCTTTGACTTCTTTGCGAAAAGTTCGCTTTTGCGAACATTGGCTTAGCGAATATGCGCTTCTTCGCTAATTCTTCAGTTTAGCGAACGTTCGTTTATTAAAAATTTCAATTATTTTTACCTTTTAGTGCCTGTTTTTGGAAATCTGCAAATTATGTAAAAAAACTATTTATTCTCTTTCTATTTCCAACTCTTCTTCATTTAGAAAATGATGTGATGCCGCAAAGTTCATAAGAATCACTTGAGTAGAAGTAGGTGATATAATCTGGTTTATCGTGTTGGCGTATTTCAAATACGATTACGACTGTTTGGTAATATATTAAAGAAGACTTCAACAGTTTTTCTTTAATCTGTTACCAAACAGTCGTAGTCGTATTTCAAATACGCCAACCACGATAAGGCGAATATCATAGTTGTTCTGCTAAATCGTTTTTAATATATGTATGTGCTCTTATAACATAAAGAGGCATATAACTGAATTTTTTTTTAATGAAAGAGTAGAGAAAATCATAAAATATTTTTCCAGTTTTTCTTGCAAAAGTTGAAAATTACAAAATTTTAAGTTGGCGGCCCCCTTTGGAGGAACAAGTACGATATCTAAATTTATTATTCATAGTTATGCATTTTTTTCGAATGGCAAATTGTTTCTTGCAAAAGATCAAGGCGTGTGAAAAATTTTGATATAGATCCATAGAATGGTTTTGAAATAACAGACCTAAAAAGCAATCGTCACCTTATAAGTAAATGTAAATATATTCGAAAAAAAAAGAAATTGCACCAACCAAATATATTGGTTAAACTAACTGATGTGAAGCAGTTAAGCAATTTAATTCAAAATTTAGACAAACAATTTTCAATTACTGCAAATCTGACAGCTCATATTGGTTAGATTAATTAGATTTTTCTGCTCCATTATTTATTTTATGTATATTAAGACTTTTTAAATATCGTCCAATACGACATTACATACGTATATACTCGTGCATTAGTTTTATAATATATAAAATTTCATTTACACAGGATGTATAAACATGCATATATACACACATCCACATATATTTATAGACATATTTCGCATAACTTTTGATAGCCTATTCTTAAAATCATAAAATATTTTTATATGTAGATTATTAATTCGCAGCGAAATATCTTTTGTTTAAGCATAATAATAATGTCAGAGTGTGGACGTATTAGGAAATACAATAAGCTTTTCGTTTCTGACTTTTACAATCAATGAAATGAAGAATTTCGTGTTGAAATGTGTCAGCTATAAAGTTGAGATAACGTTTCATTATCGTTAAACTAAAAAATGGCAAATAAGAGTGGGCATAACTATCATTCATATACACACAAAGGGCGATAATTTTGTAATATAATTTTTATCCCTAAAAGGATTTTAAGACTCAATAGCAAATAACATAAAAATGTCTCTGAAGTTGCTGCATAAAGTTACGTAGGATATGAAAATTGTTTTATGTAATTCAAGTTTCTTTAAAGCTATAATTTACTTTAATTTTGCAGTAAAAAATGCGAGTTATTTTTAAGGTACTACATTTACATATTTACATGGCTTCCAAAGGATTTATATTGAAAATATGCAAGTGATTATTGGAAAAGCTAGTAAAAATTTATATTAGTCATACAAAAATTAGTAATTTCTTTTAAAAAAATCGATTTCTTTTGAAGAAATTTATGAAGGTATATTTAAATTTAAATAGCAGCGACAAAAACCAAAAAAGTTTACATGGCCCATTTTACAGTTAACAGCGCACTGTTAAGCACTTAACAGTCCTAGTAAAATTAATGAATATTATTTCGATGGCGAAATCCAGGAACGAGAACTGAGACTATACTCAACAAGTAATGGAAAATATGGTCCGAGATCTGATGCATGAAAATATACCCCTTGGATATACTAAAGGGTGTTTGTGTTAGAGTGTCACAACTTTTAGTTGACATCACTGCTTCATTTGAGCACCCATTTAACAGCTGATAGTTTCTTTTTGTTTAGTTTGTCTTGAAATTTCATTATGAATCGACTTACAGCATAGCATGGAGTAAAAATTTTTGAAATTTTGAAAATTTAAAAAAAAATTAAAAAATTTTTGTTTTCCGATGAATCCCATTTCTGGTTGAATGGGTACGTAAATAAGCAGAATTGTCGCATTTGGAGTTAGGAGAATCCATAAGCTTTCGTCGAAACATATCTGCGGAAAATTATTGTCACTGGCAGAGTGATTGGACCATATGTCTTCAAAAACGATGATGGTGAGAATGTTACTGTCAATGGTGAACGGTGTAGGAACATGATTCGAAATTTTTAAGTACCTCAATTACGTGGCATTAATCTTGCTGGCATGTGGTTCCAACAGAACGGAGCCGCAATTGATTTACTCAAAGAAAATTTTGATAGAAATATAATTTCACGTAATGGCCCCAAGATCGTAATTGGCCACCAAGATCGTATGATTTAACCCCATTGGATTATTTTCTTTGGGGGTATGTTAAGTTACTTATCTACGTTGATAAACCACAAACAATTGAACACCTGGAAATTAACATTCGAGGAGTTATCGGCGAAATACGGCCGCAAATGCTACGAAAATTTGTTGTTAAATTGGTGTTCCAGATTGTGCATTTTACGCGCCAGCCGTGGCCGCCACACGGCAGAAATCATATTTAAACAATAATTTAATAAAATTTTCTTTCCAATATATTTGCTTGTTTTATTATGATTTAAGCTTGTGTGACCCTTACATACATCTAAATAATAGAGAAACTTAATTTTATAAAAAGTTTTATTTTGGAAGGAATATATACATACATGTATTCCACTATATAAAGAGCAGATTTGTTGGCATTTCTGCAAACGCTTTCGATTTGTCGAAAAAATATTTTGAATAAAGTCATACTTTAAACAAAATTTCTGGAAAAATTTAGTGGTCATTGTGGAAAATGTTAGTTAAAAAATGTAGTTGGTATTTATTTCATATCGGTCACCACCAGTGATCGGCAATGAATCGTTTTTTCGCTATTCATACTGACTTATGAAATTTTAAATATAAGTGAGTAGAAATTATTTAAACTCAACTACTCTTATTTATGCATACTCACGATGACATTGATTTATAAGTTTAGGTTGAAATAAATATTAATGCGACGTCAACATCATTATCACAACACACTCATACAAATAAATAACCTCAGTTTGATTTCTTATTTCATGAAATTACTTATGCTAGTCACATTGATTCAATTCATGATTACATTTTCATTTAAAATTTTAGTCATTAAACAGTAGCAAATAGGGTTGTTTTTCAGTTCCTGCAAAAAAAAAGCAAGAGAGAAACACATAACCTCATAATGAGAACTTTAATGCTCGTATGCGAAGTTCGCATTGTAAATCATACATATTTTGCATCATCCATAGGCATTGAGTTAAAGAGAGTCGAAATCAACAACGTCATAAATGTTGCTAAGTATGAGTTCGATACGCACTTCAAGCTTTCGAGTGAATATGATTTATAGACAACATTGCAATAAGTATGAGTGTGCATAAGTTAAATAGATTATAAGTCATGATTCAACTCTACTCACTTTTTCACTACTCATTGCTGTTCTTTGGTCACCACCCACAAATTTCTTATACGTGGAAAAAGAACTTATGGAAGCAGCAATTCTTCCTACTGCTATAGTAATTGAATTTCGACAAACACTAATATTTTTCAGCCCTTGCTGGTTTCATCGGACCCTTTATAAACAACTTAAGACGTGAATCATTTAAAAAACAGGGACTCTACTCTTTAATTCTAAATAAAAGAAAACACTTTCAAATTTTTATCTTAATAATATCTCTGTATATTCTAAAGCCTTTTCTTCTATTTCGAATTACAAGATAGATAGATGCCCAGGACTTGGAATGCGACGCTGTTGTCAAAATAAAATGATAGATAAAGAATAAATAAAGTTATTTTGCGAATGATAAGCGAAATACTTTAAGAAAATTTTTATCTATACTTTGTATGGGTTTCAAGGATGGTGGGTATGGCTGATTTTGATGAAAAGTGTATGTACCAAACTTGAAAACTAATGTTTGGATAGGGAAAAATGTATGCTAAATAATCGATTTTAATGGTATGGGTAGTGGGCGTGGCCGAATTGAATGTAATTAATTTTTTTTTAATTTTATCAATGTAATGTTAAGTGCAAACTCTTATGATCTAGCTGCACTTGTTACAGTTTTTGCACAAAAATGTATAAACCTAGCCCACTGTGCCTTCGATTCGCCGTAGCTTAAGCTATAACTTATTTAATATACCATCTCAACCCCAACACAATATTGCCTAATAGCTACACCAACAACTAAGCACGCTGTATGTGTTCACAAGACAAATAAAAAATATTGTACATATCGTCACCTAAAATGCAAACGGACGTATGTAACTACACAAAAAATTCGAAATTTAGTTTTTGATTAATTATGTTTAATTTTATAAAACTACATGTTTACGCAAATATTTAGAACTCTGCGATTAAAAACTACCACTTTATTAAAGAAATTCAAACGGCCGTAATTACTACTGCAGCTATTTTTTATTGCAAGGAACGTAACGAACATAAAAGCTTAAATATATATAAAAAGGAAATAAATACTACAAGTAAATTTCGAAAAAAAAATTTCAAGATTAATTTATTATTATACGTCCGTTTGCATTTAAGGTGACCATATGTATGTAGTATATGAAAACAAATTTTTTACATTTGTTGCTTGGCATTTATTTATTTATCTCTTTTTTTTTTTTTTTTTTTGCTTTTTTAGGCAAAAAGTAAAAACTTTTGTTTTTAATTCATTTTGCTTTGATCAAAGTGAAATCCAGACGTATCCATAGCAAGCAACATATTATTGTATTTGCCAACATACGACTCTAGTCGCTTGTATACAACCAGCCAAATCCACATACACCCTGTCAGCCAACCAACAACCCACCATTTATAAAATATTTAAGCGTGTAATAAAAATAAAATTGTTTTTTAACACCGGTTTATGTCTTTCGTTTTTTTTTTTTTTTGTCCACCTTCATGTGATTAAACTTTTATGAGAAATCAATTAAGTTTGTGCATAAAAAAATAATAGCAAATAAAAACGAAGACTTATGTACGTAAATATGAAGAAAAAATAAAAGTTTTCGGGAAAGTTATAAAAATGTATAATGTATTACTAACATTTTTCTAAGATCAAGAGGCACAAATCAAAAGTATAATCTTGGATTTTGTAATTATTTAAAATAATCAAGCCAGCGAAATGAAATACGAGTTATAAAATCAAAAAATAAAATTTTCAAATTATGACTACGAATACTGTTGTGTTGCAATGATTCGAGATAGACAAGCAAATTGATAAAAATGATAAATCTCTTTTATTTGCTTTTCACTTTTTTCTAGAGATGGAATTGAGAATTAAATCTTTGGGATTTATGCTGCTAACAGTGACATTGATCTGCAGTGCTGGTAATTTAATAACAAAAGCCGCAGCTGAAGGTTTGCGTTTGCCGGATCAACAGTCGAATTCGATAACTCAACAGCAACAACCCCAACACCAACAACAACAACAACAACAACATGTGCAACAAGTATTTTCTCAACAACAACAGCCGGCTGGAGTGGGTGAAGAGAATGGCCGCTCTTCCATACTCAGCATATTCGGTTTAGGCGGTGGTGAAAACGATCCCTATTTGGCTCGCTCCAATACGAATTGCTTAACCGGCGATTTGTCAGAATGTTTCAAAACTCAAGCTCTGAACAGTTTCGATGAGATCTTCTATCGTGAGCAATATGCGTAAGTAAAATTAAAAGCGAATAAATAAAATAAAAATCTTTATAATTTGATGAGACTAAAGTTCGCATCGCTTTGTAAGCCAAATTATATGTGATAATCATTAATGAACAAATAACACCAAAGTTAATTGTAAATATTCTGACAAACACGTAGTAGAACGGAACAACTAGCTGTTTTCGAGGGCCACTACACAGCTAGTTGTTCCGTTCTACCACATGTTTGTCAGAATATTTACAATTAATATTGGTGTTATTTGTTCATTAATGATTATCACATGTAATTTGGCTTACAAAGCGATACGAACTTGAGCCTGATCAAATTATAAATATAGAAACAAATGAAGTTCGAACAATAATAATTAAAATTAACTAAAATAAAAATGTTGGGCATCTATGTCATGTGTAATGCTTACGATCGTGAAACGTTCGATATCGTGAAACATATTGTTAAGTTTTACTAATTTATTCCTGAAAAACATTTTTGTTTGATTTTTTTTTATAAAACTTTTTAAAATCAATAATATTTTATTAGTTATATTATTTAACTATTTTTAGACTTTCCGATTTCGCTCGCATAGTGCGCATGCCTGAAACTCAACAACGTTCTCTGTTGCAAGAACCTTTTGAATATTCGGAAGAACCTCGCAATGAGGATAGCGATTGGGATCAGTTGGTGAAATATGCTTTAAGGCGAGCTGAAAGGTAAGTTTAAAATATTTTAATAATTATAACGATAGATAAACCAATTGTAAAACAAGTTTCTTAAATGATACATTTTTTCGTTTTAAATGTGTTACAGTTTCCGCTAATAATTAATTTTACAGAAAACGCTTTTAAAGCTTTCAATTTATATACAACGCAATGAAGACATGAACAAATATTCTTCTCTCACGAGGTGGTAGTACAAGCTTTTTATATGAAATTTTTATACAAGATAAAATACAAAATGCCGAATAATGTTGCATCCTTAGCTCAAAAAACTAATTTTTTTAGTTATGACACTATTGAAGTAAATGAGCAATATATTTTATATATTTCTTAAGCAGTTTTGAATAACGAAGTAATTCACAATTTAAGGCTTTAATCATAAAAAATATGTTTGACTTAAAAAACAGATTTTTATACAATCGGGCTATTCACACCAGTCTCTTAAGTGTCCTAAGTGTCATAAGTTTAGAAAAAATATTTTTATTATATTTCTATAAATTTTTTCAAAAATAGAAACGAACTAGAAAATGTTATCATAGAGTGAGAAAAAAACCCTTTGCACCAGTATTCATAAACAAATGTTAAAGTTATTTTTGGCTTAAACTATGATATGTTTTTAAGGAAATTGGTTTGAAGTATGCTTTAATTTAAACAATCGTTTACAAATACTTTAATTGAAATTTATTTGCTGGTGTTTAAGCATTGTCTATATATTTCATTGGTGCTTTGCCAAATCATCAGTAGACTTCAACCTCATACTTTGAATAGTCACAAAGCTCTTATCTTATGCACAGACTTTCAAAAACTATTTGAGAATTCACAAATAATAATATTTTCGAAAATCACAAAAGACAAATAAGTGTAGTGGGCTTAGAAACTTTAACAAAACCCAGCAAACGATATGAATCTATTTTTAGTTTTCTGCACCATTAGAAAATAAATTTCAATTAAAATAAACTTATGA
Organism: Tachina lurida; assembly: GCA_944452675.1. Lineage (NCBI taxonomy): Eukaryota > Metazoa > Arthropoda > Insecta > Diptera > Tachinidae > Tachina > Tachina lurida. Next base: position 168,999,215 of record OX101752.1, on the reverse strand, counting down.
GAAATATGTCAAATACTCGCAACCCTACGTCTACACCTGATATAGTTTTATCATAAAAAAAAATAATTTTTTTTATGTTAGCTCTTTTTTCTATATGGAATTTGCCATTTGTCATGATTAGACGTAGGGTAACAAATTTCTTAAATATTCTTAAATAATATACGAGGGCTACTATTTAATTTTCGGCAATAGCAAATAATAGCAAAAATTTTTAAATGAAAATGGCTTTATGATTTTTCGAAATATTCCGCTTGCTGATCAACACATTTTTGCATTCATTCAAACCACTTGTCATAGCAGTTTTTCTATACCTCTAGAGACACCTTCAAAACATGGTTTTTGAATGCTTCAACTGCTTCTTCGGCGCTCTTAAATCGTTGATCACGCGGGATCATATTCGGGAACAAGAAGAAGAAGTCATTGGGTGCCAAGTCAATTCGATGTTTTGACTGCTCAACAATTCACTTGTTTGACGAGATGTGTAAGAGCTCCGAAAACTTTCGGCAAACAAATGGTCGTGTACCATTCTGAAAATTGGGAGTTCTACGTTGCGAAACAGCGGAACAGTGGCCATGTTACTCAATCCGCCGCAGAAAAAGGCGACCATCTGATGTTTTGTTTCAGGCTCATAAGCACATATCCATGATTCATCGCCTGTTACGATTTTATATCTACACGTATTTTGAAGCACCGCGGTTGAACTTTTTAATCATTTCCTTACACCACTTGACGCGAGCCTTTTTTGGGCGGTTGATAGACTATGGGGTATCCAAGGAGAACAAAATTGTTTAACAACTAATGAAAATACTTTTGAGTTCTTGTTTTAGAATTCTCTAAATTATATTCTTCAAAAATTTTTCTTGCCTTTGATAATGAAAAATAAATTGTTTTTGTATTATAGTGCATTTACACTGTCTCGAAATCTAGTACTTTCGAGATTTCGAGCTAAATAAAGCTGCTTTTTTCCAGATTTCCCACACAAAACGAAATCTAATTTTCAGTACATTTGAAGGAAATCTAATAGGGCATTTACATTATCTCAAAATCTAGTACTTACGAGAGCTAAATCTAGCTGATTTGTAATAGATTTCCCATACACAACAAAATCTAGTTGGTGCGTAGATTTGTAGGAAATCTACATAAAATCTTGAAAAGGTATGTGAATTGGCTACTTTACAATCGTTTGGTTGTAGTTTTGGAAAATTTTCAGTTAATGGGTTTTGGTTTGGATAAAAAAGTCTTTATAAATGTCGAAAAAACTTGGTGTAAAAGGTATAGATTTTCATATAGATTTTAATTAAAGTCTCTTAGATTTTGTGCAGGTGTAAACGCCCCATTATAAAATAATTTTAAAAATATATGAAAAAATATGTGTTGGATATACTCGTAATGTTTGGAACAAAATCATAAAGCAAATACACAAACCTTCTAGCATAGACAATGAATAATATTTGTTTTAAAGAATCACAAATGCGGACAAGACGATACAATCGTCGAACAGAATTAGGGCAGAAGTGGTCATGCAAAATCGAATGTGTTGAAGTGGACCTTATGTGCAAGGATGCCTCTATCTTACAGTATGTCACATGACGATCTTACATTATCAGTTCACGCACTGCATCGATGTTTTGTGACACAACAATCGATTTTGGACCTTCCTTGAGCTTTAATTTTTAATTTTGGATTGCGCTTAAGTCAAGCTTTTGCAACTTTCTCCTACATACATACATAGCTAATTTTCATTTTATTTTTACTAAAGAATAGAAAACAAATTTTTTTTACAGATTTATAAAATCCACTGCCTTGGAAATCGATGTACCGACAGAATTCACTGAAGCCGGTCGTTATGATGCCCGATTTATTGGAAATGATATCGATAGTGAATTGGATATCATTGAAGACAAACATGCTCCCATTATAAGTAAGTGCATATAATCTCATCTAATTCAAATTACTCTACATCATCTCTCTCTCTTTCTCTCTCTCTCTCTCTGCAGAACGTAAAAATTTGAAGAAAATGATTATTCCACTACTGTTGGTGCTGAAAATATTCAAATTGAAGTTGTTGTTGTTCTTGCCCTTCATCTTGGGTATTGCTGGTCTAAAGAAGATACTTGGTTTGGCTGCCATCATTTTGCCCGGTATCTTTGCATACCTCAAGTTATGTCGTCCTCCAGCTGGTCCCGGTTATAATGCTGGTGGTGGTTTATTCTCTGGTCTGTTTGGCAATAAAAATCCCTTCCCCGAATATTCACCACAAGGTGTTGGTTCAGCCACATACTATCATCATCATGATCATTTTGATGGTGGTGCTGGCCATTCTCAATTCCAAAGGCCCGATCCACACTTCTCTAAGCCATATGGTGATTATTATGGCAAGAATTATGGCAATGGTGCCACGGGCAATTCTGTCAGTTTTGGCGAAACAACACCAAATGATGCTGCTTATTCTGGTTATTATGGCAGAAATACTGACAAAGATATTGCAAGTACTCAAAAGAGTTAAACGAGAGATAGAATTTTACTTGCAATTAAAGTTTTACTCTTTAACAAATGGCCATTATTTTAAATTTATTATTAGTTATTTTTTTATGTAAATATAATATGTATTTTATTTTATTGTTATTAATTTTTTTAAAGCATTATTGTTTGTAGCTTATTTATTTTATATTCTCATGCAAAAAGTGTTAATTTAGTTATAATAAGTTTTTGTTTTGTTTGTTAAATAAAACTTTTGATGGATTAATACCAAAAATTCTAGCTGAAAGTGGGGAGATGCAAAAAATAATTTCACTGAAACAATTGTAAATATATTCATGTACAAGTTATGCACAGTAGAGGACAGGTAGTACGAATTATATAGTGTCAGGGTTTGTTCTAAGCAATTTCCATAACAGCCAACCATTACTGAGAAAAATTTTGTTATTATAATACTTTTAATTGAATTCTACTTTACAGTCTTATATGAGATTTGTGTAGCTTTAAAGATAAAAAAATATTTCTTAGTTTCATGGGCAAAACAAGAGCTAATTTTGTTCGTGAAAAAGCCTCACGACTTAAACCTACAGAAAACCAGCATCAGCATTGAGCCCGCTTTTTGTATTTCTGGGTAATTCCAATGTGACGGGTGTGACCATGATACCCAAATTTGTTGTTATAATTCAAAGGAGATTAGTCATAGAAAAATATTACAGCTAGACAATGCAAGAAAATGATTTACGTTCAAAATGGTCATCAAAATTCTGTGACGGGTGTATTTCTACAAAACTCAGTATGTACAAATTATTACTTTTAAGATATACAAAATAAGTTTATATTCTCTAACATTTTGCACAGCATGCACAAACACATGATTGTATTAAATACTTATTAACCGGAAAAAATAATTAAAAAATACTATTTCGAAAATGTGACGGGTGCGACCTAGTGTGAAAACTCGAAAAGTTTGCAGAGATAAAACTCTTTTTGACTTCATTCATTTATATGTCTAAGGAAATTTTGATAATTATGCTAATTGTAACCATCAGATAGAGTGTTAAGGAAACTTTTTAAGGAGTTTCAATTCTTTTTGATGAACTACAAGGGAATTTATGCTTAACTTTAGTGGCTGCCTTTTGTTAATGAACGCTGTGATTTTAAACTACCAACTTTAGATGATTTCACAAGGCTTACAAACAATTCGACCTTCATCCTTCTTCCATTGTCTGCTACTTTGTTTAATTTTTCGATCTTTCTTCTTTTTCCTTCCAATGATTCTTTATCTATCATAATTATATCAGCATTTCGTCGCCTCGGAATTGGTTTAGCCCACACTCCATAAAGTTGGAGTGCAGAAAAACGACAAAGAAAGTTTACATGAAGTTTTCTCAAAATATACCCAATGGATTTCTTTTGTATACACACACCACTGCTTCCGAAACATTTTTGGAAGATAAATGTAAATTTTTTGTGAACTTTCATGAATGAAGTTAGAAGTTAATATTACTTTATTGTAAAAGTAAGAATACGTTTTGTGCCGCATACACCAATTATTTTAAATTTATTTTCAAAAAGTAGCTTTTTGTGCTCCATACGTATACTCTACTACTGTGTATTGTTGTTGTGAAGAAAATTAATGCTTCAAATTTATTTTTCTTGCTCTTTAAAGAAATAAGTCGATCGTTTAACGCCAACCAAGAAGTTGCTGCCGTATCATTTTTAAATATAGATCCGTTTACACACTTCCACAAAAAAAACAAGTAATTTGAAGAATGAAATTAAATGATTTCTGTTATACTCAAACTTTCATAATTATGGTTTCATTTATTTTATTTTAGTGTTTAATAAGTTTATATTAAAACATGTGATTGGCGGCTGCGGCTGGGTGATGATGTTTTTGCTTAACAGTCGCTGTTGAATTTTCTTATGGCACCTTCTTATTCTATTGTTAATTTCTTATAGAAATGAAGCAAAACAAGACTAAAATCTACTTCGTATGTTTTTGTATGAGGAATTTGACGCAACCGCCAAACAGTGGCGTGTACAGCAAAACAATACTTATTAAACATAAAAATAGTAGATATGGAGCAAAATGAATGCTTAATACTAAACTTCGTGAAATGCGTTTTTGATTTTGAAAAAGGTTATTCAATATATATATATTCCATACCTAACTCATTTTTTTAAGAACGATTTGTTTTTTTTTTCTATCCCTTTCTATCTCTAAAGCTAAATCCAGTTCACAATTTGTAAGTTTCTTTCTTCGTTGCCAAATTTTTTCTTTGACTAGTTATTCGAATATTAAAATAAATGCTTACATAATTTTATTATATTATTAATTGCTCTTAGTTTGTGATTCATGAAAGTTATTAAGTATTTATTTATAGAGTGACAATTTTATTAAGCTTTAAAACTCTTTACTGTGACGGGTGTGAGCGAAATGTTTAATATATTAATCTATTATTCTACAAAATTGTCATTATAAGTTAACAACAAATAGCAAACAAGAGTATAGTATATACAGAGTTAATCTGTTTTTATTAAGGACGTGAAAAGCAGTAAGGGAAAACTTAAAATTAAAATCAAACATACACAGATGGGAAAAAGGGAGTTCTAAAGCATTAATGAAAGTTTCATAGCACAATTGTGTTATGCCGGCCATACACTACACAAGTTCACTGCACAAGTCTAGCACTGTACAGTGCGTTTGTGTAGTGTATGGGGTTAGTTGTGCTATCTACGCAGTAAACTGAGTAAATATCGAAATAATTTTAATATTTGCTCAATAGATTTCGTTTTTGCTCGAAAACTTTTCTATTAGACAATAGATTTGAGTAAGGCATAGCGTGGAGATAATGGTGCAGCATGAATTTATGAAGCATGTTTGTTGCATTTTGACAATTAAAAAAGTTTTTTTTTTATATAAACTTTGTTTTTATTTATAAGATAATAAGGTACCATGTCATGAGATTTTAGTTAGAATAACTACAACTAATTAAATTTAATAATTGAATAATGAAACTTCTAATTCTTAAGTTTCCATACAACAAATTTTGTAAAATCCCTCATGATATTATTTAAATCTTCGTCCTTGCTTATAAGTATTTGAAAATTATACAAAGTGTTGCTATAGTTGCCACAAACTATGTGAACTTCAATTAGATTTGCAAAGAAATTTCATTTACAAAGTTACAATCTATCAACAAGTGTAAATACAAAATTATCCCTATTGTTTTTAAGCAAAGTTCATATAGTTTTTGATTAACAATATTATCAGAAAATGCAAAACTTTAAGGTTAACCACACGAGTTTCAAATGTCAAAGGGAACAAATGTGATTATCAAAAAATAGTTAAGTGAAAACTTTACACAATACACAACTATTTTGTTAGAAAGTAGTCATACAAAGCTCAAATCAAAATACATACTTGTACATAAAATTAAAATAAAAAACTTTTCCTTGCGTTTTAATTAAATAACTTTAACTTTTTGGAGATTTTAAGTTTTAACAAAAAAGATGAAAAGCAAAAGTTTTCACTTATGCCGATGTTGCTGTAGCAGCTTCTTATCAAATTTAAATCAACTTTTAAGCTTTGTCCCAAAAGGAATACAAAAGATATAAATTTATAATGAAAGAGATAAGAGAAAAATTTATTTGTTTTAAAATATAATTTTATAATTTTTAACAAGCTTTTGGGTTTAGTCGAGTTGACAAAACTGTGTACATGTATCCATTAGCAAGAAAATATGTATTTGGGTTATAAATCGAATCATATCAAAAAATATACATTTATTTATCTATTTTTAAACACAAAACACAACCCGCAAAGCGATTAGCTTGTCTGCGGAAAACACCCAGGGTCTATGGTGGGAATCGAACCCACGACCTCTGGACATACAAAAGGCTAGCATCGCTGCCACTCAGCCACAGGGGCACCCGAATTTCTATCATTTACTAAAATGGCCACTCACAGAGCCCACCGAATACTCACGTAATAGGTTGGTATTAATTATAGGTGTCACTACCCGTAAATTCACTGACAAACATATACCCTGTATCTTTAAGATATCATAAGTACACCGAAAGAATTTTGCTTCATAAGTCCAATCAAACTTCGTTGGTATTCTGGTTCCGTAAGAATATTTTATTGGATTTATGACAACAATATTTTCTAATTATTAAGAAACCTCTTTATATTTAAGTTACATCATTCTTTTCATGAAATTATTTTATTGTTTCGATGAAGTTATAGCACTGCATTAATTACACTGTTAAATAAATTTGATGAAGTTTTCAATCAAATAATTTTAACGAAACTGGTTTCATTAATCCAACGAAGCGTGACGTTGGTTGAATTTTAATGAATTTTTCATTAGATTAATGTCAAAATTCATAGAATTTATGCCGAAAATTCTTTTAGTGTAGTATAAGTGTCGTTAAATAAAAGCTTTGTATATTTTCTCAACATCCAAGAAAATTAATCTTTTATTCAGTCGTTAAGCAGCTCTGGGTCGGAGAACATCTCTCGCGTCATCGTAATTATTTCTAAAGTGCGGTCAGGCTTGTGTGTGTTGTTTGGCCTTCGAGAAAGTTTCGAGTCGCTCGCACTAGTTGACCATACCCCAGCTGGAAAAATAATTCACGTTACATTCCCGCTATCCCGGGAAATTATAAATTCTGGAAAAAGAAAACTCTGCTTGGCAATCTCATGTGTGGCAAGCCCAGGGGCCCAGCTGCGTAAATTAACTTTTTCTATTGACATACCTTTAGAGCTTTATCGATAGAACTTTCTGGCAACAGAGAAAAGGATGTGCACATATTTATAAAAGGAAACAGATATGTATTGTCAATCAGGTGCAGCGTCATCTGGAACTGCCCTGAGTTCAAAGGACGATAGAGGTGAATCCTTTCGGGGTAGAACTTCGAGGTCTAACCAGAGGATTATTTCTGGTGCTAAGGGTGCAGGTGCCCCGACAGCCAAGCTGCTCTAGGAGTTTTGATGTATGTAGCGGTTGTTTTGATCCTTTACCGAAAGGTCTATTTCATGCTACCCCACGGGGCTAAAGGGATGATACTCGTATTAAGCAGTGTGGATCGTGCCTTCCCAGTCATACGTCTGGCTCTGATGACTGGTTGAGCTGTGCCAGCAAATGGTAAGGAGTTCTATTGGAGACCTCGCAAGCAATTACACTCGCGGCGAGTGAACTTGGAGAATCGTATGTGGTGGCTGTGGTTGCTACCAAAAACGCTGGGAGAATAATCTAGACTTCCCAGTCTTAAATCAATGCTAGTGATACGTGTGACTTGGTCAGGCAGACACTATTCTAGGTGCTGTTGCCATTCAAGAGAGGACTGTTTTGATAAACTCTTAACAGCCAGAGCTTAGATAGCTCTAAGTTAGGGATGGACAACTATCGATGGCACTATCGATACTATTGATAGTTAATTTTTTTTCGACTATCGATGTTTTAACTCTGCAATCGTTTAATACTTGAAAACAATCAATACTATCACGATAGTATGGTCGATATATCGATAGTTTTTCTAACTTTCGATAGTCTTGAATCGCTATATCGATAAAGTTTTTTAAACTATCTAAAACTTTCGATAGTTTTCCACCGCTACTCTAAGAATCTCAGCAAGGTACTTCACCGTAGTAAAGGGATAGTTATGATCAAAGATTTCAACCTATGTGCTCCTGGAGTGACACATGGTGCATGGGGGCGATGGTAAGCGTCTAACCTTCGGGTTACACCACCGTGAGATAAAGCCGTAAGGAGAGCTGCTCATGTTAATCTGAAAGACATCTGTTAATCTGATTGAAGGGAATCTCAATCTCATTATTTGAAATGTCTTATATTCACCAACACATCTTGGTAACACTCCCATTATCTTAGGTAATCATTGTCACCAAATTTTTTACTGACAGAGGATTAAAGTAACGGGTTGTGCGTTGAAAAGTATTGAACGAAATTTCGTTGATATCACCATTAATATTATAATTATCAGCATAGTTTGGCGGCTTTCTAGAGTAGGCAGCTTAATAAGTATAAGTCGGAAAGGGTAAGAAGGCAAGTTAAGTAGGTTAAAACTAAAGCTGTTAAATTTCGATTACGATTAGTAATCAATTAGATTACATTTTGAAAAGAATTGTAATCATTATATAATTGCCTTCAAAAGAATTGCTGATAAATAATTGATTACGATTATTAATAATCGAAAAGTAATCTGAATTACTAAAAACAATCAAAAAGAATCAAAAGTAATCAAAAAGTAATCCGATTACTTTCAAAGATTACTTTTGAATCTTAATAAATAATAAAAAAGAATCAAAAGTAATCCTTAGAAGTAATCAGATTATTTTTTTATTACTTTTGATTACTTTTGATTACTTTTGATTATTTTTGATTGTTTTTGATTATTTTTAGTAATTCTAAGTAATTCAGATTACTTTTTCGTTATTAGTAATCGTAATCAATTAGTACTCGTGCGAAACTGAATATAATCGTAATTTAATCATTACTTCACCCTTAAAAAAAAGTAATCAAATAAGTAATCATTACGATTACTAATCATTACTTAACAACTATGGTTAAGACATAATACCAGCAGACAAAATAATAATATTTACAAGATATACACTGAAAGAATTTTTGGCATAAATTCTTTGAATTTCGAAATTAATCTAATGAAAAATTCATTAAAATTCATCCAACGTCACGCTTCGTTGGATTAATGAAACCAGTTTCGTCAAAATTATGTTATTGAAAACTTCATCAAATTTATTTCACAGTGTAATTAATGCAGTGCTATAACTTCATCGAAACAATAAAATAATTTCATGAAACAAATGAAATAACTTGAATATAAAGAGGTTTCTTAATAATTAAAAAATGTTGTTGTCATAAATCCAATAAAATATTCTTACGAAACCAGAATACCAACGAAGCAATTCCAATGAAATGCTTTCACAATATTCATGAAATTTTTATTGGATTTGTGAAATTATCATTAGATTTGTGAAACATTTTAATGAACTTGTTTCATTGGACTTATGAAGCAAAATTCTTTCGGTGTAGAAGTAAACAAATTAAATCCAAAAAAAGATATTCGATTGAAACTAAAGCTATTTTAAGTAGGTCGGATATATGTTGTTTTTTGCTTCTTCTTAGCACGCAGACATAAAAACATCTGATGGAGGAGAAGTTATGCCGCAGATAAAATATAAGAATGAATTTCTTGTACTTTTTTTTCCTCTTTTCTTTCCAACAAGCTCCCCTGCTCTTATATATGAATATCGTATCAAGTGCATAATAAAACTAAATAATACCATTTGCTCACATTTACTGACAATATATATTTAATTTTTCTTTTTTAGTTTTGTGCAAAACAAAAAATACTTGCAGCTCAAGCAAGTGATGTGTGAAAAATAGTGCAGCAGAGTGAACGTTAGATAAAAAGTCACAAATGTTTGCATATTATGGCCAGTTAGAGCACTTGAAGTGAAAAGAAAAAATAAATAAAGAAAAAATTTATATTAAATTATTTATAACCTACATAAAGCATATGCAGGCCTGGAAAAAGCAGCTAATAAAAATGTCAGTAGTGTCACAGAGATAGACAGACACAATATACTGATATGCAAATTATATGTTGTATCCACCCCACCGTATTCATAAAAAATGTTTTAGGTTTATTACAGGTTTATTTGAAAAATTTCCCATAGAATAACGTATGTACGTCAAATAAGCGCTTAATAAACCTTAAATATTTTTTATGAATACGGCAGTATGTATATATTTAATTTCAAAAGTTTCATCTATGTTTTGACAATTGAAGAATTTTCTATACAAAATACAGCGAGAAAAAAACAAATTTTCTACATTATTTTAAGGGGATTTTGTAGTCTGCTTATGCCATGACTTTTTAACAAGCTGCTAAAGTCTATGGTGGCAGTTGTTTGTTAAGCTTGCGTTTTATTTCTTATTTTGGCGCCGTTACTAAAAACTATTGATGTTTTTAAGCGATTGCATTTTTTATCCATTTTATATGAACACAACTTCTTTCATTTGATTGCATTTCATATGCTGTTTTTCTTCTCTTTTTTCACGGCCAATTTGTATGAGCTTGTGTGTTTGTGCAAATTTTCGCCCAGTCGGTCGCTTTCTTTTGGAATATGCAGTCAATCCAGTCCAACGTCAGCATCTTATTAAAGGGTCTTTCATTAAGCGCTTCCAATATTTAAATTTTAAATGAAAAAAAGTGTGTATGAGGTACACTAAGAGAAAAAAGGTGCTAAAATCAAGATTTTTTTGATCGAAATCAAATCATTTAAATTTTAATAGTCTATTAAATGCGAAAATTCTTCATACAAGAATAAAATCTTAATTTTTTTTTTAGCATCGCATTTAAGATTGTAATCTTGAATAAAATCTCATTTTAATATCGAATTCAAGATTTTGTTCTTAATACAAATATTAAAAATAAGATTATATTCATAAAAATTTAATAATATAATCTTATAATTCGCTTTACGTTATTGATTTTCAGAATGCGTTTTTAAAGTTTAATATCACGTTCTCGATTTTAAAAATTCATTCTTTAAATTAAGAATTTATGCTTAAATTTGAGAAAGGCAATCCTACTGACCAAATTTCAAGATTGAAATATTGAGATTTCTGCAATCTAAATTTAAGAATTTTTTTCTTAGTGTATTATCGAAATTTATAATTTATTTGAAAGGACTATCGAAGCCATTACAAATATACAAAAACATGCTGAAATTTTCCGCCAGGACTTTGCTCGCTCATGTCAAATCGAATGTGACATAAGCGGTGTGACACTTAACGCCGTTTTATGGAAACCATTCCAGCAAAAAATGGTGCTTCGATTAAAGGCGCCTACATAAGCGCTCTTTTGGTAGGCAAGCGCTTACCTGATGCATAAAATTTTGCATGATTTTTATATGGGAGTCGTCGCGTAGAAGCTCTGCCACGTCGATCTAAAATGTGATTGTTTCATGCCTGCCGGAGTGACCTGAATTCAGCATAAATATTCGACTAATTGGAATCATGTCTTTATCAGGAGTCGATCCCAGGATTTCCGTATGTTAGGCTAGAGCTCTACAAACTGAACTACCGAAGCACATATTTATTTTTGTGTACAATTCAATTAAAAAATAAAAAAAATCAAAACTCGAAGTAAAAATTTCATTGGCATCCAAATGTGTATACAGGTATGCGAGAGAGGATGATCTATAAAAAACTTTGAGAGTTTGAGTATAAACAGCCGACTGACGTCGTAGTGTTTGTGTTAAATTTCGTCATTCGCTTACATTATTGCATCCCCGTAAGGCAGAGGGGATGCACTGTGTACTTTTCCGCGCTTCCGAAGGGCTTATTTTTGTGTTATATTCAACTACACTACAAAAAGAGAAAAAGAAGCTTTAGAAATGCAATAGAGACTTTTATTAATAAGCAATTGGTTCCAAATCTCGATTATTTTTTTGCTGGGATATGCATCAGCGATCCGTTTTATAAGAGAAGTGCGTTCAACGTTGCTTATATTTAAATGAACAATTTAATAACTTGAAGGTTGAACACAAAATTCACCCATTGTAATTTTTCAAACTAGACTGAATAAATAACAGCAAATTTAATAGATGTCACTCCAACTGTACGATTGCTATCAATTGTCAAAGTTCGAAATAGAGAATGACAAAAGTATATTTTTGAGTATTCTTTGAGTACTGGCCGTCAAGCAACTATGAATGCGTATAGCTAAAACTAAAAACACGCTCATGACTAAAATTTATAAACTGCATGAGATACAAGCACACGCATGAATATAAAAATACTCTGACTATTAATGAGCTACAACTGCTTATATACTTGTAAATCATTTATTTACACACACCCATAGAGCAAGTTTTCAAACAGCCGCACACACACAAAATATATTTCAACCCATTTAATATACATCAATGCATGTATTCGGTGGCAAATAATAAATAAATATCCCGACTATCATGCGTATATATTTTTTGCCTGAGTATAAGCATACTCCGGCTATAAATATGACAGACACTCAATACGCTTGATACGCATGTGCCTTTTTTCTAGCTATAGTATTTTAGGTTTTTGCATAAACAAAGTAAATATGCTTTTGTATGTTGAATTCGGCTGTAGTAATAGTTGCTTGAGGGAAAATATGTGAGCGCACGAGCTGTTTGCGCTGTTTGTTAAAAAAACGTGCAAAGCAGCTGAGTTGAAAAATAATGGAGCTGTCCTCTATCTTTTCCTTCACCACCAGTCTTGGCTATCACTATCACTATCCCTTTCCTAAAGAAGGTAATACCTAGTAATAGTAGTAGGCATTCATCAGCTGAGTATTACTTCTCTTAAAAAAAAAATATATATAATTATACGCAATTAATAAAATTTAAAAATATTAACTATTGCATATATTTTTGTTGAGTACTCATTGTCATTCTCTGGTTCGGAAGCCCCTATTGGAAAACCCTGTATGTTATTTTATTAATTTAACTTTGATTTTATTCTCAAACAAGTGGTTAAATGTGATGCATGTTGTGTGTGGGTTACTGGCTGAATTTGCAAATAAATGGCAGTGACTTGTCATTAGTTTCATTTAAATCCTAAGAAAGCTTATGTGAGAAAAAAACCAAAATATTTTCCATTTAGAGCAGTTTTGGTATACAATTCAGTTCACTTTATATTAATTTATAAATTGTAATCAATCTAATATCAGCTACTGAATTTTTAAGAAAAGCAATTTTGCCCAACAGAAGTAGTTAGTTGTTTAATTTAATTGAAAAAGTAGGGAGCTAGGGAAAAATTCTACGGAACTCATTCGAAAAGATATTTCACAGCTTTCATTTTATGTGTTCTCATTTATAACTTTCTCCAAATTTTGTTTAGAGAATTCCTACCGATTAACACTAAAAGAGTTGTATTATAAATTAATTTGATAATAAGAGGACTTTCTGGAAAGATGTAAATAGCAGCGCTGACATTTCTTCAACCAAAAATCTATTAAAAATTTAATTGACACAATCGAATTAAACTAAATTTTATAATATCCAATTAATTTTTTAATAAAACATTCAATCAGGTATAATTTCTTAATCGGGCTTAAGTTCAGTATTTTCAATTCTTATTGCATAAATAATTTTTATTAGTTAATGTGAGTTTCTAAAGAAGAGAATAAAACTTAAAATCGATTTTATTAACTGGGGGGAAATGTCGATATTTTATCTACTGGGGTAGACATTGTTATCAACATCAGCTATTTAACGTAAATTTTTAATGAAATGGAATATGATGTTAATAACAATCTCTACACCAATAGAGGTTTTTGTATCGAGGAGACCAATGTTTTGCTTCAATAGCCATTGAGTTCAAATATCCCATCAGATCTCAGTTCTTACCACCCTAATGTACCACCCTAATTTCAGAAAATTAAAGCTCGCAAAACATCATTAAACTGGAATAATTGAAATATTTCCTTAGCAAAACCTTAATGATTTTTTGCGAGCTTTTATTTTCTAAAATTAGGGTGGTACATTAGGGTGGTAAAAAATTAGATCTAATGGGTTAATACTAGAAAGAGGTATTTAAAGTCTCCTCGAAACAAAATCATCGATATATCACACTTTAAGATCCGACTTTAAATGCCGAAGATATAATGAAAAATGTACTTTGGCGTAGGGGTCGCAAATAAAAATAAATTTTTTTTCAAAACTGCTTTGCAACAACACTTTATACTCGGTGGTGTAGGGCGAACTATTTTTTTGCGAAATACCGTAATGTACTAGAGCAGGGGTTCTCAACCAAATTCCTGTTCACGGACCACTTGTAAAACTTTCTTTTTTGTCCCAAGCCCCCTTTGATGCATTTTAGTATTTACGTTGAATTAAAAATGCATAAAAGTGTGTAACGAAGTTTCGTAGGCTGGGGTAAAACTCAGCGATGTCCAGGATTCGTCTACAAAAATTTATTGATTTTTGAGACCATGAGAGAGTAAAACACGAAGTCAATTCAATGCCGAATATTTATTTACTTTTAAATTACAAAATTAAATTTATCATTTTAAATGACAACTCAAATGACTAATGAGCGCGGTCAGAAAGACAGAGCTCGTGGAGAGCGCATTCACTAGCACACAGCTGCAGGCGGGATGTGTAACACCACACAACCTGTGGGCTGCGCGTGTGAGAACGCGAGAAACAAATGCTCAGAGGGAGCGGTAAAACGTATGCTCGTGTAGAGCGCAGTCACTGTGCACGCAGATGCAGGCGGGATGTGTAACACCACACAACCTACAGGCTGCGCGTGTGAGAACGCGAGAAACAAATGCTCAGAGGGAGCGGTATTACACGTGCTCGTGAGGAGCGCAGTCACTAGCACACAGATGTAGGTGGGATGTGTAACACCACACAACCTACAAACTGCGCGTGTGAGAACGCGACGGAATTGCTCAGAAGGAGCGGTGTGCTCGTGGAGAGCGATAACAGGTGCAGGCGGGATGTGTAACACCACACAACCTACAGCTGCGACAAATATTCTACACTAGTTGTGTTATTATAAGTCTGTCCACTAGATGTGTTTAGAGGCAAGTACAATGCTGATGGATGTGTAACACCACGTTCAACTTTGTGTTCTTACCTTGCTGACAGCTAGCAGCAGACTCCCCTTTTGATAATAAGATTCTTCCTTATATACCCAAAAATATCTGCTATAACTCAGTTGTCGTAAAGCGTAACTTACTAAATAATGGTTGTTTAAAAATGTCAACTTATTTGCAATAGTACAATAATTTACATATAGATGGCGACTCCATCTAAAAAAATGCGTTAGTTTTAAATTGATGTTTCAATAACAAATGAATATGTTTGCTCATCTGAGTACATCTAAATTATTGATTAACTAAATAATATAATGTTATTATTATAACAAAAATAATATGTGGGATAATATTAATGATATTATGCAATTGTAATAATTAATACAAATTACTTTGATTACAAGAAAAATAAATTGGTTTCGGGTGCTTGGCCCATAAATGTGGTGACATTCTCAAGGTTGTATGGCTAAAACGAGGGTCACGCGACTTTCGTCGTTACAAGTGAAAGTCAATAAAATTTTTTTTTATTTTGATTAAAAATTTTATTATAAAAGTTCATAAATATGTATTCTTAAAAATGTACAGTTTTTATTGAAATATGTAAAGCAAACTTTTTAATAATCTCTTTAAATTTCTCTTGTTTGACATGTCTAAGATTCACTTCACATTCCATCAAACTAAATGACATTCCCATAAAAACAATATCAGCTGGTTTTGAGATACTAACGGCAATTGTTGCCAACTATTGACTGTTACAGTCAGTCATGAGTCTGGGGTACTTTATATTAAGCAGTGAGGAGTAAAACCTCCCACTTATGTTAAGTTTTTTGTGTTTTAAGATTTCGCAACATACATATGGCCAACTCCACAGAATGTCACGCACGATTACCAATCAATTAAGCTTGTATTTCAGATAAATGCGTTTAGATTTTTCCTCATCTTTAAGTAGAGCTACTTACGCTCCGCAAAAGTATACAAATAAAAATTAACATTTTGTCTAAAATACTTAGTTGATTGTGGAATTGCCCATATGTACATAAATTTAAAAATAAAATACAACATAAAAAAAGTTTGTATGGAATGAAAATACAAACACACACACACAGACATACTGTGCATCCCCGTTTGGGAACCGCTGTGCTGGAGTATCGGTTTTTTATTGCATGTCTTTCCCTGATACATCTACATATCGCTACCTTAACATAGAAAGGCTCTAACTTATTATTTTTTAAGCGAGTTTTTTGTATATTTCGATAGCACACCTAATGTATCGAAAAATGCAGAAATCTCTATTTCCAAAAAATTATGAGTTAGGGTTTTTATATATGATATGTACATTAATATTTTCTTAGGGCACTGCTACACATTCAATATATATTGAACGCGATCCAGTATCGCGATACTTATTGAACGTGTAGCATGCAGTATTGATGGATCGCGATCCATATCGCAGAATGGCCTAAATTATGGAATCCAGATTGCGGATCGCGGATCGCGTGATAAATATTAAACGTGTAGAACTTTCATGATATTAGATCGCGATACCTTAATAAGAAGTGAAATAAAACAAATAAAATAAAAGACGCAGTGCAAAAAATTTAAAAAATAAAAAGTAAAAAAGTTTATTACATTTGTGTAAAGTTTGTTTTAATAAAGGGTAATGGCAGAATATAGTGAAAGCGGAATCGAAATTAACGACCGAAAAAATTATTTTGAAAGACTTTATTTTTAATTTAGAGGCATTGCCGGAGTTGTGGGACTAGTCGGCTAAAGCTTATTAATAAATTTATTATTAATAAATAATCCACACAGTACAAAAATAACGTAAATACTGACGCGATAAATATTGAACATGTAGCATACGCTCGTGATCCAATAAAATGGATCGCGATCCATATATCACAATATATATTGAACGTGTAGCAGTGCCCTTAAACATAATCTGAATTATTATTTTTTAATTAATGTGTAGTTCTTACAATGTATGCAAGCAAGCCACTTGTAAAAAAATGTACTCAAAGAACGTCATAACTCAAAATATGGATCTTGTGAGTTTATGATGCGGAATTAATCCGTTCTTCATATTTTTTAATACATAACAATATCTTGTTTACTCAACTCTTGGGAGAAAAAAATTGTTTTCTATTGTCATTAAGTTGTGTGTAAATTGAAAACTTAAAACGCTTTTCTGGGAAACTGGTTTTTTTTTTTAGTTAAGACGTTCTTTGATTAAATAAGCGATATGTATTCATATTAATTAGTTTCACCTCACTTCGCTTTAAAAATTAATACTTACTGGGGATTTAAAGAAAACATATATACTGAATAATATGTGTTAATATCTGAGGGATATTCAACTTACAGGCGGCAGTTGAAAGAGACCACCTTATATGAATTCGTCTACAAGCGGCAGTTGAAAGAAACCACCTTATATGAATTCGTCTTGGTTTCAATTGCTTTAATTTATTAAATATAATTCGACAGCATTTACATATTTTAATAACAAGGTTTCTAGCTGAATACATTTCAAAGTCATTTGAATTTAATTAATTGAAGTTTCTATCACGTTTGATTTGTCGCTGATGCGTGTGTTAAGTCTTAGAAATTTAATTACGATTAAGACTTTTGCAAAGGCCTGTCAGGCAAATAACGCTAAAGATTGACACCACAAAGGATTGTGTAATTTGATTTGAAGAGTCCTTGTAAATTAAGACAGAAATGTATCTACATATGTTTGTGTTCAACCTAGGGTTTCTAATTTCCCGAACTTTTCTAATTCTCAGGAATCGAGAAAAAAATGCTCTCTTCCCGAGAATTCCCGGGAATTTAATTAAATGGCGTCAATAAAAATATAATTTTATGAAAAAAAACATACAACATTTAAATTAAAAACAAAACAACTTCATTCGTCCATTGCAAGAACAACAATATTAAAAATAAATTCAGTAAAGTGCGACTTTGACTCGCGCACGAAGGGTTCCGTACGTTGGCTTTGAGCATTTTTTTAATACAGTGTTTTTTTACGTTTTTTAAGCTGAAATAATTTATTTTTTAATTTTTGTTTTTTTCTCGTTTTGGCAATTTTTTGAATTTTGGCGATTTTTTTCATTTTGGCGATTTTTTCATTTTGGCGATTTTTTTTTCATTTTGGCGATTTTTTCATTTTGGCGATTTTTTTCATTTTGGCGATTTTTTTATTTTGGCGATTTTTCCGGGTTTCCGCGATTTATTTTCGATTTAGAAATTTTTTTTAATTTGGTGCTTTTTTTCGTTTTGGCGATTTGTTTTTTTGATTTTAACGATTTTTTTTCGGTTTGGCGATTTTATAATTTTGAGATTTTTTTGTTTTACCGTTTTTGAAAATTTCAGGAAGTTTGCTCTTACGGTTTCCAAAATACAGCAAGTTTTCAAAATTACATAGTCGAAATTACAATAACTGATGGTACACCCTTTAATTAAATTTTTTTAAATTTTAGTGTTAGTTGTTGTAGTCTGTATAAAAATACACGAACTTTACAAATTTCAAGTGCATATACATCCAATTGTGTGTATATTAGATGAAATTTTAAAATTTTTCGTTGCTCGTTTTGGCACACCCTTTAATTTCCAACTCTCATGTATTTGTTGTTGTAGCGGCCAAGGGTCCCATGTAATATATATACATACATACAATTGTATGTATATTACATGGGATTTTAAAATTTTTCGTTGCTCGTTTTGGCACACCCTTTAATTTCCAACTCTCATGTATTTGTTGTTGTAGCGGCCAAGGGTCTACACACTCTGTCCAAATTTCAGGTCCGTAGCTCTTACGGTTCTCGAGAAAATACCCTGTGACGGACAGACGGACAGACGGACAGACGGACAGACGGACAGACGGACAGACGGACAGACGGACAGACGGACAGACGGCCAGACGGACAGACGGACAGACGGACAGACGGACAGACGGACAGACGGACAGACGGCCAGACGGACAGACGGACAGCGTAGCGAAAACAATAGGGTTCCTTTTTCACCTTTGGTGTACGGAACCCTAAAAAGACAAAAACAAATAAACTCATATGTTTAAAGTTATAGCATGGATGTTTTCCATTGATGTTTCCTATAAAGAGTTTTTAGGTTAAAAATCATTCGTAACTCTTGAAGTTGTTGGCGTCACCTCGGAAACCTCTATTACATCTTCTTCCATGCTTACATACATATATCATGATGCATCGTTACAAAGTTGTATTTTTTAGTAATAAAACAACGAACAGCAATGTAAAAAAAGCTAATTCCAAAAAATGTCCCACAATTCCCGTTGAAAATTTCCCGGGACTTGTAAAAAAAATAATTCCTAGGAATTCCTGGAATTTTTTTTCCGCGTAGAAACTCTAGTTCAATCTTTGTGCATACTTATGGTTTGGGATATGCATCCTCCTACTACTTTGTGCTCAATTAGTTGTAAGACAGTTTGAATTTCGCAAGTTTAATTAGCAAGAATTATTAATAACAAGAATTTTCGTTGAAACATGAACTTTGACATGTTTGACTGCACCTGAAAGTAAATCTTGTCAATAGTTTGTAGCAAAACTTTCACGTGAATTATTTACATACAAACATACGATAATTAAAGCTGTATTTGATTTTTTTTCTCATTATGAATTAAAATGAATTATTATTCGTTTGTATGATTGTAATCAATATTCACATTAAAGAAACAAACAAATTGAAAGACTTGAGCACATTCATTGCAAGTACAGTGAACTCGCGAAAACGTGAATACTCGAATACATAAACGACTCGAAAACATGAACACTTTAATTTTTACATTGATTGCTCTAAAACGCAAACAAAGTCTGAAAGCTTTCAAACGTGAACGTGAACGTTAAAATTTTTAAAATTTTAATATATGATGTTGAATTTTTTTGTTTGATGTTATTATTTAGAGTTAAACTCTGCTTTTTTATTATAATATTTTCACAATCGAAAACGTGAACAAATTTGAAAACATGAACACCCTTGGTAAAATTTAGTTCACTTTTTCGCGAGTTCACTGTATACAGTAAGTTTAAATTCGTTTGATGATAAATGAATGAAATGAATGGAAAATTAAGGAAAATGTGGCGTGTGTGTGTGTGTGTGTGTGTGCTTATGGCTAAAAAAAATTATAATTTGTAAAAGCCACAAAACTCCTTGAACTTGAATAACAAGTCAGAGAGCTAAAGATATGTGTGACTTTTAATGCAAGTATATATGTTTGCTGCTTAAAAATTTTTCGAAACCCCAGCAACGAATGGCAAAGCAGTCATTCCATACTGAACAGATATTAAAAATCATTTTTGGGTTGTAAAAGCTCAAATTAAACTGTGGAGGGGAGAGGGGGCTGGACAAATATGAAATTAAATCAAATATTTGTTTAACTTTTGGCTTTTAATTTTACAAGCGGAATACAAATTTTTTATAGCGCAGGGAATTGATTGTATTAAATTTTAAAATGTAAGAAAACATGTATTTCTATTTAAATTACAAAAGAAATTTTACGGCACTATAAATTTTTAATGATACATACATATATGTATGTACATACATATATTCCGCAATAAAATTTCATTTAGATAAATGAAAGCAATAATGAACCCAATGCAAACAACACAACTTCCCCAGGGATTTGAAAAATTTTAAAAATTTTGTTTGATTATCTATCTTTTTTTTTATTAAAAATGCCATACAATAAATTTTAATCAATTACAATTCAAATTGAATTTGTAAAAAGTTGTTAAAAAATTTTATTTTTAATTTTAGCTTCCCACTTTAGGAAGTTGTTGAGTTTATTTCAAATTGTGAAAATGGAGTAGTGAATACCCAACGAAAAATGGTGCTTCGCTGGAAGCACCTATATAAGTGCTCTTTTGGTAGGCAAGCGCTTACCCGATGCATGAAATTTTGCATGATTTTTATATGGGATTCCTCGGGCAGAAGCTCTGCCACGTCGATCTAAAATGTGATTCTTTCATGCCTGCCGGAGTGACCTGAATTCAGCAAAAATATTCGACTACCTGAAGCATGTCTTTTTCATATGTGCATATATATATAATTAAAAAATTTGCTCTTTAGATCAGAATTTTATATCTACTCTTAAAGATTAACTTCCAAATACTTTATTTTGTTTTTATATTTTTTATGTATTAAATACAATATAAAATGAAATACTTTTTGTTCGCGCGTTGAATCAGGAGTCGATCCCAGGATTTCCGTATGTTAGGCTAGAACACTACCCATGGAACTACCGAACCACATATTTATTTTTGTACACAATTCAACTAAAAAAAATAAAAAAATCAAAACTCGAAGTAAAAATTTCATTAGCATCCAAATTTGTATACAGGTAAGCGAGAGAGGATGATCTATAAAAAACTTCGAGAGTTTGAGTACAAACAGCCGACTGACGTCGTAGTGTTTGTGTTAAATTTCGTCATTCGCTTACGTTATTGCATCCTCGTGTGCTTTTTCGCGCTTCCGAAGCGCTTATATCTGTGTTATACTAAACTACACTACAAAAACAGAAAAAGAATTTATAGCTTTTTTTCTGTTTTTGTAGAAATAGAGACTTTTATTAATACTCGTAAGCATTTGCTTCTAAATCGTTCACGTTGACGAATTCGTCGATAAGAATTCGTCGTATGAAGCACAATAATGACGAATTTACTTGCCGAATTCTGCTGTCATAATTGATAAAGTTGGTTATTGTGTATGCAAAGAGAGAGAGAAAATTGTTTTTTCGTCGTTCTTCGGCGTACAAAATAGAAATAAACCTTTCTCAGAGTTCGTCACACACGACGAATTTCGTTCTACGGTGCTGTTGAGTTCAATTTCATATGCGCAAATGTGTTTTGTTTCTTATGGCGAAAGTTCGCACCGAAATATTCGTCGTTCGTCCCAGTTGTGTTTCTAGCATTAAGCAAATCAATTTAGGGCATGCAATCCGCAATTGAATTGAAAATTATCTTTTATTTAGGCTTGAGTTAAATATCCCTGCAGGCAATGGAACTGACACAAGAGTAGTCACGTGACCGGTCCCCAAGTGTTAGGGACCAGTCCGAGTTCTAACACTACCTATGAAATGTACCAGTCACTTTTACATGGGGATGGCCTATTCGATGTATTATAATATAAATTATTTATAAATGTATTTTCGACATTTAACTGTAACAATTAACTCTAATAAATTTTTTTGTTGTTACAAATGCAATGACATTTTATTATACCCTTTACCAAAAAAATGGTAAAAGGGTATATATAGGTTTGTCATTCCGTTTGTAATTTCTATAATATCAATAAGCGATCCATAAAATATATATATTCTGGATCCTTATGCATAGGGAAGACGAATAAGCGATGTCCGTCTGTCCGTCTGTCCGTCTGTCCGTCTGTCCGTCTGTCCGTCTGTCCGTCTGTCCGTCTGTCCGTCAGTCCGTCTGTCCGTCTGTCCGTCTGTCTGTACGTGAAATCGGTTTTCCGAAGCTCCCAGAAGAGCTAGAGACTTCGTTCTTGGACTGGTGTGTCAGAAATTTTCCAAAATAGATTGGTATTGAAATTCAGCAAAATCGGGCAGACGATTACAGAGCTGGAAAACTTAAACTTCATTTTGCCATATAAAAGTAACTCCCGAAAACAAATTTTTATTTTTTTTTAATAAATGTACATATTTTACACTTCAGTACGACTAAAATTGGAATTTTAAATTAAAAAAATACAAAAAAATTAAAAAGACGTTTCCAGGGTTGGAAAACTTTAACTTTTTGTGTTATGTAAAATTAACTATGTCTAAAACTATATTAGTATTTTCTCGAGAACCGTAAGAGCTACAGACCTGAAATTTGGACACAGTATGTAGACCTTTGGCCGCTACAACAACAAATACATGAGAATTGGAAATTAAAGGGTGTTCCAAAACGAGCAACGAAAAATGTTAAAATCCCATGTAATATACATACAATTGTATGTATGTATGTATATACACTTGAAATGTGTAAGGTTAGTGTATTTTTATTCAGACTACAAAAATTAACACTAAAATTTAAAAAAATTTAAATTAAAGGGTGTTCCATCAGTTAATGCAATTTTGACTATGTAATTTTGACTATTTGCTGTATCTTGGAAACCGTAAGAGCAAAACTCTTGAAATTTTCAAAAACGGTAAAACTGAAAAAATAAAAAATTATAAAATCGCCAAACCGAAAAAAATCGCCAAAAACAAGAAAAAATCGCCAAAACGAAAAAAAGCACCAAATTAAAAAAAAATTCTAAGACTAAACTAAAACGCAAAAACAAACGGAAAAATTGCTAAAATGAAAACAAAAATCGCCAAAATGAAAGAAAATCGCCAAAATGAAAATCGCCATAATGAAAAAAATCACCAAAACGAAAAAAACCCTAAAAAACAGAAAAAATCGCCAAAATGAAAAAAAAAATCGCCAAAATGAAAAAAATCGCCAAAACGAAAAAAACCCCAAAAAACAAAAAATCGCCAAAATGAAAAAAAGCCAAAAACAGAAAAAAAAATCGCCAAAACGAAAAAAAGCACCAAATTAAAAAAAAATTTTAAAACTAAAATAAATCGCAAAAAACGGAAAAATTGCTAAAATGAAAAAAATCGCCAAAACGAAAAAAAACCTAAAAAACAGAAAAAAATCGCCAAAATGAAAAAAAATCGCCAAAATGAAAAAATCACCAAAACGAAAAAAAACCCTAAAAAACACAAAAAAATCGTCAAAATGAAAAAAAATCGCCAAAACGAAAAAACCCCTTAAAAACAGAAAAAAATCGCCAAAATGAAAAAAATCGCCAAAAAAAAGAAAAAACCTAAATAACAGAAAAAAAATCGCCAAAACGAAAAAAAGCACCAAATTAAAAAAAAATTTCTAAGACTAAAATAAATCGCAAAAAAACGGAAAAATTGCTAAAATGAAAACAAAAATCGCCAAAATGAAAGAAAATCGCCAAAATGAAAAAAAAATCGCCAAAATGAAAAAAAATCACCAAAACGAAAAAAAAACCTAAAAAACAGAAAAAAATCGCCAAAATGATAAAAAAAATCGCCAAAATGAAAAAAAATCACCAAAACGAAAAAAACCCCAAAAAACAGAAAAAAATCGCCAAAATGAAAAAAAGCACTATATTAAAAGAAAATTTCTAAGACTAAAATAAATCGCAAAAAAACGAAAAAATTGCTAAAATGAAAAAAATCGCCAAAATGAAAAATATCGCCAAAACGAAAAAAAACCTAAAAAACAGAAAAAAATCGCCAAAATGAAAAAAAATCGCCAAAAAAAGAAAAAAAATCGCCAAAACGAAAAAAAAAATTAAAAACAGAAAAAAATCGCCAAAATGAAAAAAAATCGCCAAAATGAAAAAAAAATCGCCAAAATGAAAAAAATCACCAAAACGAAAAAAAAACATAAAAAAAAGAAAAAAATTGCCAAAATGAAAAAAAATCGCCAAAATGAAAAAAATCACCAAAACGAAAAAAAAACAAAAAAATCGCCAAAAAAATCGCGAAAAAACCCAAAAAACAGAAAAAATCGTCAAAATGAGAAAAATCTCCAAAATGAAGAAAAGCTTAACAACAGAAAAAAATCGCCAAAATGAAAAAAACCTCCAAAAACAGACAAAATCGCCAAAACGAGAAAAAAGCGACAAAACTGAAAAAATCGTTTTAACTGAAAAAAACTTCAAAAAAGCAAAAAACCTTCCTTTCGTGCGCGATTCAAAGTCGCACTTAACTGATTTTTTTTAATATTAAAGGAATTAAATGAAACTAAGTTTTTACTTATTTCGTTCTTGCTTTTTTCACTTAACATATTTTATGCATTTTTTAAAGAACTAGATTGGTATCAATAATCAGAAAAATCCAAAATTATGACTCCAGGGTTGGAAAACTTACACTTTTTGTGTTATGTAAAATTAAATAGGTCTAAAAATTTTTTTCTTTTTCTTTATAAATTGAATATATTTTATGCTTCTGAAAGAAAAGTTTGGTGTATGAAATTTTAAAAATGAAAATTATAGCTCCAAAGATGGAAACTTTAAAAAATTATAAATTTTTTCACAAAACAAATATGTATGTACGTGTCTGTATACTATATATATGTACGTACGTTGGTAAAGGGTATATAAGATTCGGCACAGCCGAATATAGCACTCTTACTTGTTTTTAATCTGAAAATTTTTTGAGATTCGAACCGACAACCTCGTGCATGACAGAGTTGCACAGTACGCACTCACCCACAGGGCCACTCATATCTCAAAAGTGTAAATACCAGTTAAGCTTAGGTTGATATTTAAGTATAGTTACGGGACTGGTTCCAGAGTCACATTGAAGGGAGCAATTAACATTATATTTACACTATTTGATAGGTCCTATATTCAACCACATCGAACATGTTCAGTGCCGTTTACTATAATACTAGACCGAGTCCGAATTAAATTAGCTCAAGATCAAGACCCATACATGACCCAAAATGGTCAATATGTCACCATTTAAACGATATGATTTTTTTCACCATACACTACACCGTACTTTTAATAACACCAACATTTTCTCCAGTTATAGGACAAGTACGTTTGGATCAATTGTCACCAAATTTTCTGCAGGAATATAACGATATTTTTTGATATGAAATTCCCCACACGTTTGTTGTTAGATTGTAAGCCACTATATTGTAAACTGTGACAGTATGTGCATTTTTGTTTTGGAAAACTTTATAAGACAATCCATAAAATGATTTCTTTTATATTAATTTTTTTTCTTTATGTTTGTATGTACGTAATCGTATCTTTTAAAGAGTCTTGTTGCAAATAAATTGTGTTGGGGAATAGAAAACGAGTTAGTTTTTTCGAAACCAAAAACAAATAACTATAGAAAGAAAAAAGTTGCAGAGAAAGATATTCCAAAAAAAAAAACAAAACCAAGACATGTATTACAAACAAGGCAACAATGCAGGCTAAAAGTGGTTTTTAATAAAAAAAAAATTCCTGGTAATTTTTCTTCTTTTTTTTTAAGATCAGCCGACAAGCAACTGCTACAATAATAGCATTAAAATGCTAAAAAAGTTATACTTGAAAATTTGCAATTGTGGTCGCTGCCACAGTTGGGGTCTCATATAAAATCTTAATCACACTCTCGAAAAATCGCATTAGGTTTTCTTATATCACGACGATGTCATCACATTTTCCACGCATAAAGTTGAGTCTGTTGTTGCCGTGGAAGTAGTTGAAGCTGAAAAAGACGCAGCAGTCACTGATTGTGGCCGTAGATGTTAGAGGTTTTGGCTTAAAAATCAAATGAATTCAAACTAACAACAAATGAAACGCTACCAAAAAAAATATATACAAAAAAAAATCCTTCAAAAAGGATTGACTCTTTAATTTTAACTTTAACTAGTGCTTAAGTTTTGTGAAAGTGCATACATGTATGTATGAATGTATGTATATGTGAGTGCTGTCACATGCCAAGACGAGATTAAGAAATTGAACTTGACAAATTTTATACACATTGAAACTATTTGTGCAATAAGAAATTAAATTAAAAGAAAATCAATGTGCTTATAAATGAACTTTTTTATTAAGATTTAATTAAGCTAAAAAGTGCAAAACAAATTTATTACAACTAACGAACAACAAAATTAAAATTACCAAAAACTAAGCTTAAGTTTAATATAACGACTGCAAAAAATTAAAAAAAAAAAACTAAAACAACATGAAGACAACGCCTGTGCTGCTGGGTGCTTTTGCGCTTACAATTGTCCTTACAGTGCGTGCCACTCCCGCCATCAGTTCCAACGAAAATTCGGTAAATAGTTACTTGTTGTTTGTTAAAAAATAATAAATATACACCCAGAAAAAAGATTGGTTGGAAAATTGTTAGTCCAATAAAATATCATTTGCATAAACTATATTTCAGTTCACACAATCAATTTTCTGTTAATCCAAAAAACAATCCATGTTTATTGTCATAAGTGCATAATTGTAATAAAGATATGATTCTGACAATTCTTAAATTGATTGCATCAACCGAGCGTATGCTTTTGTCATGACTAATTAACTGATTGGTTAACACAACCGAATAAAATATTATGAATTGGATTTTACTATCAACTTTTGGTATTGGCAACTAAAAAGTTGTCGTTCTATATTAAGGTTAAAATAAATACTTATTATCAGTTGCTGCAACTAACTAGAGGTTGAGTTACATATCATAGGTTGAGAATTTTATTATGTTAAATAATAAAATTCTTAAATTGTATATTTTTATTTGCGTTTATTGCTTATTTTATTTCAGCAAGGAAGGCCAATTTTTCTTTCACAGGTACCAATTATGATATTGTTTCAGTTATACTAACCACATTTTCGGTAGCAAGAATAACTTTTTTTCAAATTCCATACTGTTAACCAATTTTTTCTGTTGCTGCAACTATTTGTTTAAGGGTTATAATTAAAATATAGTGGTACCACAAGAAAATTGCAGTCGTTATACCATTCTGGTATTTATATAGTTGGTGCAACCGCCAAAATTCGATTGGCAACAAATTCGGTTGTCTCAACGAATCTGTTTTCTCTGTGTAGCGTATTATGAAACAAGAACAGGGGGCAAATTACGGCAATCGATATCGAACGAAATTTTATTGTGTTCCCATTTAAACTCTTTCAGTAGAAAGAAATTTCGATCAATATCGAATGCCGTAATTTGCCCCATGTTCTTGTTTCAAATCTCCCAAATGTTCAAAGAAAATAAACAAAAAATTGTTTGTAATGTACAAGAGACACAAAGAAAAAATGGATCACAGCGGGACTTTCTAACAGGGCCAAAAAAATCAAAACAGGCATAATGTTTGTTCAAATGAGTTTCACTCCTTTAAAGAAAAAAAGAAAAATCTCTTAGCAATCTAGCATTCCCATCTTTGCATTCATTGTGAATATGTAAGTTAACTTTTGAATTAGCTGGTTTTTGTTATTACAAAAGTAATCCAGGTATTCCGTCCTGCCCTTCATTCAAGTGTGCCTGTTTATCAGAGAGGCAACTCAAACCCTCATATCCTCAGGAATCCCCCTCCTGTTCCTTCTTTCCCTGAAACGCACACCTCCGTGTACTCTCCCATTTCTCTAGAACTTTCTAGTTGAATCTGTTTCCCAAAAGTCAATAATCATTTATACGGGCATTTTATTACTACACATATGTATAAACTAGGGATGGGCAAAAAATATAGATATATCGAAATATCGATATTTGAGAAAATAAATATCGATATATATCGCTGATATTTCAAAAACTGATATATCGATACATTGATTCTTATTTACGAGTATCGGGTTTCGATACTTTTAAGTGCTATAGCAGTTTTTTAACTACGATATTGGCATCACTACTAGTGATGCGAAGAAAAAAAGGAGAAATTTCATAATAACAGCCCAGTCGCATCTATTACGTGACTCCACTAAGCCAGCTGACTTTTATTTGTGAACTAAGCTAAATGCCATATTTGGATTGTGTGGGTATAAGCCTAAAGGCGGAATTAGTTTTTATTTTCTGTTCTGTTACGAATCGGCTGATTTTTTTGGTTTATATATGTAGATCTTATACTAGCCGTTCTTTCAATCTGTTCTATTTCGGTTCAACCTATGAAAATCAAAAAACTGTTAAGTAATTGTAAGTGGCAAGCAACATAAATAAAATAAAAACATTTCGAAATAAACTGTGATTGTACTTTAAGAATTTAAAAAATTTAATTTATACAAGAAAAACATAAACACTATATTGAAACATAACAATGGACGATACAAAACTCATCAATTTAATGGAAAACTGTGACTGTTCTGGTCAGAAACAGCTAATTTATTACAGAAAAATAACTATTAAAATTTAGAAATAGAACGGCACAGCACAGAACAGCAACATAAAGTAAAGACTAATGTGTAGTTTCCACAATGCAAACAAGCGACTTGTCTAGAAAAAATATTGAAAAGCACTCAATTTTTTGGGTGATTGCTATACAAGTTTTCGAGACAAGTCGATTTTGGCAACATTTGCAGGCAAAAATATCGATATATCGAAATATCGATGTTTTCAAAAAATATATATCGATACTGTTCAAAAATATCGATACGATATATATCGATACATTTTTTTCATTTGCCCATCCCTAGTATAAACAATGTTAAAGCAGACTGTGATGCCAAATGAATCTTGCAAGACGTTTAAAAATATTTAAGTTCTGACTGTTTTTGTTTATAGATGCTCCTTTTCTGTTATTATGAAAATGTTCTATTTTTTCTTCACATCACTAGCAGTGATGCCAATATCCTAGAGTTAAAAAAACGGCTAAATTTTATAGAGCACTTAAAAATATCGAAGACCGGTACTCGTAAATAAGAGTAGATATATCAGTTTTTGGAATATCGGCGATATATATCGTTATGTATTTTCTCAATTATCGATATTTCGAAATATCGATATTTGTTGACCATCTCTAGTTTGTATAACTCTAGCACAGTTTAAGACAAACTAAACTCTTTGATTGTGATATGAAATTTGTTGTATTTGTTTTGGATTCCAAAAATATATATCATATCCTTGCGACAGATTTTTTGACTCATCATTTGGCAATATTGTCTTGACATATTATGATTTCAGTTTGAGGCATATATTCCTTTTAACGGGATGTTGTTGCAGTGAAGTTCGAATATAACGAACTATACCTTTGAAATAACAACTTCTTCGGTCGTCACAGTTTTGCATTTATATTTTAGAAAATTTATAATACGCCTATAGCGAACTATAATTACAGCAAACTTTTACCTACGATGTTTCTTATCTAATGATTTATAAAACACTTGTTTCAATTTTGACATCAGTTGAATTTCTCATTTGGTTAAATGGAAGTTTAGCTTAATATCTCTAGTTGTTCTTTGAAATTTTTATATAAAGGTTCCCTGATGATCTCTGCATTAGCAACAGTGAAATGAGCATCGGATTCAGCTAAACCCCTCAATAATCAATTTCAACGTATTTTTAATAAAAAATATTTCACTGAACATGTAAAATATTAATTTCGAATTATTACTGGGTTAACAAATCTTAAACTTAAATTGTAACATATTTATGATTTGAACAGGCTAAAATTCGCATCGCTTTTTAAGCCAAATTACATGTGATCATTATTAATGAACAAAGAACATCAAAGTTAGTTGTAAATATTCTGACTAACACACAGTTGAACGGAACAATTAGCTATTTTCGAAGGCCACTAAACCAACATTCAACAGGCCATGGCAAGACTGTTGTAAATTTAGAGATGGTAAAATTGAGCTTTCATTACAAAAAAGCTTTCAGCAAATTGAAATAAGATGAATAAGAAAAAATCCCATATTCCATTTGCAATGATGGTTGAGTATATAAAGCAGAAATCTGCACCAACTGACACCACAAACAGAGTGGACCAAACACAAAAGAACGCTGATGATGAAGGTTTAGTGGGCTTCGAAAGCAGCTACTTGTTCCGTTCAACTATATATTAGTCTGAATATTTACAGCTAACTTTGGTGTTATTTGTTCATTAATAATTATCACATGCAATTTGGCTTACAAAGCGATACGAACCTTAGCCTGTTCAAATCATAAATATAGAAACAAATGAAATTCGAACAATAATAATTAAAATTAAATTAAATTGTAACAATTCAATAAAAAAAACCAATATTAAAAATTTTATTGTTCACGATTTCTATTTTTACAATTTAAATTTAAAAAAAGATGACATCATCTTGACGTTCATTCACCTTCATGCCCTGATTTATAAATATAGAAGGCGAATATACAGAGTTGCAAATCGAGACCATCTAGTATCAATTCGCCTTGGGTTAGATTGCTAAAATATTCCACAACATTTTTATTTATTTATTTATTAAACATACTATACAAAGTAAATTTGCATAGTATGGTGTTGCACGAATATGGGCGGAGTAATTAGATCATATGCCCAAGATGTTATTAACAGTATTTTCAAAAAAGTTCCGTGACTGACTGTACGACCTATGCCTTCACATAGGAAGTAGCAACGTGGTTGTTAAAGAAATTCCACAAAAAACCGCAAGATTATACGGTTATCCGTGGCAGATCAGTCAACCAGTGCGAGCGAGACGAAAAACTATCGAAGGCCTAACAACAGACATAAGCCTGACCGCACTTAAGAAATAATTACGATGACGCGAAATGATGTTCTTCGACCCAAAGCTGTTTAACGACGCACAACATCCCAGTAAAAAAAATTGGAAGTCATTCTAAAGGAAGTACATTTTCATTGCTTCCAAAAAATCGATATTTTTAATTTGCCGATAGTTAGCAGAAAACCAAGTAGACCCAGTAAAAAAAATTGGAAGTCATTCTAAAGGAAGTACATTTTCATTGCTTCCAAAAAATCGATATTTTTAATTTGCCGATAGTTAGCAGAAAACCAAGTAGAAGTTTATTTTAGTCATACAAAACCTTGTAATTCCTCTGTAGTTTTAAAAATTACTCACCAGAATTTTTAAAAAATGTATTTTTTTGAAGAAACTTATGAACTATTTTTGGTCTAAAATTTTAAAGTTATTTGCTTAAATTTACATTAAATTACTGTTTCGCGTTTAAATTCCTATAAAAAGAAACTAATTGTTAAAATATGTAACTATTAGCCATTTTTCCTAGATGAAAATATTATCATAGAACACAAAAAAGGACATTTTTCTTAAAATCGCTTCCAATTCGGTGACCAGGCAGCGAAAAAGAGAACTTCTTGCAATGACAACCCTATGTAAAAATCATTAGATCGGATCGAAATTTGCACTACTTCCAGATCGCAAACTCTACATTTTCATGACTTTTTTGGAGTGTCTTTTTTTACTGGGGAAGTTTATTTTAGTCATACAAAACCTTGTAATTCCTCTCTAGTTTTAGAAATTACTCACCAGAATTTTAAAAAAATTTTTTAAGAAACTTATGAACTATTTTTGGTCTAAAATTTTGAAGTTATTTGCTTAAATTTACATGAAAATACTTTTTCACGTTTAAATTCCTATAA
Source organism: Tachina lurida (assembly GCA_944452675.1). NCBI lineage: Eukaryota > Metazoa > Arthropoda > Insecta > Diptera > Tachinidae > Tachina > Tachina lurida. The sequence goes on along the minus strand of OX101752.1, from coordinate 168,966,996 downwards.
AAAGAAACTAATTGTTAAAATAAGTAACTATTAACCATTTTTCCTAGATGAAAATATTATCATAGGACACAAAAAATGAAATTTTTCTTAAAATCGCTTCCAATTCGGTGACCAGGCATCGAAAAAGAGAACTTCTTGCAATGACAACCCTATGTAAAAATCATTAGATCGGATCGAAATTTGCACTACTTCCAGATCGCAAACTCTACATTTTCATGACTTTTTTGGAGTGTCTTTTTTTACTGGGATTTTTATATTTTTCAGGGGACAGGGGTTTCATACAAATGCACGTTTTTTTCCTTAACACTGATAATGGAATATTTTTACGAAACAATAGCCCAATTCACAATTTTGTGTAAATGGTCTTGCATCGTAGCATGTGCAAAATGGTACGGTATATCGGTACTCACCACTTAGAATTGTGAAGTGGTGAGTATGAATATACTAACCATTTTGCACATGCTACAATGCAAGACCATTTGCACAAGTTTGTGAATTAGGCTAATGAATTGCATAAAAATGGCAGCGATTTTGTTAGTGCATATTTTGATGAAAATGCATATTTTTGGATTTTTTTTTATATTTTGGTATAAATGCATAGTTTTCTGTACTATTTTGTTAAAAAAAAAAAGTTTTTAAATTTCAAAAAATAGTATTGTTGATAAATTGTTAATGCAAAACTGTTTTTTTTAGCAAATTTATTTGCTTGCATTGTTGTAGAATTGAAGAACGATTGTACAAGCCGACACACCACAGCCGGCTAACAGCCGCCACCGGCCACAAGCAATACATTAATATAATCGTACGCCGCTAGTAAAGAAAATAATGGGAAATAAATGGAAACGTTTTGAAAAATTTGCGGTAAATTTGACATCATCATATAATATAGTTTTATTGCATTGTTATTTAACATATAAAGTTTTTTTTATATAGCTAAGCAGCATAGCTGTAACCGGGTGTCTTAAGACACCTTTATTCTTTTTTTTTTAATAAGTGCATTTTTTTGTTTGTTTGTAGCGCATATTTTGCATTTTTGATGTCATATTTTAGGCGCCTAAAATACCTTTTTTAAATGCATGAATTCCTTGTCCCTGCTCATAGCGCAAGTATTCACGATTCTAGACATCTTTTATTAAAGTTTCTAAAGCAAAATATGTGTAGATTTTTATTATTTTGCCAGAAACAGTCGTTTTTATTGTTAAGCAAAATATTTAATTTTGTTGTAGATTGTTGTAAGAAAGTAGTTTTCTTTGGGCCAAAACAATGGCAGACTTTGGCCGTGGGTAGAACACGATAACAAATAGCTTCTGTCAATGGCGGCTCATTAAACAAATCTCAACATATCGTTGAGTCTTAAGGAGCTCAAAGTATTAAGAAACATTTGGAATTGTTTACGAGTGACGACGTACAGAAATTTAATGTTCAAAAATGCCAAAGTAAACAAAAACAAACATAAAGTTTTTTTGTTTAGAGCTATTATCCTTTTTATTGAACACTAAAGCTCTCAGGTGCTCAAACTAAGGCAAAAGAAAAGAAAATTTGATGGCCATCACTATATGATGTCCTAAAGGAACTATAGATTAGTTGCACACTTTTCTAAATACGTGTGGGAGATGCGGAAAAAATTCTGCTTTTGATTGTTTGAAAAAAAAAAACATTTTATCTATTAAATATTCAGATTATTTTCTGCAATGTGTTGTGACACGTCAATTTAATTCACCTTAATAAATCTACATTAAATTTATTTTCATTTTAAGAGCAATTGATGGGGAAATTGACAGCTGTCAATAGTCACCATTGCAAAATTTGCAACATTTAATCTGCTAAATTATTTTTTTAAGTTTTACAAATACGTCACAGAAGCTGAAAAGGGCATTATTAGGGGTTTTTGAACTGCTTTAGAAAATCTTCTAACTCTTCCAAGATTTCCCCTTGTCAACTTCACTTTTTAAATAGAAAATTCGTATTGATGTCTTTATAATGTTGAAACAGAAAACGAAACAATCAAAGGGGCCGATTATGGTTTATGGCAATAAAAATAAAGAGATGGAGGAAAGCTTCATTCATTTTTACAACTCTGCTTTTTGCAAGTTTTTTTCCTTTAATAATGCAGTTTTGCAGCGCCTCTGGTGTTAAATGAGTGGTATTGAAATTTCTTGAAGCTATGCTTATAGTTTTTTCACACTACAAGTTAAAACCTGGTTTTAACACTGCAAATTTGTTACATTCAGGTTTCAACTCACAGACTGTCTAATAACTTTGCTCCTGCATTTCTGCAGGAGACTTATTTTATTTTTATTTGTTTGTTGTTGTATTTTTTTCTGCTTTTTATAACACTTATTTGGCAAACTGTACAACTGTTTTTGTTTGTATGAAAAACTAAGAAACTTTACTATGCGCTCTAAAATGGAAATTATTTTATATTTTGTAAATAAATATTTTAAATTATGGAACTAGTAATACAAACTGAAGAAGTACTTGGGAAACAAGTTTTTGTATATAAAAAATGCACAAATAAATCACAAAATACAACTTTTTTTATCGGCAGATCGATGTTAGTCATATCGTTTATTTTCACTTCCCAGTGGTCAATGAAAATATTTTTGTTGTTTTCCTTCCAAAAAAAACTATTTTTTCCATAATTTTTTGATCATTGTTGCTGCTGCATCCATTTTTAAGTTGAAAATCTTTCGAGCGACATCTTTTGCTATTCACTGGCGTAAGCATTATCAGCTGCTGTCGATGATTTTAACTTGGCAGCACTGAATTTACCAGCGAAAACAGAGTTGCATTTCATAAAACCAACTTAAAACCATTTCAGAAATGGTTTTAAGTTGGTTTAAGCAATAACAATTTGTATGGTAAAACCAGGTTTTAGCAGTTGGTTTTAACGTTAAAACCAACTTTTATTAAAACCATGTCATTGTGAAAACACTATATGGTTTAACGTTAAAACCAGGGGGTTATTATGTAATTCGATTCGAAACGAAAACTGTTCGATTTTCTATGTTATTAACATTGCAATTCGAACACATTTCCGTTCGATTCGGATTACATAATAACTCCCCAGGTTTAAACTTTGGTGAGAAAACACTATTAATTGTTTTTTGATACTTCAACTTCTTAAATTTTCCTCCTTTTTTTTTGGTTTATTTATTTAATATATTCGCATGAATTAAATTCAATGAATATAATTAAAACAGTATAAAATATTTACTTATTTAAAAATTCAGGTACTAAATTATTTCATCACCATCATAAAAAAATTTATCGACCTTAACACCCATGATTATTATTATTTTTTCTTCCAACAACATACAGTCGGTTGGTTATTGGTTTGCGGCACAGTATATTCAAAATACATTATGTCTGCAGCAATCCGACAACCAACCGACGATACATTCTATGTATATTTAAGGTATTTTTTTATGGTTTTTCTTTTGAAATTGATTTTGGGACGCAGCTTTACTTATTTTTGTAAACATCTACAACAATTATATAAAATATAGCTGATAGCCAAAGTAGCTAGTGCTATTTAAATATTACATTAGTCTTATATTTATATAAGTTTTAATATCATGTAAATAAATAAATAAATAATAATAAAATACTACTCTTTGACATACACAACACCTAGATGTTGTAAGATTAATCTTGTGTTGTAGCCGAGACAACACAACATTTTTGTGTTGTGAACCGTAATCGGGGCAAACATCTCTTTGGTTTTATTTTTAGGTGGCAAATGCAATAAATATACATTTGCCACCTGGATTTATGTGTTGAAAAAAAATTTCATGTGGCGCCTAATGTCATCTTAAATTTTACTTGCAAAATGCTTTTCGTAATTTGAAGAAACAAATGAATTAACTATATACATGCATATATCAAATTTTTTTTATTTTCTGTAGCAGACCTTAAACTTTAAGGCTTAAAGGATTTTTTTTAAACAAATACATGCACACATCAGACATCTACACATTAAGATAAACACTAAAGTGTATATTTTTAGGAGCGACAAATAAATATTTTTTTTCGTGATTAACATAAGTTTGTCTATAACAACATAAAAATATACATTTAAAGTGACCCCAGCTGGTTGTAAAATTTCACTTTGAAACAAAATTTTACATATATGTAGGAAAATATGAATTTAATCAATGTCACAAGAATTCTATGACCGCCCTTGATATTTGGAAAATATTCAAATATAATGAAAACCTTGCAAAGCTTTAGAGGCGACAAGTAATTATTTCCCTCTTAGATATGATATGAAATGGCGCCTTAAGACATGCCAGCCAGGTTTTTTATGACAGCTGAAAAAGCTTAACAAAAATCTTACAAATAGCAAAATACATTATGTAAAATCCTGTGACGGAACTAAATATTTCTATAAAAATTATACAGGGTCACAGGTTACTTTTGCTACATGAAAAAAAAATTATCTTTCGACGCAGTTTAGGAAAGAGAAATTATTGTAAATAGTTTCTTAATAGCTATCTCCAGTGACCGTGTCAGTGCAACCGTCTTCTTCCCGGCCCGACAATACAGCTGGACAAAACTGCATAGCACACTGTGACTCGAGCTGGATGTAATTCTCTGTCTTGAAGAATTCGTGGGTTGGAGTAACTTCTCATTCGAAAATTTAGCTTATTAAGATTTCTGTTAAGATCGAAATGGCCGTAGTGTTAAGCATGATTACGTGCTCTTTCACCATCCACACAATCCTCTGGCGAAATTCCAAGCTGCTTGTGATTAACGATTAAAATAATGATTAAACTGATAACTTATAAAAAAAAAAATATTATGATATTTACTTTTTGTAGCGCGTTTCATCAGACACCCTGTATTAAATAAAAAACATTTAAATGGAATATACATATTTCTTACAAACTCTTAAGAGCGACATAAAAATAAATTTATATTTATCGGGCCTGTTCTGCAAATCACGACATGCCATATCACGGTGATTTGTAAAAATTAATAAAAGATAAATCATTGCTTTTATATATTTTACGCTTTATAGCTTTGGAAGTTGGAAGAAAATATGCTATTATAAATGAAAAATACTTAAAACGCAATAAAATCCCATTACCAAATCAGCTATTAATAGTTTACTTTTGAAATCACGTGATTTGAAATCACCATGATTTTCAGAACAGGGGGGTATATTTGCTTTTTTATTTATTTGAAAAAAAATTAAAGTTGACATGTGAAGTATTTTTTGCAACAGAACCTATTTGTGAAATAAATAAAGAATCAAAAACAAATTGATATATTGTCTGTATACCTGTCTCAATTTTTAACTAATTTCACCAGCCAACTCTGGGAATTTGACAGTTGAAACTGATTTTGCATGTGAGATGAAAACTGAATGGGTGAAATGGTGAAGTGAACTCAGCTGAAAAATAAAAATGAAATGCTATATTGATAATAACCGCACACTAGGCTGACTGATCCACGAATTATAAAGCTTCTTTTAAACTACCCTGGAAAGCAATTATGTGCTTATTAACGGAAAAATAGTTTTCAAAAGAAGTACATCGACAAAAAAAAATTCTGAAAGGGAAAAGTATTAGAGGCAACATAAGGAAACGCTCACTAAATTTTTCCTAACACCTATGTTTACACACATTTTTTTAAATAACGCAGCAATCCACACATGAGTATAAAAATACACTGAGTATTAATCGCCTACACGTGCGTATATACAGGACACATACACACATAAAGCAGGTTTTCAAACAGCCACATAAATACATTCCATTTTATATACATAAAATGTATGTATACGGTATCATGCGGATATTTTTTTATCGAATTAAATATCCATATCCTGTGTATGAGCATTAGGCCGGATCGATTTGTAAGAAAATAAATACAAAATCATATAGCAAAAACGAAATCTGCATATAATTCTAAGAAAGTTTTGCGAATCAACCATGGCTCTAAAATCTTAGCCTATACCGCGCCTCTCAATATGAACATTTATTTCCTCTTCCTGAGCTGCTTCTTGTTTGGCTACCGCCTGCCTTATTTAAGGATATTGACCTTAAAGATTAAAATGGGGGACCAATTATTATGGATAAATCTAAGTTAGCTCGCGAAAAAAAGTTCAAAGTAGAGAGTACGTACGCGGAAGGAGGAAGAATAATGATTCGAATTTAGAAGCATTTATTTCAGTATATACGAGTACGATTTTCGATTTCAAAAAGTTATAATTTAAAAAAAATTATTTTTCTAAGCAAGAGGAAATACATTTTCATGTCGATAGGCGCGCTATAGGGATTGCTTTTAGACATATGGTTTCTTCGCAAAATTTTCTCAGAATTCCGTGAAGATTACGTTTTTGGTATACGATTTTTGCAAAAAGAAATCGACCCTGCCCTAATATGCATACTCAGACTATAATTATGAGAAAGAGTCAATACGCTTAATACGCACGTCTCTTTTTATTTTTAGTTGTAGAGTATTTTTAGAAGTAGAGATGCTCTTGCATGTTGGGATCGGCTATAGTCATAGTTGCTTGAGAGGATATATGTGAACATATGATTATACGCAGTTACTGAAATCAAGACTATTTGTTTATGTATATTTTTTTTTTGACTACTCATTGTCATTCTCTGCTCGGTAGCGGGAAAAACGAAGCAGTATTTATTTCACTTTTAGTTGAACAAAATAATTGAGAGTTACTCGTCTGATTGTATTTTTACATGAAGAGAAATAATTGGGGTATTCACACCAGTGCCTTAAGTGTCCTAAGTGTCATAATGTCTGAACGTTATAACATAGTTTAAAAAAATTGTTGGTTTCAAAAAAGCTCATAAAGTAATAAGACTTTCTCAGCAATGTCATAACTACATGTAGAAATGCGTGAGAGTTTACCAAAGGAATTGAGAGAAAGGGAGAGAGAGAGAGTGAGCAATGTATAAAGGTGTTAAACCGAAATACAAATAAGTACAATACGAGTATTTATAATTGTAAATTATGAGGTGTTGCTCACATCAGTCATATTTTTTCGTGTTATTACTTCAAAACGTGTTAATTTATGATTACCATTTGAATACCCCAAATTATTCTTATCTTTATCAAGCCTATAATAAAAACCCTTTGGAATATTTGCAGTGTTCTATCGACTACGTTCAATGTCAATTGAATAAATTCAATAACAATGAAAGATTTCTTCCCATCCCAAATATGCTAAATATTATTATATGTATATTTCTTTTAATTTAATTTTAAGTTAATTTCATTAAATTTAATTTAAATCTTCTTTCCTTCACAGATTCCCGCCGTCAATCGCAATCAATTGGAAGAGGGTTTTCTACGAAAGCTTAATACGAAATGCAGTCAAAGGGACAATCACTCGTGTATGATGTTAAAATTGATTGTATACATGAATCGAATATTTAAAAAATCATCAATAGAAGTAAATAAAAAGGTGACAGTAACACAAAATCGGTGAGTTGTTAAAGCCGAAAAAGTGCACAAATTGTTATTAAGTTTCTTTTTTTAAATATATAATAATTGCTTAGAGATGTTGATGATATACCGGATGATCCAGAAGAAGACATGCTATTAGCGCGCTCCATAGACTCGGATGATGAGACTTTGGGTCTAATTGTGGCCAATAAACTGTGGAAATTCATAAGATCGCGCACGCTGCGTTACAAATTCAGCGAAAATGCTGATTTTGTAGTGAATACTGAACCCAAAGGCAATTTAAATTTAGGCGTTTCTATTAGTCCGGTAGAAGCTTTGGAAGAGGGTAGAGGTAAAATGAAAAATCTAGCACCACTGCTCATAGTGATGGCCGGCAAGGCAGGCCTAGTGGGTGCGATACTATTGAAGGGTCTTTTCCTCTTGGCCGGCAAAGCTTTAATTGTATCCAAAATAGCTTTGTTGCTGTCGGTAATAATTGCATTAAAGAAATTACTGTCACAGAAAAAGCACGTTGTAGAAGTGCCGCATCACGACAGTTATTCCAGTAGTGGTTGGGCACGTGCCCTTGACGGCTTCATAGAGGGCATAGTCGAGGTTCCGGCAAAAATATTAGCCGATGAGGCCCACGATATGGCATTTAGTGACCAGAAACCACAACAACAATCATAATTAAGTGTTGCATGCTTAAATTGTACTCGTAGATATAAAAGCATTTCTTGTTTATTTTTTAATAATATATGTTAACTTTCTTTACTTAACACTTTTTGCTCTTTTAAGCAAAAAATTAATTTTTTTCTTAATTTAAAATTTTAATAAATTATTATTTATTTTAAGGTCTTACTTAGGCTTGTTATAATTAATTATTTTAAAGTTAATTATATTGTTATTGTTGTTATAGTTGTCATTGCACAGTGGTCTATAGTTTTCTTTAAATGTTGTAACGCAAAAACTCTTTCAAATTCCTTTACTAACACTTTACTAACAAAACGAGCTTATTACAGTTTTATTTAACTATATTGGAGCTTAAACGAAAGCTTGTTTTGTCTATTTTTCATAAACTTTCCTTGAAGGGATATTTTTTTAAAGCTTATGCCGTTTTGTTTTCCAAAAAAAAGGGCAACATTGTTTAAATTTTTATCAAGAAAATATGCAATTTAACGTTCGTTTGAAGCAAAAGAGAGGATGATTTCTAATAAAATTTCTATTTCACAAAACCATTTTATTGCGCATTTTCATTGACAAGTGCAATAAATGTAAAATTTCTTTCATCAGTTCTATGTAAGTCACTTTTTCTCTTCGTACTAAGAAACTTTTAAATTTTTTAACACTTTTGAGGAGTCTTGTAGCAAGGACAGAATTTAAAGCTGATTTTCTTTGAAAAAAAAATTTACATTTGAGTTATGTAGTTTTTTTCAAGTCTCCTTTAATCTCCTTAAATATATTTCTGCAGCAATAAGGCAAAAGTGCTTAAGTCATATTTTACTGTTTCCAGTAGAGCACTTTTAAGCTTTCAAGTCGATTTTCATGAATTCATGAACGTGAACTTTAACTGACAGTTCTTCATACAAAACTTCCAGTTAAAGTCTCTGTTATCTTTTAACCACACATTGTGAAAAGGTACATGAATGTGATATATTTTAAAGTAAAGGGTGTTTTTTTAGAGTGTCACAACTTTGTTTGTGCACCCATTTAACAACTGGTAGTTGCTGTTTGTTTAGTTTGCTTTGAAATTTCATTATGAATCTTTGGGGTTTTTTTAAGTCACTTGTCTACATCGATAAACTACAAACAATAGAACACCTGGAAATCCACACTCGAAGAGTTATCGGCGAAATGCTCGTACATGCAAATTAATGTTCCGGACTGCATCTTCTAAATATTAATTTCATAAAATTTTCTTTGCAATAAAGCACGTTTCATTGATATTAAAAATATATCTCCTTGTTTTATTATGATTTCAACTTGTGTCACTCTATAAAAAAAACACCCTTTATAATCTAAATTAAACTACTGTTCTTTATAAGATTATAAGTTAAAAAAAGATAAGCTGCAAATCATTGCGCTATAACTTCATGAAAAGTTACCCAAAATAGTTGAAATTTTACCCCGAGATACTTTCAAATTTGGAGATTACAAAAGTGCCATTAACACAAAATCAGCATATCTCGGCATAAACACTTTTTCCTCTTTGCCACAGATTTATTAAAACCAAAAAGGCATTGCAAGACATTCGATTAAACGAAATTTTAGACACATTTGTTCTGCTACTTTTTTATTTTCTTGGCTTAAATGAATACATTTTTATGTTTTCTTTTCACGTTTGCAGTGCCAGATTTTAGTATTAAACATTCTATGCAAGTCCCTTATATTTCTACAAAACTTAAAACAATAATTTTATAAAAAAAATCTAAAAAATTATTTTATCTGTTTGGCACTTTTGCAGACAATTCAACAACAGATCTTTATTTTGGAACTTTAATGTAATTCTCGTATATTTTTTTTTTTTTAAAAGATAGAACTGACATTTTATAAAAACATTTTTGTTGTAATTCCATGTCACTTTTACAGACAACTGATTTGTCTCTAATAATTTCTAGGCGAATCTCGTATATTTTAAAAACAAAATAAGACCAACATTTTATAACTTTAATCCTAGTGATCTCCCTAAATTAATGAATCAGAGTCAATACAACAATGAATTATGTTGTTAACACAATGATACGATATCATAGTTCATTGCAAAATATAAAACTAACGTCACTTCATTGTATAAACTAAAAAGTTTCATTGCAATAATAAAATTTTTCATTTAAAATGTGAAAATGTAAGCTGCCTAGTAAAAAAACATATTTTTAGATAAATGAAAATATTTCTTTATATATTTGTGACATTTTTTCAACTGATGAAACAATTTTCGTAATGCGAATGAATCATAAATATAATGTAAAAAGTTATTGCATTTACGAAGGTTTTTCTCTTAGTGTAAAAATATTCCGAGTACTTTATCATGAATTCAAAACGTCGAGATTTTCGAAATTCGTGGTAAAATCAGAAGCTTCCCCTGAGTTATTGCTTAAGTTTCTTTATTTTAAAATACATTCTAAAACGGAACAAAAACAGCAGCCCTTGACCATTTTCATTTTCAAAACTATTGTCAAGTTTTTACAAATGCTGCATAGTTTTTTCTGTCATCATACACTCAAAGAAAAAATATGGCTGAAACAAATATAATCAAACATAAACATACTATGATTGAATTGTGTGCATTAAAATCATAATATTATGAATATATAAGAAACTCCAGCAATCATAATTTTGTTGTAAAGTTTTCAATCGTTTTGTGAAGTAATGAGGTTTTCTAAACTATCATCATCTTTTGCCTGAAATAAAAATTTTTACAGCATTAATTGACTAATTTTTAAAAAAATTACAACTTACCAGTTAGAGACTTTTCCGAGTCTTCTAAATGTGGAGCAAATGATTACAATGAGTACTCAAAAAAATTATGCATAAGTAAATAGTCTCGATTTAAGTAACTGCGTATAATCATATTTGTAGCGCAAACAGTTTGTACACTAACAAATTTTCTCTCAAGCAACTATGACTAAAGCCGATTCCCACATACAAGAGCATCTCTACTTCGTTTATGCGAAAAACTAAAATACGCTACAACTATAAATAAAAATATACATGTGCAACAAGACTATTGTTGCTTATACTCAGACTGGATATTTAGTCGGACAAAAAAATATACGTATGATAATCGGGATATTTCTTCATCATTGGCTGTCGAATGCATTTGTGTGTATAAAATGAAACGGAAAATTTGTTTTGTCTGTTTGAAAACATGCTTTTTGTGTGTGTGTATATATATAGCCCGGTATAAGCGTACGTGTAGCCGATTAATAGTCAGAGTATTTTTACACTCATGCGTATGATTGTAGCTCATACATTTTATTAATTTTAGTTTTTGTCGTTTGTGCTGCGCAAGTTGTTGGATGTTTATAGTTATACCTATTCGGTTTAAAATGAATGTGTGTGTTTGCATATGAACGTGTTTCTTATTTTTAGCCGTACACATTCATAGTTGTTTGACGGCTAATACTCAAAGAGTACTTTAAAAGATACCCTTGCTATTCTCTATTGTGAAGTATCATTGTTTTAAATATTTCCACCATTTGATTTTAAGCTTTTAAAATATTCTTACCATTAAGCGAAACGGATTTAATATTTCAACAACTTTTTCTTTCACGCTTTTAGAATATAATTTACGTACAGTAGACACAGCACAGTGGTTCAAAAATCATCTTTTTGTAGAAAACTTATGGAGGATTTTCAAAAATTAAACAATTCATTTCATTCATTCAAAAGTGTGTATAAATCATAACTTACCCATATTTAATTTAAAATTATTTTAAAAAATCCTCTGGTTGAAAATGCTTTGCGACGACTTTATATTAATTTTAACATAGCGGCCACACAAACACTTTTGCATTGCTTTAATAAACTAGGATCCGATGGAAAATTAAAAAAGTTGATGCATTGTGCAGGATTTTGCATAAATATTAGTTTTTAATTTATTTTTAACAGACTTCGATTTCGTCTGTATTTTTTTTTTATATTCTTTCACTATATACAACTTGTCTTGAATATTAAATGCTTTGTCCCATTGTCTTCTTTCAGCAAACAGCTGATTAATAGTAATAAAACTAACGAACTTGCGCAAGGCAAAATCTGATAAAAACCTTTCATCAACCAGATATCAATTAATTTTTAAATCGATCACAAATTTACATCACGTTGTTAATTTTAGGCTTTGACGGTTTTCTATCATTAAATTAATATTGATTAGAAATATTTTTAAATAACAGTGCGTCAATCTATCGATGACATAATTCTTATCGCTGTCATGAATGACAGTTGCTGTAGGGGTGTGACATCGTAAAAGTGTCACGTGGTTAAAATCGAGGATGCTTGTCATAGTGTCGAAGTCAAATGAAATCAGTTTTGTGACGACTTTTCTATTAATTTATTTAAAAAAAAATAATTTTTCACTGTTTACACTATGAAATTTTTTTATACCGAAATTTTCTTTAATTATCTTTTTCTTCTTATTCTAATGAAAGTTCACATTTTTTTTTAATGAAATTAAATTTTTTACATGTTTACTTTAAAATTATTTTAGTTTTTTTTCTGACATTTCGTAAAAAATAATTAAAAATATATAATAACACAAAATTTAATAAAAACTTAAGACTTCAATAAAAAATTCATGTTCACAAATACGAATTAGAAAGCCACAGAGAGTTTCAATGAAAAAAAGCGTCCCCTCTCCTCTCTCACCAACAAACTAACACTTGCTGAACGAAAAATTTCATAGTGTGAACAGATACAAAGTATGACTATAATTTTGGTCCCACTAAGACGATTTTAAATTTTCTATTAATTGTGGTATTTTAGATTCCAAACAGCGATATATTTTTTTTCAATAAATTTCTGTAATAAGCTCCTACAATTGTTATTTCTTAGTATTTTTATATGAAAGCAAAATAATTTGCCTTTGATATTTTTTTCCCAGTTAATAAAAATTTTCTTGATTGATTGTTGTCATAAAACTATTTTAATATTTTTAATTTTTTTCCAAGACTCACTTTTTAGACAATTCTTTTTTTGTTAAATAATTTAAGCTAAAAAAAGCAGCCGTTTAAAATTATAACATTTTTAATTAAAATTAATTAATTAAATTTTTATAAAGGATGTATATGTATATTAGTTACAAGTTTTAAATTATTTATTTATTTATTTAATTATTTATTTAGTTATTTTACTAACGTATTTATTTACTACTTACAACAAATATTGTTTTACTAAAATAATTTTATAAAATTAAAATAAAAATAATTTTTACAAAAAAGGTTTGTTTTCCTCATTTCACTAACTTAGTTTAGAATATACATATTTATCTTAATTTTTTTTTTAATTTTTTTGCTTGTAATTTATTGTTGTTTTTTTTTTCTTTTTTTAGCATTTTTTGCTGGTTTATTCATACTCAAAGTTAAATTAATAAAACTTAAATAACAAAACCTACTTGCTTATAAATTAAAAACATTTTTATATGTATGTGTGTGTGTGTTAAATTTGCAAAACAACTAAAATTAAATTTTAATCTAAAAATGTTTTTTTGTTTTTGAAATTTTATAAAAAAAAATTACTAAAAATTGTGATCTATATCATTAAAAATAATCAATGCACTTGACATCGCCTTAATAGATTTTCTAAGAAATTTTCTTTATTATTATGCTGTGTGCCTGTGTATGTGTGTGTGTTGAACTCTATCGAAATTTTCCTTTGACTTTCCTTTTTGTGTATCGTTGCTATTGTCTATAATATGCTGTGTGAGGATTTAAATAATTGTACACCATGGGCCTTCGCGCCGCATTAGCTGCTAAAAATTTTTGGAATTTTTTTAAGTATAAAGTTTTCTGTTAAATAATTAATGAGGGAGTTGCAGTTGCAGACGCAAAAATCAAGTCGATTCTATGTGCTTTAAAACATAATTTATAAGATTGCTTTAGGTAAAGAATTTTGTTTTAAGGATTTAATGAATTTTAATGGTCATCAAAAGTTTTGCAAAAATTTTCTTAAATGGTACGTATGTATGTATAAGCATTTCATCGCTCTGTGTGCAAACGTGATTGTACGTTAAGGAAAATGGTAATGGTTATATGCAGTGATGGATTTATGTATAGAGTAAGGCGGCATGGTTTTAGGGATGGCAAAGTTTTAAGAACCCTAAGAATTAAAATTTTAAATAGTTTGAAATTGATATTTCTTATAAATTACTTTTGCTTTATATCAATGAAAATTTTAGAATATAATTTTGACCATTTTTTTAGATTTATGTGAAAGTATTTTAAAGCACTTGAGCCGACCACTGTGCATTGTTGAGATTTAACAACAGTTCGGGAAAGTTTATTTACGAAACCAGAGCGCACTCTAGTTAGGAGGCATTGGAAAGCAGCGTTCAAAAACTTCTGATTCATTTAAATAGCCCGACATTTTAACAGTTCCACAACTCAAGCTGTGACTACTTGCAGATGACAAGCACAAAAATCGTTTAAAATTTCGCGTTACAACTTGTACAGCTGAACCATTTTTGGGTCGTCATGAAGCTCTTTCTCGGCCAGCAAATAGTGCAACTTCTGATACGATCCCATAACCCAGCAAAAAAAAATCTGATTTGGAAGCATTAACAACTGAGGGAAGCAATGTATTGCTTACTTGATAACAAAAGCTTCGAAAAAATGCTTTTAAAAAGCAGTACCGAAGACCGGGTCTCTAACAAATTAAAACAATTTGCAAGCCAGTAACTTTTGCATTTAAAAACACTTTGGTAAAGCAAAAAATTTATGGTTTTTTTTATAAAACAGAAGTAACACTCAGGCAATAAATTCCTTCGACTATACTAACTGTTACCTTCTTTAGGAAGGGCATAGTGACAGAGAATACACATGGTGAAAGAAGAGGTAGAGGAAAACTTTATTCTTTTACAACTCTGCTTTTTGCAAGTTTTCTAATAATGCAGTGTTGCAGCGCCTCTGGTGTTAAATGAGGCGTATTAAATTTTTTTAAGCTGTGGTTAGTAGCCATTTTATTGCTTATTTTACTTTGCCGATAATTCTGCTACACAAAGAAGGGGGAGCTCTGATGTTGCACTAAGATTACTATCTGCTGAAGTCGTTTTAGTTCAGTGACCAGTAATTATGCCTTCATCACTTGAACTTTCCTACAACAACTGATACAAAGGGACACTAATGCACATCAGAAAAATGCGTGGTGTTGTTATTTTTAATGACTGTTTGATACCGGGCTCGAACCCAGGACCTTTTGTTTTTGTAGTCAACGTGCTAACTACTTCAGCCAACTCCACCCCCTTTGGCTTTTTGGAAGCTGAATGTATTGCTTCTAGCTGGCTCATCTCGAACAAACAAACGCCTTATTCATGCGCAACAGTAAGTGATTCCTTAACATTGTCGCCTTTACAAAAAAGCTTCTGGGAAGCAGTAATTTTTGCTGGGAAGACGCTTCGAATATCCCAATTAGAGAAAACTCGAAACTCCCAATTAATTTTAAGATTTTGTCGTGTGGTGTATATTTTCTTATAATTAATTCTCATTTTGTAAAACATCAATGGCCTTAATTGGCTTTGAAAAATCTTTACAAAAAATATTAATTTTGCTTGAGGTTTTTTGTAATAAAGCTCATTTTAAGGGCCTTAATAAGCTTCAAAAGACCCTGCATTAAATTATTAAAAAAAATGTTTTTTTTACATTATCTTCTAGCAAGAGAAGAAAAACAATAAAAGGAATAAAAACATGTGTATCACAGTATGTGTACATATTTCATTTTCAGTGCAGAAAGTTGTGCTCAAAGAATTTAATCCAAAAGAAATCGTCTTAAGTAGAATATTATTTCTTCTTTTTACGTATTTCCATACCCAAAAATTGCAAGGTATCTTTTATGCTCTCCTCATGATTGAAGACTTCATCTGCCTCCGCTTCCTCGTCCTCTTCGTCAATGTCCTCGCCAAAGAAATCTGACTTAAACTTTAGACGTTTTTCATTTTCATCCACCACCACTTCAGCAGCTGCAGCTGCTGCCACTGTGATAAAATCATCATAAAATCTCCATTCATTTAAATTCAACTGCTGCTGCTGTTTCGTTATAAATAAAGGTAAACGCTTGTATGGGAAAAGTGCAAAAGGTGCAAGGTGCTTGTGGACTTCTGACCATGTGCAATGAAAATTGTGAGTGCATAAGAATAAAAGAAAAATGCTTCAACTACATACTTCTTGTCAGCCATGAGTCCTCACGTTTGACTTTGGCTCCCAGACCGGCGGCATTCAGGGCTGCCATAACCTGTGTATTATTTTGAATATCCGCTATATTTTGATGTACGGAGCTTTCAGCTGTCAAATGCTCATAGCCAGGATGACCCGGTATGGGACCCACTGCTGCCGCATGCATAGCCACGCCGCTACCGTACATATCCGCGGCAGCCGCCATATCAGGTGCTGCTGCAGCCATCGAATGCATGCCATAGTCCATGCTATAGGGCATCATATAGGGTGATTGCTCAGGGTATTGATACATCATTCTTTTAAATAAATATATATTTGCAAAATGTTATTGAAACTTTTCGTAGGCAAATGTGCGAGTAGTAAATCTTACTTGTCGGAAGCATTTTCCATCAGCTTCTTCATAAGGACCATGGCAGCTACCACAAATGCTATTTTTGATATGGCCAAGGCCTTTAGTGTTAAGAGACCAACCGCCTTGGCCGCCACCATGGTCCAACCGAACGTCGTTGCCGCCAAATACATGGGTATATACATTTGCATTTGCTTTTTGTCATCCTTGTCCTTGTGCTCCCTAATGCGCTGTATAATATTGTGGCCACCACCACCACCATCGCCTCCTCCTAATAGGCTACCTCCTCCATCCCCGCCGCCGCCAATACCACCCAATCGAGCTAAAATTTGTATTAATTTCTTTTTATTTAGTTTGTCTTATCTGAAATAATAACAACTAATCTTTTCATTCTGTTTTTCCTTTCTATTCTGATTGACGTTTATTTAACTATATGTATGTGAATGAAAAACGTAGTAATTAATGGCAAAAATCCATTAATTCTGCATATAAAAAGTACATGAATTTGACTAGAATAAAGTTGAACAAATTTCTTTCTACAGCCAATACATCAACCATGTATTCGTTTTGCAAAAGGACACATACTAATTAATGATTATAAATGACATTAAGCCAAGTTGGCAACACCCATCTTGAAATCACTTTAGCAACCAAAAAAGGTAAAGAGTTAGATATTTTAATTATTTATTCCACTAAACATAAATTAACCTTCTGTTACTCTTTGAAATGTACTCACTTGTACAAAGTACATTTCTAGGAATTTGTACAAAAGTTCCTAACTACCATATCTAAACAAAATCGCAAGCGTTGTTTAGCTTTCAAGAATTCTCATGCCAACACAATTTGTATGAAGCAAGTGGAATATTCGATTTTGACAGAACCAGTGAAGTTGGCTTCTAAGAAACTGCTTTTATTATTGTTAGACAGTAATGATATAGAATACACACATGCATATAAACGGTCAGCAAAGCGAATAACACGAACAATGTTGGCCTCCAAAGCATCAATTGTTGCTGGTTCATCAGCATAAGATAGTGACTTCAGATGGTCCCACAGGGAGTGACTGTATTTTTCTTTACTCTGTAGTAAACGATAGAAATAGCTTTCGACTTTACATGTTATTAAGTTAAGTTAGGTAGAACCTGTTATTAACATACAAATTAAAAAGAATTTTCTTTCTCTTCGAACTACACAGTAGACCCCCTGGAAGTCATAGATAGGTATCCATTTTTCGAAATTAAATTATGGTAAAATTTTGATTGCAATAAGGCGATGGTTGCGGTCGCCGTATGGCACATACTGCCATCAACAACAACAACCACATATCGCGAGTATCATTGCCGTCCATATTTTTATACAAAAAATAATTTATCATGGTGCGGTTATGACATCCAGGGGCCGTAACGCGAGCTACGGTTTAATTTTTAAAGAAATAAGGTACAATGATGCTACCAGCGTGTAAACTGCACCAAACCTTGGAATTTTGTGGATGTAATGGTGTCTGCAGGGTGTGTTGTGGATTGGTTTCAGCCCATGTCAGCAATTCTATTTATTAGCAAGCCCGTTAAGCCAAATTTGTATCACATCGCTGAACACAATTTTCCAATAAAACATCGTGTAAGTTTGCAATTGTTCTAGAGCTTAATTGGCAAAAGAATAACGCATATAATAGGTTAGGTTAGGAAGGTTGGCGCTATAACATACCACCACTCGGAGACCCAGTTGGGTACCCCTTTAATAATAATTTTTTAACCTCCATTTGTACCCAGAAGTGCCCCTATTATCTGTCACTAAGCCACGGGATTCCCATGATGAAGCACCTTTAGTTTACACTCACCGACATCACTAACTATCATGGAAACGTTTGGTCTGGTATCGAAGCCTATGGCGTTACAGCTTCCGGAAATAACAGATAATATATTTAATTCTGCTTCCTCTTCATCTCTGCACATCCTACAGAAATATGCAGTTCCATTTTCCCAAATGCTGGTCCTTGCTTTGACCGGGCAGTTACCTGCCAACGCACCTATCACGACCCGCATCACCTTCCTATTCATATCTTGTAGCAGCTTGGATCTTCCTGAGTCAAGTTTTGGCCGGAAACCTCTCAAGACTAATTCCTGCCTACTTCGCCATGAACGGTTGATCCTGCTCTCCAATCAATTATTGAGTTTCGATCCTCACCCAATTTCACCGATCTGGCACAAATTCCCTCATCTAACGCCGACCCTATTTTTTACCAGCTCATCGGCAATCTCATTTTTCTCAATACCGGTGTGGCCAGGAACCCAATATAGTCTACATTTATCCATCACCAAGTTGAGGGCTCTTCTACAGTCACAAATAAGTTTCGATTTGACATTGTGTCCTTTCAAGGCTTCTAGCGCCGTCTGGCCGTCTACGGAGAAGGTTACCTTTTCGACTTCAGCTACATTTATGGTTCACTACTTCCGTGGCCACCAGGAGCACCAAAATTTTAGCTTGGAAAACGTTGCATTCATTCAGATGCCCGATAGAACTACGAATGTTCACTCCAAAGATAAAGACCCTGTCCGTTCCCTTATTTCGACCCATCTGTAAAGACCGCACTAACTTTATATAGCTTATCAGACTTGACCCAATAGTCCTTATACGGAATTACCAATGAGTGTGTTCTACTAAAATCAATTTTAACGATCTTATAGTCCATGAACCCAGGGGTTACGGATGATATATGATCACTATCCTCGCCAAATTTGTTTCAACGAGTCTAAGTAGACTTCTAGTCACCATTCTAACCACAAAATTTTCACTGGGAAGTAGATGAAGAATGACGTCCAAGGCAGTTTGAGGCGTACTCCTCTGAGCACTTGCAATTCCTAGCGATACATATCTCTGAACATTGGTAAGTAATCTCCTATATATGACTTTTCTTCCTCAATGCCTTCTACCATACCACACACACCGACGTGTAAATCCAGTTTACTACCTTCGGGTGCAGACCCCAGTTCCTTCCTATGGAGTTCCTGCATGCGTGATGGTCTCACAGCTTTAGTTCTTCGACCCATGACGAATCCATAAATTTTGATCTTCTTCCACATTTTTGTTTACAGCGGCAATACTCGATTTAGTAGGGATATTCATTCGAGGTATTGGTATTTTTGAAAAATATAGAGAGTATTTGGTATGAAATCTATCCACAGCTCGACAGATGAGTTGCTTAGATGTACGATTATGACCGCCACACAAAATTCATGAATTCGTCTTTAAGTCGCAGGAATTGATGACTGATTTTCAAAGTAAGTCTGAATAACTTGTAAGCGTTATTTAAGGTTCAATCTATTCATGACTATTTGCCATAGTATACTGATAATAAATGTCCAAAAAATGAGAGTAGTATGGCAGCGATGCTATCCTCTCAGTCCAGAGGTCGTGGGTTCGATTCCCGCCATAGACCCTGGGTGTTTTCCGCAGACGAACTAATTGCTTCGCGGCTTGTGTTTGTTTATAAAAAAAAAAGTTTCTTTGATAGTGAACACTTTCCTTAACTCTATGAAATATGAAATAATGAAATAGTTTTTCATGAAGCAAATTTCATTAATCATCGTGTAAATCTAGTATAACAACAACTTTTCAATCAAAACAGTTGCATGCAACATGAGAAATTACAATTTAATCAACTTAATGAAGACAAAAAAACATACTTATTTCTAAAGTTCAGCTGCAATCGTCAGCATAACATTATTTTCTCATATAAGAAATGCCTCCAGAACAGATGCTTCATATGTAATTTTGTGACAAAATTAATATTTAAGACAGCGAAATGATAAACTGTTCTTGTGGCAGCAATATATTAACCTAGATATGCCACGGATGCACATTTATTATGTTTAAAAATAAATTTATAAAAGCCCATCGTACATCTGACTTGCTACCTTTGGGACTCATAGGTAATTGTGCATGCCAGCCAAAATTGTTATTTTATAGAAGATTAATCATATTAGCTTATAAATGTATATGTACAATTGCGTCTGACATAAGCAATTTCTTTATATTGTTGCCACCACACACACACATACACACACACACAGTGTTGTTATATTAAAACAGCTGATGTCACATGCTTTGTTAGAAGGAAATACATATAAGGTGCTCTAATTGAAATTTTGTCATCAAACATTGCCTGCTGACTTTGAAAGGTACATACATACGTATTTCACAGTTGAAATTTTTCGAACAAACCTTTTAAATGCAAATACATATTAAAGAAAAGTTTTTTTTTCTGTCAAAATAGGGTACATATGTATAGCTATGAAGAGAATTAATTTTATGTTTTTTTTTTGCTTTTCTTTGCTACGGATAGTAGGTGTAGTAATTTGGTAAGCTAAATATATTTTACATGATTGAAGCCTTCAAGGCGTTGGCTGAAGTAGTTAGCACGTTGACTACAAATAACCTGCAGCCTGGGTTCGAGCCCGGTCTCCGACAGTCAATAAAAATAACAACACCACGCATTTTTCTGATGTGCATTAGTGTCCTTTGTATCAGTTGTTATGGGAAAACTTCTAGTGATGCAGGCATAAGGCACTGGTCACTAAAAACTATACCGACTTCATCAGATAATAATCCTAATGTACATCAGAGCGCCCTCCCTCGTTGTGTAGCAGAATAATTGGCGAAGTAAAATAATCAATAAAATGGCTACTAAACACAGCTTCAAAATTTAATACGCTGCATTATCAAAAATGTGCAAAGAGCAGAGTTGTAAAAGAATGAATCTTTCCTCTATCCTCTATCTCTTCCTTCACTACCTGTCTTCTCTATCACTATCATTTCCCTATCACCCTCTCTCACTATCTTCTCTTCAATTAACATGTAACACAAAGGGATCATTGTATTGGACCCAAGTGAGCTGGACTCTAAAATTTCACCATGCCTTACCAGCAGCCTGCTAACCTAACCTAACCTAGGGTTCCGTACACCAAAGGTGCAAAACGAACCCTATTATTTTCGCTAGGATGTCCGTCTGTGTATCACAGGGTACAAGTATTTTCTCGAGAACCGTAAGAGCTACGGACCTGAAATTTGGACACAATGCTTAGACCTTTGGCCGCTACAACAAGAAATACATGAGAGTTAAAAAGTAAAGCGTGTTCCAAAACGAGGAACGAAAAATGTTAAAATCCCATGTAATGTACATACAATTGTATGTATATACACTTGAAATTTGTAAAGTTAGTGTATTTTTATACAGACAACAACAATTAACACTAAGATTTAAACAAATTTAAATTAAAGGGTGTTCCATCAGTTTATGCAATTTTGACTATGTAATTTTGACAACTTGATGTATCTTGGAAACCGTAAGAGCAAGGTTCTTGACATTTTCAAAAACGGTAAAACAAAAAAATCAAAAAATTATAAAATCGCCACACCGAAAAAAAATCGCCAAAAACAAAAAAAATTGTCAAAACAAAAAAAAGCACCAGATTAAAAAAATTTCTAAGACTAAAATTAATCGCGAAAAACCGAAAAAATCGCCAAATTGATAAAAACCCCAAAAACAGAAACAAAAATCGCCAAATAAAAAAAATCGCCAAATGAATAAAAATCGCCGAAATAAAAAAACCCCATAAACAGAAAAAATCGCCAAAATAAAAGAAAAACCCAAAAATAAAAAAAAATCGTCAAAATGAAAAAAAATCGCCAAAATGAAAAAAAATCCCCAAAGTACCAAAAAAATCTAAAATGATGATTCCAGGGTTGGGAAAAGTACAATTTTTTTATATATAAAACTAATTAAATAAAGCTAGTTATTTCTTTGATAATTAAATATATTCTATATTTTAGAAAGAAATAAATTAGTACTCGTATTAAAACCAGAAAAATGTAAATTATGGTTCCAGGGTTGGAAATTGAAAAAAATTGGGTAAAAAAATAACCAAAAATAATAATTTTTTCAGTTAAACATATTTCATATTTTAGGAGGATCTTTACCTAAGCAAATTCTTTAGTCGAAAAAAACCAAGAGGTCACTTACTAAAAATTGCATTATAACAAAAAATTATAAATTTTATCACAAAACAAATATGTCTGTATGTAATTATGCATGTATCTGTATACTACACGTACATACGTTGGTAAAGGGTATATAAGATTCGGCACATCCGAATACAGCACTCTTACTTGTTTGAAATTTTTTTAAACGGTAAGACTTTTTATCTGACCAGAGTTGTTTTACTACAAAATCAAGTAATAGTTAAACAAACTCACAAGTCGTCTGTTTCGACAACGATGCCGTGTCATCATTTATAATATATTTTATCGTCTTAAACCGGCTCTATATTATTGTATTCTTCTTATTTAAATGAACAACACACAGAAAAAACTACCAATGTAAAAACACCATGCAAAAGTTTTGATTTAAATTTACAAGAAATAATATGTTGTTTAAGTGTGTTGGTGTTTATTTGCTTTGTTCATAGCTGCAATACAATCTTGTGCTTAGTTGTGCGAGTTGTTTTGTATTGTTGTTGTTTTTATGTTTGTAAACAGCCGACGGGTTGCTGCTATCTGATAGGCACTAGTACTAGTCTTACAGACGGAGGATCACAGGTTCGAGTCCTGGAAAGAACTCAGTGTTTTGTATTTTTTTTTGTGCTAAAAATTTTCAAATAAACTGTATGTTAAATTATCAATTAAATAATGTTGAATTAAAATTTTGTTCATGATAGCATATATTTAGTATATACCTAGAGCATTTTTAGAAATCTTGTGGCTGCAGGAGTAAGCGCATTGACTACTACGTACTTAGTTCCAAGTTCAAATCTTGGTCGGTGCAGCCAATTTATATACAAACATTTTTCTGATGCCTCTGCCAAACAGACGTAACTAAGTTGTATAATTAATAACTTAAAATTACTACATTAAATTAAATTCATGTTGTTCCAACTTGATATATCTTTGATTCAACATGATTCTTCATTTTGATTTTAACAGTACGTAAATGTTAAATCAACGTGAAATAAAGTTATTTCACAACGAAAAATTTTGTTTGGTAATTACTATAAATCATGTTAGAATAACATGCAACACATATGTATGAATCAAAATCATTGCCGAAAAAGATTAAATTAACCTTGTTTTCGTAGATTTTAAGTTGATGTTTTTCTTAAACCAGGGGATAAATACCGGCATTCGATATTGATCAAAATTTCCATTTAAACACTATTAAAATTGTGCGAAAATTTGTTTGATATCGAATGCCCTAATTTGGCCTCAGCTCTTTTGGTAAGTATTTAGACGAACTAGTATCTATTGGTAAGACTGATACGTATTTATCTATTCGAAATCACAATGGACCCAATAGGGTAGCCGAGTGGAGGTGCGATAATAGCATCACCCTTCATAACCTATTTATTCCAATATTAATCATTCGCTCATAAAAAAATTTTTGACTATGTAACGTGAAATTTTTATTAAAAAATTTCAAAATCTTTTTCGATCATAATATTAAAAACGAAATTAGTTAGGAACTAGCGCTATCTTGCTTCATAGTGCTTAAGGCAGCTCTTTTGGCAAGCAATATGATCATCTAATATCTAATGATATATTGAATTTAGATATTCAATTATTATATTAGATCGCTCAATTTTTATTTAAAACTTACTCCACGGCACCTCAACAACCAACAGTAGAGAACAAACCTATGCATTTTGAATCACTATCTTTATCTGGGATAGCCACAAACTCGAAATTCCCTAAAATTTGGGGACCCTGTATTGCGTGGTAATGAGAACACTTTTTCATAACCCAAGATGCAAAAATGCCAAGGTAACAAAACAATATGCAAAGGCATATTAAAGAATAAAATACACTTAAATTCACTCAAACCACGATTATCGCTGCAATATTTTTCCATCCATAGAGAATGTGATATTTATACATTTTTCCATTTTGGCTTATTGATGTTAAATTTATTTGCTTTTTTTTTAATAATTTTTCATTCCATAAGCAGTGCTTTGTTGACACAAGTGATTGATTCTACAGTACTTCCGAACACTTTTTATTTTCCTATTTTCGCTTAAGAATTTTCCATTCCCACGAGAATTAGTAATTATTCGAGGAATTTCAGAAGTATGTATATCGAAGATTTCAAGTCTTCTTAGAAATTTTAAGCATAAAAATAAAACATGCTAATAATGTAAAAATAAATATGAATATTTTTGCATAAATATTTCTCACAACTCAATTCATATAAAATACAAAATAAGCGTTGGTTTTGCCAAATATTTTTAGCATATGGGTTCATAAATTTGCATACCACATTATTTGATTTAGAGCTATTTTGCACACACAAAATTTACTTTAGAAAATCTTGACTTTGTTCAAGCGAAGGGAAAAAAATAATGAGAAATTGGGTGAAATTACACTTATTTTTTCACAGATATTTCATAAGTTATTTTTTCAAGTAATTTAGAAAACCCATATTTTTGTTTCCTATACACAGCCTAATGCCAATCTAATGTAAATGCATACATACATTGCACACATAGTTAGAATTGGCTACCATTTTTAACGATATTCGCTGTAGGTTAATGTCAGTAGTGCGATTCACTAACTTTTTTTAACGATAATCGCATCGTTAAAATAATTATAACGTAAATCTATCGAATTTGCTCTTCAGTAACATTTTTAACGATATTCGCTGTAGGTTAATGTTAGCTGTGTCGTTATTTAAGCGACAATAATTTATGTGCTGTTAATTTTAGCGACAAAAATGAACAGAAAATATAAGCTGCGTACTATCGTTAAAAAGAAGTTACCGAATCACACAATCGTTATTGCAAGCGACAAAATGTATAGACAAAAATTACGATTGTCGAATCGTTAAAGCTTACTGAATAGCACCAAAGTTGTGTTGTTATTTAAGCGACAATAATTTATGTACTATTTATTTCAACAATATCAGCTGCCTACTATCGTTAAAAAGAAGTTACAGAATCACACAATCTTTACAAAGCGAGCGACAAAATGTATAGACAAAAATTACGATCGCGATTGTCGGATCGCTAAAAATTACTGAATCGCACTACTGATAGAAGAAAGCGAGAAGAAGTACGTTAAATATAAAATTAAATTTTAATGGGCGTGCCTCTGCCCATTTTTTAAATGCAAGATTGTGTGTTTTTCAGGGCTTAGGTTGTGTGTTAAGTTTCGTAAAAATCGGTAAAGTAGAAACACGTAAAATAAAATATTAAATTTTAATGGGCGTGACTCCGCCCATTTTTTAATTAAAAGATTTTGTCTATTTCAGAGCTAAATTTGTGTGTAAGTTGTGTAAAAATCGGTTAAGTATAACCGCGTAAAATATTATATTAAATTTTAATGGGCGTATCTCCGTCCATTTTTTAGCTTTCAAATTGTGTAATTACATGAACCGAACGTGTTTTTATAGCTTTCGCAGCAATCAAATAAGTAGAATATTATAAAATTATATAAAAAAAAATTTTTTGGTTTCTCCGCACCCACTTTTTTTACAATGGGACCAATGGGAAGCTATGTATACCCTCTCAGACAACAAAAAAATTTTACAATCGGTCTAAAATGTACCGAGTTATGAGGTTACACACCTAAACAAAAAAATAGAGACGAATTGTTAACCTCCTCCTTTTTTTGAAGTCGGTTAAAAAATAATGAAAACTCTTACAATTTGGGGACTATTTTATAATAAAATTCAGAGTTATTTTATCATGACATTCAGATGCTATTAAATGAATGCCAAAGGAAACCCGCTCAATAAAATTAAGTAAGGCCCCAGAGAAAATTTGTAAAAAAAAACACCCAATATAAATTAAATATAGCCCAATTGAAACAGCCCAGTGAAACCAAACTCAAGATGAAATAAAGCCCAAGAAACATGAAATAAAGCCTAATAAAAAATTCGGTTTTATTAGGCCTTATTTAATTTTTTCTTAATTTAGGATTTCTTTTTTGGGCCTAATATCATAGCGCCTAAAATGAATATACTCCGCAAATGTACGTATTTTTTGTCACAAATTATTTTCTTTCTTTTGCACTTGTAATATTTTAAAGTGGTTTAGGTGTGAGAAAAACAAAAATACCTAAAATTGCCTAAAATAGAATCGCTCCTACACAAAATACAAATACATATTTTCGCTTTATTAAAATATACATTATCTAAAAAGTTTTAAAGCCATTGGGAGGGAGTTACCAGAAACCGTACTGAACGTATGCAATTGCTAAACTTGGCAACTAATATATGAAATAACAGCTATTCTCGCCTAATGCCAAAGGCTCTCATTCCCTTTACTTCAGACATGTTCAAAAAACATCGCATATGATTCTTGCTCTATACATATTAAGCTACATATCGTTACATAAAATGCATAAAGGCATAAAGACATTTTTTTAAATCAAAATTTTATGGTCATCTAAAATAAATAAACACTAGTTGGGGTCATTCTGAATTAAGGTTCCATCAGACATGCCTTACGATAATTCCATAACCATAACTATTGCCATAACCATATATATTTGGTTCTTCTATTAGTTCTGCTATAACCATAAACTGCTTATGCATTTCAAAAGTGCAACAACAAATATGTACACCCAGAGAAAAACAGCTTAAAATCAATAAAAACCATATTGAATTAATAAGAAACATTAACACAAGTCTATTCATATTGAAATTTCTTATTTCTCTTGTTTTTTCTCAATAACAGCATGATTTTTGACGGCAGAAGTGTAAAATTTGTTCGAAACATGTACATTGTACATAGTTTAATGGAATTCATAATACCTAATCAATCAAAACCTCAATTTTGAATTTTTTGTTAGTTAAGCCTTTTTGCATTTTAGCTAACGATATGTATTTATATATTAAGCGTAGGGGAAACGTTTTTTGACTTCAACCTTTGTATTTTCATCAGCTCAAGGTTTTCCCTAAACATAAATAGCTTTTGAAAAAATTTTGGGAAAGCGGTTTATATGTGAATTATATATGCATGGATGCATG
Organism: Tachina lurida; assembly: GCA_944452675.1. NCBI lineage: Eukaryota > Metazoa > Arthropoda > Insecta > Diptera > Tachinidae > Tachina > Tachina lurida. The sequence continues at coordinate 168,939,329 of OX101752.1, read as the reverse complement.
AGTGTGAGTGTGTGTGTGTGTGTGTGCCTGTTGAATAATCTATGGCATGGGTAATAAGTACGAGTATGAACTTTGTACTTACTCTGTAAATAAATAAGTCAGTTTATTTCCCATTCATATTGAAAAATTTACATATTAATAATTTAGGGAAAAAAAGGAATCATCTCGATTTTATGTGAATGCCTGCGTAAAGCTGGAAGCAAAGTTAACCAATTTAGAGAGAAAAAAAATATGTAAATTATGTTTGCATTTAAAATTTTTATCTACACACTGACCAGCTACTGACTTTTAATGACATTTTTACAAATAAGTGTGGTATTTAATATATGTAGTTAATAATAATCTTTATTTAAAAAAAAATACTTAATAGGATTTTAAATAATTACATCAAAGCTACAACACCTGTCTTTTACATAAAATTTCACACGCACACTTTTGACCTTAAAAACTTTTTGATTAACTTCACTATAGTTTTAATTAAAAAAAAATGTGTAATATGAAGGGGTTTAGGAAAAGCTTATGGGCTTGGGAAGACCATGAAAAATCAATTACATATAAGGAATTTATGTGTAATCAATGTCAAGGTATTTTTTAGAAACAAATAATTCTGTCGACATCGTGGGACAAGGCCGTTAGTTTCATTTAAACGAGTCGAAGTCGCTGCCAATAATATTCGTAATGAAACGCATAAATATTTAAATATAGAATTAGCTAACCTGCTTAACACTGATTTAAAACAATACTTTAGTTGACACACAGAACTATTTGATGTTATTGATTCTAAATTTGAATAGCATTATAGGTAACGGACGAAAACTAATTTATTTATATGATTCTAAGCAATTTTTAACTTTTAAATGCTTATTTTTGTAGCAGGCTGAACTTTTTAACGCTTTAAATTTTTTAGTCATGCCCACTTTTTCAAATGCATTATATCACCCCCAGCGGCGCTCGCGGTGTTTGCCAAGTTTCGGAAAAATGAGTCAAGTAGAAACACGTGATGTACAATATTAATTTATATTTATTTGCCAATTTTCTTTGAAACATACACAGAACAAAATATTCTTGCAATGAACAACTTTTAATTGAAAACAAAACCAAAAACAAAAATTAAAAAAATTTTAAAACCCCCGAATATATCTAGAAAAGATGTGATATCTTCTAAACGGCTGGACGGTTTTTCTTAAAACATAGCTAAGAACCTTCCCGATCAAGTCACCTTTCAAACAGAAAAAACTAAATTAAAACTGGTCCAGCCGTTTGGACTGTACGTGGACTCGTACAGACACACAGATGCACAGACACACACTACAAACTTATAACACACCTTTTTTTGGTCGGGGGTTAAAAATTAATTAAAAATGCAATTGAGTAATTTGTAAATAATTAAGTTTTTAAATAAATGGGCCTTATTGCGAGTGTCGTATTACGACTTCGACTTCGACTACGACGATTTTGTATAAGAATAGAGAACATTGCGAAATTTTTTCTTTAATCTAGTACGAAATCGTCGTAGTCGTAGTCGAAATATGACACTCGTAATAAGGCCCAATATAATTAATAAAAAGGTGGGAAAAAAATAATTAAATCATATAACATTAATTTTTAATGGGCATGAACCTCTTCTATTTTTTTTAAGCATAAGTTAATACTAAAACTCAATGGGCGTGGCGCCGTCCACTATTTTAAATACAAGATCGATTCTTTCCACTAGATTGAATAAGACAATTATGTGATTTAATACTAAACTTTAATGGGCGTATGCCCGCCCACTTTTATAAATACAAGAATGTGTGCCAAGTTTCACAGGAATTGGTTAGGTAGAAGCACGTGAAATATAATATTAAATTTTAATGGGAGTGGTTCCGCCCATTTTTTAATCTCCACGATGTGTCATTAGAAAAGACCAAGGTGTGTACAAAGTTTTGTTGCAACTCCATAAGTTGAAATACATAAAAAATTTTAAAAACTATTTAAGGGGCGCGTTTCCACCAATTTTTTTTTTTTAGAAATAAGACCACATCGAAGCAGTGATGCCAATTTAGCGCGTTTCGCGCTAGATTTAGCGCGTTTTAACTACGCCAAACGCGCTTTTTTTCGTCTTAGCGCGTTTAATAAAAAAGCGCTAACTTAGTGCGTTTTGGATAAAGTCAATAACATCATTTCAGTTAAATTTATTTCTTTTTTGTATAAATTTACCAATTTTCTAGTGTCCAAAATTCTGATAAAAATTTTTTTAATTTCGTTAATGAGTCAGCTGTTGCAAATAAAATTCCCTTGCCTGTGATTATAATTAAAAACGCATTTTAATACTGTGATTCTGATTCTACATACATATATTAAATTATTTTAGTTATTTAGGATATAATTTCGAAGAAGCAATATTGCAAAATCTGAAAAAGAGTTGCTTAAAAAAGAATATTAACTCTTACATACATCGACTTTTATTTTAATTTAGCGCGCAGAAAAATAGCGCGTTTTGGCTGTAAATAGTTGCCAATGCCTTAACTCAGCACGTTCTAGCGCGTTTTGAGAAGGTGAATAGCGCGTTTGGGTTGTAAATAGTTGGCATCACTGCATCGAAGCCTATTCAAAAACAAATTTTTAATCGTTTTAAAAATGACGGAGTTATGAAGTAAGACACATAAATAATTATTTTTGCCAAAAAAAACCAGACTTCAATGCAAAGACCTGATATAACATTAAATTTTAATGGGAGTGGATCCGCCCATTTTTGTAAGCTCAATATTGTGTCATTAGAAATTACCAAGTTTTGTAGCGACTCCATAATAAATATTAAAAAATATTTAAAGGGCGCGTTTACACCAATTTTTTTGGAAATGGACGAATTTATAACCTATAAGGATGTTTGGTGTTTGTCTTAAACATCTTTTTATAAACAATATGAAACACAAACAATCGTTTTTATATTTGAAAGGTTTCAAGTACTACTACCCAGCAAAAAATTTCAAAAAAGGTAATCGGGTTTGGAATTAAGCATTTTTGGTAGTGGCTGTTCCTTACTGGCTTACCAACTTAATGATTCTAACAAGGCTTGAGACTAAAATAATCGATTCTTGAGAAGTATTTACTTTTTTTATTTGGCAACTTGTTCACGTAATATATTTAATCTAAAAAAATTATTCTCCTCATTTAGCAACTTGTACATTATTTGTTTAAATTTTAGGTAATGTGACTTGTAAGCGAGTACTGAAATTTGGTAATCAGAAAAGTAAGTCATTATATGGCAAGTAGTTCTCATGGTAATGTGTAATTTTTGCTGGGTGTTTAATAACAAACATCTTTTAGGAATCTCCAAAAAAAAATTAACTAAAGTGACTTCAAAATTCTACTTTTTCCATTAAACCCTTTGAATTGTTCAAGCTGACAACATCCACTTTCGATTATAATAAAAAAACATCAATCTTTGAGAAAAGAAAAAGAACCAAAATGAAAATTTCTTGTACAGCTGTAAAAACAATTTGAATTTACTTGTACACGCACTTCTAGTTTAAAGTATTTTTCTAAAAAAATAACAACAACAACAACACTCTACCTGTACTACTTCTGGCTTTTTTCAGCAGAGCAACTTCAATGTAATTGTCGTCGTCTTCGGCACGCTGCACACTAAAAACCATCGGACCAACCGGTATACGTATGGCATTGCCACTGATGAAATCAACAAATGTGGACATGCTGCGACCGGTTTCAGCTGAATTAAAATTAGATTTTGTTTTGTGGGTCGACGCTGGCAGTTTCACCAAATCCAAAAAGCCAAATTTAACCGTGTCACCACGACGATAAGAGCTCAAAATGCCACTGGCCAAGGAATACAAACAACTGGCGTTGTTGGCACATTTCCATGAAAGTTTATCCACAAAGTCGGTGTTGACGTGAGAGAAGGATGCTGCAGCAGATGTTGTTGCACTATCATCCGCATCATCTGTTGTTGTTGTTGTTGTTGTCTTTTTTAATAACTGGCCTTCGTTTATGTTTTTATTATGATTGTTTGTATGAACACTGTTGGCACCGCCTGAACGTATTTCAGCTTTAACCGGTAACATTAATAAGCCACACACGTAAAAAGTTAACAACACCGTCACAATCAATTGTTTCATATAGAACTTTTTGCAAGTCATCTTTAATTAAAGATTTTAAGCTTTCTTTTAACTATATTTGAAGTTTTCTTCTAAAATTTTCTCTTAAATTGCACTTTGGGTATTTATTTATTTTCAATATAATTCACACATTTATTTATTTATTGTCCTGGACCTGTTAAGTGTCCAGTTTAATATTTTTTTTATTGCTTTGGGTGTGAAAACGCGTACGCGTTTTGCTTTAGTTTGTATTTATTGTATCAGTTTATTGTTGCGGCTGTTCAATGTCGACTAATTATTGTTTCAAGCTTGCAACTCAGTTTTATTGTCTCTGTGGCACAAAATGAAAAGCATATAGAAAGAATGCATAATTTTTTTTTTTTGCTGTTTCCAATAAAGATACTATTGCTGTTGCATTGTTATGATTAAATATAATTTAGATTTTGAATATATATTTCAATTGCAATTTTTTGTTTCACTACTAAGCACAATGGGTTGGATAATGATAAAAATATTACAAAAAAATTAAAATTAATACAGTATTAAAAAGCTTTAGGATGGTTACATTAAATTATAAAGGATCGAACATTTTATTATTAGCTTTATTTTTTTATCGATCAAAATTATAGGGTGAATAACATTTTCTATAGTATTAAAAATCGTAAGTATTCTGTTGTAATAAAATGGACAAGGTACACGAAATCCTTACTATCGCAATTATTTCTAAAGCAACACGGCCACACACATCAAACTGCCTCATCAAATTTTTGTCCAACTTCATTTTTAAAATGTTTTAAAAAGAAGGACAATAAATTTTGCTTATCGGAATATATTTAAATAAATTAAAAATTATTATTATTTTTATTGAATAATACTATGTTCACACTTGTGGTCTTAAACGTGTTTAAGGCAAGTGTTTTTAAAACTAAACACAACCGTTCACATTACATTTGAGATGTTTAAGGTTGACGGTTTGTCAGTAAATTATTATTATATGAAAAAATTACGAACAATTATGTTTTTTATTTGGTTTATTATTTTTAGGCCGAGGCCACGCAATGAGCGGCAGAGCGGCGAGTTTGAGCTCCTCTTCTTTTGTTTTGTTATTGGGTCTCTAGTGAAACAATCAGTAGATGTATTGCTATTGCTGGGCATATTATTATTAATCAATGTTAGTTCTTCAGTACTGCTGCTGATAGGCGTATTGTGTACCAATATAATATCGTCCTCACTCATAAGATCCTCAATAATAGAATTTTATACCCATGTTAATACATCGCCGCTCAGAAATCAACTACAAATTAGAACAAGTTCTATTCCTGAGCGGCGCCGCTTAGCCGCTCAGAAATGCCGCTCATTGCGTGGCCACTTCAGTAGTATTCCATATGTTTTAATTTTTTGCGGCTCACCGCTCACCGCTTTGCCGCTCATTGCGTGGCCTCGGCCTTAAGCAAAAAATAATTTTGTAAATTTACTAACTACACAAAGTTGCCAGACATATCAAAAATCGCACTGAACATACTACATTTACACGCTAAGGAAGTGTTTTAATCTAAAACATCTCAATTGAGATGTTTAACAAAACGAGTCAATGACGTGTTTAAGCTCTTAAGCACAAATGAGAAGTTAAACACATAATTGTGAACATAGTATAAAACATTTTTTTAGAAAACAAAAATTTTTATATAGAGACACCATAATGATTGAAGATGCAGGCTAGGTGTGTTCTGAATAAATGTTGGGGCAACATAAATATTAGGGGTCGGTCATATATAAATATGTAGCTAGTTAGGCCGATGGCAGAGGGGGGGGGGGGTGGTGTTAATTGTACTTTATATAAGAATCCCTTAAGGAGCACAGATTGGGAGTTGGTATGTTTACAAAAAATGTAGGGGGGAAAATAGTAGTGGGGGTCGGTCTGAAGTTTGACCCCTCTAGGAGCAGCAACTCAGGGATACTTGTGAAGCTTTTTGTGGATTTTGTTTCGTTTTTCCTCAGTTTTGGCACCACTGAATATCCATTTACCACCCTAATTTTTTTGGTTCTTGCATTTTTTTTTCTAAAATGTACAAAATTAGGGGTAGCGTATCGTGATCCATGCACGCTACGTGCGCGCTATTCTACCCCTAATGTACATCATATTTTTCAAACTACAACAGCAACAACAACAACAGCACAACTTCTACATTTTTTTAAATAAGCCTCAAAGAGAAGTATTTTTGGCTTTAATGAAAAAATTAGATTTTTGGACATGAAATGTTATTCATGAAAACCACAAAAATATCGAATTTATAATTAAAACTCAAAAAAGCATTTTTCATGATATGCTAGCCTACACCTATTTAAACCAATATTTTATGCAACTCTGCCTTTTTCATCTGACACATTTATCATTAATAAAATCCTAATAGATTAGGAACTTAAAATTTTAAAAGTGTCGCAAAAGAAAACTTTTAAGCAAATATTTATAAAAAAAAAGCAAAAAACCCAACTGCGATCAACTTTGAACCGTTAAATATCCTAAGCCAACGGTTCTCAAATGGGGGTCCGCGGACCCCTGGAGGTCCGTATGAAAATTCCAAGGGGTCCGCGAAGAGCTAAACAAATATTGTTATGATTCCTCAAAAGTTAATATTAATAAGATTTAGTAATATGGCTTTTGTATAATAAATGTAAAACGAATATTTCGCATTGCGGTAGGCCGTGCTACTATTAAAATTTCTGAAGGGGTCCCGGAAGAAAGAGCTTGTGAGAACCTCTGTCCTAAACTGTCATTTAAGCAAAAATGTGATTTGAAAATAATTGTCGAATGATACCCTTTTTATTTTTTTCGTATTTACAAAATGGCGTCTGTTGGCCGCCATATTGAATTTTGACAACTGACATATCTTTAGTAACACTCCCGGGATTAAGACAAATCGATTGACAAATCGGAAGACGCGTTTGGTTTATATAGTGCAGCAAAGAAACACACATACATACCTACATACATACATATATACATACATACATACACTGATAAACACTATACACTTCTTGGAGTTGCTCGGTCGGCCCTTTTTCACAAACTCAAAATTATGAGGATGAATTAATGAATAAATTTGAGTATTGGCATGAATTTAAAATCTACATATATAAAACACATTGAAAATATATTTTTTTACATTTATTTAATTTTTTTAACCTAATTACAGTCCAACACAAGCCATTGTGAAGCGGTCGGCATTGGATTAAATTTTCCTTTTCAAAGAGATTTACTTGCTCTGAAGTATGAATTATACCGCACAATAATAATAAAAAACTAAAAAAAATAGAAACACATATCGTTTTCATTACAATGAGTGAATGCAAGTGCAAGTTTATTCTAGTGCATCTGAATATGAATATTTCTCCTACAAGTTAGTTGTTTCAAAGCTGCGTGCACTTTTCCAGCAGCATCAGTAATTGCAGCATGTTGTTTCTACTACCACTGCTGCTGCTGCTGCTGCTGCCGCCTAAAGCATCTACTAAATGTACTTGATGCTAAAATTGCATGTTGCATAAATATAAAATAGCAAAATTTAAAGGCGTTTTAAATTTTTTTCAGCACGATCAAAAATTTTAAAGAAATCTCTGGTCTGATGAACCCATCAAGCAGATTTTTTTCTTTAAATTTTTTTATATTTTTAGAGAGTGTTTATGTTTTCGTAATTTTTTAAAGTTGAAGAAAACTTAACCAAAAAAACAACATCAAATTAAAAATTAACAAAAATTGTTCAACAATAAAGCCAATAACCATTAAAATGTTTTTTTTCTGAAGAAAACTAAAAGCTACTATGTTTACAAATTATGTGTAATTAAAGACAAGTGGTGTGTTTATAAATTTTCATCTGTCTCACTGCATTTGTTTGATCTGCATGTAGTGAGAAAAATATAGATAAATCCTTCATTTGGAATAAAAAAATTCATTCAATAATAGAAATCGATAGGAATATTAAGAAGAGATATTAAAACTTGACATTATTTCCCAAACATCGGGCTGGACTAAACTTTGTTTTATGTTGATTTATAATACCTTGACTCACAGATTCGCAAACATGCCTTTCCAAATGGATAAAGTCGTGTGCAATAAAATATGTTTTTATTAAGAAAATGTATGTGCTCCATGTACACGAGATAATTTACGCATCTTGACAAAAAATAGTCTAGTGCAACGGAACTTCTTGAACTGCCTCTGACTGTTCTTTACTCGTATACCAAATTCGACAATTCTCAGCTTCGTCGCTGAAGAAAATTTTTGAATAGAAAAATGGATTATGTGCTAGCACTGTTCGATTGTTAGTCCATTCATGGCAAAATATACAAACCTTAAGAGAATTTTTGGTATTGCCACATGTCACGAATCCTTTTTTTTTACACTGAATAGAAAAAACAACAACAACTTGCAAAAAATCCCGGGTAATTTTTTGACTTTCCATCTTTTAATCAACATGTTCTTCCTGCCTGCAGTCTGGGTCAAATTAATACACAACTAATGGACCACTGGGCTATAAAAAATCCGAAGTTGGTTGATGGATAATGAGACAATGATAGCGTGAGACAAAATTATACAACATTTCTTGTAAATTACAGATCCTTAAAGCTATTAATTCAAGCGTAAGTATCATTCAAGTGTAATAGGTCTATGATAAACCGGGCTAATTTGTCTGGCTTTTTGCCAGATAAAGCATTTGTTTGCATATTTTAGTGTTTTTGCATAAAAAAGCTTATTTTTCACTCTGGCAACGCGATTAATATATAACGACTCATATAGCTCAAACTGGTGTAAATTTTTTTTACTTTTCTATAACTTCTACTACAAATTCGAACTGAAACTATAACCGCCGGAGACTTATGATTGTTTGCTTGCAGATATTCGGTTCAAAAATACCTTTCGTTACCCTACGTCTCCACGAGCTATCAACTTGGACATGACATGAACATGACGCCAGCAGAGCAACTGTGAAAAATTCATCAATTTCTTTGTTGTGGTGAATACGGGCGATCTCCATGTTTAGGCATATCAAAGTATTTTGCGGTAGCGCAACAGAGATAGAATATTTACCAATTTTGTTCTGTTTTTTTCTTTCTATTGTAAATGGTTGCGGACGGCGAATCTCATGGTGAACATCGGTGCTCAGTCATATGTTGGGGCATCCATGTCAGAGCATGGACGAAACATGGACATAAGCGGTCTCCATTCGCATTTAAATACGCTCCTGTTACATCTACTGATGTTGAACGCATATTTCCCATGTATTCATCTGTTTTATATGACAATAGAAGATCATTTCTTTTTGAAAATTTAAAAAAAAAACATTATTGTTCATTGTAATAAAGATCTCTTTGAATAAAAATACTTTGAAGTAAAAAAATTGTTGATTTTATTCTTGCATATTTTGCATATTTGTGCATATAACCGTGCATATTTTGAATTTTTTTCGTGCTATTCCTGGCGCATATTTCCAATTTTTGTTCGCATATTTTAATTAGCCCTAATGATAAATATATCTTAATAAAAAAATAATTTACCAATTAAATTAATTAATTTTAATCTAATTTAATTTAATTCTTTTTTACTTATTTTGCACTAAAATTTTGAACTAAAAAACAAACTAAACAGCTAATAAATCTAAATGTCGACTCTTCAGAAGTATACTTGTAGTTTTCAAATTCTATAAAGCAGCAGCATAATATAAGTAAAAAATAGTGGAAGTGCTTTATATTTAATTAAAATGAGCAAATCTTCTCTTCCTAACAGTTACTTATCTTACTAACACTCGTATAGCTTGCAATTAAATTGAAAGCTAACTCATAATAACAATATATCAAAAACTGACCAATCATTCAGACCTTTCAATCAATATAAATATTCATTTTGGTTGGAATATCTTTAACTTTATTGAATTGCTTGAGTATCTTTAATCTTATGAAATTAAACTTAAAATGTTTAACGTAAAATATAGTTTTATTATCAAATTAAATTTATTTTACTTACCTTCTTATCTGCAAAATACAGCAACATCGACTTTGCAAATTCAGCTGCAAGAAAGATAGAGAGAGAAAACGAAAGATAAGTACTTTTAAAGTTCAATTATGTATGTCATGTTTAAATACCATAAATACTTTGTTTGTTTATTAATCTGATTAATAAAAATAACACTTGGACTTATATAAAATTCACTTTTTCTTGTAGTAATAATTGTTAGAAAATAAAAACTTCGTACATACAACCAAAAGTAATTATGCTGTTAACATTTATGACTAAAATTTATAACCGTAACGTTGAAAGCCAACAAAAAACATTAAATAAATAAATCCACACTTAGTCGCAGGAATAGCTATTGCAAGCAAAGTATCTGATCTCAATAAAGTTACATTGGTAAAGAAATATTTCTATTATAAATAAAGATGTTAATTTTTAGAAAACTATTCAAGGATATTAACAGCTTTCCATGCAAAATACACATAATACTCGTACCACAAAAATTTTATTTTTTTTATGTATGGCCACAACATTAAAATCTGCACAACATTGCAAAAAAAAAAGCTGCTTTTAGAGTTCCACAAAAGAACCCTATTGTATTCGCTACGATGTCCGTCTGTTTGTCACAGGCTGTTTTCTTGAGAACCATAAAGGTTGAAATACATAACACACGTTAAGGCTCAATCAGACGTGACATAACCATAGCCATAGAAAACAGCCGTTCGAACCAAACTAATGGGCAACACTGTATTTGATTATAGGTGACTCGCCATAACGCCATAACTCTCACCATAGAAACCAATTGAATTTTGGTTTGGTTATGGCTATGGCATTATGGCTATGTCACGTCTAATTTAAGCTTTAGTTCGTCTACGAATATCGTACGTTTGAAAACTTTACCGCATGAAAATCGGCAAGTTATACAACACGCGTTACAAACGCATTTCCTATCAGCTTTTTTTTATTTATTTTTACATTGAAAAATAGACTTGGAACATCTTCAATTCCTTCTTTGTGCAATACTATATGTTTTTGAAACTCTTTAATAAGATTTTCCTCCATGATTCTAATTTTTTTAAATTTTTTCTTTTATTTCTTGTCGGCTGATTAGTTGTCAAAACAACACAACGCGTTAAAAATTTTAAAGTTAAGCAACTTTCTGCGGCAAACGCGTCAAGGAGTTTTGTATGTAACTTGACGTATGCAAAAACACTATTTCAGCTTCTTTTTGACAGATGCCTACAGCTCACAAGCGCACTAAAGCTGAAGGTCTATACCATCCGTTCTTTGCATATGCATTGTATGCATTTCTGTACGTTCTCTCCGATTCTATAGCTGAAGGTCCATACCATCCGTTCAATGCGTAGTTTCGTTTTATGCATGTGTCAAAAAGTAGAATCAAGGTAATTGTATGTGGCAAGTTACAGAACAAAACGCAAAGAACGTATAGACGCATAGGACGGACAAAGTAGATTTACTTTCTACTTTTGTATCCGCCGCATGCATCATGCTCTCTTTTATAGCCAAATGTTCGTGTGGTGAATTTGAATTTTTTCTCTTTTTGCATTAAAACAACAAAAATACTAGAACAAACAATTTGTACGCACACATATTTGCTCCCAAACAGCTATGAGTTAAGCCGACTCCAACATACAATAGAATATCTATTTTCTTTATGCAAGAAACGAAACTACTCTACAACTACAAATTAAAAGGACAGTTGACTTTCTCTCATACTTTCATTCTGAATATTTTTACACACAGAATATTAATATTTATTCGGTCAAAAAACAAAAACAATCCAGTCATACTCGGAATATTTATTCATCATTCGCCATTGTCTGCAATCATTTGTGTACATAAAATGGAATGGAAAATGTGTGACTGTTTGAAAACATGCTTTACGTGTATGTGTAAATAAAATAACTCTGTACTACGCATGTGTATTCGGTTTAATATTCAGAATATTTTTGTATTCAGAATATTTTTATATTCACACAGCCTATAAATTTTAGTTTTTGTTGTTTTGTGCCGGGTAATTTAATTTAAAAAAATGTGTATACACATAGCTGTTGAATGTTTATAGTTATACGTATTCGGTTTAAAATTACTGCGTGTGTTTTTTATTTTTAGCTGCACGCATTCGTAGTTGTTTGATGTCCGATCTATTAAGGATACATTTTTAAACGTTAATCCAAGATATTGTTGACTATTATTCACCCTGTATAGTGAATTTCAGTTCGTTTATATAGCGAGATACTACTCGAAATATCACTACAATGCCCCGCTAACAATTTTATACTTTATTTATCATATCCTTATCTGAAGCTGTGTATAGAACTTTCATATAGAAATTTGTTTTATAATCAATCCTGTTATAAAAACAAATATGAGAAACGTAAATTTTCTTCTCACAATTCCATTCTGCATTAAAGTTTCAACTCACCATTGCACTCACTTAATTGAAATTGGAGTATGTAGTTAATATCAAGTGCATTCGCCTTGGCCATACAAAAGCATGTGCTGTTAAGTATTTTACTTGAGATTGAATTGCTCATAATCATAATGAAAGCAACCAACTTCAACAGTGTGAAAGTGCTCGTGTTTAATTTCATTATACATACATACATACATATATATTTAAACTTAAGTCACTGTAACCGATGCTTCAGAAATATTTGCACGTTTATGGGAGAGTGTCTGGTTGGCATTGAATTACACTTAGAAAAGCAAACAAAAAATATATTTAAAAACTTCATGTTAAATATTTTGTTTGCTGCGCATCAATACCCTGCATATACATACAACTTTTAGCAGCGCATCACAGACGTATAAACACATTGCACCCAAGTACACATACATACATATTGCAAGAGCTGTTGATGGCTTTAATTTCATAAAATTTCTTTTTAATGTGATGTAAACACTTTTTCAGCAGCAATTAAATTAGCAAGACTTTTAAAAAGCTGGTATAAACTAGAAGCAGGGATACTCTATTGCAGGGTGTGTGTGTGTGTGTGTGTGTGTTATTTGAGATGCAATTTCAGCACGCCTTTGCTAGACTTTAGTTAAGGCATTTATGTAAAAAAGAAGAGAATTAAACAAGAATAATTTCTTCATCGGGCTCAAGTTCGGTATTTTCAATTCTTATAGAATCGAATATTTTTATTAATTAATGTGATTTCATAAAGCAGACAAAAAAGCTGAATTAAATGCCGGCATTTTTCTGTGCAGCCATGCACATCATCAGCATCCAACAGTTGGGCAGAGAAGGTCTTTTAACATCAGCTCTTTAGCATGAATATAAAATGGAATTTGAGAAATGATTATATTGTATATTTTTAGTTGTTACAAGGAGTCTTGAAGAAGCAAATCAAATCAAAAAGATGCCAAGAAATGCTTTAAAGAATCATGCTACGTCGTTTTAAGAGTTCGGTACACCAAAGCTGGATAGGAAACCTATATACAACAACTAATGTATAATACGCCCCCTGCTTTTCGTGTATTGTATAGTCGGAATTACCGACGAATAAAAATTATCAATAAAACAACTACAGCTTCACAAATTTAATGCTGCTCCTGTAATGAAAATGAGAACGTGCAAAAAGCAGAGTTGTAAAAACAATGTAGCTTTCCTCTATCTCTTCGTTCATCACCTGACTTCTCTACTTACTTCTATTTAAAAAAAAATCAGCTGATTGAGAAAGCAAAGATTAATAATTCTTAATACTGCCTTTAAAAAAAGTTATGTCAAACATAAGCTTCTCATTAACACAAAAGCTCTGCTAAAGTAAATTACTGAAAAGGAAAGATAAAATATACATAAATACAAATTACCATTGCAATATTCTGTTCCAAAAGAAAAATGGATTTTACTTCTTTGTAGTAAAAAATTATTAATGAATAATAACGTTTTAAACCAACTGTTTCGTCTCATAATATTTAATTAAGCCAGATTAATTAATACTTCTTCAAGTGATTTATTTAATTGGAAAAGATATTTCTTGTTGAAAACAAAATGGAAATTTCAACGTTTGTGAGTTTCATACAATTTAACACACAAGCAGGAAATAAAAAATTAATGGAAAGATTAAATAAATGATCTGACTGACTGACTCAAGCTTACATGCATGCAAATACCTTGAGTATGGAAATGGAAATATTTCTCACAAATAAGAGCATACCTTAAGGCTTTATTTTTAAAAGAAGTCACTTACCACCACCACGTGCCTCAAAGTTTGGTGGTGCCTAAAAATATACAAAAAAGCAGCAAATCCATTTGTAAAGTTCGTTGAATTGAAGAAGAAAAAGTAAAGGGAAGTCAAACGTATTTGACGTATTTATTAAGTAAAATTAATGGATGAGATTACAAAGTTTATAAGGGATTTTTTTTCTGTACAAGTAATTTAAAATTTATCTGCTTTCACACTTGGTTTCCAATTTGTGTAAAAAAAGATAAATTGAATTTATTGCATATTTGCATATTTGGGGCAGGGAATCTGCTGCAAAGAAGTGTCTTGTGCAGAACGATGTATCGTATACATATATACATACATACAAATGAACGTGCATACATACATACATAGATATTGTAGTCATTAGAACACAAATTGTTCTACTGAGGAAGGACTTTGGTTATAGATTTTTTTACAAAGGAGTAAAATTTTTCCACTTAACCCCCGTTTTCACACCATAGACGGTCTACTTAGCAAAAAATGTATATGAACATTTTTTATTGATTTTGTTAAAAATTTTCCAGACGAATCGACTGCCTGACTTGTGCAAACATGGGGTTCAAACAAAGATCAAGCAATAAAAATTGCTTATTATTTTGGAAGCAGAGTTTGGTAAATCGATAAGTATTTTTTTTTCTTAGGTGCCTAACAAATAGGGACTTCATATTTTGAAAGTTGATGGCATTCATATTGTTGATGCGACATCTATCGAGTTGGCTGTCATATATTCAGTATTCAGATATCGCGGTTAGCAATACATTGCGATAAAAAAAAATAGTTTATCACAATGGATGTTCTGTTCGTGACAGAATTGAGCCATACAGCGAGTTTAAGTTGTGGTCACTTCAACTCGAGTTGATGTGAACTGGCCCCGGAGATTGTGCAACTTGACACCATTGACTTGAGCAATAGGAGGAATCAATGAGTGTAAGACTTGAATTAACGTTTTATATTACTTCAAATGACATCCAAATACAAGTATATAAAAAAGATAACTCGAATTTTCAATATTTAACAAGAGAAAGGAAAAACTGATAAATTACTTATTAAAGTTTCGAAGTGAAATGTATTTGCAGCAGCAGTCTTTAGGCATTTCATTTCTGTTTTACCAAATTGTCAGTAGACTTCAACCACACCTTTAGAAAAGTCACAAATGCATGCTTAACCACCAGCAAATATTCTATATTTCTATGATGCTTCTGCCAACTCGTCAAAAGACTTTTAATCAATTTATTTAAAACTGTTTAGGAACCTCATATCTTTATATAAAAATTCCAATAAAATAAATGGGAATTATTAAATAACCGAACGTAACAAATATAGAAGACGTGACATAAAACGAAACAATAGAAATAATATTTGAGCATCGCTTAGGAAATTCTCGTCTAGAAAATGCGAGTGAAAATCTCCTTATCATAAAAATTTTCTACTCAAGTTGAACGGCTGGGTTATGAAAGCAGAAGTTAAATATTATTTGAAAAATAAGAAAAAGCTTGCTTAACAATATAAATAAACTACTTTTAATATATGGAAAGGAACACTATTGTTTTCGCCAAGCTGACCGTCTTGTGTCACAGGCTGTTTTCTTGAGAACCGTGAGAGCTACGGAGCTGAGATTTTAGAACTTAGCCGCTGCCACAACAAATATATGACAGTTAAAAATTAAAGGGCATTCTAAAGCGAGCAGCGAAACATGTAGAAATCCTAATGTAATATACAAACAGGGTTGGACATACGAGAACTGACTGACTTTGGCTTGATAAGGACCAGAACCAATCCTTAAGAAGACTCACAAACTCCGACTTTTCGGGACAGGTAGCATAACTTTTTTCGAAAATCGGAGGAGAAAACTTCCCCCCTCCCCCACCCATGCATTACTATTTGATTTGTAAAGCGATTTCCGCGATTATATTTCTTTGTCTGATGAGGTTTACTTTCAGCTTGGACCCATATTTTTTCTCGAACTTAAACTTTAACCTTGAATTTCTCAACAACTACTGTACTGATTGTAATAAAAGTGGATAAAAGCTTAAAAACTTATCTAAACATTAAATAAATTCAGTAAAGTGCGACTTTGACTCGCGCACGAAAGGTTCCGTACGTTGGGCTTTGAGTATTTTTTAATACAGCGTTTTTTTTTTTAGTTTTTAACGTTTTTTCACCTGAAATAATTTTTTTTTGTTTATTTTTCGCTTTTTTCTCATTTTGGTGATTTAAAAAAATTTTAGCGATTTTTTTCATTTTGACGATTTTCTTAAATTTTGGCGATTTTTTTCATTTTGGCGATTTTTTTTCATTTTGGCGATTTTTTCATTTTGGCGATTTTTTCATTTTGGCGATTTTTTCATTTTGGCGATTTTTCCGGTTTTTCGCGATTTATTTTCGTTTTAAAAATTTTATTTAATATGGTGTTTTTTTTTCGTTTTGGCGATTTTTTTGGGTTTGGCGATTTTATAATTTTGGGATTTTTTTGATTTACCGTTTTTTTAAATTTCAAGAAGTATGCTCTTACGGTTTCCAAGATACAGCCAGTTGTCAAAATTACATATTCAAAATTACATTAACTGATGGTACACCCTTTAATTAATTTTTTTTAAATTTTAGTGTAAATTGTTGTAGTCTGTATAAAAATACACTAAAATACACCTTACAAAAGTCAAGTGTATATACAAACAATGGTATATATATTACATGGGATTTTAACATTTTTCGTTGCTCGTTTTGGAACACCTTTTAATTTCCAACTCTCATGTATTTGTTGTAGCGGCCAAAGGTCTTCTTTTCCAAATTTCAGGTCCGCAGCTCTTACGGTTCTCGAGAAAATACCCTGTGACAGACGGACGGACGGACAGCGTAGCGAAAACAATAGGGTTTCTTTTCACCTTTGGTGTACGAAACCCTAAAAAAGAATTTAAAATAATCTTCATTGGTACAAAAGTTACACAGTTTTGGACGACGAAAACGATTCTGAACCATTGTGCGCCTTTAATTAAAATAAAAAAAACATTACGATAAGTTTTTCTACCAAAACTTCCTTATTTCATTCAAAATTTATTTATTTATTCAAACTTTGATTAATTTTATTTATACTGAAAAAAATACAAAATAAATTCATGTGTTTTGCATACTACACAATCTAAATTTTTGCTCTAGTCCTTTAAAAAATTTGGTGCAGTAATTTTACCCCATTGCGAATTGTTCACCTCCTTCTATACGGCAGAGGCTTGAAACTGGAATTCCATCATCTTTATCAAAAATTTTTAAATTTTTTCTCACTTTATTGTGATTAACCAAAATTTATTTTTATAATTGAAAAAAATTTTCTGGGGTGATATTCGGTGTCAAGAACGATTCCGTTTTGAGCCCATTTAAGCTTAAATTAAACGTGCCATAACCATAACCATACAAAAGAGCTCTTCGGACCAAAATAACTAGTGTGCAACACCATATTTCTTTCACTATAGGTGAAACCATAGCAATTAATTGAATTTTGGTTTTGGTTATGCCTATGGTATTATGGTATGACACGTCTCATTGAATCTTTACCCAGTGTACTGCAAACTAAACTGAATACAAAATAAACAAGCAACAGCTGTTAAAATGGCTTATATGTTTGTATGTAGTTCATATTTCTAACAGTATTGCCAGCTTTAATTTGTAAACCTCTAAAAAAACACGCTATATTTGTATCCATGTAATAGTCGTTTACTATTACATATAACATTGATTTGCATTTGGAAGTCGTACAAAAACCAACATTTACATAATAATTTTTTGCTGCCAGTGTTAATGAATGTACGTATATACGAAATGTCTCAATAACATATAAAAATTAAACAAATCTCTAAGAAAAGCGAAAGTTTTAAATATTGTTTATGTCTTTTTCTTCACTTCATCTGGTGTTTATTACATGGTAGCACTAACTAAATACGAATAAGTTGTAGTACGTTTATTAACACCCCATAAAAAAGGTCTGTTAATATTTTTTTATGAAAAACGTTTAACAACAATTTGCATTAAATGAGGAATGTTTTTTCGTAAATGAAAAAAACATGGTGTAGCCTTTTTTATATGTATTTCATAAAGGTCGTCAACATTGTTTAGCTAAGAGCATTAAAAAAATATACTAATTATATTCCGTAGAAGCTAGACTTATGTCCCGCAGCTATTTTGAAAGAAAATGAGCTGTTGGTCAGAGGTCAGGGCAAAATGTCAATGTAAAATTAATAAAAAGCTTATGTATACACTTTAAATCATGGTCGGGTGTTTCTTTGCACAATTCACACGTATTCTTATTCTCTTTCATTTAGTCGTCGATGAGACTGCGACGAATGCACATCAGGCGGATGCTTACAAATTTTGTTCAAGAATATTTACCCAGCAAACACACATATTTCATTTCAAATTGATAATATGCGAAAAATATTTTATTATAAATAACGCCTTTGGCAACATACAATGCCTTTTATGTTATCAATGATTTAAGGAAAAAGGGAATATGTCATTAAAAGACATTATGATGCTTTTCAAAGCGATATTCACAAGTTTAGTGGTAGGGAAAAAGAAAAATTTTAAATAAAAATATAAACATTTGGAAAGCAATAAAAAAAATGTTTGCTATCAGTGGACCATATCAAAATAAAGTTTGAAAAAGTTGTTTACAATTCACTGTTTGCTTAGTAAATGAATTATTTTCACTTTATATTTTAACTGTGTGGCTTTATGTTTGGTGGGTAGCTCGCAACCTCAATACATTGACAGTTTACCAATACATTCAGAGCGCCAACCACTGCTGTAAATTATGTAAGTTAAGGTAGAGAGAGAGAGAGAGAGAGCGAGAATATGGAACATAGCACAATTTCGTGCCATTAGTCCCAGTTCACACTAGTCAACTTTTATTACTAAGCTTATCACTTTTTCTTCTTTGAAATTTCATCGGCGTTCACACAATGCAAGTATTATTTTTCAGCTCATATTTTTATGCATAGGTTTGTGTATGCATGTGTGTTTTTTTTAATATTGAGAATGAGAAAGCAAAACGTATTGACGGTACATAAAGCTGAGTTTCTTTCTCCTCGTCCCTCTTTCTCTCACTCTCCTACAAACTAATCAGTTTAGCAATAAGACTTAGCATAGAGTGAACTAGGACTTAGCCACAGGAAAAGTTAATATAAAATAGTGGTTTGAACTAAAGTTAGAGATTGCATGTACATATGAGAACTTTTAAATGGTCAATAATCATTTTCGATATTTTTTAAAAACTTATTTTGAAAACTTTCGCTCACTGTGCGCCGTGTTGCGTTGTTGTCGCCAAAATTATAATTCTCAAGTTAACATACATATGAGAAGCCGCAGAACAAAAGGTGCTTTTTTGCTCATTTAAAATTTTTGGGAAATCAAGATTTATTTTTTTCGCCCCTTTAAAAAACTGCAAGAACCTGGAAATGCTAAAAGTTTTTTACTTATCTACAGATGCATCTAACTGTCATAAGTCACCCCATTCAATGTTAAGGATGTTTGATATAATTGAATTTTTATTTCGGAAAAAGCACCTTTTGCAAAAAAAAAGAAAGCAAAAAAGCACCTTTTGAAAAAAGTAAAAATACCTCTTGTTAAAAAAAAAGTAAAAAAGCACGTTTTGTTAATAGAAGGACATACACATATATGACGACAAAATTTTGACTGAATGTGGTTCCAACTGATCTAATATACTAAAAAAGCACCTTTTGTTAAGCATAAATTTTTTAGAACACATTTACTTTGTAAAAAAAAAAATAATAATAATGCTAACTTGATTGTTTCTACAAGATTTCAACCTAAATATTATAAAAATACCAAAAAACCAATTTTTCGAGATATGCGAAAAATCACCTTTTGCTCTGCGGCTCCTCATATATAAACTATTTTTGACATATCGAAGTCGGTAGCCTATTGCGGTCATGGCTAAAACATGATAAAATTGCTTACAGCTTTTGCAGTACAGTTTTCACAATTCAAGCAAGCGACTTGTTTCCAAAAACTCGAGTGATTCTCATATATTTTTTCTAGACAAGCCGCTTGCTTACGCTGCGAAATCAACTCTTGAAATTCTTTAGGCAATTTAAGTAATTTTTCTTACAAACACATATTATCAGCCATGTCACAGAGTTCAATTCCGTTCGGAATTGAATAAACCTCAAAATGTCAAGCCCCAGCCGGAGCATGCCCCAGCATACCACCGCCTCTCACCGTCTGGACACACTTGACAAAATTTCCTTATTTTAGTTTTCTATTTTAGACACCATCTCCTACAAAAATGGGGTGGATTTAATTCCGATTCTGAACGCAATTGAATTTTGTGACATGGCCGTATAATACATACTTATTTTTTGAAATTTTATTTTCTAACAAAATTAATTGTTTTTAATCTTTACATGTAACCCGTTCTATGAAAAGGTGGCTTATGACTCCAAAAACAACAACTACCGAGAAACTGACGAAATGCATTGTTTATCTTTAACAGCTGATTTAAATTTAACAGCTGATTTTGAGACATAGACCGGGTCACATATATGAAAATATATATTTCTATATTTCTGTCTGTCAATGAATATTTTTTAAAATTAAACTATTTTTTTTAATTATTATTCTTCTTTGCCCCCCTTAAGTTGCCCTTATTGCTTCGAAATACCCTTTTGGTGTTTTTTTTTTAATTTTCCAACGGCAACACTGGCCATGATTTCCTCTTTTAAGTGGATATAATTTCCAAGGACATTAAATTCTTGGCAGTTATTGCCTTCGACTATATTAATAAATCTCTTAAGAAAATATTTTCAAAATTTAAACGTCTACAATTCTCTCTACAAAATGACTAAAATATTTAATTAATGTCTGCAAAGTTCTAAATGCCCATACCGAAGTTTCATCATAAATGACGTATTTATCTTGATGAAAATGTTTGCGGGCTTGTTTTCACGCAAACGCAGGCATCAAAAAGTAAATAAGATTAAAATACAGTGGAATCTTTCACATTGGAACCACTTTGTGCACCAGGCAGTTAAAATTTTTAAAAAGTTCGAATTTCTGAAAAAAATTTTACAGAATAATAAAAAAAAAGTAAATCAATAATAAAATTGAAATGCATTCATTTGTCTTTATAACAATCCCATTTTTCCGACTTTTGAATGAAATCTGTGTTTGAGTGATCTCAACAACATCTCTGCAAAGCATTTCACCAACAATTTTTACAAACCGTATTCCATAACGAGTTTTAAATTTGGAAAACCATCCATTACTTGTAGTAAATGCGTTTTCATCACTAAGTCTTTTTAATATTTTAGCTTTAGTATCAACAGATATGGGGGTGACGTTGAATGAAGTAGTTAGCACGTTGTCTACAAAACTGAAGGTCCTGAGTTCGATCCCGGTCTCCAACAGTCATTAAAATAATAACACGATGCATTTCTGTGATATGCATCAGTGTCTCTTGTATCAGTTGTTGCAGAAAACGTTCAAGAGATGCAGGCATAAGGCACTGGCACTAAACTACATCGTATTCAGCGGATACTAATCCCAATGTAAGATCAGAGCGACCTCCTTCAACGGTATTGTATAGCAGAATCATTGACGAAGTAAACTAACAAATAAAATGGCTACTAAAAAATTTAAATTAAAATTTAATACGCCTCATTAAAAGGAGAAAAAAGCAGAGTTGTAAAAAAATAATAAAGCTTTCCTATATCTCTTCCTTCACTAGCCGTCTCCACTAGCCATGAACTTGGTATGGGCATCATGTCGGACATCGAAAATGGCTAGTGGAGACCGCTCATGTCTAACTTTCGTCCATGCTCTGACATGGATGCCTGAACATATGTCTGAACAACAATGTTCGCCATGAGATTCTCAGTCTGCAATAGAAAGGAATGAGACAGAACAAAATTAGTAAATATTTCATCTTTATTGCGCTAGCGGAGAATATTTTGGTATGCCTGAACATGGACGTATTCACCACAACAAAGAAGTCATGAAATGTCCAAGTCGACAGTTAGTGGAAACGTAGGGTCAAGAACTGTCTTCTCTATCACTGTCCGTTTCCTACCATCTTCTTTCACTATATTCTCATCAGCTGAGCCAAACTTGTACAAGCATATCAAATTTGACAAGCATATGACCGAATATGAACGAATAACTCGATTAATCCCCATTTTTTTTTACTTAAATGAGAGAAAAAAAATTATTTATTGTGAAAATAAAAAATATATAAAAACAACTTCCAGAAATTATAAATTGTTCTAATTTTAGAGCTTTTAATTTAGTTTTTCGCCTATTTAGTTCAAACGCAAAGAAAAAAAAATATTTGGTAGTAGAAATAAAACCAAAACAAAAACACTTTCAGAAATTACAACCACTGGTTCTAATTTGAGAGCAGTGATTTACAAAGTAAAATATGTTTGTATTGGTGAGAAAAATGAGAGTAAAATAAAGTTACACTTGAAAAAAAGTATTGTAATTTAAAATACGAGTTATTAATTGTTTGAATCTGTTTTGTAAACCAGCAATTTGATAAACCTTAAGTAAAAAGAAATAATTTAATAATCTATTCAAGAATGTATAAATTCCAAATTAAATTTATTCACAGCGCAGTGAGAACTATTAAATTGCTTTTTTAAACTATCTTTCCTATTATTTGAAAATGTTTCATAGCATAAATATTTCTTAGCCTCCATAATTATTTTTTGCTGTACAAATTTATTAACTGTGAACTTCAATTTCGTTCGGTGTGTTAAAAAAACTAAACAAAAAAACCAGGAAAAAAATCGTACATGCGTGCACAACTTCATTTGTCGCTTTCTCAGTGAAATCTAAATGAAAGAGCACAAACATGTGTGTAATTTTCTTGTCCACAATTGTGGTATGGAGTGCGGTTCACTGTTCCAGAGCGTCCAATACAATGAAATGGCCGGTACTAATTTTGGAAGGATCGAATTTGTGAGATTCTACTGTAAATTAAAACAAAATTATAATAATGATAATAGCAATGTTAACGAAACAGATATAAACATATACAGTAAGTGTGTATATTAGCTAAATTTAAAAAGTTTCAGGGTATCCCACGAGCAAATTACTTTTTTCAATAGGCTTACGTATATAATCGTATAATTTGTTATTGTCGACAGTGATCATGGCACAACATTTTAAGTTAATTTTTCAGCCAACACGATAAAAATCACCCGATTTTAGTGCACCCTAAAAGAAGACGGTGGTCAAGCAAATTAAAAATTAAAGAAAAAAAACAATGGTAATGTACCTTATTTCATTTCGCAGTAAATATGTATGTTTTTGTTTTGTGTTTTATGCACATTATTTTATTTTTCTTCTCTTAAACAAATATCATCAGACAAACAGTCGTGCAGGAGAAAAGCTTATTCAACGGAGCATGAAAGCGAAATTTATTTATTTGAACAGATAAGAAAAAAAGTTCATGAAAAAAAACAAACACTTATTAAATGCTGCTGCAGAAAAAAAAAGAAATTTTACATTAATTTTGATTTAACAAAAATAAGACAAATATCATTATGCAACACAGCGATAAAGATCTACTTAAAAATTTTTATTAAATTTCAGAAGTAGAAAGAATTACAAGCAGTCTACCCGTTTAGATTCTTAGATTCCCGCTATCAAAAATAAGAAATTGGTTTTTGACGATTTTTTCAGTTCTGGCGCTTTTATCCGTTCTGGTTCTTTTTTCCCCTTTTAGCGATTTTTTTTCGATTTTTGCGATTTTTTTCATTTTGGCGACTTTTTTTCATTTTGGCGATTTTTGTTCTTTTTGGCGATTTTTTTCATTTTGGCGGTTTTTCCGGTTTTCGGCGATTTATTTTAGTTTAACAAATTTTTTTTTCATTGAGAGCTTTTTTTCGCTTTGGCAATTTTTTTTTCAGTTTTTGGCGATTTTTTTCGGCGATTTTATAATTTGGATTTTTTAGTTTTATTGTTTTTTAAAATTTCAAGTTTGCCTCTTACGGTTTCCACGATACAGCAAGTTCTCAAAATTAAATAGTCAATTACATTAACTGATACAACACCCTTTAATTTTAATTTTAGTGTTATTATATAATCGATTCAATTCGATTCGATTTTTAAAGTTTTAGAAAATACACTTTTCGAATTTTTTTTTGCTCAGCTTAGAATATCGACTACTGCAAATTTGCTTAAAATCAATTGACTGATTGATTTTTGTCAAATCGATTTTAAGGATTCATTTAACTTTCCAAACTTTAAAAATATATAGATTTCCCAGCGCTTTGAGCTCAATGGTAGGGGAAAGTTGCAGCGATGCTTAGCAAGATCAACCTTGTCACATATTTTTTATAAAGCGTGTTTTTTTACACTGTCGGAACTTTGAGTTGGCATCACTGCTTTATTTTAGCACCCATTTAACAGCTGATAGTTACTTTTTGTTTTGTTTGCCTTGAAATTTCATTATGAATCGACTTACAACAGAGCAACGCGTGGAAATTGTTGAAATTTTGAAGATTAAAAAAAATTTTAAAATTTTATTTTCTGATGAGGCACAAGTGCCGCATTTGGGGTAAGGAGAATCCACAAGCTTTCATCGAAACACCATTACATCCATAGAAAATAACTATTTGGTACGGTTTATGGGCTGGCGGAGTCATTGGCCCATATGTCTTCAAAAACGATGATGGTCAGAATGTTACTGTCAATGGTGAACGGTGTGGGGACATAATACGAAATTTTTTCATACCTCAATTACGTGCATTAATTTTGCTGATATGTGGTTCCAATAGGATGGAGCCACATACGAAACAGAGGGCGCAACAATTGATTTACTCAAAGAAATGTTTGATGAAAATATAATTTCACTTAATAGCCCAGTTAATTGGCCACCAAGATCGTGTGATTTAACCCCATTGGATTACTTTCTTGTGTTAAGTCACTTGTCTACGCTTATAAACCACAAACAATTGAAAACTTCGAAATCAACATTCGAAGAGTTATGGGCGAAATACGGCCGCAAATGCTGCGAAAAGTTGTTCAAACTTTTTGTTCCAGATAGCGCCTTCTACGCGCCAGCCGTGGCGTCTACATGGCAAAAATCATATTTAAACATTAATTGCATAAAATATTCTTTCTAATAAAGCCCATTTCATTGTTATCAAAAATTTATTTCCTTGTTTTGTTACGATTTAAACTTGTGTCACTTTGTAAAAAACACCCTTTATTTAAATAAAATTAAAATTTAAAATTTCTTTATAAGGAATTGCCTCTCCTGTTCTGTAAATAGACATTCATTATGATTACAGGACTCACCCTCTTTTTTTTTTCTAAAAACAAACATTTCAAAATTAGATTTACAATACAGGCAAATCTCGGAATAACGAATCTCGCTTTAACGTTAAGCCTATAAAACGACGTACACATTTTTTGCATTAACACCCTTAGCAGAGTTGTTTGACTTATTTTTGTTTTGTGCTTGTTCATTTTGATGTTCGTAAATAGGCGACAAACTTTGCATTATTAGCGACAATTTCCTGCTTCTGGCTAGTATGCAGTTTACTATAACTTTTCAAATAAATTGTATGTTAAGTGATCGATAAAATAATGTTGAATTAAAATGTTATTTAGAATAGTATATCCCAGCTAAAATATGCGTCCACCTAGAAGCATGTTGGTAAGGCAAAGAGGACACAACTTTCTCTTACCAACCTGCTTCGATACGAGTATCACCTGATTTTTGTTCGTGATGTCCCACGTGGTAGCTCTCCAGGTATGAACTTCTGGATGCATATAGGATGTGCAGAAAGAAGCCCATATTTCATGCCTTTTTCATATGTAAAAAATTCAAAAATTTGCTATTTAGAACAAAATTTTATATCTACTCTTAGATTAACTTAGAATACTTGAATTTGTTTTTAATTTTTATTATATTTATTATATATTAATAAATACAATATCAAATCAAATACCTTTTTTGTTGGCGCGTTGCATGAGGAGACGATCCTAAAATCTCCGTATGTTAGGATGGAACACCATCCACTGAACTACCGCAGCACATGTTTATTTGCGTACACAATTCAGATACAAAATAAAACAAATAAAAACTTGAAGTAAAAATTTCATTCGCATCCAAATTTGCATCCAGGTAAGCTAGAGAGGATGCACTATAAAAAACTTTGAGATTTTGGTAAACAGCCGACCAATTTCGCAATGTATGTGTTAAATTTCGTCACTCGCTTACCTT
Source organism: Tachina lurida (assembly GCA_944452675.1). Lineage (NCBI taxonomy): Eukaryota > Metazoa > Arthropoda > Insecta > Diptera > Tachinidae > Tachina > Tachina lurida. The sequence continues at coordinate 168,912,749 of OX101752.1, read as the reverse complement.
ATTGCAACCTCGTAAGGCAGAGGGGATACAGTGTGCACTTTTCAGCGCTTCCGAAGCGATTCTTTTTGTCATAGTGCTTACTTGTACCAAATTTATTTTTGCTGGGATATTTAGGGTATATATATATATAGAATATTTATTCTTGTTGTGGCTGCAGGGATTTACTACCACGGGATGAATTCCGAGTTCGAATTATACAAAAATTTTAAATTTATTTAGTTAAATAACTAATAAAATACAATGACTACATAAAATTAAGTTCATATTGTTGCAACTTGAAATAACTTTGATTCAACATGATTCTTAGTTTATATTTAATAGTACGGGAATGTTAAATCAAAGTGAAATAAGATTATTTGAAAAGAAAATAAAGATAAAGATTACTGTAAATCATGTTAGATTAATATGAAACACATATGAAGTAATATCATTGCCGATTTTAAGTTGAAATGTTTCTGTGTGAATGAATCTAAGGCAGTAATGTTAATCCAAAAAAAATCGTTGTTCCCTTAATATTATCTTATCTTATTTGAAAACAAATTGTTGACATTCACTTAAAAAATTTTGCGTTATAACTAAGTTTTCGGTAGAACGAATCGGCCTGAAACGATATCGTTCGTTATACCAGAATTTGCCAGTATTTTATATTGATAATCTTTCTTTCGATTACAGGCAATTATTAACTACTTTAAAAAATTAAAAAAATTCAATAAATTTTTTTTATTATTATTCACTTAATTTTACAAGCAAAGGGTGTGTTCGTAAATGCATCACTGCTCTGCAGCATACGTGCAAACTTTTATTTAAAATGAAATACAGGTTCGCTTATGATCTGTTTTAATAGTAATCATGTTTGTACACCATATTTGACATTTATTTGTACGTTATCTACTTCAGTGAAGCAGTTTTGAACATTTAAATTTCCATTTGCAACGCAGTGATGCATTTACGAACGCACCCAAGGTTAAACGTTTTATTGAACGCAGTATTGAAAGCCCTTTAGACTACGCTATTTCATGAAAACTGCTGAACTGCTTCCGACAATTCGCAACTTGTTTCTCCATTAAATCAATATAAATGGATGAGTATAAATAAGAAAGTATTTTTAATTTTTGTTTTTTCTCAACCTTCTCGCGTACTTGAAAAATATATCTTGCACAAATTGTTTTTTTCTTTTATCTTTTAAAGCCTGAAGTCTTATTGATTTTTAGATATTAATTTTTTTTGTACTCTTCTTTTAATTTAATAATTAAAGGGGTGGTGCACGTTTCTATGAATACTACTAATTTATTAGCTTTAAACTGTAATTAACGATTTGACAGACCGGGTTTAGGAGTTAATAAGAAAGAGTTTGTTTCTTATTGATTTTAGTTTAAGGAGAAATATTTGTACTTAAGGGCAATGTGAAATATTGAAATAGATACTTTAGAAATTTTTTTATTTTATTTAAAGCACTGAGAAAATTTATTAAGAAAGATTTTAGTTGAAAAAAAAAGTAAGTGAAAGGTTAAAAGAAATTATTTGGTACTGAATTATTTTCTAGTAAAAAAATTACAAAAATGTATTATATATAATATTTATTTTAACACAAAAAAAGGACATTTTTCTTAACATTGCTTAAAAATTCGGTGATTGGAAATCGAAATATAGAACTTCTTGCGAAAAATCATTAGAAATGATCCCAATTTGCATTACTTTCGGATCGCAAGCTGTTCATACAAGTTACTGAATAGACAAAATGAATTTAAAAAAATTCAACGCCAGCTACACTATGGCTGGCTGGTTGAATTTGTGTCTCCTGTGATTGTTTCCTGCACAGAAAAAAGCAATATGAAACATTTTGCAATATCAATTAAAATATTAATTAAATTTATATTTGTGAACAATTTGATAACACGAGTATCAATTAAGATTTTCCACTTGAAGTAAGTAAAGCAATTAAAATTTTAATTAAATCAATTAAATCTTTAATTGAAAGTCTTAAATGGTGATACTTTATTATATGCCCAAAACTACCCAGCGGGAAAACTTAGCAGACCTGCTTATTTCAGACTTTATTAAAGTCATGCTTAGGAATTGTTTGATTCAACTACTATTCTCATCTAACTGGTAAAAAAAATGCCTTATACTCTTTCGAATAAAAGATAAGGTCTACATTCCACGTTCCCTTCTCTGAAAAGGGAGAGTAAAAACGGGTAAACTTTTCTGTTTTGTTTTGCTACTAAAACAAAAGCAAAATTAATTAATTTGAAAAAGAAGTGAGAGCCAAAAGCCTACACTGCAATGACAACGCGTGTAAAAAAGATATGAGTATGGAATGTACTGAGTAGGCCTTACGTATAAAAAAGAGTACACAGGCCTTTTAGAAGAAGGCTTCCTTACTACTTCTTTTTTCCGCTGGGTAGTTTTCCCGAACACATAAAAAAACACATTTATTAGATAGGATTTGAACATGGAACTATGTATCTGCATGATAAACACACGTTCTACTACTATTTATTTCCTTGGCAGTCATTCCACAAATACTCTAAAGTAATGCAGACAGTATGCAGTTTGTAATGAAAAGTAAGTTATTCTTACTATAACCCTGTCGGAAACTAAGTTAACTTTAAACTAACTTTAACTGACTGACACTTGAATTATTTTCCAATGGAATTGTGGTAGTCAATTGTCTTACTCTGCACTAATTTTCAACTAACTTAAAGTTGATTTTATTTAAATCGCCTGGTAGTCAGTCAATTTAGAAAAAAATTTGCTGGGGTTCGAGCTACAGTCGAACTTCCATAACTCGAATCACCATTATCCCGAAAAAAATTCGACTTCGAGTTACAGAATTTTTTTTGTCAACATAGAATAAAAGGTATTTTGTATTTTTATTTAAATAAAATAGCCTCTAATGGAAAACTACATACTTCAGAATACAAAAGAACAATAATATGTACTCATATAATTAAAAAATTAGTTAAGTAAAATGTTCTGATATAAACATTGTGCATTTTAAAACAAATTTAACTAGTTGCCATAATAATAATGAAATTGATTTCAACATTTATCATCTAGGTCGTATTATATAACTGATACTTAGTCCTCGTCCATACAGTGAAGCATTTGCTGCGAAACATTTTCGATTTCTCTTTTAAGACTGCATTCGTGTCCACACTGAGAAGTTTTTGTTTTGCAGCTTAATACATTTTCCCAAATATTTCTCATGAGAATGAGACGAGAATGACGTACTCAGCAAGAACTACATGTTCATGAAACAAAGTACACTCTTCCATTCCTCTTTCCCCGTTCATCGACAAACTCAAAAGTTTTGCAGCAAATGTTTCACTGTATGGACGAAGACTTACGCAAGTCGAAAGAAACAAATTTGTAATTCCCCGAAAAAAATAAACAGAAATATCATGTAAAATATACAAACCAGCTCAAGCAACAAAGGAGAGTAAAACGAACAAACCATAACTAAAATAAAAACAAAAAACCATTTAAACAATCAAAATTCTTCGAGTTATAGAGTTCATGTGTATGTTTTTTGTTCGACTTATTGAAGTTCGAGTTACGGAAGGAAAATTGTATGTGATTTGTTCTTTTAACGCTACTACCAACCAAATTAGTTCAAGTTAGAGAAAATTCGAGTCAGAGAAGTTCGAGTAATGGAAGTTCGACTGATTGTAACGTCGACGAGCTACTACCATCTAAAATAATAGCAACAAAATGTTAAACTTAAATTGAAATGAAGGCAAACGTACTTAACTTAAGAATTAATTTCGGGTCAGTTATGGATGACATTTTAGATAGTCTAAAAAAAGTTAACTATAAATTGATTATTTGTATAGTCAAACATACATTTTCCGACGAGGAGTTACACCCAGAAAAACACCATGTTGCTTAAGTGTGTTGTTGTTTATTTGCTTTGTTCGTAGCTCCAATACACTATTGTGCGTAGTTTTGTGACTTGTTTTTGTGTTGTTGTTGTTTATTTTGATGTTCGTGAAAAGCCGACAAAACTTTGCATTATTAGCGAAAACTTCCTACTGCTGACTAGTAAGCAGTGAACTAGTCTTGTAGTCAGAGTATCGCAGGTACGAATACTGGAAACAAGTCACAGTAGCTTCGTAGTTTGAATTTTTTTGACTATAACTTTTCAATTACATATGTTGAATGTTAAATTACCAATTAAATAATTTTGAATTAAAAATAAAGATTATTTAAGGTTGTTGCGTCTGGAGCGGTAGGTGCGTTGACTTCCACGCGATGACTTCCGAGCTCAAATCTAGGCCGGGCAACCCAATTATATGCATACCAATATATACAAGCAAATTAAATAATTAATAAAATACCATGAGTAACAAAATAAAATAAATTCATGTTGTTTTAACTTAGACTAACTTTGATTCAACATGGTTCTTCGTGTTATCTCAGTACCGAACTTACCGTATGATTGCATTTTAATTAAACAGTATGGTAATGTTAAATCAACATAAAATAAAGTTATTTCAAAAGGAAACATTTTCTTTGAAGATTGAAGGTTAGAATAACATGAAATATGCACATATGAAGAAAAATAATTAACCTTTTTTATGTAGACTTTAAGTTGAAATTTTTCTGTGTGTACTAACAAGTTTTTCCTTGGTGTTTTTTGAGTGTATAGGATTTGAAACAATACGATTTTAGTTTGTCATTTATTTCTAACCTGAGACAGTTGTAAAATTTTTCACAATACCGCGACATTTCACTTTAAGATTTATTTGTCTTTAACGTCAGCTGACCGTGAAATTTTTAAAATTACTTCAAGTAATTTAAATGCAAAAAAAAACAAAATATATTTAATCGTTTAGTAATGCAGAAAATTTTAAAACAAAGCAAACAATCAGCAATCCCTAAGAAAACTATAACATATAATTATGTGTCTGATACTTTATTAGCAAAAAGAAAAATAAAAATATAAATAAGGTCTGTCAATTTTGTGGGTTGTTGGGACGGTCAGTTAAGTACGGCTCAATTTCCACTAGTTAGTATATATTAGATATAATTTGAAATAAATGAAACTAGTTGTCCATTGGTTAAAGACCAAGTAACACAAACAGTAAATAAAACAAGTCAAGGACTTCTATAAAACGCGAAAACATTAACATAAAACAGCAGCAAATATGTTGAAACGAATTGCTTTATTGACTCTAATTTTTAACATTCTGATAAATTACTGTCATTCTTCACTACCAGCCGATATTGCCAATACATCAGCTGAGTGCTTAACAAATTCCTTGGAAGCTTCAATTTACTGTCGTGGCTCACGAGCCATAAATAATATTTTAAATAATTTAAGCAAAACCGACAAACCAATTGTCATTGTACGTGGCCTGGAAATTGTGCCAGCAGCAGCAAATCGTCCCGGCAATAACACCGCGCATGATGTTAAAAACCAAGTTAATGAAGTGGTTGGTGGTGGTGGAGGTGGAGGAGCAGGCGATAAGGATGACGATACCTTTTTGGGGCGTTTTTCTCACTATTTGCGCACGCATGAATTGAATATTAAATTTTCCGATTTTATGTCGCCTGACGAAAGTGAGCGTCATTTGGCACGTGATGCGGAGCCAAATGGAATGCAAATAAATCTGTTGGATGGTAAGTAACAGACACCGTCAATAGATATACCGACAACTTAATAAGCTTAATGCATATAGCACGTGCTTTCGTGCCGTCACGTAACGTAATCAAACGTACTCGTTCATGCAACGTGTGCCATAGCGAAATGAAGTCAAATTTTTTTTATTACATGCTCCGAGTTAACAATGCAGTCAGTGAGCAGTAGTGATTTGCCATCCATGTTTATTTAAATGTGAAAATAAGCTTTTGGTCATTGAACTGAATTTTATGCATTAATTTCATTTAATTATTTTTTATTTACACGCTCATGAAACAAAAATTTATTTTATACCGAACACGTTGACTCTTTGTAACATTTAAATTGGTTTTATACCTTTTTTATATGTTTGCCAGATAATGTATAGTTGTAGCAGAAGCTCAAACGATCTTTTAACTAGAAATTTAAATAAAATTTAATGCAACTTGTTAAGCCGATTAGTATTTTCTCTTTACATGTTTTTCATATAAAGATTTTTATATTGAGTGTAAATTAAATATTTATTAACGCTGCAGGCGTTTGAAATTCAATTTCTTAACTTAAGAAAAAATCAATGAGCAGCTTTGTAAACTAATCACTCTTTCAAATTAGAAAATTTTGCCAAAGAAAAAAATAAGAATTATGATAATGCTGTGGTAACGAGAAAAAAGTGCTTAGTCAAGATAACGTAATTTAGAGTTAATGGCACGCCTGTAGTCTTCATGCTCAAAAGTATCCTTGGGCAAAATCTCAATTATTTTGTGCGATTTTTCAAATATACACACACAAAAAAATTCCTGCAATAAGCACATTTAAATGAAAAAAAAAACAAAAATCAATCAAAAATTGTATTGAGTCAATTAAACTTTTAATTAAATTAAGTTTTTTTAACAAACATTTTAATCAACTCAATTAAATTTTTAATAGATTTTTGGTATTTTTTCAATTAAACAAACGTGTTTGTTGCAGGAAATTTGTTTCAGATTTTTTGCCAATTTTAGCTGTTGCTACAACAGCACCGAGCTCTGTTGTAAGTCTTTTAATTTTGATGTTATCAGAATTTGCTAATACATTATCCCGCAGTTTTTAATTAATTAAAGCACTGCAAAACTTCTAAAGAACAGCTGTTTAGCATAAACAAAAACGTTGGGTTATAAACATGTAGAAAATTAAAATTGCATAAAAACTCATTTTATGAAATCACGAACATTATAATACATTTTTCTATTACTTTATTCCTTAATATGAAACTTTGTATTGCATATGTTATATATTTATGAAATTTCAACATAATTCTTCTTAACCCGACAACATGACGTTTATTTAATTTATGCACTCAAAGACACAATTTCGTATTTAATTAGAACTTAAAAATAATTACAGTTTGATTAGCCAGTCAAAAACTGGGGGTTAATCATCATTCACTTGCATTATTTTGAAATAAATTTAATAAGATAACTTTTTTATTTCTGATTCGAATAGGCTAAAGTTCGCATCGCATTGTAAGCCAATAACACCAAAATTAATTGTAAATATTCTGACAAACACTTAGTAGAACGGAACAACTAGCTGTTTTTCGAAGATCACTACACCTTCATCATCAGCGTTCTTTTGTGGTTTTGTTCCACTGTGTGTAGTGTAAGTTGATGTAGATTTCTGATTTATATATTCAGCTTTTTAATGTAAATAGAATATGTGAGTTATTTCGATTCATTGTATTACGATTTGCTGAAAGCTTTTTTGTAATGAAAGCTTAATTTTACCATCTCTAAGTTTGCAACAGTACTGCCTTTGTTGTTTATTCTTTATTAATTATGCTCATGTTAGTTAGTTTGCTTAATTCTACTTAAGAATTTTTGTTTTTGTTTGTCGTGTGTAAATCAAGTTTAATATCAGCTGGTAGCAAATTTAAAAAGTTTAAAAAGCAAGTCATTTGTAATGCGAAAAAAGATAGCTGTTGAAGTAATAAAAAAAATAATAGAAAATGGAAGCCGAAAAGTATATTATTTTTAATCGACTGCAGAAATTAAAAGAAGGCTATCAATTTGTCTATATTTTTATTTTTATTTTTTGGTATGTTACTTCACAACACGGACTTTTTAGGCTTCCATATGGTCCCATTGAAAAAAAAAAAATTTCATTGATTTTATCATATTTTACATATCCAATTGCTAAAAAAAACTTTGCCAACATATAAGGCTATCGTAACGACACAATTTCGAAGTTCATATAAAAAGGCGGAGTCACGCCCCTTAAAACTAAATGTTATATTTCACGTGTTTTATTTAGCCCATTTTTCCAAAACTTGGCTCACACACCCTAAGCCCCTAAAATAAACACAATCTTGTGTGCAAAAAAGTAGGCAACGCCACGCCCATTAATATTTAATATTATATTTTACGCGATTGTACTTAACTGATTTTTGCAAAAATTGGCAAACACCCTTAGCTTTAAAAACGACACAAGCAGGTGTTCAAAAAAGTGGGCAAAGCCATGCCCATTAGAGTATAATATTATATTTCACGTGCTTCTATTTTGCCTATTTTTACGAATCTTGGCACACACTTTGAGCTCTGCAAAATACTTAAAGTTGTGTTCCAAAAAGTGGGCAGAACCACGCCCTTGAAATTATAGTATTAAATTATATGTACTTCTACTTATACGATTCCTACAAAATTTGGCAAAGAGTTTTGTCTCTTAGAATGACATAAAAAAAATTTAAATTTTTTAAAAAAAAATTAAAATAAAAATTAACTTAAATATTTTATTTTAGTAAAATTTTTAAAATTCCAGTAAATAACTTTTACTATATAATAAATAATTTTAGTAAATTTTTTTTAAAAATAATTAAGTTTCCAGCTTTTTTGTAATGAAAGCTCAATTTTACCAGCCCTAAATTTACAACAGTCCTGCCCTTGTTGTTTGTTCTTTACTAAGAAGTTTTTTAATTGCAAATATCAACAATTGACACTTCCAATTCAATTCATAATATTTTGTTCGGTTGTGTTAATCACATGCGCTATTTAGTCTTGACAAAAGCATACGATCTGTTGATCTAATCAATTGGAGAATTTTCCGAATCGTACATGGGTTTTTAGGGCCAATCTCACTATTACACAAATTTCAATATTTTATTGTTGTTTCAAATGTATGAATGAATGAATGCATGAATTAGGTCAAACGGTAAACACAGGACACTGCGATCAATGTGGATCTATTGTATCTCTTGCCAGGTGCTAGAGCACCTCATCTAGACCTACTCTCCTGATGAATCTCAGGATTGCCAGTGGGTCTAAAGTTGGCAGTTTCCAATCCTCCGATAGGTGCTTGCCCATATTGGCTATATCTACTGTGGCATAACGCTTCACAGCGTCTTGTTTTCCTTATAATTAAAAAAAAAATATTATTGAAATTTATTTGCTGATGGTTAAGCATGTCTATATACGTATTTCATTGGTGCTTCAACCAAATCATCAGTAGACTTTACCCAAAACTTTTGAACAGTCATAAATCTCTTATAATACTTTTTAAAGAAAACTTTCACAATGCCGAAATATTTTCATCTATTAATTGTAGGAATCTTGTTATTTTGCTAGGATGTGAATGCTATGACCAGGTGTGGCTAGTAAATAGCATTTATATTTAAAAATTTATTCTTTCTTTATTTTTGCATGTCCTCAAAACATAAAACCGAATGGCGCAAATGAAAATATAACAACTTTAATCCAAAATCATTAGAAGCACGCAAAAAAGATAAAGGCAATGGAATGATGATGGCACTTGGCTTAATGCTGTCCAAAACCATGGCTGTCATGGGGCTGGGTAGCATTGGCGCTTTGGCTATGAAAGCATTGGGTATTGCAATGACCGCTTTAATGATGGCCACCATGGTTGGCGTGAAATCAATGACACAGCAGGGTCACGAATCATCGCACAGTGTTCAGTATGTAACAGCCGATGGTCATCACCATCGTAGAAGAAGGCGACGACGTAACATTGAAAATAATAGTATTTTTTCTGATCCTCAGAGAACTGTATATAAAGAAAATGGCGCTACAATGAAATTACCTGAAATAAGCTACAAGGGATGGCAAAAAGTATAAAGATATTTTGACGTTATCAAGGTGTTGGCAAGTTTTTTTTATATGTTTTTTTTTTTAATTTATGCTTCCATTCATTAATTTATTCTATTTTTATGATTAAGAGGTTTATAAGTGTTTACTTATTTGTTTAATGGAAGAATAAAAATAAAATAAAATGAAATATTATATAAAAAACTAAAACCAATTTAAGAATCTGCTTTTTCTTACAAAAAAAAACCTGAAATCAATAATAATTAAACTTACTAAAATTAATAGCTATTGGCTTGTGGCAAAAATTAAATAGATGAACTTAATAGTAACAAAACAAAAAAGTTTGTCTTAAGTAGAAAACAAAATCAGCAAATTGACTGGCAAGACTGTTGCAAATTTAGATATGATAAAATTGAGCTTTCATTACGAAAAAAAAGGTTTCAGCAAATTGTAATACTATGAATCAAAATAATTCACATATTCCATTTGCAATAACGGCTGAGTATATAAAACAGAGATCTACATCAACTGACACCACACACAGTGGACCAAACACAAAGAATGCTGCTGATAAAGGTTTGGTGGCATTCTAAAACAGCTAGTTGTTCCATTCTACTACGTGTTTGTCAGAATATTTACAATTAACTTTGTTTCTTAAAAAATAATCACATTTAATTTTTCTTACAGGGCGATACGAACTTTACCCTAATCAAATCATAAATATAGAAACTTGCAATTAATTTAATATGTATATAAAATAATTTCCCTGTCGAGAAAACTTTTAACACAATTTTACTTGATGTTCAAACGATTTCATTCATTTTATTTTCTACTTTTTAGTGAGTAAAAGAAAAACAATGAGAACGAGTGTGCCAGTAAGTTTTGTTGTCTTTCAAAGACTTTATTTAAGATAATTAAATTGTTTTGAGATAAAATATTTGGCAAATTTGTAGTTTTGAGTAAAAGTGAAAGACAGTTTCTCAAGTTCTTTTAATTTTTATTATAATCAAAATATCTGTTTTACTTCTTGCTATAAGAAGTTACCAATATTATAGCCATTTTCGAGATTTTGAGGTTAAGAGAGTCAATTCTGACTATTTTCCCTATTGATATAAGCACATATATTAATGTGTGTATGTATGTGTGCACTTACGAAATAGTATGTATCTCATATTTTAAGAATGGTTCAACGGATCGAAAGCAAATTTTCCGCATTCGAAAGATGTTGATGTACAGACGGTTGCCAGATCTTACTTACAATATTGCCAGTAAAATGTTTTCAAAATTTCTTAGAACCGTGTAAACTGGCAATTTTTGTCAGACGTCGTTACCACAAAAAGCATTGTCAGGCCATTGCAAAACTAGCAGCTGGAAACAAATTGTCAGACATCTTACAATCGTATGAAGACATTGTAAAATTATTGCCAGACATTTTAATATTTTCAGATGTGCGAAGTGTATGCATCTAACAATGGCGTCATTGTAAGATAATTCTTTCTATGGGCAACACTGCAAGGCTTGATTTTGAGGAAAAAAATATATAATGCAATATGTATATGCCGACAAAATCATTGCAATTGCTTCTTTATGGTCCATAATAATTTACATTTTCGTTTTTTACATTTACCACAACCACAAACGATTGATATTTAACAATTTCTAACAAATGCTTTGAGTCTGGCAACGCACAACAATAGATAGACAATTTTTTCATATGACAACCGTGTGAACTGACAATGTTTCGACTGGCGATTTTGTCAGATGAATTAATTAATTGTCATAATTGTAAGATTTTCTGACAAATTTGATACAACCTTGTGGACTAACAATCTTGTGCGGGCAATTTTTGATTGCCAAACCATTGTCAGCACATTGCCAGATCTGACAATATTGTAAGATCTGACAATCGTCTGTACATAGCTTTAACTGTCGTGTGATAGCGAAGCGATTCGTTGTGATTCATTTAAGAATTTTTTGAAAATAAAAGTTTTAAGAACTGTTTTTTTTTATTCTAAATTGAACAGCCAACAAAGTTCCAGTATCTGCATTCACTAACATTTTGGGAAGCGAAAATCATATATTCGTTTACAGTAACGATAATGTTATTCTGTTATTTCCTTTTTACGATAGTTTTACCAGTTAAAGTAATTTTAATGATGTAATTTTGACACCTTGTCTTATTTCCAATATATTTTGCCGTAAGAGGCATAATCTTTAAATTTTCAAAAACGCTAAAACTATAAAATCTCAAAACGAAATAAATGCCGAAACGAAAGAACGGCAAAAATCGCAAAAAACAAACAAAAAATCACCAAAACGAAAAAAACGCCAAAACTAAAAAAATCGCAAAAAGAAAAAGCACCAAAATTTCTACATCATGTAAAATATTCAAATATATAGACTAAGATTCTTATAATAACACATACGTAGTACCCGTAAAAACCCTTCGTGTGCAAGTCAAAGTCGCACAAACACTGACAATTGAACATCTAGATAATCCCTAGTGATCTAAAGTGACTCCTCTTTGTAACTCTCAAGGGTTAATTAAAAGAAATACAGTCAATACAGTTAGTTCACTATCAACAGAACAAGAATTATGAACTACAACCAAAGTAAATAACTTTCACCAACTTCAAAAAAAAAATATACATAATGATAATAAAATGAAACGGCAAAACCAAGTGCAATACATTGTAAGTACGCATTTTTATTGAAGAGTATTCAAGGCAACACATACACAAATATTTGGTAGAAAATATTATGTACACAATTGCTTTAAGGCATTATTTCACAAAATCTTACAGGTCTCTACGTATCCGCCTCACAGCTTAAACTGACAACCAGGCAGGTATTAAGTATCCAAGACAAAAATATTTAAACAAAAAGCATGAAACTGAACAAAATGAAGATAAAGTTGCAGCAATCGATAACCAGTTTGTTTACAGTTGAAGCCAGAAGAAATTTATAAAATATTACACAAAAAAAAACCTCAAATAAAAAATTATTATGAAAGTATTGCAACATCAACCTGGTAGAGCCATGCTGGGTAAACAAACTTCATTCATGAACAATTTTTATTGCAGGAAAAACAAGTTCTGTCAACAACAAGTGCCTGAATAAAAGTTAAATGTTTAACCTAAAAAATAATATATGTAAGTGTTCTTCCTTCATGTTTATTGCAAGTGATAAGTATGTTTGTGGTTACAAATAAAATGGTTCACAATAGCATTTTAAAATATGAGACATATGGACTTGGGTGCTGTTGAAGTTCGTGGCTGCACAGAAAAGTGCCGGTATTTCCTTCCAGCTAAGAAGTCTAGTTTAATTTTTTACACTAATTAATAAATAAAATTTCATTTAAAAAAAAATTTTAAATAATAAACTTAAAACCGATTACGAAATTGTTCCTGAGGAAATTTTTAAAATGTGTCTTAACATTACCGGGTTTCAATTTTAATACTTTGATTTTTGCTAAAAAAAATAGTTTTTATTTGTAATTTAATCAGGCTTTAATCTTATTGCTTTGTAAGTCAAATTATATGTGATAATTATTAATGAACAAATAACACCAAAGTTAATTGTAAATATTCTGTAAAACACTTAGTAGAACGGAACAACTAGCTGTTTTCGAAGGACATCCATCATCAGCGTTCTTTTGTGTTTGGTCCACTGTGTGCAGGGTGACCGATGACATTTTTCAAAAAGTTGCTCCAAATAGGGGATTTATCAAAAATAGGAGCAAAATTAAAAAAAAAACGAGAAAACTACACAAAACTTTTTATTTTTAATGTATTTTTTTTATAACTCACATTAAAAAAAGGAGGGAAAAAAGTGGCAAGGAAGACGAAAAAGTGGAAAAGTGTAATCGATTTATCGAAAAAAAGGAAATTTGCCACTTTAGACGTTCAAACGGTCACGCTGACTGTGTGTGGTGTCAGTTGATGTAGAGACGCAACTTTTATTGCAAATGGAATATGTGAATTGTTTAGATTCATCGTATTTCAACTTGCTGAAAGCTTTTTTGTAATGAAAGCACAATTTTATCATCTCTAAATTTGCGATAGTTTTGTCATTGTCGTTTGTTCTTTACTAATTATGCTCATGTTAGTTAATTTGCTTATTTTTGTTCTACTTAGGACTTTTTGTTTTTTTTTTTGTCGTGTGTAAACCAAGTTTAATTATCAGCTGATAGCAAATTTAAAAAGTTTAGCTGTAGAAGAAATAAAAAAAAATAATAGAAAATGGAAGCCGAAAAGTATATTATTTTTAATCGACTCCAGAAATTATAAGGAGGTTATCAATTTGTCTGTACTCTTATTTTTATTTTTTGGTTATGTTACTTCACAACAAAAAAAATTAATTTTATTTTCAAAGAGTATAGGCTCCATATGGTCCCATTGTAAAATAAAATTTTCATTGATTTTATCATATTTTACATATCCAATTGCTACAAAACTGAGCCAACATATAAGGCTATCGTAACGACACAAACAATACGAAGTTCAAACAATAAGGCGGAGTCACGCCCCTTAAAACTTAATATTATATTTCACTTGATTCTATTTGGCCGATTTTTACAAAACTTGGCACATACCCTAAGCTCTAAAATAACGCATTCTTGCGTGTAATAAAGTAGACAAGGCCACGCCCATTAATATTTAATGTTATATTTTACGCGATTGCACTTAAGTGATTTTTAAAAAAATTGGCAAGCGCCCTAAGCTTTAAAAACGACACAAGCTTGCGTTAAAAAAAAGGTGGGAAGAGCCATGCCCATCAGAGTATAATATTATATTTCACGTGCTTCTATATTGCCTATTTTTACGACCCTTGGCACACACTTTGAGCTCTGCAAAATACTTAATGTTGTGTTCCAAAAAGTGGGCAGGGCCACGCCCTTGAAATTATAGTAATAAATTATATGTACTTCTACTTATACGATTCCTAAAATACTTGGCAAAGCGTTTTGTCTTTTGGAATGACATAAGCTTGTGGCTAAAGAAGTGGGCGGGGTCATGCCCATTAATGATTAATACTATATTTCACGTGCTTCTATCTAAACTACTTTTACGAAACTGGGCACACTCAACGTTGAGCTCTGGAAGTGACGCGAAGTTGAATGGAGAATAGGGGGCGCACACTAATATTTTCCAAAGTGGGCATCACCACGACTCTATAGATATAAAATTAAAAAATAAAACGTTTAAGAAAAAATTAAACCGAACTGTAATGGTATTCAAAATCGGTGACAATCACAATGCATAAATTAGTAAATATGTAACTTGTGAACCTGGTTGGCACCGACTTTAAATAGCGTAACAGGGTGGTGTTGGCTGTAGTTGTTAGCACCTTGGCTACAAAACCGAAGGTCCTGGATTCTAGCCCGTTTCTAACAACACCACGCTTTTTTCTGATGTGTTCCTTTGTATCAGTTGTTGTGGGAAAGTTCAAGTGGTGAAGGAATAGAAAGCGGTCGCTGAACTACTGCAGCGGATACTAATCGTAATGAAACATCAGAGCGCCCTGCTTCGTCGAAATTGCTGAGCAAAATCATCGAAGTAAAATTACCAATCAAATGCCTACTAAACACAGCTTTGGAAAATTTAATAAGCCTCTTTGACACCAGAGGCGCTGCAACACTGCATTATTAAAAACGTGCAAAAAGCAGATTTGTAAAAGAATGAAGTTTTCCTCTATCTCTTGCTTCCCCACCTACCTGTCTTCTCCATCACTATCACTTTCATAAAGAATATAATATATATAATAATAGTATATAATAATAACTAGTGGTAGGCATTCATGTTTTATTTATTTGAAACTGAATTATTTTAAACTTTTTAGTAATTATTTTTGAAGTCAGTTTAATTTGTTTTAAGCCACACACAATGTTATTGATAAATCGTTGAATCGCTCATTCTCAGTATGAATATCCGATAATGAGATAAGCTCGTTTAAAAATATTAACATAACATATCGCTTTGTGTTATATGATGATTTCTATAATCCATTAAAAATAATTTGCACACTGAACAGATTACAATTTATAAATTACACAGCTGACGCAAACATCAACCAGTCCCACATGTGGTTCATAGCTGATGATGTTCACTCAAAAATATTCACATCAATTCATCAAATTTATGCCACAATGAAAGTGAGATAAGAAAAAAAAAATATGGGTATGACTACTCAAAAATATTCAAGTTATTTGGGTTAAATATAAATTAACATTTTAATAAGGTTGATTAACCGAGATTTCATAAAAAGGAATTGATATTTTGTTGTTGTACTCAAACAGCTTTAGCCATATGTAGACACAATTTAATCCCATTGTTTGTTGTCTTTGCTTTTGTTTATGGAAAGTGAAATTTTTTTTTCTTGACCAACCCAAGCAATCGTTATTTTCAGATAATATTCGGTCGCAAGTGTGGCAAATAATACATACCCAATTGGCCAACTTGTCGCAGGGGACACTGTCATCAATGACTAAATATGCTAGGCATACACTACACAAGTTCACTGCACAAGTGTGACACTGTACAGTGCGTTTAAGTAGTGTATGGTGGTAGTTATGCTAGTTATGCAGTGAACTGAGTAAATATCAGACAGATTTTGATATATGTTCAAGTTTGCAAAACTGTACAGTGAACTTGTGCAGTGTATGTTGCAAACGCTCACTTGTGTCATGATTTTTTAAGAGTTCAAAACAATAAATGAGTGCTGAAAAAATATTCTGGCCAGAGTTCCTAGAATTATACAAAGAATCACCTGCATTATGGCGCATTAAAGTAAAAACCTGCACAGTTTACTTGTATAGTGTGTGTCACAAGCTGAGTTTACGCAGTGCCAGACTTGAGCACTGAACTTGTGTAGTATATGGCTGGCATTAGGCAAATTTCGACATTTCTCATGCACGATATTTGTTCATTACAGTTTTTTTCAAGACACTGAAAAGGAAAAACTACTCAACTGGTCAGGCATCAAACTAGTTTAATGGATATTGTCCGCAAGCTAGACTTGCAACGTTCTTAGTCGCACTTAATTGTAGACACAACATAACCATTTCTCATATTCCATTTCATTAAAAATTTACCATTTAAGAAATTTATTATTCGCCATATTGTCATAAGTTTATTTTAATTTGAAATTTATTTGCTGGTGGTTCAGCGATGTCTATATGCGTTTCATTGTTGCTGTAACAAATCGTCAGTAGACTTTAACCACATAAGATAAGAGGTTTGTGACTGTTCAAAATGTGTGTTTAAAGTCTACTGACGATTTCTTACAGCAACAATTAAATGCATATAGACATCGCTGAACCACCAGCAAATAAATTTCAAATTAAAAATTTACGTTAAATAGCTGATGTTAATAATAATCTCTACCCAAGTAGATAGATGCGGTACAGATGAAGCGCCTGGCTGTATAGAAAAATATTGTTATTTCCCCCAGCTAATAAAGTCTAGTTTAATATTTCTTCTCTTCTTTAGAATCTCATGTCATGTTTGAACTTATCTGCCATTTATACGAAAATTTGCTCATTGATCTGTTGAGTTGTCGCCAACAGGTCCAGCACGCCTTAAAGACATGGTCAACTGGGTACATAGTATGTATGTATGTATGTATATATGTATATATATATGTATATGTGTGCAATGAATTTCGTCGTCATGATAATGGAAAAAAATTATTCTGTTAAGCTTTCTATTATCGTTTATTAATTAGTGCTCGTTTGTATAGAATATAAATGAAAATATTATCATAGGAAATTGTTGGTTTTTTTTTATATTAATACAATTATGTTAATAGGCCATATTTTATTGTATTTATAAAAAATCTATTAAAGAGCAATACATTTAATTTATATATACATATGTATACATATTATTAATTTTGATTTATCGTTGAGTTGTGACTACAGGTATGCTTACAAAGTTGTTTGTTTCAGCACCTGTTCGTGTTAGATATCTCTATACTAGGGTTAACATTTAAAGTACACTTGTGCCTATAATTATGAAAGCGGTCTAAGTCATATGCATATAAGTATAAATTTTTTGCTTAAAATTATATACTTACATATCAAATGAAAATAATTTTTTTTTGTAAATCAGTAGTGCGATTCAGTAACTTTTAACGATTCGATAATCGTAATTTTTGTCTATATATTTTGTAACTTGCAATAACGATTGTGTGATTCTGTAACTTCTTTTTAACGATATTACGCAGCTGTATTGCGAATCACTAACTTTTTTAACGATAATCGCATCGTTAAAACAATTATAACGAAAATTTATCGAATTTGCTATTCAGTAACATTTTTGACGTCATTCGCTGTAGGTTAATGTCTGTTGATTTTTGTCGATAAAATTAACAGCACATGAATTATTGTCGCTTAAATAACGACAAAGCTGAAATTAGCCTGAATAAATGTTACTGAATAGCAAATTCCATAAATTTTCGTTATAATGATTTTAATGGTGCGATTATCGTTTAAAAGAAAAAAAATGGAGTGTCATAGTATATATTGGCACTCACCATTTTGCAATTCTCAGTTGTGAGTATTGTGAGTTTCTTACAACCGTGGGAACTGTCACTTTTTGTCTGACATCGCTGCCAGAAAACGCATTGTCAGTCCATTCTAGCAGCCAAGAACAAATTGTCAGACATCTTACAATCATGTAAACACATTGTAAAATTATTGCCAGATATTTGTCAGACATTTTACTATAGTCAGATGTGTGAAGTTTATGCATCTGACAATGGTGCCCTTGTAAGAGAATTCTTTCCATGGGAAACACTGCACACGCTTGATATTAAACAAAAAAGTATTTAATAAAATAAATGGAAACAAAATCATTGCAACTGCATATTTATGGTTCATAATAATTTATATTTTCACTTTTTACATTTAACACAACCACAATCGATTAATATTCAACAATTCCTAACAAATGATTTGTGTCTGGCGGTGCATAGCAACTGATCTGACAGTTTTTGCATATGACAACCGTGTTGAACTGTCAACTTTTCTACTAACGATATTTTCAGATGATGTTTCTTACCATCTGGTAAGAAACTGTAATATTTCCTAACAAATTTGATATAACCGTGTGAACTGACAATCTACAATGTCAGTAAATTGTCAGCCCATCATCAGATCTGACAATATTGTAAGATCTGACAATCGTCTGAACATAGCTTAACGCATTGAAATTTGTACTCATTTGCTGTCTGGTGGGTTGAGTATATTCAATTTCTTAGAAGCTTCTATTCTAATATTCGATTTTGTTGTTTTTTTTATTACTTGGTTTTGAAGTAAGAATAAACTTTTTGTAGCTATGCTATTTGTTGCGCGATACAGGAGTTAGGACGTGATTTTCGTAGAAAAAATAATCGACATTATTACAGTTATAAACTAATTTTTGTTTTGTTTCGTTCTTTGATGTGATTGAAACAAAAACGAAACAAAAACAATTAGAACGATTGCACAATTTGGTTTTGCACATATGCACAAACTAGAGAACACAGCCGATCGGCCGTAAGCCAGTTGAGAGCCGCCTCCGGCCACAAACAATACATTGATTTAATCTAGAAAAGAAAATAATGGGAAAAAATGGAAAAGTTTTGAAATATTTGCGGAGAATTTGACATCATCATATAATATAATTTAATTGCATTGTTGTGTCACACATGAAATTTGTTTTATATAGCTAAGCAGCCTAGCTATAATTGGGTGTCTCAAGACAACTCTCTTCTTTTTTAAATACATTTTTTAATAAAAAATGACAACAAATATAATTAGTCAACCTCGTCGCCATATTATCTTTAATTTTTTGTTATTGAATTTATTTTGAGGTTGAAACAAAGTAATGTTGATACTAAACTTACTGGGGCGTTGATGTTAGCAACGTGAATAAGAGTGATTGTATAGTGTGCATCAGCTGTTTCCTCTATGCTTTTTTTTATAGATTTTTATTTATGTTTTTAAGGTATGACAAATAAAAAAGTTATTTGACAAAATGTGTTAATCTTGAAGAAGCTTTTGCTTAAAACCATATTTTATACTGCCATTCCCAGACTTACTGCTCCACTCTCGTATGATTTAACTGGAACTGATTTCATAAATCTTTTTATTAAAACTTCTGCGGTTAACTTGATGTCATATTGTGTTTTTTTTTTTTGTATAATTAAGATAAATAAATCAATAATTCTTTTGATGAATTTGGCTGCCCTAGGCTTTTTCTTAAAACAAATTCAATAACAATAATATTAAATTAATAATAAAAATAAAAAAATAAATAATATGTAAACGTTTGGTTATGAAAAGGGAAAGTTAACATGAATGATAATTAAATTGCCAGCGAACGTGATCATTATGATTCATCATAATCATTTTTTTTTTATCTAATAATGATAAAATTTATAATTTTTTTTTCAACGTTTTTGATATTTGACAATTAACTTTAGAAAAAAAAATTATTTTTCTTTTGAAACAAACAATGCAAAGTGCGAAAAATATATCTGAAGACTGAAGCGAAACCCAACCCATTTAATGTGTCAAATGTAACAAACCAATCAGTTTCTTGTTCTTTTTTCATCAATTTCTTGAGTTTTTATATGTTACATCATGCAATTATATAACATAATGAATACAGTTGGGATACTCACAGCGGTGTCCTAAGTGTCACAATGTCTTAACATAAAAATATTGTTTATTTTATAAACAAATGTTTACATAGAAATTACCAAGAACGTTTGTACGAACTACGACTCCTACAATAGTTTGCGAATCGAGCAAATGTTTATAATTGTAAATTATGAGGGGTTGCTCATAGTAGGGGTGGAAAACCATCGATGGTACTATCGATGGTGCTATCAATACTATGGTAAGTTAATTTTTTTTGTGACTATCGATACTTCAATTCTGCAATCGATTAATACTTGAAAACAATTGATATTTCTTAGTCACAGTAAGTGATACACCACTAAAACCAAAAATTTAAATGTGTTGCTTTTCATAAATAAAAATAATTGAACAAGCAATATTTTAGTTTTGTTATTTATTGAACTGACAAATAAAATTCTATTTTAATTTGTTTTGTTTGAAAATATTTTTTTTTTTTAATTTTTAGTGTAAATAAATGTGAACATTATATGAGAGCTATATAACTTAGATACTATCACGATAGTATCGTCGATATATTGATAGTTTTTCTAACTTTCGATAGTTTTGAATAGATATATCGATAAAGTTTTTTTAACTATCGAAAACTTTTGATAGTGGCACTATCGATAGTTTTCCACCTCTAGCTCACAGCAGTCATATTTTTTCGTGTTATTACTTTAAAACGTGTTAAGTTATGAGTTCCCTTTTGAATACCCCAATTATGTATTCAAAGTTAATACGATATAAAGACTTATAAATTTTAATATATTATTTGTATCAAAATTATATAGAATTTGTAAATATTATTTGTTATTTATTTCCATATCCAGGAGACTTTTGCATGTTGTTATGGTAAGCTGTCATGGAAAAACATGAAATCCTTGTAATTTTAGGTATCTGATGTGTTAACTAATTTTGAATGAAGTCAATGGAGCATTCGGGATGATCAGCACGATGTCGAAATCATTCGTCATTCATTCTAAGAATCGCAAGTGACGTAGAATAGGACAGACCATCAAATGTTATGAGAAAGTCCCACATTAATCGCAAACATTTTTATACCCTTTACCAACAAAAATGGTAAAAGGGTATATATAGGTTTGTCATTCCGTTTGTAATTTCTATAATATCAATAAGCGACCCATAAAATATATATATTCTGGATCCTTATGCATAGGGAAGACGAATAAGCGATGTCCGTCTGTCCGTCTGTCCGTCTGTCCGTCTGTCCGTCTGTCCGTCTGTCCGTCTGTCTGTACGTGAAATCGGTTTTCCGAAGCTCCCAGAAAAGCTAGAGACTTCGTTCTTGGACTGGTGAGTCAGAAATTTTCCAAAATAGATTGGTATTGAAATTCAGCAAAATCGAGCAGACGATTGCAGAGCTGGAAAACGTAAACTTCATTTTGCCATATAAAAGTAACTACCGAAAACAAATTTTTATTTTTTTTAATAAATGAACATATTTTACACTTCAGTACGACTAAAATTGGTATTTTAAATTAAAAAAATATAAAAAAAATTAAAAAGACGTTTCCAGGGTTGGAAAACTTTAACTTTTTGTGTTATGTAAAATTAACTATGTCTAAAACTATATTAGTATTTTCTCGAGAACCGTAAGAGCTACAGACCTGAAATTTGGACACAGTGTGTAGACCTTTGGCCGCTACAACAACAAATACATGAGAATTGGAATTTACAGGGTGTTCCAAAACGAGCAACGAAAAATTTTAAAATCCCATGTAATATACATACAATTGTATGTATATGCACTTGAAATTTGTAAGGTTAGTGTATTTTTATACAGACTTCAAAAATTAACACTAAAATTTCCAAAAATTTAAATTAAAGGGTGTTCCATCAGTTAATGCAATTTTTACTATGCAATTTTGACAACTTGCTGTATCTTGGAAACCGTGAGAGCAAAACTCTTGAAATTTTCAAAAACGGTAAAACTAAAAATACAAAAAATTATAAAATCGCCAAACCGAAAAAAATCGCCAAAAACAAAAAAAAAATCGCCAAAACGAAAAAAAGCACCATATTACAAAAAAAATTTATAAGACTAAAATAAATCGCATAAAACGGAAAAATTGCTAAAATGAAAAAAAAATCGCCAAAATTAAAGAAAATCGCCAAAATGAAAAAATCGCCAAAATGAAAAAAATCGCCAAAACGAAAAAAAAACCTAAAAACAGGAAAAATGGCAAAAATAAAAAAAAATCGCCAAAATGAAAAAAATCGCCAAATGAAAAAAAAATCGCCAAAATGAAAAAAAATCGCCAAAACGAAAAAGAAACCTAAAAAACAGAAAAAATCGCCAAAATGAAAATTAAAATCGCCAAAATGAAAAAAATCGCGAAAACGAAAAAAAAACCTAAAAACAGAAAAAACAGAAAAAATCGCCAAAATGAAAAAAAATGCCAAAATGAAAAAAATCGCCAAAACGAAAAAAAATCCCAAAAAAACAGAAAAAAATCGCCAAAATGGAAAAAACCAAAAAAAAAAGAAAAAAATCGCCTAAATAAAAAAAACCCAAAAACAGAAAAAAATCGCCAAAAGGAAAAAAAATCGTCAAAATGAGGAAAATCGCCAAAATGAAGAAAAGCCCAACAACAGAAAAAAATCGCCAAAAAAAAACCTCCAAAAACAGAAAAAAACGCCAAAACGAGAAAAAAGCGACAAAACTGAAAAAATCGTTTAAACTGAAAAAAACTTCAAAAAAGCAAAAGAGCCTACCTTTCGTGCGCGAGTCAAAGTCGCACTTTACTAAATATTTTAATATTTAAGGAATTAAATGAAACTAACGGCCTGGCCGATCGACAACTTGTATTGCAAACAAGAACAAATTTTCTAAAGTTATTGTTGTTTGCAATACAAGTTGTCGATCGAACGATTTCTAGTGACATCGTGGGCCAGGCCGGGAAACTTTCCTTATTTCGTTTTTGCTTTGTTCACTTAACATATTTTATGTATTTTTTAAAAAACTAGATTGGTATCAATAATTAGAAAAATCCAAAATTATGACTCCAGGGTTGGAAAACTCACACTTTTGTGTTATGTAAAATTAAATAGGTCTAAAATTTTTTTTCTTTTTCTTTATAAATTGAATATATTTTATGCTTCTGAAAGAAAAGTTTGGCGTATGAAATTTGAAAAATGAAAATTACAGCTCCAAAGATGGAAACTTTAAAAAATTGATAAATTTTTCACAAAACAAATATGTATGTATGTGTCTGTATACTATATATATGTACGTACGTTGGTAAAGGGTATATAAGATTCGGCACAGACGAATATAGCACTTTTACTTGTTTATATATTTTTCAGTGCATGATTGCTAACAAATTTTACTTCTTGTGGAGCGTTTTTCTGACAGAACTCTAACCCAATTCATCAAACAATTATTTCGCGGGGTACTTATGTATATATCGTTAGCTAAAATGCAAAAAGGCGTAGCAGAAGTGAAATATTTTGTCAAGACATGTACCCAGAAAAAAAGTTTGCTTACTAGAATGCAAAAAAGTGTATGTACTCTTCAGTCGTACATACAATTCGACTGAGTAACCCATTATTTTTGTTTGAGAAGTTCAAAAAGTATGCGGTACCCTATACTTTTTGCCTACAAATATCCAAAAGTTAATAGATTACTGATTGCCTAAACGTATTCAAAATTTAATGGATTATTTCGTGGATTAATTTTTACCTTAAATTGTTGCAAAATAATTTATTTGCTAATAAAAATAAATAAAATTTGGAAAAATCATAATTTTGCAAAGAAAATATATGAATATGTATATTGAATAATATGCAAAAATACTTAAATTTTGTAATAAATTTTTCTCTATATAAACTTCATTATTAACTGGAAAGTACTACAATAAGTACTTTCACGTAATGATATAAATAAGTACCACTCATTACCTTGTAAGCCATTAAAAGAGTACTACCCATTACAATATCTTGAAAAATGTTTGCTGGGTAGTTTAATAGCATTCATAATAATCAATAAAAAAAACTCGATTTTGAATTTTTTGTTAGTTACGCCTTTTTGCATTTTAGCTGACGATATGTATGTATATTGAAATTTTTTTATTATTAATAAAAAATAAATAAATAAATAAACAATAAATGGAGAATACTGCTTGTGCAGAATAATGCACGAGTACAATTCAAATATACTTTCACTTGGTAGCAATGAATTGGCAACTGCTAATGTTAATGGATGGATGAATGAATGGCTTAAGGTTGTACATATGCTTGTATGGATGGAACTGCAGCATTTTCTGTAGCTAAAAATTTTTTGATTTACCTCGTCCAAAGTTGTAAGTACATATTTAAAAAATACTCTAATTAAATGTGGTTAACTTAACACGTTCGTGTTCGAGATGAATAATATAGATAAGTAAAGCGAAAATATAAAATAAAAACATTAAAAGTAATTAAATAAAATATTGAATGATTAATTTTAAACTTTATATTCAAAACTTTGCCACTAGTATGTTGAAAGTGTTACTTTATTTTATATTTAATGCTAGTTTAATTTAATTAAAACAACAAGATAAATAAAAAACTGATCAAATGACTGCGACATAAAAAAATTTTAAACATTTTATTGAACTAGTTTTTAAATTTAAATTTTGTTGAGAATTTATGCTAATTTTCACTTTCTATTTTATTTAAAAACATTTTAGCTATCTCAAATTTGTTTCATAATTGTTATTGCTTTTATTTTTCTTCTTTCTTTTGTCATGACTGGTCAGTTCTCTTTGATATGTTTTTCTTAGAAAGATATTACTTTATGTAGGAGGTTTGAAGACAGAGTAGCGAGCTGTAACGGCGCAGCTGGCGGCTGGCAGCTCGACTGGGTCAGCTGATTTCTTTTTAAGAAATCAAGCTCAATTGGTGGCTTAAAACTCAGCCGGTTGTTTTGTCTGCTTCTATTTTTTATAATAGCAATTTCTGGTTTTCGTAGGAGAGAAGGGAAATTAGAATGAAATATTTTCCCTTCCGTCTTACAAACTTGATATTTTGTAAAGCATATATCGCTGATTAATATAAAAAGACCGTATCTCAATTTTTCGCGAAGCCCCGTTTTTAAAGTTTTCTGGGAGACAACTCATAATTGCATCCTCCTCGAAGATCTTAATATGTTACACTTAAAAATCAAGGACCTGTGGCCACTTCAAAAATTGTTTCTACATGTAAATGCTTTAGTTGTTTTTGAGTTATTTGCTTCTCCTATAAAATATCGAAAATACGAGTTAAGCCATCAATATAAAACTTTTTCAAATATTTGTTTTATTCTATCTGTATCAATTAATATTTTAACATAGATTATTAGGTTAGGAAAGGTCGTGCTTTAACGAACCTCCACCCGGAGGTACAGTTGAGTCCATGTGTTATCACAAACTATTTTTGAAGTAGGTTTAACTTTTTTTAAGTTTTATTTTAAAATTTTTAGTGCCAGCGCTCGTTTCTCATTTCAATATCGTGTCACTTTAAGAGCTCAAGGTGTATGCCAAGTTTCGTAAAAATTGGTCAGGCACGTAAAATATAATATTACTCTTTAATGGGCATAACCCCGCCCACGTCTTTAAGTACAAAATTATGCCATTCTCAGAGAAGAAACTCCTTGCCAAGTTTCCTTAAATTTATTTTTGTTTTGATTTCTTTATACTTAAAACCGAAGAGCAAAAATAAACGAAACAAATTGTTTGATTATGTTTTGTTTCGTTCTTTGAAGTGAGTGAAACCAAAACATAACAAAAATATTGAGAAGGATTGCTCAATTTGTTTTTGTCATGTTTTTTTTACATGAGCACAAACCAGAGAACACAGCCGTTCAACAGTAATCCGGCTAACAGCCGCCGCCGGCCACAAAAAATACATTAATTTAATTGTATGCCGCTAGAAAAGAAAACAATGGGAAATAAATGGAAACGTTTTGAAATAATTGGAGAGAATTTGACATCATTATATAATATAATTTTATTACATTGTTATTTAACACATTAAGTTTTTTTATGTAGCTAAGCAGCATGGCTATAATTGGGTGTTCTTTTTTTTTAAATTCTTCTATTTTTCTTCTTTTTTTTAGGTGTGTATCAGTACATTTTAGAAGGATTGTAAAATTTTTTTTGGTCCATTGGTCCCATTGTTCCCATTGTAAAAAAAGTAGGCGGAGACACGCCCATTTTTAAATAAAATTTTATGATATTCTACTTATTTGTTTGCTGCGAAACCTATAAAACACCTTTGTTTCTTCTAATTATACAATTTGAAAATTAAAAAATGGGCGTAGTCACGCCCATTAAAATTTAATACTATATTTCACAAGCATTTATTTCACCCATTTTTATGAAACTTGGCACACACCCTCCTAAGCTTAAATGATGGCACAATGTTGCGTTCAAAAAAGTGGGCGGGGGCACGCCTATCAAATTTTAGTATAATATTTAACGTGCTTGTAATTAACCAATATTTACGAAATTTGTAGCACACACCTTAAAATACACAATCTCGTTTTAAAAAAAGTGGGCGTAGCCACGCCTCATACAATTTAATAATATACTTCGCGTGCTTATACTTAATCGATTTGTACGAAACTTGGCACTCACCTTAGCTTTAAAAAATACTCATGCATGTGCAAAAAAGTAGGAGGAGCTACGCCCGTGTAAGTTTAGTATTAAATTAAATGTACTTCTTCTACTTATTAAAAGTATGCACTAAAAAGGTAAATATATAACTTAAAAAAAAAATTAAACCGACTTCCAAAATAAGCACTAAAAAGCTAAAAATAATATAGATCCTAGTTAAATAAAATATTTTTATATAACATAAGTTATTTTGATGTTTAAAGTTGGTGCCAATAAAAAAGCACAATTGTTCGCATTTACTCGTATATATTTTCGAGTATAATAAGTTTGTGGTTTTACACAAAAACAATTTTTTTAAATGCTTCAAAAGAAATTCGGCGTTTAACCGTTCAGTCACCGTCGCCGAAAATATTTTCCCTTCAGCCACCACCGAATTTTGTTTTTAGTCAGCTCGCTACTCTGAATTTGAAGGTTTGCGTAAATTTTTCATTATTAATTTTTTCTTCTAAAAAAGGGCTGTTTAAAAAAAACCAAAAGTGCCCAAAGTATAAAGAAAGTTAATTTATGCATTTGAACTTATTTTCACTAAAAACTATAATTTTTGGCCTTAGTTTACAAACAGAAACACATAAATTTTATTCGAAGTTTTTTTGTAATTATTACGTATTAGATTTAAAACTTTTTGAATTTTTTGGCTTGAGAAAGTAAAAAAAAAGTTTGAGATATTGTAGCCGTAAAGAAAGAAGGAAGACCTTTGATGAATGAAACTATTTTGAATACATTATTTATATAAATTTTTTTTTTGTGACCAGAAAGATTTTACAAAGACACAGAAAGAAACATCTTGCAAGATTTTATAAATAACGCACACGAAATCATAAACGGTAACAAACACAAAATTATCAAAATGGATTTGTTTTCTATAATGAACGCAAAAATTTTATTTTGCAACAAAGTCCTCTTGAACAATATAAAATATAGTCATGCCTGATTTTATGTCACCTACTCGTGTCATTTTGTATAGAATCAACAGTTTTCTGTAACTTTTGGACTTTTTGCAACATTTTGAACTGATTGAATTGTGACTATTTATGATTTAGTATGCGACATGTAATTATAGTTTACTCAGATTTATGGCAATTTTTGACATTTGCTGTTAAAGCTGATAACAAGTTTAAAAGTGCCTTGTCATAATATTTTTGTTATCAGCATTTGGCCATTTAAAATGTCCCTACTACTTGTTTGTTGGTGGCAAAACATATTGCTGCCTTAGGCTTTGTTGGAAAAAATGTGAAGGGAACTCGTTTTTTATTTTTTAACCGACTTCAAAAAAAGAAGGAGGTTAACAATTCGTCACTATTTTTTTTTTTTTTTTTTTTTAGGTGTGTAGGTCCATAACTCGGTGCATTTTAGACCGATTGTAAAAATTTTTTTGTTGTCTGAGAGGGTATAGCTTCCCATTGGTCCCATTTGAAAAAAGTGGGCGGGGTCACGCCCACAATTTTTTAAATTTGATTTATTGATCTTATACTTATTTGATTGCTGCGAAACCTAGCAAACATCTTTGGTTCTTGTAATTAAAAAATTCTTGAGTTGAAAAAATGGGCGGGGCTACGCCCATTCAAATGTATTATAACATTACACGTGGTTCTACTTAACCGATTTTTACAAAACTTAGCACACACCTTGAACTCTAAAATAGACAAAATTTTCTTTAAAAAAAATGGGCGAGGTTACGCCCATTAAAATTTTATATTATATTTCACAGGGTTCTATTTCACCGATTTTTACGAAACTTGGCACACACCCTAAGCTTTAATCAAGGCACAAAATTGCGTTAAAAAGTGGGCGGGGCACGCCTATTAAACTTTAGTATAATATTTCATGTGCTTGTATTTAACCAATATTGACGAAACTTGGCACACACCCTAAGCTTTAATAAAGCCAAAAAATTGCGTTAAAAAAGTGGGCGGGGTCACGCCTACAATTTTTTAAATTTGATTTTGTAATCTTCTACTCATTTGATTGCTGGGAAACCTAGCAAACATCTTTGGTTTTTGTAATTACAAAATTTTTAAGTTGAAAAAGTGGGTGGGGCTACGCCCATTAAAATGTATTATAACATTACACGTGGTTCTACTTAACCGATTTTTACGAAACTTAGCACACACCTTGAACTCTTAAAAATACACAATCTTGTTTTAAAAAAAGGGGCGTAGCCACGCCCCATAAAATTTAACACTTAATTTCACGTGCTTTTACTTCATCGATATTTACGAAACTGGACCATATTTCCAAATAAAGAAAGATACTTACAAATAAATTTTTTTTGAATTGACCAGAGTTTAAAAAAATTCACTAAAAAGGTAAAAATAAAACTTTTTAAAAAAAATTAAACCGACTTCAAAAATAAGCACTAAAAAGCAACAAATAATATATATCTAGTTAAATAAAAGATTTTTATATATGTTACCTACAGTGCCGTTTGAAGTTGGTGCCAGTAATACTGGTACTAAGCACATAGGAACATGCCCGGTAAAAAAACTGCAAGTAATTTTTATGTACATATGTATCTGCTTAGTTACCAATGTTGCTGGCACCAACTTCAAACGGCACTGTAGGTAACATATATAAAAATCTTTTATTTAACTAGATATATATTATTTGTTGCTTTTTAGTGCTTATTTTTGAAGTCGGTTTAATTTTTTTTAAAAAGTTTTATTAATTAAAAGCATCTTCAAAACTCGCCAGAGCTTTAGCTGGCTACATTTTTGTTACCTCAAAAAAAATTGTTGATTGCATTATAATAAAATAGTATATTTCCATCTGATGTAAGGGCCGATTTAAATTGTTTTTATTTATTTATTGTATTTGAAAAAAATCTTTTCCAAATACTAAACTTTTATTTAAAAAACGTATGCGTTTGTATTTACAAAAAAAGTAAAAGAAAATTCAATTATTTTACTAACCTGCTGTGACACTTGTTTCGTACATGTTTCGAAACAACAAAAAGGAAACACCAAACAATAAAACATTAACTAATTTATTCATATGCATATGTATGTATGTGTGCATATACATTTATTTTTTTATTTAGTCAATAGCCCTTATCGCGAATACCAGATGAGCAAACCCATTCCCTCAGGAACTTCAGTTATTTTTTTTTAAGCGTATAATTTTGAGGCAATAAAATATTTACAATTACTTTAACATCCTTTTTATTAGTTAACATAACAAAGCAACTAAAAACTGCTAAAATTTTATAAAAGTCTTTATCGCTGGCAGATCTTTTATTACCAAAATGATTAAAATATTTATTACGCAATACAGGCATAAGAGAAAAGAAATTATTTAAAGCAAAAATCATAACAAAATATTTTTCAAAGCCTTATGTTTCAGACAAAAAAAAACTGGCATGAAGTTCGCAAAATTTAACATAATCTTAACAAGAATTTCAGTACAATTTCGCATTAAAAATGACGATATGATTTATTAATAGGTTAAAACTACATCCGATTTTGTAAGTAAAATTTTATGGAGGAACTCATTTGCACCTAGTACAATTTCGTCACTTATGCTAACTTCATGACAGTTTTTGTAGCTATGCTATTTATGTCACGATACAGGAGCTAAGATGTGATTTTCATAACAAAAGTAATCTTTTGTGCCGTAGATCTGTAAATTAAGTTACGTCAATCTCTCCACGAATCTCCTTATGAGACTCAGCATAGATATTGGACAAGCCCGCCTAATATCATCTCAATCAGAATGAAAAACACGCTTTCTACTCTTACATGAGGCGAAACACTCACAAAGAATGTGTGCCATTGTCTCGTCATATTACAACTGTCATGATTTTTGTCATAGTGTGTGCAGAAAATGACATTGAGTACTCAAGACAAATATGGAAAAGTTAATAGTCTTAATTTTATTAACTGCGTATAATCATGATTGTAGCGCGCACAATTTGTACGCTGACATATTTTCTCTCAGGAAAGTATGACTACGAGGGCGGTTCGGAAACTTCTTAGCCTAGCACAAAAAGCGCGGTATAAACAGAAAAAAGTTAAGTGTTTTGGAAACTTCCATCTCTGCTATGAACACATGTTAAATTTTGTTTCGATCTGGCAACTCCTTCATATAGAAACAGGTGTTCACAAAAGACGCATCCGCAATTTTTTAACAATGGAAAAATTAGAAATGCGTGGTGTCATTAAATATTTACATAAAAAAGGTTTATCGGGACAAGAAATATTCATAATGATATGGTGAATGTGTTAGGTGAAAGTGCTCCTTCATATGCAACAGTAAAAAATTGGGTTGCTGAATTTAAACGTGGTCGTACAAGCATTGAAGATGAACCACGTAGTGGACGTCCAAAAACAGCAACAGCAACAGAAATTGTAGCCAAAGTGCATGATATGGTATTAAATGATCGACGAATAAAAGTGCGTGAAATAGCTAATATCATGGGCATCTCAAATGATCGAGCCCATTTAATTTTGCATGAAGAACTACAGATGAAAAAGCTTTCTGCAAGATGGGTGCCGCATTTGTTAACAGTCGACCAAAAACGCATAAGAATGAACATTTCTCAAGCCTGTTTGGATCGTTTTAAGCGAAATAAAGTGGATTTTAAGCGTCGTTTCATAACTGTTGATGAGACATGGATCCACCACTATACTCCACAGACAAAAGAACAATCCAAACAATGGACTGAAGCTGGAGGAAGTGCCCCAAAGAAGGCAAAAACAATTCAATCGGCTGGTAAGGTTATGGTAACGGTTTTTTGGGACTTTAAAGGTATTTTATTGATTGACTATCTGCAAAAGGGTAAAACAATAAATTCAGAGTACTATTGCAACCTTTTGGATCAATTACATGTACAAATTCGAGAAAAACGTCCTGGCTTACAACACAAAAAATAATTTTTCATCAAGACAACGCACCAGCGCACAAGAGTGTTTTAACAATGGCTAAAATCAACGAATTAAAGTACGAGTTGCTTGACCACCCACCTTATTCTCCTGATTTGGCTCCCAGTGACTTTTACCTGTTCCCAAATCTAAAAAAATTCCTTGTTGGCAAGCGTTTTACCTCAAATGAAGATGCAATTACAGTTGTAAACCACTATTTTGAAGACCTTGAGGAAAACTATTTTAATCAAGGGATAGAATTGCTAGAAAAGCGTTGGACTAAGTGTATTGAAGTTTCAGGAGATTATATTGAAAAATAAAAATATTTTTGAAAAACTTACTATTCTCTTTCATTGATAGGCTAAGAAGTTTCCGAACCGCCCTCGTATAGGCGATGCCAACATAAAAGAGCATCTCTACTTCGTTTATGCGAAAAACTAAAATGCACTACAATTACAAATAAGCAGGCACAGGCGTATCAAGCATCTCTGTTTCTTATACTTATAGCTTGAGTGTGCTTGCATATACTCAGGCTATGGATATTTAATCGGCAAAAAAAAATATGCTGATACTCGGGATATTTATTCTTCATTCGCCACAGTATATAAAATTAAACGGCAAATAGTTGGGTATGTGTGTGTGGCTGTTTGAAAAAATAATTAATGTGTGTGTGTAAATAAAATGCTCTTGTATATACGCATACATAGTCGATTAATTTTATACTTATGAGTATGATTGTAGCTTACACAGTCTATAAATTTTAGTTGTAGTTGTTTGTACTGAGTAATTTAAAAATTGTGTATATGCTTATACGGTTTAAACTAAATGCGTGTGCTTGCATATGAGCTTTTTTTATTTTTAGCTGTACGCCTTTGACGGCCAATACTCAAAGATAACGACACTTTTGTCCTTCTCCATGTGTGTCTTTCAAAAGAGCAAGTTTGGTTATTAAGCGTGCAACTTTAAAAACTGCAATATCGTTAATTTTTCTTATACGAGTAATATTTATTTTATGTTTTCTGATGATAGCTCGATATAAAAAAGTTTAGCCGCAATTTCGTCACAAAAAATGTAATTTCCTTTTAAACAGAAAAATCTCTTGCTCTAATTTTTGGCTTCTCATCGCAAATACAGTTTCTTTCTCCCTATGAATAACATGTCCTTTGACAATTTTTGCAATTAAAATGCAAATTTTGCGGTTGATGTCATCGTGTTATGATTTTGGCAACAATTTTTTAATTCTACGCAGAAAAACATATATTTCTTAAAATTTGTTTTTGTCATTTCACGTTCAAAAATTTAATTTCTTAATTTACTCTACAAATCAGACAATTCAAAAAAATTCAATAATCAGACAACCTAAAAACACTACACACAAGCTGAAACATACATATATAAAAAACTGCTGTAAGGATAAGAATTTTAATTGATAATGTAAAACAATTTAGTCTTATTGTAGCAGTACAAATGTTTGCTTGGCTCCTTCAACAATGTGAAGCAGCTTAAGCAATTCTTTGGGAGTAAATATTTGAAGAGTTGTAATAAATTTATTGAGTGTCATTACTAGGCGTTGTCAGCCGACACGTCGTATTTCTTATCTTTGCACATTGCAAGTGGTATGTAATGGGCTTTGTATCGTAAATGTTCAGTTTAGGTTTTGCTTTCAACTCTCGGTTGAAATCAGTTTGGTGTTGGCAAATGAATGATTATTGTGTTGCTACGAATCATTAAACCAGCAACTTGTGACACATTAGTAAACAATTGAAGCAAAAGTGCAAATAATGCGTCAGACATTAAAGTGAAATGAAAGAGAAATTACAAAATAAACAAACAAAAGAAAAAGAAAATAAAACTATCGATTAGAAATAAATAGCTAAAGGCTGGCAAAGAAATTAGTTAACAGAAGCCGTAAGTTATGATTATATTTTAGCACAAAAGGTTCCAAGTATTTCCAAATATTTCAGTGAAATAGGAAGTTATTCATTTCATTAAAATATTACAAGGGCGGATCAATAAGTCCGCGACTCTTCGAACTTCCCTCGTAGTTATGTTAAATGCAACACTGTTCCCATCAAGTACCACCTGTTAATTGACCATTGTCAAACTTTGAGCAAGTGTCGTCATTTACTTTGCGTTCAACAGCTGTTCAAAACATACAACCTCGTGTTTTTTTCTAAAAATGGAAAAAAGTGAATTCCGAGTGCTCATTAAACCTTATTTTTTGCAATAAAAAAAACACCGTCAATCAAACCAAGCAAAACCTCAAATAATACTATGGAGACTCTGCACTACCGATTTCAATGGTAACAAAAGTTGTTTACTGACTTTCGTTGTGGTCGCACAAGTACAAATGATGCCAAGTGTTCTGGACGGCCAATTGAGGACAGTACACCCGAAAATGTCGAAAAAAATTTCACGATATGGTGTTGGCCGATCAAAGAGTAAAAGTGCGTGAGATTGTTAGATACCATAGGCATTTCATATGGCAGTGTGGTTTCGATTTTAAATGATCAGCTGGGTTTAAGAAAATTGCCAGCAAGATGGGTGCCGCGTGTGCTCTCAATTGACCATAAACGTAAACGTGTGACAACTTCAAAGGATTTTTTCCGAATCCGAATG
Organism: Tachina lurida; assembly: GCA_944452675.1. Taxonomy (NCBI): domain Eukaryota; kingdom Metazoa; phylum Arthropoda; class Insecta; order Diptera; family Tachinidae; genus Tachina; species Tachina lurida. The sequence continues at coordinate 168,878,256 of OX101752.1, read as the reverse complement.
AATTTTTGCGGCGTTTTGTAACTGTGCATGAAAGATAGAGCCATTACTGTACTCCGGAGACCAAGCAAAAGTCTAAACAATGGGTTTCTCCGGGTGAACCTGCTCCCAAGAAGGCCAAAGTGAGTTTGTTGGCCAATAAGGTGATGGCAACATTTATTACCTTCAAAAGGGAAAACCAATAGACGGCGAATATTATGCCAACTTAAGGATTTAAAAAAAACGACCCCATGTGGCCGAGAAAAAAGTTATTTTTCATCAAGATAATGCACGAGTGCACACGTGTGCAGTCTCAATGGCAAAACTCTATGAATTGGTACCCCATCCGCCATATTTTCCGGATTTAGGTTCTACTGACTACTTCCTATTTCCAAACCTAAAGAAATGGCTCGCTGGAAAGATGATATTATTGACCAAACAAATGCTTATTTTAAGGACCTCGAAAAATCATATTTCTTTGGAAGGGATAGCAAAACTGGAGAAACGTTGAACTAAGTGTATTGAGTTAAAAAGAGATTATGTTGAAGAATAAATTTTTGTTTTGCAAAAAAAAAAACTGTGTTTCATTCAAAAAGTGACGAACTTGTTGATCCGCCCTCGTATATTTTTGTGACATACATACATATGTACATAGTTACAGTGGTTCAAAATTAAATATATTGTGTGTGAAAAAAAATTGTGCGTCTTACTTATTTGGCAACTTTAAACAGATATTAAAATCTTTTTTTTTTTTTTTTGTAAATACATACCTAGTTTACTCAGGCAATAGTTTTCTCAAAAAGTTACAGCGTCGACTACAAAACAAGTGGTGATCTTTGAGCCCTGGCCAGCAACAGTCATATCCAAATCAATCAAGAAGTGTCGATGTTAATAAAATAATTTTATTTATTTATTTATTAACTTATTTTGTTTATTTATATTTTAATTCCTTAACTTACACGTTGAATGCTTTGAAGATGGTACCTCCATTCTAACTAGACTAGCACACATTCGAAATACACACACAGATGAAAATAATTTAAAATTATAATTAATTATAATTTAGTTATAATTTTTCGCTGTACAACTATACATAACAGTCTGTGCAGGAATTATTATCTGTCACACTGTAAGTCGAGCAAGCTCTGCTTGGTTATAACGTATCCAAACAGATTTATCTACATACATATTTACATAAAGCACACTGGCAACCAAAATCAATGCACAGTTAGTTCACCACACGTGACAAAAGATGATGGCACAGTGGAGCTTGATTATAGCGAACTCGCATTTCTGCTTGTTATATCCTTAACAAAGACTTTTTTCCCCAAAACTAAAGATAAGAAATTAAAAAAATGAGTAATTTATATCTTTCTTAAGGCCGTGAATCAGTATCCCGTTTAATAGCGCGATCTGTCAAATATGACATGTGTGCTAAAAAAAAAGTATAATAGTGTGTACTAAAAATTTAAATGTGTGACACATTTTTTTAGCAAGTCATGCGATTGGGGAAAATTTACGAAAAACTCCATTAATAGTTTCCCTGTTAAGAAACATTAAGTAAGAATTTTATTATAATATATGATTGCATGTTTAAAGAAAACATATGTTTGTCGTTAATTTTGTATGATATCTAAAAAAGCATTTTGATGGTCGGTCACGTCAGACTTTTTTAAGATTTTCCTGTGAATGAACCTTTGGATCGTGTAGGATAGTGAATCAGGGTCTTTAATACATACAGACATATATCTACCCTATAGGAACTCGAACCCATTTATAAGTAACTTCAAACTGGTTTTTTAATATCCACATCTAGTTGATCAAGGGACTTTTTTCCTTGCCGCCGACTCACTATTTTAAGATAGGCATGTCATAGGCGGAAGTCAATTGTCCATATCTGCATGATTTTTAAATTGACTACTAGCTACTTATTTTTCAACCGCTTTGTAGTCAATTATTATTATAGTTAAATAAATATATGCATATATGTATGTACATATATATACATTTTTATATCATATACATAAGTATATACTATATATAATGTATATATATTTATATATAGAAATAATTAGTGTTTTTATATTTAAAACAAAACATACGAAAGTTTGTACCGCTCATAGAAAATATTATGCATATTACTATTGAAATTATTTAGTTTTTTTTTCAACACAAACATTTTACATCTGACTTCATGGTATGGTTCTTTTGTTTTTTTTTATTTTCTTTTCATTTACTTATTTTACTTATAATTATTTCTTACGTGTACTTCTATGCAATATGTTTGGTTGATATCTGCATGAGATTTAAACCAATTTGTAGTCACTGGCAAACTAATTAATTTTTAAGTTAGTGTTTTTTGTCAACCGACTATTTTATTTACTACAGGGTAGATTTGCAAATTTATGTATCGAACTTTGAAATTTTTTTTCCTTAAGTTTCGTTGCAGTATTATTTAAAGGATTTAGAACAGAGTTAGCTATAAGTGAAAGTTTGCTTTAAGCGCTGCTCGCTATAAGAGTATATGAATTTGTATGCAATAGTAAATTAACGCTGTTCGTTAGACGCAATAATTCGTAATGGCCGAACTTCAACATTTGGAACCACACAACTACTGCACCGCAACAATATTATGAACTTTAATATGCCATAATATAAAATGCATTTATTATTAATTGATTCGTTCTGTTGTCCAAGCTGCGGTATGTTTCTGTAACTGACAAGCAATTGGTTTCACATCGTAAATAATTGAACGGCAAATTTTTATTCGTCATCACCTCTCTCACATAGTCCACATAGTCTTTTGTAAATATCAGACATTAATTCTATTATTGTATTATTCAAACTGCTTTTAAAAATTAATATCATCATTTTAAATTATATAAAATTGTCAACGTTACTACAGATATCAAGCAAAAGAAGTATTTAGCAAAAGTAATTAAAATTTTTTTGGCAGACATTTTTTTCTACAATTAACCAACCGTTGCCGTTAGTTGACAAAATAAATCATATTTGAAAAATAAGGCTATCAAAATTGTCATTTATTTAATAACATGATTTCTGTAAATTAAAGAAATAAGCCTTATCACGACAACGACCAGTCACAATGTTAACAATTTTCTTCCAAATTAAAAGAGCTTACAAAACTATACGAACTTTCTCCTACTCAAATCATATATATATATATATAAAAGAGCTTTCATTATAAAGTTATTTTCACCAAATTGGAATACGATGAATCAAAAGAATTCACGTATTCCATTTGCACTACAAAATTAATAAAATTGTCAACAACATGTTTGTGCACTGACCTTATACAAATATTTTCCATAAGAACATTTGTTTAATAAGAATAATCCATACATTATTAAAGAAATTAAATACACAAACATACAAGACGATGTTTAGAGGAGACCAGTGGCTTCTCAGTGCGCAGTACTGATGCCTTCTGCGCTCCTTATTTTTGATATAAATGGGTTGCTCGCTATATTCCATACTCATGCTACTTTTATACACGTTGTCAGCAGGGTTGTCAGATTTTTTCCGCAAATTTTCGCCAAATTGATTTTAAAAATCGCCAAAATCAGTTTTATGTAGTTTTTCTTAATGTATATTTGATAATAAATTTGTTTTTTGTATAACACTTTTTTTAATAGAAATTTTTATATAATAATCGTATACAAATTTAGCATAAAACCGCCAAAAGTAGATATATAATCTCCAAAAATTATTTTTTGTAAATTTTTCTCATCCAAATTCAAAATGCAATAATTACTATAATTAATATGAGAAAAATCATCAAAATCAAATTGTTTTAATTCTTTGCATACGAGTTTTGGTGGGCCTAATTTTTTAAAGCTACACTTTCAACAAATTAAGTTTCTGAATTACAAAAATTTTTAAGTTCAATTTTGTTAAAAGAAAATAGTATTAAAAATCGGCAACAAATTTATTTAGCGCCAGAAAAATCGCCATGTCGGCAAACCAAAAATTTGGACTCCAAACAGGAGGAAAAATTGCCACGTTTGGTAAGAAATCGCCACATCTGACAGCCCTGGTCCTAAGAAACTATCCAAATTTGGATTTCGTTGTGTAGGAACGTTCAAAAACACCACGTTGTTCCGTTCTACTAGTGTTTGTCATAATACGAGTATTAAAAATTATCTTAGGTATTATTTGTGCATTTAAAATTAGCATATTTAGCATATAAAAAATTATTTTATTTTTCAACATAACCTCCTTAACACTTAGCTCAACGTATCTCCAATTTTTTTGATTTTTGCAAAATAGAAGATTTGTTGAGGCCTTGAAAAAAGGTATTTGTTTATGAGATGATTTCATCGTTGTCAAAGTCAAATCTTTTTCCATTGAGCCATTTCTTCAGGTTGGGGAATAAGAGCTAATCAGTCGCTAAATTTGATAAATAGGTCGAATGAGGGAGCTATTCAAATCCTAATTCATGAATTTTTTTCATGGACATGAACTGTCTGAACACTTGCATTGTGCTGGTGAAAAATACTTTTTTTTCTTTTTCTCATTTAATCGAACCAATATGTTGACACAATATTTTCCATTGATTGTTTTAACACCTTGAAGATAGTCAATGCGGATATACCGCGTGCATTCTAGTGTGTAGTGTACTGCTGCTTGGTCGCAAGTGTGTTATGGTGGATACAGGTTTCGTCCACACAGTGCGAAAGATTGTCCATAATGCGGTTGAGTAACTCAAACATTTCGTTTGGAGATAATCGACAGTTGAGGGCTTGTTTTTTTGCAATTCTTAGAAGGAGATTCTAGGCCCATAAGAGAGAGACTTTGTTATCAGTGTATATATAAATTGCACAATCCCCAAATTTCTTGATACGATTAGCAAGGACATCTGTATGGTAGGTACTGCACTGATGCGGAATTCGCTACACATACACGAGTATAAAATTTATCACCCTTTTTCTACCTGAAGTACTACACACAGAAAAAAATATTCCTGGCATAAACAACTTCAATTGAAAATAAAACTAAAATGTAATTAGAATAGTATTTAAGTCAATTACACTTTTGCTTACAATTTTAATTAATTATAAAGTTTAATTGACTGAATAACATTTTTAATTGATTTTTTGTTTTATTTTCAATTAAAGTTGTTTATTGCAGGAATATTTTTTCTGTGCAGACTACACGTTACATTGTGCCATTATAAAAACCTACAGCGTGTGGCACAAGTTCAGTGCTCAAGTATAGGACTGCGTAAACTAAGCTTGTGACATACGCTATACAAGTAAACTGTGCATTTTTTATTTTAATTCGCCATTATGCTGGTGATTATTTGTATATTTGTAGGAACTCTGTCTAGAATATTTGTTCTGCGCTTATTTCTTGTTGTGAACTCTTAAAAAATCACGATACAACTGTGCGTTTGCAACATACACTACAAAAGTTCACTGTACAGTTTTCAAACTTAAACAAATATCAAAATCATTTTGATATTTACTCAGTTCACTGCGTAAATAGCACAACCACCCCCATACACTACGCAAACGCACTGTACAGTGCAAGACTTGTGCAGTGAACTTGTGTAGTGTATGGCCGGCATTAGCAATTGTATGGGAACGTTGTGCAGTCCAATTTTTAACAATGAAGCCAAACGGCAGCTATTTCTCTATCGACAAAATAATGAAAAAAAATATTAAACAGGTTTCTAAATGACGGAGTAATTTGCGAAAAACCCCAGAATCGAAGTGAGTATCGCTGCTCTCTGAAGTCGCTTGGAAAAAATATTGCACAAATTTATTCTAGACAAACTGCTGCAGTTTGAATTTTATTGTGCTAATTTGTATAAAAAATTGGCACAGTGAAAAGTTGTTCTAGTTACTTATGTATATTGAATTCGAATAGCATCTAAATATGTTAAACGTCTTTGGAGTTTCTGACCTGAATAAAAAATGTGTTACGAAACTAAAATTTTATTATACAAAACTTAACAGCTTACGGAAATCACATGCCTAAATACAAACTTAAATCAATTAATAGACAAACTGATTACAATTGATTTCACACAAGTATATAACTCTCACGAAAAGAAAGGTAAACCGCATGTCAACACCGATTAGGCCTTTAAACTGAAGCGGTAAAACGCACCGTCCGTCCATCGTCGTCAGGCAGTCAGTTATTAGTTGTAATAGACTGACTGACACGCAATGGTCAACTTAAGCCAAAAGACACTTGATGCATGAAGCAAATTGTTATTCCAATTTCAAAATAAAATTCCACGAAAACGTGAAACTTTAAAAATAAACGATGACAACCATAAATACAATAAGTCATTAAAAAAATACTTAATGATGAAGATGATGCTGTAAGAGAGTAAATAATTTTTTTTTTCACATAAAAAAAAGCTATTTGGAGAAATCTGGCAAAAAGGCCTTGAAATACAAAAGATGAACGCAACAAACACCAGCCGGACAATAGGAAAAAAATCTTTTTATATACCTACTCGTAGTTATTGTATGCGTTTAAATTTTTAATACTCGTAACAGATAAAAAAAAGAAAAGATTTATATAATACAATTTTTTGGCTTGTTTTCTTCAACTTGAAGAAATACTGATGATCAAGTTTATTGAGAAACTTTCTTAAAAAAGAAACAACAAAAAAAAAAGATGAATTACATAAATAACAGCAAGAAAAGTCAATAAGAGTGAATTTCCGTTTCAGACAAAAAATAAAAAAATAAAATTCGTGTAAAGATGCAGAGAAAACAACAAAAAATATCAGGTATGTATAATGAAATCTTGGATTAAAATCGAAAACTTGATTATCAAATATACAATACATACATACAGACATACATATACAGATATATATTTATTACGATTACCTTACGTTAGGTTATGATTATGAAAATGGCTACAACAAAACCAACGACACCGTTGAATTATGTGAAGTTGAAGCGCCGACGCACATTTCTCGAGTGTGCTAATAATGACAAAATACTTGCTCTGTGTAAATTATTTCACTAGAGAAATGCTCCAACGTTTTCTCTTGCAAATGCACACTGGGCTGTGTATGCCTCGTAGTTAGGGAGAATTTTTTTCTCCACATACTTGTATCGTACAAGATGCTGGTTGTGCGATCTGGAAGTAGAGCTATTAAGGTTCAGTCACACGTGCCAAACCATGGACATTGTCATAAACATAAATATATTTGCTTCGCCTATTAGTGCTGCCATAACAATAAACAGCTGCTTATGTTATAATTTGTTTACTCATTGCAAAAGTGCACGGCTTCCACAAACCTTCCGTCATCACTTTTATTAACTACATAATTCTAACAGCCTTTTTTATAAAAATTATTAAGGCTTAACAAGAATAAATTTGTATGAAAATTTGTTTTAAAAACTTTTTTATAAAGCCCTAATAAGGCTGGAAATAAGTAATATGATACATATATAAATTTAACTGAACTGGAACGAATTTTTTTTAAATTCGACATTTTCAATTCTTATAGAATGAAATATTTTTTTTTTATTAATTAACGTGATTTTCTAAAGCTAAAGCGAAGTTTTGACATTTTAAGCCCAGAAATAGAAGAAACTCATACATACATACCCAGTAAAAAAGAGCTCCCAAGGAAGTCAATAAGATCCTGAACTTGCGATCCGGAAGCAATGCAAATTTGGATAATTTCTAATGATTTTTACATAAGGTTGCCATTGCGAGATGTTCTGATTCAGTGAATCCGAAGTTATGTTCATGATGTTGAGTAAATCTGACTTTCGTTTTCCTAAATTTCTTTTATATCATTATATATTTTTTATAAACAAAACTCTAATACTTCATAACATTGATTTTATTTTCCTAAAAGATCAAGACATATCGTCAGTATTTGCGAAAACTACAAATGATCTCCAATTTTGCATAAGTGAAATAGCTTCTTAATTGATTATCAGTGCCTCGTTTCTGCAAGGAATGTGAGAACTTTTCGAGTCGAAAAAATTGTTATCATCCTGTGAAACACAGGGTGAGTAAGAAAAAAACTATATTTGTTGATATTTTTTGTAAGTTTATATAAGTTTTTATGTGAGTAACCCTGTGTAAGATAGGACAACCAATATAATTATTTAATTTTTCTCGATGCAAGAACTTCTCACAAGTTACAGAAATTGGGTACTGGACACTGTTAATAATAGATTCCTAAAAAGTCATACATACTAGAGATCGACCGAAGGCGTTTTTTTTGGCCGAAGCCGAAGCCGAACTTCGGCTAAAATCCTAAACTTCGGCCAAAACCGAAGCCGAAGCCGAATGTTTTAAATTTTAAAAATGATACTTGTTTTATATGAATTAAGAAAAAAGTTTGCTTTTTTGAGATCACTGAAATAGCTGTAATATCTATTGGATACATAACAAGAAAAATAAAACTATTTTGCAATTTCTAGATTGCTTTTTCATATGATCACTCACAAGAACGTCCAAGTAAAAGAAAATAGAAAGCAACAGGGTTGTATTTCAAAGCAACTCTTTTAAAACGTTAAACACAGTAGAAACTGTCGGCGAGCAACGACCAAAAATAATGTTATTTTTCAAGCTTTTTTTTCGGCCGATTTTTGCCGTATGCCGAATGTTGGCCGATTACCAATTTTTGGCCGAAGGCCGAAGCCGAAGCCGATTAATCGGTCGAACTCTAATACATACACACATATTTTGGAATAATTGAATAATTGCTTCCATTTTTTTTTTGTCATTGGGATACAGCAATATTGTATTTGACTGTAAAACCAGCTAACCCAAAGAGACCTTCAATATTATATTAAAATTTTGCTTTAGCACACATTTAGCTAAATCAATCCTATGAAATTTATAAAAATTCCTTTAATTTGGGCATTTAAAAAATGCAAGTTTCATAAAATATTTTTAAAACCCATAGTGCACGCTTAAACTTTACTAATGATATTTTACGAAATGTGGAGAGTAAAGAAAGAAATGAGGAAAGAAATGACAACAATAACATTAAGCCAACTCTCTTTCTGGCTTAAATTAAAAAAAAGCTCACAAGAGCATTCATCTTTGGATGTATGTATGTATGTATGTATGTATCCACATGCATGTACTCTATGTATTTAGTATCTGTGGATATCAGGGAAGGAAAATGACTTCTTGGATTTTGTACCAACTGTGAAAACAAAATGTACTTTTTGGACCATGATGGTACCATTTTTTTTATATTTATTAATAAGAACGGAAACGTAAAAAAATTAAAAATTCAGAAGTAAACAATTAAAAACAGAAACTTAACAAAAATGTGTATAAAAATCCAGTATAAAAAAATTTAAAATAACAAAAAAATATTAAATATTACATTCATAAGGGTTCATTCGTAGATTAGACTTGTTAGAGATCGGTTATTTTACAAATTTTGTTTATTAACAGGCCTGTTATTTTCGTGCACTATAAAATCTAAGTTATGCGGATAAAAAATGCGTGATAAAACCTAAAACACACTATTGAACTATATGTAGTTAAAAAAAAATAAATATAACCACAGCCAAGGCGAGTTCATGTACGAGGTGCTGTCAAGTTAACAGGTACAGTTAAAGTACTAGACAGATTTTTTTGTTGCAGAATTCACACCACCTGGTACATGAATTTGCCTTGACAACAGTATTGCAACAAAAACAGAGAAGCTGACCGTCTAAAATAAAACACACACAAAAAAATTAAAGACAACGTAGGCAAAATTAATGTTACCATATAGTGAAATATTGGCATTTTTAAATTGTACCAAGTAACTCGTGGTAGTACCACGGTACCGACGAGGTCAAAAATGTACCATAAAAAGTACAATTGTACCATGATTTCCATCCGTGGTGGATATACATACATACACATGCATCTATGTTTAGCTTAAACTTTTTTAAACTTTATACAAATTCTTTTAGCCAAGACACTGACTGTGTTCCCAGCAAACACAAGGAATTAATGTTCAATTGAGAATACATATGTCTATTCTTTCTGGAAAATATTTTGCGATATGGCATCACTGCATAACAATCCCAAGTTTCTTGCGCCAAAAAGAATGAGTACTGTACCTAAAATAATTTTTTTATAATTTTATACCCTTTACCAAAAATGGTAAATGGTATATGTATATAGGTTTGTCATTCCGTGTGCAATTTCCATAATATTCATATGCGACCTATAAAATATATATACATATATTCTGGGTCCTAATGAATAGGGAAGACGCATAAGCATCTGTTCGTCTGTCCGTCCGTCCGTCTGGTGTGCATGAAATCGTTTTTCCGAAGCTCTGTGAAAGGTTAGAGACTTCGGTCTCAGAGACTTCGGTATTGAAAATCAGCGGATTCCAGCAGACGGCTTCAGAGCTGGAAAGCTTAAACTTGATTTTGATATATAAAAGTAACTAAATAACACAAATTTTTTTAATTTTTTTTGTAAATAAACCTTATTTATATTTCAGTACGAATAAAATTTATAAAAAAAATAAAAAAAATAAAAAGGACGTTTCCAGGGTTGGGAACTTAAACTTTTTTGTTATATAAAAATAACCTACTAAAACTTCCTTTTTATCTATAAATTTAAAATATCTTACATTCTTAAAATAAAAAGATTGGTGTGAGAAATCAGAAAAATTTAAAATTATGATTCCAGGGTTGGGAAACTTACAATTGTTATGATATATAAAATTAACTAGGTCTATTAATTTTTTTTATATTTTAATTTATATATATATATATATATATATATATACCCAGTAAAAAAAGACACTCCAAAAAAGTCATGAAAATGTCGAATTTGCGATCTGGAAGTAGTTCAAATTTCGATCCGATCTAATGATTTTTACATAGGGTTGTCATTGCAAGAAGTTCTCTTTTTCGATGCCTGGTCACCGAATTGGAAGCGATTTTAAGAAAAATTTCCTTTTTTGTGTTCTATGATAATATTATCATATAGGAAAAATAGTAAATAGTTACCTATTTTAACAATTCGTTTCTTTTTATACGAATTAATGCCCGAAACAATGTTTTCATGTAAATTTAAGGAAATAACTTTTAAATTTTAGACTAAAATTAGTTAATAAATTTCGTTAAAAATATAATTTTTTTTTAAATTCTGGTGAGTATTTCCTAAAGCTATGAAGGAATTACAAGGTTTTGTATGGCTAAAATAATCTTCCACTTGATTTTCTGCTAACTATCGGCAAATTAAAAATATCGATTTTTTGGAAGCAATGAAGATGTAGTTCCTTTAGAATGACTTCCAATTTTTTTACTGGGTATATATATATTTTATGTTTTGCAAAGCAGACGTGTATCGGCGTTGTTAAAGTTTTACTTTTAACCTACTTTAAGAGAGAATTAGTCAAGAAACCAATAAAGTCTTTAGAGTTTAGTTATAAAATGTGTTAACCACTTTTGTATTAATCTTGCTAGATATTTGATGGTCCAAGTCTTGCTTTTAAAGTGTCTAAATAGACTCCGATATAAATATACGGGTGCTCATGTAAGACGTTTCATTTTCAATAGCCCGCTGTTTTAACAGTTTTGGCACACAGTGTTAAGCAAAACACAGGTTTGTTTATTTCTCGTCGATCTTTGGAATTGGGCATTCCAAGGCATTCAACGAACAGCATAATACCGTATTTTTCATAAAGACTTAGATACCAAAGCTTTTAAGATTCAGTTAACACAAGAACTCACGCCTACCGACCATAAACAAAGTTGTGCTTTTGTTGACTGGATCTTTGAAATGCGTCAAACTGATCCGGAATCTCAGAAGCAAATGATTTTTGGAATGATGCGACTCACTTTCGCATCGGAGGCTGCGTAAAAAGCAGAATATTAACATTTGGGGCTCGGAAAACCCAAAAATTATATTGTTAGGAGGACTCTCCATCCTTAACGTAACGAGTGGCTTTTGGGTACAGTTTTCGGTCTGGCGAGGCCATTGTACCTTACTTGTTTAAAAATGAGGCTGGTGCAACTGCTACAATGAATTTATTGCGCTATCGAACGATGAGTAATGGTTTTACCATGCCAGAATTGAAAGATATTGATGGGACCGTGGGATTTCCCGAAGAGGCAATCATTATTGGTCACAGAGATCTTGTAATTTAACATCTTTAGACTTTTTTATTTGAGACTATGTAAAAGATAAGCACTATTTTGAGGGTAAACAATAGATTCAATACCTTAAAGATGGAACTCATGAGGTTATCGAGGACATGCAAACGCAAATGTACGATTTTGTGAACCAAAATTTTATAAAAATAATCTGGTCCGACAGAGGTAGCCGTGGCTACCATTTGGCTGATATTGTTTTCCTTTATTAATGGCATACCCACCCACCTCTTTACAATTTAAAAAACAAACTTCTCGTTTTTTTACACATCAAAATTAAACCTATAATTGGAAGACTAGCGAAACCTGGATCTAAAATTTCTTGTTTGTTTCCTTTTGTACTACGAAATGAATTTCATGTCATTCAAAATTTGTGTTTGTTGGCTGCAATGGGGAATATTTGATACAAAGAAGTTTATTTCTGTTTGGACAAATGTAAAAACCATCTCAATTACTCGTAAAAACCCTTGACTTTCCTTACATAATAAAGTCCTGCACAAGACCATTTATAAGACCTTTCAAGACATGAGAGATTTTTCAACTGCTTTACTACAGCGCAATATTTTTAAACAAACGATAAATTGAAACAAATGCCTTGCCAACAGTGTTGTTTAGCATTTGTTTTAGAATATTTCGCTGTAGTAAAGCAGTTGAAGAATCTTTCATGTCTTGAAAGGTCTTATAAATGGTCTTGTGCAGGACATTATTACATAATGTATTTCAACAAACTGGAGTTCAATTAATTAAAACAATTCGCATATTCTATTTGCATTGAAAATTATGCATAGGAGGCTAAAGTTGATTAAAGAACGCTGATGATCATGACGGGGCGACCTTCGAAAATTATCGCGATCATTTACTCAAACAACGTCATAACTCAAGAAAACCAGTTTGCCAGAAAACGAGTTTGACGTTTTCAATTTGCACACAACTTAATGAAAACAGAAAATGTTCAGAGCAATCATGAATAAAATTACACGAGAAATTTCTCCCTTTTCCAATTAGAATTTTTTTATTTTCCCTATTACTCGCTATTGCTTGAAACTGTACGCTGGCAAAAAATTCTCACGGAATTTTATTTATGATTGCCCACATTATTTCGTAAGCAAGATATTTGCATGAAATTTTTACACAATAAGGTGAACGATATGAGGATTAACTCGGCATCACTAACTCAAAAATTCTATCTACGACGTTCTTTGAGTTAATGGGCGATATATTCTTCCATTCTGCTGAGAACAATTTCTGCTTTTTCCAATTAGATTTTTTTTGTTTTCCCTATTACTCGCTATTGTTTAAAATTGTTCCCCGGGAAAAATTTCTCGCGGAATTTTCATTTCATGAATGCCCTCAATAATTTACAAATGGTTTTAGTGCAATTTTGTTGCTTAAAAATTATCTCATGTAATTTGACTTTGAGAGCGATATTAACTTTAGCCTAATCGAATCCTAAATTTTAATGTTCACTGGGTTGTTAGTGCAAGCGCTCTTGTACATTAATACTTATCTTTTGTTCACATGTCGGGAACTATTTGTGTGTGTAGGTCAGTGTTACCAAAATATATATTCAAAATTATACCTCGTATGATCCAAAATTACCCGATTTCAACGGAATTACTCCCAATATTAAAATAAATATTTGACACATTTCAAAAGTTTTGTTTAAGGTCTACTTATGATTTGCTATCAGCCCCAATGAAATACAACATATCGAGAGTGTATATTCAAAATACGTCATCTCAAATTTGATCAAAATGAGTTTCCGATGGCAAAAGGCTCCCCTTTGTAATATACATCTGTAATATAAATTTCGAATCAAAAAATTATTTTTCCTTGATTTGTATAATTTTATTTATTTTCCTTTCTGAAAGTATAATTTTTTTGCTGAAAATAAATGCTAACTCTCATGTAAATTTCGAAAATGTAAAAAAAAATTGTTTATTATAAATATATCTCATTTCTTATTGCATTTGGCATGCTGAACACGAATCAGGTAAGGATTTAGATATCATATGGCTAGTTTTTGAGATATGGTCACTTTTGACATATTAGTACATAGGGGTGCCGATAAAAAAATTGGTAATATATGTATAACTTTTAAACTGTCAATCAAATAGAAATGTTATGTATGGATAACCTGACCAGACATCCCGCTTTTGGCGGGAGTATCCCGCTTTTCACAGGTCGATCCCGCCTCGAATTTTATTCCCGCTTTATCCCGCTTTTTAGATTTCAATATCTTTGCCACGATAGTGGTTCAACCTTCACTATTTTTCAGAATACAAATTTTATTATTAACAAAATAGTCACGAAGAGTTTAAAAATTCTCATTGCATTAGATTTCAAGATTTTTTCTTGATTTAACACATCCTCTATTTGAGAGGAGCCATGCTCACTTCCTATCTTCGGCGCAATCAGCGGGATTTCAAGTTTGTGTTTGTAGCAGATACCAAGATATTGAAAAAAACTAATATTTAATTTACTTGGGACGTGACACACTTTTTGCTCCATTATTGACTCCTTTTGCATAATACTTTTCTCGTTATTGGCGTCACTGCTTACAAAAAAATTTCAAAATTTTTACTGTTTTGGCTTCCAAGATACATACATTGAAGTAATAACCTCTTATTCTTTTTAAACCATCAGTTATACTCTGTAAGCAAATCAGGAAGATCGGTACACTGGTGCTATTTTTGAAGACAAACAGAAATTTGTATTATATGTGAGTGAAGTTGTTTCCAGAGGCAATGCACAATATCAGCAGAGTAATCCCCATAATATTTCAAGGTTCTCACTATATTAGTTTTCAGATATCTCACAGTAAATATTTTTTCTTTATGGCACGTTTCACACCCAACATGTATAATTCAAACTTTTTTTGTAAGACAACGCACACTATAGAAATCGTTAATTACACAAAATTTCACGTTTCTTGGTGAATGATATATTAAAATAAAAAAAAGTTATAATAGAGGTGCCACATTAAAAAAAATAGCGAAATCGGTGCATCCGCTCTTAATTGATGCCATTACCAACGAACGACATTTGATTTTTATTTATGTACATTGATAAATAATTTTTTTATATATACTTTTGTTTATTCAAAAAAAAATTCTTTTGCCTTGAAAACTGTGCTTCCTGTGTGCATATTACACATCCCGCTTTCTAAAAAATATTTATTTTGAAATCCCGCTTTTTGGAGCTATTTTCTTCAAATCCCGCTTTTTGATCGATCATGTCCCGCTTTTTGCAAAAGCCATCTGGTCACGTTATGTATGGACCGTGTAAAGGTTAAACTAACAGGATGTAAAGGTTAGTCCTAGCGTGTAGTATGTTTGTGGTAGATTTGCCCTATAGTCGCTTGGTTAGTTTATACAGCTGTCAGGGAGACCAGCTCAATCAGTAGGCGTTCAAAAGAGGTGCCAAACGATTAGAGAATATAATTGAAAACAAAGCAAGTTATTGCCGGATTGCGTTTACAAGTTAAATTCTGATTTATTGAATATTTTACTCTACTTATATACTATTTTATATTTTACTATTTTTATGTTTCTTTATGTCTTTACTTTTGCTGACCATCTATAATAACACAATTTTGTAATGAAAATAAAAATGTGTCATTTAAATTTAATAAAGTAAGCATTTTGTTAATTACAATGAACTGTTTTGCAATGCAATTATATTATGACACAGTGTATTACAGTAAGTGAGGTACACTACAGACCGCTTATAGTCAATGATATAAGCTTTCAAAAATGAAAATTTGGAGTGACCTTGCTACAATAGTGATTGAGTTAGAGAGTGCCAAGGCCGACCAGCTCTTCCAAGAGGCTTTCAGTCAGGCTTAAGTTATAATTTGTATGGTATTTTAGGTTTTCTCTTGTAGCTATTAAACTCTTATATCTAGTATTGAGTAAAAGATTTCACAAATTGATTAAAAAATAACAAAAATTAAAAACCCCCCCTATATCTAGAAAAGATGTGATATCTTCTAAACGGCTAGACCGATTTTCTTCAAACATAGTTAAGAACCTTCTCGATCAAGTCACCTTTCAAACAGAAAAATTTTAATTAAAAGCGGACACGGACAGACACACAGATACAAAAACACACACTACAAACTTATAATACCCCTTTTTTTTGTCGGGGGTTATAATAAATAAATTCAAAAAAATTATATTTTTTCCGACAAAATATGCTAACTCAAAAAAATATTTTTTTTAATCAACTAAAGTTTAGTTACTAAACTATGCTACTCGTATCTCAAAACAATAAGCAAACCACATGCAAAATAATTCTTTTTTTGCAGACCTATAAACTAGCAAGCATATTTAAAGCATATTATGGAAGGCGCATCATTTATTTCTACAATAATGAGCGAATTAACTAGTTTTTTCGCTTTACTGAAAAGTTAGCTTTTTTGAGTTGAGCTATTTTGAATATAGGCTCTCGATATATATCAGCTGAACACACAACAAACAATATGTTTTTGATAATTATTTTATTTCATAAAAGTCTGTTACAAACTTCATATATTTTATATATATATATTATAATATAAAACAAAAGAATTTCAAATTACCCGTGAACTACACCTGAGAGCAATTACCCACGCGCTACACATGCACATAAAAATTACACCTGATTCGGGTAATTACCCGCGATTCGGCAACACTGGTGTAGGTACGTATGAACAATTTTATTTTGTGTAAAATGTTTTTTTTTTGGGAAAGAGGGATTGGCGTCGTTATTGACACTCTTTAGCAGATTTTTGTTGAACATTTTACCAGGTTAATGTGAGCGTGCGTGTGTGATTGTATATCAGGGGGGGGGGGAAAGATGATTTAGTGAGTGTTTTTTTTCGTACACGTCTTACTAATGACATGTCGTAGGTAGTGTATGTTAGCTGCCGTTATTGTTGTTATTGTTGTTGTTGGTTTTCGTATTATTTTCTTTATTATTATTATTATTATTATTATTATTACAATACCTTTTGACTTCATGATCAAGAGCAACATCAGCTACCACGAATGCTGCTGTTGTTGATGATCATGGGCAATGGCAATGCTGCTAGTAAGCAGCAGCAAAAATTGGTTTATCATTGGTTGGTTGTCGTAGTTTGTTTTTTTTTTTCTTTCTTTTAAAGGTTTTGCATAATTATAAGATTTTTGTTGATTGTTGGAGACTGCTTAAAAACAGCCTGACATCGTCGAAAAATTATCAAACCTCAGCTTGTTCCATTCGAATGAACACATAGTGATTTCGGTGGTGTTTTTTCACAAAAAAAAATTATATATATATAATAAAATATATATAAAAATTCGATTATTGAAAAAATATTATTTTTTTAAAATCAATAATTTAAAATACCAAATATATACAAAAAAATGAAATACTTTGTTGCGATAACGTGCGTGCTGTCATTAGCTAGCGGCAGCCTTGCCAATCCTGCAGCCACTAAGGATAACAGTGATGAAAAACAAATTAGTGGTTTTACACACTGCTTGGAAACCGATTCAATATCGTGCTTACAACTAACGGTACGAGTTATTTCTTAAATATAATAAAAAACACACATATGTATAACTATAAAAAATATTAAAAACTTAAAAAATTATGTAACAAAAGGAAAGTGAACAAAGAAAACAAATTTTAAGTGAAAATTTTTTGCAAAATTTGATATTGAGAAAAAAAGGCAAAATGATGCAAGAACTAAAAAAAAATTTAAATTGTTTAATGTCAGTATTCACAAAAAAAAAAAAACTGGTGAAAATAAAACTATAAAAGCTGCTTATGCAATCACTAGCAAGGATTTCAGTGTAGCTGCAGCCTTTAACCCATATTATGAGAAAAAAGTGAAATTTTTGCTTGTATTATATCACATTATTGACTTAAAAAAATTATAATGAAAACCACAAAACAAGTTTAAAAATGTTACACAAACTGTTTCATAATCATGTGAGAATTTGTGCTTCACCAAAAACTTCACTAAACAGTTATAAGTGTATGAGATTAAAGAAATATACATACATATATCTATATTTTTATGGCTGAGTGTATAATATTAGTTTACTTAAATGCAAATAAAACGTTTATTATATTTATTATATAATGAGGTCGTTTAAATTTTCTATAAATTTTAAATCTTGTGAAATTCCGAAATATTGTGAAAGAAATATTAAGCTTTTATACTGTTTACCAATTTTTTCCATACCTTAATTTAAGGCCCCACATTTTTGTTTATTTTTGGAATAATTTTTGTTAAATTCCCAAAAAAAAATTAAAAATCTCCAAAATACCAGAGCCTCAAACTTAGCTATTTTCTAATTTTTTGGACGTTAAATAATTAACATTTCATGAAAAATTTATATTTTCAAACCTTTTCGCACTTTGCATTGCCTTAAGAACTGAATAAAAACTTCCCCCACATTTCGAAAATCGACAAGCACGTTTTATGATACAAAAAAAAAATCCCAACCAACTTATAAGAACTTGCTAAACATGGCGAAATATCATTTAATGTTAGTTTTCTTTGCTATTTATTTCTTGTTGATTTCTGAATATCTTCATTTCTTGTTTAAATTAATTATTGTCAAATTCCCAAAAAAATAATAAAAATCTCCAAAATACCAGGGAATGGAATTTTACTATTTTTTATCATTTGGGAAGCTAAATTAAATTAAATTCCCAAAAAATTGTAAATCTCCAAAATACCAGGCCATGGAATTTTATAATTTTCAACTATTTTGAAAGACTAACAATTCATCTATTATCGAACTTTTTTTTTCTTAAGCTTTTGTCGCAGTTAGTATGAATTGCCTTAAGACAGGAACAGCAACTTGCCCAAAATTTTTAAAATCGGGAAAGAGCAAAAAGTGCTTAAGTCGAGATAAGCTGATTTTGAGTTAATAGTACCTCCGTAATCTGCATATTCGAAAATAGTCCTGGTCAAAATCTCAATTCATATGTGTGTTTTTCAAGGAAGTTATAGCACTATGACTTGAAACTTATCTTCTTTAGACTTCTGATCTAATTTGGAGTAATACCTTAATTTAGGCTATACTTTGGTATATTTCAACTTAAATGTATTACTTATAGTGTGTAGAATGATGTTAGCTTAAAAAAATAAAGTTTAACAGAGAATTTCCCAATTTAACTGTAAAAGAAATAAGTTTGTGAAAATCGACTTGAACGCTTAAAATTGCTCTTCTGCAAAAAAGTAAAATATCACTTCAGCGTTTTTTCCTTATTGCCACAAGTATATAAAAAAATCCAGTAAACTTGTGAAAGACAGCAGAAAGAAAGTTCAAACTTCGAATACGACATTTTGGCCCTAGATTAAAGACCAAATGTTCCGAATTTTTTTTTATCTAATATGTACCATCTTTTTTAACTGTCCTTTCGCGACTTATTTATTACAACCTGTTTGCATATTCCAGACGTTCGACTTGAGTAAAACATTAGATAAATTAATTTTTTTAGTGATTTTTATACACATATTTTAGATGAGTAAGTCGACTGCTTGGTTTATGGAAACTGGGCGTGAATCTCTTGTTTAAATTAAATTTTATGCAGCTTAAATTTTTCAACTAATTTATCATATACCTTTTGCTTCTCTTTTAGCTTTTCCGCAAGGCTAGATCCATCTTTGAAACTCCTCAAATTGAACTGTTCGGTGGAGTTTCTTTAATCAAAGAGAATGAAGGTCGTCAGGGCAAAGCTTTGGATGAAAATGTACAGGCAGTGGAGGATGCTGCCACCGTTGAAGCACGCAATTCAGAAATTGGCACTTACATGCTGACCAATGCTAAGAACTTCTTTGTGGAACGCTCTTTGAAATTTAACTTTGTCAATGCGGCCCGCTCTGTGGCCCGTGCCATACCCGAAGACATTAAGGATGATATACGTGAATTGGTTGTCGAATCGCGTGGCAAGAAAAAGAAGTTGATTAAGAAGCTGTTGCCAATTTTGTTGGGTGTTGGTGCTAAGATTGGCGTTTTGGCCATTGGTGCCTTGTTCGGTTTGTTGTTCTTGGCCAAAAAGGCTCTCGTCATCTCCGTTATTGCCTTCTTCTTGGCGTTGGCTGCTGGTGCCAGCAGTGCTTTCAGTAAGCTGGGTGGCGGCTCTGGCGGTTTATTGGGCGGTCTTGGTGGTTTATTTGGCGGCAAGCACTCTTCAGGTGGTAGCTCATCTGGCTGGCAATCAGGTGGTGGTGGTGGAGGTTGGTCCTCTGGCAACAGTGCCGGATGGGATTCCCATGGGTCCTACAGTGCACCCGTTGCCCAAACTCTTGCTTACTCTGGTTACAAGCAAGCCAGACGATAAGCCATACGAAAGGCTTTTGTTATTATCGCATAAGTATCTTTTAGGGTAAAATTATTATTATATTTTGAACAAATTGAATCACAGCAACCAACAAATATTTTCTAGGAATCCTAACGAAAATTTTTCAAACAGAACGATATAATTTATTTAATATTTATGAATTACTGATACATATTTATTTAATTTATTATTATTTTAATTTATTGCAACGAAAGAAACCGTAAGAACTTAAAAGTGCCTTTAACTTTAAAACAAACGAAAAAAAACTATATGTATGTACATATATGAGAATTTGTTGAATAATATTAAAAGCTATTTAATAGGTTTTCAAGTCTATAGTATTTGTGAAATGATTTAAAATTCTCAAGCAAAATTATGTTAGATTAATGATGTTTTCAGCGATTTGAAGAAAGAAAAAAAATTATATGCTCAATGCCTATAAAAAGTAATCATTTGATTTTGATACCCAAAAAACAAAAAAAACGAGCAGTGAATTTTTTTAGCCATTCCAAAAAAATCTTAAAATGGTCAAAGAAAATTCTCTTAAATTTAAACTCAAATGCTAGAAAACGAAACCACAAAATGCATGTACACTAGTCAAGCATATTGTGTATTGAAAATATTAAATCATTGTAATACAATTCCCTACATTTTTATAAATTTTAAACCAAACTAACTTTATTTTTATCTCAATCTCAAATCTATGTGTCTAATTATTTATATACGTGCGTATATGTATATAAAACTCTTATACAAACTCTCATACACTATCTTATACAATTTATAATTTTTTGCTGCTTTCTTTGCACTATTATTTCAATTTCTATTCAAAACAAAAACTGTCTTTCTCATTTAACTATTCATTTGAAAACATTTACAAAAGAAACGAAACTAAAACAAAAACAAAATACATCATGATTTTTTTTTCTAAAAACCAAAAACACACAATAACTCATTTCATTTCTTATAAAAGATTTCACAAATCTTATTTTCAAGCTTTAAAGAATTCATTAACACTTTTCTTCCGAAAAAAAAATATCTTAATTTCAGCCACCAGCAAAAACTTTCTTTTCATTTAATTTTTTTTCTCAAAAGACATATTAGAAGAAGAAGAAAAAAATCGTTATCTTAAAACTGAATTGTCATTTTTGTCATTGTTAAATTATTTTTCATTCCATAACAAAAAATAAAAAAAGAAATTTTAATTGGCATTTAGCATTTCGCCTGAACTTTTCATTCATTATTTGTCTACCATGAACCCTTATTGTTTTGAAATTTTCTACATCAATTCATTCATTCCTCCCTTCTTTAAACTTGAAAATTTCTATTTTCTTGCACATATTCTATTTGCATATCTTTCATTCCTACTTTCCAGTCTCTTAGCCCATTTCGTAACTCGCTGCTTGCACTTTATACTTCAATGTGTTGTTAATTTTTTTTAAAAGTTCATTACAACCCACATTCCTGGCGAACGCATACTCATTCATTTAACCTTTCAGCTATTATGATATCGTGCCATAACGGTCAAAAAATGCTTAAGCGACATAATTTTCAATCTTATTTTTTTTTACCAAAATCTATCATTTGCGATCATAACTAATCGATTTTCGTCAAGAAAACGACGTCCAAAAGTTGTGTCGGTTAAGCATTTTTGGCGGTTATGACTCGATATATCTAATGATTCAATCAAAGCTATTCCATAACTTGCATATTTATTCTACCACTATCTCTCTCCCTTTCTCTTTCTCTTTCTCTCCATCTCTGTCTCTATCTGTACCTCTATCTCTATTTCTATTTCTATCTCTATCTCTATCTCTATCTCTATCTCTATCTCTATCTCTATCTCTATCTCTATCTCTATCTCTATCTCTATCTCTATCTCTATCTCTATCTCTATCTCTATCTCTATCTCTCTCTCTATCTCTATCTCTATCTCTATCTCTATCTCTATCTCTATCTCTATCTCTATCTCTATCTCTATCTCTATCTCTATCTCTATCTCTATCTCTATCTCTATCTCTATCTCTATCTCTATCTCTATCTCTATCTCTATCTCTATTTCTATCCCTATCTCTATCTCTGTCTCTGTCTCTATCTCCTTCTCTATGTCTGTCTCTATCTCTATCTGTATCTCCCTCTCTCTCTCTCTCTATCATTAAATCTCCCTTTCTTACATACATATACATTTAATTTCTCATTACATTCATTAAGCTTTAATACTTCTGTGTACATAATTTTTATTGTTTAGAAGTCTTTCTTTAATTTAACCTCACTCATACTTTGCTCTTTTTCCTTCTCTGACCAAACAATTCAGCTCCATCCAACACTTGAAAATCTATTTGTCATACATATTTTTTGTCATTGTTTTACTATGTGAAAATTCAAATAAAAAAAACCAATTACTTTGCATTTAAAAATAATAATTTGTTGGGTTTTTATTACATTAAACAGAAGTGAAAAGAAAGAAAATCATTAACCATCATGAAGAAAATTAAGGTTTGTTGTAACCACGATACTAAGCGACAATTGACCTACAACGTGCTGGTCTAACAAAACTAAAGGTAATTTTAATTGCAGTCTTTAATGTTATACGTGATCTCGTCTGGCCAACAAATAGGGCTCATAAAAAATTTAACTGGTTAAAAGAGGAATCTTTTGTAACTCATTTACTTGAACAATGTCATAACTAAAAAAAATGAAATTTTTTAGTTAAAAGTGCAACATAATCCACATATTGTGTAAAAATTTCATAAAATTATCTTGCAGACTCAGCTCTTAAGAGGAAAACTTAAATCTTCTTTTTGCTTTTAAGTTGTGTGTAAATTTAAAACTTATAACTCATTTTCTGTAAAACTAGTTTTTTGATTTATAACGTTATTCAAGTAAATGAGCGACATATAAATTTTTTTATTATTCTCAAGTAGAGATGGGTGCGTGTCAAATTCTTCCAACAAGACACGACACGACCCGAACACAAATACCATGGTGTCCAACACGTACAAAACACGCAGGCCAAAATAGCAAAAAATAATTTTTTTTATATTCAAATACACATTTTTGTTACATTTTTTAATACACTATCAACATATTTAACGATACAAAATATAAATTTTTTTAACATTTGTTAACGCACTAATATTTCCAAATTATGCTATAGCTATGCTATTTATTGAGGGATACAGGGATTAGGACGTGATTTTCTTAACAAAACTAATCGACACTTTTACAGTTATAAGTTTATTTTTGTTTGTTTTGATTTCTTTGTACTTAAAAGCAGAGTACGAAAATAAACGAAACAGATTGTTTGATGTTGTTTTGTTTCGTTCTTTGAAGTGAATGAAACAAAAACAAAACAAAAAGCCAGAGAACACAGCCGATCAGTTGTAAGCCGGCTAATAGCCGCCATGGGCCACAAACAAGACATTAATTTAATCGTACGCCGCTGGAAAATAAAATACAGTGGAATCTCTCTTGAGCGAACACTGAAGGTACCAATGAAATGTGTCCGTACAAGGGGACTGTCCGGTCAAGGGAACTGTCAAAAGTGTCCGTCTAAAGGGGGTGTCCGCCTATAGGAAGTGTCCGTTAAGGGAGATTCCATTGTTATGGGAAATAAATGGAAACGTTTTGAAATATTTGCAGAGAATTTGGCATCATCATATAATATAATTTCATTGCATTGTTATTTCACACTTGAAATTGTTTTTATATTAATAAGCAGCATAGCTATAATCGAGTGTCCTAGGACACCTGTCTTCGTTTTTTTACTTATTCAGTGAAATAAAATTGATTACTGAGGGGTTAGCTGGATTTCGCTGTTGCTAATGCTGATCATCAGGGAACCTTTACCCAAAAATTTCTTAGAACAACTAGAGATACTCAGTTAAACTTTCATTTAAATAAATAAGAAGTTCAACAAATATCAAAGTAAAAACAAGAACTCAAAAATAAATATGTTCCCAAAAATACCAATTATAAAATTTTGTCTTTACTGGAAATTCATGCTTACATATTTTGCACCTAAACTCGTTTCGAATAATTCATGTAAATGTTGTTCAACACAGCACGACCCGATCGCGCACGAAATTAGGGGCAAATCCCACAGTGTGGACAACTTTCGAGTGGTCGTACGCTTACATTCGTGTTGATTCGTGCGTGTTCGTGTCACGAAAAAACTACAACACGCGCCCATCTCTACTCTCAATTAATATAATTTATCTAAAATTATTTAAGTTAATTTATATCATGTTTTTCCTATAAATGTACTCACAGAAGTTTTTGTATAAAATTGGAGACAAGACAATAATTAATTATTTTTATTTTTAGTGCTGTTCTTTTATTAACAATCCATTACTGATTAGTTGATCACGAGCATATTTATAATTAAATTTTTCTATTGCAATGTAATCGTCGATCTAACCATGCTATTTTCAGAAGTCTACGGTAACTTAGCATTTCAAAAGTTAAGAGTCTGTTTATGATATTAATTTTTAAACGCTATGTTTCTAAGCCTACCGACCAAACATAACATTTCATGAAGTGAAGCTGAAAGCATAAGGTAATTTCCCGAATTCTTAAAATTTTTCAGACATTTCATACAACACAGATATAAGAATCGAAGCGCTCTTTCTTTATACTGATTGCTGATCGAGAAAGTGGCGTCTATATCGGGTTTGATCAGCTTACGATCACTCTTCATACTGATTACGGATCGATAAAGTGACGTCTCTCTATATCGTTTTTGATCAGCTTACGATCACTCTTTATAATGATTACTGATCGATAAAGTGGCGTCTCTCTATATCGTTTTTGATCAGCTTACGATCACTCTTTATACTGATTACTGATCGATGAAGTGGCGACTCTCTATATCGGTTTTGATCAGCTTACGATCACTCTTTATACTGATTACGGATCGATAAACTGAAGTCGCTCTATATCGTTTTTGATCAGCTTACGATCACTCTTTATACTGATTACTGATCGATGAAGTGGCGTCTCTCTATATCGTTTATGATCAGCTGACGATCACTCGTTATACTGATTACTGATCGATAAAGTGGCGTCTCTCTATATCATTTCTGAGCAGCTTACGATAACAATTTGGTGGACTTTTTTTATGGAATTGCCCATAGGGTGATATGTGAGCGATAGGGTATATAAGATTCGGCACAACCGGTCATATTACTCTTGCTTCTTTTGTTTTGTTTATTTTTATTTTATTTTCTTTTTGTATTACAAAACCCTCAAAGTCATCAACCATTCAATTTAAATATCTAAAGGGCATATTGACCCTGCCTAAACGAAATGACTTTCGCTTATTTTTCTTTCTCTATTTAAATAATTTATGTGTAACATTTCATGCAGACATTAGAAATTTATGTTATTGAATTTATTATCTACAATGATTTATATTTAAACAAAAAGTGATAATAAAAGAAAAGTGCACACGCACGTTATCTTAATATATATAATAATTAAATTAAAAATGTTAACCTTAAGCCAGTTAGACATAAACGATTTATAACTATAATACGAGTATAACAAAAATCTTAACGCAAGTAAAACTAGAGAGAGAAAAATCGCTTAAAGCGATTTTACAGAAATTAATATGTATAAACAAGTGCTTTAGAGTAAATATCTTACTTCTCATTTTTCAATTTCATATAGGACCCATTAAAATACACATTATTTTTACTTTAAGTAAAAAACATTAACGCCAAAAAATGTGAAGTCTACTCGCGTCAAGAGGAAAAAAAAACAAAAGAAGAAAAAATCTTTAATTTTTTTTTACAAATGTAATATTACCTCATGAACAGTTGTGGTCATAATATAGCAGCTCGCAGATGCTTCATTTGTCAAGTCGAAAAACTGTTTAAAAAAACAAAAAAATATTTTGAGGTAAAAAGTGGTCTGTATGAGCTTTTAGGGTGCCTAGACACATTCAGATGATATTGATATTGTTACGTTATTACCCTTTAAAAAACGCTTTTCCGTGGACCCGAGTAAATAAAAGACCCCAGTGTACTAATTAGGGTTAAGAATGGCACTTTATTTACCAACCAATAAATTTACTAACCAAATACTTAAATACACCACAACTGGTTACCACTACGTCTTCCTCGCTGTTGCATACACAGGTCTCACACAACTGACTGCACTGGTTTTGTAGCAAAACTCTCACTCGCCTGTTTAATACACACAAGACTTATTCTGCTAGTGCTCACTGTTTATACAACAATACAGACTCACTGCCTTTACTTAATTGCTTCCGCAAGTTGTCTTCACTTTTAACGATGTTGACTGCAGTATTATCTGATTCACACTGACTGCCTCTCACACAGGGTACCTAACACCTTTTATACTACAGGTAGTGGTTCTAGAATGTTCGCTATGTGCTTATAGATGGCATAATCAAATGTGTGCACATAGTAAAGCCAAATGGAAGAAACTGCATTACTGCATAACGATGTTGCTGCTATGCACGTTACCATCTGAGTTGTCGTTTACTATCGGTAGCCAAGTGATCAAATATTCTTCTAACACAATCTGGAAAATTCATATTGCTGTTACTAGGTCTTTGTTGATAATGGGATTGGCCGTTATTTTGAATTTCAGAGTTACTGTGTAATAACTTTTATGTTGGTAACACCGTGTGTTGTTGCCAATACAGAGTTGGTAGAACCATGTGTTTGCACTTTTATGTGTATGTGTGTATGTTTAGTTCTTTAGCTAAATACTTTTAGATAGTTCTTTTTATCTATAAAAATATTTACATTAGCTCTGTTCGAGTGTAACAATATGTGTCCCTTTAAGTCCGTTTAAGCTATTCTAAAAAAACTGAAAAAGAAAATGTTTTCTTAATTCTTGCAACAAAAAAAATCGTGCGCGAAGAAATATTTTTTTTTGACATAAGATGCACGATTTGTTTGGTAGACTCTTAGCTACATAATTGCCATGTATATTTTAGAGCTATAATTAAGTTTAAATTAGCTGGCGGCCAAAAACTGATAACACCATTTTTTGAGGGCGTACTAATTTTCGAAATCTTGAGGACCCCTAATCGCCAAACTGAGTATAGGGTTTTACTACCCTTTGATAGTACTATCAAACCCACACTGTACAGTCCGTATGTTTTTCTAAAAGTCTTCATTTGTTGCATAGTGTTATCGTTAAAAATAAAATTTTACTCAACAATTTTATTCTTTGAGTCTTTAAATTTCTTTATTGACTGAAAAAATAATAATACTTTCAATAAACGTGCATACAATTTTGTTTATCAAATATGCAAAAATCATCATCACATAAAATTCTAAAAGTCCTAATAAAGCAGTCAAAGTTTAAACGCTGGTTTTGTCAAACTAAACTCATATTTATATGTAGTTTAAACTCAACAGTAGTAAATGAGTTAACCATACCTTATGTGTGGTTTAAAAGACAATATTATGGCTGCCCTAGAATAAATGTCAAAAAAACAGCTGTTTGCAGCAGGCTATCAATTTTTGGCACAATTAAAAAGGCAAAAAAGTTAAAAAGTTTTAATTAAAGCTCGTCAAATTTTACTGAGAAAGGAACTATATTTATGCTTGGCGAAGTAAAATAGTATAAAATAATAATAGAGTGCAAGAAAATAGGTCGAACAAGATCTGAAGAAAATGTAGGGGTTTAGAAAAAAGTTGAGTGCTCTTTTAATGCAAAACAAATGGTCTGTGAGTAACAAAAGCATATAGCCTGCATTGGTAGTTTAAATGCCCAACTTTATGCGTTTACAGATGGTTTAAATAGTGTTTGGTGGTTTAACACACATTTTAAACATAAAAAATAGAGATTAACTTGCATTGATATTTTAGCCCTAATTCTGTTTTATTGAACCGGTGAATTTTGTATTGAAATATCAAATGATTTTTTTTCTGTGTAGAACTGTTGATGCTCCCAGAGTGGCAATGAGCGAGGTTAACATTGAATAGATGATATGTTAAACTTTTTAAAATATTGTAATTTAAGCTGATTATAGTGACTGCTATTTCTTATCACGCCGTTATTCCTCAAATGTACATACATTTATAAAATAACCCAGCGAACATATTTTGACGAATTGAGTAGGAAACTCAGCACAAGTAGTGTAATTGAGAGAGGACTTGTTTGCCTGAAAAAACTCATGACAAAAATATCCTGCAGTAGCTCCAGATGATGTGAAGTTCATTCTGTTAAATCTCTTAAGAATAGTTACTATGAAAATTTTCTTCCAAAGTGTGTTCAAGTGGCATGAGAGGCACATGTTTTTTAAGGAATTTTTTTAATAAATGTTAGTGTTTTACTAAGGTCCTGAGAAAATTTTTGATATTTCGTTTGATTGTTTAGCAAAGTAATAATGATTTAACAGAATAAGACCGCAAATTCAAGAAAAATCGCTGTCAAATTAACAAGGCCCATAATGAAATCGACGTCAGTAAGTTCAAATGATCTCTAATTTTTGTTTTATTTTCTTTTGTGCTTATATTTCTTTGTAGTTTTATTCACAAAATGTATGAATTTTATTGAAAGTATGGTAGCATTGTTGAGAGAAAGAGTCTTTATATATGAGAGCATAAGAAAAAAAGTTGTCAAAATAAAATACATTCTATGAGTCTAAGCACAATGTTTGCGGTGCGGTGCGATTTCTCGTTGCGGGAGAAAACAATAAACACAATACAACGGAAGACGGCTACGGCAATACTTGTCAGTGTTTGTTTAAATTTCTATTAATTTTTTTGTGGATACATTTTTATAAAATTTTCTAAAAAATATACTATTTGTTTAATATTTTGTAATGGAGGACCTATGCTCCTTGTAGGAACGACGGGAACATATATACATATGTATATATATACATACATATATAATATTTTGTAATGGCAGTAACTAAAAACAATAAATTATTAACATTTTATACATTGGCAGATATATTTGATATATTTTTTAAACTTTTATATATTATGACAAAAGTTTTTGAACTTCAAAATCATTTTTTTGTTCACGATAATGTTGTGAACACCGCCAATTATTCAAAAACTATGGCAACATCAGAAAGAGAAAGAGAGTCAAAAATTGAGAGAATAAGAAAGTCGGCATAGAAAATAGAATAGATTTTAATTTTATACCGTTCCGCACTGCGGTTTTTTACTTAAAAAATCGTATGAAAAACCGCACCGCAATAAATTATCGTTACATTGTGTTCAGACTCTATCTCTCTATCTATCTCTGCTTTCTGGTACTTCTTTTTTGTGTAAATTTGTATGGGAAATGTATAAGTGTGTTTATGCCGGAATTCTGTTTAATAATTTACTGACTTATTCATAAAAAATATTTCTGTTTAATAAGATGTTTATGAAACAAATTTTCTATGGAAATTTTATTAATAAACCTTTTATAAAATCAAGATATTTTTTATGAACTAGGTCCTTAGTTTTTATTTTACATATCCGCAAAAAAAAATTTCACTGGGATATCAAGAGCACATGTTGAATTATATATGACAGCGGCATATTTATATACAGACATTTATTTATTTTTAACTTAAATACCTTTAGGAACGGTAGAAGATCAGCCCCATAAAGCCCACATTCGTTTAATCTTGTTAATTGTTGTTAAAAAGATGATGGATGGATGCATGCTTATTACTCGTACTTTTTTTTAATTCTTTCTTATGCTTCTACCTCTGGAACAAGACATACATACATTTGTTAAGACATTTCAAAGTTAGCAGACTTACAAACTTTAATAACAACACTTTTGTAAACAAGTTAAGTGTGTACGTTGAAACATTTGCGTTTTTTGTCTGAGGCTTCAAGCGAAACTGGGTCGAAATATTTTGAGTAAACGCAAACAAACAAACAAACAAACAAACAAACAAACACATACACTGCATGATGGCGGGATCCATCCAGCTGTTGTACGCGAAGTGATTTATGTTAATATTATATTTCAAAGTTAAATAATAAGCCGGCAGAAATGTATGAAATGGAATGAAATGAAATGTTGCCATTTGGGTTCTTAAAATTTACAAGCAGCCATTGCATTTGATTTTGATATCACTCATTCTGTTTTGTAGCAGATTTTGTGTTAATGTACAATCGGCAAATACTTGTTATCTACTCAGTCTTTCAAGACAGCGCACATTGGGCCAAAGGCGGTAATTTGACGAATTAATTAAAAAAAGTTAGAGTATAGTGAAAACTGAAAACACTTGTTTAAAGTGCATAAAATTCTACATCACTGATCAAAACATAAATGACAAACAGGTAAGTCATAATTTACACTATGCAAGTCTTATTGCTGAGCTGATTAGTTTGTGGGAGAGAGAGACGAGGGGAGCAGAAACATTTCTTTTCCCCTCATCTCTCTCTCCTAAAAAACTAATCAGCTTATGCCGGCCATGCACTACACAAGCTCACTGCAAAAGTCTGGCACTGCACAGTGCGTTTGTGTAGTGTATAGGGGTGGTTGTGCTATTTGTGGAATTGCATTTGTTTTTAATGTATATATTTAAAGTGCAAAAATAAAAATAGCTTTTCTCAGTTTAAGTATAAATAAAGTTATTATGTAATTGGGCTTAATTTAAGCAGAGTTTTTAGTTTTATTTTAAAGTTTGAACAAAGGAGCGTTGTTTTAGAAAATTTTATGCTGCCCATCGTTATGCCTCAGAAGTTATATACGAAATAGTAATAGCCTCACGCGTTTTTTTTTCAATAATAAGCGCCTTTATTGCTGTTGTTTTATTTATTGTTTTATGTGGTTATCATTTGAAATGTATAAATGTCATGTTTTATTACGTGCGAGTCACGCATAAGTCACGTATGAGTCACGCATAAGTCACGCGTGATAGTGATTGTTTTTATATGTAACAATGATTTTTAAAAATAAGCTGTATGACTTTAGTTAACTTTCTTAGGATTTTTTAATAAATCAATTTTTAAATAATTCGTATCCGAAGTCATTCAATGGCAGGCAATTCCTTAGAAGCGTTAGTGAATAAAAAGTCAAGAATTTTTGCTTGTTTTGTTGGTTAGGCACCGTTAATATCAATTTTTTCTGATTCGATATTTCTTTTACAATAAAAATTATGTTTACAGTAATTAACTAATAAATTACTTTGTTAGCGGGGTACCCGTAACCACCTCCTTATACTCCCATTGCTTTTTGGTGCAACATGCAGTTTGTCTTAAGATTTGTCTACATCAAATTTAGTGTGGCTCACTATTGTGGTTGTGGATATAGGAAAAAGAGCCTTTGGCCCCAGTGTGCAACGGTGGAAAGGTTGAAATATTCTATAATTTGCCAAATATAATAGAAAATCAATGCAGAGAATAAATATGCAAGGAAATTAATTTTAAATATTTCATTTATTAATGCTCTATAGCTCTAGCTCGGTAGGCGATAATGCTAGGAACACAACTGGGACGAACGACGAATTTTTCGGTGCGAACTATTGTCATAAAAAATAAAACTCATTTGTGCATATGAGCACAACACCGCCGTAGAACGAAATTCGTCTTGCGTGACTAACTCTGAGATAGATTTATTTCTACTATTTTCTCTCTATGTCTCTCCTTGCAAACACAATAATCAATTTCATTAATTATAAGAGCACAATAACGACGAATTTACTCAGCGAATTCTTATCGACGAATCCATCGACGTGGACGAAATTCGTCGTTCGCCCCAGTTGTGTTTCTAGCATAACGCTTCATTCCATAAAAAGGCTGAAAAAGAAATATTATTCCTAGAATTAAATATTTATAAAACAGTTCAAATCATAGCTGTTAAGTAATGATTAGTAATCGTAATGATTCGTAATTTTATTACCTTTTTTTAAAGGTGAAGTAATGATTAAATTACGATTATATTCAGTTTCGCACGATTACTAATTGATTACGATTACTAATAATGGAAAAGTAATCTGAATTACTTAAAATTACTAAACATAATCAAAAGTAATCAAAAAATAATCCGATCACTTTTGATTATTTTTGATTATTTATTAAGAATCAAAAGTAATCTTTGAAAGTAGTCGGATTACTTTTGATTCTTTTTGATTATTTTTAATAATTTTAAGTAATTCAGATTACTTTTCGTAATCGTAATCAATTATTTATCAGCAATTCTTTTGAAAGCAATTATATAATCATTACAATTCCTCTTAAATTGTAATCTAATTGATTACTAATCGTAATCGAAATTTAACAGCTTTGGCTCAAATAAATATAATTAATAATAAATAAAAAAGTTTAACTTGGTTGTGTTAACCAAAAAATTTGATCTTTCACAGCAAAAATTCGCCTTATTTATTCAGTAGTTTTTTTCCATCTGAAAAATACTTTTTTATTATCAAAATAACAACAACAACAACAACAATTTGCACTAAATAGAAAATAAAAAATTCAGATATGTTAGATTAACAGGAATTGAAAGGCCAGCAATAATTTGCAGTAACTGTAAACTAGACGATTTTAAAAATTTATTTTAACGTCATATTATTATTAAAAGCTAACGCTAAGCCTAGACTAAAACCTGACTAACTTAAAAAGCGACCTCTCTAGGCAATCGCAGATACAAAGCTCAAACAAATAAATATTTAAGCCAGAAGCCAGTTTAACATTTACAACAATTACACATTGCGACATTTTTCCCAATGATCTGCATTATCAAAATCTTTACCACTTACCGCTCATGCTTGGTTTATATTATTATATGATTTGTGCAAGCTTATGCTTACGTTTATATATGCAGTGGAATACGGGTATTACTAACTCTAGGAGAGTACATAATTGCCTTGTGCATAAGATAGGTTTTTGTTTAAAAAAAGGTTTAATTGCGACATGTATTTATTAAAAAATTTTTTACCAATAAGTTTTTGTTTATTATTCATATTATCCTTTTGCAAATACTTTAATCCAAAAATTTCTTAGAACAACTAGAGTTATTATGTTAAACTTTCAATTCAACAAATATCAAATTTGAAACAAGAACACAATAATCAACATGTTTTTTTGTTTTATTACTTTACCATTGCTATATTGGCTGACTTTTTCCAGCTCGAATTGAAGTTGTAAGAAGTATTTAATGAAAATAAATGTGAAAAACAACAACAGCTATTCGAGAATAGAGCTTTGCCACAAAAATATTCTTCAAGTCAAGTTTT
Source organism: Tachina lurida (assembly GCA_944452675.1). NCBI lineage: Eukaryota > Metazoa > Arthropoda > Insecta > Diptera > Tachinidae > Tachina > Tachina lurida. The sequence continues at coordinate 168,844,641 of OX101752.1, read as the reverse complement.
TTCTTTGGGCTTAAATACCGGTTCGGAATTTAAGAATATAATGAGGCTCCTATTACACTTTAATTAATATTTATATTAATATTTTTAACATTAAATTCTATAATTTATTTAGAACAGCTATGTCCATACTCTAATATTTGCATTAAACATGAACAGCTTTAAAAGCTCTAACAATTTGTTCTAGTTTCTTTGCAAACTGGAGAAGTAAGCATTGACGTCGCCGAGATATGATTGGCTGTTGTAATCTCGTCGGTGTGGAAGCACAAAGCTCTTTTGTAAAAGCTTGCATATTGTGCAACTGGCTGGGAAATAGCTGATTTAGAAACAATTTCTTTGCTTTTCTAAGTACAATTTTTGCTCTGATTGCATGTAAGCTTTTAGGAAATAATATTTTATATTACCTTAAGCCAGAATTGCCACAATCAAATTAGAGAACAAACTGCCAGTGGTGCCTAGAATTACTAAAAATAATTTACGATAAGTTCAAAGTACATATACCAAAAAAAACTTAAAAAATTAAATTTAATTCTAAATAAATCGAATGTGGTCTAGCTGCATTGTAAAGGCACAGGCAATACTATTTCCAATGAAATATTATTAATACATTTTAGAGCAAACAAGCAAACAAGTAATATCGAATTTTAATTTTAAATGCACGCAAATATCAATAACCACAACTTTTCATTTACGAGTAAAAATAAAAATTGTAACTAAAAACTATATTCTAACGCTAACCACAAAACCGTAAACGTCCCATGGAAATAGAAAATGGAAAATGCTTGTACAAAACCAAAAGCTCTGCCACAAAGTTTAGAGCAAAACAATATGCAATAATATTCCTCTTGTTTAAACATTTTTTACACAAGCAGACAATCAAAGAGACCAAAATGAAAATTCATGAAAAGACCATCGGACACAAATTTTCACCAGTCGTAGCAAATTTTTGGTTAAAAAGCAGTTTAAATTTAGTTTTATTTTATGCCTAAGGGTAGGCAGTATTTTTGTGTAGAAATGCAATAAAATGTCAACTAGAGATGGGAATGTGAAGAAGTTTATATGTAACTTTTCAGTCATAGTCAATGTGACTAAGAGTCTTTTTCACAATGTCCCACTTACGTACCTTTTCACAATGTATGCTTAAAAGATAACAGAGACTTTAACTCCAAGTTTTGTATGAAGAACTGTCAGTTAAAGTTCACGTTAACTCTTAACCATACATTGTGAAAAGGGACGTTAAAGTTGTTTAAAACTTTAACTGCCAGTTGGGCAAAACTGTATTTTACAATGCATGAGTTAGCACTTAAACGACATCATATGACAGACAGACCATCCCTGGTCTAATATCAAATAAATTTAAACTTTTTTTTTTAATACTTTAGATTGAATAATGATAAAAAAATGCTAAGTAAATGCTAAATGAAAAACTTCGCGGTTAAAAAGCAAATAATGTTCATAGTCGCTCAACCTTATACAAGGTGGGCCAAAAGTTGCCATGGGGCTTAAAAGTTTAATAACTTTTTCGTTTATTAATTTTTTTATATTTTATTTCTCAGATTATATAATATACAAAATGAAAATTTTTTTACACAAGTATGAAAATAATGTCTCTTAAATTACCACTGTTTTCAGCTTCGCACTGACGGACTCGTTTAAGAGCATTTTCCATAACATCTTTCAAAATTTGCGGCTGTAGCGTTCGAATTTCTGCAACAATGTTTGCCTTGAGCTCAAGGATTGTCTCTGGCTTATTCACATACACTCGCTCCTTCAACTAAACCCAAAGAAAATAGTTGGGTGCTGTAAAATCTGGCGATAGCGCTGGCCAAATAATTTCCGAATTTCTGGAAATTATTCGTTTCCCAAAAATTTTATTTAAAAGTGCCATTGTGTTTTGGGCAGTGTGGGCAGTAGCTTCGTCCTGCTGAAACCACATAACAGGTCTGTTTTCAAGAGCAGGTATCACAAACTGATACCGCTCTCCATTTACGGTTTCAGCACTTCCATCTTCATTCTCGAAGAGGCCCAATGATATTTTCAGATGTAATCCCACACCATATTGTACACTTAATGGGGTGCAATTGGCGTTGATGAATGGCTCTTGGATTTTCAGAACCCCACACAGAGAAAAAACTGCCTCATACAATCAATAAGATTTTCTATATTAAACGTTTTTAGGCTAAAGGGTATCCCAGCAGAAAGAAGCGAAGATTTTTTCATAGAGATTCATTATTGTTTTTATGTGATAAATCTTAATAATTTATCAAGAAGAAAACCACATAAAATCAAGAAGAAATCTTATAATTCACAACTTTTTTTACTCTATTTGCGTTATTTTTAGCACCAAAAAAACAATCCATAGAAAAAAACTTTTTGATTCTATTAGGTTTTCTTATAAATTGTAAACTATAGGGATTTCTTATTGATTTTATTAGGTTGCCTTATTGATTTCTTCAATAAGGTTTTCTTCCTGATTTTAGTAGGTTCCTATATGAGTATGTGTAAAGCATCTTATGGATTTTTTCAATAAGGAAATCTTCTTGATTTTATGAGGTGTCTTGTTATTTCGTTTCTATAAATAGGCATACAGAAAATCTTTTTCATGATCTTTTTCATTTTTGTATAAGAATGTTTGCACAATATCAGGTCGAAGTTCGCTGGTTCAATACTTGGTGAGTAAGCTAGTTAAGCATATACCATAATGTGTATGTATGTATGTATAAATAAATAACATCTACAATATACTACATACATACATACATATGTATATGGTATAGAATTTAAATGAAAATACATAAGTACAGAGAATAAAGATGCAATGTTTTTTTTTATTTTTATTGAAAAAATCAATAAGATAACCTAATAAAAACTAGAAGATTTCTTCTTGATTTTTTCAAAAAGGTTTTTCTTATAAAATTAATAAGATTTCCTTATTGAAAAAAGTAATAGAGATTTCTTATTAATTTTGTGCTATTTTATGAGGTATTTAGTAGGCACAGTTTTCTGTGCAGAACCTATAGTTTTGCTTATTAATAAAACCATTAAAATGAAAATGGCCTTGCGTTTAACTGAGCTTGCGTTAAAATAATTGATCTCTGATTTAAATAATAAAATTATATGATTCTGGTTCTTTGTTCAGTTGTGAATCTCTCCATTATTTATTCTCCAAGTGTTATTTATATAATTTATATAATGGTAACTTTTGGCCCAGCCTGTATATGTTAGCACGTTGACTAAAAAACCGTAGGTTCTATGTTCGAACCCGGTTCTGACAGTCATTAAATAGCAACACCAAGCATTTTTCTGATGTGCATTAATGTCATTTGTATCAGTTGTTGTGGGAAAAGTTCTAGTGATGCAGGCATAAGCGACTGGTCACTAAATCAACACAAGCTTCAGTGGATGCTAATCAGTGTTGCCGTTTGAAAAAAAAATTTCCGACCAAAATTTTCCCAAAATCCGACCAAAATCGCCTGCTTCCGACCAAATTTGAAAATTTAATTAATAATTGTGTTTTTTGATGTACATTTTATTTAATATTTAAGTAAAATAAAAATTTCAGATATAACATATCAGTGTTGGTATCTCTACGAAGAGCAAATGCACAATGAGCTGTTGCGAAATGGGTAAAAAGAGCAAAAAAATAAGAAAAAGAGGGTAAAGAAGCACAAAATTTTTTGTTTTAATTTTAATACATTAAGCCACTTAAAAAAGGAGAGTTTGGAGTGTAAACATCATAATATAATTTCAAGTTTTTGCCTCAAAATATTTAATACATATATGAAATATATGAAATTAAAAACTGCTTGAAATTTTCTTGTGTTATTTTTATTAAATTAATTTTTTTTTACATTTCATTCAAATTGCCTTAAAAAGTCAAAGGGGCTTCATGAAACAAGTCTCGCATATTTCCTCAATTGCACAAATGACAATTTTAAAAGTTCTCATGAAAACCCTTATTAATTTCTCAAAATGTTAGTAGTTATATGATCGGTGTTAGTTATTTGGTAGGTGAAGCTTAGGCTTAGATTAAGATACATATGTATGTATGTTACTGAAAAATATTTTAAGCATACAAAAGCATTAAAAGCATCACTTTTCTCCTTAAGTAAATTAAAAGTTTTTGTTTTTGCGATATTCACACTTATTCCAGTTGCCAACATTGACAGCACGTCAATACGATACCAAAAAATTGGGACTTGGCTACCCGTTGTCTAAAACAACTGACAACCTCATGCTGTCAATTGATCTACTATCAATAACTTATTATGCAGAGAATTATGTGGTACTTCTGATTTCTATTTTGCAAGAAGTATTTTAATTTTTTAATCCCAATTATGAAACGTTTTCTAAATTGTTTTCAACATAGTTTCCGTTATTGTCATTAAAAATAATTTAAGAAGGCTCAGTAAAAAGATGCTGCTATTAGTTCTTAAAAGTACATTAGGTTTGTAAATTAAAAATATTTTTATTTTACAAAAAAGCACCAAAAGCACTGTGAGAAATTGTTAAAAAGCACTGTAAATACCCGCTTTTTAAAAAAGGGTATTAACCAAAATTTCGCGTTTATGAAGAGGCAAAAAGCACCAAAAAATACCCGAAATGCACCAAAATACCATCACTGTAACATATTATTATATTATATATTATTGTTTATTATATTATATATTATTGGTAAATGGCAAACAGTGTGAGAAAAATATTTTTAAGATAAAATATATGAGATTTTAAATAAATTACGCGAAGAGAAAAATAGTTTGTGATTAGAGACAAAAACCGACCAAAATTTAATTGGTCCGACCATCCGACCAAATTAAATATTTTAAATTTTTTCCGACCAAATTTGGTCGGATCCGACCAAAACGGCAACACTGATGCTAATCCTAATGTAACATCAGAGCGCCCTCCTTCGATGGTATTGTGTAGCAGAATCATCGGGGAAGTAAAACAACAAATAAAATAGCTACCAAATACAAATTCAAAATTTAACGCATATGGTTTGACACTAGAGGCGCTGCAGTATTGAATAATTAAAAAAAAGTGTAATTATGCAGTGAAGTAATAATTAGTTGTAAACGAATGAAGCATTCCTCTATCTCTTCCTTCACCACCTGTCTTCACTAGCAATACCCTTCCCTACACGCAAAGAAAAGATATGGTTGTAAAATGGTTGAGAAAACAATATTATGTTCTCTGAAACAAATGTGTGGTCGTTGAAAACTAGTTATTGTTATTTTAAACATTAATTTCGTTACGATAAGCACAGTAATGTTTGAATTTAATAATTACATTATTATATTCATAGAAAGTGCGATATGGTTAGAGTTTAACAATATAGTTTTGTTAAAAATTTATGACTACAATGTAATTTGTATTATTGTGTAAAAATAATATGATGTAAATAACAATATAATGCTATCCAAAACCATACTATGTTAAGTTTTTAAAAAAATCTTTTTCGGAAACATCTTCTGTCAGTTCAGTGTTTCGTTTGTAAGCTATCGGTAGTGCACGCGTGGTGTTAAATAAATAAAAAAAAGTATAAACATATGTACATATGTACATATGTATGTATGTATATCTCTTTATATCTGTATTTCATGTACACACATATATGTATGTAAGTATACATTTCTATACATACATACATACATTTTCTTCAACAATATTAATTTATTTTTATTTCGGATTTACCGCACAGCTGTTTTAAACAAAAGATTTACCAATAAATATATGATTAAAAAACAAAACATTATTATTACATAAAATAGTACTATGGTCGTATTTAACAATATTATTATAATATTAGAGGATGGTATGGTAGTAAGTCTCAATTATAATTTAGTCACATCTAACAATAGTGTTGTCTTATTTACAATAATAAGATTAGGTATAAAAAGTTAATTGTTTTTGTAAATAATATTATTATTAACTCAGAAAATAGTATTATTTAAACTTTGCTTTTCCATTGACAATAATATGATTTGACTGCAACCATATAATTCAATCATAGTATGTTGCTGTTTGATTATGGTTACCTCAACCATATTTTTTCTTTGCGTGTAAATAACCTCCCCTATCACAATCCCTTCCCTGTCTATCAGATAAGTCTTTTATATAATCTGAGCTTAAACTATGTGTATACTCTAAAAATAGGTTTTAATTTAACTATAAACTATCATTTAACGAGAAAATCATCAAAGGTCAAATCATAAGAAACACTTCAAAGAAATTCAATATGTTTTTCTTTTTATGCTCTACACATAAAACCCCTTGCCGAGAATATTTGATTTAGCACTTTTTTTTCTTCTCTAAAACTATTCGTTGACAAGGTCTTTAGTAAAACACATTTCGCAGAATTCAAAAGATTTATTTACAACACCTTATAACACATAGGAAAAAAAATTTTTTAAAAATTCATATCACGTCGCCAGATTTCGTGCACTGAACAAATAATGTAATAAAATAAAAATTGATTGAATGAAATATAAAGAAAAAGGTCAATAATGTCTGCTATTATCACAATATTTTAAAGTTCACAGTCTGGCCAGTGCCATTAAGACAATTTTATAAAATATAAACTAATGAAAAATGAAGTTAAGTCGTATGGGAATAGTACAAGTACTTAAAACAAACAAACAAACAAACACAAACACACATACAATTCGTTTATAAAATAGGTTTTGGTAAAATGGAAAAAGAAAAGAAAAATGTGTTACTGTGATTCCTTACTATAGGAAAATTTTTATAAAAATTTACGGTTTTCTAAGCGACAGAATATGGTGGCATGAATATACGAGGGTGGTTGAATAAAGCAGCACAATATAGAAAAAATATATACAGAAAATAAATTAATTAAAATTTGATTTAACAAATAAAAATCATTTAAAATTGTTAAATTTTATCTAAATAAAGCACTCAAATATTTAATTCAATTGAAGCCATTACAATTTTAATTAAGCTAATGAAGATTCTATTCTATCAATTAAAAATTTACTTGAATCAATCAAAAATGTACTTGAATCACTTAAAAAATACTTAAATCAATTAATAACACCGTGCAACAATGAAAAATCCACAGGGTCTTTACAATATGGATGCGATAGTACTAGCAAGAGCTAGTAAAACCCTATACTCAGTTTGGCGAATTTTGTGACCAATTTTTTTCTATGGGCCTCCAATAATTTCGAAAATCAATGCGCCCTCAAAAAATGGTATCATCAGTTTTTGGCCAACAGATAATTCAGACTTAGTGATAGCGCTTAACTATATATGACAATAAAGGACTAAATATATCTTATTAGCATTTTATGCCAAAAAAAATATTGCGCCGCACACTGTCGTGAAGGCGGCCAAAAATGCCAAAAATTAGTTTTTAATTAAAACGAACAAATTAATTTGTTGCATGTGCAATATACTAATTAAGTAAAATAAAAAAGGAGTTTTTGAAAAACGATTTATTTTTTAAAGAACTTCGATGAATCAAAGTCAACAGTTTTAGGCTAGTATTCAACTATTTGAAAATATGGTACGGACACATGCAAACTTTAACAGGTTAATTAAATTTTTTTTAGGTATTGCACTAAAACTTCCAATAAAACATAAGGGGAATATTGTTATAATATGGCTACAATATATTATTTTTATATCTTGTTACTCATATGATATGATGTGCCCTTGCTTATAATCTAAAAAAGAAAGAAAAACATCTGTGAGTGAAAAAAGTACGAGTTAAGTGGCCTACAGAAAAAAAAATATATATAAAAAAAGTATATTTTTCATACTTTCACATATTTCTACAAGTAGATTTAAAATTTTTTCTATTCTTTTTTTGTTCCAAACATTATATCCAACACATATTTTTTCATATATTTTTCAAACTATTGTAGAATACTTTAATTGAATTCTTATGTTTTAAAAACATGTCAATAATATTGATATTTTTCATTATCAAAGACAACAACCATTTTTAAAGAAAATAATTTAGAGAATTCAAAAACAACAACTCAGAAGCATTTTCAAACAAAAACGTCCTAAATCTTCTTACTGAATTAGGGCATAAGTATATTAAAATTAGATTCTTTACACAGTTTCATTGAGTGACAATTATTTTTCTCTCTGTTATGGTAATTTTTTATTTCAGGATATATGGGAAGGACACGAATCCTTGGAAATTAGATGACAAAATTTTATATGTGATTATATGTTACCAATTAAAGCATGTGTTCCAAATTTCATTTCTTTGCGATGACGCCTTCTATTTTTGGCCGCTCGTTATATGAACTCACGACACTGTGCACCGCTAGAAATTAAAATAATTGAAAATAAATGGAAACATTTTGAAATATTTGCAGGGAATTTGACATCATCATATAAAATAATTTTATTGCATTGTTATTTAACACATTAAGTTTGTTTTATATGGCTAAGCAGCATAGCTATAACCGGGTGTTCTAAGACACCTCTGTTCGTTTTTTTTTTTTTTTGCTAACAATATTTGGCAAAGTTGTAGCTGCAGTAAAGCTGAATAACTTTTGTAAACTTATCAATACAATTTGAATGTGTGTCTTAACTAAACATGACAAGGTACGTACGATTCGTATATTTATTAGCAATTTGACTCATTACTTTGTCATCAACTGTTTGCTGGTATATTTTTAATCATTTTTAAACAAATTTATTCTGTTGAGGAAATTATATACATATATATTATTTGCAATGATTTATTTCGAAAATTTATATTTCATTTCTTGATAATTTGAAGAATATGGACTAAAATTCTACCGGTACATGGGGTATTCTTTTCACATTTTTCTTCGAATACAACAATTTTGTAATACTGCTCATAAGTCTAGGACTATTGCCCAAAAAGGTGCAGTGATCATTTTCAACGAGTTGCCAGAGATCTACAAAGAAACACGAAGCAGTTTTATAGTGTCCCCATTGGAAATCAAAAGATTTTGCACAAATTACACTGCACAAGCAAAAGAATAACTTTAAGCATTTGTTAAATATTCTCTAGGTATATACATACATAGATTATAAGAAAAGAAAAACAAATAAGCTTGTTTATATTTATGATTTTTATATATGTAACTACATTTAATGGTTTTTTGCATTTTTGTATAAATTTTTTTCCTTGCTTACTGGCCTATACATTGTATACGCAAAAGAAAATTTAAGTAAATATATTTTGGTTTTATGAAATATCCTTAAGCAAATACTCGACAACAAAGAAGTAGAAACAAATCGAAATAAGAAAAACAATAACAATAAATATACAAAAATATTGCCCATTTCCATTTTATAAATTTTAAATACGGTTTTCATTCCTTTATTTTCAGTTTCAGGGTTATTGAAACTTTACTGACTGTTTCTGTTTAAATGTTTGAAAAGTGTTTTTTTTTCTTATTTCCTTTGCGTTTATTTATTTATTTATGTATGTTGGTCTGGTTTTTATTTTCACTGGAAAATTTCTTAAATTCTGTTGTTTTGTTCAGTTGGTTGAAATTTGTATATAAAAAATTTAAAAGCTGTGCATTTTTTGGTAAGATTTGCCTTCAGCTCATACTGCTGTCATTGATTGGAGAATGTGTTGAAAAATCAACTTGGTATGGAGGATAACAAAGGATTGAATTATTTTTAAATGTTGAAAGATACACAAAATGAAACTTTTTTATATAAAATATTGGCTTAATCAAAAAAAAGGAAGCAAAAATTTCAAATAAAATAAAGACATTATCTAAAATAAATATAGATACTGCTGTATTTCTTATATTTTTTTTAATATATTTAAATTTTCTTAAAGAGAAGTAACATTCAGGCAATTAATATGTTTAGCAACATATGTACATAAGGATTGTGAGAAGAATGTAAATGGTTAGGTATAAAGTTATTAAGCTTAACGTTGGGTTAACTTTTAAGGCATCAGTGCAGCGCCTCTGAAGGTAAGTAGACGTAGGATATGTGTCTTACAGTACACTGCTACCAATATCGACTTTTTTAAATTACACAACACAAATAACTATAACTAAAATGTATAGACTGTATGAGCTACCATCATACGTATGAGTATAAAAATACTACGACTATTAATCAGCTACAAATGCGTATTTACACTAGAGATGGGCGCGTGTCGAATTTTTCAACACGACACGACACGACACGAACACGAATACCAAGACGCCCAACAAGTATGAAACACGATACTGCACAATACGCACGAAATATTATTGGCATGGTATTTGAAAATCTGCAAATTTAATTGATTTTTTTCAAGAGTCGCTTTTCAAAATATGGAACTAAGTTGGCAGCACAGCTAATACTATCGGTTTGCGTACAGAACTTTAAGCTTCAGTGGCCCATACAATATCAGCAAATATGTTGTGGGATTGATGATACAAAATATAAATTTAGTTCTCTACTGAAAATTCATTCATGCATATTTTACATCTAAAATCATTTCTTGTTTTTCGTGTAAATTTTGCTCAACACGAAACGACCCGAACACGCACGAAATCGGATTTATTGTCACGAACACTTCGTGTTAGGTCGTACGAGTTAGTGTCACGAAAAACACGACACGCACCCACCTCTAATTTACACACTTAAATAGAGTATTTTTTCCAAATAGCCACACATACAACACACATTTTCCATTCCGTTTTATATAAACAAATATGTATGCATACAGTGGCGAATGATGAATATATATCCCGAGTATCATGCGTATATATTTTTAGTCTGAGTAAATATACCCAGTCTGAGTATAAACATAGTCAGACTATAAGTATGAGGGAGAGTCAATGCACTTGACAAGCATGTGCATTTTTAATTTTAGCTGTAGAATATTCTAGTTTTTTGCATAAACTATTTACTTATGTTTACTTTTTTTGAGTACTCATTGTCATTATCCGGTTAGTACACGATGACAACTGTTGCTAGCGGCATTTGTAGTGGTGTAGTCGGTAGCCTGCTGTGGTGAATGTGTTGAATGCATTAGACGATATTGCACTTAAAACAATGCAATACATCTTTAGATGTTTTCATCAACCCGTATTTTCTGTCTTCAGTTTTAGCTTCTGTTAAATTATTTTTATTTCTTTTATTTTTCGTTGTTTTCCTCTTAAAATGAATTATTTTTCACTTTTTCCTCTTGTTTACACTATTGCTTGTTAGTGGAGGATTATTTTTAATGAAACTTTGTATTGACGCTGGAGATAAGTAAATTTGATTTGTTTGCGTAAAAGATATAAACGCGGTAAAAATAATGTCTTTCTATATATATGTATACTTATATATTTTAATTCAATATATTCATTCAATAACATTTTCAGAATTTTTTCTATAAATGTATGAAGTTTTTTTAAGCTTTTGTTCAAAGTATACAGGCAAGTTTTTTAAGCAAAAAGGAAATGCATCAGACTTGCACAACCAACAGCAAATAAATATTCTTCATATTAATACTTTAGACCAGCTATGTCCAAGCCATATGCACAATATGCAAACTTTTACGAAAGAGCTTTTGTGCTTTCACAACGACGTATAAGCAAATTAGTATCTCAAATGACTTGTCCTTGTCCTAGTTTACACTATGCAAGTCTTATTGCTAAGCCGATTAGTTTGTTAGGGGAGAGAGAGAGAGAGAGACGAGGGGAAAGAAACGTCCCTCAAACTAATCAGCTTAGCAATAAGACTTGCATAGTGTAAACAAGATATAACCTTGATTTGCTGCAAATTAAGACACATTTTTCAGTGCAGCACTGCGCGGCTGCTTTTATTACAAATGCAACTTTGGGTCATGAATTATTATTGGTGGACTTACAAATCAGAAAAATTGGGATTTAAGTACGAATAAAAATGGCTGATTTTATTTTTTGCTAAAAAGGAATAAAGTAATTTAAAAAAGGAAAGTTAGTTTTGACGTTTTTCTTTCGCTCAAATAATTATCTGTTATAATTAATACAGTATAACTGTGTTTGATATTATAATTAAACAAAAGTTTTGTTATAAAAATAAATAAACAACTCAAACGTCAAATTGACTTCGAAAATTCGATCTACAACTTTGCCTAAGAGAGTAAATCAAAATTTTGAACGGTTTGCAAGATATGTGCCTGAGAAAATTATCAGTTTTTTTTTTTAAAGTGACACCAAGGCCCCAAATCTTTGGGGGCCCATAAAAAAAGTGCATGAACTGGACTTAAAGCTGAGAGACATGGGTCTTTTTTTTCGGTGTTTTATCACGTAGTGGTGGCCGTATGTGGTTATATTTCCATGACTTAAAATATTACACAGAGTGTTATGTAGGATAGCCTTGTCAAATTGGATACCACAATTGGGAACACTCTTGAACAATAGATGATGTCAATTTTATTGTTTTCTTTTTATAAATGGAGATAATACTTTTTGTGCGTTTATTTATTAATTTTTTTTACAACTACTTATGTGCAAAAAATATTTATGAAACAATTTGGTCAAAATTTTAATTTATCTTAGCAGCTGCCTGATGACGCTTTCAAAAGTTTAAAGAAACTTACACACACAAAAAAGTGAAATTGCAAACCTTTTATTTTATGCTACAACCCCTTAATTTCTTTAAACTTTAAAGTTACACAAAATCAAAATACATAAATTTGCTACATACTTAAGTATTTATGTGTGTGTGTAAGATTTTTTACTGTTTTTTTTCACAAATTAAGTATTAAAGTAGACTGACTGGCCTGGCCTGGCCAACCAACAAATTTACAAAATTCAAAAACAACAAAAAAATATAAAGATTGGCCAGCAAAAAGACAAACAACAATACTTTTGTAACTTGAAACTGGATAGAAAGTGAAATTTTTATTTCAATTTCATTGAAAATATAATGCAACGACACAAACAACAACAGCGCAACTACCTGTTGAAATAAAAAAACCAGATTACGGAACAGACATTTATTTTTCTCTCCATGAATCAAAGAACAACAACAACAACAACAACAACAACAACAACAACAATAACAACAATAATACCTAAAACATCTTTGAACTGTTTCCAACCAGCCAGCAGCAACTTAAAGTTAAGAAAGACAACCTTAAACTTGATATTTCTTGCAAAATATTCAATTTTGTTTATCTCTTTATTTTAACAGCAACAAAAAACAAGTAAGAGTGCTATATTCGGCTGTGCCGAATCTTATATACCCTTTACCAACGTACGTACATATATATAGTATACAGACACGTACATACATATTTGTTTTGTGAAAAAATTTATAATTTTTTAAAGTTTCCATCTTTGGAGCTATAATTTTCATTTTTAAAATTTCATACACCAAACTTTTCTTTCAGAAGCATAAAATATATTCAATTTATAAAGAAAAAGAAAAAAATTTTTAGACCTATTTAATTTTACATAACACAAAAAGTGTAAGTTTTCCAACCCTGGAGTCATAATTTTGGATTTTTCTGATTATTGATACCAATCTAGTTCTTTAAAAACTACATAAAATATGTTAAGTGAAAAAAGCAAGAACGAAATAAGCAAAAACTTAGTTTCATTTAATTCCTTTAATATTAAAAAAAATCAGTTAAGTGCGACCTTGAATCGCGCACGAAAGGAAGGTTTTTTGCTTTTTTGAAGTTTTTTTCAGTTAAAACGATTTTTTCAGTTTTTTTTGCTTTTTTCTCGTTTTGGCGATTTTGTCTGTTTTTGGAGGTTTTTTTCATTTTGGCGATTTTTTTCTGTTGTTGGGCTTTTCTTCATTTTGGAGATTTTTCTCATTTTGACGATTTTTTCTGTTTTTTGGGTTTTTTCGCGATTTTTTTGGCGATTTTTTTGTTTTTTTTTCGTTTTGGTGATTTTTTTCATTTTGGCGATTTTTTTTCATTTTGGCAATTTATTTCTTTTTTTTATGTTTTTTTCGTTTTGGTGATTTTTTTCATTTTGGCGATTTTTTTTTCATTTTGGCGATTTTTTTCTGTTTTTAATTTTTTTTTTCGTTTTGGCGATTTTTTTTCTTTTTTTGGCGATTTTTTTTCATTTTGGCGATTTTTTTCTGTTTTTTAGGTTTTTTTTCGTTTTGGCGATATTTTTCATTTTGGCGATTTTTTTCATTTTAGCAATTTTTTCGTTTTTTTGCGATTTATTTTAGTCTTAGAAATTTTCTTTTAATTTAGTGCTTTTTTTCATTTTGGCGATTTTTTTCTGTTTTTTGGGGTTTTTTTCGTTTTGGCGATTTTTTTAATTTTGGCGATTTTTTTTCATTTTGGCGATTTTTTCTGTTTTTTAGGGTTTTTTTCGTTTTGGTGATTTTTTTCATTATGGCGATTTTCATTTTGGCGATTTTCTTTCATTTTGGCGATTTTTGTTTTCATTTTAGCAATTTTTCCGTTTGTTTTTGCGATTTATTTTAGTCCTAGAATTTTTTTTTAATTTGGTGCTTTTTTTCGTTTTGGCGATTTTTTCTTGTTTTTGGCGATTTTTTTCGGTTTGGCGATTTTTTTTTCATTTTGGCGATTTTTTTTCATTTTGGCGATTTTTTTCTGTTTTTAATTTTTTTTTTCGTTTTGGCGATTTTTTTTCTTTTTTTGGCGATTTTTTTTCATTTTGGCGATTTTTTCTGTTTTTTAGGTTTTTTTTCGTTTCGGCGATATTTTTCATTTTGGCGATTTTTTTCATTTTAGCAATTTTTTCGTTTTTTTGCGATTTATTTTAGTCTTAGAAATTTTCTTTTAATTTAGTGCTTTTTTCATTTTGGCGATTTTTTTCTGTTTTTTGGGGTTTTTTTCGTTTTGGCGATTTTTTTCATTTTGGCGATTTTTTATCATTTTGGCGATTTTTTTCTGTTTTTTAGGTTTTTTTTTCGTTTTGGTGATTTTTTTCATTTTGGCGATTTTTTTTTCATTTTGGCGATTTTCTTTCATTTTGGCGATTTTTGTTTTCATTTTGTTTTCCGTTTTTTTGCGATTTATTTTAGTCTTAGAAATTTTTTTTTTAATTTGGTGCTTTTTTTTCGTTTTGGCGATTTTTTTTCTGTTATTTAGGTTTTTTCTTTTTTTTGGCGATTTTTTTCATTTTGGCGATTTTTTTCTGTTTTTAAGGGGTTTTTTCGTTTTGGCGATTTTTTTTCATTTTGACGATTTTTTTCTGTTTTTTAGGGTTTTTTTTCGTTTTGGTGATATTTTCATTTTGGCGATTTTTTTTCATTTTGGCGATTTTTTTCTGTTTTTTAGGTTTTTTTTCGTTTTGGCGATTTTTTTCATTTTAGCAATTTTTCCGTTTTTTGCGATTTATTTTAGTTTTAAAATTTTTTTTTAATTTGGTGCTTTTTTTCGTTTTGGCGATTTTTTTTTCTGTTTTTGGCTTTTTTTCATTTTGGCGATTTTTTTGTTTTTTGGGGTTTTTTTCGTTTTGGCGATTTTTTTAATTTTGGCGATTTTTTTTTTCATTTTGGCGATTTTTTCTGTTTTTTAGGGTTTTTTTCGTTTTGGTGATTTTTTTCATTATGGCGATTTTCATTTTGGCGATTTTCTTTCATTTTGGCGATTTTTGTTTTCATTTTAGCAATTTTTCCGTTTGTTTTTGCGATTTATTTTAGTCTTAGAATTTTTTTTTAATTTGGTGCTTTTTTTCGTTTTGGCGATTTTTTCTTGTTTTTGGCGATTTTTTTCGGTTTGGCGATTTTATAATTTTTTATTTTTTCAGTTTTACCGTTTTTGAAAATTTCAAGAGTTTTGCTCTTACGGTTTCCAAGATACAGCAAATAGTCAAAATTACATAGTCAAAATTGCATTAACTGATGGAACACCCTTTAATTTAAATTTTTTTAAATTTTAGTGTTAAGTTTTGTAGTCTGAATAAAAATACACTAACCTTACACATTTCAAGTGTATATACATACATACATACATACAATTGTATGTATATTACATGGGATTTTAACATTTTTCGTTGCTCGTTTTGGAACACCCTTTAATTTCCAATTCTCATGTATTTGTTGTTGTAGCGGCCAAAGGTCTACATACTGTGTCCAAATTTCAGGTCTGTAGCTCTTACGGTTCTCGAGAAAATACTAATATAGTTTTAGACATAGTTAATTTTACATAACACAAAAAGTTAAAGTTTTCCAACCCTGGAAACGTCTTTTTAATTTTTTTGTATTTTTTTAATTTAAAATTCCAATTTTAGTCGTACTGAAGTGTAAAATATGTACATTTATTAAAAAAAAAAAAATTTGTTTTCGGGAGTTACTTTTATATGGCAAAATGAAGTTTAAGTTTTCCAGCTCTGCAATCGTCTGCCCGATTTTGCTGAATTTCAATACCAATCTATTTTGGAAAATTTCTGACACACCAGTCCAAGAACGAAGTCTCTAGCTCTTCTGGGAGCTTCGGAAAACCGATTTCACGTACAGACAGACGGACAGACGGACAGACGGACAGACGGACAGACGGACAGACGGACAGACGGACAGACGGACAGACGGACATCGCTTATTCGTCTTCCCTATGCATAAGGATCCAGAATATATATATTTTATGGATCGCTTATTGATATTATAGAAATTACAAACGGAATGACAAACCTATATATACCCTTTTACCATTTTTTTGGTAAAGGGTATAATAAACAAATTGAAAATCTTAACTTTTCATCTCTAGAGAGGCATAACGGTATTAAAATGTATGGTAAATTTTTGAAACACAGAAACACTAAAGGCAGAAGGAGGAGAGGAGGAGGAGGAGGAGCAGGAGATGAGAAATCTTAAAGCAAAATGAAAATATTTTTACATGAAAAAAGTTTGTTTTACAGTTGTCTGGAGGAGTGTGTGCATAAATAATTTTTTTGTGTTACACAGTACGAGTATGATTTTGCCAAAACCTTTGTACAACATCATTGATGCAGAAGCCTGTTTTTTTAAGAAGAAATATGTACATATATGACGATTTCACTAACTAACTTGCGTTCTTCCGTATGAATTCACATGAAATTGTAATTTTTTGTTGAACACTGACGCATTTACTCGTATGCTTCATTAACATCTCTTTGTCGGTCGAAAAGTTTTATAATATCCTGCTGGAAAGAACTCTAAGGAATTATTTCTATAATTGGTTTTATACTGTAGATAATTTTTCATAGAAAATGATTTTTTAAAACGAGTATCATTTTTAAAATATACGAGTAAATGCCTCAATTGAGCACAAGACTGCCAGACACTTTTGTTTCATTCATTCCCAAATCATAAGAAATATTTTCCCTAAAATTGCTTGTTTAAAGAAAAAGTCCGCACAAAATCCCAATTAGGGTTCGCACTGCCATTATAATTATAATCGTAAGCCCAATTAGAGTTCGCACTGTGATTATAATCGTAATCACGATTAATCGCACCTTTTTTTATAAAGCGAAGTAACACTCAGGCAATTAATGCTTACTATTACTAGGTGTTACCTTCTTTGGGAAAGGGATAGTGATAGGGAAGATAGGTGGTGAAGGAAGAGATAGAGGAAAGCTTCATTCTTTTACAACTCTGCTTATTGAAGCTGTGCTTAGTAGCCATTTTATTGGTTATTTTACTTCGCCGATGATTCTGCTACACAACGAAGGAGGGCGCTCTGATGTTACATTAGGATTAGTATCTGTTGAAGTCGGTATAGTTCAGTGACCAGTGACTATGCCTTCATCACTGGAACTTTCCTACAACAACTGATACAAAGGGACATTAATGCACATCAGAAAAATGCGTGGTGTTGTTATTTAATGACTGCTGGATACAGGGATCGAACCCAGGACCTTCGATTTTGTAGTCAACGTGCTAACTACTTCAGCCAACGCCACCCTTTAATCGTAATCACAGCGATTAATCGCACCTTTTAATCGTAATCATAATCGAAGCCATTAATCGCTCGATTACGATTAAAACTGTTAGCCTTTTTGAAGGAAAAAATTTATTTTAAAAGCCTTTACCAATGAACTATTTTCTAAGCTAACATTCATTTAAACTGTTTAATGGCCTGTTTCACAATAACGAAACGAAACTTTCGACTGAAAATTTATATTGAAAACAAAAACAAATTCTCATATTTTATTGTTGTTTTCAATATCAATTTTAAGTCGAAAGTTTCGTTACAGGTACTACATAAGACAACGTTTTACTGTTCTGCAAACCGCATAAAATATCTTTCGTAGTTCTTATAAATACAATTAGATTCTGTTCTATACTTAATTAAAGGTTTTGTGGCGAACTTGTTCTTAACTACTCGTATTCACTCATTTGATAGCCAAACAAAATCTTTTCCAATGAAATGAAAACAACGTTGATTTGCCAATTTTTTCGGTGACTTCTAAATGAGTTTGTGCTAGGGTTTGGGAAACGGGAATTCCCGGGCGGGAAATCCCGGGAAATGTCTGTCTAATATTCCCGGGAAATTTTTGAGATTTTCCCGGGAAAACGGGAAATTTAAAGTGCATGTTATTTCATAAATATATAGAATTTATAATCCAATATTACTTTAATATAAAAACTTATTATTTTTTTTATATATTACAAAAGTTCGTTTGAATGATTGTATAACTAAATTTACACGAACGTTGACACGTTTTCCATCGTCTGTTTAAACACTTACATATACCTTGTTCGAAGGAAATTTTTTAATCTTAAAATTTAAATTGAGTTTTTGTTTTAAATGTAACTGTAAGAAAGAAAGAATTCTTTCGACGCCGATAAACAAGCAGTAAAATGTCCATTTATTTTTAATATAAAATAAAAATGTGAGCTATTCAAATCTAGTCTGAAATTTCATAAAAATTCCATTAAATTGAGGTCATACCATATCTCCTAAAAAAAAGTGGAATAAATTGTATAAATATCAATGATTGCAATGATATAATCATTTCCTAAAGTAAATAATTCGATGCTAAGCGAACTTGAAGTGTAGTGAAAATTTTAAGCTGTAAGAACTCTGAGTTGACAAAACTTAAATTTATTACAAGTAGACGCTATTATGGAAACCCTGAAGAAAATATTTTAGGAGAAATAAAATGAAAAATTAAAGACACTTAGACATACTGTGGCTCATGGTATTCAAAATTCGGCGCAGCGCGGTATGATACTGTAACCTGCTTGTACTTAACGATAAGAAACCGCTTGGAACTTTTTCAAAAAGAATGAGAAACCAGCAAGGCAAATTCTTATTAAAATGAAGGTAGGTCTTATTAGAAAATTGTCTACTACTTGTGGTAACAGTCGTCAATTGGTTTTTATATGATCTTTTGCTGTGTAATAACTTTATTCCATTTGCTTAAATTCAATTAAAAATTCTTAAAAATTTGTTTTAGAACTGCTTTTTTATTAACTTTTATTTCAATAAAATGCTTACATTAATAAAACAATCGAAATTTCACCAACTTTCATTTAATAAATGTATTTAATTTAGAAAATTAGCTTTTCCCGGGAATCCCGGGAATTCCCGGGAACTTGATTTCTTAATTCCCGTTTCCCGGGAAGTGCAAAAGTCCGGGAAATCCCAAACCCTAGTTTGTGCTAATTTACACTATACAAGTCTTATTTCTAAGCTCATTAGTTTGTTAGGAGAGAGAGAGAGAGTCAAGGAGAAAAGAAACGTTTCTGTTCCCCTCGTCTCTCTCTCTCTCCTAACAAACTAATCAGCTTAGCAATAAAACTTGTATAGTGTAAATTAGGATTTTCCATATTTTAAATATGTAGGTGGGTTGATACTATAGATTTTCTTAGAGATACCTATAAATACATAAAGCTCATTTGCTGCAATGTCGTACTATCTCAAAAATTGCATTAGGATTGATAAACATATTTTTCACTTGGTTGGAGTCTTTAAAAAAATTATATAATGGAATCGATAAAAAAATACCAAATCAAATAAAATAGAAAATAAGAAAAATAAGACTTATGACCTGTTTCACAATAACGAAACGAAACTTTCGACTAAAAATTTATATTGAAAACAAACACAAATTCTCACTTTTTATTGTTGTTTTCAATATCAATTTTTAGTCGAAAGTTTCGTTTCGTTATTGTGAAACAGGCCATTAAACTGTTCTAACAAAATTTATGATACGAGTAATATATTTTCTTGCTTAGTCGCGATTATAGGTTAATCGCGGTTAATTGCATATTTTTTAGTCGTAATCGCGATTATGAAAATCTGCGATTATTTGCAAACGCTAACCCCAATGGTTTTTTAAGTAAACAATGAAAATCTTAGTAATTTGGGGTCAGCACCACAATTATGGCAGCTCTGCTTAAGTATACCTTGCACAGAAAATTTAGGATTCTCGCGACCATAGTAACGGCCTGTCCCACGATGTCACCAGAAATTGTTAGATCAACAAATTGTATTGCAAACAACAATAACATTAGAAAATTTGTTGTTGTTTGCAATACAAGTTGTCGATCGAACGAATTCTGGTGACATCATGGGACAGGCCGTAAGTCCTGATTCACACACATCAGGTTTACCTGATCAGTTTTTGTTAAATTTTTTTTTTTGAACCTGCATTTGCGTTCATACACACCATCAAGTCAACTCATCAAGTCTTATTAAATGGAGTATTACGAATGACAAAACAAAACCAAAAAGCAAACTTGACTGGTACGTTCAAGTCTGTACACCTTTCCATTCTCTTTTCCTCTCTCTTCTAAGAACTCAAGACTTGACGACTCAGACCTGACGTGTGTGAATCAGGACTAAGCTAAGTTTTCTTGTCTTCTTTCGAAAATCGCATTCATTAATAAAAAAAACATTTTCATTTTTGATATAAGAAGGAATTGCCTAATACTGAGGGCCTAATTATCTAATGCTAAGAACAAAACTGGACTAGTTCGCTGAGTGAATTCGTCTTGGTTATTGTCAGGGTTGTCAGATTTTTGGCAAATCGAATTTAAAAATCGCCAAAACTCACCTAAATGAATTTTATTTTTTTTTATACCACTTAATTGTGAATAAATTCAGAATTAATGGAATGATTTGAAATAAATTTGGCTTGTTTTATTTATAACATATGAAGGTATCACAATTAATAATAAAATATAAAATTTTCTTGTCTAGTTACCCGGCGCCTTCTGTATATTTTAAAAATTAATTTTTAAGGTATGTATATTGTCATAAATAAATAAGTAAATAAATAAATAAAATTTTCTTCAGTTTAAAATCTTAACGAGTCTTTTAAGAAACAAGCGATTTTCTAAATTTGTTTGAAAAAATTTATTTTTTGTATAAAACTTGCTGAATATCTCTGAAACTATAAGACTGTTAAAAAATTCATGAAAAAATAATTTAAAGGTCAATTCGTTTCCTAGCCTTCTGTGTAATTTTTTATTGAATCGAAGAACTGGTTCTCGATTTAATGCAATTTATGTGATACATCATCCTCTTTTTTCTTTACAACGGAAAATCTCAAAATACAGAGTCAATTCAAAAAAACTAATCTAATGGGATTGATACATAGTACTTAGTATATACAAATTGATTACGAAACCTTTGACCTTACATAATAATAAATTTATTTTTTTTGACCTGTGTTATTTGTTATTTTTATGTATTTTTACTTTGTTATTATTTGGATTTATTCACTCCATTGCTTATAACTTTGTAATTTTTCGATCGATTTTCTTCTGGTTGGTCTGAGGTCTTACGTAAAAATATTATCTTTACGTACATGAACAGAAACCAGACGTTTTTTTTTAACAATTTGTACTTTTCTGTCAGCATATAATCATTGTAAAATATGATTTTTTTGAAAATGTGCCTTATTTTCATCGATATATTTTGAACCGCTTTACCAATTAAATATCCGATTAAACATATTTATTTGTCGTCTCAATGCCTTTCATTTCAAAACCAAAAACCCAATCGGACAATTGTAGCTCAAGATATAATGGGTCAAGTAAAAAATGGTCGAAAAAATTCAAAAATTTCAATATCTTAAAAACTGGTCCATAAAAAAAGAATCATAAGGAAATCTATATCTCATCAAATGTACATGAAAAAAAATTTATTTTGTAAACTAGTGTAATCGTTTAAAAATGTCCAAAAGTAGAAATAAAATCGCCAAAAATTATTTCTTATAAATTTTTGTCATCCAAATTCAAAACGCATCAATTAGAAAAATTAATCTAAAAATCAAATTATTTTAATTTCTTGCAGACCAGTTTTGGTACAACTTATTTAGTTTAAACTACTCCTTCAACAAGTTGTTTTCCTGAATTATAAAAATTTTGAGGTTCAATTTTGTTAACAAAAAAATAGCCAGAAAAATCGCCCTGTCGCCAAACTAAATATTTTGATGCCAAACAAATTAAAAAATCGCAACGTTTGGCGAGAAATCGCCATATCTGACAGCACTGGTTGTTACCTACTTTAGAAAAGGGATAGGGATAGAGAAGGCAGGCGGTAAAGGAAGAGATTGGGTGATTTTCAATTCTTATTTTTAGACTATTTTTTATGGAGCCATGATACGTGCTCGATGTCTTGTCACAAGTTAATGGAGTTGTGTTCACACAAATCACTAAGTCAATATACCCAACGGTGCCAACTTTCAATGATCTCCACTCCTTATACTTTTTGCAGAAAAAGTTGTGAGGCCACACAGAGAAAACAGTGCCTACCAAATACCTCATAAAATAGAACAAAATTAATAAGAAATCTCTATGGTTTTCAATAAGGAAATCTTATTAATTTCATATAGAAAACCTTTTTGAAAAAATCAAGAAGAAATCTTGTAGTTTTTATGAGGTTATCTTATTGATTTTTTCAATAAAAAATAACAATAAATTGCGTCTTCATTCTCTGTACTTATGTATTTTCATTTAAATTCTATACCATATACATATGTATGCATGTATATAGTATATTGTAGATGTTATTTATTTATACATGCATGCATACATACATACACATTAGGTTATATTCTTAACTAACTTACTCACCAAGTATTGAACCAGCAAGCTTCTGACTGATAGACAAGGACTCTACCCAATATGCTAACAAGCAGCCTAAATAACCATTGAAATTATTGTGCAAACATTCTTATACAAAAATTAAAAAGATCATGAAAAAATTGTTTCTATGTCTATTTATAGAAACGAAATAACAAGACACCACATAAAATCAAGAAGATTTCCTTATTAAAAAAATCAATAAGATGCTTTACACATACTCATATAGGAACCTACTAAAATCAAGAAGAAACCCGTTTAAAAAAAATCAAGAAGGCAACCTAATAAAATCAATAAGAAATCCCTAAAGTTTACAATTTATAAGAAAACCTAATAGAACCAAGAAGTTTTTCTCTATGGATTGTTTTTTTGGTGTCAAAAAACCGGAAATTGAGTAAAAAAAGTTGTGAATAATAAGATTTCTTCTTGATTTTATGTGGTTTTCTTCTTGATAAAATTAATAAGATTTACCACATAAAAACAATAATGAATCTCTATGAAAAAATCTTTGCTTCTTTCTGCTGGGATACTCCTTAGCCTAAAAACGTTTCATAGAGAAAATCTTATTGATTCTATGAGGCAGTTTTTTTTTTCTGTGCATCCCACTGTGAAATATATCAACAATAAATACATCGTATAGCCAGCTGGATCCGAAATTATCTCGTAGGTTAAAGCTTTTATTACTGGTGTATAATTTTGTTGAATAGAAAGAATGGGGTCTGATATCTTCATTAGATGGGCTTTGATCTCCAGCTGAATACGTGCACCCTTCTCGGGAATAAAAGGCGAACATAAAAATTTCCCGTGAACAAAAAAATGGTGAACAAAATTAGAAAATATTATACACAACAGCAAAGCAAACATTGGCAATTTAAGGGAAAGGAAACAATTTTGAAGTGAAATTTTATTCCCGATAAGGGTGATTAAGTCAAAATTTGTCTCCATTTTGCTTTACAAAACTTTTATCAAGCTTAATGCGAACTTCATTCATATTTAACACAGCAAAGTTTATCAACAAACAAGTATTAATTTGATGCTCCTAAAAGTATGTTATGCTCATATCATAACTTTCAATATAAATTGGGTGGTGGAAAAAGTCATTGCGAATTCTGCTTTAAAATGCAATAGATGCTGCACTGTAAAGCGGCATAGCCACACATCAAACTGACACGTCAAATTTGTGCATGTGTTAGTAAAATTACCTATCACAGCAACATTTCATTTCAAATTTGTTTTAAAAAGGTACGAACTTTTTTTTGCGACAACTTTTTTCCGCATTGTGATATTTTTTAAGTAAAATGTCGTACAGCGCATTTTTTTCTGTTCTATTACTATACTGTTTACATTTTATTTGCCATAAGGTAGGCAAGCTGCGATAAGTTTTACTAAATTCAAAATAAAATGTTTTCATCAATTCATATTTTACACTGATATCGCTGCTAAAATTAAACAAAAATTGCATTTTTACTTACGTGCACACATATCGTGTGCACGTAAATTGTTTTGATTTTCATCAAACTAACATCAAACCCTACTTGTGAGTTTTTCTTTACTAGCACTATCAAGGAAAAGCAGAGTTTGACGCATCAGCTTGATGTGTGGCCATGCCGCAAATTAAAATTTTTAAACGCGCTAATAATCGCAAATTATTATTTTACTTATTAAGTAAAATATTTTTTTTATTAAAAATACATTGAAATTGATTACTGAAGGGTTTAGCTGGATCCTATGCGCATTTCACTGTTGCTAATGCAGAGCATCAGGGAACCTTTAAACAAATTTCTTGGAACAACTAGAGTTATTATGTTATAAACTTTAACTTTTTATTCCTTATTTTTGAGGTTGGATTAATTTTTTTTTCACTTTTATTTTTTAGTGCCAATTTTATATTTTGTAGTGTACGTATACTTATGTACAACACTATAGTAATTTAAGAACCTTATTATACATTGTTTATTTCTACTTTAACTTCGTTAAAAAACTTTATGTTTGGCCTGCAAAAAAAATTAGTTTAAGGTCACTAACTGATAAAATATTATCTACACTATGGGAAATAAATTTTTTGTAGAATATTTTAGTATATAAGCGCTGACACTTTTGTCAATAAAATTTATAATTCATTTGACTATCAAAATATATTGTTTGGCTTTTTATCAAAAAGGACATTTTGATGCTCGATCAAATACGGCAGGAGTGCTCAGCAAATAGTCAAGGCCAGTCAATACCTTAGGTTCCACTACAATTTATAGGGACGTGGTCACTTCAAATTTGGCAAATGTTAGTGTCCGCCCCCCTCCCCTTTTCTCAACATAGCATCACTTTCAGAGCTCAAGGTATAAGCCTAGTTTTATCAAAATCGTTTAGGTAGAAGCATGTGAAATATAATATTAATCCTTAATGGGCATGGCCCCGCCCACTTCTTTAAGCACAAAATTATGTCATTCTAAAAGGTGAAACTCTTTGCCCAGTTTCATGGGAATCATATCAATAAAAGGACATATAATTTATTACTAAACTTAGAAGGGCGTGGTTTCGCCCACTATTTTTAACACAAGATTCAAACTCAAAGTGCTTGCCAAGTTTCAAAAAAGTCGATAAAGTAGAACAGCTTGATAAATAAGAAAAAAGTTTAACAGGCGTAAGCCCGCCCACTTTAATACAAAATTTAAAAACTTTGTAAAACCTCGGGATGTTTGCCAAATTTGTAAAAAACCAATGAAATAAAAGCACTTGAAATAATATATTAAATTTTAATGGCCGAAGTGCCACCGACTATTTTGAAGGCTAGACTGTGTCTTTCTTTAGGTTTAGGATGTGTGTCTAGTTTTTTCAAAAGCTCTCAAATAGAAACACGTGATATATGTATAATATTAAGTTTTAATGGGCGTGACTGCGCTAATTTTATCAACTTCTAGGTTGTGTCGTTGCGGAAGTCTAATGTGTTTGCAATCGGATAAGTAAGATATTATAAAATCAAAGAAAAAAATAAGTAAGGCGTGTCCCCGCCCACATTTTTTTAACAATGGGGCCAAATGGCAGCTATACCCTCAAAGACAAGAAACACATTTTTAAAATCGGCTAAAAAGGTATCGAATAATGATGTAACAAACAAAAAATAAAAATAAAACAGAAGAGAGGTGTCGTAGGACACCCGGTTATAGCTATGCTGCTTGGCTATATAAAACAAACTTAATAAGTTAAATAACAATGCAATAAAATTATGTTATATCATGATGTCGAATTCGCAGCAAATATTTTAAAACGTTTCCATGTATTTCCCATTATTTTCCCACGATTAAATTAATATATTGCTGGTGGCCGGAGGCGGCTGTTAGCCAGCTTACAGCCGATTGGCTATGTTCTCTGGTTTGTGCTCATGGGAAAAAATAATATACAAACAATTTGAGCAATTCTTATCATTGCTTTGATTTCGTTTTTGTTTCACTCACTTCAAAGAACGACACAAAACAAAATCAAACAATGCGTTTCGTTTATTTTCGTACTCCGGGGAGTACGATTTTCATCATCTTGTGAGTAAGGACTGTATTTGTTGATATCTTTTGTAAGTTTATATAAGTTTTTATGTGAGTAACCCTGTGTAATATAGGACAACCAATATAATTATTTAATTTTTCTCGGTGCGAGAACTTCTCACAAGTTACAGAAACGGGGTACTGGTTTTACGTAACAAGAAATCAAAACAAAAAGAAATTTATAACTGTAATAGTGTCGATTATTTTTGTTACGAAAATCACGTCCTAGCTTCTGGGTCGTGACATAAATAGCATAGCTATAAAAAATACTGACGTATTGATAACCTGCTACTTTTTCAGAAGTCGTTTAAAAAGGATACTAAGCTGACCGTCTTAAAATTTTTATAGTGGAAATGAATATATGTGACCTTCTCCAAGAAAAGGGACCCAGTGTGTGAAAATGAAGTTTTGAGAAAAACGCATTTAAAAAATAAAATTTTAATGTTTTTCTCATTTTTATCGATTTTGACACACTAGGTCCCTTTTCTCGGAGAAGGTCACATATATTACAAATCAATAAGAATTCCTCAATATTTTTGTTTTATAAATTCACTAGAGAACTGTTTTTAATTGATTTGTGAAGATTTTAATTAAAGTTAAAATCTACGGTTGTTGCTGTTGTTCATCTTAAACTGTGTAACCCAAAGATGGCAAATGATGGCCGGCCACTTAGTGAAAGTGTTTTTATTTACGACCATATCGCATCTACTCATTTCTTATAAGTATATGTATTTTGGTTGACTGCGACTGTGACGCTTTAAAGCTTATAAAATGTTGTTTAACAATATTTTTAACAAATCCATTAAATATTTTTTTCACGAAGTTAAGATTTTTTTTCACAAATCTAAAAAAAAATTGTTTTTCTTTTTTTTATGAAATGGGAACTGGGAACTTTTTCCCAAAGCCCCTCTAATCAATGAAATGTATTTCCTTTCATTTTTATTTTAATAAACATAGAAGCATTTTAGTTGTTAATTTGAATTGTTTCTCTCTCTTTTAGTATTTTTTTTATTAAGCTTTTACATATTTTCTTGAAATTTTCTTTTACAGTTTCACGTCTCGTTTGAACTTCACCGCCATTAAATATCAATTTGGTAAATATTTTTAAATCTTGTATCTCATTGTATGGCTTTTACTTTCATTGAAAAAAAATAACGAATATTCGAAAGATTCGAGTATTACACAATCTTAGTTTTATTTTATACAACTTTTTTTTGCTTTCTTTTAATCCCCAAGAAAGACGAAAAAAGGTAAAATAACAGCAATCATCAAATGAATTGGAACCTAAAGAGGTTTTTATCTCTTTGTTTTTTGTTTTTTAATGAAATAATCTTAATGCCCCACTTAAATGAACAGAAACAGTTTCATAAGCAATGCGATGGTGCTTTTTTTTTTGGGTGGAGATTTAAAATAAAAGTAAGCGATTTGAAACACCTGCCGAAGAATCAAAGTTTAGAGTTCAACAAAATTTTATGCGTGACTGCATTAAAAGGCAAAAAAAAATCATACCTATTGTAACAAAATGTTTTTTTTTCATTAGTTTTGCAGCACCTGTCAACTGGCTTGAAAGCTGTTTTTTGTCTTATGGATAGAAGTATTTAAGTGAGCGCAGAGCTTAAGTTTAATATAAAGGGTGTTTTTTTAGAGGTATAGAACTTCGAATTGAAATAAAACACAAGAAAATCGTTTTAATGTCCATCAATTTGGCTTTATTGGAAGGATAATTTTATGCCATTAATGTTTAAATAAGACTTGCGGCATGTGGCCGCCGCGGCTGGCTCGAATAAAGCAATAACGCCACGAATGTTGGCTTCCAAGTCCCCTAACGTTTCTGGTTTGTTGGCGTAGACGAGCGACTTCACATATCCCCAAAGAAAATAATCCAATGGTGTCAAATCACACGATCTTGGTGGCCAATTGACAGGTCCATTCCGCGAAATTATGCGCTCATCGAATGTTTCCTTCAATAAATCGATTGTGACGTGCGCTGTGTGGCATGTAGCGCCGTCTTGTTGGAACCACAACTCATCCACATTCAAAATCTTCAAAATCTTCCATAAAGTTGATGGACAAAGCTCCAATTGCTGTGCACGGTGGCGAATCGATTCATTCGGGTCCTCTTCAACACTTTGCTCTACAGCGGCAATTGTTTCTTCGGTGCGCACTGTTCGACGTCTCTGCGGATGCGTATTATCACATAGAGTAAACGTAGTGCGAAAACGATCCATGGTTAACCGAATTAATTGCTCTGATGGACGATTATGTCGACCATAAAATGGACGGAGCTTGCGGTAAACTTCGCGAACTGAACCATTATTTTCGAAATAAATTTGCACGATTTGCAAGCGTTGTTCTTTTGTCAACCTGTTCATGATGAAATGGCAAACCAAACTAAATATTAATCACTTGACAGCTGACAAAATGGCCGCCAGTTAAAAAAGTGATGCCAACTTAAAGTTCTATACCTCAATAAAAAACACGCTTTACTATGTCTTTAATAAAAATTGTAATTTAAATAACAAATATTTTAAATTTTAAGCACCTCATATACATCCAGAAAAGATGTGATATCTTCCAAACAGCTGGACTAATTTTCTTGAAGCATAGCTAAGAACACTCTCGATCAAATCACCTTTCAAACAAAAGAAACAAAATTAAAATCGGCCCAGCCGTTTGGTCTGTTGGTGAACTCGTACAGACACACAGACACACACTACAAACTTATAACAACCCTTTTTTTTTGCTCCGGGGTTAAGAAGTATAAACGGTAATTTAATGACTACGTCAGCAATTAAAATACCAATTCTCGTATTCCATTTCGCTAAATGGTTAATGCTAAAAAGATGCTATTAACAGCTGATCTGATAGATATGGCTGCTGATGGCGCAAAAACTTCCGCAGTTCCAGCCTAAATTAGCTATTCTTGGCTTCTTTTCTAAAAGAATTAATGAAAAATAATATTTTCATTTCAATTCAATTTCAATTATTCAAACTTCTGAACCTGAAAGCATTGATAAGAAAATATTTTTCTTGAATTAAACATGCATAATAGTTTAAGTAAAGGCAAGTAAGCGTAATAAAGTTTATTTATGTCATTGGAAAAAGTTTTAAAATTCTTCTTATACAACAAGCAATTGAAATTTCAACGAAAGGTTTTTATAGCTATGCTATTTATGTCGCAATACAGGAGCATGGACGTGATTTTCGTAACACAAATAGTTGACACTATAACAGTTATAAATCTTTTTTTGTTTTGATTTCTTTGTACTTAAAAGCAGAGTACGAAAATAAACTTCCTTGAAGTAAGTGAAATCAAAACAAAACAAAACCAATGAAAACGATTGCTCAATTTATTTTTGTATTGTTTTTGCACATGAGCACAAATTAGAGGACTCAGCCGATGGCATGTAAGCCGGCTAACAGCCGCCGCCGTTCAGAAACATTACATTAATTTAATCGTACGCCGCTAGAAAATAAAATACACTCAAGTACTGTTTTGTGCGGATTGAAATTTATGCAATTTTTAAATTAACGATTTTTTTTTAAGAATTTTAAGAGATTTTGAAATTTTAGAAATCGCAAAGTTTAATGAAAAATTATTGTGCAAGAAAAGCAACAATTGAAGCCCCTAAAAACTATTTGATGTCGTCCCCTATTTTTGAAATAAATTTTAGTGACTAAGAAAAAAAGAAGAGAGGTGTCTTAGGACACCCTCTTATAGCTATGCTTCTTAGATATATAAAACAAGCTTAATGCAATAAAATTATATTATATAATGATGTCAAATTCGCCGCAAATATTTCAACATGTTTCCATTTATTTGCCATTATTTACTTTTCCAGCGGCGCATGATTATATTCATGTATTGTTTGTGGCCGATGGAGGTTGTTAGCCGGCTTACAGCCTATCGGCTGTGTTCTCTGGTTTGTGCTCATGTGCAAACAGAAATTAAGCCTCGCTCTCATTTTTTCGCGCTCTGCTTTTAACTACAAATAAATCAAAGCAAAAATAAATTTATAACTGTAATAGTATCGATTTTGTTTTGTCCTAACTGCTGTATCGCGCGATAAATAGCATAGCTGTAAAAAACAGTATTGTGTGAATTTTAATCAACAAAGATCAACAATAGTCGTTCATATTGTTTTTAGTTTGTTTTTCTTTTATTTAATGAATAGAAATAATAGAACAAAATTAATGCAAATGTTTTTGCACTCTGTTGTAAGTTTCGTATTCAAGTTTGCAATTCCAAGTTTGTGGTGCTTAGTCCTAGTTAACACTATGCAAGTCTTATTGCTATGCTGAGGGAGAGGGGGACGAGGGGAACACCAACGGTTATTTTCCCCTCGTCTTTCTCTCCTAACAAACTAATAAGACTTGCAAAGTGTAAACTAGGACTTAGTAACTGAGCCCGAAAACAGGACATGTCGCAGAATACAAATTCTTTAGCAAAAGCATCTTTTCCGAATTGCTTGTGAAAAAAAACTGCTGTAGAAAATCTAATTTTTTTCTCTTTTATTTATATTTCTTCCCTATTTGACTGCCGCTACGAGCGCTGGTCAAATGTCAATCAACTGTTTGCTTCAAAGCTTTCCAACAAATAATAAC
This sequence comes from Tachina lurida, assembly GCA_944452675.1. Lineage (NCBI taxonomy): Eukaryota > Metazoa > Arthropoda > Insecta > Diptera > Tachinidae > Tachina > Tachina lurida. The sequence goes on along the minus strand of OX101752.1, from coordinate 168,813,550 downwards.
TAACAACTTGTTAGCTGAAAATTTTCTGCACTTGGTAAATCCCCGTAAAAGGCTTCTTCTTTTCTACAAAATCTTTTATTCGCTTATGTTTTTTATTTATTTTTTATTAAATTTTTCCCTCATTGTTGAAGTCGTTGTTGTGTCTCTGCTGTCTTTATGCAATTCACACGGTCAAACTTTCACTGAAATAGTGATATTTTTACTTTTTATTTATTTTATTTTCCAGTTGTCTGTGGCCATTGAGTAAGAAATATGATGGTGGGGTGAGTGTAATAAAGAAAATTTATGTACTTGAATATGCACATAAACCTTTTTTTATTGTTTAAAACTTAAGTAGTGCCACTCAAAACTATGCACACACACACACACACACACATACATATACATGCAAATACATATTATTATATACGCTTTTCCATAGTCCTAAAAAGCGACAAAATTTATTAAAACAAAATCATAGAAAATAAATGTTTATTTTTGTCTTCTTAACAATACGGAGTGGAGTTATGACTCGTTTCTTTTTTTTTATCATTATTATTATTAATATATTTTTTTCATTGTGAAGAGTCACTGAATGTGGTCAATGAACCTCAATCTGATTGTATGAATTGGTATTATTTACATACAACTTTAAGCCTTTCTGGTAGTTATGCTGGAATAAACATATGGAAAAAGTTTTCAAGTAGTCTTTAGCCACACAAGAAAACATACGACACCACAACGGACACTTCGATGAGGGAAATGTAAAACAGAGATGATCTAACAAACTGCTGGGGGTGAACTAGTCGTGATCACCAGGGACAGGGGTTTCATGCAAATGCATGTTTTTTCCCTTAACCCTGATAATTGCAAGAACGAAATATATTTGCGAAACAATGACTTTGCGTAAAAATGGCATCGATTTGTTAGTGCATATTTTTGCATATTTTGCTGAAAATGCATATTTTTGCATAACTTGGTCACAAATGCATATTTTTGTCTTATATTTTGGTATAAATGCATTGTTTAAAATATGACAGAATTTTGTTAACAAGTAACTTTTCAAAGAATATTGTTGTTGAAAAATTATAAATGCAAAAATGTTTTTTTTTTTTGACAAATTTATGCGCTCGTGTTGTTTTAGAATTGAGGAGCATCTGAAGAGTAACACAGAAGCAAATTTATTACACTAAAACACTGTGCAATACAGGGTGTTTACAGTAATTTAACGAAAGAAAAACTAAACGCTCAGAATGTGGAAGCAGATTTCTTGCGTCTTTAGGACTTTTCCGGACGCCTATTTTCCTCAAGATGACAGATGACAAAAAAAATCAGCAAATAGTGCGGGAAAAAGACGATGTAAAAAAAATTTAAGCCAAATCAAAAAAAAAAAAAATAAGAGAAGAGAGCTTGTGATTTGTTTTTCTTTTCTTGTTGTTTATTTTGATGTTCGTAAATAGCCGACAAACTTCTCATTACCAGCAAGAACTTCTTACACTGGCTTGTAGCTTCGCAGCTTGTATTTTGATGTGTAAACATCTATACGATAGGGAGTAAAAATCTTCTTCACAATACAATCACAAATTTTGAGTAAGATGTTATCAAATCGGTGTGAGCGAATTTTAAAGCATACCTTCAGGAGCAATTATTAATTAATTTTAATAGAAATTGCTTGTGAAGTGTAATAGTGTTGCCAGTTGGGATAATTTGGTTAAAAAGTTGAAAAATATAAAATAAATAAAATATATATGAACTTTTAAATAAAATAACGTTTTAAATGTCAAACATTTGTTTAAAAGATATGTATATAGCAGTCCTTATAAAGAATTTATAATATTATATTATACATATCTTCATTACGTACTGTTGCCTTACACTGAAGCTGGTGCACGACAATTGGGTAACAATCTCCATTTCATGCCAATTATTATGGATGGAGATTTTAATAAAAATTTTGCAAACCCACAGTCGCAAGCATTATCAAAATTTTTATTTGACTTTTTTCACTTGCATATGAGCAATTCTCCACAAACCCCCAAAACTAATAATTCCACTACTATACATGCAGTTTTCCATACACTAGAGTAAACAATTTATATATCTTATTTTAGTTACCAAAAGCCAATATTTGAAAAAAAAATCATTGCTAGATGCTTACACATCTCCCCTGTGATCGGACTCACATTGCTTTTTTTTCAAATTACAACTTTTCAAATAACTTTTATGTTAAATGATCAACTTAATAATGTTGAATTACAATTTTAGTCATATTGATATATATTTACCCCCATATTCATAAAATTTAAAATCAGTTTGAAATGTATTTTATTTAAAATTTTTCATAAAATTTAAAACGAGTTTGAAATGTATTTTATTTCAAATTTTTCATACAAAATTCCCTAAAATAGCTCCTGAATTGTTGCTGGCTTATCGACGTACACTTTTTCTTTCAAATAACCTCAAAGAGAGAACTCCAACGGTATCAAATCACATGATCTTGGCGGCCAATTGACATCGCCACCACGTGAGATAACACGCCCATTGAATTTGTCGCGCAAAAGAGCCATTGTTGCATTAGCTGTGTGGCAAGTGGCACCGTCCTGTTGAAACCACATATCGTACACATCCATATCTTCCAATTCGGGCCATAAAAAGTTCGTTATCATCTCACGATAGCGAAAACCATTCACAGTAACTGCCTGACCGGCCTCATTTTGAAAAAAAAGTACGACCCAATGAGGTCGGTAGCCCATAAACCGCACCAAACAGTCAGTCTATGTGTGTGCCTAATTTCGACTTAAATGTACATAAATGTTGAATCAACATGAAATAAAGTTGTATCAAATGGAACACTTTTCCATGAAAATTACTGTAAATCATGTTAGATTAACATGAAACACATATGATACAAAATCATTGCCGAAAATGGTTAAATTAGCCTCGTTTACATAGATTTTAAGCTTAAATTTTACTATGTGTATCATTAATAAAAAACTATCCCTAAAAAGAAACCGTAATCTAATAGTTGAGCCATCTTTTTAAATTGATTTTTATAAATTTTGTGTTTAAAACCATATTTTTAGTGATTAAATTTTATTTACACTCGCTCATGAGTGAGTGTGCTAACGAAAAATGAAAACTGATTCATGATATCCCATCCCTTACATAGACAAATAGACAAGTATTTATAATGTTTAGTGCAGCCTGGAGCTGGCTGCACAACTGTAAGTAAGCTATAAAGATGAATGTAATTTGAGGCAAGATGTTTTACAAAGAGATTTATTTACATTTTTATTATCTGTCATTGGAATAATGTAAGTCCATCCAGATGATGACAATGCAATCAAAACATGCTCTAGGCGGAAGTTGCTTTCTTTAAATTATTTATTGAATATTGTTTTTTTATCCGACCTCACTACACAAGGAGAGGTGTTGTGTTATCAGACTATGTATGTATGTATGTTTGTACGTGCATTCATTTACGGCACTATATGAACCGAGCACGTGGGCCGATTTTTATGACTCTTAAGTTCTTAATCCCAGGATTGTCGCTAAAGATATGCCAGTGGACAAAATATAATATGGCGGCCAACATTTTGCAAAAAAAATAAAAAGTCGGCGAGCTTTATGTGAGATAAGGCTTTTACGGCCTTATCTCACCGTAGTCTAAGCATCGGGTGTAGGAAAGACGCTTATCATCGCCCCCATGCACCTTTTTAGAATGAGCCCTGTGTCCATTGCTCAAGGCACATGTGTTGCAATCTTCGATCATAGTTATTATCCCTGTACTACGTCGGGCACCTTACTGAGGTACTCAGAGCAATCTAAACTTTTTTTGCCGTAACGACTTTGTCAAAACAGTACTATCTGTTGTATGGCAACAGCACCTATAATAGTATCTGGTTGACCGCGTCACACCAACCACTAGCATTGATTTAACACTAGAAAGCCAATACTATTCTCCTAGCGATTTTGGTGGCAACCAACAACCACCACGTACGATTCTCCAAGTTCTCACGCCGCGAGTGTAGTTGCTTACACTCACATTGAGGTCTCCAAGTGAATAGTTCAACCATTGCCAGCACAGCTCGACCACTCATCAGAGTTTAGACGCATGCCTGTGCCGCCAAATATACAGTGCCTACTCCACACTGTTCAAAAGCATCCCTTTAACTTCGTGGGGTAGAACGAACTCGACCTTTTATCAAGTGATCTTGACGACCGCTACATGCACCCAAACTCCTATAGAAGCCTTACTATCGGTCAACCGGCACCCGTGCTACTAGTGACAAGCATCTGGTGATACCTCAAAGTTCCACCATTAAGGCTTTACTTCTATCGTCGTTTGAACTCAGGGAAGTTCCAGGTGACGCTGCACCTGGTTGACATAAACAGACCTGTTTTCCTTTTATAAATATGTACATATCCTTTGCTCTGTTGCCAGAGATCGGGTAGTAACACATAAGTTCTATGGGTAAACCTCTAAAGGTATGTCAATGGAAAAAGTTAATTTACCCAACTGGCGCCCTGGGCTTGCCACACCCGTATTCAAAAATAGACTCCCCTGGAGTGGTTTCATTTGACAGGTATTGGAAAATTATCTTTAAAACTCTCTTCTCATTTCTCATTTCGAAAGACCATTTGTGAATTTTAGCGATTTAAAGTTGATCGCAGTCGCTTTATTTGTTTTTTTAAGGTTCCATACACCAAAGGTGAAAAGGAACCCTATTGTTTTCGCTACGCTGTCCGTCTGGGCGTCTGTCCGGCTGTCCATCCATCTGTCCGTCCAAAAAACAAAAAATACATGAGAGTTAAAAATTAAAGGGTGTTCCAAGACGAGCAACGAAAAATTTTAAAATCCCATGTAATATACATACAATTATATCTATATACACTTGAAATTTGTAAGGTTAGTTTATTTTTATACAGACTATAACACTAAAATTTAAAAAAATTTAAATTAAAGGGTGTTCATCAGTTAATGCAATTTTGACCATGTAATTTTGACAACTTGCTGTATCTTGGAAACCATAAAAGCAAAACTCTTGAAATTTTCAAAAACGGTAAAACTAAAAAATCAAAAAACTATAAAATCGCCAAAACGAAAAAAATTGCCAAAATTAAAAAAACCTCTTAATACAGAAAAAATCGCCAAAATGAAAAAAAACGCCAAAATGAAAAAATACTCAAAAACAGAAAAAAAATCTCCAAAATGAAAAAAATCGCCAAAATGAAAAAAAACCCCAAAAACAGAAAAAATCGCTAAAACGAGAAAAAAGCGACAAAACTGAAAAAATGCTCAAAACCAAATGTACAGAACCCTTCGTGCGTGAGTCAAAGTCGCACTGTATTTATGAATTTATTTAATTTGTACGTGTTCAATTTGGTGAGAAGGGCAATATTAAATTATAAGATGTCTAATATAAAGTGAAATAACTTTCATATTGACACGACACTTGACATATTACGAAGTTTTATGAAAAACTCCTGAGACTAATATCAATATCATTGTACTTTAGCAAAAAGAATGAGATTTTCATTAAGACGAAAACGATGGAACAAGAAAAATCAGCGACTTTTGTCCAACTAGATTATGAAAATATCGCACTGTGCGAAACTATGCTCTTAACATTCAATTTGTAATTAAAACCTCAAAAAATTACACTAAAATTTTTTTGTGCATCCAATTGACAGACAAACCCAAATAAGAACGGCAAGTGTTGTTGTAAGAACTGGGGGTTATTATGTAATCCGAATCGAACGGAAATGTGTTCGAATTGCAATGTTAATAACATACAAATTCGAACAGTTTTCGTTTCGAATCGAATTACATAATAACCAACCTGGTTAAAACAGAGTTACAAAAAAAAAAACTAAGACCCCCCAGAAGAGGAGTATTTGAGGAAAAAAGCTGGCCATTACTTTTTTTTAGTTTAAATTGCTTGTGAAAAGTTATTGAGTGCCCTTAGATCAATTAAATCTGACAGAAATATGTCTTAGGCTGCTAAAGCTTTTAAATAAGCAAAATAAAACGAAGGGGATAAAAGTTCCCCTCAGAGGAAATAACAATGTGTGTAATTTTTTAAGTTATGGAAATAAAAGATAAAAGACCAAATAAAAAAAGACCCGTGTCTACCAGTTTTGCCCCCCCCCCTCCCAAAGTATACCCTTTTTTGAGGGGCTCCCAAACATTTGGGGCCTCGGTGTCATTCTTGCATTTTCTCAGGCTCATATCTTACAAACCGTTTAAAATTTTGATTTACTCTCTGAGGCAAAGTTGTAGCTCTTGTCATAGAAAACAGAACTTGTGAACATAAAAAATCAAAAAACTTCATCTTAAAGATAAAAATCGCAAAAAAAATCTAAAAAAAGATCCTATTTTTGTACCTTTTTTTCCCTGTTCAGGTCCATAGGTAGCAAACCGTTCAAAATTCAAGGAAACCATCAACTACAAAAATATACCTAAGATTTTACTAAAGAACTATTTAAAACATATGAACTTCCTAGGAATGATTCTTAACACCGTTCAGGTAGCGCTTAGTAAAATATTTCCAAACAAATGAAATTAAAAAATTTTTGGAAAATTTTTTACTTTTGCGACTACCTGCACGGTGTTAATAATCATTCCTATGAAGTTTGTATGTTCTAAAAAGTTGTTTATTGACATCTTAGCTAAATTTTTTGTAGATTTTTTCCTTGAATTTTGAACGGTTTTGAACGGTTTTTACCCTGGACTTGACAGGGGAAAAAAGTAAAAAAAATCGAATTTTTTAAAATGTTTTGCGAGTTTTATTTATTTTATATTTTCACAATTAATATTCTTTATGACAGTACCTACAACTTTCCGTCAGAGAGTAAATGAAAATGCCAAACGGTTTGCAAGATATGAGCCTGCGAAAATGCAAAAGTTACACCAAGGCCCCAAATCTTTGGGGGCCCATAAAAAAGTGCTTGACTTGGGGCAAAACTGGGAGACACGGGTCTTTTTTTGGTTTTTTTATCACCTTGTGGTATCCGTATATGGTTATATGTATTTTCCTACCTCTGAAAAATCAAGTTTTTTTTCTTAAGTTTTCTCATACTTTTGTTCAGCAAATGCAATTTTTAACGTCGGCAAAAGTTCAAACCCTTAAACGTGGCCCCAGGACACCGTAATATGCCATTTTCTCACCCGCCTCCTTTTGGTGGGGGGTGACGAAAATTATATTGTCAAAAAGAATGTAAATATTAAAAAAAATTACTACTTATGCCTTAATATCATACAAATTAAAATTTTGAGATCTTATGGGCAGGGGGAAGAACCCCTCCCCTGGAACACTCCTGTCTAAAAAAAACATGTTTTCTTGCTAATTTAATTTTTAATCTAATGCATTTTTCTAGCTTCAATTGGTCAATTCAACGAACGAACGGCTTTTGTAGTCGTTCTAAAGATGAAGTGCCAAGTACAGCTTCCTTCCAGCCATGTAGCAGCCATGTTTAAAAATTAGTCCTTTTTTCTTTGTGCTGGGTACCAATATATTTTGAAATCTTTTTTAAACTCTTTAAATACTGCTTGACTGCTAACATATCACCATCTCCATGACATTTTGAAATTTCGCTCAATTTTCTAACTAAAACTTGCAAATTCTCTTTTACTTATGCCGGCCATATACTTTACAGGCTCACTGCAGAAGTCTGGCACTGTACAGTGCGTTTGTGTAATGTATGGGGATGGTTGCGCTATTTACGCAGTGAACTGAGTAAATATCAAAACGATTTTGATACTTGCTCAAGTTTGATAACTGTACAATGAACTTGTAAAGTGTATGTTGCAAACGGTCAGTTATCTCGTGATTTTTTAAGAGTTTATAATGAGAAATGAGTGCAGAAAAAATATTCTGGACAGAGTTCCGAGAATTACACAAGGAGTCGACTCCATTTTGGCGCATTAAAATAAAAACTGCATAGTTTACTTGCATAGTGTGTGTCACAAGTTTAGTTTACGCAGTACGAGACTTGAGCACTGAACTTGTACTGTGTATGGCCGGCATCTCAGTTCTTAAGATTTCTTTAAGCTAATGCTTGCCTTTTTTGACCAGCTTTTTGGCTCAAATACTGCTCTGTGAGACCTGGCCATTCAACTTTTGAGTTACAAAAAAAAACTTTGGTTGCTCTTGCTTAGGTTTGCCTGTTAGTGGCATCCGTAAGCTCTTATTTCAGCATTTGTGGTATTTATTTAATTTTGCATGAATGAATATATAAAAATAAATACAAAAACGTTAAAGTTAGCAAATGTTTGCTGAATGAAAAGTTGTATATACTTTGTAATTAATTTTAAATATGTGTATAATTTGTACGTTGACAGGTTTTGTTTCGCGGGTGAACTTGTACAGTGAAAAGTGACTTCATGCAGGTTAAACCAGTTGCATATTTGAATTTGTAATAATCAGTCTCAGTCATTCAGAAAGTTAAATTTTTAAGCACATTGATGCAATTCAAAGTGTTTTATCTCTTGTGTAAAATTACACGTAAATGTGAAAATTAATTTTCACTTTATATTTCAATGAATATTTCAAATGGGGGCAATTATTAATGCAAATGATCTACAAGAAGTTGGTTTAAAACAAATTTATTGAGAATTTTATTTGAGTAGCTTTTTCCAGCTTATTTGTTTAATATTAAAATTTCATAATAATTTTTATTATAATAATGATAATATGTAGTAATGTTAATAGCAATAATATTTTTTGCGAGAAACAAGGAACTTAAGCTGGGAGTTTGTGTATATATGTTAATAAAATATATGCTGTATAAACATCCCTGCCGGAAATGCAAATAGTGACATTGTGGTGATTTACTAGTGACATTGTCAGTAGTACTACTGACCAGGTGTACCCCAGCCAATGTAATCATCTATTGACATTTAACATTAGGTTGTCATTGAAAATCTACCAGTAGACTCAAGCACTACTGACTAAGTAGTTCTTTAGGGACCATATGGAGGAGACATTGTCACCAAAGATTCACTAGTAAATTTTAAGGGCTCTAGTCTAGTCTACTGATATGGAGTACCCCAGCCAATGTAATTAATTGCCTATTGGCATATAAAATTCGGTTGTCATTGAAAATCTATCAGTAGAGTTTAGCACTATTGACGCGTAGTGATCCTAATCTACAATTTTATAAGGATTGGGGCAACAAAGGTAAATACATACATATGTACATACATACGTACATATGTATGTATGTATGTATAATATTATTTTAAATTGAACAAATAATTTTTAAATTATTTAAACCCAAATTGTAGCTTAAAAAATATTCATCCGTATTGCGTATGTCGGGTCGAATATTCGTCTATGAGAATTTTGTCCTAGATTAAGCAAAACTTGTACACGTTTCCTTTAATCTTGAACAAAATAAGTCGTAAACGAATATTCGACTCGGCATACGCAATACATGTGGACTAATTCAGTTTAAGAAATATCAGTTCAATTGAGAAAAGTATCAATTGAAATTAAAATTTGAAATTTAATCAGAAATAATTTCTTAATCAGGCTTGAGTTCAGGAATTTCAATTCTTATTGAATGAAATATTTTTATTAATTAATGTGAGTATCTAAAGAAGAGCAGAAAAATTAAACTAGACTTTATTAGCTGGGGGAAATACCGATACTTTTCTGTGCAGCCACGCACTTCATCAGCACCCATGTTTATCTACTGGGGTAGAGATTATTATTAACATCAGCTATTTAACTTAAATTTCTATGAAATGGAATATGAGAATTGATTGTGTATACAATTATTGATTTACCTTTGGCAAACACATTTGTAAGTACCACTATTCATTTTCTGTTTTTCCATATTCTATTTAGGTTAGCACGAAGTTATATCACTCTACCTATGTATGTTTAACTATTCTTACTTATCTTTTACGATCATCACATTAATTATTTTTACTTATTCGATGCACCATTTGAAATTTTTTAATAAAATTTCTAAAATTCCATTGGAAATTTTGAGAATATCGTTGATAATGTCACCAGAATGGAACTGTCATCTCTAACGTATGGGTATCGCATAAAATGAAAGTTATCGACATTTTTACTAGTGCAATTGACGCTAGAGAAAAAAGTGTTAACATAGATACATACATATGGCATTTACTTCAATAGTGTCACAACTCCAAAAAACAGTTTTACAGAAAATGCGTTTTAAGTTTTCAATTTGCTTATAACTCAATGAAGGCATAAACAATTATTCTTCTCCCAGGAGGTGCTAGTACGAGCAGCTTAAATAAAATTTTTACGCAAGATAATATATCGCATTATTAACTCAAAAAACCAATTTTATGAGTTATGACACTATTGAAGTAAATGAGCGATATGTTTATAGGCTGACTAGAGGGATGTAAATATTTTCCTTCGCATGTATTGGCTTTCGTTATGACATGAAATTATGAACATTGGATTTGATGTTATTTTTACAATTTACGCCCTTTTGTTTTTCAGTTAAAGATATTTCAGATGCCAGATTTCCGGTAGATATAATTTAAAACAACATTGTGCGAGTAATAAGCTTTCTTAAATATATTTCTTCTTGTTGGTTTTTTTTTTTCTTATTTAAATGAATAACTTTTACTTTCAAGGCAAGTAAAAGTTTTTTTGCACACTTGCGCTTGTTTCTTTTCTTCGTTTTTTTTTTGGAGAAAAAAGTGTACGAAATTTAACTTGAACAAAAATCAAGATTTTTATTTTATGTAACTGACGGCAGTATGGGAGCTTCATTTAAATGCATATTTGGTAACAGGCACATTTTTTTATTTTTATCTCTTTTTTTTTTGCTTATTTCTTGGAAAAGAATCATGATAACCAAGAAAGTATGTAGGTAATACGAGGGTAACTATTTAAATTTTTTTCTTATGCTACAGCATAACATTGGGTATTTAATATGCCCAGTTCATACTTGAAAATTGTAAACTATCAGATTAATCGCTTTCCGTTTCCTTTTGTAGATAAAGTGCAAAATTTATTTAAATTTTTCTTAAGAAAGAAACAAATTTTGCCTTCGTTTAAACTTGTTGGGCCAACAAATTATGTTTTTATAAAAAATTTAATTCAATTGTACATTTAGATATGGTAAAATTGAGCTTTCATTACAAAAATAGGTTTCTGCAAATTGATATATGATGAATCAAAACAATTCACCTTAGAAAACAGCTAGTTGTTCCGTTCTACTACGTGTTTGTCAGAATATTTACAACGAACTTTGGTGTTATTTGTTCATTAATAATTATCACATGTAATTTGGCTTAAAAAGCGATACGGACCTTAAACCTGTTCAAATCATAAATATAGAAACAAATGAAGTTCGAACAATAATAATTAAGCTTAACTTAATTGAATGTGATAATTCTAACTTATAGTCTTAGATTATAACAAGTGATTAATAAAAACGATTTACCTGTTATTTATTTATTGTATGTAGAAATCAAATTAGTGCAAAAATGTTTACCTGCAAGTAGAAAAGAAAAATTTATTTAAAATTGGCGTTTCAATTTATAGTTTTCATAATTTAGTGTTAGAGCTAAGATTTTTAATAAATTTCATTGTAATCGTGAAAAGTGTCAGCTAATCCGCCAAGTATTATTAAATTTAACAACTATTTTTATTTTCGAAAAAATTATCAGAATACAAAGATTACACACATTTTTTTTAAATTAATTTTAATCAAAATTCAATTTCCATTACGAGTACCTGTTCTTAGAAGGCATTTTAAGTTGCCTCTCGAGCTTAAGTTAGAGTTTAGAGCTTTGGTGGTGATTTACAATAAAATTTGTGTAATTAATTATGTATTTAATTTTTGGGAGTTTTCTTTTGAAAGTTCACCTTTTATTTCCTACAAAGGGAATTACTTTTGGGTTTATAATCGTGTGAGTTTCGAAAACTCACAATATAAATATGTCCGTAATTATGAGAGTGGTCTAAGTCATACATACTTTTGGTTCGAAATATTTAATAAATATTAAAAAATTTAAAAAAAAAAATATTTACATTTTTTTTTAAATTATTTTGATGTGAAAAATTAACCATGTAGAGCCCCATTTAATTTTTTATGAGGAAAATGGTCGATTTTTAGGCCATTTAATTTTTTGTATTAAAACTGGACTTTGTAAGGCCCATTAAATTTTTCTATATAAAAAAATTAATTATGTATAGCTAATTTATTTTTTTTTTGAGTGTGAAAAATTTTACGATATACACCTATCCCCCGATTTACACGATAGATACGCTCCTGAGAAAGTCGTGTAAATCGAAACTTTAAATTTTTGTATAAAAAATCGTGTAAATCGAAAATAAAGTCAGAATCGCGTAAAAAATTGATTTTACTCAAAACACATAAAAATAAACCTTAAACAAAATAAATGCTATTCATAAAAACAAAAACAAAATTAATGTAATTCATAATATATTCAAAAATATTCAATAAAACACATAAAAAATCGTGTAAATCGAGGTATTTTATAAATCTCTCAATTTACACGAAAACCAAAATAATCGTGTAAAAAAAGTATAGTGTAAATCGAGGGATAAGTGCATATGTCCCATTTAGTTTTTTATAAATTTTTATTTTATTTTACCCAAGTGTAATCCACTCAATGTTCCAAAACAGATAATACATAACTTAATGCTTGTACTCACTCTCGTAATATTCGTTAGACTTTTGAGGAAATGCAAACCTGATATAATGAGTTGTTCTTGTCTTTTAAAAATGTTCATAAAATCCACTAGACCTAGAGTCTAATAGTCGCTTTCGATAACGAGCTGATTCGACCCAATTTTTCAGTTTGAGATTATGGCATTCGCTATCGAGCTATGTTATAATATAGTACGATATCGAATGCCATAATTTCAAACTGAAAAAACGTAGTCGATTACAGCCCAGAGTTGAATTTTCTCAAAAGTCGAATAATTCTGTGGCAAAAAGAAAAAAGTGCTTAAGTTGAGATAAGCTGATTTTGAGTTAATCGTACCTCTGTAATCAGCATATTTCAAAGTACCCCTGGGCAAAATCTTAATTAATTTGAACAATTTTCCAAGAAGTTATAGCACAATGACTTGCGGCTTATCTTTTTTAGAATTCTAAGCTCATTTGGAATAATAGCTTAATTTAAGGTTATACTTTGGTATATATCAACTTGAATGTATTACTTACAGTTTGTAGAACGATGTTTGCTTTAAAAAAAATTAAGGTTAACATAGAATTTCCCAATTTAACTGTACAAAAAATAAATTTCTGAAAATCGACTTGAACGCTTAAAAGTGCTCTCCTGCAAAACAGTGAAATGTGACTTAAGCACTTTTTCCTTATTGCCAAGGAATAATTTAGCATATTCACTTTAACAAAAAGGGAAAACAAGTGGCAAAGCAGTCGAAAAAGTGGCAATTTGCCACTTTAGTCGGTCAAACGGTCACGCTGACTGTGAGGGAGGAACAAAAATATGTTTTGTTCGAATTTAATACTTTGTTCGAATTTAATACTTTTTGGAACTAACGTTTCATCGACTCTTACGAAACTTTTTACAAATTTTAGAAAAAATTCCCCAAATAGATTAAATACCCTAACATAGAAAAAATCGGCGAAAAAAAACAAACAAACTTCTCATGACCGAAAAACCAGTAAATCCAAAATGTGTCAAAAAAGGTAAAAAAGGTACTTTTTGAAAAAAGTACTGTTACGCTGTTCTGCAAAAAAAAATTTTTTTAAATCAAAATATGTGTAGTATATTGATTAAAGCCCTAAACTCAAATCCCTGTTCAGTTTTCACCTAGATTTTTTTTAATGGGCGTGGCCAATATTAACCCAGAAACAAGGCGGGCACGTTAACTTATTCCTGTATAAGTGCATACATATTTGTTCGGTTTTAATAAATTAAACACTGAAAGATGCTAAATAAAATCATCTTTTAGTCCAGTTTATACAGTTTTTTTTTCGATTTTCAACGCTTTCGGAGTTATTCGGAAATAAGTGGCGAAATAAAATATTTTTAATGCAAAATTGATTTTTTTATTTGTTTTCAAAAACAAAAAAGCTAGGTATGCTGTAAATAAAATAAGCTAGAAGTAAAGAAAATCTGTGCAAAAATATTGATTTTATTTAAAGCAGGTATCAGACTTTGCCAGTCACACTTGCATCTTGTGGTTCAATTGCAAAGCCATATCAAATAAAGGAGCTATTATTTTTTTGTTCCTGGAACTAAATTAAATATAGTAATAATATAAATAAACATATGTATCCAATGGCTAGGAAAGCAGTGTTGCTACATAATGGAAATCAATATCTGCCCGTACCACTAGCTCATGCAGTAACTATGAAGGAGAGCTATGGCAATAAAAAATTCTTGTTAAATAGAACTCAGTACGGTTGTTATTTAAGGAATATATGTGCCGATTTAAAGGAAATGACAATGGGGGGGGGCTTAAAAAATATTGTTGTTGTTTTATGAATTGGTCCTTCAGATCATATGCGATTCGGGGAAGCAAGAGCATTGCAAATGAAAAAGTATATTTCCACATGTAAGTGAGACCAAGATTTAGTCCCCAAATATGAGAAAACTATAAAGAATTCTTAAAACATAAGCTGGTCAATAAAGAAAGAAGAGCATGGGAAGCTTTCGAAATGTACGTCACAATTTTGTTGGAAATATAAGGAAAGCAATTTACAAAGATCTGCTAGAATAACTTCTTCTTTCATCTCTCATCAAATTCGATTACGTACTCACCTTAAGAATTAATTTTGGGTTTGTGCTGGATGACTGACTTTGCAGCTAGCTTTTAGTCAGTCTAAGAAAAGTTAACTATAACTTAACTATTTTTGTAGTCAACCACAGATTCTCCGACAGGGTAGCTACAACACACTTGTGTGCTTAATTGTGTAGCTTGTTTGTTGTATTGTTGTCAGCCGACAAACTGCTGCTGGCTGGTAGGCAGTGTACCAGTCTTGCAGTCCGAGCATCGCAGGTTCAAATCCTGAAGCTAAGTCAAAGTATTGCGTATTTTGTTTTAACTAAAACTTATCAAGTGAAAGCATTTTGTTTGTTTTTTAACTAAAACTAAAACTTTTTAAATAAATTGTGTGTTAAATGATCAATGAAATAATGTTAATATAAAATTTAATTCAAGATGGTACATATTAGGGTGTATCTTAAGAATATTCAAAGTTGTTGTGGCTGCAGGGTTAAGCATGTTGACTACAACGGTATGAGTTCCGAGTTCAAATCTTGTCCGCTGAAGCCAATTTATATACAAAAATTTTTCTGATTAATTATTATTATTATTATTTAACTTACGACACGTAAGTTAAATAATTAATAAAATACAATTACAACATTAAATTAAATTCATGTTGTTCCAACTTGAAATAACTTTGATTCAACACGATTTTTCATTTTGATTTTAACAGTACGTAAATGTTAAATCAACGTGAAAGAAAGTTATTTCAGAAGGAAAAAATTTCTTTGACAATTACTACAAATCATATTAGATTAACATGCAACACATACATATGAAGCAAAATCATTGCCGAAAAGGATTAGATTTACCTTGTTTAAGTAGATTTTAAGTTGAAAATTTTCGCTGTGTAGCTTATGTTAAAATATCAGTATTTTATTTAAATGAAAAAATCTCAAAAACTAGACCTGATGGAATCAATCTGTAAACGATCTGAATTCAGTTCACTAAAGTCCCTCAAATCATACCATGATGATGCAGAAGCGTGTTATTAAGTAATTTCTTGCAAAAATACTATTATAACAAGGACTTTTTTGAAAAAGTATTTTTCATAGGAAATTTTTATTTCTTTTTGTTCAAAAATTTTTTTACAAAAAAACTAACAAAGAAATAATTAATCGGTTTCATTTTATAGACATACATATGTATGTACATTATAATTCAATTATATTTAATTTGAACGTTTTCACTTTTATTTACACACTGTTACATTTTTAAAACAATTCAACTTTTTCAATTAACCTACATCGTTATTTTAATTATTAATCTCACAAATGAAAGAAGCAAAAAAATAATAATAATAATAAATGCTTAAAGAACTTTTAATTTTGTTTATTCATCTATAGGTTTGGTTAAAATGTAATTGTAACATTAAACATGGTTGTTTTGAATTAAATTGTTTTAAAAAGTAAAATATAAAAGCAGCTTGCAATGCAAGCCAAACAAGTAAAATAAATCTGGCCAAAAACATACAACTTTCGCTAAAACAATAAACGTGTCTTACGTATGGTTTGCATAGATGAGTGACTGAATCACACCGAACAACTAAATAACTGACTGAGTAACTGTTTGTGCGTCCATCAATCCGGTTATTTTGTCTGTCTGTCTGTCTGTCTGTTTGTCTTTTCGTCACATACACTTTACCAAATACATTTTACTGTTTCGGCATCTTGTTTATGTCCAAAAAGGGCTCATAATATAAATACGCTATTATTATACTGGTTCTTATTTTAAGTCAACTTAAAAATTACAAAGATAAAAGTGTAAAACAAGAGCTGATGAAAAAGAAAAGTCAAATGAATTTCTTACTTGTATAAAGTATATTCATTATTTACACTTAAAAAAATTGAGGAAAATTAAATTCGATTTTTCAATTACAGTTTTTTAAACACGTTATAAAATATTGGCAGAAGAAAGTATTAGTAACAACTTAGTAACAAAAGAAATTATTATATATCACTCACTCAACGACTGCTAATGGAACTCTCTACACATGCTAAATTTTTGTAACTACACAATATTGCAGCAAGAAAACTGGAAGGAACGCGCCTATTATAACTAAACCTGAGCGGATAAAACATTTAAAAAAAATTAAAATAGCATCATTGGTATTAACAAAAAAATTGTATACGCAAATATCTAAACAATAAAAAAAAGAAGAATGGTGTCTTAGGGCATCAGGTTATAGCTATGCTGCTTAGCTATATAAAACAAACTTAATGTGTTAAATAACAATGCAATAAAATTATATTATATGCTGATGTCAAATTCTCTGCCAATATTTCAAATTGTTTCCATTTAATTCTCATTATTTTCTTTTCCAGCGGAGCACGATTAAATTAAAGTATTGTTTGGGGCCGGCGGCGGCTGTTAGCCGGCTTACAGCGGATCGGCTATGTTATCTGCTTTGTGCTCATGTGCAAAAACAAAATAAAAACAAATTGAACAATTGTTCTCATTGTTTTTGTTTCACTCACTTCAAAGAACGAAAGAAAACAAAATCAAGCGATTTGTTTCAATTATTTTCGTACACTGCTTTTAAGTACAAAGAAATCAAAAGAAAAATAAATTTACAACTGTAATAGTATCGATAATTTGTGTTACAAAAATCACGTCATAACTCCTGCATCGCGCAGTAAATAGCATAGCTATAAAAACAAAAAATTGTCCAACCCTTAAATAATATATTTAAAAAACTAAAACTTACTGATATTTAAAAAACTATTTATTTAACAAAAAAAAAAAAAAAAAATCAAGAACTAGTTTTAGCTAGTTACTTTTATATAACAAAAAGATTAAAAAAATCTCTGAATATGTTGGATGAAATAAGAAGAAAATTTTTCTCCATTTTACACATTTAACTGAAAAAAATAATAATACAAATACCAAATTAAAAATTTAGTTTAATCAATTAAACTATTAATTAAAAATTAAATCAACTAATAACATTTTCAATGAAACTAAAAATGATATTGAGTCAATTAAAGTTTTACTTCAAAATTTAATTAACTAAAAATTAAATTAATTAACGCAATTAAAATTTTAACAGATTCTTAATTTATTATTATTTTTTATATTTGTGTGTATACTGGACGCTTTTAACCATTACATTATGCCGCTGCCACAGACCAATCAATGTGTGTCAGAGATCTGCATGATTACGAATCAAACGGCATAATTTTGCTTTTTTTCAAAATGAATCTTTATTTAGCTCTTAACATAAAAAAATTAAAGTTGTTAATGCATGATTCATATTTACAATAGTATTGTTAATAAATGCATGACATTGCTGGCAAGTTCTGTTTATGCATATGATTCACAAACGCAGTGAATCAGTATGATTGTTTTGAATGCTTTTTTAAAACCATTATTTTTTATTATTTCTGAATTCATTGTGTTAAATTTTCTTAAAACACTTTTCAAAATTTCTTAAAATTTATTTTCAAAATATATAAAAACATATACGCACTCTTTTATTAACTTAAAGACTTCATCTGGCCAACGTGCTTTTGTGAGTTTGATTATTATACAAAGCAATCAAACAACAGTAAGAAGTTTTTTTTACTTTTACAAACAGTACCTAAAAACCAGAGTTAGTTAATGACAGTCAGTTGGTAGAGAGTTAACAGTGCAATCAACATCAGTGGTATATAATGATGTTAAAAAACAAAACAAAAGCATTGTAAATGTGAGTGATAAGCAAAAGTGAATTAACTCATACAGTTCTCTAAGTTCGGGACTTAGCTCAAAAAACTTAAGACTATAACTTTAGCTAAGGAATTTCTTTAAGTGCACTTCACATATCGCTGTGTTCATACATTATCAAGCAAGCAATTTCTTTTTACATACCGACACTTAAGCCATATAAATTGTACATACATATAGATATGTATGTACATGCATACATAAATATCAGAGAGCAGCAATGAGTTAGTGAAAATGTGAGTAGAGTTGATTCATGACTTGTAATTTCTTGTACTTATGCGCACTGATACTTAATGTAATGTTGTCTATGAATCATATTCACTCGAAAGTTTGAAGTTCGCATCGAACTCATTCTTAGCAACATTTATGACGTTGTTGATTTCGACTCTCCAATGCCTGTGGACGATTCACAATGCGAACTTCGCAAACGAAGTTACTCTGTTGCTTTTTTTTTTGTTTGTTTTTTTGCACGAATTAAAAACAACGCTATTTACTTACCACTATTGTAGGCTACTCAAAAACTGTTTAATGACTAAACTTTTAAATAAACATACATACAGTGGTATAAGTATTTTCCTGAAATTAGAAATCAAACTGAGGTGATTTATAAATCATTGTGAGTATGCGTAAATCAGAGCAGTTGAGTTTAAATAATGACTGCTCACTTACATATATTTAAAATTTCATGAGTGAGTATTAATAGCGAAAAACGCTTCATTGCCGATCACTGATACATATCTTTCAAATCGTTCTTTTCAAGCATCAATTCTCATACCGCCGCCATCAGCGTCGTCATGCTGAATCTTCATCAGCAAGAGCGTCATTTACATTTATGAGAGTGACTTCAAATTCGTTCACATTTTTATTATTGGCACCGGCTGCAAACATGTAATCAGAAATTTCATATAAAGTGAAATTTTTTTTACTCGTATTTAATTTCATGAATTTCAGTTTTAATAGAAAAATTTCATCACTGATTTTATTTTTCTTTATATGTATATACATATATAATATTTTTGTAATATCTCTATATTTTTTTTCCTTTTTCATACTATTTATAATAATAACAATAATAATAATAATAATGATAAAAATGAAAGAAGCTGATATTAATTAAGTTTAATTTTAATTGAACAAATATATTGACACAAGACCAGGCACACACATGTAAATAATGTATACAATGTTAATTTTTAATTATTTTGATGGCTAACACTAACCCAACAGACACATAATGAATGAACCGCATAAAAATATCGAGCCACAACGGCCAAAAAAAAAGCTTAAACGACATATTTTTTAACTTCGTTTTTTTACGAAAATCGATTACCTACGATCGTGAATAATCAATTTTCATAAAAAATAGAGGTCGAAAATTGTGTCGCTTAAGCTTTTTTGGCGGTTATGGGACAATGTGTTGATCTGTCAGACTATTTTAAGAAATAATTCTTTTTTATAAAAATTTTTACTTCACTTTTAAAGTTTGTAATTTTTCAAATTTATAGCAAAATTTTATTTTCGTCTTTTTAAAGTGCCCTGGAGACGATTAAATAAACCCGTCAATCAGTGCATATGAGAAGTACAATTAAACATGTCAATTCTAAAGTAACCCTACGCTTTTATTAAATCAATGTTGCCGTAGTGCAATTTTTTAAAAAGTTATATTATCGGCATTTTACTTTGTGAATGTCCAAGTCAATTATTGTTTTTATTACTAAAATATTGTGGGTGAAATTGTTTTTAATTTGAAGTTCTTATCGCCAACGAATTTAACGTTCTTCACATTTTCCTCCATTTTCGCCACAAAAAATTAAATAATAAAAAATCTTAAAACTAATTTTTTCTAATTTTTTTTTTAAATAAATTTAAAGAAATAAATTTATTTAAATCATTTAAATAAATAGTTTAAATAAATCTGCTAATTGTTCAATACATCATGTAATTTATTTTAATTTATTTTCCTATCAGAGAACATCAATGAGTATTTAAAAAGTGAGTAGAGTTGAATCATGACTTATAATTTTTTGTACTGACTCATACTTAATGTAATGTTGTCTACAGGGTGACCGATGAAATTTTTGAAAAAGTGGTACCAAATAGGGGATTTATAAAGAAAAGTGGCAACATTAAAAAAAAAACAAGAAAACTGTACTAAACTTTTTATTTTTAATGTATTTTTATAAAACTCACTCTAAAAAAAGGGGGACAAAAAGTGGCAAGGCAGTAGAGATCGACCGAAGGCGTTTTTTTTTTGGCCGAAGCCGAACTTCGGCTAAAATCCGTAACTTCGGCCAAAAACCGAAGCCGAAGCCGAATGTTTTAAATTTTAAAAATGATACTTAGGTTTTATTTGAATTAAGAAAAATGTTTGCTTTTTTGAGATCACTGAAATAGCTGTAATATCCATTGGATACATAATAAGAAAAATAAAGCTGTTTTGCAATTTCTAGATTGCTTTTTCATATGATCACTCACAAGGTCGTCCAAGTAAAAGAAAATAGAAAGCAACAGGGTTGTATTTCAAAGCAACCCTTTCAAAACGTTAAACACAATAGAAACTGTCGGCGAGCAACGACCAAACATAATTTTATTTTTCAAGCTTGGAATGAGAAATATTCGGCTTCGGCTAATCGGCCGATTTTTTGCCATAAGTCGAATGTTGGCCGATTATCAATTTTTGGCCGAAGGCCGACGCCGAGGCCGATTAATCGGTCGAACTCTACAAGGCAGTCGAAAAAGTGGCAATTTGTCACTTTAGTCGGTTAAACGGTCACGCTGGTTGTCTATAAATCATATTCACTAGAGAGTATGAAGTGCGCATTGAACTCATACTTAGCAATGCCTATGGATGATGCAAAATAAGTGTGATTCATAATGCGAATTTCTCATATGAACATGAAAATTCTCATTATGAGGTTATGTATTTCTCTGTTGCTTTTTTGTTTGTTTTTTGTTTCCACGAATTGAAAAACAACGCTATTTACTACTATTGTAAACTGTTCAATGACTAAACTTTGAAATAAATCTACATGCATGGGTTAAGTGAGCTAAATCAATGTGAGTAGTATACTTGCCTATTTCCCACCTGCGAAAGAAAACGTTCGACTTAAAATTTATATTGAAAACAACAATGAAATATGAAAATTTGTTTTTGTTTTCAATATAAATTTTAAGTCGAACATTTTCTTTAGCAGGTGGGAAATGGGCCATAAGTATTTTCTGAAATTAGAAATCAGACTGAGGCGATTTATAAGTGTGAGTGTGGTATGACTATGATGTCGACGTTGCATTTATATTTATTTCAGCCCATACTTATAAATCCATGTCATCGTGAGTATGCGTAAGTCAGAGTAGTTGAGTTTAAATGATGACTGCTCACTTATATTTAAAATTTCATGAGTCAGTATGAATAGCGAAAAATGATTCCTTGCTGATCACTGATTCCTATTACTGAGTTGCTTAATTAATTATTAGATTAATTGATTTTGATATTACTACCAATAAATTTTTTTTGTTCATTCCAATAAATAATTGAGTTGAAATTGTCATACATTTGAATAATAAAAATAATGTTATTCGGAAAAAGTTTCCCTTTTTCGATTTTAGCAATTATGATAATTAATGTTATAATTTTGGAAATATGTGGGTGCAAAATTAAGCAATTTTTTAATTACCTCAACTATATTAATTTTCGTTAATTTAATTATTATTTTTCGAACTGTATTTTGTTTCCATATTCTTATGAATAGAACAGGCTAATGTTCGTAACGCTTTTTAGGCCAAATTACATGTGATAATTATTAATGAATAAATAACATCAAAGTTAGTTGTAAATATTCTGAAAACAACACATAGTTGAACGGAACAGCCAGCCGTTTTCGAAGGCCACTACACCTTACTCATCAGCATTCCTCTGTGTTTTGGTCCACTGTGTGTGGTGTCAGTTGATGTAGATGTCTGCCTTATATACGAAACTTTATTGCAAATGGAATATGTGAATTGGTTTGATTCATTGCATTTCAATTTGCTCATGTATTTTTGTAATCAGGGCTCAAAGTTACCATCTCTATATTTACAACAGTCTTACCATTGTGCTTTTACTTTAAGGCTAATTGCTGAAGAAACTTGTTTATATATTTTAATTTCACGAAATAGCAAACAGCTGATATTTAAAATTTGCTTCATTGTGTTTATGGGGAAATACGCTCACGTTGATTACACACACAGTGTTTTTGTTTATTCACTAATTACACACTACTGTGCAAGCTGAAATTATTAAATAAAGTGTATGAACCTGTATACATATACGTATGTATGACTATATTTATCTGGTGACAGTGTACAATAATAGTAAGAGAAAAAGAAATTTATGAGAAAAATGTGTAGACCTATTATTATCGTATCCATTGGATATACTACGGTAAATAAAGTTAACATGTGTTATGTTTACGCGTGGTGTTAGTACATGGAAAATGTTGAGACTTTTTCCTCTTTATTAAGAATGAATATTTTTATATAATTAATTTCTAAAGGCAGTAGTTATAGACAACACATGCGTTAAATTTCATATACGACACTTTCTTTGTTGACGTGACAACAACTGGCTGCCAAAGTTTTGTACGAAAACACAACACAGTAGTTTAAAAATATTTTTATAAAAAGTCTGGTAATGGTATACAGAAAAAGTAAAAAAAAATAACAACTTTGATCATTAAATTTATTGCATAAAAAAATAACTTGCCCTTTTTAGGAATTTTTTATATTAAGTTTAAATAAATTTAAATTTAAGTTTAAATTTGACTAGTTCAGTAAATGGCAACACACTGTGAATGACACCTCGTTGCGTGAAGATATATATATATGTACATATATCACATTTATTTTTTTAATCTATCATTTTACTCAAGCAAGGACGACTTTTTGGGTTCGAGGCTAAGATTAGTCTATCACTCTAATTAGTTAATCCGAACATTAACTTAATCTCACATTAATTGAGTTTGATGTTTTTGAGTGGTAGTTTAAACTTCTGTTTGCATGTAATATTACCATACTGAGGAAAAAAAAAGTAGTGGCAATATTTTCTGTGCAAAAGTCGTACATGTTATCAACACATTTTGATTTTTTGTGTGAAGAAAAAGAAACTGCTGTATTTGATTATTTGCAAGTAAATTATTGCGCGTGTTAAAGGAAATACATAAATAATATAAAATATATAGGTACATATATTTATTTTTGTGTTTTTGCATTATTTTATCATATAACTTTTACAAAAAGTTAAATAATTCACAAGTGTATGTTGTTAATATTAATGTAAGATTAAACCACCAATATTGGCCGCTTAAACTAGCAAGTAAAACCATATAATCGACTACCCAAAAATCACAAATGAAGATTAAGGTTAATTTAATCTCTAACCTTGAACTTAAAAACTCGCCCAAAGTGTTTCCTGCAGCAAAATATTAAACTAAAGATTTAAAGTACTTTTTAACAGTTTGTATTATATTTATTTTTTCTAAGGACATTTTCTAACAAAGTGTATCCTTGCTCCGAACTGAATAAAATTTGGCACTGCACTGAGGATATTAAAAGCTTTTTGTGCAAGGAATTTCATGACTTTACAGTTATTTTTACCTAAATTGTATATATTAATCCTGATCCATTTAAGTGAAGCTGCTTAAGTTCATTATTCCAGAATAACTGCTTCTATTTTTGGCAGCTCGTTATATGAATGTGCTACACTGTGCGTTACGCTTATTGCAATTTGCCACTTTAGTCGGTCAAACTGTCACGCTGCCCACAATCTTACTCACTTTCAATCTCTAATCGGCCAATACCATATCATAAATGTTTTCAGGTGTTTCCTGCTTCTACGGCATCTTAAAAAAAGAGAAATACCACTCAAGCAATTAATGCCTACTACTATTACTAGGTGTTACGTTCTTTATAAAAGGGATTGTGATAGAGAAGACAGGTGGTGAAGCAAGAGATGGAGGAAAGCTTTATTATTTGTACAACTCTGTTTTTTTCGTACGTTTCTAATAATGCAGTGTTGCAGCGCCTCTGGTGTAAATGAGCCATATTAAATTTTAAAAGCTGTGCTTAGTATCAATTTTATTGGTTACAATTATTTTAGTTCGTCGATGAGTCTGCTACACAATACCGATGAAAGAGGGTGCTCTGATGTTACATTATATGCTCCTAACCAATAATGACCTGACGATTTGTTTAATTTTAGTTATTTTTCCTTAAGGTTTTTTTTAACTTATGCAATTAAAAACTTTCCGCACCACTGTGTCACACTTAACCAGTTGCGTCGGTCGATCTGTTCATTAAAAGAAAAATTACTTTACTGGCACTATTGTCTAATTAGTTTCGTTATGACATTTATTAACTTGTTAAATATACTTTGACAGCACGAAAGTGGGTGGGTAGTGATTTAACACCCAAACAAAAAAATTAGATGTTTTTGTTTATGGGTGGAACGTCTTCTGATAAATGAATGAAAAAAAGACACAAATAGTTTGATAAAAATCGTGCAAGTGTCCTCTTAATAGCAAAGCAACAAACTATTATTTACTTCTCAAAACTTAATAAAAAGTCGTAAATGGTTGGGCGTTTTTATTACTTATAAATTAGCTCAAGTTTAATAATATTGTAAAGGTTTTCGTAATACGTTGGTGGAAATAAAAGTAAAATTCTATGTTCGTAGGCCAAATAACATGTGATAATTTTTAGGGGAAAAATAAGACCAAAGTTAATTTTAAGTAGTCTGACAAACACTAGCAGAACGGAAGAATATGCTTTTTTGCGAACTTGGCTACACCATCAACTCTCACGAGTTTGGCCCACTGTATGGTGGTGTTATCAATTTCAATTTCGACCCTGAATACACACACATCTTTCATTGTTAATGGAATACGTGAATTCTTTTTATCCAGCGTAACACAATTTGTTGACAGCTTTTTTTGCAATGAAAGCTCAATTTTGCCATTTTTAGTTTACAACAGTATTGTCAATGTTGTTTGTTCTTTATTAATTAAAGTAAAAGTATTTAGAAAATAACTAACAAGAACATCAAAAGTTCTTCCTCTTGATTTGCCAAATTAAAAATTAGAAGAAAAAATTTATATTTTTTAAAATTTGTATTAAATTTGAATATGCTTCTAATGATTCAATGTGATAGACAACATGTAAAAGCTTTTCAAAACGTTTTTTTTTTCTTTTTTTTTTGTTATATGTATATATTTACATAAGTCATTTGACAAAAGCTAAAATTCCAGGCATCTCTTGAAATTCTTTAGTTCTTTAACATTAAAATTAATTACAGCCTTATCGTTGTGTAATGAATAGGTAAATGTTACTTTGGAGTTTTTAAACTTTAAACTTTGAGAGAGAAAAATTGTTTTCTATTACAAATTAATTTTTAATAAAAGTTTCCTTTTTTCTTTGTACATACATATAATTTCACAAACACGCCTCCCATTAATTTAAAATGAAAACTAATCTTTACAAATTACTACAATTTAGTGAACATTATATACATTTTTAATTATAATGAAAACTTGAGATTTTTCTCTATGATGAAAGAAAAAACTGGTAGCCCTGGTGAAGCCAAGTAGAGGAAATGGTAATCGTTTTAAAGAAAAACAATTTCAGTTTCCTTTTTCCCCCATTTTAATTTAATTTTACATATAAAACACTTTATTATTGTTTATTGGAAGACAACAACAACAACATCAGTATCATTAGCATATTCACAATTATCATAAAAAAATTTTGAGAGCATGAAAGTCATTAGAAAAGTCATATTGGAAAAGGAAAATTAAATAACGTTTCAAGTTTAACAGGTCTGTTAAAAATGAATATGTCCTTATAAAGGATGTTTTTCATAGAGTGAGACAAGCTTAAATCATAATAAAACAAGGAAATATAATTTTACTATCAAAAGAAAGACGATTTTATGAAATTAATGTTTTCATATGATTTCCGCGATGTGGCCGCCATGGGTGGCGCTTAGAAGGCGCAATCTGGAACATCAATTTTGAACAACTTTTTCGCTGTATTTGAGGCCGTATTTCACCAATAACTCTTCGAATGTTGATTTACAGGTGTTCAATTATTTGTGGTTCATCGACGTAGACAAGTGACTTAACATAACCCCAAAGAAAATAATCCAATCACACGATCTTGGTGGCCAATTAATTGGGCCATTACATGAAATAATTTTTTTTATCAAAAGTTTCTTTGAGTAAATCGATTGTTGCGCCCGCTGAGTGGCATGTGGCTCTTTTCTGTTGGAACCACATATCAGCAGGATTAATGCCACGTAGTTGAAGTACGAACAAATTTCGTATCATGTTCGATCATCAATGACTCCGCCAGCCCATAAAGCGCACCAAACAATAATTTTCTGTGGATGTAATGGTGTTTCGACAAAACCTTGTGGATTCTCCTCATTCCAAATGTGACAATTATGCTCATTTAAGTAGCCATTCAACCAGCAATGGTCTTCGTCGGAAAATGGAAGAAGTGCATGATGAATTTGACAAGTAAAAAAATTATTTTGATTAAAAATTTTAACAATTTGCACGCGTTGCTTTGGTCTAAGTCGATACATAATGAAATTTCAAAGCAAATTAAACAAAAAGCAACTATCAGTTGTTAAATGGGTGCTTAAATGAAGCAGTGATGCCAACTCAAAGTTGTGACACTCTAAAACAAACACCCTTTATACTTTTTTTTTCTTAGTTGGTTACTTAGACAATCCTCCCTAGCAATTGTCTTGAAGCTCCACAAGCGCCTCACTAGCGGGAGAGTAAAAAAGGCTACAGGAGCAATAGCAAAACTAACGGAACTGACATATAGATGGCGCTAGTAGTTTTAAAAAAATTTACTTTTGAAAAAGGTGGCAATCTTACGAAACATGTAATTTTAGTTTCAAGTTGACACGTTGAAGACAATTGGTCCCCGTTATGTTATGTTATGTTCATTTGAAAGTTCACAGTCTACAATCAATATTAAAGCACAACTCGATTGTAGTCTGGGTAGGTTTGCTTCTTCGTTAAATACTATAAAACTATTGGGTGACAGAGTTTAAACGAATCTCAACAAGTTGCTCAGACAAATATCGTAATGGTAGACGAATTTATATGTCCGCACCAGCAATGGTTAAAAAATCCTTAATGTGATATTGCATTAGGTGCATGGGGTAGTTGAAATAAATGGCCTTCCAAAAAGTGCTATAAGCCGTGCATTGGCTAGAGGCGAGCACAAAACATTTGCTTGCATAATCTTCAGGATGTAAATTATTAAAGTTGTTCCCTTTTTAATTGCTCGTGATTTTGCGAGAGCACTAACACTTTTATTCTTTTCCATCAAAATCATGCAACAGCATTTTTTTCATCAGCCAAGCAAGATTATCATTTACTGTAGTGTCGAAGCATATTTTACTATTGCATACCAATTGACAATAGTGTTTAATGAAATGAAATACTGTTTATAGTGTGACAATATGTATATTATACATATTGTGTATTGTATTGCATGTGATGCTGTTTTAAAATAACAATACATAGAGAAATTAACAACAGTTGCGGTAGTAAGGATGTAGTAATTTTATAGTCAAAATCTCTTCGTGTATTTAACACATTTTGTTCAGATTGGGTTGCTTGAATGCTTCAGTAATTTATATTTGTATTTGAGCTCGATTTGGTTTTTATTCTTTGTGTGTCTTATACATTTCGTTTGATTTTTTTTCAACACAAAATGAAGATCACCACGTTTTCATATCGTTTAGACTGAGTGCATTACATAGTAAAAATTTAAATGCAATTCTTGAAAAAGCTTTTGAGTAGATCCACACACAGAAAAATTTAAACTTAAAATCTACGTAAACAAGTTTTATTTATCCATATGTATTTTGTGTTAATTCAACATGATTTACAGTGATCTTCAACAAAAAAAAATTTTCCTTTTGCAATAACTTTATTTCATGTTGATTTGACATTACCGTACTGTTAAATCAAAATGAAGAATCATGTTGAATTAAAGTTATTTCAAGTTGGAACAACGTAATTTCGATACTGAAACAACATAAAGAAACATGTTAAATCAAAGTTATTTCAAGTTGAAACAACATGAATTTAGCTTAATGTAGTCATTGCATATTATTAATTATTTAACTTTAACGTGTGTAAATTGGAACAGGCATCATACAAATTTTTATATGTATAAAATTGGTTTCCCCGGTCAAGATTTTAACTTGGTGGTTCTCTTCAGGTGATCACAGCAACCTTAAATATTCTTTAGATGTACACCAAATATTTTTATATTATAATGTGCAATAGAAGGGAATTACAATGCAACCAACTGGGCCTCCAACTCAAGGTGCGTTTTAGCACCACCCTTCCTAATATTACCTAAATATATAACATCATGATTCACACTTTAGATCAACATGATTTAATATGCTTTTAAATCAAAATTTTTGCATAGTGATTTTACATTGGAATGTTTTTCGTTGTGCATGCAGACCTTTAGTGTACAGTAGTGAAATGTGACTCATAGCATTGATCTCCAGTTGGTATTTTAAAGCACTAACCCAGATTTTTGCATATTTTTGTTAACCTTAAAAGTTTTTATAATAGCATGGAACGATTTTTATCAAAAAAGGTCATTTTGTTATTTATATTGTGTTGAAATTTTATACAAATATCTTGTATACTAAACTCTTCACAGAAAAATAAAAGTTTCTTATTCCATTAAATTGTGGGTAAATTGAAAATTTAAACTCTTTTTTTAGCAAATTAGTTTTGTTGAGTTATGACGTTGTTTTAGTAAATAAATGACATATGTACATGTTTTAATAAGCTTTAAATATTTTAATTTTTATATTTTTCTCTCTAATCCTTGGTCACCTTCGTCCTACTATCAACAAGAAAAATAAAGAAAAGCTAAAATACATATCTTAAGATTATTAAAACAATTTACTAAAACATTTCGAAATGTTGATAGTCGTCATGAGAACAAAATGCCAAAAAATGTCCCAACTCATGACAAAATATGTGTGTAAAAGGAATAAACAAATAAATTAACCCAAAAAGGAAAACTCACATCAAGTGCTTTGCAACAAGAAAACAAATAATTTGGTTGCCCAGCAATGCGTGTTAGCAATGTGAAATAGAAGCAAGAAACTTTTTTGATTTTCATTTTAATAAATAATAACTTGGCTTGATGTGGAAAAGTTATGAAATTCTTATAATAACATTAATAAAAGAAAGCTGAAAATGTTTTTCTTTGCCATAATTTCAATATCCTTTAACATACGAGTACTTCACCTGGTTACCAGCTTCCTTCGTATTCAGACTCCACAAGTATTTTTTTTTATTAATGAAAACATTTTTTCAATATTTCTTTGATTTATTTAATATAAATGGATTGGTTTTTAAGTCAACTTAATTGGAAATGTTTATTTAAAATGTATAGCTATTAGAAAATTTTTCTTTCCTTAGATTCTATTGAATAAATCATACTCGTATTACTCGTACGTCAAATTTTCCGTTTCATTTCACTAGTATTGGTTTCAACTCGTTCAGTTTTTAGTCATAATAGCCACAAACATTTGATCAAACCTGTTTAAGTTACATGGGTATGTTTGACTAAACGAGTTCGAACCAAATCTCTATTTAAGAGCAGGATCCAACTCGTTCGTTCGTTCATTTTAGGCACAAACCTATGATCAAACCCATTTAAATTACATAGGTTTGATCATAGATTTGTTTGTGTCTGAAATTAACAAATTTAATAAAAAAAATTAATAAATAAATCGCTAAAATGAAAAAAAATCTCCAAAAAAAGGTCGCCTAAGAACTATAGAAAAATCGCCAAAGATCTAAAAAATCACCAAAAACAAAAAAAAACGCTATATGTGACCTTCTCCGAGAAAACGGACCTAGTATGTGAAAATAAAGTTTTTTATAACTCATTTCATCTTATTCTACACCCTTTTAGAAGACCAGAATCCCCTCTTAAGTTCAAACCCGTTTTTTACACACTAGGTCCATTTTCTCGGAGAAGGTCACATATATAAAAAATTTTAAAATTAAAAAACAACAGAAATAAATTAACCAAAAACCGGAAAAAATCACAAAAAAAAATAAGCGCCAAAATATACAAAAAAGTCGCTAAATTAAAAATAATCGCCAAAACGGAAAAAATAAACGAAAAAAAACGCTATGACTAAGGAAATCGTTAAAATTAACAAATGACCGAAATAAATCAACGAAAATCCGAAAAAAACGCCAAAACGAAAAATAAGCGCCAAAACAGAAAATATCGCTACAAATAAAAAATTGTAAAAAACCGAAAAAAACGTCAAAACATAAAATATTCGATTATTAGGGCTAAAGTTTGTACAGTATGTACAGCTAAAATTTTCTATGCGGGTATTTCCAGTACTACCCGTCCAGCGTACGCACTCTCATTTCTTTCTGCAGTGTATGCTGCGCTCACATTGCTGAGAGCGAAAGCGTGTGTGTATTTATGTTTGATTTTTATTATTTTGCTTTTTTACAGTCTCGTAGACTGCGTATGCTTTGATCAGCGTTGCGGTTTTGGTTACTTGTAACCAGGGTAGGGAAAAATTCGGCTCGCGAGCACAATTTTTATTAACTCGCTCGTTTTAAAATTTGTGCTCGCGAGTTCAAAATTAGAACACGCGAGCACAAATTTTATAAGACTCGTACTCTATTTGTGCTCGACTCGTAAGCATTAAATGACTCGCCTTAAAATTTGTACTCGCGAGTTTTATTTTAAAACTCGTAAGCACAAATTTTAAAAGAGTGCAAAGCGAGCATAAACGAATTCAAAACGAGTAGTTATTACGGAAAAGTATATGTATTTATATGCGAATTTGAAAAGCATAGTACTTACAAATTCATATACATATATAAAAATATTTGTTCTTACTTTCATGTCATGAGGTATTTTTCAAATGTTTTAAGGCTTCTGCTTCATGAAAAGTTATGCAAATGCTTACCTGTCAGTAATAAAATATAATTTCAACATTTCGACCTATAGCGAACAGAATTTGAGCAAACAAAATTAATAAAACTCGCGAATAATTCTTTTTAACTCGACTCGCGAGTCGAGTTTTGTTTTTGACTCTTAAAATTTGAATTCTTCTCGCGAGTCCTATTTTCGATTCTCAAAAATTAAATGCGCTCGCGAGTTTTATTTTTTTTAACTCGCGAGCAGACAAGAGTAGCTCTTTTCAATACAAAAAATAGAACTCGCTCGAATTGAATTCGTTTGAGAGTGAGTTTAATTCGAGCACTCTCCGCACCCTGCTTGTAACCAAAATTGGTTACTTCTTTTCCAATGTGTACTTGTGTACTTTTTTCCATTTTGGTTTCCTTTTTTAACACAAAATTAACAATTTTTATATGATATTTAAGTTTGTATATCGTGATGCACTGCCATATTTTTAAATAAATTTTGTATCTAAAAAACAAATGTGGATGGGGTTTCCAAAATTTAGTACATGATAAAGAAGAAGAAATTATATTCGACTAGCAATTGCTCAGATTTTCCCAATTTAAATAAAATTTAAATATTTTGAGACAAAGTTTCCAAACATAAATATAAACATATGAATTGATTACCACATAGCTCATCGGCTTCTCAAAGGATATTTTCGTAGCTATCAAAACTAAATGTAGGAAGCTGGATTTTAGTACCAACTCGATATTGCATATGTATGTATATTTTAATATATATAAAATTACATTTTATTTTTATTACAAAGAACTTATTTCTTTTGTTTGATAAATAATTATAACACATATCGAACGTTATTTTTGATTTAATCGTAAGTCCTAATTTACATGCAAGACTTATTGCAATTCTTATTGCTAAGCTGATTAGTTTTTTAAGAGAGAGATTCGAGGGGAAAAGAAACGTTTCTCTTCCCCTTGTCTCTCTCCCACAAACTAATCAGCTTAGCAATAAGACTTGCATCATGTAAATTAGTTTTCAGGAGAAGATTATTTTTATAATATTCAAATTTGTTTTACAAAATTAATTTTCGCTTTCGATAAAATTTTACAGCCCGTATCTTAAAAGTTATAAGATTTTTGGCATTTTGATAATTCTTAACTATGGATA
Organism: Tachina lurida; assembly: GCA_944452675.1. Taxonomy (NCBI): domain Eukaryota; kingdom Metazoa; phylum Arthropoda; class Insecta; order Diptera; family Tachinidae; genus Tachina; species Tachina lurida. Next base: position 168,780,935 of record OX101752.1, on the reverse strand, counting down.
GCCCATAAAATTTTAATTTAAATAAAAAGGTATATTTTCGCTTAAATCTCACTTACGACAAATATCGAAAATAAGGCTCAATACAAATATAAAACTGAATTACAAATTTAAATGTAATAGCTTAAAAACATTGCATCTGAAACAAAAAATGTGTGTATTTCTCACTGTCAAACATAAATTTGTCTAATTTTCAATTAATTTTTAAGCTTTACAAGCCTTCTTCCCGTTTTTTACATTCACTGCGAATCAATAGCGGGAACAAACGTTCCCATGAAGTTACCGATAGCAAATTTCCCCTCATGGGGAATGAACATTTCATGGGTTCAAAAATTTCACATTTTATTCATGATAGGGGTGAATGTTTACAACGTCAAGCACTGGTGCCAGAACATTTTACAAAAAATCTGGAAAAATTGGCTAAAAAATCTGAAAAATCTGCAAAATAATTTAAAAAAAATCGGAAAAAAATCTGCAACAATAAAAGCACCTATAGTTTGAACTGTTTTTCATTTTGTTTTCGAATTATTAACCGACTTCAATTAAGGAGGAAGTTATATATGTATATGTTCGTCATGTATGCATTTTTTATTTAATTTGCGAATTAACATAAATTATCTTGCTGTATAAAAACATATGCCGATGTATATTCATACATCTTTGCACAGATTAGCTAGTTTCTTTTTACCATTGTTATGTTGGTGGTATTGTTAATGCAAAATTAAACGTCAAACACTACCCTGCAGGAAATGTCAATAGTAAAATTATACTGATTATCTATTGACAATGTCACCAGTACTACTGACAAAATATACCCCAACAAATGCTATCCACTTTTGACATTCAACACAGGCTTGTCCTACGAAATCTACCAGTAGACTTCGTCAATACTGACTAGGTAGTTCCTGTGGGACCATATGGCGAAAATGTCAGTAGTAAGATTGTACTGACTTACTATTGACGATATCACCACACTGTGGGAAATGTCCGTAGTAAAACTGTACTGATTCACTATGAACGCTGTCACCACCTTCACGAAATGTCAATAGTAAAATTATACTGATTACTTAAGTATGGATCTGAAAGTGTGACAAATCCTTAATTGATGGCACAAAATCTTCCACAGGGACAAAAAAGATTCCATAATTAGCACTTTCAATTGATTTTTTTAATTTTCTATTTTTATACAATATGGATTGTTATTTTATTTGTTTTTTTTTTGTAATTTCTTTTATATATGTAAATGCTTTTTTAATTATTGTTCAATACATCTTGATTAACCTTTTAATTTGATTTCTTAAGCTAATTTTTATAAACACTTAAATTTTCTTTGATGCCAAGTTTATATTCAACAAACCAATAAAACATTAAGAAGAAACATAGTTGTGTGTATCTGAAAAAATGTTTTCTACGCATCAAAAACAATACTAATACGTAGACGTTCCGTTGACAATGTCACCAAATTAGTTGACAAAAGTGGTGACTTGGTTACACTTAACCCCACGTTTCCTTCAGGGTACTTATTTGTTAGTGTTTCTTATGTGTATGTTTCTGACAGTGACACCATGGTTATTTCTGTTACGGAGTAAAGAAAAACATGAAATATTGATGTTACACAAGCATTACAGAAAATCTGCAAATTTCATTTTACAATTTTTTCAATGAAAAATCAGCAAAATGCAGAGAAATCTGCAAAACTGGCTCTGCCGCTGTATCGTACAGTGTGACCGTTTGATCGACTAAAGTGGCAAATTGCCACTTTTTCGATTGCCTTGCCTCTTTTTGTTCCCCTTTTTCTAAAGTGAATTATATACATAATAATACATTAAAAATAAGAACTTTAATGTAGTTGTGTCGATTTTTTTAATGTTGCCCTTTTTTTTTGATAAGTCCTCCCCTATTTGGTGCCACTTTTTGAAAAATGTCATCGGTCACCCTTGAAGCAAATGCTCTCACTGCTTGTTTGCTTGCGCTTTATACTTTCCCCCCGCATCTGAAGCGTAAACCAAAAATGTTTAATTTTTTAACTCAGATGCGCATTCTATATAATTTATATTCTTTGGTATTACATACATATGTACATATGTATGTAGTGCAAAAACGCAACCCTTCGTGCGCAAATCAAAATCGCACTTTACTGATTTTTTTAAATTTGTTTGTCTTTGAATCCCTGCTGGCTGTACCACCAATTATTTACCACATTCCTCATTTGCTTGAGTCAGACTTTGTGTTAATGCTCGTAGTATGTACCTATTAATAAAATTTCATTCATAACGAATTAGATAATTTTTCGAAATTTAAGTGAACCAAAGCAATCAAAATACCGCAAAAAATATATAAAAGTCCATACATATTAACAGTTACTAATTACAACAACACAAAAATACTGTTTAACACTCTCCCAAAATGAACGGTAAATATAAAAAAAATAAGAGAAAAATATATAATGCGAGCGAGTTTTTTAAGATACAGATAACCAATCATCAACACACGCATGCTTGCGGATTCAAAATTACTCGTATGTATGTATGTATGAATAAAATGCTCATGATGAAAGTGAAAGTTCATCTTTCGTCGATAGTTTTTTTTTTAATTTTATTTTTAATTTTATCACCAATTCACAAGTCTCCGTGAGTAACTGTTTTTGGGCAGATGAACGCACATATCGTCGCTGTTTTAACTAACCGACCTAACTGGCATTTTTTTTTTTTTTTTTTAATTAGTTAAGTCCTTTACTAGACTTTATAAGTCATAATACACATTGTGTAAAATTTTCATGACTGTAAGCATTTCTTTTGTCCCTATATAAGTAAAAAGATTTCTGACGCAGCCATAGAATGAATGTATAAAACAGAGCTGTTAAATCTCGATTACGTTTAGTAATCAATTAGATTACATTTTAAAAAGAATTGTTATGATTATATAATTGCCTTCAAAAGAATTGCTGATAAACAATTGATTACGATTACTAATAATTGAAAAGTAATCTGAATTACTTAAAATTACTAAAAATAATCAAAAAGAATCAAAAGTAATCAAAAAGTAATCCGACTATTTTCAAAGATTACTTCTGATTCTTAATAAACAATCAAAAAGAATCAAAATTATTCCTTAGAAGTAATCAGATTATTTTTTGATTACTTTTAATTCTTTTTGATTATTTTCAATAATTTTAAGTAATTCAGATTACTTTTCCATTATTAGTAATCGTGCAAAACTGAATATAATCGTAATTTAATCATTACTTCACATTTAAAAAAAAAAGTAATCAAATTAGTAATCATTACGATTAGTAATCATTACTTAACAGCTATGGTATAAGACAACCATAAAAGCTGCTCTCCTGCTAAATTTTTTTAATGTTAGTTAGGCCAGTTAGTTAAAACAGCGACGATATTTCAGTTATGGTTCAATGTTGCCAATGTTGTTTAAGTACATGAGCAATATATACTTATATGTATAAATATATGTATGTATGTATGTATATAATTTCATTGCTGTGTTCAGTCAGGCACCTTGTTTTTAACAATATTTGTTGGATAGCAAACTTTTTGGCATCATTTCAAGTTTTATATTGCATAAGCTTAGAAGTTAAATAAATATTAAAGCGAAAAGGAAGGAGAGAATCTTAAACTGAAATTATTTCATAATACTACTCAAATTATGAAATTAATGCATTTAAAATTGGAAAGAAAAAATAAACCAAATGTTTTTGTCAACAAATTTTTTTATCATAAAAATTTCAGAAAATTTATGCATAATTTTGAAAAATGTGTCTTACAAAAGCTCAAAAGATGAAAGTGTTAAATTGGTGTTAACATTTTAATATTCAACATAACGCACTTTTAATTTACTCCCTTCTTTCAATATTTGATTTGATATGGTTAAACTCAGTGAGTGAAAGTCATTTTGATGATGTTAGAATTATTAAAAATTAACAAATAAATTCGCCATAACCGTAACGAGCGGATATGGATTTACCGATTGTCTTATGAAATTCATTTACATTTCAACTTATTTAAATGACAATGACAACAAATTAAAAAACAAAAATATTTTTATGATTGTAAATCCAAATATTTGTAACTGTACACCCCATCAATAGCGGTGTAATATCAATCAGAATACTAACATAAACTTTCTTTAGCCCAAGCTCAGCAGCTAAAAACAATTTAAACAAGTTGTTCATTTAATTTGATACACACAACTTCCGTAACTTATTTGTGTAGATAGATGTTGGAGTGGTGTGCAGTGCTTGACTTAAAACTCGCGCATATCGGAATTATTGCTTGTCACAATTTTGATACAAAGAGCGGGCCTAAACAGTCCTTCCCATATGTCCTGAAACTAAAAAATATCCCCCACGCTAAGAGATATTATTTTCTAGCAATATGACTTCGACTACAACGTTTTTAGATTAAGAATACCGCAATAGATAATCCAGGACGAAAATGTTAGTAACCAGTAAATATTAATGAGAAAGCTTTCAGTTCAGACACATGTTTGTTAAGTTAAATAGTTTCCAATAATGTTGGATTTTATGACATTGTCTATAAGCTTTTTTCATGAAACTATTTAACTTAAGAAACACGTGTCTGAATCAAAATGTTTTTCACTAATATTTAGTGGTTACAGTTTTTTGGGCAAATGTTTGCCAAGTGTGACCGTACCTTAAGTCAAAATACGCCAACCACGATAAGACGAATTATTTAGTAACGAACAAATTCACCAGCTCTTTTAAATTTTGTGTACGCGCATTTTGTTTGTATATTAAGACTTAAGTCTCTGACAAGTTTGAATTAACTGAGATCAATGATGCGCTTAGCTCAAAAATGTCCTTCGACAAAAAAGCTGAAACAATCTTTTTCGTTTGTATATTAAGACTTAAATCTCTCCAAGTTTGAGTTAATTTAGATCAATGCTTCGCTTAGCTGCAAAATGTCCTTTGACAAAAAAGCTAAAACTCTGCCAAGTTTGAATTAATTTATATCAATGATACTCCTAGCTCAAAAATGTCCTTCGACAAAAAAGCTAAAACAACTTTTTTTGCTACGTACGATTATAATTTTGCTATACACATAACTTATGAGCATAATCCAAAGGAACAAAACAATTGCAAGAGAAAAAAAATTCTTTCTTTTTATGATCGTAGTACCTATATAAAATTGGTCACGTGCGACATCGTAAGTGTAAGTTAAAAAAAAAAATTTTTACATAAAAAATTTGCATGCATACTTTTAAATTATTCAAATTTAGAAGAATATAAATTGTAAAAAATAATGAAGAGAGTTGCCAGCGTTGGAGAAAAAAATTTAAGGAAGAGGAAATATTAAAGTCCTTTTCCACACGCAAAGTTTACTTTGCAAACTCTTTAGTTTGTTGGAGAGAAATGAAAGATGAGAAATGAGGATGAGTAAAGACTTTATTTTGCTCGCAAAGATGCTTTCTTCTCCGTTCGTTTCTTTTGTTTTTTACTTTTGTTTTAGTTACTTAGTTTTATAGTTTAACTTTCTCAAACTCAACTTTTTGTGCGAAGAAGTGAAATAAAGCTTACTACAAAACCATAAGCTAAAAAACAACGAAAGAATGCGGAATGCTCGAAAAAAGTAGAAAGAGTTGGCTGAAGGAAACAATTTAAGAGAAAAGGCGGTAGATTTAAAGTCGGCAGAAGCTCATAACTTATAATTTCATAAAAATAGCTGCAGCAATAATGTTCGTATTATGATTTAAAAAAATTTCACGTGCGACATGTCACGTGCGAATACGATTAAAATTTAGCTTAAAAAATATCTTTACACCATGTATGAGCAAAATTAGAACCATTTTGAAACTACATCAGCGCAACACATTCTTAAATGAGTCACATTAAAATATTCCTTCAGGTTTCTCTGAGATCAGCATTTTAATCGTGGGCCGCAAAAACAACTTCTATTTTTAGTTAGTTTTTATTATTATTATTCCAACTTTATTACCAAACTGTAGTTGATTATTATTATTAAACAAATAATACCAAAGTTAATTGTAAATATTTCCACAAGTGCTAGCATAACGGAACAACATGCTGTTTCCGCGCGCTGTCACACCTTCACACATCAGCGGTCTTGTGTTTGGTCCACTGTGTGAGGTGTCAGTTGAAGCAAATTTCAGCTCAAATTGAATATTATTTCGATTCATTGTATCACAATAAAAGCTTAAATTTACCATCTCTAATTTACAACAAGTCTTGCCATTATTGTATTGTTCTTTTCTTATTATGCACATGCCTGGCTAATTTGTTTATTTTTGTTCTACTTGAGACAAACTTTTTTAGTTTGCTACTTTAGCCAAAAGCTATTAAATTTAGTTAGTTTTTATTATTATGTTTATGTCACAGGCGAATGCGTTGGTTTTTTGCAATTATCTTGAAAACGAAAATTAAATTTCAAAATTAAACTCAGCACCAATTATAGGACTAATTATGAGCTTTAAACTATGCTTATTGTCAATAATGAATTTTTTCACTTCAAATGTGTACGTTGGGTCACGTGCGACAAAATAAAAATGCTTATATCTTTGTAAAATATTGAAATAACTAACAAGCGATGGAAATTAATTCCAAAGACATGAATATGGGCATTTCTGCGAGATTTTCCACTTCTTGTGGCGTGCGACATTAAGCAATGAACTTTGTTTTGCTAAAAAACGAGACTCGATTTTTATACCCTTTACCAACAAAAATGGTAAAAGGATATATATAGGTTTGTCATTCCGTTTGTAATTTCTATAATATCAATAAGCGACCCATAAAATATATATATTCTGGATCCTTATGCATAGGGAAAACGAATAAGCGATGTCCGTCTGTCCGTCTGTCTGTACGTGAAATCGGTTTTCCGAAGCTCCCAGAAAAGCTAGAGACTTCGTTCTTGGACTGGTGTGTCAGAAATTTTCCAAAATAGATTGGTATTGAAATTCAGCAAAATCGAGCAGACGATTGCAGAGCTGGAAAACCTAAACTTTATTTTGCCATATAAAAGTAACTACCGAAAACAAATTTTTATTTTTTTTTAATAAATAAACTTATTTTGCACTTCAGTACGACCAAAATTGGTATTTTAAATTGAAAAAATATAAAAAAAATTAAAAAGACGTTTCCAGGGTTTGAAAACTTTAACTTTTTGTGTTATGTAAAATTAACTATGTCTAAAACTATATTGGTATTTTCTCGAGAACCGTAAGAGCTACAGACCTGAAATTTGGACACAGTGTGTAGACCTTTGGCCGCTACAACAACGAATGTATGAGAATTGGAAATTAAAGGGTGTTCCAAAACGAGAAACGAAAAATGTTAAAATCCCATGTAATATACATACAATTATATGTATATACACTTGAAATTTGTAAGTGTATTTTTATACAGACTACAAAAATTAATATTAAAATTTCCAAAAATTTAAATTAAAGGGTGTTCCATCAGTTAATGCAATTTTGACAACTTGCTGTATCTTGGAAACCGTAAGAGCAAAACTCTTGAAATTTTCAAAAACGGTAAAACTAAAAACTCAAAAAATTATAAAATCGCAAAACCGAAAAAAATCGCCAAAAACAAAAAAAAAAAATCGCCAAAAAGGAAAAAAAGAACCAAATTAAAAAAAATTTCTAAGACTAAAATAAATCGCATAAAACGGAAAAATTGCTAAAATGAAAACAAAAATCGCCAAAATGAAAGAAAATCGCCAAAATGAAAAAAAATCGCCAGAATGAAAAAAATCGCCAAAACGAAAAAAAAACCTAAAAAACAGAAAAAAACCGCCAAAATTAAAAAAAAATCGCCTAGATGAAAAAAATCACCAAAACGAAAATAACAAAAAAATCGCCAAAATGAAAAAAAAAGAAAAAATCGCCTAAATAAAAAAAAACCAAAAACAGAAAAAAATCGCCAAAATGAAAAAACGTCAAAATGAGAAAAATTTCCAAAATGAAGAAAAGCCCAAAAACAGAAAAATATTGCCAGAATGAAAAAAACCTCGAAAACAGAAAAAAATCGCCAAAACGAGAAAAAAGCGACGAAACTGAAAAAATCGTTTATGCTGAAAAAAACTTCGAAAAAGCAAAATAGCCTGCCTTTCGTGCGCGATTCAAAGTCGCACTTTACTGAATTTTTTAATATTAAAGGAATTAAATGAAACTAAGTTTTTCCTTATTTCGTTTTTGCTTTGTTCACTTAACATATTTTATGTATTTTTTAACGAACTAAATTGGTATCAATAATCAGAAAAATCCAAAATTATGTCTCCAGGGTTGGAAGACTCACACTTTTTGTGTTATGTAAAATTAAATAGGTCTAAAAATTTTTTTCTTTTTCTTTATAAATTGAATATATTTTATGCTTCTGAAAGAAAAGTTTGGCGTATGAAATTTAAAAAATTAAAATTACAGCTCCAAAGATGGAAACTTTAAAAAAATGATAAATTTTTTCACAAAACAAATATGTATGTATGTGTCTGTATACTATATATGTATGTATATGTACGTACGTTGGTAAAGGGTATATAAGATTCGTCACAGCCGAATATAGCACTCTTACTTGTTTTATTTAAATTTTACCTAGCGTAGAGCTGCAGACGGCCTACACAAATATATAAAGAAGTAAAAAAATTTTCCTTTTTTTTTTTTTTTAAACAAGAATATTAGCTTGCTGTCGCACGCTACAAAAAGTTGGCATTCCTGTGGAAATACCCATATGCAAAAAAAAAGTTTCCCCTAACAGCAAGGAGATGCGTTAGTGTTTAAAAGTACAATCAATTAATTAGCATAAAAGTGTTTTTAGCCTTCAGGTAAATGATGCACCGCCCTCCCACTCCCCTTAACAGGCGTTTAATAAACTATACTTGTCATCTTTAATTCAATTCATACACTCACATACACTTAACAAAACCAACAGTCATTAAAAATATCTAAAAATATTTTTTTTTTAAATATAATAATTGTTAATAACTTTCTACGCAAGCTGTCAAACATATAAATGAATTATTTACCAGAAATAAGAAAACTTTTGCAAAACAAAAATAATAATAATAATCCGCAAAAATGCATGTATATATTCGACAAACAATTATAAATACATAGAAAAGATATATAATCCAAACAAAGTAAATACTAAATCCAATCATGACTGCTAACGAATATAAAAATTTTAAATCTAACGCTGCTATTGTAAAACTTTAAGTTTTACTTTTTAGTTTCTTTGGCTAATGGTTGTGCTTGTAGTCAGTTTAAATGTCGGTCTATCTGTCTGTCTGTCTGTCTGTCTGTCTATTTGCAAGATAATGGCTTATGAAAACAATAATCTTCATGACAGTGACCACAAGTCAGTGAACATGTGGAAATGTTAAAGAAAAAACACGATTTAAAGAAACAAAAAAAATTTAAAAATTAAAAAAATGTGCGCTGTACACTGAACTGATATGTTGGAAGTGGCAGAAGTTGCACTCACTTATACCGACAAACTGGCAAATTTATTTGAATTAATGAAGAAAATCACAAATGGAAAATTTCACTTTACACTTTTATTAAAAAAATAAAATAAAATAAAAGAAATCACCACCAAACAAGCAGCCAGCCAGCCATTCATAAAAATATAGACTGAAATTGAACTCTGTTAAGGAGTCAAAAATTTTCCAATCACACACACACACACACACATATATATACACACGCACACTAAAGTACATACAAAACGGAAATATTTAACTGTTTGTGGGCTCGAATTAAATCTTCATTTAAAAGAATGACTTGACTAACCCGTTATAACACGCCTAAATTATGCTGCCCAAGCTGCTGCTGAAGCAGGTCTCCAACTTTAAAATGAGGATTTGAAAAGTATAAAGATATTTCACTGCCTTTTTTTTTTGCTGGGCTGTGTGTGATGTAAGAAATTTTGAAAGTGTGATCACTTCAAATATTATTTTAATAGAAAGAAAGTTTCGCATCAAAAATACTGTATGAAATAAAATTGTGTACACTAAAATACAAAAGTATACCCCAAGGATAAATCTATCTTCTATATGTGTATACGAGTATAAAAAGGAATGTTTGTTTGTATGTCATTTAGGCACAGCCAAACCGCTCCTCCGCTCGCAATGAAATTTAATGCACTTAGTCTGTGCACCACCGGGAATGTTTTTTTCTGCCCCTCTGAAACATTCGAACCGATTTTAATTTAGCAAGAAGATATATAGATATGCGTCCAAAAAGGGGGACAAATTTTGACCCTCTGAAACGTTCAAACCGATTTAATGCAATTCAGAACATTGATAGATCTGCGTCTAAAAGGTCACAAACGAACCATAGGCATTTTCTAAACTAGGACCAGGAGGACTTAAGGGGGAAAGTTTCTGAGTCTCAACTCGATTTTGATAAAATTAAAATATAGATACCCCTTCGTTTAGAAGGAGACATATTATATGTACCTTGGCAAAAGTAAGACAAGAAAGGGGGCAGGGAATGAGTACTGCTACTCCGAAACTTTGAAATCGATTTTAATGAAACTTAAAGTATAGGTATCCCTTCATTTAGAAGACATAGGCTATATACCTAATTTCTGTCCCTCCATCGCTTTCAAATCGATGTAAATGAAATTTAAAAGACTATGGGTGTAAATTTTAAATACGATGGCGGTAGGGAAGCACACCGGTGGTAGCTAGTAACATATGAGGAATAACGGATAATAGAAAATGAATATTGGATAATAGATCACAAATAGTGGATAAAGAGCATTTGATAAAGGAAAATGGATAATAAAAACTATAAGATATTTAATAAGGGAGAGTAGATAGGAATAGTAAATTAAAAGATATTATACTATGAATAACGGATAACGGTTATTAAGAGTGGATAATATTTAATAACTTATTTATACAAAAAACAGAGTAGTGGAAAATCTTTAACAGAAAATAGATAATATACAACCCTTAATATAAAAGGAATAATGGATAATTTAGATTGGATAATGCAAAATAAATAATGGATGAGGAATAATGACATTAAGCAATGTTTTAACGTTAACATACAATGAGTCTTGGGTTTATTATAACAGACATTCGCCAGTGGCTGAAGAAAAGTAATAGTAGAGCGTAAAAATCTAAAATGACCTTAATTTAATTTAAGAGATAATCATTGGCATAATGTGAGATAGTGTGCAAGATATAAAGGATATCACATAATGGATAATATTTAACAAACAGTATGGAATGGAGTGGTAGCGATGCTAGGCACTCAGTCTAGAGGTCGTGGGTTCAATTCGCGCCATAGACCCTAGGTATTTTCCCCAGACAAGCTAAACGCTTCGCGGGTTTTGTTGTGTTTGTTAAAAAATAATATTAAAAAAAAGTTTATATCGGATAACAATGGATAGTGGATAAAACTTAATGTGCAATTGACAACAAATAAAATAAAATACTAAACGATTAATTAATGACAGACAATGAATAGTGAAAAACAAAAAATTTTTTTTTTTAATTTTTTAAATAAGCAACGGATAATCATTAGCATAATAATGACAATAAAATGTAATCAAAAATTGATATCGGAGATAAAATACAAAATATAAAGGATATCACATAATGGATAATATTTAACAAACAGTATGGAAAAGCGAAAATTGATAACGGATAATAATGGCTAGTGGATAACACTTAATGTGCAATTTACCCCAAATAAAATAAAGTTAATAACGATTAATTTGTGATGGACAATGAATAGTGGATAATAAATATTTATTTTTTTTATTTTTTTAATAAGCAACGGATAATCATTAGCATAATACTAACAATAAAATGTAAACAAAAATTGATATCGGATAGTTAGTAGCACAATATGATATAAAATACAAGATATAAAGGATACAACATTATGGATAATATTTAAGAACTAGTATGGAAAATTGAAAATTATAATCGGATAATAATGGATAGTGGATAAAACTTAATATGCAATTGACGCTAAATAAAATAAAATAAATAACTGTTAATTTATGATGGACAATGAATGCATAGTGGATAGCAAAAAATTTATATATTAAATTTTTCTGATAAGCAACGGATAATCATTAGCATAATAATAATGAAATGTAATCAAAAATTGATATCGGATAATTATTAAAATAATATGAAATAAAATTCCAGATATAAAGCATACCACATAATGGATAATATTTAAGAAATAGTATGGAAAATCGAAAATTGTTATCGGATAATAATGGATAGTGGATAAAACTTAATTTGCAATTGACGCCAAATAAAATAAAATAAATAACTGTTAATTTATGATGGACAATGAATGCACAGTGGATAGCAAAAAATTAAAATTTTAAATTTTTCTGATAAGCATAATAATTACAATCAAAAATGCTTAATGCATAATCGAAAATTGATATCGGATAATAATTGAAAGTAAATAAAATAAAATGGTTAAGGATTTAGTGTGGATAATGGTGGCTAACAAAAAATTTATAACGCATAAGATACAAAGCATATTGGATAACATATAACATTTGATGCTGAACGGATAATTCATAGAAAATTGGTTTCCGCATGAAAAATTCAAAATACTTGTAGCATAAGAATAAAAAGGATAAGGATAAAAGCTGACAGAGAGTAGATAAAGGATAAAATATAATTGTTAAATATATTAGGAAAATCCTTAGCACCTGAAAATATATATGGGCATTTCCACAGATATGTCAACTTTTTGTAGCGTGCGACACCAAGCAAATATGCGTGTTTTTCAAACATTTTTTTTTACTTTTTTATATATTTGTGTAGGCCGTCCATACGTTAGGTAAAATTTTAAGAAAAATCGAGTCACGTTGTTCAAAAATACAAGGTTAATTGCTTGCTGTCGCACGCGACAAAAAAGTGGAATTTCTCGGAGAAATGCCCATATATGTATGTATTTATATTTATGTAAATGCAGAAATACATGTGCACATAAAATGACAAAAATATCTCTAGACGATACACAACGGTATTCGATGATATCCGATAAATAATTTCTTTCATTTTTTTTTTAGTTTTTAATACAAATAAAAATGTTTTTTTCTTGCTCATTATTTGGTATGTTAGACACGCTTTGGCAAAGAGCTGTAAGTTATATGAATATATCGTCAGCTGAAATGCAAAAAGTCGTAACTAACAGAAAATATAAAATTGAGTTTTTGATTGATTATTATGAATGCCATTAAACTACATGTCTTGACCAAATTTTACTCTTCTGCGATCAAAAATTACGGTTTTATTAACAAAAACCCAATGGACTTAACACCAAGTTTGTTTAGTTTAATTTTTAGTTTTTTGCTGCTCCTGTAAAATTATGTATATTTTTGCATTTTAGCTAACGATATGTATGTATGTATGTATTTATATTTATACATATGTACATATCAATTTTTTTGCTATGAGTACTCCGGCATTCAGCTTTTATACACTCGTCGCACGTTCAACACATGACTTACTAAAAAATATTAATTTTACTGCTGCACATGTTGCAAACTTTGAAAACAGCAGCGTTAACAATAGAAAAACTTTTTCAAAATCAAGTTCATATTGGCTTGAAATATACGGCCATTTGAAACGTATAGAGCATTTGAATGAGTTGCAGGTTACTCTTTGGGGAATGAAGATGTTTGGCACGCTTAAGTTAAATTATATTCATTTGTGATTACATTTCTTTTCTTTCTTTATATTTTCTTTTCTTTAGTTTTTATTTATTTTTTGTTACTTTGAAACAGGAAAATAAAATATATGCATGTTAGTTGTATAAAACTTAATAAAAAGTATTATTGTATTTATATCTTCTGGTCGCTTTAGTTGACCCTTTCCTTACAATTGCTGAGAGTGTGTGTGTGTGTGTGTTAGTGAGTTTCTTTCAATGAAATGCATTATTTTCTTAACTTGAATGAATTATTTGTGCCCTTCTGAAAGTTTATATAATTTTCATTTGCTTAAAACAAACGTTTGCGTATCGTGAAAATTATAAGAAAATAGTGTATGGGCATTTTTGCGGGAAAGTCGACTTGTTTGTCACGTGCGACAGCAGACAATTAAGGTTGTATTTCAGAACAATATGACTTGCGTTTTCTCAAAGTTTTACCTAATGTAGAGGTAATTACGTACTATATAAATATATCAAAAAGGAAAAAAAACTTTAATTTAATGTTTGTTTCGTGTCGCACGCGACAAAAATATGACATTTCAAAGGAATTGCCTACAAATGCAATTTAATATATTTTGATATAATAAGCTCCTCTGTTTCTCTGTTTTCCTTTAACTTCGCAATAGGTTTGTCATGAAATCAAAAATTTTGGAAGTGCATATGTTTTTGTAAGAAACTTTAGACAAAATAAAATAATTTAGATAGAGAGATCTTGGCTTTTCGAATCGATTGACAGGAATTTTAACGTCAAATATAAAAATAGATTTAAGTGGGTATGGCTGCTACCTAACTTCATTAGACTGTTAAAATTCAGTTAACACTATAACTCATGCCTACCCACCATCAACAACGTCATGGATTTGTTGCTTGTGTTTTTGAAACGCATCAAACTGATCCAGAATTTCATCCAAATATCAGCTTGAATGAATGAAGGATACTGCTCAGCTCAAAGAATGTGTTAAAATGTAGAGGCTCACGGGTTCCGAAAATTAAAGAATTATCCCCATATGCAAAAAAAAAATAACGTATGCTTCAAGTGTACGTTAACACCGGCTATTGTATAGAAATTTTGTTTTAACGTGCACTTTAAACAAACGTTATTTTTTTGCATATGGGTGGTATTGTTTAAGGGTCCATCCCCAACGTGTGACCGTTTGATAAGATTTTTGTTATAACGGGTTCATTGGACTTTCCTTTTTTAAAAATGAGCAACTTTTGCGGTGAATGGATTACGCTATCGTACGATGATAGTGTGAGCTACGTTTATTTTCAACAAGATATCACTACTACGTGCCACACACCTAACGATACTATTGCTCTTTTGCGTGAAAACTTTACTGTTCATATGATTTCTGTAACAAGCAATCACTATTGACCACCGAGAATTTGTGATTTAATATATCTAGACTTATTCCCTTAAGCCTAAGTGATAGATAAGGCCTGTGCCAAGGGCACAAATTTAATCTAAGGCCTTAAATATGGAATTCGTAAAATTGTCGAGGATATAGAAACAGCCGCAAATGCGCAAATTGGTGATGGAAAGTTTCATCTAAAGAAAACCGGAGCGTCCATTTAGTTGATATTATTTTTTACTAGTTTTTTAGGATTCCGCACAGCACACAGTTAAAAAGGAACTCTGTTGTTTTCACTACTTTGTTACGATATCCGCCTTTCTGTCACAGGCTGTTCACGGCAGTTCTTGAGAGCTACGGCCCTGAAATTTTCACAGAGTATATAAAACTTTGGATGCTACAACAAAAAAAATATGAGAGTTAAAAATTAAAGTATATTCTAAAGTAAACATCGCCAAGATAAAAAAGCGCTTAAATGAAAAACAAATATCACAAAAAAGAACATAAATCGCTAAAATGCAAAAAAAAACACCAAAAGTAAAAAAAAATAAAAAAAATCGCTAAAACTAAAAAACAACCGAAAAAACAGCTAAAACGAAAAAAAAATTAGAAAATCAAAAAAATTCGGCAAAACGAAATAAAAACGCCTAAACTAAAAAAAATCCAAACTAAAAAAATAAATTTAAATAATGTCTATCTGTTAAATAAATCGTTAAAATGCTAGAAAAACAGCATAAGTAAAAAATCGCCAAAATTGCAAAAAACGGCTAGAAAGCAAAAATTATCAGAACTAAAACAATTGTTAAAACTAAAAACAATCGAAAAACCAGCTAAAAGCCCAAAAAAAAGGTGTCATAATAGAAAAAAATCGGCGAAAGGAAAAAATACGCTTTTTTTAAGAATAATTAAAAAAACCCAAAACAAATAAATATTTTAAATAATGTCTATTTTTCCTTTTGGCGATTTTTTTCGATTTTGGCGATATTTCTACCTTTGCTGTTTTTCTTGCACTTTAACGATTTATGTAACATATGTGACCTTCTCCGAGAAAATAAAGTTTTAAGAAAAAACGCATTTAAAAAATAAAATTTTTTTTCTTTCTCATTTTTATCGATTTTGATACACACCCGTTTTTTGACACACTAGGTCCCTCTTCTCGGAGAAGGTCACATATGTTAAACAAGTCCAGAAAATGCAAGAAAAACAATAAAGGTAAAGATATCGCCAAAACCAAAAAAAAAATATAGCCAAAACCGAAAATAACTCGCCAAAACTCAAAAAATCGGTTAAAGTAAAAAACAACCGAAAAAAAATAAATAAAAAAACGCTAAAACAAAAAAGTGCCAAGAACCAAAAAGGTCACGAAACTAAAAAAAACGCGCTTAAAATAAAAAAATTCTAAAACAAAAAAATATTTAAGAAATTTCTACATCAGGTAAGATATTCGATTACATAGGCTAACGTTCGTATATTATTACGTATGTAGTGTCCGTACGGAACCCTTCGTGTGCAAGTCAAAGAGGCTTTTACTGAATTTATTTATGTATGAAACCTCTTAGTGGAAGACCCGTTGTATACATTCACATATTTATATTTATATATCTTAAAAAATTTAAAGAATTTAACGGTACAGTTAAATAATGAAATCAAACAAATGTAAAATTCTATTTGTGACAGGTCCAAAGATGTTGAAAGTATTTCCGGAGAGGCCCCGGCCAGTTCGTTGAAACAAATTATCATAATAATACACGCCAAAATGAAATTTATTCTTTGAATAAACTCAACCCAAACGCGCTATTCCCCTTCTCAAAACGCGCTAGAACGCGCTGAGTTACAACATTGTCAACTATTTATAGCTAAAACGCGCTATTTTTCTGCGCGCTAAATTAAATTTTAATAAAAGTCAATGTATGTATTAGTAAATATAGGAGTAAGAGTAGCTGAACATGAGAGTGATATCTAAAAAGGACGACAATCTACTGCACTAGCTCAACATTGTTTAGATTATTCTCACACAGGTGATCTGGAAAATGTGAAAATATTACACAAAGGAAGAAAATACAACAAAAGATACACTTTGGAAAGCTTAAGTATTCAACAAAAAATGGACATAGCAATCAACAACAAGACTCATAAAGACAAAACTAATGCTACTTATAGCATTTTATTAATTTAAGTTTTAGTGTAACTCCAGCTGTGATATTAGAACGTTAAGAAAAAGCTGTATACTGTGATATTTAAAATTTTTGATTATTTTTGCAATTATTTTTTTAATTATGTGTTTTATGTTGTATCCCAGCTAAAAAGTTTGCTTACTAGAATGCAAAAAAGTGTATGTACTCTTCAGTCGTAAGTACTTACAATTTGACTGAATAAGCCATTATTTTTGTTTGAGAAGTTCAAAAAGTATGCGGTACCCTATACTTTTTGCCTACAAATATCCAAAAGTTAATAGATTACTGATTGCCTAAAAGTATTCAAAATTTAATGGGTTATTTTGTGGATTACTTTTTGCCGAAAATTGTTCAAAAATAATTTTTTGCTAATAAAAGTAAATAGAATTTTGTAAAAATCATAATTTTGCAAAGAAAATATATGAATATGTATATTGAATAATATGCAAAAATACTTAAATTTTGTAATAATTTTTTCCCTATATAAACTTCATTATTAACTGGAAAGTACTACAATAAGTACTTTCACGTAATGATATAAATAACTACCACTCATTACTTTGTAAGCCATTAAAAGAGTAGTACCCATTACAAAATCTTGAAAAATTTTTGCTGGGATGTTGTCATGTCGCGTAAAATAACATTATTGAAACTTAAATGCAAATTTTATTAGAAAATTCTATATGTAAGTTAAAGCAGAGTATTAATTGTTTTATTATCATTGTTGTTATTGCATTAAAATTGTTCTTTTATTTATTAATGTTACCAGATTTCAATAAAAATAGTATCCTTGAAGATGTTGGAAAATCCCAACGAAACGTCGGATATGAATAAATGAAATAAAAAAATTTTCTTTTATTTGCATTTAAATTAATTTGAATGACCTTGGAAGCCTGAATAGAGCAATTCTATAAAATACACATTAAATATACTTTTTTTTAGCAACTCTTTTCCAGATTTTGCAATATTGCTTCTTCGAAATTATATCCTAAATAACTAAAATAATTTAATACAGAATCAGAATCACCAAATAACAACATACTCGTATGAAATGTCGAATAGTTTTGCGATTCAAATGATTTTTGTACTTCAGCTATAATAGATTCTTGATAAGTTAAATACATTTTTTTGGTCACGAGTACGACTAAATATTTGTAGTTGTGAAATTTAAGGATATTTGGCATTTACAGTATTAAAATGCGTTTTTAATTCTAATCACAGGCAAGGAAATTTTATTTGCAACAGCTGAATCATTAACGAAATTAAAAATAGAAGCAATGTGAGTCCGATCACAGGGGAGATGTGTAAACATCTAGTAATGAAAATTTTTTTAATATTGGCTTATGGTAACTAAAATAAGATATATATAAATGTTTGACTCTACTGTATGGAAAACTGCATGTATACTAGTGGAATTATTAGTTGTGGGGGTTTGTGGACAAGACTCTTTTAAAAAAATATTTGACATTTAAAACGTGCTTTTATTTAAAAGCTTACATTTATTTTATATATTTCAACTTTTTAACCAAATTATCCCCAGTGGCAACACTATTAAACTTAACAAGCAATTTTTATTAAAATTAATTAATAATTGCTCCTGCAGGTATGCTTTAAAATTCGATCACACCGATTTGATAACATCTTACTCAAAATTTGTGATTGTATTATGAAAAAGATTTTTACCCCCTAGCGTATAGATGTTTATATATAAAAAAAATTTATCAGAGTTTTGGATACTAGAAAATTGGTAAATTTATACAAAAAAAAGAAAAAAAATTTAACTGAAATGAAACGCGCTAAGTTAGCGCTTTTTTTATTAAGCGCGCTAAGACGAAAAAAAGCGCGTTTGGAGTAGTTAAAACACGCCAAATCTAGCGCGAAACACGCTCAATTGGCATCGCTGAATATTATAACTTTATATTATAATTTTACTCTCTCTCTCTCTCTCTCTCTCTCTCTTGTTTCAGCCACAATCACTTAACTTAATCAATACAATAATTCCAATTTCCAACATTTATGCATTAAACACATTCACCACAGCAGGCTACACGAACACACGACTTCAAATGCCGCTAGCTACTTAATTATTTTGGAGACGGCAGCAGCGCCATCTGCACTTGATATTCAAGTACAAATATATAGTTCAGTATTGCCACTTTCATGTATTTTGCATTTATAAAAATTAATAATTCTTTTAAAATGTACTTATTTCACGTAAAAGTACAAAAATGAATCAATTTATTCTTTACATCAATTTTTGGATATTGTTTCTGGTAAATAATATAAAATAAATGTACGATAACATTCATTCAACATTTTGTATTATACTGGCAACACTGCATTTGCTCATTGCAGCCAAAGAAATACATAGATATTAGTTTAATTGGAGTACAACGACAAATTCACCATAGACAACAACCTGTCGCCTTGTTGCCTTGCTGCTTTCAAAAGAATCATTCTCATATAAACATGTGTATTCTATCCTTGACATTTGGTAGTCGGTAGCTTGCTGTGGTGAATGTGTTTAATGCATAAAGTTGTTATTTGTTATTTTTAATTGTCTTTTTTTATTAGCTGATGTCCGACCGGTCTCTGTAGTTTCTTAACATCTTTCTTTTTTGTAATTTTTTTCTTTGCTTCATTATATTTATATTTCCCAAGTATTATGATGATCTCCAACCATACATACATATGTATATGTAAGTTGCCGTCGTCGTTGTGATCGTAGTCTTGTTGTTTTTACTGCCTGCTTACAGAAACAGATGCCACACAATCTTGTGTTGAACACGCATCTTATAAAAATGAAGTTTCAAATATAAGAAGAAGAAATAAGTAAGTAAGCTGGCAAGTAACGAAAGCGTTAGCATTCAGTTAAATATGTAACTTTCCCTTTTTATTGAAATTCGAATATGAAAATGAATGTACAGATATGGATATACATACATACACACATTCATATATACATACATACATACATACAGGTGTATTACATTCAATGAACAGAAAATAATAAATAAAAAATAAAAAAAAACAAAAATAGTGTCATCACACCGTTTTGATGGACATTTTTGATCAAGTTTGCATAAATATTCAAAATACCTTCTCTTCTAAATACTTACATATATATAGACAAGCTGTAATCTGTTGGTATTGATGGAGGCAAACTATTGTTCACAAAAGCGATTTTGTGCCGAAATGTAAATTGTGATTTGTTCATTTTATTGCGATGTTATGAGAAATATTCACTTTAACTCTGACCTAAAAACAGCCGTAAGTGGTTATAAAAGCCCACATACAGATCAAGCATACCGCTCTAATATTATATTTTGTAATAGTTTTTATAGAAAAATTGAGCGAGCATAATGCGAAAGCCAACATTCTTCTGTTGCCTTATAATAAAGGGTGTTTTTTTAGAGTGTCACAATTTTGACTTGGCACCACTGCTTTATTTCTGCACCCATTTAACAGCTGATAATTGCTTTTTGTTTAGTTTACTTTAAAATTTCATTATAGATCGACTTACACCAGAGCAACGGGTGAAAATTGTTAAAATTTTTAATCAAAATAATTGTTCTATTCGTCAAACTCATCGTGCACTTCTACCATTTTCAGATGAAGCCCATTTCTGGTTGAATGAGTACATAAATAAGCAGAATTGTCGCATTTGAAGTGAGGAGAATTCACAAGCTTTTGTCGAAACACCATTACATCCACAGAAAATTACTGTTTGGTGCTATTTATGGGCTGGCGGAGTTATTGGCCCATATGTCTGCCAAACCGATGATGGTCAGAATGTTACTGTCAATGGTGAACGGTATAGGAACATGATTCGAAATTTGTTCGTACCTCAATTGCGTGGCATTAATTTTGCTGATATGTGGTTTCAACAGGACGGAGCCATATGCCACACAGCGGGCGCTACAATTGATTTACTCAAAAAGATACTTTTGATGTAAAAATAATTTCACGTAATGGCCCAATTAATTGGCCATTAAGATCGTGTGATTTAACCCCATTGGACTATTTTCTTTGAGGTAATGTTAAGTCACTTGCCTGCATCGATAAACCACAAAGAAGAGTTATCGGCGAAATACCGTCGGAAATGCTGCGAAATGTTGTTGAAAATTGGTGTTCTAAGCGCCAGCCGTGGCGGCCACATGGCAGAAATCATATTTAAACATTAATTTCATAAAATATTATTTGAAATAAAACCCGTTTCTTTGTTATTAAAAATATATTTCCTGGTTTTAATATGATTTAAACTTGTATCACTCTCTAAAAAAATACCCTTTATTAGTGGCGTTCACGTCGGTAAATTTATAAAATTTTGTTAGTTTAATTTAAGTAATTTGCAAAGATTTTAAATTTTCTTTTAACCCATGCCAGAAATTTCTATAATTTTAGCGCCATCTAGCGCTAAAAAAAAGTGGCCGGAGCTACGCCCAAAAGGTTTTTACTTTTATTTTATGATAGTTGACTGATCCAATTGCTGTGCAACGTAGAGCATATTGCGCTGTCGTAATGACACAATCTCCAAGTTGAAAAATGGGCGGAGTTACGCCCATTAAAAATTAATATATTTTACGTTCTTCTATTTTTAGCAATTTTTCGCAACCTGGCACACATGTTGGGCTCTAAAAACGGCTCAATCAATTTTAAAAAAGTGGGCGGGACAACGCCCATTAAAATTTTATATTATATTTGACATGCTTCCACTTAACAGGTTTTTTTCGAAATTCTGCAAACATTTTGAGACTCAATCTTGCTTCATAGAAAGTGGGCGAGGCCACGCGCGTGAAAGTTTAGCATTAAATTATATGCAGCTCAACTAATGCGATGCCCACGGAGATTGACAAACAGCAGTGGGAAAGATATGAGTATAATTTTGTGCTTAAACAAGTGGGCGTGGTCATGCTCATTAAATATGAATACTGTATTTCAAGTGCTTCTAGTGGACCGATTTTTAGTAAACTTGGCACACACCTTTAGCTCTGAAAGTGCTGCGATGTTAAATTAAGAAAAGTAGGCGAAAATAGGCGTGACTACGCCCCTAAATATATAAAACTGGTGCTAACAATTTAAAAATAAAACTGCAAAAAACTTCAAGCTGACTGTAAGAATTAACACTAAGAAGTTAAAAATAATTTAAGATTCAGTTAAATAAAACATTTTTATATTTATGTCTTAACTATAGCGTGGGCCCAAAGCCACGCCTACGTGTAAGAATTTAATAACTTTTCGATTTATTGAATGTCGATTGGAAAAGTAAAATGCTACCATTTTGGTTCGTTGCTCGGTCGTTAAATTTCGCATGGTGGTGTAACACGGTTCGATGAATAAAATTAAAAAAACTCAATAAAAAATAATAATAAACAAAAAAGTTATTAAATTTTTACACGCAGGCGTGACTTTTGGCCCACCCTGTATAATGCTATTGAAAGTCGGTGGGTGACGACAAGTCTGTGATGCATTCACACGTCTTAAAAGAATATTTATTTACTTGCAATTTTTTGCTTTTGCCATGATTATGACAAGTTCAACGAGATATAAAAGAGAGAAAACAAAGCAATTTTCACAAGAAATTATTACACAGAATGTAAGCGACTAAAAAATAAAAAGTTAAATTAAAAGATATTTAATAATAAGATATAAGAGGTAAGTACGAACAACTACAAATAATCATTAAATATGACCCAAAAACCAAAATTCATCGTCAAAACTGCACCCCTTTGAGATACAGAGATTTCTATACTCGTGATAATTTTATTTTGAAAAAATCCAAGATATTTATATTTAAGTGCGAAACTGACGAATAAGAGAAACGAAAGATGATGTATTGCATTACGGTTCGCAATGTGTAGTTAAGGTACGCAAGATGAAAAAAAAAAATGTAAAATGAAAAGTAAAAGGGAAATATGACTAACAAGTGCAAAAAATAATAATTTAATTTAAATATAAAACGCGACCGTCTTTGCTGAGAAAAAGGTAGGAAAGTCAGGACGGCAATAAAGCAAATTTCTATAAATATATGTAAACAATATGAATTGCATTATTTAATTTACTTAGTTAGTTCGATTTAAGGGAAAATAGTGCACAAGTAGATACTTTATGAATTATTATGGATCGTCATGAAAACGTTAAAAAGTCTAGCAAACTGAGCAATTGCGCATTTTTGCACTCTCGGAAATAAACTGTCATGTACATTTATTTACACAAACCTAATATTTGTTTGCCCAAAAATTATGAGTCGTAAATTTAAGCTGGGCAATTGTGCACTTTGTAAACAGCAATTTCCTCGAATAATCTAAGAAATTCGATTTTTGGCTTTCGTTAGACACAATTTAAACTTTTTGATTTGTAAAAATTGCGTGAATGTTCTTAGTTTTATTTAATTTTTTTGAAATTTCCTTAAAATTGACTTAACCGCTGGCGCAACAGTTGAAAGGGGCTTAATGAAGCAAGTCTTGCATATTTGCCCACTTGCACAAATGGCAATTCTAAAAATTCTTATGAAAGCCCTTATTGTTTGTTATTATATCCTGCCATATATAATCAAGCGATATAATTTTGAAATTTAATTTTTTGCACAAAAATCGATTTTTACCAAAAAAAAAAAAAAACAATTCTGCCCAAAAAATGTATCGGTAATATTTTTTTGGCAGTTATGGCTCGATATAAAGGATACACAGAAAAAACAGTGCCTACTAAATGCCTCATAAAATAGAACAAAATTAATAAGGAATCTCTATGGTTTTTTTCAATAAAGAAATCTTTTTAATTTCATAGGGAAAACCTTTTTGAAAAAATCATAAAGAAATCTTCTAGTTTTTATTAGGTTATCTTATTGATTTTTTTAATATAAATAAAAAAAATTGCGTCTTTATTCTCTGTACTTATGTATTTTCATTTAAATTCTATACCGTATACATATGTATGTATGTATGTAGTAGATGTTATTTATTTATACATACATACATTCACATTATGTTATATTCTTAACTAACTTACTCACCAAGTATTGAACCAGCCAACTTCTACCTGATAGACAAGCACTCTACCCAATATGCTAACAAGCAGCCTGAATAACCATTCAAATTATTGTGCAAACATTCTTATACAAAAATGAAAAAGATCATGAAAAAAAATGTCTCTATGTCTATTTATAGAAACGAAATAACAAGACACCTCATAAAATCAAGAAGATTTCCTTATTAAAAAAAATCAATAAGATGCTTTACACATACTCATATAGGAACATATTAAAATCAAGAAGAAAACCGTATTGAAAAAATCAAAAAGGCAACCTATAAAAATCAATAAGAAACCCTTTTTAAAAAAATCAAAAAGGCAACCTAATAAAATCAAGAAGAAATCCCTATAGTTTACAATTTATAAGAAAACCTAATAGAACCAAGAAGTTTTTCTCTATGGATTGTTTTTTTGGTGCCAAAAATAACGGAAATTGAGTAAAAAAAGTTGTGAATAAGAAGATTTCTTCTTGATTTTATGTGGTTTTCTTCTTTATCAAATTAATAAGATTTGCCACATAAAAACAATAAAGAATCTCTATGAAAAAAATATTCGCTTCTTTCTCCTGGGATACCCCGTAGCCTGAAAACGTTTCATAGAGAAAATCTTATTGATTCTATGAGGCAGTTTTTTCTCTGTGTACATTTTTAAGTTTTACTTTGACAATATATTCTAGAAGATGTTTCAAAGAAATCGTGAGAAAATAAAATTTTCCAAAAAAATATTACCAGCAATCTATTTCCAACGTACTTAGAAAAAAACATGAGTATATTGAAGTTAAATTACGCTATGCAAAAAAAGCACAGACTGGAAAGTATAGGTTCGATAGTACTACGAGCGCTAAAGTTTGACGATTTTGGCGACCAACTTTTTTATGGAACTCCAAGGATTTCGAAAATCAGTGCATCCTAAAAAAATGGAGTCATCAGTATTTGGCCAACAGCTAATTCAGACTTAATGATAGCGCTTAGCTCTATATAGTAATAATGTAGCTAAGAGTAAGCCAAACAATTCTCGTTAACATCTTAGGCCAAAAAAAATATTTCTTTATGCACTTTTTTTGTGCAAAAATGAAGAAAAAAATTTTTTGTCAGTTTTTTTAGAATAACTTAATGGGACTCTTAAATTTTTGCTAACAGTATTCGGAAATTTTGTACCTACTGTAAGCCTGAACAAATTTTGTAAACATATCAATATTATCTGAATGTGTCTCGCCATACTAAATACCTCATTAAGCCCACTTTGCAGCTTAAAAATTTTCCTTTTTTTTCTAGTTAGACTATAGTTTTATTGCAGATTTTTTACTTTCTTGGATATTGTTGCATTTCCTGTATTGCAAATTTTAGTAATTACTATTTCAATGTTTAGTTGTTGCTTTGCCAAATTTTCTTAGTTCAAAATTATTATATTAGTCCTTGTAAATTATGCTGAAAAATGTGAAAAAATATTCTTTCGTCTATTTACAAAAAAAATGCTGAAGAAAATTTCTTCTTTCCACAAAGTGCTACTCAAGATGAACAGAGAACTATGCATTTGATTATATGATGTTGAAAAAAAAATTTTGCTTCGAAAAATTGTGAATAATTAAAATGTTTGAGGTAAAACGTAGGTAGTAGGATGCCAAGACATGTTGAGATTATATTAATATGTTCACAAAAGTTGCTCAGCTTTGCAGTTGCACAGTGTTATTGAATTGCATTTCAAATTAAAAAAATATGTATATAATACCCAATTTACATTAAACATTTTGTTGCACGAAACTTTTGCTATTTGCTAATTGCAGCGCTATAGAAGAGAATCTTGTATAAAAAAGGTCGGAAAATGAATCTATAATGCACTTTTGAGTTTCTCCCCCAGGCCTCCTATTGGCAAATGAAGCAAATTTCATGCAACTAATGTCAGGAAAAAATGCTTAATGTAAATAAGATATAATTTTATGCAAAAGAATGCATAATGTAAATTAGTTATAAGTATGTACATATGTACAAAAAATTATTATTTTGTAAAATATAAGGAATTGTTAATATTGAAAATTATTAAAATATATCCGATAGTTGAAATTTCACCATTTTTTATATAAATATAAAATTCAATAGTCCATGAATATTGTATGGATTAAAAAATATTTTTCTTTAGATATGCGCGATACATTTTTTTGTGTAAGAATTCTCAAAATTCGAGCATTTTCCCGAACTCCACCACGGCAACATCGAAGGCGTAAAAGCACCACAGTGGCAACGCTGAATATTACACAGAAATTTACTTTTCTGCCAGGGTTTCATCAATTATTTCAAAACTAGCGGTACATTTGGTAGCATGAACATTCTACATTGTTGTGTTTGCATAAGTCAGTGATTCTCAATCATTGTGCCGCAGCATTTTAGAAGTGTGCCGCTAATTTTTAGATATATAATAATTATTTATCTAAACACATACATACATAAATATGTATTAGAAAAGAAGTAATTACATTTTTTTTGGAAGAGCGTTTCAGCAGTGAAATTTGTTAAAATTGTGTTTTGATAACAACTCGATTATAACTGAAACACAAATTTAGTTTAATATATGTATGTAATTGCTAATGAGCTTATTTGCTTATAATAAAAATGGAGCAGTTTTTTTTTAATAAAAAAATCATTGTAGGTAAAATTGCTATAAAAATTTCTATTGATTTACTGAAAAATCTATTGTGCTTACAAATTCGTTTCTACTATTGAAAATGAAAGTGACAATAATTGCAATTTCAGGCTTAGAGTAAAGAAATTAATTTTAATAAATCCATATACATACGTATTACAAAAATAGGAATGAGTTTGAATTTCTTTTTTACTTATACCATACATACTCGTATGTACATATATTTTGTTTAATGAAATAACAATTTTTTGTATTAAATCAAACACCAATTTGCTTAATATCTCTCCTTAAATGCACTTATTTCACTTTACAAACTAATGCGAGATGCATGAATTTTTTCTCAAGAAATAAAAAAAATATATAGTTAAATGCAACAAAACTCAAAAAGGAAGATATAAATACTTTGAATACTTTTAAGGAAGATTAAATGGCTGTGAGTTTTTCGGTTTAAGGCTTTTTATGCCTATAGAGTAATTAAAACTATAACAAAAGTAGCAGCAACAATAACAACAACAACAACAGCAACAGCAACAACGTTGTCGTCGTTGTTGCTGGACAATTACAGTTAAAAGAAAACGAAAAAAAAAATTTAAAATAATAATAAACAACTGAAAGTTGTTAATGTAACATGAACTTGTTGCAACGAATCATCAACAACTACCAAAATGGAAACAACAACAACAGACAAAAATTTTTAGCGAAAGCATTTTCTTCTTCTACATCATCTTCTACAAGTTTGCTTAAGCGCTGACTTAACCAAAGAGAGCAGCATTCGGGAACTGGTTTTATTTTGGCAAAAAGTTAACAAACATAAAAGCAGAAAAAGAAAACAAAAATACTAATGGAAAAAGTTTTGTGCATTGTGTTGTTGTTGTTGTTTTTTTGTTGTTGTTGTAATTTGCAAAACAGCAGAGGAAGGAGGCAGCAACACAAGAGTTTCTATCTTGAGAAAAACAAAAGACTTAAGACTCAAACTTGCTCTACTACAACTACTGTTTTATTCGATTGTTTGTTTGTTTGTTTGTTTGTTTGTTTGTTTGTTTGTTGGTTTACTGTGTTTGTAACAACTTGACTTAAGTGTTGGTTCGCTCACTCGTTCGCTCACCTGCTTGTCGGCTGGCTGGCGAAGTGACTGTCTGGCTGGTTGGTTGGCTGAAAATATGAATGAAAAAGAAGAAAATGTTGTCGGACAACTATTTTCATGTGGTTGTTGCTGCGTCTGCTACTGCTGCTGCTGCTGCTGCTGTTGCTTTTGCTGTGTATTTTGATTTAAGCAGCTTCAGCAATCACAAGACGTGCGGGCAACGCGTATGGCTTGAATATTTGCTGCTTATGCTGTCTAAGGCTTTTGTATATAAATTGTAAAGACCATGGGGAAATTGTATCATTTCATCCTTACTCGTTCAAACGTTAACACAAGCGTTTCGGCCAAAAATTGAACAAAAAAAAAGATCTAATATAACAAGCAAAAGAAAAAGCTAAACGAGTGGTGTGTTTTATCGTAATATTTACGATATAAATTTGAACCTATATAATATACAGTACAGAGAAACGGAAAAATTGCTTAAACAAAAAGTTTATAAAAAAAAATATTACAAAGTGTGGTGTGTTTTCAAGGCAAGGACTTTAATGAAAACTTAAAGAACAAAACAAAAAATAATCATTAAAAAAAAACAGAGAATACCAAAAATATTTAATAACTATAAAATAAATCAAAATTTTAAGAAAATGGCTCACAAATTTTTTGCAATCAGTGTTGTGTGTTTAATTTCATTCGCTGCCGCCTTACCTGCTGAAGAAACACGCGGTCATGCCCGCAATGCCATTGGCACTGAGAACGATATTATGGATAGTATATACAGTGATTGTCTGCGCAAGGATTCAGTGTCTTGTGTGAAATATAAGCTGTTCAATTTTGTGGATAAAGTGCTGGGGGCACGCGAACAGTTTGCCCTAACCGAAGGAGTAACTGTGGTACGTTCGCCCGATGCACCTGTGCCGGAGGCTGCACGTGCCATTTCTGGCGACGAGTCTTTTGAATCGTTGGCTATGAATCGTATTGCCGGTTTCTTGAACTCGCATACCATTAAGGTTGAATTGAAAGGTGCCGATATTGTGCAAGCAGTCAGCTCTACTGGGCGTGCCTTGGAAGATGTTTCGGAGTCTTTGTTTGGCAACGACGATCCCAATGCTCCCGAAGAAAGTCGTGGCAAAAAGAAAAAGGCTGCAAAAATTTTGGGACCCATTATTGCCTTGATTGCCTTGAAGGCGGCCGCTCTCTTACCTCTGCTGTTGGGTGCTATTGCCTTGATTGCCGGCAAGGCCTTGTTGATCGGTAAAATCGCTTTAGTTCTGTCCGCCGTAATTGGCTTGAAGAAGCTGTTGTCGCAAGAGAAACATGTCACATATGAAGTTGTGGCTCATCCTCATCACAGTGCAAGTCATTCAGTCAGCCATGATGCTTATGGCAGTGGTTACAGTGCTGACGTTGGCTCATCAGGATCCTACGGCAGTTCTGGTCATGGAGGTTGGGGCCGTTCTTTGGATGCTCAAGATTTGGCCTACAATGCTCAAAAGCCTAAAGTTTAAACCCCAATACTTACAAACTACTAACTCTAAATCGCTTACTTTAACTACAGCCACTATCATTTCAAGCAGAAAATTACTTTACAACCCAACGACTGTTAAAATAGTTAAATTGTTTACGAATATTTAACACTTGATGCCAATACAAACGACCACGACTCATAAGGACCTGGTAAATGGGGTAAGAGTTCCGAAACAAGCAACAAAATTTATGGCAAAAGAGTTAAACTTTTCTTTATTTATTTTGGCTAAAGTCTAAAGAGCTTAAAGTTTCTTTGGCAATGAAACTTTTGGAGTCTTTACAACACAACTCTGTGCCGTCAATTTTGGCAAATATTTTGTTTCTGTATCTTCTCTTTACTATCTATCATAAGCGAGACTTTTTCTTTTGTTAAGTTCTAAAAATAACAAAAAAAACAAAAAAATTTAACTTATTTTTTGTTAATTAATTTATTTAATTTATTTTTAATTATTTAATTAACTTATTTCTTTTCTAGTTTTTTTGTTTTGTTTTCCAACATTTTTTTTTATTTATTTATAATTTTTAATCCAATGAGATCTACGGATCTCCAAAAAATAAAAAAAAAGCAACGAGCAACGAACCGAAAGTAGTTGAACTTTATAATACAGATAAGTGTGTGAATTTGTTTATTTATACATATATAATATTTATGTAATTGTTTTTATGTATTAAATAATAGAGAATATTAAGTAATATATGAAAGCAAGAGAAATCAACAGAGGCATTACCCCTTCCAGAGGGCGCCACTAACAAACAATTAAATGCAAAAAATCGAACAATAACTAACATAAACATAGTAATTGCACCAGTTTTAAAATGCTAGAAAATACTCAATTAAATGAAGAGAAATTTTGGTTTCTCTAAAAGTTAGTCTATTTTTAAAATCTTTAAACTTTCTCCTGTCGCCAAAAAAAAAAAATACTACAACTTTCTCTTTTAATCAAAAAAAAAAAAAAAAAGATTTCTAAATCCTTTTTC
Organism: Tachina lurida; assembly: GCA_944452675.1. Classification (NCBI taxonomy): domain Eukaryota; kingdom Metazoa; phylum Arthropoda; class Insecta; order Diptera; family Tachinidae; genus Tachina; species Tachina lurida. Next base: position 168,750,468 of record OX101752.1, on the reverse strand, counting down.
ATTTTTCAAATTAAATCAAATTCGGTTTTATTACTTTCCTAAAATAAAACTTTCTTTTTCACTTCATATAATTTTTTCACAATCTCTTGGTAATTACTCTTTAAATAATTTCTTTTTTCGCTTCCTATTGCATATGAAAATTTCTTAATTATATTTTCTACTTTCCAATCGCTCTCTTAGTTTTTATTCTAGTCTCTTAACAATTACTATACTCTATTGTACTCTATACATTTATTTATTTTTGCTGGCTCATACTGTACAAATCTGTTTGATTTTATACAAAATCTTTTTCATTATTTTTTTTTAGTCTAGTCTTAAATATAACAATAACATTTTTATGAACTTCAATAGCTTTATTTTAGAACTTTATTACTTTGCTACTCATTTGCTATTGCATACATTATTGTGTTTCTCTATTTGTCTATTTCTAGCTCTTTATCTCTATATATATATCTATGCCTATAAGTATATATTTATCTTTATCTCTATTATCATCTCTAACTCAAATTTCAATCTCCAACTCTATTTCAATCTCAATCTCTATTATCATATCTATCTCTGTCTTTATCTATATCTCGCACTCTGTCTCTATCTCTATAACTCTGTCTGTGTATATATTTACCTTTATCTCTATTTCCATTTCTATTTCAATCTCTATCTCTTTCTATTATTATCTTTCTCTATATTTCTATCTCTATCTATACATTTATCTACCTCTCTCTCTATCATTTCTAAATTTGTATTTTAATATATTTCTGTTTCTCTCTTTCTCTATCTCTACCTACATCCTTATTCCTAGATCTTTCTCTTAACCTTATCTATCCAGTGTTGCCAGAATATAATAATGGGAGAATGCTAAATCGGTTCCAAATTTTTGCTTAAATACTCCATAGCAGAAAAGTATAAATTTTAGATTTTAAATTTATCTAAATTTTAAGCTTTTTTACGAAAGAATATGTTAAATCTAGGAGTGAAAGTGCTGAAATGGCAAAAATGTATCTATTGCTATCTTTGTCTTTTTATCTAACTTTTGCTCTCTCATTTAAATTTTTTTTGTATCACTTTTCTTCATGTTAATCATCATATCATCTACAATTTAGTTTTGTTTTAAGATAGCAAAACGCCATAACTTGCCATAGTTTTTTTCCATTTTCTTAAAAACTCAACAATCTTCTATTGACTAGTTTTATTTCTCTCTCTCTCTCAATGTTAATTGTTCTTTAAGTACTTTTCAAGTTATCTCAAACCATATTTTTTCATTCTCACTCTCTCTAGCTATCTTTCTATTAAGTTCTCTCTCGTTTTCTATATATTTCTCTCTCTCTCTCTCTCTCTATCTTTCTATCTCTTAGTCTATATTTTCTACATCATTTTAAATTTATAGTACTTTCACCTTTCTTCCATTATTCTCGCTCGCAATATTAACTTATTTATTCACATATTCTGTAATAATATCTTACTTAAATTTTTATTACTTTCATTTCATTTTATAGTTTCAAATCTATGACTCATATACTCATTCTCTTTGTCTTATCCCTTTTAATTCTAATTCTTGATTTTTCTACTCTCTTCTACTACTACTCTTTCCTATAATTTTTTGCATTCCTAGCACTATTTTTAAGCTACACTCTTTCTCTCTATCTTTAGTTCACTCTCTCTCGCTTTTTCACTTTCTCTCTCTCGATCTTCCCTTTTGCTCTTTTAACTGACACATTCCAATAGTTGCACAAATTACAAATCAAAAATTGTATCAATATTTGTTTTAAAATAGTTGTAATAATTTATTTATTTATTATTATTTTACGTGTTTTGTTTTTAAATAGTATTAATTGTTAAATTGTAACAAATTTTAAAATCCCATACACTCTCACACATTTATTTATTGACATATGTACGTACACTCTGTAATAAAAAAAATAAGAACCGACACAAAAAGAAAACAAACAAAAAATATAACCAACAATAGCTAATTTTAAGTTAAACATCTTTTGTCATAAAGAAAGCATTTCATTATAAAAATGAAAAAAATCTAAAAAAAATCGAAGAGAAAAATTTTGTAAAACAAATAAAGTGATTTATTGAAGAAAATGTTTTTTAATTTAAGTTGCAATCAGATGTGCCATAACCGTAACCATGGAAAACAGCTGTTCGAACGAAACTTATGGGCAACACTGTATTTGATTATAGGTGACTCGCCATAATGGCATAGCCATTACCATAGAAACCAATTGAATTTTGGTTTGGCTATGGCTATGGCACGTCGAAATTAAGCTTTAGTTTTTTGCTTTAAAAAACCCGGAGATGCACATACATACATAATACATACAGTCTCGCACATAAATATTGGCACAGTAATAGTTTCCGACTTCGTTACTATTTAAGCTATTCCGAATAAATTCTTAGAACAGAAATTTTGATGAAAAATAGCTCCTACAGTGTTTTAAAGAATACCATCATTGTTTTTTTATTATTAAAATACACTGAACAGATCTTCTATAACAGATGCAGCAGAACAAGTCATAATTCTGAAGCACACAAGTTTTAACACACTCTGGCAGAAATTTCGTTTATGGTTGCATTTTCTGAGACCTGGCAACGATTCCAAGACAAATTTTTTTTTTTTATTTTAAAGGGCTATTAGAGAGGCATATTTGCCTGCAGTCATATACTTTGGGATTTGCTATTGCACTGTCGAAAGCTGACGGCATACTTTATACTTGGTGTGCGACAGACATCAGAAAATCAAAAATTTTTGAAAACCAACGTACATGTCTGGGGTACTCGTATACTAAAGTCCTGCACAAGACCATTTATAAGACCTTTCAAGACATGAGCGTTTTTTGAACTGCTTTACTACAGCGAAATATTCTAAAACAAACGCTAAACAACACTGTTGGCAAGACAACCAATTAAAACAAATGCCTTGCCAACAATGTTGTTTAGTGTTTGTTTTAGAATATTTCGCTGTAGTAAACAGTTGAAAAATAATTCATGTCTTGAACGATCTTATAAATGGTCTTGTGCTGAACATTATCCTATACATGCTATGAGACAGTGAGTTTTGGAATGCCATCGTACATGTCTGCAGACAAGTAGGCGTATCTAATAGCCTATTTAAGTCATAATACATCAGTTATCTTTGTGAAAATTTTCTTCAAAAAACTTGAAAAATAATTTTCGAATACAAAAATTAGTTTAACATCACAATGAATAATTAAGAGTTAAAGTGAACTTTAACTGCAAGTTCTTTATAAAAAATTTGCCGTTAAAGTCCCTGATAACTTCTAACTGTACATTGTGAAAAAAGCTGTAAAACAGTCAAATCGTACGTTGACTTAGGCGAAATATTGTAATGAAGTAGTTTTTTTTTAAAAATTTTAATAAAGTTTTGCCCCTTGTATTAAAATCAGAGTACGGAGAGTGCTCGAATTAAACTCGCTCGCAAACGAATTCATTGCGAGCGAGTTTTATTGTTTGTATTGAAAAGAACTACTCTTGTCTGCTCGCGAGTTAAAAATATAAAACTCACGAGTGCATTTAATTTTTGAGAATCGAAAATAGGACTCGCGAGCACAAATCTTAAAACCAGCGAGTTAATAAAAATTGTGCTCGCGAGCAGAATTTTTCCCTACCCTGATTAAAATCTAAACTTTGAATTGTTTAAAAACAAATACAAGTTCATTAATGTTTTCTTACGGTTTTCAAAACATTACCTTATCTTCGAAAACAGCCTGAGTATCGTCATCTTTAAGGCAAATGATGACAGTGAAAGTAGTTTCTTTCAATCGTTTACAACTTCTCAAACAAATTAAAAACAAATTTAAACAAAGCCAATATAACTTAAAAACAATAAAATCTCTGCCTAGATATATATGTATGTATGTATGTTTGTATGTATGTATGTATGTATGTATGTATGTATATATGTATGTACGTATGTATGTGCGAAGATAAACAACATCCAAACCTGTGTGAAAAGCCAGTGTCTTCCCCCCAAAACTACTCCTAACATGACTAACCAAGTGAGTGTGTGTTTGTGTGTGTGTGTGTGTGTGTGTGTGTGTGCTTGTGCTCTCATACAAGTTAACCCAGCCAGCATTTTGTGAAAATAATGATCAAAAAATAGTCACATTTGAATATTCTAGATGATTAAAACTATCAAATATGCAATCATTTTCTAATCATAAATGATTCTGTCATCGGGAGAAAATGGTACCCTGCATGTGACTATTCCTGAATAGTCATTTATGATCTCTGCTTTAATGTAGTTTTCATGTACATTTGTTATCATATGTGATAATATTTTCTGTTCACTTTTGAGTTGAATTTGCAATCATTTTATGATCACATTCTGCTTCATTTTCGACCCATTTTTGAAATCGTTTAATGATCATATTTTGTATGATATTCGATCAATTTTTGAAACGAATCTTACCATAATTTGAAGTCATATTATGATCATATTATGTATAATACTTGACCCTGTTTTTAATAGAAATCAGACTATAATTTGATATAGTTTTATGATAAAATTTTTATTATAATTCAATTCTTATGCATTTACAAAACAAAACAAAATAATAAAATAACTTCTTAAATTCATTGCTCTTAAGTCTAGGGGAATAAAATTATGTTATATATACATATACTATTAATTAAAAAACAAAATAATAATAAAATAATTTCAAGAATTCATTTTACTTACTAAAATTGCATGACATAATTTTTTCAGCTTCTCTTTTAGCAATGCGTCTAATTTTTTTGGCTGACATAATTTCACTGGATTTTTTAAATTTTCTAATTTTTTAATTTATTTTAAATAGTTATTAGTATTTCGTTTATTATAATTATTAACTTTTTTTAATTTTTTCAATAAAAAACTTTTTTATTACAAAAATAGACACCAATTCTCACTTTAGCGACAGGACTTCTCACTATGCAATCAAAATACAATATATAATTTTTTCTGCATTGCTTTTCCTTTGACTTGTTGGTTAACGGGAACTTGTTTACAAGCTGATCACTTTTTATGTTTGCGAAATGGTGGGGGTAAAAGAGTAAGTAAGTATCACATTTTGGTCACCAAGAATAGTCAAAAAGAACTCAAGCAAATGATAAAAATAATTGTAATCAGTTTTTAATCATAAAGAATAGACAAATTTGACTGTTGTTCTTGATGAATTGTATGAAAGCTCAGTTTTCAATCACGATAAGTAATCAAAAATGAGTAAGTAAGATGACTACCGAATTGTATCGCATTTTGGTCACCAAGAATAGTCAAAAAGTACTCAGGCAAATGATAAAAATAATTGTAATCAGTTTTTAATCATAAAGAATAGACAAATTTGACTGATCTTTTAGATGAACTGTATGAAAACTCAATTTTTAATCACCAAAACTAGTCAAAAATGAGTGAGTAAGATGACTACCGAAAATTCAATCATCCAAATGCTAGCTGGGAATTATAATTCGTGTGTATGTAAGTGTAATAATTTTTCTTAATTTCTTCTCTTTCTAATAAAAAGAAATGTTATTCCATCTACTTTTTAACCCAATCAAATTATATGTATATACATATACATATGTATATGTATGCATGTGTGTGCATTTGGCTGCTGTTAAATAGATTTTTGTGTTATTTCCATTTAGAACCGCTTTTTTTGTGTTTTTTTTTTACATTGTATTTATTATTATTTTATTTTATTTGTTTTTTTTTTCTTCTACCCGATATAAGAAAAGAAACCGTGTCAAATCTTTCAGAAAGTTTCACAATACAAGATTTCAATACAAAGTATTTCAATTATAATTTTTCTTTTTAAATAAATATGCAAAGCATTAGATAAAGTTTTGAAATTGTTAATTAGCTGGGAACTAGATTTCACACGAAGCTTTCAAGTTTAGTAGTAATTTTTATACATACATATTTACCAACATATTTTGCAGAAGCTTTATACTTTTTTTTTAAATTCAAATCCGTTATAGAAAACACACAAGCTATAATGATTAAACGATAACAAATGGGCATATGTAATAAAAGCCCTTTGGATATGTTATTTAATATTCAAACTCTTTAATGTAAACTTTTAACCGTTATAAACACAGACTTATTGTTTCAAGCCAAAACTTGTTCTTCCGCATACGAAAATATGAAATTCTACCATTATTAAACAAACTTTGTCTATACCCAGCCAACCTGAGTTTCGAAAATAAACGAATGTTCGCTGTAGCCAACAATTCTCGAAACATTCTCGTAAAAAAAAGTTTAGCAACAAGAAACAATTTGTTTCTCTCAATTTTTTTTTTTTGCATGTACAACAAAAGAGCGAAATCCGGCTCCAGTTCTCTCATACGGGTGTGTTGTGAGGTGGAAGGCGTTCATTCAAGGTCGATAAGATTGACTTTCATAAAACACTTTCGTTGGTAATGACCAGGGAAACCACGTATGGCTTAATAAATAATGCAAATGTATACACTATACACTGCAGTGAAAGGAAACCCTTAATGCATTAAACACATTCACCACAGCAAGCTACCGACTACCAAATGTCAAGGATAGATTACACATTAGACCGTATCACAAAAAAGTTCTCCGTACACCAGCGAATATAAAGTATTGTTCCAAAAACATTTAAAAAAAATTTTTTTTGCCGAACGTAGGGGTCGCCTTTTTAGTTTTTTCATTATATCTTCCATATTTACAGTCCGGTCTTAAAGTTAGTCTCAGGGAGGTCAATATTTTTGCTCTTACACAGAGAAAAAACTGCCTCATAGAATCAAGAAGATTTTCTCTATGAAACGTTTTTAGGCCAAGAGGTATCCCAGCAGAAAGAAGTGAAGATTTTTTCGTAGAGATTCCTTATTGTTTTTATGTGGTAAATCGTTTTAATTTTATCAAGAAGAAAACCACATAAAATTAAGAAGAAATCTTATTATTCACAACTTTTTTACTTAATTTTCATTATTTTTGGCACCAAAAAAAACAATCCATGTAAACTATAGGTATTTCTTATTGATTTTATTAGGTTGTCTTATTGATTTTTTCAATAAGGTTTTCTTTTTGATTTTATTATGTTCCCATATGATTATGTGTAAAGCATCTTATTGATTTTTTTAATAAGAAAATCTTCTTGATTTTATGAGGTGTCTTGTTATTTCATATCTATAAATAGACATACAGAAAATTTTTTTAATGATCTTTTTGTTTTGTTATAAGCATATTTGCACAATTATTTCAATGGTTATTCAGACTGCTTGTTAGCATATTGGTTAGAGTGTTTGTCTATCAGTCAGAAGTTTGCTGGTTCAATACTTGTCTCCTTTCAAGAAATAATATGTATGTATGGTGAGTTAGTTAATTAAGTATACAATGTAATATGTATGTATGTATGTATGTAAGTCTGTATAAATAAATAACATATACTATATGGTATAGAATTTAAATGATAATACATAAGCAAAGCACAAAGAATAATGACATAATTTTTTTTATGAGGTCGCCTCATAAAAACAAGAAGAAAACCTTATTGAAAAAAATCAATAAAATAAACTCATAAAAACTACATGATGTCTTTTTGATTTTTTCAAAAAGGTTTTGTCTATGAAATTAATAAGTTTTCCTTATTGCAAGAAAAACCATAGAGATTTCTTATTAATTTTGTTCTATTTTGTGAGGTATTTAGTAGGCATTCTTTTCTCTGTGTAGGTCCATTGACCTCAAGTGTACCGTTCTAGTACTTACCCCCTAAATCTCATTTTCTACCACCCTAATGTGACACCCTAATGTTAGAAATTTATAGCTCGCAAAAAATCATAAAACTTTTGCTAAGAAAGTATTTCTATAATTACAGCACAACAATTAAAAAAAATGCTTTCATAAATTCATTGTTGCAGACCGTAGGGGTCACTTTTTAAATTTCTCATAGCTGCAGTATTTTTGTTCAGATATTAAAGTATAATATATCGATGAGTTTGTCTGAGGCGGACGAATTTTTTTTTAATTCAAAAGTTTTTGACTTTGAAAATTTAGGAAATTTAATTTTTACATTTGTTCCCGAACTATTTGATCAAACTGTGGTCTACAGCCAAGAGTAGTATATTGGATTTACATAGCGGTTGTCAGTCCACTTCTCTCATACAGCCTGCATTGTGGAAACAGGGTATAATTCTGTAAATTAATATTTTTTCAAAATTGAATTAAGAATTTTCAACATGAGTAGACTTTCGTTAATGTTTCTTCTTAATTCAATATAGTTTTTATTGATTTTAAGCTGTAACTGTGTTAGCATGTTAACACCTTTTATAATACAATGAATTATATATTTGATTACCTACTCCTTTACTATTCATTACCTCTTCCCATTGGGATGCTACCCTTTTAGAAAGCAAAACGAAAAAACATCAAATTGCCCTTTTTAGATGGAAATGCAGTATTTTTTTGAAGAAAAGAAACCACCATAAGTGAGGTCTTACGGATGGGGCATTTCGAAATTTACTTCCGATCCGTTATGAAATGTTTACATACCTGGACACACACACATATAGACATATAAACATATATTCGGACTTCAAAGAGAACGTCGAAATGTGATGAAAACTCGATTTTCGAAAATTACGGTAACTTTCTATATCAAAAAGTTATGAATAATAATAAAAATAAATATGTAACTTTTCTTTGTATATATTTGGATTAATATTTTTACTTCACATTAGGTTTGTTCATTTACTAAAATTTTTTACGAACTTGTAACAATTGTTACTGGAAAGTGTTCATTAACTCAAAAAGTTTGCAAGGAGAGAGCACCAAAGAGATAGAAAAATTGAGAGACAAAAAATTCATAAAAAATTTTTACTAGTAAAATTTTTACTTGCCAGACCTGTTGTATGTTTTGTTGTCAAATTAATTATTTTATATTTGAAAAATGAAAACTGAAAAATTTGCATTTCTTTGTTAAAAAAAACATTATTGTTTTTCTTTCATTAAGCTACATAAATTCAATTTTAATGGAAAATAATTTTGTTTGTTTCCCATAAGCATATGATCAGAAATGGAAAAAGGCATTTTTTTATTTGTTAATGAATAAAATTAAAAAACTATGAAAAATTAATAAAAATAGTAAAACTACATGAAACTATGTATGTACAGAATTTCATAATAAATGACAATTTATAAAAAAATTGCAATTTAAAATATAAAAAAAAAATACATCAGATAAAGCACAATTATGTCATCCATGGTTCTGATATGAATAAAATTTTCTTGCAAGTATTTACAAGTAAAGCTTTCATTTACTTTTCGTATTTAGGAGAGTAATTTTGTAAATTACAGCCTTACCCTCTCGTTGCTAGTTTCTGCTGGAAAAGTAAATGAACAGACCTATTGTTATACATTTGGCAGTTTTATTTATGTACATAAATTATTTTAGATTCAGCTCAGTAAAAAATAACTAATTCGTATTTAGAGATTTGTTTTTTAAATCAAACATTCCCTTTCTTTCTATTTTTTTTTGTTGCTTTTTGTGGGCTTACGGCAAAAGATTAAAGTTTAAATTTAATATTGTAAAGGGTTGGACAAGTTCATTCAAGTGCGTAAAATCAAAGAAGCAACTGCTGTTCAATTTAAAACTTAATTATTAATAGTGCGCAATCATTTTATGGAGTTGTTAAAAAGGCAAACTATAAATCAATTTGTTGTTTTTGAGCAATCTGCAGCTTCCTTACTTGACACCATACTGACGTTGGGCATAGATCCTTCATATTTCATTTCGACTATTAGAGTTTTGTTTGGCTAATTAAGATAAGGGTTCATGTATGAGAAAGACTATAAAAATTCTTTTAAACTCTCCACCTTATGCGAGCATGTTAGATGGTTTGAAAATTTGAACAAGAATTTTAAATGTATATTTTACTTTAATTAGCCAAAGATCAACAATTTTGAATTAAAATATACATATAACAAAAATACGGATTTAAACCTTATGGAATTTCTGGCAGAGGAATTTGTTTTTCATTTAAAAAAGTCCAGATGTAAGAACTTGGATTAATAAAATTAGTTTTTTAACTATTGAAAAGCATGAAACATACCCAAAGTTTCAAACGTACAGACACACAAACACAAACACACACACACACACACACACACACACCCACACTCGCAAACTATTACACAATTTATCTTTTAAATTAAATTTTGATTAACAGAAACATAAATATTTACAAGTAGTCTTATATATGTATGTGGATTAACTTAAGCGGGAAGTAAATTGAAGCTTAAGAAAATATTTTAATAAAATAATTGAAATATAAGTTACTACAAACCCACTAACACATATAATTTAAATTTAATAATTAATATTTCACATACAAAATTCCTTGAATATGAAATAGTTGTAAATGCAATAAACGTTTAATAAGACCACAAATAGTTTAACTTAACTAAACTCTTTATAGCTAAAAAGCAAAAAAATAAAAGTTTTAAGCAAAAAAGGTAAGTAATTGAAAAAAATTATGTAGTTTCTGTGGAGCGGAAAAAATTAAAATGTTTAGTTAAATACAAACTCAAATGATTTAACAAACTTAACGAAGCGAAAAAGTGATGCATTAAAAAAAAGGTTAATATTTATTGAACACCACAAACAAATTTTTAAGTTGTGTGAATGAGAAAATGCATTTGTTTGTCAGAGAAAAATATTAGAAATGCTTGCTAATTTTTATAGCTATGCTATTAAGAGCGCGATAAAAATGTTAGGACGTGATTTTTGTAACAAAAATAATCGACACTTTTACAGTTATAAATTTATTTTTGTTTTGATTTCTTGGTACTTTGAAGTGAGTGAAACAAAAGCAAAACAAAAACAATGAGAACGGTTGTTGAATTTGTTTTTGTATTACAGCCGATCAGCTTTAAGCCGGCTAACAGCCGCCACCGACCTCCAACAATACATTAATTTAATCATACGCCGCTAGAAAAGAAAATAATGGGAAATAAATGGAAACGTTTTGAAATATTTGCGACGAATTATTTAACATCATCATATAATATAATTTTATTGCATTGTTATACAACACATTAGGTTTGTTTTAAAGAGCTAAACAGCATAGCTATAACCGGGTGTCCTAAGACATATAACTTCCTTTTTTATTTCTATTGTAAATAAAAAAAAAGTTAAAGCCTACATTTATTTCGTTGGTGATTTCCAACTTCTTCAGGGATTTAAAATCTGGCAAGCACAATCATATAAAAGTAAAAGTAACACTATTACGCCTGCTCTGTAAATCGACTGGATTTCAAAACGCTCGGTTTAGAAAAATTAAATCCACTAACAGGGAATTTTTTCAGACATTTTGTAGTTTTATATTTCTTAGAGCTTCAAATATCATATCTGAAATTAATTTAGTATGTATGATTTTAAACACATCAGTGGAGCCATTTTTTTTTAAACACACCACAGGATCTATGGCGGGAATTGAAGCCACGACCTCTGGCGTGAGAGGCTAGCATCGCTACCACTCAGCACAGGGGCTCAGCCACAGGAGGTCGTTTTGGAAAACGAGAAATTTACTCGGATTCGGTTTACAGAACATGTACGTATATAAAAATACTGACGTATATTTATTTGAGACGTTAAGACTGCTATGTATTAACATGAAGAATATTATTTCGTTTATGCTTCTGATGAGTTTCTTTCAGTAAACTTTAAAAATAAATTCTTGATTAAAGCAAAAAATAAAACTTCGTATATTTGTTGAAGATATCTCAAATAGTTTTTGAGAATTATGTACATAAACATCTTTATTATTAAACATAAAACACCTTCATTGGATTCTGAGTCCATTTTTAAAATTTCACAACCCTTTTGCAATAGAGGCAACTTATTAATGCGAGTGTCGCATTACGACTTCGACTACGACGATTTTATACTAAAGAACTTTGTAAAATATTTTCTTTAATCTAGTTGTACTAGATTACTAGTCGTGGTCGAAATACGACACTCGTAAATAGGCCTATTATTTGAACCCTGTTAGCTTATTCCATCTTACCGTTGGTGGCGTATTTCGACTTCAACACCGCAAAATTGTTTCTTTAATCTATGATCAATATGTTGTTGTCGAAGTATATTAATAACGATAAATCTCATTTGTTTGTTATAAGAGTAGTAGTGAACTGCCGGTCCTGCCCCAATTAAAATTTTAAAATTTTGAAATTTTAATTACCCAAATTTTAAAATTCTTGGAAATTTGTGAAATTTGATACCCTACGAGGGTGGATCAATAAGTCGGTCCAACTTTTTGTTTACATTAGGAATTTTTTGTTTACATAAGGGGTTTTGTTTGTTTAATACATACGAGGGTGGCTCAATAAGTCCGGGTTTTTATGACCGTGAGAATTTATATGTATGTTTGGATTAAGGGGTTTCATAAGATTAATATTTCATAAATATATATGCCGACGGGAAAATCATGAAAATGATTTTTCTTAATACCAAAGGGGGAGTGGGGTGAAATAGTGAAAATTAATTTTTCCTAATGCCTACGGGTATGCATTAATATTTTTCCTAATGCCTACGGCAATACATGATTTTCCTAATGCCTACGGCAATATATGAATATTTTTCCTAATGCCTACGGCAATACATGATTATTATTTTTTTCAAATGCCGACGGCAATACATGATTATTATTTTTTTCAAATGCCGACGGCAAAACATGATTCTTTTTTTCTAACACCAAGGGGAAAATTGCCAGTGTTGCCAGACTGTAGAAATTTCTTATCGTAATACTATATCAGTAATATCAGAGAAAATAGATTTGATGACTACTAGACGATTCTCATATAAATCGTGTGTGTGTGTGTGTGTGTGTGATTTCCTCATGATAATAAATTGTTTATAAATAAAATAATTAAATAAATTAAATTAATTTATTTAAATATTTTATTTATGTGTTCACATGTATGTGAACACCCATACTTGTGTTCACATGTATGTGAGCACCCATACTTGTGTGTGGGGGGTCCAGCTTGATAGTCGCGGGTAATTTAATATTTTGTGTATTTGTTTAAGAGATATGTATGTATGTGTATGTGTATGTATGTATGTGTATGTATGTATGTGTGCATGTATGTGTGCATGTATGAATGTGTGATCGTGGGTACTTGTGCGTGGAATATTTTGTAGAATACATATATATTTTGCAACGTAATCATTTTCTTTGTCTACGATTATTTTAAAGCAGCAAACTAAGTACACTCAACAGCAGAGAAACAAAAACCAAGAATTTGCAAGTAAGCAAAAAAGTTAATTTCTCCTTCCCCTCACTTCCTTCTCTTTCCTTTATGTAGTTTGTATTTGAAATAAGAAAACACTTGTATATTATTTTATTTTATTTTTGATACATTTATTGTTTAAAATTTTTTTTAAAATTTTATAATGATACATACAGTCATATTTTAAAAAGTGAAAAAGTTTAATTAAAGCAAGACATTTCTTTTGTTAGTAAAATAGCATTTTTTAGTGCGCAAGCACCAAATTTATGATAATTACAATAAAAATATTCTAGATACTTGATTTCCATTTGTTTAAAGTTGATGCAGCCTATATCCTCAACGTTAGAAATTTTTCGGCATAAAATTTTTTCCAACCATCGTCTTTTTTCTTCACCTTTTACATAAATTATAGAACATCTTGCGTTGGCTTTTATAAAATTGCAAACGCTTTGAAATGAAACTGATCCAGCAGTCCAGCTTAGGTGATGATAGTTTTTTGTTAGCCACTTTGCTTCTCTTTGCTTTTCTATTGATAAGCATTTGATATCAAATGGGGGTTTTATAATGAAATTGTTATATTCATAATTGTTGAAAACAATTGCTACTTCTTTTGCGATGAAATCATTTGAATTATTTTTGAAACCTTGTACGTCTATGAAAATTATGTTGTTTTCCATATTAGTCAATTCATAAGACTTTTCGCACTTGTCCTTTGATGGGTACATATTCTATTATACGTTCATGAATAAGAATGCAGTAAGCTGATGTTTTTGCTCCAATATTAGTTGCTGTTTCAAATTCTATTTTTATATCAATCGGTCCATTATTGAGTGATTCATTCTGATGACTGACATCTACTACAATAATAGGAGCTTTTGTCTTAAACTCTGATGCAGTTAGAAGCGGTTGAGATTCTTTCATATAGTAGCTTTGTTGAAATCTTAGATACATATCATATAGAATTGCATATCGTTCATTTTTGAACTTTATGTTAAGGTCATCATATGGATATGAGACTGAATTTAAATGTACTTTTAAATTAGTCAAATCACAATGAACAAACTTATTTTCTTGTTGAAAAGCAATCAATACAAAACGAGGGCGTTCTCTATTTGCAGCTAGTTTAACATTCCAAATATGGCTAGTTCCCATATTTAATTGTGGATTGACATGACAATCCCAACTGCGAAATGCCATAGGTATAGAAGCACCATTGTTAATAATTTTAATCATATTCAATTTGCTAAAGTCGGATAATTGTACATGTGGGATTCTCCATGAGATTAGTGAAATTGTAAGTTTAGCTTTTTTAGTAGAAACACTCGAGCGTACAAGATCTTCGTCGTTCTTATTGCGCAAGAGTATCAATTCATGTTTTCCATTTAGTATAACTTTGTTGTAGTCTTCAGCGAATCCTAGAAGCATTTTTAGAGGTACATAGAAATTGAAAAAGCCATTTACAAGGGTGACATCGTCAATTTTGTTCCATCCAGCATTTTGCATCACGTTGCTTTCTGTTGGTGACATAGACACCAAATTTTTTATGGTGCTTGTGGCTCCTAAATATCTTGTATGATCAATTTCAATTCCATTGAGCTCATAGCGAATTTCATCAAATAGATATGCCACAAAGTTGTTTTTTAATATAAAGTTGTCCGATGATGAAGTAGATTTAGAGTTATTATCATCAGCAACAAAACCTTCTACATAAATGTAGCTTTCACTGGGTAGCACGTACAAATCTTGATTTTGTATTGAAATTCTAATTTCATCATTATTGTTGTAAGATTGTAAGTATGGTACATATGTATGATAGTCCTTTTTGATTATATTCTCATCAGACAAGGGCTTATCTAAGACATCTATTATTGAACTCATTTTGTCTTCAATTTAAAATTCAAGGACTTTAGAAAATTTTTATTTGATGTTGTTAATGCTTTCTGTTGTACTGATCGCTTTAATGTTGATGTTGTTCTTGTTGCTATATTTTTTAAGGTATTTGTGTTGTATATTAGCATTATTTAGTTGGCCTTAAATGTATTCGTATTGTAATTTCCTCTCCTCGGAAATTAATTAAATCACCGTGTTGATCAACTACGCGCAGCGCTAGTGAACTTATCTCTCTGGTGTTCACAGGTAAATAGATAAGATTTCTTGGAACCTCATCTATTTTATAGCCTGGAGGCACATTAATCGGAAATTCATGAAGTGTATGCGATTTGGAGCTATTCATATATGTGTTAATAGCGATACTACTTTCAACTCGCAAGAGATTTACTTTAAAAATATTAACTGGAAGATCTGAATAATAATATTGGTTTGGTGTTAGGATTTTGCTATTGAATCCTAAAAGTTTTCCAATTGTATTGTCTTTATTAAAATATACAGTATCCTTGGAACTATTAACTTTAACTTGCATTGTATTGTTATTAGCTTCAATAAAAATCTTATTTGCTGGACAGAGTAGTTTGTATTGCTCTTCTATAAAATCAACTATATCATTTAGTTCGTAAGATCCAATTGGTATTTCTATTGTATATTCTCCTATATGAAACATATTGTTGTAGGTGTCTACATTTGGAATACTGTTGTATGAATGAAAATCAGTTAGAGCACACTCATATGCATCATGTAATTCAATAGGAGGAAAGTAACTAGCAGATAATTCTGATGAGTTAGAGCTCAGAGTAAGTGTTATTGACATTATAACAGACTGATTACAATTAAATAAAGTTTAGTAGACAGTATGGTTTATAAGCATAATTTACATATTTATTTCATTTTCTTATTTTAAAATTAACATTTGTTTCTTAATATTAATGCTATTATTGTTTTGCTATGATGTTGTTGTTGATTTAGTTTTTCTTTCATCTATAATATTTCATCTTTACTTATCCAAGAATTGTGTTGATTAGAAAATCCCAGCCATTTAACATATACCTCCTTCCCTTTAATTTTAAGCACCTTTTCAACTAGATATGTATTTGGAAATCTGGTTTTTGAAAGTTCGTCAGTATAGAATCCACCTTTAATAGGATTACCAAGATAGTCTTCTAATATGTATGTTGCAGGATTTGTATTTTGAACTCTTGTAATTGTAAAAATTTCTGTAGTCCAATTTGGAGTATAACCTTTTTCAAATGTATGCTTATATTTGCTTATGCGTACATGATCTCCTACATTAAATTTTGACATTTTATACATTTTCATATGACTGTATACTGTATTTAGCAGCTTTTCCTCATTTGTTGAGTTGACTTTAATTGGAGGCATTTTAATGGTACGATGAACTTTTCTATTGTAGGTATTAAGTAAATCTTTGTATATATCAATCCACTTATAAGAACCATTAAAGCTAAATTCTTTCCACATCATTCCTTTTAGTGTTCTATTAAATCGTTCTACTATTGATGCTTTCATAATGCTATATGTTGAGTAGTGATTAATGTTGTATTTATGCATTAATTTTTCAAAGTGTTTGTTGAAAAATTCTTTACCATCATCTGTTTGTATGTTTTTTGGTATTCGCCCCAATTCAAAAATATTTTCCATTGCGTTAGTTGTTTCAAGTGCAGTTTTTGTTTTTAGCGGTACTGCCCATGCAAATTTTGAGAATGTGTCAATAATAGTCAGCAAAAATCGATAATTTCTATTTTCTTTTGAATAGTTCCCCATTTCAACTAAATCAGCTTGCCAAAGATCATCTATTCCTTTCATTATAACTCTGCGACGCACAAAATGTTTTCGTGCTTGCTTATGGAGTTCGTTTACTAAATTTCTTTTTGAAGACATTAAGTTGTTTTTAGAGATTTTTTGAAGAGTGTTGTGATCTAGTTGAAGCACTTTCAGCTATTGATACAAACATGTAATTTTCTAATCTATAAATTTTCTCATTAAGCTGTTCAATTTGTTCTTCAAAGGATGTTTTAATTTTTAGAATATCTTTTTCAATTTTATAATTTTCTTCTATATCTAATTTTGTTTCGCGATGTAGATCCTCAATTTGCATTTGAATATTTTCTTGAATTATAGTACTGTCTCTCTTAAAGTATGCTAATAATTTCTCTTCTAGTTTTTCGATTTGAGTTTGCAGAAACAATTTATTGATAACATCGTTTTCCTCCACAGCTTTTGCAACATTTTTGATCCTTTTGTTTTGGACATCAATGTTGTTGTTCGTATCCACAAAGAACCCCAGCAGTTTAGGTGCATTTTTCAAAGAAACTATGTTGCTAGTATCGTTTAAATAATGTCCAAATTTATCAACAGACATGCTTTATATACTTTATTAAAGTTAATGTATTATATTAGCTTCACGTAGTTCTTCAATAATTGATACAATCTCGTTATTGTGATTATTATGACCTGCAGCTTGTGATGCGAGCAGTAGTCGAAGTCGATCTACTAGCTCATTTGGATCATCCCAGTATATATAGTTGGGCTTATGGATGTTAAATTCCATCATTCCATCACCTAAGTAGCTACCTTTTGGCTTAGATCCTGTTGATTCGGGTAAATTATCCTGGTTTTTCTCGTCAATAAATTTCTTAATAATATGTTTATATTTATATCCTCTAGTACCCTTAATTTGACCATCAGGTTTATAGTCTCTTCTATATGCATTAGTAGTAATTAAAATCTTTTTATAGATTTCGAGTTCAAATTTATCATAATTTTTTGGTATTTTATGAAACATTAGAGAAAATAGTCCTGGTGTTAGAGCCCATATTTGACCACCAACTTGTATTTTATGTTCACTAAGTGTAAGTTTACTATCACCGAATTTCCATTCATTATTGAAATCTTTATGTGGACCATAGTTTGTATCTAATTCATTTCTTTCTTCCAAGACTGATAAATCAGTATAAGTATCTTCTGTATTGGAAGTTTGTGAGTAAAAATCATCTTCATCATCATCATCATCATTTTTAGTATTAGTTTCGTTAAATAATATGGTACTATCAGATATTGTTCCTTCTGCTAGTTTCTTTGGTGTACTTGTCTCTAACTTGAGTGATGGTTTTTCAGACTTTAAACTTGTATTATTTTCAAATTCTGTCTTCATTTTATTTTCTTCTTTAATGGGAATTCTTTTAATTTTTTTAGAACTATTTATGAATTCTTTCAGTGGTTCTGTTATAGGTTTAAATGTATCTCTTAGTTGTTCACGTGTATCTATTTCACCAGTTTTTATACTACGAAGCTTTTTCTTCAAGACATTTCTTGTCAACACCAACTGTTTTAAAATTTTCTCATCCATGTTTAATAAATAAAAGGTATCAGCTATTAGATGAGGTATCAGCTATTAGATCAGCTTATTAGCACCTGGTCTGGTTTTCAGATCAGCTTTTTAGGACCTGGTCTGGTTTTCAGATCAGCTTTTCTGGACCTGGTCTGGTTTTCAGATCAGCTTTTCAGGACCTGGTCTGGTTTTCAGATCAGCTTTTTAGGACCTGGTCTGGTTTTCAGATCAGCTTTTCAGGACCTGGTCTGGTTTTCAGATCAGCTTTTTAGGACCTGGTCTGGTTTTCAGATCAGCTTTTCAGGACCTGGTCTGGTTTTCAGATCAGCTTTTTAGGACCTGGTCTGGTTTTCAGATCAGCTTTTTAGGACCTGGTCTGGTTTTCAGATCAGCTTTTCAGGACCTGGTCTGGTTTTCAGATCAGCTTTTCAGGACCTGGTCTGGTTTTCAGATCAGCTTTTTAGGACCTGGTCTGGTTTTCAGATCAGCTTTTCAGGACCTGGTCTGGTTTTCAGATCAGCTTTTTAGGACCTGGTCTGGTTTTCAGATCAGCTTTTCAGGACCTGGTCTGGTTTTCAGATCAGCTTATCAGGTATCAGATGAGGTTATAGCAAATAGATGTATCAAGCTTAAAGTTAGATTAATAACTAAAGTAAATGTTTATGAAGAGTAGTTTATATAGTTATGAAATAGTCAAATTGCTTTCTGTAGCGTCCATCATTTAATTCATTATCTTTGCTAATCACCAAAAATCCATATTTATCCTTCCAACACTCTCGACAAATCTCATGAAACTTTTCATAACTCATATCGCCACCAACATGATCTCTATAAACATGCTTCATATTTGTCTCATCTTGTTTAAACATTATAATAACATTGGCATTGTCTCTTATTAAATGCTTGGGAATTCT
The DNA here is from genome assembly GCA_944452675.1 of Tachina lurida. Taxonomy (NCBI): domain Eukaryota; kingdom Metazoa; phylum Arthropoda; class Insecta; order Diptera; family Tachinidae; genus Tachina; species Tachina lurida. Next base: position 168,731,051 of record OX101752.1, on the reverse strand, counting down.
AGTATAAGTTTGACACAAGTAGAATGAATCGACATCCCTATGTCGCCCCATACAAAAATATGTACGTATATTATTCTGCTTTTCACATGCAACATCATCAAATATCATAATTGAATTAGTTTTAGCTTCGTCAGGTGGAATAACTGATTCATTATCTGTAAATGTATAATATCCCATTCCTTTAATTGGTGAAATTAGTTTCTTCAGGTATTCATATTTGGGTTGATATAGAGATTTTGAGTATAAATAGATGTTTTCAAACTTGAGTCCATTAGGACTTTCTAGTAAGCCAATCATAACATTAGTCTTTCCACAATTGGATGGTCCAACTATTAGAGCACGAATAGAATTTGGTAAGAGGGGGCTATGCTTTATTTTTGAAGTGATGTTGACTGAATCGTCAATATTACGAACTAAAATATTTTTATGTTGTTTCACTAACTGCATTTTTGTAACTAAATACATTTTATAAATGTTACCTCTTATTATAGAAAAAATTAGATAATATGGTTATACGATATCAGAAAACGTTTAGTCATAAAAACACCTTCGTTGGAGGAGGTATAGTAGATAAAATAATAAACTCTCTACCTGTTGAACTTCATCTTCCGGGGTATCAGTACTGTGGACCTGGAACAAAACTACAAAAACGTTTAAATCGAGGTGACAAAGGTATTAACTTATTGGACTCTGCTTGTAAAAATCACGATATTGCGTATTCAAAAAATAAGGATTTAAGTACTAGACATAAAGCTGATAAAATACTTGAAAATTCAGCTTGGAATCGAGTTTTAGCAAAAGACAGTAGTCTTGCAGAAAAATCATTTGCATATATGGTTACTAACGCAATGAAAACCAAAACTAAATTTGGTATGGGTGTGGAGAAAAAGAAAAATGTTAAAAAGAACAAGCCAAATGATAAAAAACTGTTTAGAACATCAATTAGAGCTGCAACAAAAATACTAAAGAAGGAAAAACCATTAGATATTAACTCAGCTATTAAAATTGCACGAAAAACTATTAACAAATCATTAAAAGGAAGAAAGTCTCAAATTGTAGTTCCACGTGTAATACGTGTTCCAAAAATCGGTGGTTTTTTACCTCTAATACCGATTTTAACTGCTCTGGGTGCAATTGGTAGTCTAACAACTGGAGGTGCTGCCATAGCTAAAGCTGTAAATGCAACAAAGAATGCAAAAAATCAACTTGATGAAGCAACTAGACATAATAAAGCGATGGAATCTATAGCAGTGGGAAAAGGACTTTACTTAAAACCATATAAAAAAGGTTATGGTTTAGTTCACAAAGAGGAATCAAAAAACTCTTAAAGATGCTGCCCAACAGACCACTATCTGATGTGGACCTAAACCGTTTCTCTATAAAAATTCCATATTTTAGAGGAGTTTTCATGTTGAATACTCTACCAAAACGAACAAAGAAAATTGAATGTGGAATAATCAACTTAGATGTATCAACAGGACCTGGTACACATTGGGTAGCATACTATAAAAACAACAATGAAAAAGAATATTTCGACAGCTTTGGAAACTTACAACCTCCTTGGGAAGTAGTTAAATATCTTGGTGCAAATATAAAATACAACTATAATCAGCATCAGAATTTCAATACATTTACCTGTGGACATTTATGTCTTAAATTTCTTTATGAAATAACTGAAAATATTAAATAAAACACAAAAATTTATATTTTACAAAACTCTTTAATGTCTTTTTATTCATAATTTAAAATACATAATTAATATATTATTGCCAAACAGGAAATTGGGAATTTTGAATTAGAAATTCACTCAGCTCACTCTCGACAATTAGGTTTTCTTCACCTTCTCTACTTAGGCAATATGATCCGCTTGAGAGATCTTTGATATCGTCATCAGTTAAAATATTATATCGTTTCGGCAGGAACATTATGTGTTTATTCATTTCAACTTTTAGGGTTGGTCCATATTTAGTTGTTACACGTACCACATTTCTAATAGTATATTTCGTTGAAGAATCAAGCTCCTTTACGTGGATTAAAGTTTTGTTATTTAGAGCATTAAATTTTGCAATTAGATTTGTTGTGGAGTCCATTTTTTATTTTTTATTTAGATACTTCTTGTCACTCTGAATGTTTAACTGGAAATGATCTTAAAAGTAGCGATGATGACTTCAAAAAGGCTAATCGAAAATAAGTGTGGTGAAATAGTAAATAAGTGGGGGATAGTGATAGACAGAAAGAGATAGTTATAGAGAGAAAACGGTTAGAGAGAGATAGAGTAGTAAAAAAGAAATATGGAATAGAGAGAAAAGGGTTAGAGAGAGATAGAGTGCTAAAAAGAAATATGACATAGAGATGATAGTATAGATATTTTAAAGACCATATAGATATTTTAAAAATTTACAGAACAAATTAGTCTTAAAGGAACCTTCCAACATTCATCATCATTCATTCATCAGCAAATAAAATGAGCCAAATTAGACGTACTCTTAATCAATTTATAACAGATTTTGAAAGCTTCAGGCTTTTTGATCATTGGGAGATGATAAGATGTTTCCAAAATATGCTGGATGAGAATGAAGAATATGGGGTCATGGAAGATGAAGACAACACTGAAGGACACTTCCCCAGCTGTCCTTGGTATCATCCTGAGTGTGAGGAGGGACCTGATACTTGCAGATGTACCATATATTTTTTAAGAAAAAATATACTAGAACATCTAATAATTGGCTATTACGAAATGTTTCCATCATTATAAATAAATTAAATAAAAATGAAATAAAATTGTATAAATAATAAAATAAAATTAAATTGAATTATAAAAATATTCCTTGATTTGTATTATTTTTTTCTAAAGGAAAACTAGGAATCATCTGTTCGAATATAAAATAACAGAAACTTGTATGTAGTGAAAAAATATGAGGATTTTATCCGATTATCTAAATTATTTCTCTTTATGAAAATATCTAATTGAATTTCATAATATTGTGAAATTCAATTTCTCTTGTGCAGAACCTCTCAAAGAAAACAAGACTGTGCATGTTTAAGTGACCTGAAAACAAGACTGTGCATGTTTAAGCGACATGAAAACAAGACTGTGCATGTTTAAGCGACATGAAAACAAGAATTTGCAAATAAGCAAAAACAAAATTTTTTTTTTGATCCAACGAAGTAAAGCCAATAAAGAAATAAAAAAACCACTCACATTTTCCATTCTTTTTTCAATAGTTTATTTACAATAACTTTTCTTAATAAATAGGATTTAAATACAATAATATTTCTTAGGCTTTTTTTACATTCATTTTAACAACAATACAATAATTTTTCTTAATAAATAAGATTTTATATACATCAATTTTTCTGATTAAATAGGATATAAATACAATATTTTTTCTTATTAACTAAGATATTATATACAACAATTTTTCTTAATAAATAGGATTTTATATACAATATTTTTTCTTAACTAATTAACTAAGATTTTCTTGCATTTTAGCAATCTCATCTAGCAACATGTCAAGTTCGTATTCAGGGTTAGTTTCCTTAATACGAAAATGATACCATGCATAAGTGTTTACATTATTTGATCTAATTTTTCTCTTATCATCTCCATAGCTTAATACTACCTTATTTAATTCGCTAGTATATAATTGATGTAGCTTAGATTTAAATGTTAACATACTATCATATACATTAATCTTATTAAATAGGCAATTCTTATATGTAGCTAAACTATATTTATCTAATATGGCTCTCTTTACCCCCTTCGATTTTTTAATATCATCTTGATTTTCTACACTAAATGAATACATTTTTGAGCGCAGCCCAACAAACTCTGTCATTATCTTACCGCAATTTTCATCCTTCATCATACCAATTACTTTTTTATTTACTATTGGGAAATTATAAATATTGTCTGTAGGATAGTCCGATGTGTCAAATTGTTCATGAATGTCATTTTTTATGTCAGCGTAAAAGTCGTCAGTCTTTATTGAATATATAAAAGAGTCAGTATCCATATAGTTTAATGAGAGGTTTGTCTTAAACTTAGGTTGCATGTACCCGTAATGGAAATTATACATTTTCCATTTTGACAGCTCGAGTACACAAAATCCTAAGTAAATTGGTTTATTGTAGCAGGTTTTGACTCTAGTCATTTCGATTGCTACAAGATCTTCAGAAAATATAGATAAACTATGAAAATTTGGTTTTGATATCCAATCTTGGGCTCCTAAATGATTGCAATTCGTCCTCTCCCAATTATTAACAATTTTAACATCTCTCCTCTTATCCACATTTTCCATGGTTTTACCATACACTGCATTATTAAGTAGTTTGAAAAAATTTTTTTCAAAAGCATTTTTAGCAGTGGCTCTATGTCTGGTATTTAGGTCAATATAGCCTTTTAACCATGGAGATTGTTTAAATGCTAGAATACGATGAGTTTTCTTTAAAACTAAACCATATTCTAAGCACTGTTTTAGAACTCTAAAGTGTATCACATATGATTGCTTTGTAGAGAAATCGGTTATCAACTTGCTATACTTCGCTTGCATAGGTTTCTTATTTTCAGCGCAAAAAGGAAGATCATTATGCAAGTCGTGTAAATGAGAGGGATAATCCAACGTAACCTCATAAATATAACCGTCTGTTCCATTATCAGCTATGCTGTTTGGATCCAGATTCAACTCGTCTTGTGATAACCATCTGAACCCACCATGAGGAAGATATTCCGACATCGCCCATCCATACAAATTGTTAGCGTCTAAATAGACGAGAAATTCTGAGGGCTTTTCTTTGTCGAAATCTTGCAAATATTTATTATTTGCTTTCGAATATCTTTGACTACACTGTACTATCCCCCCACGTATACCTTTTTTCATAAAATTGTACATGTCTATGTCTGTCAATAATTCTAATTCAATTTTTGTATATTTGAGCATTGCATCCCAGGAAAGGCCAGGTGCTGTATAATACTGGCAAGGATCGAGCTCATAAATACCCTTACAAACTTTTCTAAAGTTCTCGAAAATATCTGTCAGTAAGAGGACGTCTGTTTTTAAGTAAAGTTCCATGTAATCTTTCATTGTTTCACAACCAAAAGTATTCCATACCTCTACAGCATGTGAGTATTCCTCTAAAGAACACTCTTTATTATTCAACTTATTAAAAAAATCACTGCGTGAAGGCAGCTGGCATTCATCTAATTTTTCGAATGAATTTAGGTACTCATATGGGAAAATACCTTTTTTCTTAATAAGCTGAAATTCTTTTTCTGATTGAAATAAGGACCTTATAGTGCTGAAATCATTATCCGACAAATTGCAGGCTAATGATTCCAAACTCTCAGCCATAAAGCGTATAGTATCAAGAAATCTTATTTCAAGCTTATGGCCATCACTCATTTCTGAGAATTGGGAGAGGGATATATAAAGTTCCTTATTGAGAGGGAGTACTTTCAGTTGCAATGAAATTTCACCTAATTCTTTAATGAAAAGATGTGAGTCATAATTTGAATAATTGTGGAAGTAAACTGGTATAAATTTGGGAATTTGGTAATTTAAATTACATTTATTGTGGGCTGCGCCTCTAAATTTGCCACTAATGTGGCAGTGATCTCTAACACGATCTTTGCCTAAAAATTTTTGGCAAATATGGCAATTCACCGCACTATAAAAATTATAAGTATCTGAAGGGGATAAAGTATCCATTTGTCTATTGTTAACTAAATAGTTATTATATATATCTTCACAATCCTTAATTAAATATTCTACAAATTTTTTGGAGGCATCTTCCCCCGTATATATTCTAAGCTTATCTAAATTATTACTATGCATACACTTAATAAAATAACTAAAGGCACAAGGTGTGTGCCTTTTTATTAAATTTGTTTTACTACTTACACTATTACTTATATCCTCTAATACGCATTCGAAGTCCGCGTAAACAACAAACGGGACATCCATTTTTCGTTGATGTCCCTTAAAACTAAGAATGGCATCCTCACCTGATGGCATAGTTGTGACTATCTTCCCACATTCCTCCTTATGTGTACTCATCACGTTCTCCCTATGGGTATATTGGAGACAGCTATTGCAGAAGTGAAGTTTGTGTTCATTTGTGGTAGTCTGATTCTGTAAAAGTCTGTGAATGATAAAAAAATAAAATAAAAGTTTATAAGTAAAACGTATATATTATAAAATATATAAAAGAAGTATATGTATCATTAAATTAAATTGTAGTATAATTTTTTAACTTACTTTGATATGTTCTTTATCAAAATGTAGTGATGAACTTCACCATTTTCCAAAAGCAACAAGTTTACATGGCTATTTTTTTCGTCCTTGGTGACATAATAAGGACCAATAATCTGATTGGCCGCCTCATCATAGCCGAATACGTTAATACTTATTGCTGGATTGTTCACCTCAAACTCTTTTATTTTGTTTAATTCTAATGGGAAGCGTAAATTTTTGAAATTTAACGCTACACCATTTCGCGTAACAATCGTCTCAGCAGCAATGTCCTGAATATTATATGAACTGCAACGTTCTATATGTTTGTATTTGGTGGTATCCATGGCAGCGATTAGGCACCACTTGAAACAGTAGTCATCATCATTTTCAATGTTGAGGCAAGCTTTTTTTCTTTCTAATTTTACAGGTGTGGATATCCAATTAGATCCTTTGACGAGCGAAGATTTGTTGATGTTAATTTCTGCTCGGACTATGCGTGACAAAGTCCAGCCAGAATCTCTCTCTTCAAATTCGGACATTTTGGTTGAAATCTCCGCAACCTGCTTACGGAATAACTCTTCAATGCTATCTGCCTTCGTCAGCAAACTCATTTTGGCTACATGTGATATTATGCACAACTCCAATTCTTCTCCAACAATTTTTATATATTCTGCCACAATACTTACATGAAATTTAATTATTGCATGCTTACTTAAATTCACTTGAAGTCTCTCCATAAAAACATTTTTGTTTTCTTCAACAAATTCTTCCAACAAAAGTTGATCTTTTTTGTTTAAAATTGCATAAGTGGCAATATGGTTTTTGAATGCTTTAGATATTTTATAATATCCCAATTCTTCTACTTCATCTGTTCCAGCATGCGAAGTATTCCTTGGAGTTGGCAGAGTTTCTTCTCTTCTTTCTTCTACTTCTCCATCACTTTCCGGTAAGCTTATGTCCATAGCATCGTCGAATAAATTACCTCCAAGGATACCCACACCCTGTTGTTGAGCTTGTTGTTGTTGTTGTTGAGCTTGATTTTGATGATCTTGTTGTTGATGCTGGTACTCTTGTTGATGATAATTAAGAGGCTGCCATTGCATCACATTGGGATTATAATTGTATCCCAAAAACTGATTATTCCATGGCATACCGTATTGTTGAAAATTTAATGGTAACTGATATTGAGGATACTGAAGAGAAGGATATTGTTGATGAATGAATGATGATGATGAATTTTGATGATTTTGAAAAGATGTCTGCGGTAGCTCTTGATTTATGCCCCGGCTTACGACCACTTGATTCTGTACACTATGGTTTTTAACATGCTCCAAAAAGGACTTTTGGTATTTGTATACCTTATTACATGTATTACACTGATAACCTGATGAACTCATTTTTAATTATTTTATTATTATTTCACTTTAACACAATTACTGATGACACTTCTTGTAAATACAATAACGTACTGATGTGTTGGTTAGAAAAGTTGGCGTATTTATACTAAAATTGGAAGCAGTATCCTTGCAGCATTCATAAATTTTACTTTTTGTTTCTCTGCTGCTGACTGTACTTAGTTTGCTGCTTTTAAATAATCGTAGACAAAGAAAATGATTACCTTGCAAAATATATATGTATTCTACAAAATATTCCACGCACAAGTACCCACGATCACACATTCATACATGCACACATACATGCACACATACATACATACACATACATACATACACATACACATACATACATATCTCTTAAACAAATACACAAAATATTAAATTACCCGCGACTATCAAGCTGGACCCCCCACACACAAGTATGGGTGCTCACATACATGTGAACACAAGTATGGGTGTTCACATACATGTGAACACATAAATAAAATATTTAAATAAATTAATTTAATTTATTTAATTATTTTATTTATAAACAATTTATTATCATGAGGAAATCACACACACACACACACACACGATTTATATGAGAATCGTCTAGTAGTCATCAAATCTATTTTCTCTGATATTACTGATATAGTATTACGATAAGAAATTTCTACAGTCTGGCAACACTGGCAATTTTCCCCTTGGTGTTAGAAAAAAAGAATCATGTTTTGCCGTCGGCATTTGAAAAAAATAATAATCATGTATTGCCGTCGGCATTTGAAAAAAATAATAATCATGTATTGCCGTAGGCATTAGGAAAAATATTCATATATTGCCGTAGGCATTAGGAAAATCATGTATTGCCGTAGGCATTAGGAAAAATATTAATGCATACCCGTAGGCATTAGGAAAAATTAATTTTCACTATTTCACCCCACTCCCCCTTTGGTATTAAGAAAAATCATTTTCATGATTTTCCCGTCGGCATATATATTTATGAAATATTAATCTTATGAAACCCCTTAATCCAAACATACATATAAATTCTCACGGTCATAAAAACCCGGACTTATTGAGCCACCCTCGTATGTATTAAACAAACAAAACCCCTTATGTAAACAAAAAATTCCTTATGTAAACAAAAAGTTGGACCGACTTATTGATCCACCCTCGTAGGGTATCAAATTTCACAAATTTCCAAGAATTTTAAAATTTGGGTAATTAAAATTTCAAAATTTTAAAATTTTAATTGGGGCAGGACCGGCAGTTCACTACTACTTATAAGCACACGAAGTTTTATTAAAAAATTTTCATTCTATATATATTTACAAAAAATAAAATAAAACATTCCATATATTCTCTATTAAATCAAGTCGTAAAATTTAAAGAAAAAAAAACACCAACTCGAGACACTTTGTCTTCCGGAGAGCCAAAAATCGAATCTGGCTTGCTAATGACTTTAAAAACTCGGTTCGTACTCATCCTAATATTTTTGAACGAAAGTCATGACTATAATATGACGTGGTGGTAAAAAACTATTAAAGACTGCAATGGAGCCCTTACAGAGCCATGAACACCGGTATACCAAATGTTATGATCGGACTAAAAACTGCGACACAATGAACAAAATACTAAAAGGGCGGTTTTTGTAGGCGTGACAAAAAAATAAAAAAATATTTTTGGAATTGTTTTTACATTATCTTTAATCAAAGGGGGTGACTGGCACAACTTTTTTTCGAACCACTCTAATGTACATACATATATATGGGCCTTCATTTTTTGAAGTCAAATAAAAAGAAAACCGGTCCATCTACACATCAAAAAGTTTTAATCTTGCTTTAACATATATCGTTGATGCGATTACAAGCAACAGTTGATTATTATTAAGATATAATTTTTTTTAATTAAATATATTTTTTTTTCTCAACCACAATTTGCGGGAGATCTCATTTAAAACATGAAATAAATCTGGTTTCATTAACAAACTGGGGAGGGAACCTGTACAAAAACTGGATGTTGTTTTAATGAAAATTGATTAAAGAAAAAAACATACAATATTGTCAATTATATTATAAATAAAATTGCAAGCACAGTGGCGCTAGTGGGGGAAAAAACTTTAAGATAAAATAGAAATTTAAATACAAGATTTACAGTATTCCACGGATAATTGCCATACTCTAACATATCTCACATTTTTGTATAGTTAAGTGGGGAAAGCATTTAAGCGAATTAGCTTAATACATCGACGAGTTAAACAAGCGGAAACTTTTAATGCACAAAGTTATTTTGTAAAAAAAGTTATCTTTTTTTTGTGTTGCTTATGGTTAAGATTTTTTTTATTAATTTTATTATTACAGAAGTATACAATTTTATCAAGACATGTAGTTTAATGGCATTCATAATAATCAATCAAAAACTCGATTTCGAGTTTTTCTATTAGTTACGCCTTTTTGCATTTTAGCTAACTATATACATACATGTTGTTTACAGCATTTACATTCATAAGTATGATTGATAGGTGTATAAACTTGGTTTGAGTAATTAAAAGAAGAAAATTGAGGGGAAACTTTATTTTTTGGACTTTTATTTGCAGGCAGTTACCCAAAGTATATATTTAAGCGTGGCTGAATATTTAACCGTGGAGTTTTGTACGGAAAAAAATAGAAAAAAGCGAGGTGTCTTAGGGAACCCGTTTATAGCTATGCTGCTTAGCTATATAAAACAAACTTAATACGTTAAATAACAATGCAATAAAATTATATTATATCATATCATCATCATCAAATTCGCCGTAAATATTTCAAAACGCTACCATTTATTTCCCATTATTTTCTTTTCTAGCGGCGTACAATTAAATTAATGTATTGTTTATGACCGGCGGCGGCTGTTAGCCGGCCTACAGCCCATCGGCTGTCTTCCCTACTTTGTGCTCATGTGTAAAAAACAATACAAAAACAAAATGATGTGTTTGTTTCATCCACTTCAAAGAACGAAACAAAACGAAATCAAACAATTTGTTTCGTTTATTTTCGTACTCTGGTTTTAAGTACAAAGAAAGTAAAGCAAAATAAATTTATAACTGTAATAGTGTCGATTATTTTTGTTACACAAATCACGTCTTACCTCCTGTGTTGTGAAATAAATAGCATAGACGTAAATAAACGTGAAAGGCATCATTTAAACGTAGGAAACTTATTCGTGGATTACTGTATAATAATTTATGCCAAAGGCCCTGGAACTTTTTTTTATTTCTAGTGTCCTGGTCTATAGATCCGACAGAAACAAATTGAATAACTTGCCAAACATGCGAACAATTTTTGTATTCAATGAACACCTTTGTTTGTTTTATTATTGTTATTTAATTAAGTCGTTAATTGATTCAATTCATCGTTTTTTTTTCAAAAAAAATTACATATTTCTCAAATTTGTTGTGCTTTCTTCGTTAGTTCGTAAGGTTTTTTTATTTTAAAGAAGGGTGCAACTTCCCAAAATATAAAATAAACACAAAAAAACAACGAATGTGGTTTCATAATCAAAATTTAATATAGAAACAAATAAACTCCAACAAAATAATTAAAAAATTATTTACAAGTATTTAAAATAAAAGCTTTGATCTTCTGGCAAAAATTAAACATATGTGACGCGCAAAATAGAAATGGACCTAAGGTAAAAACCAGTTTTGTTCAGGAAAGCCATTTTAAAGATTTAAATACGTGTATCTTTGGTGTACCATCACTGAGCGTGTTGGTATTGGTCTCATTTGAAAGCGACATTTGGTCTCATGACGTCAAGAACGTGTAGGTCATCCCTACCTCTTGTTTTGTGTAGTTGGTTTTTACAGTTTTCTACCTAGCGCGCTGTTTCCATGAGTTTGATATCAATTTTGCTCGCGTTTTTTCCAATCCAGGTTATTTTTCTGAAATTATTAATTGTGAATTATAATAAATACTCATTTATAATGCTTTTAAATCGTGAATTTCACTCTGTTAGTACGAACATTTTTTCACATAACCTTAGAATCGTAGACTTCAATTTCATAAAACCCGCATATCTCTGGGAGGGAACACTTTTGGGGCATGGGAACGGTCTCATTCGATGCTCAGATGTTGTCCACATCAAAAAAAAAGTGAAAATTGATTTTTTTTACCCTTAGGTCCCTTTCTCTATGCGCTGTCACATATATGTATATGTACTTTAAAAATAACAAAGGTTTGTCTTAGGTAGAAAACAAAAATAAGTAAATTAACAACCATATGTATAACTAGTAAAGAACCAACAACAATGGCAAGACTGTTTTAAGTTAGAGATGGTAATATTCAGCTTTCAGCCAATTGTAACACGATGCATCAAAACAATTCACATATTGCATTTGCACTGAAAAGCTGGGAATATAACATAAATAACTATATACATATATACATACATATATTTATATATGACACCACACAAAGTACACCAAACACAAGAACCCTTTATGATTAAGATGTGGCGGCCATCGAAAACAGCATGTTGTTCCGTTCTGCTAGTGTTTGTCAAAATATTTACAATTAACTTTGGTTTTATTTATTCCTCAAAATTTGAACTTTAGCCCAATCAACAATTTGAACAATATAAAATTAAACTAACTAATTTTTTTTAACATTTGTTATCATTTCAGTTGTTTAATTAATTTAACGCCACTGTGCTGCATCTTATATGAAAAGAATTTCAAGTGACAAGACTGTTGCAAACATTATATTTGGTTGAATAAATACATATGTGCAAGCGTATGCGTATCAAGCATTAGCTGCAAGTTTTTTTTTGTATGTTACATTTTTTTTTTCGTCTAATACTTTCAAATATAACATGACTACAACTCGTCTTCTTCCACTTCTTCTTTTTTTTCTATTGTATTTTGTTCTGCTGACATAGTTTTTTTTTCCTATGCTCTAAGCCACACGACCAGTGTGACCCTTTTAGCATTTTCACTGCTAAATTTAACATTATATATTTTGATTTAGCAGTGAATTTTTTATTTTGCATTTAGCATTTTTTTCAGCATTTTTGTATTAATTTTTTAGCATTATTTAGCATTTTTAATTTTATAAATTTCATATATTCTTTTCCATTTATACAGGTAAAAACTCCTGTATTTCATTGTATTTTGTCGTTTTTGTAGAAATGTATAATGATGGAAACCATGTAAACAGCAAAAGACGTCTTAAGCGGCTATTAGGCTGTCATACTTGGTATTTGAGAATAGTGTGATAATTCAAAATTCGTGTTTTTCAGCTTTAAGGAATTTTGAATTTTTGTGTTTGTCATCATACTCCTTTAATATATCTTTTGTCAAATTCAGTGCAAATTTCATTTATGTTTTCGTAACTTGCGGTCTCCACCTGACATAAGAAGGCTCACTTGAACATAAACTTTAAGTTAATGTTAAGTGTAGACTGCTCAAGTTAATGCTTTTTTCAAGTGATAACATTATTGATAGTGCATTTGTTTTAACAAATCACTTATAACTTCAAGTTACAACGAAATGTCATGTAATGTGGAAACGTAGAGTACGGAAAGCATAAAGATGACTTAGTTAGATCGCGCATTTTAAGAGGTGTTTGTTGGAATGTACGAAAGTCTGTCATGCTCATATACCGAGTATGAGCGTCTAATAGCCGCCTTAATGTATTTTAAACGTCAAACACCTAATAATAAGAAGAAAATAAGTATTTTAATTATGTTTTTCGGAGTCGAACACTTCAAAATTCATCGTTGCTGAATCCGGCTCCTGGACGTACAGTAAAAAATAAAAAAGTAAATTAATCCGTTTTTTAATGCAAAAAGTATTTTTTAAATGTCTTTCATATTATCCCAGTAAAAAAAGACACTCCAAAAAAGTCATGAAAATGTAGAGTTTGCGATCTGGAAGTAGTGCAAATTTCGATCCGATCTAATGATTTTTACATAGGGTTGTCATTGCAAGAAGTTCTCTTTTTCGCTGCCTGGTCACCGAATTGGAAGCAATTTTAAGAAAAATTTCCTTTTTTGTGTTCTATGATAATATTTTCATCTAGGAAAAATGGGTAATAGGTACCTATTTTAACAATTAGTTTCTTTTTATAGGAATTTAAGCACGAAAATTTAAAAATTTAAGCAAATAACTTTAAAATTTTAGACCAAAATTAGTTCATAAGTTTCTTAAAAAAAATCGATTTTTTAAAAATTCTGGTGAGTAATTTCTAAAACTAGAGAGGAATTACAAGGTTTTGTATGACTAAAATAAACTTCTACTTGGTTTTCTGCTAACTATCGGCAAATTAAAAATATCGATTTTTTGGAAGCAATGAAAATGTACTTCCTTTAGAATGACTTTCAATTTTTTTACTGGGATGTTGATAGCAGGCATATTAATACATTAAAACATACATATAAAATAAAAGTGTAAAATTATTTTATGTATTTAATTTTTATATGAAAATTACCAACAACAAGTTTTACACTTTTATATTTAATACGATCGTGCAAAGATACAGGAGGTTTTATGAATTCAGCAATTGTACTCGTATTTTGTATGTTCCTGAATTGTTGTTTTAACTTCTGAATCAACTTTGTTTGTTTTATTAAAATTAAATTAAATATTTCTTCGTTATACCGATATAATTAATAAAAAATCATTAAAAAATTTTAGCATTATATTTTAGCATTTTCAAATATTTTTTTTAGCATTTTTAGCATTATTTTAAGCCCCATTTAGCATTAAAAATTTTTTTAGTTGTGGCCACACTGCACACGACTCGTTGTGGTTATTAAGAGAAGCAAAAACAACAATAAAAACAACATAATATGGCTGTGTTCAACTTTAATTCAATTCAATGAAATGAACGCTACAATTTGTGGCAATGTTGCATGTTATAAGGAAGTAGCTGTAGCAAGTAGCATCAATTGTTTGTTACAGTTTATTTTTCAATGATACATATTTCAATGTTAAAACTAAATTAGCAATATGTTGCATGCATGCGGTTCTTTTTTTTTTTTTGTACATTGAATTGCTTTCTTAGTGACAGTGAAATTGTTGGCAAAATCGTTTTGATTGTACTTGAACTGAATGCTTAAGGCGTTGTTAGTTTTGCTTTTCTGTCATGCTCTGCAGGTACAATGTAATTAAAAGAAATATTATAAGGCTGGTATTGTTTGTAAAACAAACAATCGAAAATTATACAGCAAATTATATTTTCTTTGATTGAGACACAAAAAAACAATATGGCAAATAAACTTGTCAATTTTGTTTTTCAAAAGAAAAAAAAATATTTGTATGGCCATTTCTCCAAGAAATTCCACTTTTTTGTCACGTGCGACAGTAAGCAATTAACCGTGTATTTCTGAACAACGTGACTCGATATTTCTTAAAATTATACCTAACGTAGAGCTGCTGACGACCTACACAAATACATATATAAAGAAGTTTTCGTTTTCTTTGAAAAAAACAATTATATTTGCTTGGGTCGCACGCTACAAAAAGTTGAAATTCCTGTGGAAATGCCCATATTCAAACTAAGTATTAAATATATGCTCGGTATGTAGATCAAATTTAACTTAACTTTTCATTTCTTTAAGTGTTAGCATCGTTACTAATTTTTATTGTAATAGAGCGTGTCTTTGACAAATCCAGTAATTTTGCCTCTGCAAATTTATATTGGTATGACGTTTTTCCTTATTGACACAAAATAATTTACTTTTCTTAAATATAAAGGGTGATTTTCTAGCTACTTTCTATTTGACAACACTGTTTTTTGCAACTCAGCTGTTTTCGAGTATCTTGTTACTATGAAGAATTTTCAGTTTGGTCTATAATTTAACCATGAATCACCCCACCTGGATAACTATCTTGTCGTGATGTGGTGGCTTAAGTGCAAGCTGTGGTTACTGTCCTTGCTTCAGGGACCACTGTGATTGCCTGAATTAAGGGCAGTAACTATAAAGGCATGCATACTAAAGGTTGTCCGGTTACAACAAGTGTCTGGTACATAGTTATGCCTACTGTCGTATAGTACTAGAACACAGAAACACTTTTTAAGGTCAAGGTGGTAGGGGGCTGTGCCGATGATCTGAATGGCTAATTTAGTGGATAAACAAAATTAGTCGCTAGCAGTAACCCTCGTCCAACGCCCATGGCACGGGTTGGTTGTAGACAATTTGCCTAGTCCGCGCACGCCGTCACTGCGCGGATGGTCCTCTCATTTACTGGCTTACTCGTGGGAATCAAAATAGACACTTCAATTAAACAAATTATTAAGGACGATGACGTGGACTTCACGGACGATACGTCGGGGGGAGACGAGTTGCTGACTCTCGTGCATGAAAATTTGCTCACGCAGGAGAGTCAGTTACTCAAAGAAATGGAGGAGGTTGATGAACTCAATGCTCCATCGGGTAACTCAGCTGCAGGGGTCAGTGAGAAGCTGGGGGATCTGTCACTGGGGTCGGAAGACGAGAGGGAAATCACACTGATTTCAACTAGCCGTCCGACTTCAGGGGCAGACCTCTTGGAATCTGGACCTAAGCAGATGAGTGGCTCAGTGGGTAAGGAGGGTCATTCATCTTCCTCAAACAAAATTGTCCGACAGGACGCCTTGCCAGGATATATGGGTAAGGAGGGTCGGACAAAATTGGATAAGGCCAAAAGCGGTACTAGGAAATCTCTGGACTATCTGGATAAGATGGCCAAGAGAGATCCGAAACTGTACACGGCAAAGGAGAGACATCTGGTCAGGAAGCACAGGCAGGACGTTAAGAAGTTCGAAAGAATTTATGGCCCTGTCAGTGTTCTCCTGGGCAGATCATCTCCTTTGGAGAAGGATGTGAGTGTGGATGGAGTCCAGGCTACAACTCGCAAGGGTGTAGAGGCTGTATCGACGGGCACATCCAGCTCCAAAAACAAAATAAAGAAAAAGGAGTCTGGCAGTGCATTGTTTGCCAAGGCCATCAGGTCCTCGATGGCTGAGGCTGACAAGGCACAGCCAGGTAGTAAGGGGAGGGCTGTCAAACCAGCTGTCTCTCTCAGGGACCCCCGAAAGGAGTCATCGAAGAGAGTCAGATCTGGCGATGACATACCCTCCACTTCAAAGAAAGTGAAGAAGTCGACGAGCCAGGAAGGTGGCTCGGGTGGCTGTCATAGATAGGAATGATCCGGATGGTAGGATTAATCCTGAACTGTGGCAGCTGGTGGAAGGTAGGCTCATCGATGAAATCGGCCTAGCAGGGGTAGAAAAAGAGGAGGAATTACAATTCCATGGCGCGGACTGCGAGAGGGGTGTCAAGCTTGTTAACTGCGGCAATAGGAAATCATTTGATTTCCTTAAAACCGTCGTTGACAGGTGTGGCAACCTTCGCCCGGAGGCGAAGCTGGAGGTAATTTGAGCCTCAGATCTGCCTCTCCGGGCAGTGGTGACAGCGTGGTTTCCACCACCCGTTAGATCGATGGAAACCATTTTGTCGGTACTGGAGGCTCAGAACTCGCCTCTCAGGACAAACCAATGGAAGCCTTTGGCTTCAATGGATTGCAAAGAGAACGCGGGTAAAGATCTTCGGTTTGCCGTGGATCAGGAGTCTCTAAAGAGACTACAGTTGTTGGGGGGTGTTGTGAGGTTCGGCTTGGGGACTGTCAGATTTAGATTTACTAAATCAGATGGTCTCAAGAAGGCTGCGGGTGGTGCAGATAAACCTGCACCACAGTGAGGCAGCCTCGGCCGAGCTAGTAGTGCACCTCAACAAGTCGCGAGTAGACGTGGCTCTTATCCAAGAACCCTGGATTAATAAAAATAGGGTTTGCGGCTTAAGAGTCACAGGCTACACATTATATGTCCCTGTCACAGAGGACAAGGTAAGAACTTGCATTTTAGCAAGGGATGGGCAAGGATTAACTTTATTTAATTCTTTCAGTAAAGGAGACCTTACGGTCGTTAATGGAGGAGCCAGGGGCAAGCAGGGGATTGTGCTTGCATCGGTCTATATGCCCTATGATGCTGTTGATCCACCGGGGGCAGGTGTGCGGGAGCTGACCGAGTATGCAAGATCGAGAAGGCTTGCATTGGTACTCGGCTGTGACGCTAATGCGCACCATAGTCAGTGGGGGAGCCGCAACATTAACAAAAGAGGTGAGTTGGTGTTTGATTTTATAACTTCTAGCAATATGTTTATTTGCAACAAGGGTAACGTACCCACGTTCAGGAATAGGGATAGGGCAGAGGTTATAGACATAACACTAACTAACAGAGATAGGAACCTGGTAGAGGACTGGATGGTAGATAAGGACTGTACGTTTTCGGACCACAGTAGGATATCATTCAGTCTAAATTTTTCAGGGGAAAGGCGTGAGCCATATAGGAATCCAAGGACTGACTGGGATACCTATAGGGCCACTGTTGATATTAGGGCAAGGGAAGCTCCGCAGGGTGTGGATACACAAAGAGGAGTGGAAGAGGAGGTGGAATATTTCACTAATATTTGTAGGGATTGTTTTGAACAGTCATGTCCAGTGGTTTTCCCGGGTAAAAGAAAGCAGCCTTCGTGGTGGACCAAGGATCTAAAAGATCTGAGGTCCTCGGTTAGAAGATTGTTTAATAGGGCGAAGCTCACAGGAAGGAGTGAGGACTGGGACAATCATAAGGTATTGTATAATAAGTACAAGGGTGATCTCAAAAGGGCGAAGAGGGCCTCATGGAGGAAATACTGTGAGGAGATTGATTCCGTTAATGAGTTATCGAGGTTTCGGCGAGTATTGTCAAAGGACCCTAGGGCTCCTGGGAATATTCAAAGATTGGATGGCACATGGACGGAATCCAGCTCTGAGACACTTTCTGTTTTGATGGACACTCACTTTCCTGGCTGTAGGGAAGTAGGGGAAGAGGCAATGACGGAGGTTAACTTTAACTACTGGTCGGAACCGGGATTAGAAGGAGCAGTGGACGAAATAGTGACGTTGGAAAAGGCAATATGGGCAATAAATACATTTGAACCGTATATATATATCACCGGGCCCAGATGGTATTTTTCCGGCCATGTTGTAGAACGTCCCAGAGCGCGTACAACTGTTTCTGGTGCATATCTTTAAGATCTGCTTAAGCAGGAGGTTTATACCGAAAGGCTGGAGAGAGGTTAGGGTCATCTTCATACCCAAAGCGGGTAAGGCAAGCCACTCAAAGCCGAAGGATTTCAGGCCAATCAGTCTTTTGTCGTTTCTTTTGAAAACATTAGAAAGACTGATTGATCTGCATCTAAGGAGCACAATTGACACCCACGTTATAAGTGGCGCTCAACATGCCTATCGTAAAGGCAGATCTGTTGAGAGTGCGCTTCATGACGTGGTTGGTGTTATAGAGAAAGGACTGCAGCACAAGGAATACACACTGGCTGCATTCTTAGATATTGAGGGAGCCTTTAACAACATAAGTATAGAGGCTATTAGGGAGTCACTGGAAACTCTTAGGGTTCACGGATTTCTAGTGGAGTGGATAATTATCATGCTTAAAAGCAGAATTATCAACTCAGGTATGGGAAGAGAACGCATGAGGAGATTAGTGACAAGAGGTACACCACAGGGAGGAGTTTGTCACCTCTATTTTGGTTGTTGGCGATGAACGCAATTCTTATACGTTTTGATAGGAGCGGACGGAAGATAGTTGCATATGCGAATGACGTGGTTTTACTGGTAACGGGAAAGTTTCTGCCCGTTATCAGTAAAATCATGCAGTCGGCGTTGGGCGATCTGTCCTCCTGGGCTAGCAGTAAAGGACTAGGAGTCAACCCAGAGAAAACTGAGCTAGTCCTCTTTACCAGGAGATACAAAATAGAAAGTTTTGTATTACCCAGGATGGGAGGGGTGGAGCTGAGACTAGCAGAGGGGGCTAAATACCTGGGTGTTTACCTAGATAGCAAGCTTTCTTGGAAAATGAACACGCAGGAAAGGCTAAGGAAAGGACTCAATGCCTACTACGCATGCAGGAACTCCATAGGAAGGAACTGGGGTCTGCAACCGAAGGTGGTAAATTGGATTTACACATCGGTTGTCAGGCCGGTTATCTCTTATGGTTGTGTGGTATGGTGGGAGGCATTGAAGAAGGAAAGTCACAGGAGATTGTTAGCTAAGGTTCAGAGATGTGCCTCGATGGGCATCACAGGTGCTCAGAGGAGCACACCTCAGGCTGCCTTGGACGTCATTCTTCATCTACTTCCTATAGAGGACTTTGTGGTGGGGACGGCGACTAGAAGTCTCCTTAGACTTGTAGAAACAGGTTTGGTGAGGACAGGAATATCAGGTCACACATCGATCTTAAATAAGATAGGTTTTGGTGATCAGGAATCCGTAACCCCAGGGTTTACGGACTATAAGGTCGCTGAGATCGATTTTGGTAAGACACCCTTAATGGTAATTCCGGATAGGGACCATTAGGTCAATTCCGATAGGCTGTATGAGGGTAGGGCAGTCTTTACAGACGGGTCAAAAATGGGGGAAGGCACAGGCGCTGGTGTCTATATCCTGGGAACGAACATTCGTAGTTCTTTTAGACTGCCGAATGAATGCAGTGTTTTCCAGGCTGAGATCTTGGCGATCCTCAGGGCCACGGAGCTGGTGGCCGGAAATGTGGCTGAAGGTGAAAAGGTAACCTTCTACGTCGACAGCCAGGCAGCGCTAAAAGCTTTGAAAGGACACAATGTCAAATCGAAGCTTGTTAGTGACTGTAGGAAAGCCCTCAACTTGCTTATGGATAACTATAGTGTCAGACTATGTTGGGTTCCTGGTCACAGCAGTGTTGAGGGAAATGAAATTGCCGATGAGCTGGCAAGAATAGGATCAGCGTTAGACGAGGGAATGTCTGACAGATCGGTGAAATTACCGATAGGTCATTACTATAAGGAACTCAGTAATTGGGTGGAAAGCAGGACCAACAGTTCATAGCGTAGTAGGGAGGATTGTAGGGTCTCGAGGGGTTTTTGGCCAAAACTAGACTCAGGAAGATCTAAACTACTACTGGACATGAATAGGAAGGCGATGCGAACCATGATAGGCGCGTTGACAGGTCACTGCTCGGTTAGAGCAAGAACCAGCATGTGGGAAATTGGTACTCCGGATTTTTGTAGGATGTGCGGGAATGAAGAGGAACCAGAAACCATTGAACATATTATCTGTCACTGCCCGAAGCTGCAACGTCATAGGCTTAGATGGCTGAGCAGACGTTTCCATGAAAGCATCACTGATGTCGGGAAGTGTAAACTAGAGGACATCAGGGGCTTCATCATGGGGATTCGGTGGCTTAATGACGGATAATAGAGTTTCTTCTGGCTAAAAATGGGAGGGGTAAATACCAGTAATGGGCAATAGAAGGGAATCACAATGGACCCAGTTGGGTCTCCGAGTGGAGGTGCGGTAGGCACCACCCTTCCTAACCTAACCTAACCTAACCATGAATCATCTTACAAATGTGCAACGATTGCAGATTATTAAATTTTATTATCAAAATGCATGCTCGGTTAACAAAGTGCATCGTGCACTTTTTCCATTTTATGGTCAGTTTGGGTAACCTTCTAAGGCGGCTATTCAGAATCTTGTGACTAAATTTCGCACCAAAATTACAACACGCAAACGTAGAGTGCAAACAGGGGAAAATATTGCAGCTGTTTCCGAAAAAGTTGTTGATGACCGTGGTTTATTGATTCGGCGCCATTCGCAGCAAATGGGTTTCTGTTACTTTTTTTTTTTGCCCAAGATCTAAGAAATGGATTTGGCTGACATATGGTTTCAGCAAGACCCTTCCACATGCCACATGCCACATACCACTCGAAACAATAGCCCAAATGAGAGGCGAGTTCTGTGAACAGTCTATTTAACTTTTGGGGCTGGTCAATTGGGCGCCTAGATCATGCGATTTAACGCCTTTACACACTGTGTCTATAGGGACAAGCCTGCAGCGGTTGACGTACTGGAAGATTTTAAAATTGTTCTATCAGTCTTCGATTGAAAGTTATGAATTGTTAAGGTGACCATTTACCTTGAAGATTTTCAAAGTGAAGACTTGGTCTCTTTTCTCAGGACTGGTCTTGTTTTTTTTAATATTTCGGTACAAAATACATCGATTCTAATATATCGACTATTCCGTCTAGACAAAAGGAGAACCAGAGAATCAGTATCAATTTAAAAAAATAGATTTTTTTTACCATTTTTAGTAAATTATCTCTCCGGAAAATTAACCCAAGTGAAAATTTGGTACCTTTTCATGTGGACGGTACCATATTATGTTGAAGTTGCTGATAAATATTTTTGTTGCGTTTGAAGTGAATTTTTTTAAAAATTTTGTATCGTCGCTTTTATAATGCACGCAGCTGTATAATTATAAATAAAACTCTTTACTTAATATCAAACTTAAAGTTTTATAAAAATTTTGATAACTTTTAAGGTTTGCAACACAAAGTAATTCTCCCAAGTGATCTTTATTGGTTTAATTACTTTAGTGCTGCCTTCTTAAGCTTGGGCATGAGAAAGCTTTCCGCAAGATGGGTGCCGCGTTTGCTCACAACTGATCACAAACGCATGCCCACTGTAGTGTGTGTACACTTATACTCACCACTATAAACAATGTATAATGTGTGTGTACTTATGCTCACCACTGTAATGTAATATAAGAACTTTATTTATTAATCGTATGTTTAAGGAATTTATGTTGGTCAGCATAAAGCGAATTTCAATGGTTTTAATTGTTTATTAGTAAAATTTCAAGGACTTTAATTTTTTGACAATAATATTGCTTTGACCAATAATGCTGATCAATACAAGAATTATATTATTATATAAGCTAATGATTTTTGTTGAATAAACCAGAGAATTGATTTGAACATCAAGCTGTGTCTTTCATTTCGATCCTCTCAATAGGGCATTTTGATGATCGGCTAATGCGGCAGAAGTGATAAGATAATAAATACCTAAAATACTATCACCTTTAAGAACACACTATATGGTGATCCTGCCCAATTTAATTTATAAAAGGTCCTGCTACATTTGATTTGTAGAAGAAGTTCCTACCGAATTTGATTTGATTACTTGCCAGGATTGAATAATTTTTTTGGGAAAAAAATCCTTTCGAACAAATTTTAATTTATCTACACGCTACACTCCGTTCCTATCGTAAAAATTTTGTTATGATACCGCAATAGAAATGTTCTTTTTTTAATGACAACCCAAGAAGAAATAAATAACATATTCAAGAAGTGGGAAGAATATATTCCACAACCTATAGGCCAAATAACAGAAGAGCCTCCAAATTATCAACACCAAGAGAAGCTGGTTCCATGCCCATAACAATAGTACAATAAAAAAAAGACCGGCAAAATATAAAGAATTAAACCAGATTAACCATAAAAAGAAACAAAGAGGGGGTAAGAAAAGGTAATTCGAAAATCCATGAATTGTGTTACAAATTGCTTAAACATCCACCCTTTTCGCCGCATTTAGCTTCGAAAGACTGGCTCAGTGTAAAGAGATTTGACTCCAACATTGAAATCATCTCACAAAAAGTAACTATTTTGATGATGTAGACAAATCTTACTTTTTTGGAAGGGACAGAAAATTAATAAGCGTTATAGAACTCAAAGCGGACTACGTTGCAAGCTAAAATAGTTTTTTAATACAAATAAATTAGTTCATTTTATTTGACATTTATACACTCATACATTAAATAAAAAAAATTGTGATTCATTCAAAAGATCAGGGAGTTATTGACGCGGCATCGAATTTTGTTTACGAAATAGAAAAAAAACGATTAGGCACACTATTTCATTAGCAGGGAAACCACAAATATGCTCTAAAAAAAGTGTTTTATGCGCATTCAATATGCACTAAAAACTTGAAAATATGCGCTTAAAAGTCAAAAAATATGCTCTTAAAAATATAATAAATTGGTTTATTTGTAAATGAAAATATATTTTTTAATCAAAAATTCAACATTTGCATATAAAATAAGAAAAAAAATAAATAACGAAAAAACGGAAACATAATTAAAGTGCAAGTTAAAACAAAATTACTATAAAATTTTTTACTAAAACAAATAATACAAATTAATTTTTATTGGATGCAAGAAAAAATACTTTAATTTCAAAAGATCACGATATCAGAATTAAGGCTTTGGAACTGTATTTTGGATAAATAAGACAACTTTTTAATTTATAGTTTTTATTGCAATAAATAACAATATATTGACCTAGAATTTCAAATAAAAATCTTTTCTGTCCCATCTTAATGAACTTTCATACATTTACAATGTTCCTTCAAGGTCTTTTCAGGGCAGAGTAAATTACACATAGCTAAACTAAATTTGTATTACAACTAACGTCCGTAGAACTGCGGTATATATAAAAAAATTATACACTACATGGAACATTGGAACAGAGATTTAGATGGCGAAAATTAAAAATAAAAATTTCATAAAATTTTTTTTTCGGAATGGAGTGTTTTTTTTTAAGGATGGTGGTGCCAAGCGAGTTGAAATAAAATAAATTCTATAAATTATCAAAATATGCCCTAAAAGCGTAAATTATGCTCTAAAAATTCGAAAATATGCTAAACGTATAAACGTTTAAAACTGAAATATGCATAAATATGTTTTAAAGGGTAAAATATGCAAAAATATGCACTAACAAATCGATGCCAAAATTCATTAAAATTTCTGAAACGGATAAATATCTTGTCCCCGCATTAATACGCGATTCAAGAAAAAACATGCAATTGCATATTTGCGGTTTCCCTGTTCATTAGTATTACCAAATTCTTTATAATATTTTATTTAAGTAACTTATTTTTCATTATATTTTATTTGGAGATGGAAAAAAATAAAGGAATTTCAACACAGGTATGAGGGCGATCTATAAACTGGATGATCTAATAAAGAAAAACCAATAAATTTTAGAAAAGCTTTCTTTATATCTCAAAACTGCCTATTTTTCTCGATACACTCTACCCACTGATGTTCAAAAGCTTTGGGTCCCTGTTTATAATAAGAACAGTCTAGCTCCTTAAAAGTACCTTTAACATCAAACTTCTTCATTTTTATCACTTCTTTTATCACCGAGCTAGTTTTTTAAAGTATTGAAATAGAAAATAGTTCAAGGGAGCTAAATTTTGCGTGAAATTAATTTTTTCCACTTCGAGGTGCAGAGCTTGAGAGGAGTATTAAATTGCAGGTCCACAAAGTATGCTCGCCTTATAACAATTTGTACTAACAAGTATACAGCCAAGAACTCACCGATTTCTTTTTATTTTCAAAATAGGCAATGTTTTCAATCCGAAACTAAAATAATTTCCTTTTTCTTGAGAAGCAATTTGTGGTACTCGTATTGCAATCGCTCCTAATCTTAATTTTTTTAGCCTGCCTAAATTTCAATTAACTGCTTTAATATTAACTTTCAGTAGGAGCTGAAATTGAAAAAAAATCTCACTATGCAGCACTTAACAAATTTGTCTAGCAAATTTTTGCACTTTACAACACTCTGCAGCCAACAATATGCAGGTTTGGGTCTTAAGTTTTTTGTTTTGTTGTTCAATGATCTTTTCAAACATCCTAAAGGTATGCTACATAAATGAAGTAATAACAACTTTCTTGCCAACAATTTAGGCTTTCATATGGAAATTGTTGTTGCAGAAAGTTAAGCAAGACAATTTATTACAAATAAAACAGAAAACAACGATACCAGCGAATTTCTTTAAGAAACGTGCATAAATGTATTTTAGTTTTATATATGGCTTTTGTATTTAACACTTGTTTCTGCACACGTACCAATAACAACAACAACAACACCAACAAAAATAGTTAATGAATAATTACAGGTGTGAGCATTTTTAAGCACATTTGTTTGTTTTTTTTTTTAATTTGTTCGAATACGCTATCATTTGATTTTTTTTAGCGATTAATCAACTTTCATTTTCACTAACGAAGCAAATAAATGGTAGGCCCAGCACTTTTTAATTGCACATGATTAAAATTTACTAAAAAAGGTTATTAACATATAACATGTTGTTTGAATTTGAAGCCAAAAAGTCCTTTTAAATTAAAATTGCAAAAAAAAACTTAGATAAAATTTAGTGAATAGTGAAATTTTGTTGAACAAATTTCAATCGGTTCTACTCTAATTAAAATTTCACCTACAATGAAAATTTCTTATTTATTTATGTATTTTCTGTTTTACTTTTTTATATTGTTTTTAAATACATATAATAACTAGAACAAACTTTTGTATTTTCTTTATATTTAGAGAAAAAAAATATACATCTTTAATAAGTTTTCTAGCAAAAATAGATATTGCTGTTTTTATTTTATTATTGTATGTGTATAGATATATAGATATGTATGTATGAGCAATTACGATAAACGTTTGCAAAGCACGCAATTATGATGAATTTATTTTAACTTTTAGGTGGCTACTGCTTAAATCGCTTAAAGTATTTGGCATCAGACATGAAAATTCAATAGCTTGGAACCGAGCAAAGAAAACAAAAAACTAACACCACATACATAAAGTATTTTTAAAAAAGGTGCATAATTATAAATAAAAAATAGAAACTTACTGCAGAAACAAAATTTGTAACTAATAAGTTTGTCTGTTAATAAACTCATATAGAAAAAGTTTTCTAAGCATCTCTTCTCACTCGACAGTTTGCTTTGTTACTCTTAATTTGTTGGGAGGCTTTGACTGCACATCGTAAGTGCCAGAGTTTGGCACTTTTTGCTCAATCATTTGTACAGGTGTGTGTGTCTTATCAAATAAAAATCAAGTACACTGCACAAAATTAAAAGCAAGAGGAAAAATATCAAACAAACTTAGGCACTTTTTCAAATAGAAAAAAAAACATTAAAATTAATCCATATCTTGTTAAAAGGATGGATACCTTTATTAGAAGATATGAAGGTTTTTGTAATCGAAACAAAATTGCCTTAAGTTCAAAATTTTTAACAAAAGACAGGTCTAGTTCGAAACGTTCTGGTTCCTTCAATAACCAAACTTTTGAGCACAAAAATTTCTTTGTGATATTTCTTATAGTATTACCTTTCAGATGAGTATAAACATGAATTGGTATTTTTGAAAAAACATTGCGAAATAATTAACAATTTTTTTTTCTGCAAAAATAGACTCAAACTATAATTTTTTCAAAATTTGAATTTAAAATGCGTATAATTTTTGATTTAATTGTGCTTTTGACACCAATTTTTTTTTTGTATTAAGGCTTTATTTTAATCCACTTCTATATTCGCAGAACATCGGACCAAATTGTTAAAAAATTTTATTTTATTTATTTATTTATTTATTTAACATACTATACAAAGTAAATTTGCATAGTATGTTGTTGCACAAATATGGGCGAAGTAACTAAAACCATATGCCCAAGATGTTACTAAAAGTAGTTTAAAAGGTTTTGTGACTGATTGTACACGACCTACGCCTTCACATTGGAGGTAGCAGATCAGTCAACCAGTGCGAGGGAGACGAAAAACTCTCGAATTCCAAACCGCACACACAAGCCTGACCGCACTTAAGAAATAATTACGAATATTTCCTAAACTTTAGATACGGTAGACTTTTTAGCTCGTAGATAGTTAAACCTACTTGAAAAAAATCTTTTTTTTTTATCAGATTAAAAAGATCAGCTTGACATAAATATATTTGAATTTTTCATTAGCCCCAGTTGGCCCACTTAAGTCCTGTGACACCTCCTCAAATACTATAGAAACTGCAGAATTATTTATATTTTTTTCCAGGATCCCCCATTGTGGGTCGAATTGCACAAGAAAAATATTGTAAAATAAGTCTGTATCTTCTAAATATTGATTTAACTTAAAACTAATATTGGAAAAGGCTCTAAGCTTTTAAAAACATTTTTTAATATAACCTGTTTTAATTTTGATATCAAGACCCCTACTTTTCGACCTCTTAATTGTTACACCCTTCCTTCACCAAAAATAAAGGATATATATAGGTTTGTCATTCGATGTGTAATTTTCACAATATTAATATGTGGATCCTTATAAATAGGGAAGACTAATAAGCGATGTCCATCTGTCCGTCCGTCCGTCCGTCTGTCTGTACGTAACATTTGTTTTCCAAACCTCCCAGAAAAGCTAGAGAATTAGGTGTGGGACTGGGGTGTCACAAATTGTCCGAAATTGATTGGTATTGAAAATCAGCAAAATCGCATAGACACTTGCAGAGCTGGAAAGTTTAAACTTTATTTTGCCATATAAAAGTAACTAGCTGAAACAAAATTTTGTTTTATATTTTAGTAAGAATTAAATGGGTGTTAAGAATAAAAAAAAACATTAAAAAGAAAATAATTCCAGAGTTGGAAAATTTAATTTTTTTAGTATATATTTTATTTGGCTAGAAATGTTTTTACGCAACGAATAGCTTGAATTTTGATGCATCTTGGCGAGAGCTAAGACCCCTAGTTTCTTAGGGTAATATTATTAGAACTTTGTGTAGATTTCTTTTTTGCTATACGCCTGTTGACAAAAAAAATTTACCCACTCTCATGGGCACTTTTATTATGCTCTCAGCACAATTGTGTTTCAAATCGATGGTCATACGGTGACAGCTTGCAACGAGGTCTTACTAATTTTTAGTGAATTGAGATAACATAAAATATATCGCTAAAGAATAGTCATAACTACAAAATTAATTAAATAACTGAACAAAAGCGAAATAATCTTTGGAAATAAATAGGTTACATAATATCGCGATATAAATCAATGTGCAATATTGGCAATAGGATGTTTGAATCTAAACTCTTGGCAGTTTTGTAATTGTTATGTTAAATACCGGAAAATATTAAATAAGTTAGCTTAGTTAGGTACAATGCTAGCATTATTTTAGGATTATTAAATAGTATAGCACGGTTTTTGAACATCACTTACACAAAGTAAAAACTAAATGATCTATTTTTTTTAACAAATATGTTTTTATGAACTTGTATATGTAGGTATATACATATGTATATACTCCGTAAGCTTGCGTGAGGGAAATGTATATAAGCATAGTCGTAGAAAGGCCATTTGGAGGGGAGTATTGCCCACACCCCAGAAATACCCCACCCAGAATTATTAAAAATTGCATGCAATTATTTATTTTAATATTGTTCATGACAATCGTCAGTCATAATGCCCCCCAACACCTAGAAAAAAATGTATAGCTACGCCAATGTATATAAGATTCGACATAGGCAAATATCGCACTCTTACTTGTTTGAAATCAACATATCACCAATAATAATTTGAATAATTCGATGGTTGCAGCACGTAGCAATCAACTTTGAACCACATCTCAGTCAGATGAATGACAGCCATAATTTCAAACAAAAAATCATTGAACATGGCGCGGTAATGAACTCCATTGACCGTAACGCTAATTCCGGCCTAATTTTTTTGAAGAATAAAGGTAAAATCATGACAGCAGCGTGCAAGTCACACCAAACGATTTATTTTTCTGGATACAATGAAATCTACAGGATATGTTATGTATTTACAAGCCAAAAATTAGCCTACTGTAAGGTCTCTACGCAGTAATATCTATTGCAACAATTGTAAAATTTGATTGCGTCTATGAAATTTGATACGTAGGGACCGTGATTGCCATAATAATATATAAACGTCTGTATATTACATTAACATTTCAATACTTTTCGTTGATTGTTTTGGAACCGGCATAAATTATTTACTGTCATATACTTGTTGTTGCAGCGGCTAAAGTCTTACAAATTCTTGTCCGTATGTCTTACAGTTCTTGAGAAAATAGCCTGTGAAGGACTGACGGACAGAGGGACAAACAATCGGCTTCCTTTTTAACTTTTGTATACGGTATCCTAAAAAGTGGGCGCAGTATGACAGTTCATTTTTGTAAATTCTAGTGGATTAAACATAAGCGTTACAACATTCTTTTGTGTTAAACAATGCAAACCAAGTTCAATTTATAATAGAGGGTAGAGCCGAAAAATTTCAAGCCATAGCGGGTCGACAATTAAGATGCCATTCAAACAATTTCACATTATCAAGTTTTGACTGTTTGTGAAAAAAATATGTTTCAAAGATTTAATAAAAAATTTTATATCTGGTGCATTTGTCCATAACTATTTGGTCTGCATGCCAAATATGTCTTTTTCCAATATATTTGTTCTCGCGGTGCCTCCCAGAGAAAACCATGCGAGAGTTACCCTAGAACATATGGGCGCCCTCGTGAGTAATAGTTACAAGTGTACTGGGTTTTATTGCTACCAGAGACTTTTGCACTCCTATACTTTCTAAATATTAACATTTTAGTTTTAAAAATCTAATGTTTATTTACAATACTTTTTTTCACTGTGTGCACTTGTTAATTGATTTAGAGTAAAACAAACTTTTAGTTTTTTCTTATAATTATTTCTGCACGATATCTAACTAACGCCAAATTGTAGTTAATTTATAAGATTTATAATGTTGATTGTAATTCTTCTTTTTTAAATTTTCTTAATTTTTTATTTTTTTTTTTTTTTGGTGGAGATGAAAACGTCTATCAAGGTTTATTTGAACAACAACAACAACAACCATTAAAAGCACACAAAAAACAATTACGAAGACATAAAAATGCAAAAAGCGAAAAAACGCATTCGATTGAAAGAAAAACTGAAAGAAAATTCATGAAAATTACTAAGGTAAAATATAATATTTTTTAAGTGGTATAAAAAACACGAACAATTAAAATATAAGATCAGTTTATAAGAAAACGCTGAACCAGTTAAAGAATTTCTGCATTGCACCAACAAATTTTGCGCAGTAGTGCAACACCACCCACCTGCTACATTCGAAAAAAAAGGATACGTTTGCAAAGTGTTCAAAAACAAGAAGAAAAAAAGAAATAGAAAATAAGAATTTCATAAATGCCTTGTTAGGGATCATACGAAGTTTGTTCAAGAAAAGAAAACAAAAAGAGAGACGCCCGCCAGCCAATACTGAAAGTGGCTGCTTGAATATTGTTTTTAAGAAGAGGCTACAGAGATCAATCTCAATATGCTGAAATACATGTGGCATGTGGCAGTGATAACTATAATATATTGTTGGTTACAAACAGCAGCAGCACGCAGTGCCACAAACTCGAATACGAACACATACCAGCATGCAAACAGTGTTAGTGAAGAGCCAGCAGACAATTCAGCACACTCACAAACGAGCAGCAGTAGTGCCAGTACGGCGGGTCCATCGAATGTCTGGAAGGATTTGTCAATGGTTTACCGTTTGTATCAGCAGTGCTCGGCAGAAAATTTGTCAATTTGTCTCAAGGTGAAGCTGCTGACGGGCTTAGAGAAGGTCTTCCGTTCGGCGAAAAAAATAAAAATAATGGAAGGCATACAATTTGTTAAGGCCGATGACACAGAAGTGCCGACGAAGCCTTTACTGAGTGAACAGGAGCTAGAGGCCAATTTGCCCAGAGCCTTGGAGGCCAAAGAACAGGTTTTGACAAATTTGATATTTAAGAATTTGGCAGGTTTTCTGCAACGCAACACTCTGCAGGTGAAATATTTTAAAAACTTTCAATTGGACTAATTTTTTATTGACTTGCTTATCTTTCTAAACTCAGATAAAGTTTCCCGATATACGCCCCGATGACTCTCTATCGGAAAATACCGTAGAAGGCCGCAAGAAAAAGGACAAAAAAGGTGGTGGCGGTGCTATGATTATGATTCCTTTGCTTCTGGGGGGTACTTTTGTACCCATTGCATATGGCGCTTTAGCCATGCTGGCGGGCAAAGCCCTAATTGTCTCTAAATTGGCTTTAGTTTTGGCCTCCATCATAGGCATTAAAAAACTATTAAGTGGCGGTGGCAAAGAGTCCTCACATGAAGTAGTTGTATCATCTGGCGGACACTCCGGTTGGGGTCGTGACTTTGATTTGGCCTACAGTGCTTGGAAACCAAAGGACTCGAAAAAGACCACTTAAAATTTTTTTAATGTCTATTTTTTCTGTCCAAAAAAAGTTTTCGTAATATTAGCTGACAGTCATTTAATGTAAGAGTCCTTTACACTTAGATACTTTCGACTTAAGTCCATGAAAGAGGTAAATGATTTAAAAGAAAATTGAAGAACAAAATATTTAATTAAAAAAAAAGTAACAAAAAAATATTATAGAGCGTATTAACTTACTTGTTTATAAATTAAGAAGAAATTGTGTGTGTTTTTATGTTTTAGATTTTAAGTGAAAAATTTAATTTATATTATTTAGTTTATAAGGAAGAAGTTTAATAAAAAAAAGTTTTTTTCTAAAGATGAAAATTATTTAAAGAAAAGAAAATAAACTAATAGTGATTTTAAGGGAGTCGATAATTTTAAATAAATTAGAAATTAGCAGAATTTTTATCACATTGATAGCAGACTGTTCTCAAAACAAGGATGTCCTACTTCCGGTTAAACAATTAACAAATTAAAATAAATAAAACTAATCTTATTTTTACAGCAGAGAAAATGTAACTAGCACAGTAGATATTTTTTAATAAATTGAAAATTATCAGAATTCATCACACCCGAGAAGTGACTGTTCTCAGTACGACCATTTCCGTTTGTCAAATAAAACACGATTGATATTAAAATAAAAACATTGTATTTTTAAAATTAGGTTCTGAAAAGGAGTACAATTGCCGCCAAAAGAACATCCAGATTCTCTAAAAAAATTTAAATTGTCAATTTCAATGTGTTTTAAGATTTTTCAAATGAAATCGTTTATAATTTAATTATTCGACTAAAACTTATTACTCGTATTAGTGCCCAAATAAAAACTCTAATTGGTTAGCTATTCGATTAAAACAAGTTATTCGTACAAATTTCTTTTTTCACTCGTTATTTATGTGAATAAAATCTTTTGCATTACTTTACTGATATTTATTCGAATAATTTTTGTATGTACATATTTGAAAACAAAATCCTTTCTTATTTGAATGATAGCTTTTTTCTATTAATTTTTTTTAATCGATTAAAATTTTTTGTTTGTTATTTCAGCGAATTCATCATCATTTGATTATTCGAATAAAATTTCAAATAAAATATTTGACTCATTAGCTATTCGACTAGAATAACTTATTCGAATAAAATTGTTTACACTTCACTTATTATTATTAAAAATTTTTTTATTCGAATTTAATTTTTTCGGTATGTATTGGCCATAGCTGTTAAGTAATGATTAGTAATCGTAATGATTACTAATTTGATTAGTTATTTTTTTAAAGGTAAAGTAATGATTAAATTACGATTATATTCAGTTTTGCACGACTCCTAATTGATTATGATTACTAATAATGGAAAAGTAATCTGAATTACTTAAAATTACTAAAAATAATCAAAAGGAATCAAAAGTAATTAAAAAATAATCATTATAATTCTTTTTAAAATGTAATCTAATTGATTACTAATCGTAATCGAAATTTAACAGCTCTGGTATTGGCAAAAAATTTCTTATTCCCTAACGATTCGTGTAATAGTTTTTATTAAATTTTTAATCGACTACAAATTTTTTATTCTTTGTTTGCCAAATTTCTTGCATATTCTTTTTCATTTATTCGAATAACATTTTTTGTTTTTTTAACATTCGTTGTTTTTTTAACTAAAACTTTTGATTCATTGTCCATTGGAAAATAGTTTTTAGTCGGTTTTTAGTCAATTAGCATACTTTTATTCGTTGTTTATTCGAATGAACCCATTTATGAGCTATTTATTCGAATAAAACTTGTTACTCGATAATAATAACAAACTATTCGAATAATTTTTCTTATTCGTTGTTTAGTAATATAGTAATGTGTAACACAGTAATATTTTTTTATTATTTATTCGAATAAAAATGTCTCAGTTGCTAATTATTCGAATACAAATTTTGTCAGCTATTTACTCGAATTTAAAACTCTTTAAATAGCTGACTAAAAATGTGCCCCATATATAGTAATGTGTAAAATAGCTATATTTTTTTACTATTTATTCGAATAAAAATTTATCATTTGCTAATTATGCCAATAAATAATTTTTTTAGCTATTTATTGGAATTCAAAACTCTTTCAGTATTTGCCTAAAAATATGCCTCATATAGTAATGTGTAAAATAGTAATATTTTGTTACTATTTATTCGAATAAAAATGTCCCATTTGCTATTTATTCGCATAAAATTTTTTTTGGGGTATTTATGCCACTTCTATGGAAACAATATTTTATTTGTCATTTATTCGAATAAAATATTTTAATCGTTTCTCACTCGAGCAAAATTTTTTGTTCATAATTTACTCGAATAAAAATTTCCATTTTTTTATTTAATCTAACAGCATTTTCATATTTTATTTAATCGAATAATTTTCCTTATCCGTTATTTAATGGAATATATTTATTCCTTAAGTTTATTAATCTGATATCTATTTAGTAGAATAAAAGCTTTTAATTTTTAATGCATTCGAATAAAAAGTTTCATGAGTTTTTTATTCGAATAAAAAAAATTTTCCTTTGGTATTTATTTAAATGAAGTAATTTACTGGTTATTTATTCCGAAAAAATGTATTCGTTTTTATTTCCAATGTTTTTTCATTATTCGAATAATTTTTAATTCGTTTTTTTAATATAATAAAATAAAAAATTTTTTTACCTATAGACGGGTGAAGTTTTTCCTTTGTTTCAAGAAAATATTTTATTCGCTATTTATTCTAAGAAAATCTTTTATTGGAACATAATATCGAGCCATAACCGCTAAAATAGCTTAAGCGACACATTTTTCGGACTTCGTCATTTTGACAAAAATCAACTATTTACGATCGCAAATAATGGATTTTGGTCAAAAAACTAAGTTCGAAAATTGTGTCGCTTAAGCTTTTTTGGCGGTTATGGCACGATATGTTGTTCGTAATTGTAGTCCACTAAAAAATTGTCATTCTTTGTTAGTACGAATCATAAATTTTTGCATGCATTCAACATAAATATTTGCGTTATCGCTTAAAGGTTTTATTTATGTTGTAGCCTTGGGCGCTGCTTTTGCTTATCTCTGCTCTAGATATTTGACTGACAGCAAGACGGAATCAAATAGTGGCATTTCCGTTGACAAAATTAGGCCGATAAGGTAATCAGCTAAAAAGAAGCAAGACTTTTGCTATAACTAATTAGGCAAGTATACTTGCAAAAATGTTTAATGCGGGCGGGTAGTCAAGGTCTGTCTGTCCAATATTTCGCTAAAAATATTTCATGAGTTATTTTAATGAGCTCATGCGTATTTGGAAGAATTCCTTTCATAACTTCATAACTGAAAAGTCAATTAACACACCTTAATTTAATAAACAGTTGCAAACAAACATTTACCACCATTAAGAAAGTAACAACTGCCATGTGTAAGTGCGAATATGTCCAATTAAGTAGCGATAGCAACAACTTCAATTGCTAGCAAATATTTGCATATGAAAAAGTGACTCTTTTCTGCAATAAAACATATGTACACTCAAACTTGTAAGTTTTCCTACCAAAAAAAAAATAAGAAAAAATTGAGAGAAAAAAATTAAATGCATGAAGATAATTTTAATTTGTTGCGATTGTATGAAAAAAAAAACTAAATAAAAAACTAACTATTTATATATACAAACATGATTAGTTTATGCATATGTATTCATCAAATATAAATAGAAAGAAAGACAATAAGTCAGTCATATATTTCATTCAGTATGTATGTATGTATGTATGTACGAATAAAAATTTTGTCAACATAGAAAAAAAAAACAGAAATAATAAACGTTAACTGAATTTATTATTATTATTACAAAATACGTGCGTGCTAAAAAAGCTAAACCGAAATGAATGAAATTGTTTAACGACTACAACGATTCCCGTAACCACTACGACCCACAGTGTCGCTAAGGCGACCAAAAATGAAATAGAAATAAAACTTAAAAAAAATTAAACCGACTTCAAAAATAACCGCTAAAAAGCTAAAAATTATATAGATCTAGTTAAATAAAATATTTTTATATATGTTACCTATAGTTTGAAGTGTTTGAAGTTGGTGCCAGAAATATTGGTAACTAAGTACATACATACATACATACATATTAGGGCGGGTCGATTTAAAAATTGCACAAATTACAAGGAAAATCGTATTCTAGGGATCAAAATAAGAAACTTTGCCGAAGGAACCATGCCTCTAAAATGTATTTTGATGTCCCGACTTTAGATCCGAACGGTCAAATTTTCTTGAAAGGTCAAATCTTGAAAAATCTCACCATTTAGAGTTCCTCAATCGAGTCAAAATGTATGACCAACCCCCACTAATTTTGAAGGGCCGACCCACCTATGCCAGTGGCACACCCCCTGGAAGCACCCCCATACAAATATTTCAAAAAATCACAAATATTTGTATGGAGAACCCCCCAGGGGTGGTTCCAGGGGGTGTGCCACTGTAAGTAACATACAAAAAAAATTTTTTTTTAATAGATCTATATTATTTTTAGCTTTTTAGTGCTTATTTTTGAAGTCGGTGTAATTTTTTTTTAAGTTTTATCTTTCTCTTTTGGGTGTTTACTTATAATAAGCAGAAGTACATTTAATTTAATACTAAACTTATATGGGCGTAGTCCCGCCTACTTTTTAAAAACACATGCTGGAGTATTTCTTAAGGCCCAGGTTGGGTGCCAAGTTTCGTAAAAATCGTTTAAGTAAAAGCACGTGAAATTTAGTATTAAATTTTATGGGGAGTGGCTACGCCCACTTTTTTAAAAGGAGATTGTGTATTTTTAAAAGTTCAAGGTGTGTGCCAAGTGTCGTAAATATTGCTTAAGTACAAGCACGTCAAATATTAAACAAAAATTTAATAGGCGTGCCCCACCCACTTTTTTGAACGCAAGATTATGCTTTTATTTAAAATTAGGGTGTGTACCAAGTTTCGTAAAAATCGGTGAAATAGAAGCTTCTGAAATATAGTATTAAATTTTGATGCAATCAAATCAAATAAGTAGAATATCATAAAATTATACTAAAAAAAATTTTGAGCGTGTCCCCGCCCACTTATTTTACAATGAAACCAATGGGAAGCTATACCCTCTCAGATAAAAAAAAAAATTTTACAATCCGTCTAAAACGTACTGAGTTATGAAGATACACTCCTAAAAAAATATATAGACGAATTGTTAACCTCCTACTTTTTTTGAAGTCGTTTAAAAATAGTTTTGAATTAAAACGAACAATAACTTTGTTGCATGTGCAATATTCTAATTAAGTAAAATAAAAAAGAATTTTTTAAACAAGGTTTTTTTTAAAGAGTTTTAATGATTCAAGGTCAACAGTTAGTTTTAGGCCTGTATGCAACTATTTGAAAATATTGTGGGGACACATGCAAACTTTAACAGGTTAAATAAAATTTTTTAGATATTGCACAACAACTTCCAATAAAACATGAGGGGAATATTGTTATAATATGACGACAATATATTTTTTTCTATATTTTGTAACTCATATGCGATGTGTCGTTGCTTACAAAAAACAAATTGTATTTCTACAAGTAAGTTGATTGAAAATATTTTGTATTCCTGTCCACCTTTCCTCACCCTCACCGCCATCCCCCTCCCTCTAATAATTTAATTTTACAATATTTTTTAAGTTTAAGTAAGAATTTGCATATTTTCAGTGTATTATTTAGTTCCAGGATATTTGGGAAGGATACTAGTCCTTGAGATTTAAATGGCCGAATTGAAGGTGTGGTTTATATTAAATATTGTGTCTAGTTAAACATTTAACACACTATAAGTGAAGACAATTTGTTTTGCTCCTCTTTACTTTTTTTTTTTTTTTTTTGAAAAAAGGACATTTTTGAGGTATGCGTATCCTTTCTCTGAATTGACCGAAATTTTTACGAAGTATTAAGTATGCTAAAATTGGTGTTCTTATACAATTTCATTGAGTTAAAATTATTTTTCTCTCTGTTATGGTAATTTTTCATTTCAGCATCTATGGGAAGGACACGAATCCTTGGAAATTAAATGGCCAAATTTTATGTGTTATTATATTTTAGCAATTGAAATATGTGTGCCTAATTTCATTTCGTTGCCATAACTCATTCTATTTTTGGCCGCTCGTTATATGAACTCAGGACACTGTGCGACGTCTTCATGCAAGTGCTCAGTGAAAGTTTAGCACAAAATTTAAACCGGGCTTAAACTCCACACTTGTTTACATTTTAATTTAATCTTATTTTTTTAAAATACGCCAACCCCGGGTGATATCAAGTCAGTATAAAATTTTTTTCACTTCCTACATATTGACTATTGTAACCAATAGTTCAGTACTTCATTTACATATCGATCAAATCAAAACAAAAAAAAAAGCCGTATATTTTTATTATAGATCATTAAATGTTAACAATATGGTGGCCGGGTATGCACATACTTAACATAAATGTAGATAATGCAATAACCAATAAAATTCGCTTTCTTTAAAAAGAAAAAAGGTGGAAGAAATTTTAATTGTTTTAATGTTAAGAAAAATTTATGTGTATTTTGATCATTTTGGAAATACCAATATGTGGCGCAATATAAAACGTATTTTATTACTTGTGAATATATAAAATGTTATAGAAAAAGCTTTTCTCTGCCTGTAATTTAATTTTAAATATGTATTTGCATATATATTTCTAAAATCAAAAAAGATCAGCATTCACGTGACATGCCTTAAACAATCCACTCGATATTTTACAAGATACTAGTGATGTTGTGTATCGTTACCTTAATATAGAAAGGCCCTAACTTATTTTTTTCCAAAATCGGGATTTTTCCATTTTTCAATACATTAGATGTGCTTCTATTGAAATATATAAAAAAAAACTCGATTTTAAAAAAATAATGAGTTAGGAACTTTCTATATTAAGGTAACGATATGTATGTATATATATAAAATCAAAAACCAATAAAATTTTTCAATCAAAAGTCATAAAATTTGACACGAGAGCTTTGCTGGAATTATGTTCATGTGAAAGTGAAAACTGTTGTGCATCTCATCTAAAAAGTGTTGTTTTTTCAAACAGTGACCGTGACTCTGTTTTATCACTTTTATGTTCTTTGTCACTTTCAATTCAGTATCAGGTGACCCCTTCCCTACAACAATTTTACAACACAAAAAAACAACACGTAGTCTGCTATGCTACAAAACCAATCTGTCAGAAGATTTCTAAGCAAATTTTGACATTTTGGTTAAAATTGCTCAAATTTGGCATCAGCAGCTGATAATCAGCCGGGCGGAAGAGGTCACCTGATACTGAATTCGCCTTGGTCACTTTGCGAACCGATATTATTCATTCCTACGTCAATCGGTCAATAGGCGCCATTTTTTAAATACAAAAGCAAAAGTCAATGAAATATATCAAAATAGGTATCGCTCGACAGGTATTTGAAAATAATCTTTAGGTTTCTCGTATGGTTTTTCATTTCGAATGAAAATTTAGAATCTTTAACGGTTTAAAGTTGGTAGCAGTCGTTATTTTTTTTTTTTTTTTGATTTTTTACTTTTTATTTGTTAGAAAAAATGATCAATGACATTTTATATTTCTGCAATATACTGGTTAGGTTAGAAGGACAATATAAATATTGACCCAATCCCACTAAGAGGTGAAGATACTCTTAGGGCCAATCCCACGATGTCGACAACATGCGACACTTACATTTGAAACAACTACAAAATATTAAAATTTGTTTTTGTTTTGAATGTAAGTCTGCGACAAGTCGAATGTTGTCGACATCGTAGGATTGGTCCTTAATCATATTGAGCTTTCTTCTTTAAACATATGATAAAGTGTGGTGGAGGGAGGGGGCAAGAGGAAAACGAAAACCTTTTCAACTTGTTGAGGTTGACCTTTTTGCTCAATATAGTTTCTTAGGTTTTATGTAACTTTTTGCAAGCCGAAAATCGTATTTTTTTTTACGAGAAGTAACACTCAGGCAATGAATGCCTACTACTATTAATAGGTGTTACCTTATTTAGGAAAGAGATAGTAATAGAGAAGACAGGTGGTGAAAGAAGAGAAAGAGGAAAGCTTCATTCTTTTACAACGTTGCTTTTTTTGCGCTTTAATAATGCATTGTTGCAGCGCCTCTGGTGTTAATGAGGCGCATTAAATTTCGAAGCTGTGTTTTAGTAGCCATTTCATTGCTTATTTTACTTTGCCGAAGATTCTGCTATACAGCGAAGGAGGGCGCACTGATGTTACATTAGGATTAGTATCTGCTGAAATCGATATAGTTCAGGGACCAGTGACTATGCCTTCATCACTTGAACTTTCCCACAACAACTGATACAAAGAGACACTAATGCATATCAGAAAAATTCATGTAGTTGTTATTTAATGACAGGGCCTGAACCCACCACCTTCGGTTTTGTAGTCAATGTGTTCATTGTTTCAGCCAATGCCATGAATTAATCTTTACCTGAGGGTTAAGTAAGTCAGTTTATTAGTCTTGAGGATGACGGTTCAACTCTTCCCAAAGACATTTAGTGTTTTTCGCAGACAGGCAAAAAATTAATTAGAGGATTGTGATTGTATATAAAAAAACATTGTTGATATAGGAATTATGATAATCAAAATTTGTACGGAAATTCAACAAGTCGCATTGTTAATATAACAATAACTTTAATTGAAATAACTTTCAAATCTAACAAACATAAATGTTCAAAAAATAAATCAATTTCAAGAAACTATTTACTTATATGTGACCTTCTCCTGGAAAAGGGACCTAGTGTGTGAAAATGAAGTTTTGAGAAAAACGCATTTAAAAAATGTATTTACAAAAATTGCTGTAGCTTCAAAATCAATTAATTATTTAATTGATATAACAAAAAATTTAATTGTATTTACATATCTTTTTTTCTGTGTTGTTAATATTACAATTGCACATAAATAATTAGAATTTTAAAAATAAAATTTATTAAAAATATTTGTGTTTTATTAACAAACTCCAATGTGAATAACACAATAATTTTAATAGAAAACACTTGAGTTGATTTTAGTTTCTTATGTTACAAATGTGGTGTTTGTATTTACAAAAATCGTTATGGAAGCCTGTTTAAATAATATTTTAATTGAATTCACAAATAAATTAATTGCATTAACAAAACTTTTATTTTCCTTTGAAATAAATTGAATAAAGTTCGACTTTGACTGACTTACGACTTATAGGTGAAAATTTAATTAATTTTTTAATTGATATTACAAAATTATTCAGAATACTTTTTGGTGTGTATTCAATCATTGTAAAGTTCGATTGGATAATATTCAATTTGGGCAAATACTAAATGACTGTGATAGTCCTTTAAAAGCTTTTAGCTGTGGTTTTAGAATAATGAAAATCACTACTAAAATGTGAAAATCTCTGGATTTTCAGAACACCAAAAATAGCACTCACGTGATTTAAAAATCCGTTCGTGATTTGAAATGACCGTGATTTCAAAACATGCCTGAATGACAGCCACGCTATCTCATATCTTATTTAAATAATCATTTATATATATGTACATATGTAAAGCTCATGCATTTTTATTTCCTACATAAATAACAAACATTAAATAATATAAGCCCTGTAATAAAAAGTTAAGAGTCATCAGCAGCTTACGAAACATCATGTCAATGTTAAATTATTCTTTTATTTTTTATCAAATCTCTGGTATTTTCCCCCGTAATAGTTTCACTTTTTTTATAAGTTTACTAGTATTTCTTTTTTCTTTGAAGAAATTAGTAGTTGTTGTGTATTTAAATTGTTACATATATGTAGTTATTATCTAACATATGCATATCAAGCCAGCTAATGAATGAGCTTTCAAATCAATTGACACTATAGTTAATAACTTTTGCTTTACATTAATTTTTTTTTCGAAAAACACTTTACAAATTGACATAAGAAGACAAGACTTTTGTTTGGGCAGGTCACTTTTTTTATTTTTGTTAATGGCCATAATTGTTGTTGTTGTTGTTTTACAGATTTCATAATTATATAATTGTATTCATAAAAATGGCAAGTGATGTTGTTTTAAATGTATCTTAAAAAATATGAACAGATATAATTTAATTTACACTCGAACTTTGAATGAATTGTATATATAGTAACAGCTCTTTAGTTGGGCTTGTAATTTACAAAAATATTAATTCACAGTTTCATTGATTCATACTAGACGTATTAAAATAAATATCTACTTTCTACTTATACCCTTCTTCCACCCTCTTCCATATTTCCTCTCTCTCTCTACCTTCCTTTCTACTTGCAGGCAGCATAAAGGGATCATTGTAGTGGACCCACGTAAGCTGGACTCTAACATTCCTCTTTTCCTTGCCAGCACTCTGCTAACCTAACCTAACCTACTAGATATTTTGTGCCATAACAGCCAAAATAGCTTAAACGCCATAATTTTCAAACTAAATTTTTTTTGTCAAAATCGATTGTTTGCATTCTTACATAAACGATTTTCGTAAAAAAAATTTGAGGTCCAAAAAATGTGTCGGTTAATTTTTTTAATAGTTATGACTCGATATATTTTACATGTCAATGTGTCTTAACTCTTACACAAGGTTCAAAGAATTGCATGCTTGTACATAACCAGTGCTCTTCGCACTACTCCTACGGATGCACTGGGGTTGCTCCTTCACCTGCTACCATTGGACCTAGTAGGGAAGGAGTTAGCAACGACCTCGACAATCCGTCTTCGTTGTTCCTCTCTGTGGAACGGAAATGCAACCGGCCACTGTAGAATACTCGATGATGAAGCTTGGGAATGGAGGATTGACCAAACCTCCCCTGCTCTACTACACGAACATCTTTATAGCACCTGGATACCATCCACAGAATTGTGGATGAATGGAATTTCAGGTAGAAGAAAATGTGTTGACTTTTATATGGACAGCTCCAAAACACAAGAAGGTGTGTGGGCTATGGAGTCTTTTCAGGGGCTTTAGGTCTTCGTATTGCAAAGCAACTTCCAGATCACTGCAGTGCCTTCCAAGCAGACATCCTTGCTATAAGAGAAGTTGCGGATTGGCTGAAAGTGTATGTCACTTCAACGGACTTTGATTAACATATTTACCGATAGTCGAGCAGCTATAACGGCCCTCAAATCCCTGCTTCTAATAACAATAATAGCCCTCGACTGCCGATCATCTCTAAATGAGATGGCAGAGCAGTTTGATATTAGGATCATCTGGATCCCGGGGCATAGAGGCTTTCAGGGAAATTTTAGGGCTGATAAGCTTGCTCGAATTGGGACAGGTTCCACCATATCTGGAATATGTAGGTTTACCCCTATTCTCTTGCAAACTCAGACTTAGGCGCAAGACAGAGGATGAAACAAATAGAAGGTGGGTCACAAGAAATGTGTGCGTGATTACAAGGCAGTTATGGCCTCATTTTAAAAGGAAAAATACGGCTTCTTTAATCTTGAAGAATAGAGAAACAAATCTCCATTCTAGTGTCCGTGCTAACCGGACATTGTCTCCCAGGTATTCATGCACAAAGGTTAAAGGTTTAACACAAATATTTTTGCCGTAGCTGCCAGTATAGTGTAAAACACTATCTTGGTCACTGTACTAGACTTGCAAGAAAAAGATTGGCCACGATGGGCGCTCTTGAGTTCAGGGAACTTTCTGACGTTGCTAGTGCAACGTATTAATAGCTTTATATTGAGCTCTGGTTGCTTCCGCATAAGTAGAATCTCCGCGGTATCACAATGGACCAAAACGGTCTAAGTGAGTCCCCGTTTCTGACTGCCACCCCTACCTAACCTAACGTAACCTAAAGCATGGGCAAATTTGAGGTCAGTAAGTAAATTTGTTGTCAAATTATGAAATATTAAGAATTGATCTGTCTTCAAGAGATTGGATTGACAATGGGCGCTCTTGAGTTCGGGGACGTTGCTGACGTTGCTAGTGCAAAGTATTAATAGCTTTATATTGAGCTCTGGTTGGTTGCGCATAAGTAGAGTCTCCGCGTATCACAATGGACCAAAACGGTCTAAGTGAGTCCGGGTTTCTGACTGCCACCCCTACCTAACCTAACGTAACCTAAAGGATGGGCAAATTTGAGGTTAGGAAGTAAATTAGTTGTCAAATAATGAAATATCAAGAATTGATATGTTATCCTTTGACATTTATTTAGTATATAGTTGGAAAATTTTAACAATGGAACGCTACACTCTTGAACAATAAATTTAAAATGTGAAATTGTGGGTTTAAAAAATGAATTCCGGAGCTGCATTGACGACATAAGCGAAGCTTTGTCGCAAAGTGTTGTTAAAAATTTTGTGAAAAGATTGGCCGTCTGTCGACATGCTAGAGGTGAACATCATATTCCATTATCAATAAAACTGAATTTCTCAC
Source organism: Tachina lurida (assembly GCA_944452675.1). NCBI lineage: Eukaryota > Metazoa > Arthropoda > Insecta > Diptera > Tachinidae > Tachina > Tachina lurida. The sequence continues at coordinate 168,687,049 of OX101752.1, read as the reverse complement.
AAAAAAAAAAGTGTTTTTTTAAGCCAATTTACGTCCTAATATTAAATTCGCCCACTCCTTGTAAGTATCGTTCACTTTTATAAACTTCTCTCCCACTGCTGCGTTTTATTTATTTTGTACACGTGTGCTGGAATAATTGAGTTTTCACTTAAACTTCTGAAATTTTTAAATTAGATATGCAAATTTTACGAGTTTACAAGTAATTCAATTTAAACGCCTCTTCACTTCTTCACTTGTGTAAATATGAAAATATGTACGTTAGGAAAACAAATAATAATTCAGCTAATTAATGAGCGAGTGCTTCATTGTTTGTATTACAATATTTGCATACAAAGCTCTAAATTTTATTATAATAAATCTAATTTTAAACCTAAATATCCTGTACCAGTGAATACTAATTTTACTTTATCGAAAAATAAACAAACAAAAATAAAAATAAACTTTCACTTGCTTTAGGTAACCTTAAAGAAATTTCTGAAAACGCAAGTTAAATATAAATCTTGCAATAACTTAATAAAAGTAAAAAAAAAGAAAAGAAATGCGTGAAAGCATTTATTTCTATTGGTTCGATAAATGTTGGCAAAAGCAAAAAAAAATATACAAACAATTTAATTTAAATAAAATTTCCTATCTTCAATAACACGTAGTGAAGCGAGAGATATACTCACACTGGTTACAAATAAAATAAACTATAAAAAGACTTGAACGAAATCAAATAAATAAAATCCCAAAGACCTCAATCAAAAAGTAATCCATAGCCCACAAGAATTGGTTATGCATACACAATTAAATTTCTAACCAACTTCTATATCTTTTTTTTTTTTTTTTTTGTTGGGGGGGGGATTTAATATCACTTAATACCTGCTCGTTCAGTTAAATGCGAGTTAGTACATTAAATTGATTTTATCTTCTCTTACACGTGGGACAAATATCAACCTTAAGATAATACTAAATATTCTATAATAACTAGGATATAAATAATTTAGAGCTTTTTACCCTTTTTGCAGCTGAAACAAAAGGTGAAATCCATGTTGTAGGAAAGGCCATTAAAACGTTTTTGAGGGTTTCTTACAAGCTAAAACAATAAGGGCCTAATTCATAAAAAAATATTTTGATTTTATAAAAGGTTTATTAAAATTTGTTGCATAAACCTTTTATTTAACAGAAATATTTTTTATGCATAAGGCAGTAAGCCTTTAAGTTTTAGCTGGACAGGAAAAATTTTGGCAATTTTAAATTTAATCTTATGTAGCAAAAATATGAAGCATAATTAATCATTTAATTAAAAAACTAAAAAAAAATCAATTAAAAATTTAATGGTGTCGATTAAACTTTTTATTTAAGGAAATTTATAAGCACAAGTTTAATTGATTTAATTAAACTTTTAATTAAGCTTTTAATCAAAATTTGTTACAAAAGAAATTATTATTAGTTTTAAAAATATATTTTAAAAAAATATGTTTTTAAAACTGATTTGAAGTTCGATTGTTTTCTGTATAATAATAATAATAATAAAGAAAAAACAAGTTAGAGTGCTATATTCGGCTGTGCCGAATCTTATATACCCTTTACCAAAGTATGTACTCGTATATATAGTATACAGATGCATACATAAGTACATACATACATATTTGTTTTGTGATAAAATTTATAATTTTTTGTTAAAGTGCAATTTTTAGTAAGTGACCTCTTGGTTTTTTTTCTAACTGAAGAATTTGCTTGAGTAAAGATCTTCCTAAAACATGAAATATGTTTAACTGAAAAAAAAAAATATTATTTTTGGTTATTTTTTTACCCAATTTTTGTTTTTCAATTTCCAACCCTGGAACCATAATTTAAATTTTTCTGGTTTGAATACGAGTACTAATTTATTTCTTTCTAAAATATAGAATAAATTTAATTACCAAAGAAATAACTAAGTTTATTTAATTAGTTTTATATATCCAAAAAAAAAGTGTACTTTTCCCAAGCCTGGAATCATCCTTTTAGATTTTTTGGTTCCTTATACCAATCTTGTTCTTTAAAAAAATTTAAATAAAATATGTTATGTGAACAAAGAAAAAAAGAAATAAGGAAAATACTAGTTTTATTTAGTTACTTTAATATCAAAAAGAGATTAAATTTTCCAGCTGTGGAGCTGTGGTTTTTATTTTTCTAATTTTCTATGCCCAACTTTTCTTTCCAAAACATAAAAAATATATGTAAATTAAAATATAGAAAAAAAATTATTATACCTAGTTAATAATTATATATCACAAAAGGTGTAAGTTTCCCAACCCTGGAATCATAATATTAATATTTTCTTATTTCTTATACTAATATTTTTCTTTTAAGAATGTAAAATATTCTGAATTTATAGATAAAAGGAGAAATTAGTTTTAGTAGTTTATTTTTTATATAACAAAAAAGTGAAAGTTCCCAACCCTGGAAACGTCTTTTTGATTTTTTTATTTTTTTATAATTTTTAGTAGTGAAATATAAATTAAGTTTATTTAACAAAAAAAATTAAAAAATGTGTGTTATCTAGTTACTTTTATATGGCAAAATCAAGCTTAAGTTTTCCAGCTCTGAAACCGTGTGCTAGATTTCGCTGATTTTCAATACCAATCTATTTTGGACCATTTCTGACACACCAGTCCAAGAACGAAGTCTCTAGCTTTTCTGGGAGCTTCGGAAAAACGATTTCACGTACACCAGATGGACGGACGGACGGACGGACATCGCTTATTCGTCTTCCCTATTCATAAGGATCCAGAATATATATATTTTATGGGTCGTACATGAATATTATGGAAATTACACACGGAATGACAAACCTATATATACCCTTTTCTATTTTTGCTAAAGGGTATAAAAATGCATTTTAAATTTTATTACATTTTTACGAATCTTGATATTTGACCTTACGAATTGTGATTTCAGTAAAAAATATTATTTGATTTTTTTTTAGTTTGGTAATTGAATACAAAATAAAATTTTTTCCTGTGTACATTTGTTTGTACGTTTTATTCGAATTTTAGTTTTAACCCCCGACAAAAAAAAAAAGTGGTATTATGTGTTTGTAGTGTATATGTGTGTGTCTGTACGAGCCCACGTACAGGCCAACCGGTTCGGCCGATTTTGATTTTTTGATTGAAAGGTAACTCAATCGAGAGTGTTTTTAGCTATGTTTGAAGAAACTCGATTTAGGCCTTTAAGAGATATCACATCTTTTCTGGATAAATCGGGGGTTTTTAAATTTTTAATTTTTGTTATTTTGTTTCCAGCATTCAGTTGACTTTTTGATATTTATTTGATCAATGATTTTGCTATCCATACGGAACAAGGTTTCCATTTATTGGATACCTGGCCACAGCGGTCATCCAGGGAATGAGGAAGCGGATGAACTGGCCAAGAGGGCCTCTGCTGCTTCTTTTATGGGCCCTGAGCCTTTTTGTGACGTAAGTCGGTCGACTGTGATGTCTCTAATCAAAGAAGATATTACTTTGACCGCTAAGGAGATGTGGCTGTCTTCTTCTGGCCAAAGCTTTGATGCAGCCATTTACATATAATGGCATCCGGAACTTCAACAGGAATAATTTACGGCTTGTTACTGGTTTTCTGTCTGGTCACTTTGGACTGAACTATCCTCTGTGGAAAAGTAACCAAGTTCGTTCACCATTGTGAAGATGACGAGACGACGACACACATTCTTTGTGAGTGTATCGTATTGTGTGACAGTAGAAGGCGTGTTTTTCATTCTGAGTTTCTGTGCTCAGATGATATTAGGCGGGCTTCTCCAATATCTGTACTGACTGAGGGTCATACAGAGATTGAATTAATCAAATTCATAGATTTATGGCACAAAAGATCCATCAGGTGTCGCAGTGCTGGTCTCTGGACCAAATTCCCCCCCCCCTTTTCTAATGATTTTTCTTTCGTTCATTCGTAGCAGTTTTGCCCAGTTAGTTTTGGAAATTTAGAATTAATGTGTGCACCTGATATTCCTTTTTTATACCCTTTACCAACAAAAATGGTAAAAGGGTATATATAGGTTTGTCATTCCGTTTGTAATTTCTATAATATCAATAAGCGACACATAAAATATATATATTCTGGATCCTTATGCATAGGGAAGACGAATAAACGATGTCCGTCTGTCCGTCTGTCCGTCTGTCTGTACGTGAAATCGGTTTTCCGAAGCTCCCAGAAAAGCTAGAGACTTCGTTCTTGGACTGGTGTGTCAGAAATTTTCCAAAATAGATTGGTATTGAAATTCAACAAAATCGAGCAGACGATTGCAGAGCTGGAAAACTTAAACTTTATTTTGCCATATAAAAGTAACTAACGAAAACAAATTTTTATTTTTTTTAATAAATAAACTTATTTTACACTTCAGTACGACTAAAATTGGAATTTTAAATTTAATAAATATGAAAAAAATTAAAGAGACGTTTCCAGGGTTGGAAAACTTTAACTTTTTGTGTTATGTAAAATTAACTATGTCTAAAACTATATTAGTATTTTCTCGAGAACCGTAAGAGATACAGACCTGAAATTTGGACACAGTGTGTAGACCTTTGGGCGCTATAACAACAAATACATGAGAATTGGTAATTAAAGGGTGTTCCAAAACGAGCAACGAAAAATGTTAAAATCCCATGTAATATACATACAATTGTATGTATGTATGTATATACACTTGAAATTTGTAAGTTTAGTGAATTTTTATATAGACTACAAAAATTAACACTAAAATTTCCAAAAAGTTTAATTAAAGGGTGTTCCATCAGTTAATGCAATTTTGACTATGCAATTTTGACAACTTGCTGTATCTTGGAAACCGTAAGAGCAAAACTCTTGAAATTTTCAAAAACGGTAAAACTAAAAAAACAAATAATTATAAAATCGCCAAAACGAAAAAAATCGCCAAAAACAAAAAAAAATCGCCAAAACGAAAAAAAGCACCAAATTAAAAAAAATTTCTAAAGCTAAAATAAATCGCATAAAAGGAAGAATTGCTAAAATGAAAAAAAAAATCGCCAAAATGAAAGAAAATCGCTAAAACGAAAAAAACCCAAAATAAACAGAAAAAAGTCGCCAAAATGTAAAATAAGCCCAAAACAGGAAAAAATCGCCAAAAACAAAAAAAAATTGCCAAAACGAAAAAAATCGCCAAAAATGAAAAAAATCGCCAAAACGAAAAAAACCTAAAAAACAGACAAAAATCGCCAAAATGAAAAAAAATTGCCAAAATGAAAAAAAACAAAAAAAAAAAGAAAAAAATCGCCTAAATAAAAATAAAAACAAAAAAAATCGCCAAAATGAAAGAAAATCGCCAAAATGAAAAAAAATCGCCAAAAAGAAAAAAATCGCCAAAACGAAAAAAAACCTAAAAACAGACAAAAATCACCAAAAGGAAAAAAAATCGCCAAAACGAAAAAAATCGCCAAAACGAAAAAAAAACCCAAAAAAATCGCCAAAATGAAAAAAAAACAAAAAAAAAAGAAAAAAAATCGGCTATTTCGGCGATAAACCTAAAAACAAAAAAATCGCCAACATGAAAAAAAAATCGTCAAAATGGGAAAAATCTCCAAAATGAAGAAAAGCCCAAAAACAGAAAAATATCGCCAAAATGAAAAAACCTCCAAAAACAGAAAAAAAATCGCCAAAACGAGAAAAAAGCGACAAAACTGAAAAAATCGTTTAAGCTGAAAAAAACTTCAAAAAAGCAAAAAAGCCTACCTTTCGTGCGCGATTCAAAGTCGCACTTTACTGAATTTTTTAATATTAAAGGAATTAAATGAAACTAGGTTCTTTCTTATTTTGTTTTAGCTTCGTTCACTTAACATATTGTATGTATTTTTTAAAGAACTGGATTGGTATAAATATTCAGAAAAATCCAAAATTATGACTCCAGGGTTGGAAAACTCACACCTTTTGTGTTATGTAAAATTAAATAGGTCTAAAAATTTTTTTCTTTTTCTTTATATGCTTCTTTATGCTTCTTTCAGAAGCATAAAATATATTCAATTGTCTGTATACTATATATATGTACGTACGTTGGTAAAGGGTATATAAGATTCGGCACAGCCGAATATAGCACTCTTACTTGTTTTAATTAATGTTATAAAGTGACAAATCACTAATTTCCTAGTATCGTAAAAAATATGTCTAATTGTCAACACTGCTCGTCAGTGATGTTTGATAAATTCCTTAGGATTGTTTAAAATGAAACGGTGCTAAAAAAGTAGCAGCTTTGAGCTCGAGAGGGTTAAACAGTTGTTTCTCTTTAAATTTACTTAAATAAAAAATACATATTTAATGTGTCTTGTCTGCATTATGTACGAATGTCAGACAGTAAGATGCATCAACAACAAGACTGTCACAATTATTATTTGTTGCTGGTTTTTTATTTACTATTTTATTTCTTTTGCTTTCTGCTCGCTCAACTTGACTCTTGGTTGGCGGCTGGTTTGTGACAGTGACTGTGACTGTGACTTTGGCTCTTGTGCTGCGCATGCGCTTTGTTTCGTTTCTTATCGTTTCGTGCACTTTTGTTTTTGTAGTGCGTATGACGATTTTTATGTTGTATGCCGGGAATAAAACTCGATCAACAAGCGTTTACTATTCACAGTTTACCGGTTGCCTTCTGACCGATCAATCGATCGTTTTGAAGTGGTGTGACTATTCAAGTGGAATTGAAAAAAAATAAAATAAATAAATAAAACAGAACTCCGTGCCAAAGAACAAAAGGATAATTTTTGTGAATTAATTAAATATTTATATAAAAATATATAATATTATAAAATAAAATTAAAATAAATAAATCATGTTCAAGTTTATGTGTTTATTCGCCCTGGTGGCAACATCTGCTGCAACGAGCCAACAACAACAACAACAGTCCACGGAAGCTGACAGTCTCTTGACAAGTGCCTTAAGAATGGTCAAAGATTGTGGTGATCGTTCAGTTGTTTTGTGTTTAAAGGTAAGACAACAGTGACAATTTGATTAAAAAAAAATTACTATGAAAATTTATAAATATATAATACGAGTAAAAAAACAGAAAAGGAAAACATTAAACCATGGAATATAAAAGACAAATCATTTTAATAAATAATAAACACTAGAAACAATAGAAAAAAGAATCATTTACAACAAGGACATGCAGTGCAAAGAAAACAAGTGTGTGAATTTTTATTAAACAGCAGGATACAAAATATTAAAAAAAAATATGTTTGCCAAAGTGTTAACTGTTTGCTTAAATGCAGAAGGCTTGGTTGATAAATGTCTTAGCATTGTTCATTCAATACGGTGACGGTTTTAAAGGAAAATAACCATGTATGCTATACAATCGAGAAAACATGTGTCTGCCGAATGTCTGACATATATTGCTCATGAGCCAGAAGATGATAATTTGTTCAAGTGCCAAAGCTTAGAGGTGTTAAAATAATAAGCAAAGAACAAATAAATGTGTAGTTGCAACAACTTTCAGACATGCATGTTTTTACTCATGCAACTACAAAGTTATGGCTGACGCCAGCTTGCAAGGACTTCCCTTACTCACTCACCCTGACAAGTATATTACCCATTCCTGAGTGCTTCAATACGCTGCTTTTTTCTTTTAAGCTGATTTTTTCACATCTCATTCACTCGAAATGCATTAGCGCTAAAAGCTCTTACACACTCTTCTCATAATCCTTAAATTCAAATGGAAACTTTGTGAAAGCTTTGTTGCTTTCGTTCTGAGAATTTTAAAAGTTCCTAATGGTTTTTCTTTATAATGGAACATTTATTTACGACATACGAGTATTTTACAACTAGAAATGCTTTTAAAGTTTTAGCCAAAGTCCTAAGCTAGAAATAAATAAATAAAACTTTAAAGTGTTAAGTATGGTTTTAAGGTAAAATAATTTTTTTTTATTTATATTAAATATGCAAAAGGAAATTTTTTCCAACATCATAAAAAGAAGCAAACTTATCTAAACCCAGATAATTAATAGCTGAACTTTCTGAAATGACAGTAATATTACATAGCGTTACCTTCATATAGAAAGGGCCTATTTTTATAATTTTTTTATGGCAATCGAGATTTTGGCATTTCTCTAATATTTTTCTATCAAAATATATTTTAAAAAAATAATGATAATAAAGCCTGTCTATATATACACATGTATTGAGTCAACTGGAAACGTCAACTTATTTCATAAAGAGAAAGTGACTGGACTTCAAAAACATCTACAATATCTAACAATAAATAAAAATTGGAAAAACTTATTGAGAATGTTTTGATACGAGCTTGCGATTACAATAACTGCAAACAGATATATTTTGGCATGTTACAAAAAATCACTTCCCAGTTAGGAAACTAATACAAAACTAGAAGGACTTATTTAAAAAAAAATACAGCCAGGCTCCCACGATATCGAAATCGTTCAAAAATTCATACTTAAATACCATTTACTTATATATTCTTACTTCTATATTCATAAAATTTAAGATTAACTTGAAATGTATTTTATTTCAAATTTTAATAAAATGGATTCCAAATTCATTTTACTTGTTATGAATATGGGGGTTATTGTTTTCAATATCTTTAAGTTTTCTGTTTAAATTATTTTTATTTTATTCTATTCCTTTATAACATTCGTTTGCTATTAATTTCCTTATATAGATATGGGCATTTCCACAGAAAATTCCAATTTTTGGCACCTTTTACGTCACACCAAACAATTAAGATCTTATTTTACAGAAATAATGTTCGATTTTATCATATATTTTTACTAAATGTAAAGCTAATTACAACGCTCTACGCCAACATGGTAAAAAAAAATATATATAATATATCAAGCAAAGTAACGCGATAAAAGATGAAATTTTCTGTGGAACAGCCCATACAAAGTTTTTATTTTCATAATATTCGCATAGCAATTTTTATTCATAAATTATTCGTTTAAAATTTGTCATTATTAACTTATTCGAATAATATATTTCTTTCGGTTTCTTATTCAAATAAATTTTTTACTAATCATTCGAGTAAAAAATTTTATTCGAATAAAATTTTTTACTCGAATACAATTTTTTATTAAACTTTTTATATAAAACATCATTGTGCGTTATTCAATTGAACATAATTTTAGTAATTTTTTTCATTATTTATTTATTTTTTATTCGATTATTGTATTAAATTCGTTTGATATTTATTTGGTTTTATAAACTTTTTTTATTTTTATGCTATTCGAATGAAAATTTTTAATCGTTAAACATTTCAAGCCTTATTTTCGATTTTATTCTAAGCGACGTGTTATCGAAAATATACTTTTTTTGTTGAAATTAAAATTTTATGGGCCTACTATGGATAGAATTGTCAAAATGCCAAAATTGTTCATAATTTTAAAAAAACAGGCTGTACAATTTTATCGTAAGCGACGATTTACGTACAAAAACATGTTTGAATATTTAAAAAAAAACCTTTTCCTAAAAAGTTTAGTTTTTGTCGCTTACGATAAAATCGAAAATAAGGCTCGATTTGATTAAAAAATAATTTGTTTGGTTTTTTATTAAAATTAATTAAACAAATTTGTATTTTTTATTTATTATCTAAATATTACAAATCGTTACCCTAATGTAGAAAGGCCTTAACTCATTATTTTTTGAAATCGATATTTTTGCACTTTTCGATTCACTAGACGTTCTTCGATAGAAATATACAAAAAACTAGATTTCAAAAATATAGCAAGTTAGGGCATTTCTGTATTAAGGTAACGAAATACAATTAAAAATTATGTAGTAATTTATTTTAAAGGATATGGTAACAAAGACCTTCACCAGTGGCAGTGAAATAGACGGGAGTCTTTGGTGAGAATAGAACCCACAACATCTGCATCGACAGCCTAGCACAGTAACCACTAGGCTCCCGAGTACTCGGAACAATTATAATAAAATTAAATAATTTCTAAAAATTTCTTTACATAGAAACAAATTTGTTTACTTGTGTTATTGTGTTTGAAGCTATTACAAGGCCAGATGGGGGTGTGGTTGGTTTAAGCTGACGCTTTTGTGTATTGTTATTAGAGCTGGGTCCAACGCGTTCATTTTTGGCCACAAACATATGATCAAACGCTAATTGGGCATAATAAAACATGAGGACTTAAGCAGTTTTATGCAAAATCCTGTGATGAAAACTGTTGTACAACATTTTATTCCTCTAAGTGTTCTGCACCAAACTAAACCTTCAACGTGTTAAAAATTTTCACTTATTTCTGGTATGTTATATTCAAGGCACTTTCACTTTCAGTTAGGGGCCATTCAACTATTACGTAACTCTATTTTCAGAGTTTTTATACCCCAACCCACCCCCCAGCCTTTTAATAGAGTCATTACAAAAATACAACAATGAAAAAATAAAAAAAAAATAAAAGTTTAAAACAAGTAAGAGTGCTATATTCGGCTATATTTACCAACATATTTGTTTTGTGATAAAATTTATAATTTTTTGTTATAGTGCAAATTTTAGTGAGTGACCTATCGGTTTTTTTCGACTAAAGAATTTGCTTGAGTAAAGATCTTCCTGAAACATGAAATATGTGTAACTGAAAAAAAAAAATTTTTGGTTATTTTTTCTACCCAAATTTTTTTTTTTCAATTTCCAACCCTGGAACCATTATTAAAATTTTACTGGTTTTTTATACGAGTACTAATTTACTTCTTTCTAAAATTTAGAATATATTGAATCACCAAAGAAATAACTAAGTTTATTTAATTAGTTTTATATATCCAAAAAGGTGTAGTTTTCCCAACCCTGGAATCAGCCTTTTAGTTTTTTTGGTTCCTTATACCAATCTTGTTCTTAAAAAAAAAATTATATAAAATATGTTATGTGAACAAAGAAAAAAAGAAATAAGGAAAATACTAGTTTTATTTAGTTTCTTTAATATCAAAAGGAGATTAAAATTTCCAGCTAACCAACTTTTCTTTCCAAAACATAAAATATACATATAAATAAAAATTATTAATTAAAAAATAATTATTAGACTTAGTTAATTTTATATATCACAAAAAGTGTAAGTTTCTTAACCCTGGAATCATAATTTTAAATTAGTCTTACACCAATCTTTTTCTTTTAAGAATGTAAAATATTTTAAATTTATAGATAAAAGGAAAAATTAGTTTTAGTAGGTTATTTTTATATAACAAAAAAGTTTAAGCTCCCAACCCTGGAAACGTCTTTTGGATTTCTTTTCTATATTTTTAATAAAAATTTTATTAGTACTGAAATATAAAATTACTCGTAGTTTATTTAACAAAAAAATAAAAAAAAAATGTGTGTTATCTAGTTACTTTTATATGTCAAAATCAAGTTTAGGTTTTCCAGCTCTGAAAGCATCTGCTCGATTTCACTGGCTTTCAATACCATACTATCTTGGACCATTTCTGATACACCTGTCCAAGACTGAAGTCTGTAGCTTTTCTGAGAGCTTCGGAAAACCGAGTTCACGTACACCAGGTGGACGGACGGACGGACAGACGGACATCGCTTATTCGTATGTCCTATTCATAAGGACACAGAATATATATATTTTATGGGTCGCATATGAATATTATGGAAATTAGACACGGAATGATAAACCTATATATACCCTTTACCATTTTTGGTAAAGGCTAAAATATATAATTTGTATAAGAAATTTGAACTTTAATTTCGTTCAGTGTGGTCTAAAAAAAACTAAACAAAAAACCGGAACAAATTCGTATATGTGTGCACAACTGCATTCGTCGCTTTCTCAGTGATGACGAAATGAAGGAGCATAAGCATGTGTGTGATTTTGTTGTCCACAATTGTGGTATGGCATGCGGTTCACTGAAATAACAACACTTTTATTTTTTCATCGTATTTTGATAACATAAAAACTACAGCGGAATTTGTAATAGAGACTCGACTTTATTTGGGACTTTTGTGTTTTAGGCAACGATATTTTGTGCTACACCAAGGCTTTATCTAATAGATAGAAATGTACTCGCATAACGATTTATATGACATGACACTCGTATAAAAAATGTTATTAAATATTATGTTTTCTTTTTGTATATTTTTCCCTAAAGGAACGTGCTCTACATTATTTTGATAGTGAAAATGGAGATGTTAAATTGACTGATGGCATTGCCCTGGTAAAAACTGATGACATACCCGTGGGGCGTTCGCTAAATGAAATTGACTTGCCGGAAGAAATCGAAGCACGTGAAAATGAGATTGATTCCTTGCTGGTTGAACGAATTGCACGTTTCTTTGGCACACATACCCTGCAATTTAAAGTACCTAAGGACTCCATTCAGGATATGCAACGTGCTCTGGAAGAATGTAAGTACTTGCTGTAAAGCAATAAAAATGCCATTAGTTTGCAACTAACTTTACCCTCTGGGGCGAAGGAAATATCTAAATCTAAGCAGAGAAATTTATGATAAATTTTTGTACAATGAAAGAAAAAGAACCAAAGATGAACATTTGCAGGAAGTTACTATGCATATGTATGTATGTTTGTACATATATATATATATATATATATATATATATATATATATATATATATATATATATATATATATCTTTATATGTATGTATGTTTATGCAAAGAGTAAACTAAGCAGGGAAAAAGAAATTTTATACATTTTTGTTTTGGCACTAGTCATAACCATGCTAATACTAATGTATGTAGGTTAAAGAAGCAACATCTGCAGGCTGCTCAAAGAGCCATAACAAAGAAATCCTGTTTTTATTCATACATACATACATGCATGTGACGACTACCTTTTAACCAGCTTTCAAATATCTTGCAACTTTTAAAGCTTGAGTCTGCCTGCTTACTGAATATAACGTTGCTGCTTTTGCAACATATTGTAGCACAATAATACTGATTTTGGGGTCACTGTAACGGATAAAATGATTTCTTTGCTTTCATCTCAACAAGTTTAAGATTTCAAAAAAGCAAATAAAAAAGAAAAAAAACATTTCCAAGAGACATAAACGAAACGCTTTCATCAGTACAGGTTTAATTTTACATGTAAGAATTACATATTTCCAATTAAAATTAAAGAACGCTTGAAAATACACTCACTCGTGTTTATTAGAAAAATTTTATTGAAAATGACACCGTTTTAAGAGAGAACACTGCAAGTCTGGGTTATAATTAATTGCTTTTTAAAATATACTCCTTAATAGTGTCAGGTTAATGTATGGCAAATAGTCAAAGAAATAATAGCACATTTAATTTATGCTTAGCTTAAGTTGTCTTGAGCAAGGACGGGCGAAGTTACAATGTCCTTTTTGGCATAGACAATGAAAACCTGAGTCTGATTTTATGAAATGCATCCTCCCTTCTAAGTTTGTAAATTATTATTATAAATTAAAATATTATGAACTTTTGCCATTTCAGCCATTTTAATAAAATTCAAAGTTAACTAAGCAAGCACATTGCCAGTGTTGCCACATGAGCAGGTTTAAAAAAAATAAGAAGAAGACAAATCAAAATTGTATCTTGGCATTTTTGAGCTCCATATTATTTATATTTGTGTAAAATTCTTCTTGTTTTTATTGCGAAATTACAAGTAAACTTTTAAGAGCACAATTTTAACTTAATCGGGAGAGAGAGAATTGAGGACAGTAGAACCCCCGAAAGGATTAGATCTTAGCTGAAAAGAAACCCGGTTTCATTTGCAATGCTTTTTATTATTTCCCACCCTCTCAAAAATGCTTTTCGTGACATTAATACCTACAAAACGCTAGATTTAGTGGCAAAATTTCATAATTGGACTCTCCAGGATTTATCAGAGAGAGAGAGAGAGAGAGAGAAAGAGAGAGGAGAGGACATTAGTGCCCTCTCTCAACATAATCTTATTTTTATGGCAGTGAGCCACAAAATAAAATAAGTTTGTATTGGTGAGAAAAATGGGAGTAAAACAAGATTACACTTGAAGAAAAATTGTGTAATTTAGAATAAATAAATAAGCAATTTAATAAAAACTTAAGTAAAAAGTAAAAAATCTAATAATTCATTCAAAAATGTAGTGTATTTAAGCTTCCAGGATGATGAAAGTACAATTCAATAGACGTATATCAACACAGAGTAAAAAATTGGTACAACAGTGGTCCCCAAAGTTTTTTCCTTCAGAACCACATTGTTGACATATACGAGTACCACCTTAATAATCTGCAAAATTATTATTTATTATAACATTTTTACATAAATTAAGTTCTCGTTGCAAATTTTTGTTACCACACTAACTCTAAATTTAGTATAACAGTGATTTGCAACTTGCGGCCCTCAAGCTGTACAAACCGTATTAATTATTAATACTATCGTTAAAAAGAAGTTATAGAATCACATAATCGTTATTGCAAGCGACAAAATGTATAGACAAAAATTAAGATTGTCGGATCGTTAAAAGTTACTGAATCCAGTGGTGCCGACTACACATCTGGAACTTATTTTGCTGTCAGTTTGTGGTGTCATTTTCAATGCCGCTATGTCACACAACGAAAAACTACACACTCTTGCGATATCAGGAAATATCGTAATGGAAAAAAAGCTTAAGCTTACGAAAATTCTTTATTTACGATCGAAGTAAATCGATTTTCATCAAGAAACGAAATTCCAAAAAATTGTCGCTTAAGCTTTTTTGGCGGTTATGGCTCGATGTGTACTCAGCATTAGTGAGATTTAATATTATCAGCAGGGTGACCATATTAGCGCTAATTATTTATTAACTTTGCAGTTCTTTGTCAAAAGCTTTTCAGCTTTACAATGTGTTCTTATCTGGACACACCAAGTGCCAGTTTTATAAAAATATGATAATTTGTCTAACGGACTTCTATTTTTTTGGGTGACTATCAGTTGTGTACCTTGTTGACAGTCATTGTTTTTGTTTAAAAAGCAAATTTTGCTTGGTGGTATGTGTGCTGCAGTGATCAGCTGATCATACTGACTCATGAAATTTTAAATATAAGTGAGTAGACATCATTTATACTTAACTACTCTGATTTACGCATACTAAAGACGTCAACATCATAGTCATACCACACTCACACTCATAAATCACCTCAATTTGATTTCTATTTTCAGGAAAATACTTATACTACTCATATTGATTCAGCTCACTCAACTCATGCATGCATTTTTATTTAAAAGTTTAGTCATCAAACAGTTTGCAAGTAGTATACAATAGTAGTAAATATGGTTGGTTTTTTTATTCCTGCAAAAAAACCAAAAAAGAAAAACAACAGATAAACACATAAGCTCATAATGAGAACTTTAATATTCGTATGTGAAGTTCGCATTGTGAATCATACTTATTTTGCATCGTCTATAAGCATTGAGTTAAGGAGAGTCTAAATCAACAACGTCATAAATGTTGCTAAGTATGAGAGCACTTCAAACTTTCTAGTGAATATGATTCATAGACAACATTGCAATAAGTATAAGAGCGCATAAGTATAAAAATTATAAGTCGTGATTCAACTCTACTCACTTTTTCACTACTCATTGCTGTTCTCTGGTGTGGTGGTGAAAAATTCTCACAATTTTTGCTCTTGTTGCGCTATAACGCAACTTAGACTTAATCGATTTATCAAAAATGGATTGTATTTATTAATTAGGGCAAGTTTTCTTTTTTTTTTGCGCGAAAAATTGTTTATAATGGCTCTGACATATAAAAATTTCTTCCAGGTTGCAAAAAAATCACTTTATGGCAAGGTGAACTAAAAATGGCTTTTTATGTCAATAATTTGAGAAATGGCTACCATGACAAAATAGCTTATGCCAAAAAAAACTTGCCCTAGTAGTAATTATTGATTCACTAGCTGAACAATTTAATTTTAATTCTATTGATTTAATCAAAAAGAGAAAATCAAAGTTTCATATTGTTTTTTTAATTCTAACGAAATCAAAAAAAAAAAAACAAATAT
This sequence comes from Tachina lurida, assembly GCA_944452675.1. Classification (NCBI taxonomy): domain Eukaryota; kingdom Metazoa; phylum Arthropoda; class Insecta; order Diptera; family Tachinidae; genus Tachina; species Tachina lurida. The sequence continues at coordinate 168,671,112 of OX101752.1, read as the reverse complement.
AAAATCAATCACACAGAGATAAAAAGCACAATTTATAGTTGCAATTTTGTGTATGGTCCTACGAGCCAGCAAAAGTAGCTTTTATAAATGAGAAGCGTTGCCATATCTTCATTATCATTATCATAATTTCAGGAAGCTCACAGAATGAACAAGACTTAAGTGCACATGTACATATATAATTTGCCGCTAATACCTTCGGCCAAAAGAAGAACATTAGCAAATAATAAACTTCTGATGAAACCTGGTGAAGCCTGAACTAAATAAATAAAAAATAGACACATATTCGGACACTTCATAGGGATATAAAAACGCCTGACAGGCACAAAAAGTACCCTTACACAGAGAAGTTGTAGGGGTAATATTTTCGACAAAAGTTTTTCTCTCAGTGCAAAATTTTACAAATTCTGTTTATATATGATAAGAGATTTTTACAATGGGTCGTTTTCTTGCAAAAAGTGAAAATTTTCCCCCCTTTAGAGGAGCAAGTGCATTATGTATAACTATTGCTTTTGACAGAAATTAAAAGATATTTTGTAAACTTCTTAGTTTTCATTGTGTTAAACATATTCGTTTCATTATTATATGATTACTTAGAATAAGAGCCAAGAAATCATTCTGAGAATTTAGTTTCAGCTTTTTTGTCTTCATCATAAAAAGTAGATGAGTGCAAAGCCAATTGTTTAAAAAAAAAAAAGTAATTGCTTCTACTCATGTAGAGAAATATTAAAAAAAAAATCTGAAAAGTTTTTGTCGCTATGTTTTTGTTAACTTTCATAAAGTGATTATTGCTAAACGAACTCTTCAACTTTATCATAGTCTTAGCGAAGGAATTGTTTGTAAATTTTGTCAAGTAAGTTTAAAGTTTTTAATTGCTTGCTTTTATCAAACTGTCAACATCAGAGTTATAGTTTCACTACAGTGAATACAGTAAATTATAAAGTTATTATGCTAAATAATTATTTTTTACACTTGGTGTAAAACATTATACAAGAGCTGCTACGAGTGAACCATGCTCTTAGCACGGTATTTAAAAAAGAATTGTTACTTGAGGAGCAGTATTAATTTTTTTCGTCATAATAAAGTGACAGACAGTATTGTGCAGCAATAAAGAACAATATAAAATTTTACTGAATATGTTAGTTTGTTAATTCCTTATTATTTTATGTTTAAATCCAGAGTTCAAGTACAAAATATTTGCAGATACATATGTAGAGTCATGCAATGTGAATAGAGCCTTATTATCTTAAAAATTTAATTACAAATTATATCTGTGGCAATAAGGAAAAAGTGCTTAAGTCATATTTTACTATTTTTTACTAGAGCACTTTTAAACTTTCGATTTTCAGAAATGTACATATGTCTATCTTTTACCATTAAATCGGACAATAAGGTATTCATTTAAATTTTTTTTTAAATACTATAAACAAAACATTTAATTGAAAATGTTCAAAAACATAAACTAAATTAAGTTATTATTCCATATAAAATTATAAGTATAAAAAGGATAAAAAGCAAATCATGGCGCTATAACTTCCTGAAAAATCGCACAACATAATTGAGATTTTACCAGCAACAGAAAAGCTTTAGAAATAAAACAAACAAAAAAACTTGGAATACGCGTCGATTTGATGGACAGTGATGCCAACTTTTTCAGTGCCAAAAACACTGTTCGCTCATGAGAGAAGCACTAAAAATCACTAAATGCAATAACTATGTTTTATTGTATGTACAGGATAAAGACTTCAATTTAAATTTAACTTTTCCTCTTTTATATATTTAATCTAATCATCAAGTATAGTCGAAATATCAAAACACTTGAATAAAATCTAAGTGAAGATGTTTCGAAATTTTGGTCCTTAGTTATATTATAAAATAATATAAATTAAAAAAAAACTGCCTCACAGAATCCATAAGATTTTCTCTATGAAACGTTTTTAGGCTAAGGGGTATCCCAGCAGGCAGAAGCGAAGATTTTTTCACAGAGATTCCTTATTGTTTTTATGTGGTAAATCTTATTAATTTTATCAAGTAGAAAACCACATAAAATCAAGAAGAAATCTTATTATTCACAACTTTTTTTACTCAATTTCCGTTAATTTTGGCACCAAAAAAACAATCCATAGAGAAAAACTTCTTAATTCTATTAGGTTTTGTTATAAATTGTAAACTATTGGCATTTCTTATTGATTTTATTAGGTTACCTTCTTGATTTTTTAAAAAGGGTTTCTTCTTGATTTTATTAGGCTATCTTATTGATTTGTTCAATAAGGTTTTCTTCTTGATTTTAGTAGGTTCCTATATGATTATGTGTAAAGCATCTTATTGATTTTTTTATTAAAAAAATCTTTTTGATTTTATGAGGTGTCTTGTTATTTCGTTTCTATAAATTGACATAGAGACAATTTTTTTCATGATCTTTTTCATTTTTGTATAAGAATGTTTGCACAATAATTTCAATGGTTATTCAGGCTGCTTGTTAGCATATTGGGTAGAGTGCTTGGTCTATCAGGTAGAAGTTTGCTGGTTCAATACTTGGTGAGTAAGTTAGTTAAGAATATAACATAATGTGTATGTATGTATGTATAAATAAATAACATCTACAACATACTACATGTATATGGCATAGAATTTAAATGAAAATACATAAGTACAGAGAATAAAGACGCAATTTCTTTTTTTATGTTTTATTGAAAAAATCAATAAGATAACCTCATAAAGACTACAAGATTTCTTCTTGATTTTTTCAAAAAGGTTTTCTCAATGAAATTAATAAGATATCCTTATTGAAAAAAAAACCATAGAGATTTTTTATTAATTTTGTTCTATTTTATGAGGTATTTAGTAGGCACTGTTCTGTGATTCTCTGTATTCTTTCCACCTTAGCGTTTGAATATGGTAATGTTAATGGTAATAGAGAAAAAATTTAGTTTTCGAAATGAACTATTATTAGCTAAATTCCTATAATTATTAACTTCAATCCACAATTGATCAGTTCTGAGCAAATTTTTCCATTTATGTAGCCTTAAATTTGTAATGCTTCTTTCTACTGTATTTCTTCAACTTCGCCGTATTTGTTATTATATAACACTTTTATAACGTCTATGTGTTCTCTGTAATTTCTAGAAATATGTTCTTAACGCTTTTTATAGTTTTTGATGTGTAATGAGGGTGGCGTTGGCTGAAGTAGTTAGCACGTTGACTACAAAATCGAAGGTCCTGGGTTCAATCCCTGTATCCAACAGTCATTGAATAAAAACACCACGCATTTTTCTGATGTGCATTAGTGTCCCTTTGTATCAGTTGTTGTAGGAAAGTTCAAGTGATGAAGGCATAGTCACTGGTCACTTAACTATACCGACTTCAGAAGATACTAGTCCTAATGTAACATCGGAGCGCCCTCCTTCGTTGTGTAGCAAAATCATCGGCGAAGTAAAATAATCAATAAAATGGCTACAAGACACAGCTTCAAAAATTTAATACGCCTTATTTGACACCAGATGGCGCTGCAACACTGCATTATCAAAAAAAACGTGCAAAAAAGCAGAGTTGTAAAAGAATGAAGCTTTCCTCTATCTCTCCCTTCACCACCTGTCTTCTCTATCACTATCCCTTTCCTAAAGAAGGTAACACCTAGTAATAGTAGTAGGCATTAATTGCCTGAGTGTTACTTCTCTTTATAAAAAAAAAAAAAAAAAAAAAAAAAAAAAAAGATCTATACGCTAGGGTGTAAAAATCTTTTTCACAATGTGAAATTAAACTATTTTTTTGAGCTTTAGGTCAGTTTATATTTTTATATTTATTAGAACGATATATTGTTAACCTTCGGTTGACTTCTTCAGGATATTATTCGGTTTTTTGATATTGAATTTTTCTGACTTAAAGCTCAAAAAAATAGTTTAATTTCACATATAAAAAAAGGTCGAAAAATTAGATAAACATCTTTTTCACAATACAATCACAAATTTTGAGCAAGATCGTAAAGCGTTATCAAATCGGTGTGAGCTATGTATGAGTGTGTTAGTGTAATCATACGGGGGGCAACAAGAAGTACAGAGAAACTTAACAGCTGCATAGAAATACACTCAACCGAATTTTAAAGCATACCTTCAGGAGCAATGTTAATTTTAATAGAATTTGCTTGTGAATTGTAATAGTGTTGGCAGTGGGGATAATTTTGTTAAAAACTTTAAAAATATAAAATAAATTTAAACTTTTTAATAAAAGAGCGTTTTAAATGTCGAATATTTTTTTAAAAGATATATAGCAGTCTTTACAAAGAATTTATTATATTTTATTATAACATATCTTCATTACGTACTGTTGCCTTACACTGAAGCTAGTGCACGACAATTGGGTAACAATCTCCATCTCATGCCAATTATCATGGGTGGAGATTTTAATACAAATTTTGCAAGCCCACAGTCGCAAGCTTTATCAAAATTTTTATTTGACGTTTTCCACTTGCATATGAGCAATTCTCCACAAACCACCACAACTAATAATTCCACTACTATACAAATTGAGATTTTTTGAAGATCCAGCGGCCAGGCCTTACACTTGTCTGCTCACTGAAGTATTGTTCTAAGTAAATTGAGCTTCATTTTGGCAGATTTTTTAAAATTTAAAATTTTTACCCTTAGGGGCTTCAAGCCCTGCAGTTTTCCGATTTGGCTCAAATTTTGGGATCCGCTTACTGAAATATCGCTTTATGTAAACTGAGTCTTATTTTGGTAAGTTTTATAAAATTGCAATTTGGATCTACGCCACATTGTGTTTTCCTACATGTAAAAATATTTTCTAGCAATACTGTATGTTAATGAAATCAATAGCATACTTTGGGGTTAACATACACTGGGCGATTCAAATAAAAATAGCCTTAGGTTTTTTGGTATTGAAAATCAGCAAAATCGAGCAGATGGTTTCAGAGCTGGAAAACTTAAACTTGATTATGCTATATAGAAGTAACTACCGAAAACTATTTTTTTTAAATAAACTTATTTTATGCTTCAGTGCGAACAAAATTGGTATTAGAAATAAAAAAGAAAAAGAAAATTTAGAAGATGTTTCCAGGGCTGAAAACCTTAACTTGTTTTGTTATATAAAAATAACCTACTAAAACTAATTTCTCCATTTTCTCTTTAAATTAAACATATTTTACATCATAATAGAAAAACATTAGTATAAGCAATCAGACAAATCCAAAGGGATGATTCCAGGGTTGGAAAACTTACACTTTTTGTGTTATATAAAAGTAACTGGGTCTAATTAATTTTTTTTCTTTTTCTTTTTAAATTAAATATGTATATTTTATGTTTCGGAAAGAAAAGTTTGTTATAGAGAAATTTAAAAAAAATAAAATTCACTTCTCCATAGCTGGAAAATTTTACTCTTTTTTGATATTAAAGTAATTTTTCTAATTTTTCTAATTTTTCCCTATATCCTTTTGTCTTTGTTTGCTTAATATATTTTATATATTTCCTTAAAAGACTAGATTGGTATATGGTATATTAGAAAAATTTAAAAGGATTTTTCAGGGCTGGGAAACTTACACTTTTTGTGATGTGTAAAACTAATTATATCTTTGCTTATTAAATATATTCTATATTTTAGCAAGAAAGAAATTAGTATTAAAAGTTATAAAAAACTAAAATTGTTGTTCCAGGGTTGGAAATTAAAAAAAAACTATTTTGTAAAAAAATAACCAAAAATAATTTTTTTTTTTCAGTTAAACATATTTCAAGGTTTAGAAAGATCTTTACTCAAGATTTTTTTTATATTTGTTCAGTTTTTATATAGATATCTAATCTAAGTATAAACGAAGGTTTTTGCTATAGATTCGAACATGACTGGAAACTGTTTAAATCAATAAATAGATTTCTGAATCAAACAGTTTGTCTTTAGTAATTAGTGGTTACACTTTTTTGGGCACATGACACACAGGTGTAAGCGCGGCCTAAGTCATAGAGTAAATCTTTTTGATGCTCGCTTTTCTACACACTATAAAAAATATATATATTGAAAATAGATAGTCTAGTCCTTTTCGAAAAGCCATAGAACTGAAAACATTAAAAAAAAAGGTGAAAGCTGTCTTAGGACACCCGGTTATAGCTATGCTGCTTAGCTATAAAAAAACATATTTCATGTTTCACGTTTCCATTTATATAGCAATCGTTTCATTGTTTTAGTTTTGTTTTTATTTCACTCACTTCAAAGAACGAAACAAAACAAAATCAAAAATTTTAGTTCGGTTATTTTTGTACTCTGCTTTTAAAGCAATCAAAACAAAAATAAGTTTATAACTGTTATAGTATCGATTTTTTTTGTTGTTGCAAAAATCACATCCTAGCTCCTGTGTCGTGACATAAAAAGCATAGCTCTAAAAACCGCCATTTAAGTGTTGTTAAACCTAAAACATACGAACAGTCGTCCTTCTGAATTTATTTTATTTGCTGCGTTTTATTGCCTTTACTTCGCTTACAACTCCACATGTTATCTTTAAGGATAGTCGTGTCGTGCCATTCGTCCTTGTGAATTTATTTTCTTCTCTGCGTTTTATTGCCTTTACTTCGCTTACAGCTCTTAATGTTATCTTTTAGGATAGTCGTGTCGTGCCATAAGGAACATAGCTCTAAGGAACCCGCCATTTAATTGTACTTAAACCTAAAATGTAAAAACAGTCGTCCTTCTGAATTTATTTTATTTGCTGCGTTTTATTGCCTTTACCTCGCTTACAACTCCACATGTTATCTTTTAGGATAGTCGTGTCGTGCCATAAAGAGCATAGCTATAAAGAACCCGCCACTTAATTGTACTTAAACCTAAAATGTACAAACAGTCGTCCTTCTGAATTTATTTTATTTGCTGCGTTTTATTGCCTTTACCTCGCTTACAACTCCACATGTTATCTTTTAGGATAGTCGTGTCGTGCCATAAGGAGCATAGCTATAAAGAACCCGCCACTTAATTGTACTTAAACCTAAAATGCACGAACCATCGATTAGTTTTGTTACAAAAATCACGTTCTAGCTCCTGTATCGTGGCATAAAGAGCATAGCTCTAAATACCACCATTTAATTGTACTTAAACCTTTGTCATTGTGAATTTATTTTACTGGCTGCGTTTTATTGCCATTACTTCGCTCACTTTTTGGATAGTCGTGTAGTGCCATAAAGAGCATAGCTCTAAAGAACCCGCCATTTAATTGTACTTAAACCTAAAATGCACGAATAGTCGTCATTGTGAATTTATTTTATTTGCTGCGTTTTATTGCCTTTACTTCGCTTACAATTTCACATGTTATCTTTTAGGATAGTATTTCTACTTTTTTTCTAACTTAAAGCAAACCTTTTACTCTTAATTACACACGTTTTATGTAAAAAGCAACAACAACAGCAAAAAAAAAAAAGAAGCAGTTCTTAAAACCATAAACTTTATAGGATTTTAATTACACTCACTGCCCCTTAAGCCTCAGGATTTTAGGGCCAAACTTAAATTAACTTGTTTTATTACTACATATTTTTTTTCGAAATAATTTTTTGACTTTTTTATTTGCATTTTATTTCATTTTTAGCTCGCGGCAAGAAGAAGGAAAAGAAGAAGTACTTAATGCCCTTGTTGTTGCTTTTCAAATTGAAAATGGCTGCTTTATTACCGTTAGCCATTGGTTTCTTGGCTTTGTTGTCCTTCAAGGCTTTAGTTATTGGTAAGATTGCCTTGCTGTTGGCCTCCATCATTGGTTTGAAGAAGTTGTTGGAGAAGAAGGAATCAAACTATGAAGTTGTTGCCCATCCTCATGCCAGCCACTATGACGAACACAGTTATGGACGTGCGTTACGTGATGCCCACGATTTAGCGTATAATGCCTACAGGAAATAATAAGTTATATGCCTATTAAAAGCTATTAAGTTTTCCAAAATATCCCCACAAAAGAAGACAGACAAGGTACATGTGTACATACATACATATAAATATTCTTTGTCTGTTTGTTCGCTAATTAAAGTTGATTTCACGTTATTTATATAATTTTTGTATTTATATAAATATATATATATATATATATATATATATATATATATATATATATATATATATATATATATATATATATATAAAATTGTTTATTTGCGTTTAAAACTAAAAAAAGAGCCTCTGGGAGTGCAACACATCTTGATTTAATTTATTTAATAATGTATTTTTTTATAATGTATTTATTTATTTATTTAATAATTTATTAAATATATTTAATTTATTTAGAAGAATGAAATGTGTGAAACTTAGCAAAAGAAATATTTATTTATTGCAAGCCAATTGAAAAAAAAAACTTAAAGTTTAAATTAAAGTAATTAAACAAAAAAAAAGCCATCAGTTTTCAATAGTTTTAAAATAAGTTTTCATTTGCTGTTGCAAAAAAAAAATAAAAATTAAAAAGAAATATTGAAATTCTATTTAATTCTATCAATAGTATTTTAAGTCTCTACCAAAACTACTTTTAAAATACGTACGTAATAAAGTTCTCAATTCATTTTAAAACAAAAACCATCCTTTGAATTAATTTTTTTTACTGAGGAAAATGTCCAAGGTTACACACTCTCTCTACCTGACGCTTTCACTTCCTCTGCTGCTCTTACTTTATTGAAATAAATAAAAATATGTATAAAATAATTTTCTTTTCATTTATTTTTAACTGCATCGAACACAAAGCATTCTTGTTAAGCAAGCCACAGACCTTGCGACCATTGGTACAACACGCTCGGTTACCAAGTTGTGTGTTTTGCGCACAAACTATACAACAAATTGTACAACATTAGCGTACAACTTCATTTCTTCAATTTTTTTGTGCAGTTAACATGACATCAGGTGGAATATATGTATTTTTGGTAAAAAAAAATAAAGAAAAAGGAATTTGGTTAAAGAAGTGTTTATATAAAAAGAAAAGTAGGTATCCTAACAACAAACTTTTGAAAACTTTTGGACTATAAAAATTACAAGTAGGTGATGAGCGAAGTATTTAATGACCTTTTGTCAAAAGTTCCGCTGCATATACAAAAGTAATTCCTCCCCGCAAACTTTAATACAGATCAATAAAATCACTTATTTCTGTTGAATTCTTTCGTATTTTGTATGACCACAACGAAAACAAGAACAAAATGAAATGAAGTTGTACAACCTGTCTATATAACTTGCCAAAAAATCCAACATTTTTAATATTTCGTGCAACCGAGACACAACTTCATACGACGACCCCACACACTTTACAATCTCATACACAATTTGCTTATATTGAACCAACGGTCGCAAGGTCTGTGGCTTGCTTTATATTTTCATTTTTAATTCACAATCGACATTTTCTTTACTCTATGCACACTCCATGTTGAGCAAACGTTCTGTTTTTTAAATAATTTATATTGGAAATGCTTTAATTTCCTTTTCTTGTATTCAATTTTTTTTTCTTGTATTCAATGTTTAAAACAGACAAATACTTTTATATTTTTAAGAATTAAAAAGAGATAAAAAAGATAACTAAAACAATTGCTGAATTCACAAACTGTGTTGTAGGAGTCGTATGTCGTACCAACGTTGTTGTTAACTTCTATAAAAATATATTTTTTTCGTAAACAATAGCTTTTCTTTCAAATCCAACATTACAATACGAACACAATACAAATAAAGCTACGATATCTTGCATTTACACTTAAGCAAGACCATTTGCATGAAACACCGAATACCGTTAATGTTTTTATTGGAACTACCGATAATTCATAAACGAATTACGACTTCTACAATAGATTGTAAATTGAGCAAATATGTGTATTTGTATTTTTTTTTTTGTTAACCATAACTTTTACAACATTTTACACTTTGTATGGCAAAAATAAAAATAAATTTTTTAAACAAATTTTTAATCTCAATGTGTGTGTTTTTTTAAGTAAAAATTTAAATTGAAAACTGTTGTTACATACTTCACTTTAATTTTAATGAAGTCACTATTATGTGTGCATATGGAAATGATGTTATTATCGTAGGCAGAATCCCGGACAAACTTCATATTAGTTTTTAGTAGCAGTAAAACATGTGTCTTCAATAAAAGCAACTTCTTTTCTGGTTTTTATCAGGGTACGAAAATAAATAAACCGAAAAGTTTGCTTTCGTTTAATTTTGCGCTTTGCACGGCAGAAGAACAATTGCCTGTCGTACTTAGTTTAATGCAGTATTACTCGTACCATCAGCAAAATTAAAAACCACACACACATCTGATATAAAAAATGTTACAAAAAAGAAAAACACAAAAAATCATTTAACAGAGATCAATATTAGGGCCTGTTCGGAAACGCACCAGTACGCTGCATCAGATACTTAGTGCGTTCAGAAAATCCACAATTGGCAACACTGGAAATGTCATGAGTTCTACAATGCAACTCTGAATTATATGTGAGCGAAAAAGCATCAGGCGATTATCATAAAAATTGCTGTTGCAACGAATGAATAAGAATTTAATTTCTTATTTAATAATTAATTTTTTTTTGTTAAACTGAAATAAAAATATATCACCCGGATAGTGTTATATAATATTAACAAATTCCATGCTTTTCGGAATTTGAACATAATTTTTTAAGAAATAAATTATTATTTTTTTAATATCAAAACTCTTTTATTTTTTTCGGCTGCACAATTTCCATTAGTTTTTTCTTTTATCCAAATGAAAAAAATTAATTATTAATAATTTAGCAATTTTTAAAGTCCTCTCGTTCGAAGTTGTAAGCATTGATTTTTTATTTTGTCAGCGCTTCAGTGATGGATTTCCGAATAGGCTCTTACTGATTAGATTCCAAAAAAACCTTGGTTCCACAAACTTTGGTTCCTTTGAATAAATTCTTTTAATAAAATTTCTGTAATGCTTTCAGAATACGAGCTTATATTTGCTCAACTGAAGTATGTGAAGGTGGCAAAATAAAAATTAAATTTATTACTTCTTGTAATAATTGAAACATATCTACTCTCCACGTTATCTCCGGCTCATGTTTATCGAAATCGAAGCTTTTGTAAATCTATATTAAACGATGGAAATCTAGAAAACGTATGTGTTCTTTGACTTGGTTACCATGATTCAATGTCGTATTCGTTCGTCGCCAATGTTATCGCGTTTAAATAAATAAAGAAAAAAGAAATACGTAGTGTTTATATGCACGGAAAAAAGTTAAAACAAGATTCAAAAAATAAAAAGTTCAGTTAAAAAATTAATTACACACAGAAAAAATACCAATGTAAAATCAACATGCAAAAAGTTTGATTCCAATTCATTCAAATCACATTAAATTTACAAGAAATAATATGTTGTTTGAGAGTGTTGGTGTTTATTTGCTTTGTTCATAGCTGCAATATACTTTTGTGCTTAGTTGTGTGAGTTGTTTTTGTATTGTTGTTGTTTGTTTGATGTTTATAAGCCGTTAACAAACTGCTGCTGGCTGGTAGGCAGTGCACTAGTCTTGCAGTCAGAAGATCGCAGGGTCGAACCCTGGAGTTAAGTCAAAGTATTTTAAATTTTTTGTAACTAAAACTGAAAGCATTTTGTTGTTTTTTTTTTAACTAAATCTAAAACTTTTCAATTTATTTGAATGTATGTTAAATGGTCAATGAAATTAAAATTTAATTCAAGATGGTACATATTAGTGTCTATCTTAAGAATGTTAACAGTTGTTGTGGCTGCAGGGGTAAGCATGTTGACTACCACACGATGAGTTCGGAGTTCAAATCTTTTCCGGGGAATCTAATTTATATACAAAAATTTTTCTGATGTCGATGTCAACCACACGTAAGTTAAATAGTTAATAAAATACAATTATGTACTATATTAAATTAAATTCATGTTGTTCCAACTTGAAATAACTTTGATTCAACATGATTCTTCATTTTGATTTTAACAATACGTAAATGTTAAATCAACGTGAAATAAAGTTGTTTCAACAGGAAAATATTAGATTAACCTTGTTTCAGTTGATTTTAAGTTAAAATTTGTCTGTGTGTTCAGTGCTGTCAAATAAGGTGGGTCCCCCTTAATGATGTGGGAGTGCATAAGTGCTGATGGTGTTGGAGAATTGAAATTTTTTGATGGAATTATGGATCGTCGTGGTAATTTAAATATTAAAAAAAATATTCTTTGTGAACAATTTGCACCTTAAAGCTAAATACGTACATATATATTTATGCATGATAATGACATCAAGAGTAAATTAAGGCTGGTTAAAGAATGGCTTCTTTATAAAGTAAAACCGAAGCTTCCACAGCTTCCACAGTCACCAGATTTAAATCTGTTCCAATATATATTGGCTTCCTTGAAGCAGAGGTGTCAAAATAAACGGCCATCGCCTCTATCTTAAATAAGTTAATTTAGGGCATATAAAATTTATTTCAAAGGAAATATAGAAATAATTTATAAAATGCAGAATACTTAAAACTTCAACTCTACACCAGTCACACGTACTTGTTTGTCTAATATCATTTTGAAGATATCTAAACAATGGCAATGCATTTACAAAAAGAGAAAAGTGAAAGTTCTACAGAAAATGTTAATGTATGTAAAATGAATAATATTTTTTCATAAGAATATGTTTAAAATAATCAGTAATATGCTTCATTGCTTTTGATAATATGAGAGTTTATACAGAGATACGAGTAATTGCCATACATGCAAATTTGTGAAATCTTTTCCATTTCAGAGATGGAAAATACTGCATAATAGCAAATATAGTTTTTTTACTAGGTGTTTCCTGCTTTAGGAAAGGGATGGTATATTGCAATTACGGTTTAAAGCTCGTAAAGGTTGCCGAAAAAGTCTTAGAGAATCGTGTGCATGCGTAGTAAGTAATTTAAGGTCAAAGCTCACGAGAATCCGTTTTTCTCATTTATCTAGGTTTTTATAACTCCAATTAAGATAACATCTAGACACTGGACTGCACATCTTAAAATTGAAGAGCATAAGATTTCTAAAAAAAAAATTATTATACACATTTGTACCTACAAACAACCGTTTTTGTGGTGAAGGAGGTAGAGGGCGCTGCGAAAAACCATATGTAATGTAGCGCAAGATTAAGCCCGACTACACATAGACATATCTAAGGGAATACTAAATTACAGTCTTTAAATTTATTTTAAATAACATATCGTTACGTTAATATAAAAAGGCCCTAACTCGTGATTTTTTTGGAGTCGAAATTTTTGCATTCTTCGATACATTAATGTCTTCCTATCGAAATATAAAAAAATCGATTTCAAAAAAATAATGACTTAAGGCCTTTCTATATTAAGATATAACAATATGCACTTTGATTTTAAGAGACATATTTTTATAAAAAAATCCATGTGAGTCCGATCACAGGGGAGATCTGTAAACATCTGGTAATGAAATTTTTTTTTAATATTGGCTTATGGTAAGTAAAATAAGCTATATAAATTTTTGACTCTACTGTATATAAAAATCTATGGAAAACTGCATCTATAGTAGTGGAATTATTATTTGTGGGGTTTTGTTGAGAATTGCTCACATGCAAGTTGAAAACGTCAAATAAAAATTTTGATAAAGCTTGCGACTGTGGGTTTGCAAAATTTTTCTTAAAATCTCCACCCATAATAATTGGCATGAGATGGAGATTCTTACCCAATTGTCGTGCACCAGCTTCAGTGTAAGGCAACAGTACGTAATGAAGATATGTTATAATATAATACGATAAATTCTTTATAAAGACTGCTATAAATCTTTTAAACAGATATTTGACATTTGAGCGTTTTACTCTTTTATTTAAAAGTTTATATTTATGTTATATTTTTTAACTTTTTAACAAAACTATCCCCACTCGCAACACTATTACACTTCACAAGGTATGCCTTAAAATTCAGTTGAGTGTATTTCTATGCAGTTGCTAAGTTTCTCTGTTGTCCGTATGATTATACTAATACACTCATACATAGCTCACACCGATTTGATAACGCATCGCACATCTTATTCAAAATTTGTGATTGTATTGTGAAAAAGATTTTTAACCCCTAGCGTATAGATGTTTACACATCAAAATCAGTGGGATATCACTAGAGTAACTATAACTTCCCATACAAAGTAATAAATAAATTTACTATAATTCAGCAACTATAATACAGATATCTTGAAATTTTATTTAGTTTTGTAGATATGGTTCGCCCTCTTTGCCGATACTCATGACGGGAAGAATATGAGCGCTAAGTCACCTCTTAATAGGACTCAGGCCTAGACATACAAAATTCCCATACACGTTTATTACTATTTTGGCTTGTGTATTAAAAGAAATTAATAGAAAACTCCAAGTCTGGACAAAAGAAATTTAAACGAAAAAGAATACCATGCATATTTAATAATATTAGTAACATTATTCCCATTACCCAAAAATGTCAATGGCAATATTGAGACATATTTTTCCAATACAAATAAGTGTAGCCAAAAAATTGTTTCTTCAAATTTCGCCAATTAAAGAGTTAAATATCAATTAAAGAAACTATCACGCTACTTTTTCATTGCAAAACGAGTTTCTATTGAAAGAATTGATAAATTAATTGTTTATCTATTTGGCATGAATGTTGCACTGAAATTTCACAGAATGAAATACCGATCAAAGCTGCATAAATTTATTTATTTTACTTATTTTTTTATTTTTTTTTTCCAAACAAACGCATTCTTCTTTATCTCGCCTCATATGAGCATTAGAAATTCTACACCTGCTGGTCACGCAACAGTGCTAAAATGTGGTTTTATTTTCAATACCACTATCATCATTATCATCATGATCATCTTCATTATCGTCGTCAGGAAGAGCGACACCACTGCTACTCTCACCACCAACCAACCAAGCATTAGAATGCAGTTGCAAAATTTGTGTAATAAATTAGAAAACTTTTACTGCAAGTGCTGCGCTCTTTCTTCTCCATGAGCATTAATAATATCTATTGCGTTTGTATTTCAAAAATATTTATAAAGAAGAAGAATGTTTGTGTTGGCTAACACAAATGTTTCAAGAAACTCTTTTATGTGCATATAAAAGTCATACCAATCAAAAACAGACATTGAAAGGAATGATATTTATTAAACAATAATTTCAACGAAAAACACCGGCAGGATATAGTAATATTGAGCTTTCATTAAAAAAGCTTTCAGCAAATTACAATACGATGACTCAAAACAATTCACATATTCCATTTTCACTGAAAAAATAAGTATATAAAACTGAAATTTTCATTAACAGCCCGCAGCGGATAGCACGTTGTTACATTCTCCTATTGTTTGTCAAAATATTACAATTAAGAAAAGAGTTTCCGCAAAATAGTAACAGAATTTAAAAAAAATAAAACGAGTTTCTATACCTACCAGCTTTAGAGTTTTAAAGGCCTACAGGTCGTATTGAAGGGCATAGGGCATGTTGTTCCTGCAAAAAGAGTAGAATGGATGTTCTGCCCAAATTAAAATTTTGAAATTTGTGTGAAATTCTTTAAAATTGGGGTTAAATTCTTTAACATTTTTATGAAATTTCAAGACTTCTTTAAAAATTGTGCGAAATTTGAGAATTTTGGTTTTTTGTTTACATTAGGGATTTTTTTGTTTACATTAACTCTTTTTTGTTTATATTAAGTGTTACGGCCACAACTAATATTAAAAAAATATTGTTCACTTCACGCCGTATGCGTGAGTAGATAGATACTGTCGGTGCTATGACAATTAAAATTGTCAAAATTTGTAATTAATGGGGTAATTAAAGTCAAAATTATGTAATTTATGGGAAAATTTTAAAATAAAGTCAAAGGTGTGAAGTGACGAGGGTACTCGATGGTTTGTACATGTATATTTACGTGATGATGATGTTTTGTTTTGTTGTCTGAGCATAAGTAGGAGATAAGAATGGTTAGATGGCGGTCGGTTGATGTACATACTCGTAGTTTATTATGGTCGCAAACTTGTAAGTATGTTTTAGTTTTTTGTTTTAATTTTGAATTGAAGTGTAATTTTTTTGTTTTGTTGTGTGAGCATAAGTGTTCCTTAAAATACGAACCTTACCCTTAATCCAACTAAAAACCAGACATAGAATCAAATAAAATTCGAGCAAAAATAACTTAACTAATTACAAAACTAGTTATGGGATTATGACAAATATGAAACAATTTGCTTATTTACTCAAAAAAGGGCATAACTCAAAAAAGTAGTTTGCAAAAATACGAGTTTAAAGTTTCCAATTTACACTCAACTTAGAGTTGAGTATACAAAATATTTTCAATGCAATTTGTACATCATCCTTATATGAGGATTAATTCTGCAAATTAAAAAAATAATAATTTTTGGAGTTATGACGCCGTCTGAGTAAATGAGCGAAATATTTATACTTATTTAAGTATAAAACCAAAAGACTTTATCTTAAGTAGAACAAAAATTAGCAAATTATGAGACATGAGCAGGATTAGTAAGGAAAAGACCACACAATGGCAAGGCTGATGTAATGTACTGATGATAAGAATTTGAGCTTTCTTTGCATAAAAAGCTATCAGCAAATTGGAGTTTGATGAATGAAATCAATTCATAAATTGCATTTGCATTACAAAATATGTATGTATGTATGTATGTCTATTGAGCTTAAGTTTTGAGCAGTTGATGAACACAATAACACTTATGATGAAGACATGGCGGCCTTGGAAAACAATATATTGTTCCATTCTTTAGTGCAATTTCTTAAATTTTTGATTAAACGTTTAAGTGGCCGGCAGTTTCTATTTTTTTCCCCATTTAAACATTTCTTATACAATTAATTATAAATTAATGCTTGAAAGTGAAATCACATTGTCATCAAAATTCATTTCATACCTTTACGATATGCTGGTGAACATCTGCTTTGGAAAATACTGCAAAAGAAAATGAAGAATATCCGGTGTCGCTCCAAAAACCAAAACAGTTGAAAGTAGCGACAGTGACCTTCTTTCTATGATGGTTAAAAATGGCGTGGAGAATAGCAGCCACTTGTTAGTGTGCACAGTGGGAAACAAAAATCTAGCATATGATAAATGCATTAAGTGAATAATGATTTATGTGTTGAAAAAATATGTATTTCACAAAAAGCATTTTATTTTAGGAATTGTTTCTTGTCTCTTTTCGTTAAGCACCACCTATATGCATTTCGTTCCTACTGAAGGAAGTAATCACTTCGTATGTTTATATAAATATTTTTAATATGTTATGGAGTATTATGTATATAAATAAGATAAGTTTAAAAGCCCCAATAAAAATCTTTCAAAACAAGCATATTCATACAGATAATAATACCAATGTTAATTCAACATGAAAAAATTTTGAATGGAAATCATATTAAATTTATTAAAAATAATTGGGGCACTCAAATGATAGTCTTAAGTGTCAAAGTGTTATATGGTTTGAAAATTTTTATTTGAAAGAAAAATCAAAAGCTCTGGAAAACGCGTCGAAGAAGTGAAACTTTACATTACAAAAAAATAAATTTTTGTTTGCCATGCATTTCTAAAATGAAATAAACTTCAGGATTTCAAAGCCTTTCTCTCTCTCTCTTTTAAAAACGTTTAATTTTGTATGTGTATCTAAAGGACATTTTTGAACCTGTAGCAGTAAGTCTATGTTCAGACTATACAAGTCTTATTGATAGCTAAGCACATATTTTTATGGATTGTTTTGTGTATGCATGCTTTCTTTTAACATTAGTAATGAGAAAGCGAAGCGAAGAAGTATTCGTTTCTTCTCCCCTGATCTTTCTCGCCTATAAACTAGAAAACTTAAAACTCTCTTCGTCTGAACACTGACTAAGCGCGTTGACTACCAAACAATCTAACGCAAATTAAATAATTAATCAAATAGAAAGACAACTACAATTAAATTAAATTCAGGTTGTTTCAAGTTCTAATAACTTTGATTTAACATGGTTCTTAGCGTTATGTCAGTATCAACTTCACTCTTTTGAACTTGAAATAACTTTGATTCAACATGATTCTTTATTTTTGACCCCCAAACCAAAAAAGGGGTGTTATTAGTTTGGTGTGTGTGTGTGTGTGTGTGTGTGTGTGTGTATCTGTGTATCTGTGCACGAAGGTGGCTTGATCGAGAGTGTTCTTAGCTACGTTTAAAAAGAAAATTGTTTAGCCGTTTGCAAGATATCATATCCTGTCTATGCGTATGGAGGGTTTTTAAAACGTTTAATTTTTTTTATTATTTAGTGTTAAACATTTTCTTTGAAGACTACACAAATCACGTTAAATTAACATGCAGCACATAAGAAGCAAAAATTATTGCCGGAAACTGTTAAATTAACATTGTTATCGTACTCGTAAGATGTAATATGAAATTTTTTTTTGTGGGTTTAATAGATTTTTGCTTCATTTTTCAATACGTTTCCACAACTGAGTGGAAATAAAATTATTTAAAAATCTAAAAGAAAAACAATAATACATTAAAGACTAATGCCCTAATTCAGTAAGAAGAATTAGGACGCTTTTCAGTTCTTGTTTTTGAATTCTCTAAATTATTTTCTTCAAAAGTGGTTGTTGTCTTTGCTAATGATTAATTAAAATATTATTGCCATGTGTTTAAAATATAAAAATTTAATTAAACTATTATACAATAGTTTGAAAAATATATGAAAACATATATGTTGGATATAATGTTTGGAACAAAATCGTTAAGCAAATACACGAACCTTCTAGCATAGACAATAAATAATAATTGTTTTAAATAATCAGAACTGCGGCTTATTTTCTTTCGTCCATAGACAAGACGATACAATCGTTGAACAGAATTTTTTTTTGTAAATAAAAATAACAAAAATATATACATATTAGAGGGAATAGCCTGCAAGTTCAGAAGTTTTGCTTATGTTTTTTTTGTTGCACAATGTTGTTAGTATTTTCTAATAAATTAATTAAATCTTGTTATTGCTACATTTCGTAACACCACTGCTCTTCAATGTACTGCAAGTCTTAAAATAGCAATATTGATGTCACTGAAATTTGGCTGATATTGAATCAAAAATTTCATTCATTCAAGCTGCGCTAAAAGGAAAAACAACTCAATAGCAATTTCAACATGTTTATTTTCCCTGCGCATAAAAAGTCAATGACTTACCAAAAAAAAAATTAAAATTAAAATTATTTTTGTTATTTGTAAAAGAAAATATAAAAATGTGGCTTGAATGAAGTATTTAACAAAAACCAAAAGCAATAACTACATATATTGCTTTACTTAATACAGATACAAAAAGATTGCTGCAATTCAAATGAAATGCATTTTTAATTAAGGCAATTATAACAAGGCTAATGATATTGAACTGGTTTCTTTTTCAATAGCAAAATAAATATAAAGAAAGTTTTTGTTTTAATTTACTTTGTTTCGTTTTCATGCGATACTCTTAGATATTCTGATAATTAATGTTAGAAAAATTGCAGGAAAATGAAGAGTTGTTTTTTTTTGTTCATTGAAAAAAAAACACTTTGATACAATTTCTAAAAGAAGTGAATTAATAACGTTTTTAATCAAAAGAAAAAAAAATAATCTTATTGGCAGAAATTGGAAAAGAGGAAAAACAAACACATACACTCACTCACTCAGCGCATGGAAAAACTAACAATGGTCACGATTACTCGTACTTTTGCATGCCAACAGGACAAGAGCCAGTGACTGAGCGTGTGTTATAATAGCGACAGCCAGTGTACGAGTGGCTTTTTGTTTTTGTCGTCACCATATGTGTGACCATCATTGGCGGTGAAAGTGTTTTTTTCTTTTTGCATATGGTCTTTGCCGCTTTACTGCTTCTCTTAAAGTTTTCTTTAGTGGCCTTTCGTTAAAAAAAAATATTAAAAAAAAAACAACGCAAAGAAATTTTTGCAAAAAAATTTTTTTTTAAGTTTGTAGATATTTCTATGGAAAATCTAAGATTAATCAAAACAGGTTTCACTACATAAAAGCTTTTTAAATTAGTTAAAAAAAAAAGAGTTGAAATGAATTTTTATACTTGAAAATTAAAAGATTTTGTGCAATTTTTGCTTATTTTGGACTATGGGAAAATATTTGTGCAATTCACAAGGATGTTGCATCGATTGTACTATTGATTTACAAAAAAAAATATTGTTAGTTTTATATTGTTATTTTTCATTAAAGAATTTTGTAGAATATGTGGTATATGCTTGTTTATTAATTTTATGTTTATTTTTTTAAAATGTATTACATTCAGAGATGGGAGCTTTCATTATGCTGAGCAATATTTTAAAATGTTTTTAAATTAATCTCACAGTATTTGACTAAATTTTTACTATAAATTTAGACAATTTAACTTAAAATTATCTCTTATTAAAATAAAATAAAAAATAGTTCCAATGAAAACTCAAAATCAATTACAAAATTTCCATCTCTGATTTAGTATCAAGCTGCGAATTTGAGAACAAAGAGATTAATAAGCTTTTCGTATTTTCATCCATAAATTTAAATAAATTGAATTGAATAGTTTAGAATATGTTAAGAATTGTCCGAGCAAAAAAAAAAACAACAAGTGAACAGTGTTTTCAGATCACTTAAGTCCAGTTATTTATATCAAGTGGGCTCATTTTGTCACCTCTTTTGTTAAAGCAAAATTAACATACAATAATGTTGATTGAAAATCGTATTAACTTTATTAAACACTATAAGTTCTTTAAATAAGTTAATGTTTATTTCCATTTATAGCCTTGACTGATTGGCAGTGTAGTAGTCTTGTAGTCGGAGAGTTGCAGGTTCGAATTCTGCAGGAAGACTGTGGCTGTTGCTCTAGATAAGCCAGAGTTAGCTTCACTTCAAGCCCGGCATTCCAACAGTTATTAAATAACAACACCATGCATTTTTCTGATGTGCATTAGTATCGCTTTGTATCAGTTGTTGTAGGAAAGTTCAAGTGATGAAGGCACAGTCACTGGTCACTATACCGACTTCAGTAGATATTAATCCTAATGTAACATCAATGCGACCTCCTTCGTTGTGTAACAGAATCGTCGGTGAAGTAAAATAACCAATAAAATCTAATACTCCTCATTTAACACCAGAGGCGCTGTAACACGGCATTATTAAAAAAAACCTGCAAAAGAATGAAGCTTTCCCCTATCTCTTCTGTCTTCTCTGTCACTTTGCCTTTCCTAAAGAAAGTAAAACCTAGTAATAGCAGTAGGCATTCATTGTCTGAGTGTTACTTCTCTTAAAAAAAAAAGTTAATGTTAAGTCATCAATTAAACCACGTTGAATCAAAATTGAATTCATGATGATATTTATTTAGTGCGTATCTAAAAAATATTTAAGGTTATTATGCCTGCGATAAGTTTCGAGTTCACCTCTTGGCCCGAGAAGCCAACTATATTACAACACACACACACACACACATACACACACGCTTTTTTGATGATTGTGCCAATACACCAGAGCTGGTGACCGAGAGAAATGTATGTGCGTATGTGTATTCATTTGTATAAGAAGCCGATTGATGTTCGGCATGCTGGTGCTACTTTGGGCAAGTTAAAGAACTAATTATAGCTGTTAAGTAATGATTAGTAATTGTAATGATTACTAATTTGATTACTTTTTTTTGAAGTAATGATTAAATTACGATTATATTCAGTTTTGCACGATTACTAGTTGATTACGATTACAAGTAATATAAAAGTAGTTCCAATTACCTAAAATTACTAAAAATAATCAAAAAGAATCAAAAGTAATCAAAAAATAATCCGATTACTTTCAAGGATTACTTTTGATTCTGTTTTATTATTTATTAAGAATCAAAAGTAATCTTTGAAAGTAGTCGGATTACTATTTTGATTACTTTTGATTCTTTTTGATTATTTTTAGTAATTTTAAGTAATTCAGATTACTTTCCGATTATTAGTTATCGTAATCAATTATTTATCAGCAATTCCGTTGAAGGCAATTATATAATCATTACAATTGTTTTTAAAATGTAATCTAATTAATTACTAATCGTAATCGAAGTTTAACAGCTCTGAAAATATAATGACTACTGCAATTAAATTAAGCTCATGTAGTTTCAACTTGAAATAACTTTCATTCAACATGATTCTTCGTGTAATTCTAGTATTTTGATTTAACAGTAATGGAATATTAAATCAACATCAAATAAAAGTATTTAAAAAGGAAATTTGAAGGTTACTGCAAATCATATTGAATAAAAATGAAGCAAAGTCACTATTGAAAAATACTAAATTAAAACTTTTTCCTAAATTGTTAGATGCAGAAATCAGAGATACGCCTTAAAAGTTTTTGATACTTCCATCCTGAAGCATAATTCATTCTTATGCTAGCTTGTCTGCAGTTAAATTTACTATAGTGGTCCCATATTGTTGCATCCAATGTAAGGTGATATTGGAATGACTCGCCATCCTTCCGCGGCATTTTCGCATACACTGAATATAATCGATGATGTATTACATTTGTTAGGGATCTAGTGGCAACTTTTCTATATCTTTACCCGATACTCGATACTATCATAACCAGTTTGTTGTTTTGCGATTGACCATATAGTAATTAGCCTAGTAACAGGCGCTTTAGGATCGTTTATGATATTGCAAAGGTTATATTACCTTAAACTATGATACTCGAGAGCCGAAAGGAAATTTTTCTACCGAACTCTTCAAATATAGATATGCATACCGATCTTCTTCCCCAAGTTGGATTTGATGGGGGTGGGGGGGGGAGGCGGGGGTATGCGGAAATTATTTTCAAGAGTGTAACTAAATATCTTCTCGAAAATTTAGGTAGTGAAAATAAATTGAATACACCAATTTTATTATGTAAATGTTGCCTTTAATTTCGGAAGTCATTGGACATCTGGCAATATGTGATACATTGCATTCAATAAAAACAGAACAGAGAGTTCACAGTTAAGTTCACCAAAAATTTCATTTTAATTTCAATCTCAGTTTCTTTTAAATTTATCAAATATCAAATTGAAATTGGGTAAGTAGAAAAAAAGTTTTCTACTATTAACAGCTTTAACTAAAAAAAAAAATACAAAAAATCAATTAAAAATTTAATTGTATCCATTAAACTTTTAATCCATGAAATTTTTAAACAAAAGTTTAATTGAACCAATGAAATTTTTAAACAAAACTTTAATAAACTTAATTAAATTCTTAAATGAAACTATAATAAAATCAATTAAATTGTTGATTGCAATTTTAATTAATTAAAGATTTAAACTGGTGTTTATTTGAGTGAATTAAAGTTGTAATTGATTGTATGCATAATATGAGTGATTTTGTAATATTAATTAAAATATTTGTAATATCAATTAAAAAATTAATTAAATTTTCACCTATAAACAATTTGATAATATTAATTAAATTTTTCCTCTCAAATTAAGAAATACAATTAAGAATTTAATTAAATCAATTAAATTCTTAATTGAAAATATTAATTGGTGAATACTTTTTTCTGTGTTATCTGGCGAACATTTTTTCTTTATACTTAATTTAAAACTTAAAAACACACTTTAGGCAATGCATCAACAAAGTATCCCCCAAACACTTTTCGCCAGTCAAACTACAAAAGAAAACTTATATTTCCAGTGCACTTTAGCTGCATAAAAAACTAGTCCTTAAATTTTTTCCTACTCCTTTTTTTATAAATTTACAAAATATTTCAATATGTTGCATATGAAAAAAGAAAATAATACAGCATATATGGAAGATTTTCCTCTTTACACAAATAAACATCAAAGTTATGCAGATTGAAATAATATAAAAAACGGGTAAGCAAATGATAATAAAAACTAAAAAATCTCATAGAATTAGATTATATGCCAAAATGCAAGACTTTGTACAGCACAAATACATTTTTCAATCTTATCAAACATTTATGGCTTTTTTTTTGAAGAGCATAAAAAATCCTTTAGGATTTGTATGGTTGAATAGTTTTGCACTGTATGCAATAATGAAATTGTGAAATATTAAGATATTGGATGCTGTTGCTCAAGGGCTTTTTGACTTGACCAGTTATAAGACGAAAAATATTTGAAAATTGTTTTTATTTTTTTTTTATTTTGCTTTTTTGTAAAAGATCTTTAAAAGGTCATAAGGTTTTTATGATTGATATCTAATAACTTTTGCGCAAACATATCTATCATCAAGATTATGTTTATACAAAGTTGATAAATTTTTTTTCAAAGTTTTAAAAGCAATGCCAAAAGAAATGCATTCGAAATAGTTGAAATGCTATTCAGATTTTAATAGTTTAGTTTAACTATGAATTTTATTACTTTTTGCTGAAGATAGGGTTATGCTTAGCTTTTGGCTAAGAAGGAATCATTTCCGAATTTGTATTCGAAATTATTTCATTTCGATTGAAATGGCATAATAAGCACCTGGCGTATCAAATATCTATTTTTTATTTTAAGCTAATACATTTATAGTACTGCAATAAGTTTCGAGCGGGAAGGGCCTAATTAGTTACCTGTTATTTGGTGAATATGAGACTCAAAGAGGGCATCAAAACGCTTACCTGAAAAAATAAAAGAGTTATAAATGTATTAACAATCGTTTCTTCAAAAAGTAGTTATTTTGTATAAACTTAAATTATTTCATATTAATACCAAACATAAAAGTATATATGAAGAGTCGCAGAACAAAACGTGCCTTTTGATTATTTCAAAATGTTGGGAAATCATAGATCATTTTTTTTACCCGATTACTTTATAGCATGAACCTAGAATATATAACAAGTTCCTTCCTTATTATAAAATACATCAGACCACATTAAGTCGCAACAAAAAATGTTTACGATGTACGAAATTAAAGGAATTTTAATACGCAAATAGCACGTTTTGCTAAAATAAAACAAAAAAGTACGTTTTGTTTAAAATACTCGTAAAATGCAAAAAGAACATATTAATACGCATTTTCAGTATGGAAATTATATTCACTATTCGATATATATACCGCAGTTGACTTTATTTTTAATCTATTTTTCTTTCGTGCTCCAGCATTTAAATTTCAAATACATATTTCTTCCATCTTTAAACAATATTTTTTGGTTCTATGTTATACTTAATAACTTTCAAATATCAGATAATAATGAAATTATTGCAAATAATGAACACAGTAGTATGTAAGTAAACCTTACCGACTTAGTTACCCGACTGTAACGTAATGTAACTGCAACGTTGGAAACAGCTGATCGATATTTTTATATGAAAAGTACGTTACTTTACATTACATCCATATAACCATTTTCATTACTTTTCACATAACAATATCGATCAGCTGTTTCCTACTGTTGCAGGTACTTTACATTACAGTCGGGTAACTGAACCTTAAGAAATATTATGTTATGGTAGCCGATTCTGTATCACAAATATAACATGTTGTTGCTTAATTAATATGTATCGTAACGTATCTGAGGTAGAAATTTACATACAATAAATTTTTACGTCATCTTCTTCTTAGATACATAACACATACTTATAAAGCAAAGAGAAATACAATATCAGCTGATACGTTCGCTGGCAGCTTCACGTTTTTACTAACTAACATCCAGACTTAAGGCTCAGTTACCCGACTGTAATGTAAAGTAACTGCAACAGTAGGAAACAGCTGATTGATATTGTTATGTGAAAAGTAATGAAAATGGTTATAGAGATGTAATGTAACGTAACTTACTTTTCATATAAAAATATAGATCAGCTGTTTGCTACGTTACTTTTACACTACATTACCGTCAGTTAACTGAGCCTTTAAACGATACGACAACTTCAAAAGTAACACGATACGAATCGACTAACTCTGCCATTAATCAAGCAAAAAATATATTTACATGAAATGACACATTCCGCGAAAACTACTGTTATAATTAGAGATGTGCGCGTGAGTGTTTTGTTTTGCCTCATGATCACACAAGATCGCTCATGCGACAATCATGCGTGATTCGAGAATATGAAATTTTTCCATCTCTAGTTATAATGAAACAAACAAAAATAAGTTGTTATAAAAAAAATACTTTTTGTTAAAAATAAAAGAAAGGCACGTTTTGTTCTGCAGCAATTTTTTAAACACCAGATTTTTCTATGAGAAGAGAAGAAATATTATGCAAATAAAATTTTTCCAACAGAACTTACCCAAATTAATGCAAATAAATCAAAAAATATTTTCTAAAAGAAATAAAAATGCAGGTTTTGTATCAACCCATTAATTATTCAATACATTAGATGTTCTTCTTTCAATATAAAGAAAAAGTTTTGATTTAAAAAAAAACATAATTAGGGCCTTCCTTTATTAGGGTAACGCGATATGTACATGCTAATAATAAATTACACTGTACAACAAGACTGAAGTTGCCGCTTTTGTATAATGCAATCATAAACCGACATGGGAAAGCACAGGATGCTTACATTTCAGCTATATGATGTCTAACGGAATTTTTATGTCCAGCTCCCAGAGAAAACATTTTGTAGAATACTTTGAGTCTCTAACTAATTCTTTTTCTTATGTATGTTGTTGTTTCCTTACGAAAAGCTTGTAGCCTTTTTCCTAGGTTATAACATAGTAAAATTATGTCATGACATAATTTTGTCTTAATATAAAATTATCATGACATAATCTAAGATATAAAAATATTGTAACATAATGATATTATAATATTTTTATCGACCACGTCACAGAGTTAAATTCCTTTCGGAAACGGAATTGAATCCACCTCAAGATATCGAGCCCTAGCCGCAGTATAACTCAGCATACCTGCGCCCCTGACAGTCTGGACACAACTGACAAATTTCCATATTTTAAGTTTACTTTTTTAGACACCATCTCCTACAAAAATAGGCTGGATTGAATTATGTTTCCTTAATTGAACTCAGTGACATGGCCGTAGATCTCGTTTTATATCGTTTCCTTAATATAGAAAGGCCCCTACTCATTTTCTTTCTGTTGAAATCAAGATTTTTGCATTTTTCGATACATTAGATGTTCTGCTATCGAAACATGCAAAAATAAATCGATTTCAAAAAAGTAATTAGCTAGGTCCTTTCTATATTAATGTAACGATATGTATGCATAACTATGTTACAACATAATTCAATGTTATGACATAATAATACCATAATATTTATATATCTTTTCATACATGTATCTCATGTTATGTTGTAACATAATACAATTTTATTTAAATAACTTTTTCCTCCTTTTTATAAATTGCGATATATAAATAATCAAGCTTAACCCTACGTCTACACCTGATGTATTTTTATCATAACACAAGTCAAATTTTGTATTGAAAAATAATTTTTTTTTATCTTAGCTCTTTTTTCTATATAGAATTTGACATTTGTCATGACAAAAATATATCAGGTGTAGTCGTAGAGTAAGAATGAAAATCAGTAAAATTAAAAAGACAGTTCCAGGGTCGGAAAATTTAAAATTTTTTATTATTTGATAGGGTAAAGGAACATCCCTGCAAAAAAAATTTGGTGGCAGTTATTCATGACTTGAGAAAATGGGAGAGTTACCAAAAGTAGTAGTAGTAGTGTATGGAGAAAAAAAGCCTATCGTATCGTCTTAATATTTAGTCAATTTAATTGGGACTCGGTCTAGTATTGTGTTGAACGGCATTGAGCAAGTTCGATGTGGTTGTATTCTGAACGTATCAAATAGTATAAAAATAATGTTAATGATTCCCTCCAATGAGACTGCCAAGTCACTCTAGAACCCGTTCCGTAACTATACTTAGATGTTAACCGAAGCTTAACTGGTATTTATACTTTTGAAACACGAGTGGCCCGACTGAGTAGTGTGCAACCCTGTCATGCCGAAGGTTTGTCAGTTCGAGTCCCAAAAAAATCTGTGCTTAAAAATAAAAAGATATAATTGCCTTTGTAACAATAAAAAAAGTATAACTTTTCATGGTTACAGTTAAATGTGAGAATGACAATTACATATATGTATACAAGATAATTCAGTGACAAGTCACAAGTTGTGTACAAAGAAAGTATCACTTAACCCCATCCTAGGCCATCGCCATGTAAAAGTGACTGGCCCGCTTCATAGGAAGTGTTAGAACTCGGACTCGTGCCTATCACTTCACATGACTACTGTTGTGTCAGTTCTATATTTGTATTTTTCGAAATACAAGGACTATAAGGCTCTGTCCCACGATGTCGATAACGTTCGACATGTCGCACACTTACATTTGAAACTAAACACTAATTTTAAAATCTGTGCGAAAGTTGTCGACATTGTGGGAAAGACCCTAAAATTAAATTTTATTTATGTATGTACATATGTATATAAATATTTTTGGAACGGATTATTAATTATATTTTTATGTAAACTCCCTTCTTTCTGTTTTGCCAGGGAAACATTTTTCATAAAAAAACAAGTTTAACTGACTCCATAAACCTAAATTTACTGCGGCGATTTTTTTTTTGGAAAATGATTTTTATTAATAGCATTTGAATTTCTTTACATGTATGGATGTGTGTATATTCACCCATACACGTACATATATGCATGTTTATATAAAAATCAAAATCTGTGAACTTGTAATCTATTAATGTCATCATGACATCATCATGACATTGTCATGTTTTTGCCAAAAACTCGCATCATTATTTAACTTCTTCTTAAAACTGTAAAGCCTAAGAGTTGGCTATAGTTTTTTAAATTCGTAAATGATATTGGCAGCAGTGTTGCCGTTCTAGCAGAAAGTTTTACTTGGTCATATAATTGATTATTTAAGTTTATTTTCGCTCAAGTGATTTATAAACTATTTTGAATATTTTTTCTTTTAGGTTCTATAAGACAATCCCTCTTATTGTGAATGGCGTCGTCGACGTCACATCAAGACGACAGTAAATATTGTCACTTGTCTCCTCTTTATCGGCAACAATTGGTTCTCATTGACAATCTCTTACTAATCTCAAAATTAATTAATCTCTTTATAATTTAATGGAGCATAATAATAGTAATCAATTGTTTTCGACTGAGAGTAGACAAGTGCCAATTTTTACTGTCGCCTTGATATGACGTCGACGACGCCATTCACAATAAGGGAGAATATTTTTTTTAAGAACTGTCGATGTCCAACCATAATTTCAAGGAATCTTTTTTACTATGTATTTCATATTGACTTGAACATTTTGAAAAATATTTGAACAGAAATTTCAAATAATTGGTATATTTATTTTTCTTTGGTATAAAAATATGTATTCTATTGCGTTCATTTACTCAAACAACGTTATACGTTTTAGAATGAAACACATTTATTTTTTGCAAACCAAAAATTTATTTTTCAACATTCTCTCCTTTTAACTCAATACACTTACTTAAACGTGTGTCTCCAGTTTTTGTATCCCTTCAAAACAATAGGATTTTTCGAGGTCCTTAAAATAGGCCTTTGTTTTCAGAATGATTCGTTGTTGGAGTCAAATATCTTTCCGACTAGCCATTTCTTCAAGTTTGGGATTAAGAAATAGTAACTCGGGGCTAAATCTGAAGAATAGAGCGATTGAACAAGCAATTCGTAACCCAATTCATGGATTTTTGCCATGGAATCTGCCCATGTGTTTATGGTCAATTGAGAGCAAACGCGGCTCCCATCTTGCAGACAACTTTCTTAAACCCAGCTGATCATTTAAAATCGAAACAACACTGCCATATGAAATGCCTATGGCATCAACAATCTCTCGCACTTTTACTCTTCGAGCGGCCAACACCATATCGTGGATTTTTTTTTCCAAATTTTCGGGTGTACTGACCTCAATTGGCCGTACAGAGCGATCAGCGTCATTTGTACTTGTGCGAATACAACGAAAGTCAGTAAACCACTTTATTTACCATTGAAGTCGATGGCCCATAGTATTTATCGAGGTTTTCCTTGGTTTGATTGGTGGTTTTTTTTCGCAAAAATAATGTTCAATGAGCACTTGAAATTCACTTTTTTCCATTTTTAGAAAAATACACGAGGTTGTTTGTTTTGAACAGCTGTTAAATGCAAAGTAAATGACGACACTTGCTCCAAATGTGACAGTAGTCTATTAACATATGGTACTTGCTGGGAATAATGTTGGATTTCATATAACTACGAGGGAAGTTCGAAAAGTCACGGACCGAAAACTAGTTTGCCAGAAAACAAGTTAAAAATTTTCAAGTTACACACAGCTTAATGGCAAAAGAAAGTTTTATTTTGCTTTCAAGAGTTGAGTAAACAAGGTATTTTGTATGAAAGTTTTACACAGTATAAAGAACGATATGAGAATTAATTCTTACATCATTTACTATAAAAATTACTGCTTCTAGCTAAACTTATGTAAAAAATAAAGGTTTAATTGCCTAACAATCGCCCCAATGCGTAAACGGCGATTTTTAAGTAGAAATAACTTAGCTGAGGGAAGTGCCGGCTTTTTTCTGCGCAAACACGCACTTCATCAGCACTGGACATGGACAGCTCTTTAACATTAATTTTTAATGAAATAGAATATGAGAATTGATCATATTGTGTATACGATGCTGTGGCAATAAGAAAAAAAATGCTTAAATCATATTTTACTGTTTTGCAGGAGAGCTGTTTTAAGCGTACAAGTCGATTTTCAGACATTTCTTTCTTTTGAAGTTAAATTAGAAAATTGTCTGTTAACCCTAATTTTTTTAAACAAACATCGTTCTACATACTATTAGTAATACATGTTTGTAATATACCAAAGTATAACCTTAAATTAAGCTTTTATTCGAAATGAGATGAGAATTATAAAAAGATAAGCCGCAAGTCATTTTGCTATAACTTTCCAAAAAAATGTACCATGTCATTAAGATTTTGCCCAGGGGTTCTTCTAAATGTGTTGATTACGGAGGTACCATTAACTCAAATTATCAGCTTATCTCGACTTAAGCACTTTTGCCACAGAATTATTACTTTACCATTGGTAAATGCATTGTTGAGTATAACTATTAATTTTCGGTTTTAACGCTTTTTTTTCATTCTTGTTCAAGTTGATGAAAATGCCAGCATTTCCTCCATCTGAAGTCTTGTTTAAGAAGAGACTCTTTAGAAAATCACATTAATTAATAACAATATTTCATTATAAAAGAAACTTAAATTCATTCCAGTTCAATTATTATTAATAAAATATGCATATAGCAGAATTGGGGAAGCATCATTTACAAGAGCAAAACACTATTGCGGTGAAACAGCAATCTTACAATGGTCGTCCGAATGCTTAAAAAACGATTGCTGAGTAATTGTCCAACGATCATCAATATTAATTGCAAAACCATCATTTGGAAGAGTCAAATACGATCGTTGACGTCTAAACTGCGATTCGCAAAAACATCATTATACTCCAACAATCGTCTAGACGATTGAGAAAACGTTAGCGAAACAATCGCACTCGCCATATAATCACCCAGTGTGATTATTGCAAACACAAAATGAGCGTTGTTCAGCAAATTTTTGTTTGTTGCAACAACAATTTAAGAGACCTACTTTGTAATATTGTATTTCATAATTTATATAACAATGTTGAAGTACCAGACAAAACACACACATTGAAAATAAATGTCATGTATTTTAATATGTATATAAAATGGCCATATAATCTAAATAAAGTATAAATAATTAGTTGTATAACAAGAATTTTTCGCTTTATTCATTAAAGAGAGCACTCAAACATAATATTAGTTTAACTACAACCATAACAAAGGGTTAGTTTAAAAATATATATAATTATAACTTAAATAAAGTTTAAACTATTATTAGTTTGGGTTACATAAGGTGAAAAAGAGTAGCCATTACGCTCATGTCCGGGGACATTCATTGTCATAACAAAGTGTTAGTTTAAAAATATATCTGTATATAATTATTAGTTAAATATAATTTAAAATATTATTAGGTTGGATTACATTAGGTTAAAAAGAGGAGCCATTACGCCAGTATAGACATGTTGTGCGCTCTCATATAAATTATTAAACGAAACCCACCTTTATAGGAACTCAGAAACGTTTATATAGTCAGTCCCTCAAGTTTTTCCAGTCAATACCTCTAAGGTGGTTAATGTTCGGTAAGGTGCTATCCCCAAAAAAACGGGATCTTCGCTGGGCGAAAACTGTACAATGACAAAGGAAGTGCTCCATTGTTTCCATGTCCTCCATGCATGCCCTGCATTCATTGTCATTCATGGCTCCAATTCAGTACAAATGCCCCGTTAAGATGCCTGCCAATTTTCCTAGCGCGGGCTAGTTTAGTTTCAACAGTTGACTTGTTTTGTGTTCGTCTGATTCGTTCCATAGAACCTTGGTTAGACTACAGGCAGTACCACAATTCCATTGTGTCGTATAGGCCATATTCGCCCAATTTTGTAACTCAATCTTCGTTGCCTTGAAAGGCTTTGCATTAGTTAAAGTTACTGTCCCTAACGTTCTGGAATGTTTTTACAGTTCAGTTGCACGTTCATTTCCGGTTACACCGTAGTGGGCCAGCACCCATTCCAAACGAATGTTGCCATGTACTGCGTAATAGTTTATCAAATTTTTGCAATTTAAAACGGTCCTAGAGTTTACACTTTCGGTTGTGATTGCTCTAATTGCCGAATTATTGAATATAATTATTGAATATAATGTCCTTTGTGGGTCTTATATTTATCACACTGATCCATTTTAAAGCCTCCGTGATCGCACGAACCTCCGCCTGGAGGACTGTATTATGGTCAGGCAAGCTGAAGTAAGTATTATTAATATTATATTTTATTTTTGCTAGAAATTAACAATAGAGTTCTTAAATCAAGTTATTTTTATTAGGTTCATGTCTGCTGAACTATTTTGAGAGATAAGAGATTCGATATAAAACTAGCCAAGCGGCTGTTTTCGTGATAACTCCCTCTATAAGGGACCTCTAACTTTTACGTAAAAGTAACTGTAATTGGAGCTAAAGATGATATAGCGTAAAATACCACCTGGTTCCTCTTAATACATAACAGCTACACAGAGAAAAAACTGCCTCATAGAATCAAGAAGATTTTCTTTATGAAACGTTTTTAGGCTGAGCGGTATCCCAGCAGAAAGAAGCGAAGATTTTTTCATAGAGATTCCTTATTGTTTTTATGTGGTAAATCTTATTAATCTTATCAAGAAGAAAACCACATAAAAACAAGAAGAAATCTTATTATTCATAACTTCTTTTACTCAATTTCCGTTATTTTTGGCACCAAAAAAACAATCTATAGAGAAAAACTTCTTGATTCTATTAGGTTTTCTTATAAATTGTAAACTATAGGGATTTCTCATTGATTATATTAGGTTGCCTCATTAATTTTTTTTAAAAAGGTTTTCTTCTTGATTTTATTAGGCTATCTTATTATGTAAAGCATCTTATTGATTTTTTTTAATAAGGAAAAATTCTTGATTTTATGAGGTGTCTTGTTATTTCATAGACATAGAGACAATTTTTTTTATGATATTTTTCATTTTTGTATAAGAATGTTTGCACAATTATTTCAATGGTTATTCAGGCTGCTTGTTAGCATATTGGTTAGAGTGCTTGTCTATCAGCCAGAAGTTTGCTGGTTCAATGCTTGATGAGTAAGTTAGTTAAGAATATAACATAATGTGTATGTATGAACATCTGCAATATACTACATACATACATACATATGTATATGGTATAGAATTTAAATGAAAGTACTCAAGTACAGAGAATAAAGACGCAATTTTATTTTTATTTTTTATGAAGTCGCCTAATAAAAACAAGAAGAAAGCCTTATTAAAAAAACCAATAAGATAACCTTATAAAAAATAGAAGATTTCTTCTCGATTTTTTCAAAAAGGTTTTCCTTATGAAATTAATAACATTTTTTCAATAAGGAAAAAAACCATAGAGATTTCTCATTCATTTTGTTCTATTTTATGAAGTATTTAGTAGGCACTGTTTTCTCTAGGTATACAATCGGTAAAAAAAAACAACTCTCATTTAAAATTGTTTTGTATTTAAATTCACAATTTGCTAATCGAAGTTTAACCCATAAGTTAAAAAAAAAAACTTAACATCAGTGTGAAAACTAGTCCCACCTTTAATTTACATTTAATTGTAAAATAATTTTAACACATAAAAGAAATTTAAATTGGCAAATTGTCACACGTACTCTCTGCACAATAAATTAAGTGGTTTGCTTTACTCCATTTACGTAAAAGTGTTATAAGATAATAATTTTTGTTTTAATAATTTGCTGTCTTGTTATTACTAACAATTTATTATTTTTACACTTGAGTAGTAGGGAATTGCCAAAGCTGCGGCAATTAAACTTTTGAAATTTTAAAATTTTAATTACCCAAATTTTAAAATTCTTGGAAATTTGTGAAATTTGATACCCTACGAGGGTGGGTCAATAAGTCCGTCCAACTTTTTGTTTACATAAGGAATTTTTTGTTTACATAAGGAGTTTTTTTGTTTACATTAACTTTGTGTGAACGGGTGATTTTTTTTGAGGTGGCATTAATTATGTGAATAGGTGATTTTTGGGGGGGTGGATTAAGGGGTTTCATAAGATTAATATTTCATAAGTATATATACCGACGGGAAAATCATGCAATGATTTTTCCTAATACTAATGGGTGTGAAATAGTGAAAATTAATTTTTCCTAATGCCTACGGCAATACATGATTTTCCTAATGCCTACGGCAATATATGAATATTTTTCCTAATGCCTACGGCAATATATGAATATTTTTCCTAATGCCTACGGCAATATATGAATATTTTTCCTAATGCCTACGGCAATATATGAATATTTTTCCTAATGCCTACGGCAATATATGAATATTTTTCCTAATGCCTACGGCAATATATGAATTTTTTTTCAAATGCCTACGGCAAAACATGATTGTTATTTTTTCCAAATGCCGACGGCAAAACATGATTATTATATTTTCCAAATGCCGACGGCAAAACATGATTATTATTTTCTAATACCAAAGGGAAAATTGCCAGTGTTGCCAGACTGTAGAAATTTGTTATCGTAATACTATATCAGTAATATCAGAGAAAATATTTATTTATGTGTTCACATGTATGTGAACACCCATACTTGTGTTCACATGTATGTGAACACCCATACTTGTGTGTGGGGGGTCCAGCTTGATAGTCGCGGGTAATTTAATATTTTGTGTATTTGTTTAAGAAATATGTATGTATGTATGTATGTGTATGTGTATGTATGTATGTGTATGTATGTATGTGTGCATGTATGTGTGCATGTATGAATGTGTGATCGTGGGTATTTGTGCGTGGAATATTTTGTAGAATACATATATATTTTGCAACGTAATCATTTTCTTTGTCTACGATTATTTTAAAGCAGCAAACTAAGTACAGTCAACAGCAGAGAAACAAAAACCAAGAATTTGCAAGTAAGCAAAAAAGTTAATTTCTCCTTCTCCCCACTTCCTTCTCTTTCCTTTATGTAGTTTTTATTTGAAATAAGAAAACACATTTTATTTCATTTTATTTTTTATACATTTATTGTTTAAAATTTTATAAAATTTTATAATAATACATACATTCATATTTTAAAAAGTGAAAAAGTTTAATTAAAGCAAGACATTTCTTTTGTTAGTAAAATAGCATTTTTTAGTGCGCAAGCACCAAATTTATGATAATTACAATAAAAATATTCTGGATACTTGATTTCCATTTGTTTAAAGTTGATGCAGCCTATATCCTCAACGTTAAAAATTTTTCGGCATAAAATTTTTTCCAACCATCGTCTTTTTTCTTCACCTTTTACATAAATTTTAGAACATCTTGCGTTGGCTTTTATAAAATTGCAAACGCTTTGAAATGAAACTGATCCAGCAGTCCAGCTTAGGTGATGATAGTTTTTTGTTAGCCACTTTGCTTCTCTTTGCTTTTCTATTGATAAGCATTTGATATCAAATGGGGGTTTTATAATGAAATTGTTATATTCATAATTGTTGAAAACAATTGCTACTTCTTTTGCGATGAAATCATTTGAATTATTTTTGAAACCTTGTACGTCTATGAAAATTATGTTGTTTTCCATATTAGTCAATTCATAAGACTTTTCGCACTTGTCCTTTGATAGGTACATATTCTAATATACGATCATGAATAAGAATGCAGTAAGCTGATGTTTTTGCTCCAATATTAGTTGCTGTTTCAAATTCTATTTTTATATCAATCGGTCCATTATTGAGTGATTCATTCTGATGACTGACATCTACTACAATAATAGGAGCTTTTGTCTTAAACTCTGATGCAGTTAGAAGCGGTTGAGATTCTTTCATATAGTAGCTTTGTTGAAATCTTAGATACATATCATATAGAATTGCATATCGTTCATTTTTGAACTTTATGTTAAGATCATCATATGGATATGAGACTGAATTTAAATGTACTTTTAAATTAGTCAAATCACAATGAACAAACTTATTTTCTTGTTGAAAAGCAATCAATACAAAACGAGGGCGTTCTCTATTTGCAGCTAGTTTAACATTCCAAATATGGCTAGTTCCCATATTTAATTGTGGATTGACATGACAATCCCAACTGCGAAATGCCATAGGTATAGAAGCACCATTGTTAATAATTTTAATCATATTCAATTTGCTAAAGTCGCATAATTGAACATGTGGGATTCTCCATGAGATTAGTGAAATTGTAAGTTTAGCTTTTTTAGTAGAAACACTCGAGCGTACAAGATCTTCGTCGTTCTTATTGCGCAAGAGTATCAATTCATGTTTTCCATTTAGTATAACTTTGTTGTAGTCTTCAGCGAATCCTAGAAGCATTTTTAGAGGTACATAGAAATTGAAAAAGCCATTTACAAGAGTGACATCGTCAATTTTGTTCCATCCAGCATTTTGCATCACGTTGCTTTCTGTTGGTGACATAGAAACCAAATTTTTTATGGTGCTTGTGGCTCCTAAATATCTTGTATGATCAATTTCAATTCCATTGAGCTCATAGCGAATTTCATCAAATAGATATGCCACAAAGTTGTTTTTTAATATAAAGTTGTCCGATGATGAAGAAGATTTAGAGTTATTATCATCAGCAACAAAACCTTCTACATAAATGTAGCTTTCACTGGGTAGCACGTACAAATCTTGATTTTGTATTGAAATTCTAATTTCATCATTATTGTTGTAAGA
The DNA here is from genome assembly GCA_944452675.1 of Tachina lurida. Lineage (NCBI taxonomy): Eukaryota > Metazoa > Arthropoda > Insecta > Diptera > Tachinidae > Tachina > Tachina lurida. The sequence goes on along the minus strand of OX101752.1, from coordinate 168,633,911 downwards.
TTGTAAGTATGGTACATATGTATGATAGTCCTTTTTGATTATATTCTCATCAGACAAGGGCTTATCTAAGACATCTATTATTGAACTCATTTTGTCTTCAATTTAAAATTCAAGGACTTTAGAAAATTTTTATTTGATGTTGTTAATGCTTTCTGTTGTACTGATCGCTTTAATGTTGATGTTGTTCTTGTTGCTATATTTTTTAAGGTATTTGTGTTGTATATTAGCATTATTTAGTTGGCCTTAAATGTATTCGTATTGTAATTTCCTCTCCTCGGAAATTAATTAAATCACCGTGTTGATCAACTACGCGCAGCGCTAGTGAACTTATCTCTCTGGTGTTCACAGGTAAATAGATAAGATTTCTTGGAACCTCATCTATTTTATAGCCTGGAGGCACATTAATCGGAAATTCATGAAGTGTATGCGATTTGGAGCTATTCATATATGTGTTAATAGCGATACTACTTTCAACTCGCAAGAGATTTACTTTAAAAATATTAACTGGAAGATCTGAATAATAATATTGGTTTGGTGTTAGGATTTTGCTATTGAATCCTAAAAGTTTTCCAATTGTATTGTCTTTATTAAAATATACAGTATCCTTGGAACTTTTAACTTTAACTTGCATTGTATTGTTATTGGCTTCAATAAAAATCTTATTTGCTGGACAGAGTAGTTTGTATTGCTCTTCTATAAAATCAACTATATCATTTAGTTCGTAAGATCCAATTGGTATTTCTATTGTATATTCTCCTATATGAAACATATTGTTGTAGGTGTCTACATTTGGAATACTGTTGTATGAATGAAAATCAGTTAGAGCACACTCATATGCATCATGTAATTCAATAGGAGGAAAGTAACTAGCAGATAATTCTGATGAGTTAGAGCTCAGAGTAAGTGTTATTGACATTATAACAGACTGATTACAATTAAATAAAGTTTAGTAGACAGTATGGTTTATAAGCATAATTTACATATTTATTTCATTTTCTTATTTTAAAATTAACATTAGTTTCTTAATATTAATGCTATTATTGTTTTGCTATGATGTTGTTGTTGATTTAGTTTTTCTTCCATCTATAATATTTCATCTTTACTTATCCAAGAATTGTGTTGATTAGAAAATCCCAGCCATTTAACATATACCTCCTTCCCTTTAATTTTAAGCACCTTTTCAACTAGATATGTATTTGGAAATCTGGTTTTTGAAAGTTCGTCAGTATAGAATCCACCTTTAATAGGATTACCAAGATAGTCTTCTAATATGTATGTTGCAGGATTTGTATTTTGAACTCTTGTAATTGTGAAAATTTCTGTAGTCCAATTTGGAGTATAACCTTTTTCAAATGTATGCTTATATTTGCTTATGCGTACATGATCTCCTACATTAAATTTTGACATTTTATACATTTTCATATGACTGTATACTGTATTTAGCAGCTTTTCCTCATTTGTTGAGTTGACTTTAATTGGAGGCATTTTAATGGTACGATGAACTTTTCTATTGTAGGTATTAAGTAAATCTTTGTATATATCAATCCACTTATAAGAACCATTATAGCTAAATTCTTTCCACATCATTCCTTTCAGTGTTCTATTAAATCGTTCTACTATTGATGCTTTCATAATGCTATATGTTGAGTAGTGATTAATGCTGTATTTATGCATTAATTTTTCAAAGTTTTTGTTGAAAAATTCTTTACCATCATCTGTTTGTATGTTTTTTGGTATTCGCCCCAATTCAAAAATATTTTCCATTGCGTTGGTTGTTTCAAGTGCAGTTTTTGTTTTTAGTGGTACTGCCCATGCAAATTTTGAGAATGTGTCAATTATAGTCAGCAAAAATCGATAATTTCTATTTTCTTTAGAATAGTTCCCCATTTCAACTAAATCAGCTTGCCAAAGATCATCTATTCCTTTCATTACAACTCTGCGACGCACAAAATGTTTTCGTGCTTGCTTATGGAGTTCGTTTACTAAATTTCTTTTTGAAGACATTAAGTTGTTTTTAGAGATTTTTTGGAGAGTGTTGTGATCTAGTTGAAGCACTTTCAGCTATTGATACAAACATGTAATTTTCTAATCTATAAATTTTCTCATTAAGCTGTTCAATTTGCTCTTCAAAGGATGTTTTAATTTTTAGAATATCTTTTTCAATTTTATAATTTTCTTCTATATCTAATTTTGTTTCGCGATGTAGATCCTCAATTTGTATTTGAATATTTTCTTGAATTAAAGTACTGTCTCTCTTAAAGAATGCTAATAATTTCTCTTCTAGTTTTTCGATTTGAGTTTGCAGAAACAATTTATTGATAACATCGTTTTCCTCCACAGCTTTTGCAACATTTTTGATCCTTTTGTTTTGGACATCAATGTTGTTGTTCGTATCCACAAAGAACCCCAGCAGTTTAGGTGCATTTTTCAAAGAAACTATGTTGCTAGTATCGTTTAAATAATGTCCAAATTTATCAACAGACATGCTTTATATACTTTATTAAAGTTAATGTATTATATTAGCTTCACGTAGTTCTTCAATAATTGATATAATCTCGTTATTGTGATTATTATGACCTGCAGCTTGTGATGCGAGCAGTAGTCGAAGTCGATCTACTAGCTCATTTGGATCATCCCAGTATATATAGTTGGGCTTATGGATGTTAAATTCCATCATTCCATCACCTAAGTAGCTACCTTTTGGCTTAGATCCTGTTGATTCGGGTAAATTATCCTGGTTTTTCTCGTCAATAAATTTCTTAATAATATGTTTATATTTATATCCTCTAGTACCCTTAATTTGACCATCAGGTTTATAGTCTCTTCTATATGCATTAGTAGTAATTAAAATCTTTTTATAGATTTCGAGTTCAAATTTATCATAATTTTTTGGTATTTTATGAAACATTAGAGAAAATAGTCCTGGTGTTAGAGCCCATATTTGACCACCAACTTGTATTTTATGTTCACTAAGTGTAAGTTTACTATCACCGAATTTCCATTCATTATTGAAATCTTTATGTGGACCATAGTTTGTATCTAATTCATTTCTTTCTTCCAAGACTGATAAATCAGTATAAGTATCTTCTGTATTGGAAGTTTGTGAGTAAAAATCATCTTCATCATCATCATCATCATTTTTAGTATTAGTTTCGTTAAATAATATGGTACTATCAGATATTGTTCCTTCTGCTAGTTTCTTTGGTGTACTTGTCTCTAACTTGAGTGATGGTTTTTCAGACTTTAAACTTGTATTATTTTCAAATTCTGTCTTCATTTTATTTTCTTCTTTAATGGGAATTCTTTTAATTTTTTTAGAACTATTTATGAATTCTTTCAGTGGTTCTGTTATAGGTTTAAATGTATCTCTTAGTTGTTCACGTGTATCTATTTCACCAGTTTTTATACTACGAAGCTTTTTCTTCAAGACATTTCTTGTCAACACCAACTGTTTTAAAATTTTCTCATCCATGTTTAATAAATAAAAGGTATCAGCTATTAGATGAGGTATCAGCTATTAGATCAGCTTATTAGCACCTGGTCTGGTTTTCAGATCAGCTTTTTAGGACCTGGTCTGGTTTTCAGATCAGCTTTTCAGGACCTGGTCTGGTTTTCAGATCAGCTTTTCAGGACCTGGTCTGGTTTTCAGATCAGCTTTTTAGGACCTGGTCTGGTTTTCAGATCAGCTTTTCAGGACCTGGTCTGGTTTTCAGATCAGCTTTTCAGGACCTGGTCTGGTTTTCAGATCAGCTTTTCAGGACCTGGTCTGGTTTTCAGATCAGCTTTTCAGGACCTGGTCTGGTTTTCAGATCAGCTTTTCAGGACCTGGTCTGGTTTTCAGATCAGCTTTTCAGGACCTGGTCTGGTTTTCAGATCAGCTTTTCAGGCCCTGGTCTGGTTTTCAGATCAGCTTTTCAGGACCTGGTCTGGTTTTCAGATCAGCTTTTCAGGACCTGGTCTGGTTTTCAGATCAGCTTTTCAGGACCTGGTCTGGTTTTCAGATCAGCTTTTTAGGACCTGGTCTGGTTTTCAGATCAGGTTATCAGGTATCAAATCAGGTTATTAGGTAGCTGGTCTAGTTTTCAGATCAGCTTATCAGGTATCAGATGAGGTTATAGCAAATAGATGTATCAAGCTTAAAGTTAGATTAATAACTAAAGTAAATGTTTATGAAGAGTAGTTTATATAGTTATGAAATAGTCAAATTGCTTTCTGTAGCGTCCATCATTTAATTCATTATCTTTGCTAATCACCAAAAATCCATATTTATCCTTCCAACACTCTCGACAAATCTCATGAAACTTTTCATAACTCATATCGCCACCAACATGATCTCTATAAACATGCTTCATATTTGTCTCATCTTGTTTAAACATTATAATAACATTGGCATTGTCTCTTATTAAATGCTTGGGAATTCTAGTATAAGTTTGACACAAGTAGAATGAATCGACATCCCTATGTCGCCCCATACAAAAATATGTACGTATATTATTCTGCTTTTCACATGCAACATCATCAAATATCATAATTGAATTAGTTTTAGCTTCGTCAGGTGGAATAACTAATTCATTATCTGTAAATGTATAATATCCCATTCCTTTAATTGGTGAAATTAGTTTCTTCAGGTATTCATATTTGGGTTGATATAGAGATTTTGAGTATAAATAGATGTTTTCAAACTTGAGTCCATTAGGACTTTCTAGTAAGCCAATCATAACATTAGTCTTTCCACAATTGGATGGTCCAACTATTAGAGCACGAATAGAATTTGGTAAGAGGGGGCTATGCTTTATTTTTGAAGTGATGTTCACTGAATCGTCAATATTACGAACTAAAATATTTTTATGTTGTTTCACTAACTGCATTTTTGTAACTAAATACATTTTATAAATGTTACCTCTTATTATAGAAAAAATTAGATAATATGGTTATACGATATCAGAAAACGTTTAGTCATAAAAACACCTTCGTTGGAGGAGGTATAGTAGATAAAATAATAAACTCTCTACCTGTTGAGCTTCATCTTCCGGGGTATCAGTACTGTGGACCTGGAACAAAACTACAAAAACGTTTAAATCGAGGTGACAAGGGTATTAATTTATTGGACTCTGCTTGTAAAAATCACGATATTGCGTATTCAAAAAATAAGGATTTAAGTACTAGACATAAAGCTGATAAAATACTTGAAAATTCAGCTTGGAATCGAGTTTTAGCAAAAGACAGTAGTCTTGCAGAAAAATCATTTGCATATATGGTTACTAACGCAATGAAAACCAAAACTAAATTTGGTATGGGTGTGGAGAAAAAGAAAAATGCTAAAAAGAACAAGCCAAATGATAAAAAACTATTTAGAACATCAATTATAGCTGCAACAAAAATACTAAAGAAGGAAAAACCATTAGATATTAACTCAGCTATTAAAATTGCTCGAAAAACTATTAACAAATCATTAAAAGGAAGAAAGTCTCAAATTGTAGTTCCACGTGTAATACGTGTTCCAAAAATCGGTGGTTTTTTACCTCTAATACCGATTTTAACTGCTCTGGGTGCAATTGGTAGTCTAACAACTGGGGGTGCTGCCATAGCTAAAGCTGTAAATGCAACAAAGAATGCAAAAAATCAACTTGATGAAGCAACTAGACATAATAAAGCGATGGAATCTATAGCAGTGGGAAAAGGACTTTACTTAAAACCATATAAAAAAGGTTATGGTTTAGTTCACAAAGAGGAATCAAAAAACTCTTAAAGATGCTGCCCAACAGACCACTATCTGATGTGGACCTAAACCGTTTCTCTATAAAAATTCCATATTTTAGAGGAGTTTTCATGTTGAATACTCTACCAAAACGAACAAAGAAAATTGAATGTGGAATAATCAACTTAGATGTATCAACAGGACCTGGTACACATTGGGTAGCATACTATAAAAACAACAATGAAAAAGAATATTTCGACAGCTTTGGAAACTTACAACCTCCTTGGGAAGTAGTCAAATATCTTGGTGCAAATATAAAATACAACTATAATCAGCATCAGAATTTCAATACATTTACCTGTGGACATTTATGTCTTAAATTTCTTTATGAAATAACTGAAAATATTAAATAAAACACAAAAATTTATATTTTACAAAACTCTTTAATGTCTTTTTATTCATAATTTAAAATACATAATTAATATATTATTGCCAAACAGGAAATTGGGAATTTTGAATTAGAAATTCACTCAGCTCACTCTCGACAATTAGGTTTTCTTCACCTTCTCTACTTAGGCAATATGATCCGCTCGAAAGATCTTTGATATCGTCATCAGTTAAAATATTATATCGTTTCGGCAGGAACATTATGTGTTTATTCATTTCAACTTTTAGGGTTGGTCCATATTTAGTTGTTACACGTAACACATTTCGAATTGTATATTTCGTTGAAGAATCAAGCTCCTTTACGTGGATTAAAGTTTTGTTATTTAGAGCATTAAATTTTGCAATTAGATTTGTTGTGGAGTCCATTTTTTTATTTTTTATATTTTATTTAGATACTTCTTGTCACTCTGAATGTTTAACTGGAAATAATCTTAAAAGTAGCGATGATGACTTCAAAAAGGCTAATCGAAAATAATTGTGGTGAAATAGTAAATAAGTGGGGGATAGTGATAGACAGAAAGAGATAGTTATAGAGAGAAAACGGTTTGAGAGAGATAGAGTAGTAAAAAAGAAATATGGAATAGAGAGAAAAGGGTTAGAGAGAGATAGACTGCTAAAAAGAAATATGACATAGAGATGATAGTATAGATATTTTAAAGAACATATAGATATTTTAAAAATTTATAGAACAAATTAGTCTTAAAGGAACCTTCCAACATTCATCATCATTCATTCATCAGCAAATAAAATGAGTCAAATTAGACGTACTCTTAACCAATTTATAAGAGATTTTGAAAGCTTCAGGCTTTTTGATCATTGGGAGATGATAAAATGTTTCCAAAATATGCTGGATGAGAACGAAGAATATGGTGTCATGGAAGATGAAGACAACACTGAAGGACACTTCCCAAGCTGTCCTTGGTATCATCCTGAGTGTGAGGAGGGACCTGATACTTGCAGATGTACCATATATTTTTTAAGAAAAAATATACTAGAACATCTAATAATTGGCTATTACGAAATGTTTCCATCATTATAAATAAATTAAATAAAAATGAAATAAAATTGTATAAATAATAAAATAAAATTAAATTGAATTATAAAAATATTCCTTGATTTGTATTATTTTTTTCTAAAGGAAAACTAGGAATCATCTGTTCGAATATAAAATAACAGAAACTTGTATGTAGTGAAAAAATATGAGGATTTTATCCGATTATCTAAATTATTTCTCTTTATGAAAATATCTAATTGAATTTCATAATATTGTGAAATTCAATTTCTCTTGTGCAGAACCTCTCAAAGAAAACAAGACTGTGCATGTTTAAGTAACCTGAAAACAAGACTGTGCATGTTTAAGCGACATGAAAACAAGAATTTGCAAATAAGCAAAAACACAAATTTTTTTTGATCCAACGAAGTAAAGCCAATAAAGAAATAAAAAAACCATTCACATTTTCCATTCTTTTTTCAATAGTTTATTTACAATAACTTTTCTTAATAAATAGGATTTAAATACAATAATATTTCTTAGGCTTTTTTTACATTCATTTTAACAACAATAAAATAATTTTTCTTATTAAATAAGATTTTATATACATCAATTTTTCTGATTAAATAGGATATAAATACAATATTTTTTCTTAATAAATAGGATTTTATATACAACAATTTTTCTTAATAAATAGGATACAAATACAATATTTTTTCTTAATAAATAGGACTTTATATACAATTTAAAAATTAACTAATTAACTAAGATTTTCTTGCATTTTAGCAATCTCATCTAGCAACATGTCAAGTTCGTATTCAGGGTTAGTTTCCTTAATACGAAAATGATACCATGCATAAGTGTTTATATTATTTGATCTAATTTTTCTCTTATCATCTCCATAGCTTAATACTACCTTATTTAGTTCACTAGTATATAATTGATGTAGTTTAGATTTAAATGTTAACATACTATCATACACATTAATCTTATTAAATAGGCAATTCTTATATGTAGCTAAACTATATTTATCTAATATGGCTCTCTTTACCCCCTTCGATTTTTTAATATCATCTTGGTTTTCTACGCTAAATGAATACATTTTTGAGCGCAGCCCAACAAACTCTGTCATTATCTTACCGCAATTTTCATCCTTCATCATACCAATTACTTTTTTATTTACTATTGGGAAATTATAAATATTGTCTGTAGGATAGTCCGATGTGTCAAATTGTTCATGAATGTCATTTTTTATGTCAGCGTAAAAGTCGTCAGTCTTTATTGAATATATAAAAGAGTCAGTATCCATATAGTTTAATGAGAGGTTTGTCTTAAACTTAGGTTGCATGTACCCGTAATGGAAATTATACATTTTCCATTTTGACAGCTCGAGTACACAAAATCCTAAGTAAATTGGTTTATTGTAGCAGGTTTTGACTCTAGTCATTTCGATTGCTACAAGATCTTCAGAAAATATAGATAAACTATGAAAATTTGGTTTTGATATCCAATCTTGGGCACCCAAATGATTCCGATTCGTCCTCTCCCAACTATTAACAATTTTAACATCTCTCCTCTTATCCACATTTTCCATGGTTTTACCATACACTGCATTATTAAGTAGTTTGAAAAAATTTTTTTCAAAAGCATTTTTAGCAGTGGCTCTATGTCTGGTATTTAGGTCAATATAGCCTTTTAACCATGGAGATTGTTTAAATGCTAGAATACGATGAGTTTTCTTTAAAACTAAGCCATATTCTAAGCACTGTTTGAGAACTCTAAAGTGTATCACATATGATTGCTTTGTAGAGAAATCGGTTATCAACTTGCTATACTTCGCTTGCATAGGTTTCTTATTTTCAGCGCAAAAAGGAAGATCATTATGCAAGTCGTGTAAATGAGAGGGATAATCCAACGTAACCTCATATACATAACCGTCTGTTCCATTATCAGCTATGCTGTTTGGATCCAGATTCAACTCGTCTTGTGATAACCATCTGAACCCACCATGAGGAAGATATTCCGACATCGCCCATCCATACAAATTGTTAGCGTCTAAATAGACGAGAAATTCTGAGGGCTTTTCCTTATCGAAATCTTGTAAATATTTATTATTTGCTTTTGAATATCTTTGACTACACTGTACTATCCCCCCACGTATACCTTTTTTCATAAAATTGTACATGTCTATGTCTGTCAATAATTCTAATTCAATTTTTGTATATTTGAGCATTGCATCCCAGGAAAGGCCAGGTGCTGTATAATACTGGCAAGGATCGAGCTCATAAATACCCTTACAAACTTTTCTAAAGTTCTCGAAAATATCTGTCAGTAAGAGGACGTCTGTTTTTAAGTAAAGTTCCATGTAATCTTTCATTGTTTCACAACCAAAAGTATTCCATACCTCTACAGCATGTGAGTATTCCTCTAAAGAACACTCTTTATTATTCAACTTATTAAAAAAATCACTGCGTGAAGGCAGCTGGCATTCATCTAATTTTTCGAATGAATTTAGGTACTCATATGGGAAAATACCTTTTTTCTTAATAAGCTGAAATTCTTTTTCTGATTGAAATAAGGACCTTATAGTGCTGAAATCATTATCCGACAAATTGCAGGCTAATGATTCCAAACTCTCAGCCATAAAGCGTATAGTATCAAGAAATCTTATTTCAAGCTTATGGCCATCACTCATTTCTGTGAATTGGGAGAGGGATATATAAAGTTCCTTATTGAGAGGGAGTACTTTCAGTTGCAATGAAATTTCACCTAATTCTTTAATGAAAAGATGTGAGTCATAATTTGAATAATTGTGGAAGTAAACTGGTATAAATTTGGGAATTTGGTAATTTAAATTACATTTATTGTGGGCTGCGCCTCTAAATTTGCCACTAATGTGGCAGTGATCTCTAACACGATCTTTGCCTAGAAATTTTTGGCAAATATGGCAATTCACCGCACTATAAAAATTATAAGTATCTGAAGGGGATAAAGTATCCATTTGTCTATTGTTAACTAAATAGTTATTATATATATCTTCACAATCCTTAATTAAATATTCTACAAATTTTTTGGAGGCATCTTCCCCCGTATATATTCTAAGCGTATCTAAATTATTACTATGCATACACTTAATAAAATAACTAAAGGCACAAGGTGTGTGCTTTTTTATTAAATTTGTTTTACTACTTACACTATTACTTATATCCTCTAATACGCATTCAAAGTCCGCGTAAATAACAAAAGGGACATCCATTTTTCGTTGATGTCCCTTAAAACTAAGAATGGCATCCTCACCTGATGGCATAGTTGTGACTATCTTCCCACATTCCTCCTTATGAGTATTCATGATGGTGTCCGTATGAGTATATTGGAGACAGCTATTGCAGAAGTGTAGTTTGTGTCCATTCTGTGTTAGCTGATTCCGTAAAAGTCTGTAAATAATAAAAAGTAAAATAAAAGTTTATAAGTAAAACGTATATATTATAAAATATATAAAAGAAGTATATGTATCATTAAATTAAAGTGTAGTATAATTTTTTAACTTACTTTGATATGTTCTTTATCAAAATGTAGTGATGAACTTCACCATTTTCCAAAAGCAACAAGTTTACATGGCTAATTTTTTCGTCCTTGGTGACATAATAAGGACCAATAATCTGATTGGCTCCCTCATCATAGCCGAATACGTTAATACTTATTGCTGGATTGTTCACCTCAAACTCTTTTATTTTGTTTAATCCTAATGGGAAGCGTAAATTTTTGAAATTTAACGCTACACCATTTCGCGTAACAATCGTCTCTGCAGCAATGTCCTGAATATTATAAGAACTGCAGCGTCTTGTATCATTATATTTGGTTGTATCCATGGCAGCGATTAGGCACCACTTGAAGCAGTAGTCATCATTATTTTCAATGTTGATGCAAGCTTTTTTTCTTTCTAATTTTTCAGGTGTGGATATCCAGTTCGATCCTTTGACGAGCGAAGATTTGTTGATGTTAATTTCTGCTCGGACTATGCGTGACAAAGTCCAACCAGAATCTCGCTCTTCAAATTCGGACATTTTGGTTGAAATCTCCGCAACCTGTTTCCGGAATAATTCTTCAATGCTATCTGCCTTCGTCAGCAAACTCATTTTGGCTACATGTGATATTATGCACAACTCCAATTCTTCTCCAACAATTTTGATATATTCTGCCACAATACTCAGATGAAATTTAATTATTGCATGCTTACTTAAATTCACTTGAAGTCTCTCCATAAAAACATTTTTATTTTCTTTAACAAATTCTTCCAACAGAAGTTGGTCTTTTTTGTTTAAAATTGCATAAGTGGCAATATGGTTTTTGAATGCTTTAGATATTTTATAATATCGCAATTCTTCTACTTCATCTGTTCTAGCATGCGAAGTATTCCTTGGAGTTGGCAGAGTTTCTTCTCTTCTTTCTTCTACTTCTCCATCACTTTCCGGTAAGCTTATGTCCATAGCATCGTCGAATAAATTACCTCCAAGGATACCCACACCCTGTTGTTGAGCTTGTTGTTGTTGAGCTTGATTTTGATGATCTTGTGGTTGATGCTGGTACTCTTGTTGATGATAATTAAGAGGCTGCCATTGCATCACATTGGGATTATAATTGTATCCCAAAAACTGATTATTCCATGGCATACCGTATTGTTGAAAATTTAATGGTAACTGATATTGAGGATACTGAAGAGAAGGATATTGTTGATGAATGAATGATGATGATGAATTTTGATGATTTTGAAAAGATGTCTGCGGTAGCTCTTGATTTATGCCCCGGCTTACGACCACTTGATTCTGTACACTATGGTTTTTAACATGCTCCAAAAAGGACTTTTGGTATTTGTATACCTTATTACATGTATTACACTGATAACCTGATGAACTCATTTTTAATTATTTTATTATTATTTCACTTTAACACAATTGCTGATGACACTTCTTGTAAATACAATAACGTACTGATGTGTTGGTTAGAAATGTTGGCGTATTTATACTAAAATTAGAAGCAGTATCCTTGCAGCATTCAAAAATTTTACTTTTTGTTTCTCTGCTGCTGACTGTACTTAGTTTGCTGCTTTAAAATAATCGTAGACAAAGAAAATGACTACCTTGCAAAATATATATGTATTCTACAAAATATTCCACGCACAAATACCCACGATCACACATTCATACATGCACACATACATGCACACATACATACATACACATACATACATACATATACACATACATACATACATACATATTTCTTAAACAAATACACAAAATATTAAATTACCCGCGACTATCAAGCTGGACCCCCCACACACAAGTATGGGTGTTCACATACATGTGAACACAAGTATGGGTGTTCACATACATGTGAACACATAAATAAATATTTTCTCTGATATTACTGATATAGTATTACGATAACAAATTTCTACAGTCTGGCAACACTGGCAATTTTCCCTTTGGTATTAGAAAATAATAATCATGTTTTGCCGTCGGCATTTGGAAAATATAATAATCATGTTTTGCCGTCGGCATTTGGAAAAAATAACAATCATGTTTTGCCGTAGGCATTTGAAAAAAAATTCATATATTGCCGTAGGCATTAGGAAAAATATTCATATATTGCCGTAGGCATTAGGAAAAATATTCATATATTGCCGTAGGCATTAGGAAAAATATTCATATATTGCCGTAGGCATTAGGAAAAATATTCATATATTGCCGTAGGCATTAGGAAAAATATTCATATATTGCCGTAGGCATTAGGAAAATCATGTATTGCCGTAGGCATTAGGAAAAATTAATTTTCACTATTTCACACCCATTAGTATTAGGAAAAATCATTGCATGATTTTCCCGTCGGCATATATACTTATGAAATATTAATCTTATGAAACCCCTTAATCCACCCCCCCAAAAATCACCTATTCACATAATTAATGCCACCTCAAAAAAAATCACCCGTTCACACAAAGTTAATGTAAACAAAAAAACTCCTTATGTAAACAAAAAATTCCTTATGTAAACAAAAAGTTGGACGGACTTATTGACCCACCCTCGTAGGGTATCAAATTTCACAAATTTCCAAGAATTTTAAAATTTGGGTAATTAAAATTTTAAAATTTCAAAAGTTTAATTGCCGCAGCTTTGGCAATTCCCTACTACTCACTTGAGAATTACAAATGATTCACTGATTATTTTCTAAAAACAATTTACACTTGGCTGGTTCCATTAATAAGGGCGTCTTATGAATTAAATTTAAATGCAATTTCTTTGTGGGTCACAAAATTAAAAAAAAAGTTATATAATGTGTATGGCAAAAACCAAAGAAAAAGGAAGTGATTTGCCAGTGCGTTTAATTATTTTGGGAAAAAATTATTAAATCACCACTTTGTGGAAATAAAAGAATACAAATAGAAAATGAATAAAACTAGCAAGCGAAATGTGTGTATTGACCATGACAGTGTCTTGTTGTATGTATGATAAAATTTTTTGATTTATTAAAAAGGGCTGAGACAAGTGAAACTGATGTCAAATTTTTTCGCACTATAATCCCCATTTTAAAAAGGGTAAAACAATCAATAAGAAATATTATGCCAACTTTTAAGGGAAGATTTACACAGATAAATATTTTACTGCAATGAACACGTTTAATTGAAAAGAAACCAAAAATCAATTAAACATTTTATTGAGTCAATTAAACGTTGAATTAAATAAAATTTTTAAACACAAGTTTAATTGACTAAATTGCATTTTTAATTGATTTTTGGTTTGTTTTTCAATTAAAACTGTTTATTGCAGGAATTTTTTTTTCTATGTAATGAAGACTTAAAGCAGAAAAGAGCGCATTTGGCCAAGCAAAAAATTGTTTTTCATCAGGACAATATGACAGTCACACATGGTGCACTATCCATGGAAAAAAAACCCATGAATTGGGCTACCAATTGTTTTCTAATTCACCCTAATCTACAAGCTTAGACCTGAGTAACTATTTCTTGTTGTTAAACCTAAAGAAATCGCTCGACGGAAAAATAATTGACTCCAACGATGAAATCATCTCACACACAGAAAAAATACCAATGTAAAATCAACATGCAAAATGCTTGATTCAAATTCATTCAAATCACATTAAATTTACAAGAAATAATATGTTGTTTGAGTGTGTTGGTGTTTATTTGCTTTGTTCATAGCTGCAAGACACTTTTTTGCTTCGTTGTGTGAGTTGTTTTTGTATTGTTGTTGTTGTTGTTTGTAAACAGCCGACTAACTGCTGCTGGCTGGTAGGCAGTGTACTAGTCTTGCAGTCAGAGGATCGCAGCTTCGAATCATGGAGTCAAGTCAAAGTAGTTTGTATTTTTTTTAACTAAAACTTTTCAAATAAATTGTATGTTAAATGATGATAATGTTGAATTAACATTTTGTTCATGATGGTATATATTTAGTGTGTATCTTAAGAATATTTAAAGTTGCTGTAACTACAGGAGTATGCACGTTGACTACCACGCGCTGAGTTCCGACTTCAAATCTTGTTCGGGGAATCCAATTTATATACAAAAATTTTCCTGATGTATATGTCAACCGTACGTAAGTTAAGTAATTAATAAAATACAATTAATACATTGAATTAAATTCGTGTTGATCTAAATTGAAATAACTTTGATTCAACATGATTCTTCATTTTGAGTTTAGCAGTATATAAATGTTAAATCAACGTGAAGCAAAGTTATTTCAAAAAGAAAAATTTTCTTTGAAAATTACTATAAATCATGTCAGAATAACATGAAACACATATCAAGCAGAATCATTGCCGAAAAAGATTAGATTAACCTTGTTTACGTAGATTTTAAGTTGGAATTTTTCTGTGTGCATAAGCCCAAATAAGTTTTATTTAGATAACGATTGTTAGCCTCTTGAATTTGGAGAAAACCTCAAACTCATACGAAAACGTATTGAATTCTGGGGTATTACTCTATTATTTGAGTTGGAGTGAAAACTGGTCGCGTTTGCTGATAATTTTTATTTTATACGAATTACAGTCTAACGCCTCCTATATTCCTTCGTCTTAAACTTCTAATACTGAAACTTCTCACCAAGCTACGGAATTTGGTCAAATGAGCGTTATCTGATAAAGTTTTTTATGTTGACAAAAATCAGTGATTATCTAAAATCAATTGAACGAATTCGCGATACCGCTCGAACGAATCACTCCATTTTTATTAAAATTGGCAGCAATGCACTTGCCTGATTGAGGATTTTGTTTACGAGCTCATTAAATTTTGAACTTGAACGGCTTAATAGTTTCAAATTTTTTAAGTAAATTCAGTAAGGTGCGACATTGACTCGCACATGAAGGGTTCCGTATGGCGTTTGTTTCTTTTCGGCGACTTTTTCGGTTTTTGCCAATTTTTTTGGTATTGACGCTTTTTCAGTTTTGGCGTTTTTTTCTTCTTTTAAGCGGCTTTTTTCGGTTTTTGGTGATTTTTTTACAATAAAAATTTTAAGTTTTAGCAATATTTTATCACTGTTGACCTTTTTTTTCGTTTTGGCGATTTTTTTTAGTTTTTTTGGCATCATTTTTATTGTTGGTGATTTTTTTTTTTTTGCCTATTAGCGATTTCTTTGATTTTGGTATTTTTCATTTGAGCGCTTTTTTCATTTTAGATATTTTTCGTTATGCAATTTTTATTTAAATTTTGGGATTTCTTAATTTTTTTTATCGTTTTTGAAAATTTCAGGAGTTTGCGTCTTACGGTGGTCATTTTGGGTCGAATATGGAAGAGCACATATACTATACTATGGTGTGGTAATCTATAATACTTATCAGCAAAAATTACTGCTTCCCAGAAGCGCATTTGCAAGGGAGATAATGTTACAGAATAACTTGCCGTTGCACATGAATAAGGCATTTTTTTATTCGCTATAAGCCAGCTAGAAACAATAAGTTAATCTTCCACAAACCCTTGAATTTCCTGCCCTACTAAAGTGCTTCACAAAAGTAATACTCAGATGCAAAACAAATTTTCCTGCGATAAATACCTACGTTTAATTGATAAAATTTAAAACTCAATCCAAAATGTAGTTGATTCAATTGAAGTTTTATTTAAAAATGTAATTTAATTAAAAGTTTAATTGCCTCAACAAAATTTTTAATTGATTTTTGTGTTTTTTTTTTTGCACGAAAATTTTTTCCGTTGTAGCAATCCGCCATAAAATTTTAAAAAATTTCAGCGAAAAATTCATCATACTCAAAGAGTTAAGGGTAACAGATGTGATCCAACTGCTCAAGTTTCTGAAATTCTATTCTAAAACCATTCATAAACGTGACCAAAATATAAAATTATTGCATAAATTATTAATGAAATAAAATTGTAGAGTTCTATGTAAAAAAAGCATTTTTAAAAACTAACGGCCTGTTCCACTATGTTACCAGAAATCGTTCGATCGAATACTTATATTGAAAACAACAACAAATATTCTAATGTTATTGTTGTTTGCAATACAAGTTGTCGATCGAACGTTTGCTGGTGACACCGTGGGACAGGGCTTTAATTTTTAAATCAAATAAAAAGGTTTTTAGGATTTTTTAGGCCCTGTTCATCTAAATGCGAACGATAGGTTCGATCGAATATTTATACTGAAAACAAAAACAAATTTCTGTTTTTTTGTTTTTGTTTCTAATGTAAATTTTGGATCGAATCTATCGTTCGCATTTAGATGAACAGGCCCTATATTTTCAACAAACGGAATTGTTACATATTTTCTTATTTTCTTTTTCTGTGTATAAAGTTGTTTAAAATAATGTTGTTTCATGTTTTTATAACACAAATATTTTAGAAGAAAAGTCTCACTCGTTTTATGCTATTTTGACTTGTCTCACACGTTATAGCAATTTCTTTAATATGTGTTAGTTACATCAGTTGGTGTTACAGAAACCCGCTTTTATACACAGTTACACACACACACACAAGCACACACAAGTTCACATATACATACATACGCATACGCATGACTATAGAATTACAGTAGTGAATTTGAAGAGTTACAGAGCCATCGCCGGACTTAGTTGTTGTTTGCCGTGGTCTTTCTACAAGCAAAAATTTGCCATTTTACCGGCTATTATTTTTCGTTGTTGCCAATTCCGCGCTCTAATTAGATTTGTGGTCAACACACACACACACACACAGGTACATGCATGGGATCCCATTGCACACCCACACTTAACCTTCCGAAAATAAAAACTCCAAATACTTTTCATTTAATGCAAATGATGTAAACTTTAGCACTATTATTTAATTTCAGTTCATGTTATTTTCTTTTTTTCTTTTTGTTACATTTTCTAATGTTTGTGTGCCGTCATTATCTGCATGCCCTGGCTTTTCTATAAAAGTGGGGCTTTCCTCTGAAAACTGTTTTAGTTGCTTCAAAGATTTCTTTTAGTGTAGATACCAAAATTTTAACGGCAAAAAATGTTTAAATTTAATCAATTGATCTCGTGTGTGATTTTATTCAAAACGTTTGAAGCTGCTTTGACGATAGCGACGGGAAATATTGAAAGTGTTAATAAGGAATTTCGTTATTGTCTCACGAGATCTGTACATCCAAGTGTTAGAGAATGCGTTGGTCGTACGGCCATTAGTATGCTGCAGCGTTTTGAGGAAAAAGAAAATTTTACATTAGTGGACGATTTGATTGCTACGCGTGATGATGCCTTGGCGCCCAGATCGTTTGTGAACTTTTTGGATACCGATCCGGTGGATTTTCGGTAAGAATATGCCCATGAGGGTGATTGAGGTTATAATTATGAATATCATATCGATTTTTTATTAATGTGTATATCCTGCAGCTGTAAGCATTGGAATTTAATTTTGTGTTGACATTGATCAAATATTTTTGAAAGAGCTCACTTAAGTATAGTCCTGGATTCTAATCGTCGCTTTCGATACACAGAGAAAAAACTGTCTCATAGAATCAAAAAGATTTTCTCTATAAACCGTTTTAAGGCTAAGGGGTATCCCAGCAGAAAGAAGCGAATATTTTTTCATAGAGATTCCTTATTGTTCTTATGTGTTAAATCTTTTTAATTTTATCAAGAAGAAAACCACTAAAATCAAGAAGAAATCTTATTATTCACAACTTTTTTTACTCACTTTCCGTTATTTTTGGCACAAAAAAAACAATCCATAGAGAAAAACTTCTTGATTCTATTAGGCTTTCTTATAAATTGTAAACTTTAGGGATTTCTTATTGAGTTTATTAGTTTGCCTTATTGATTTTTTTTAAAAAGGTTTTCTTCTTGATTTTAGTAGGTTCCTATATGATTATGTGTAAAGCATCTTATTGATTTTTTTAATAAGGAAATCTGCTTGATTTTATGAGGTGTCTTGTTATTTCATATCTATAAATAGACACAGAGAAAATTTTTTTCATGATCTTTTTCATTTTTGTATAAGAATGTTTGCACAATAATTTCAATGGTTATTCAGGCTGCTTGTTAGCATGTTGGTTAGAGTGCTTGTCTATATATATATATATATGTATGTATATGGTATAGAATTTAAATGAAAATACATAAGTACAGAGAATAAAGACGCAATTTTTTTAATTTTTTTTATTGAAAAAATCAATAAGATAACCTCATAAAAACTACAGGATTTCTTCTTGATTTTTTCAAAAAGATTTTCTCTATGAAATTAAGAAGATTTCCTTATTGAAAAAAAACCATAGAGATTTCTTATTAATTTTGTTCTATTTTATGAGGTATTTAGTAGGCACTGTTTTCTCTGTGTAACGAGCTGATTCGATAACATTTTTTGACAGTGCAGTATAAAAAAATCCCTACTATTTTAAATAATTTAGTATTTAACTGAATGCAGTTTATTAAAAATATATTTTAGTGCCATTTTTTCCCACACAAGCCTTGAAGTGTTCGTTTTTTTTTTTAAACAAACACATTAATATTTAATTTGAAATAAATTTACGGTGGACATGAGAAAGCACTTTCATTAGATAGAAAAAAATCCTTTTAGATGGGAAGAATGCTGCCGTATATATATGCATGTCTATTGAGTTAGAAGAAAGAGCAGATCGAAATTAAAAAACAAAAAATTATTTAACCTTTTCAAATCTAGCCAACACAAAACTTTTTTACCACAAGTATCTTTTCTTGTCGTTTGGGTATGTACATATAAAAACTTGTTTCTTATTATGCTTTTAGGCGTTAAATTTCGAAAGAAAATACATATCCATAGCTTTTTCATGAATTTTTGTTATGAGAAAACTTTCAATAGCTAAAGCAAAAATTTTTGCTAATATAAATAAAACTAATTTATATTCTTCATTTGAAGGGCTCCAATCAACAGAATTAATTCAAAAAGCATGTTTGTAGGTATGTGTATGCGTATGTGTGTGTATGTATTCGTTATGTGGGTGTGTGTGTAACACAGTTTTATCAAATTTTTGAGTGAAGGAAAACTCATTGCACATTTCTGCTACGAACAGGTGTCTTCCAAACCTTAGTTATAAGGATAACAAAGGAAATGTGAAGTCTGACGTAAGGTCATTAACCTTCACTCCAAGCATGTAGGAAAAAATCAGTATGAAATGTTCACATACAATTTTTTTAAATCTATTGACAATTAAAAATTTAAGGGAAAACTTCGACCTGCTTCAAAATAAGTAAAGGCTAATTATGCCAATCCCATGGAATTGGACAAACATATTCCCAAGATCCATAAATAATATAAAAGTAAATTCAGTAAAGTGCGACTTTGACTCGCACACGATGGATACCGTAGGGACACTATATGGGATGTGGACGGAAATCACCGTAGTCCACAGCCCATATGTGGGCTGTTATTTAATACAATTTAGAATTGTGGACGTGTAAAAAACATCATTTATTTGACCTGGACTTCACATATGAAAGTGGTCCAAGTCATATGAATTTTTGCTGCGAAATATTAAATAAATCCTTAATTAACTTAAATAAATACTAAATAAATTAATATAAATCGAGACTAGTACAACTAGGAAAAAATTAAAATTTTGCATAATATAGAAACATTTTTTAATTTGTTCAATGTAATCTACTAAATATATCGACAGACAGACAGACGGAAATCGTAGGGGAAAACAATAGAACGCCTTATCACCTTTGGTATACGAAACTTTAAAAACTGAAGAATTCGAACCATTTAAACTGTGCATGTAAAGCACAGTATATCGTTACCTCAATATAGAAAGGCCCTTAACATTTTTTTGAAATCGAGATTTTTGCATTTTTCGATACCTATCCAAATATACAAAGAACTCGATTTCAAAAAAAAAAAATAATGAGTTAGGGCCATTCTATATTAAGGTAGCGATATGTATGTATGTAACAAACAAAAATTAAAAATTTTCTTGTTGTAGATAAATGCTCGTACATTATAAAATAATTATGTACATATGTATGTATGTGTGTCAATTGATTTTTCTTTTCTTTCAGGGGCATTTTAGAAAATGCCGGAGCCGTTATCAGTCAACGAGCGCTTGAATTTCACATGGACGCCATATATCCCGGCTTAATGTTTAAAATTGGCCCCTCAGCCGAATCAGACAGTGTGGCAGAGTTCGTTTTGGATCCCAGCGTAGATCAACGAAACGTTAACTATGAAGAAAAATCCACAGGTGAGCTTTTGTTTCTTAATCAAGCTAAGGCACTGAGTTTTAAGCCCAGCTTAACTCAGCCAAGACAACAATCTAAATGCTTTTTGTTTTCTGCTTTTCATTCTAGCACGTATTTTAACCAGGCATTATATTTTGCCATTTTTACTTGGTCTCAAATTCAATCTGGTGGCATTGGTGCCCATACTCTTCGCTATCATTTGTGTGCTTTTGAAGAAAGCTCTTTTTATCGCCAAGATATCGATTTACATCAGCAGCATTTTAGGTGTTGGTGGAATTGCTGGCGCCTTAGGCAAATTTGCTGGTTTGAAGGCTTTCCTTAGCGGTTATGGCCTTGGGCCCGGTGTGAATGTTGGTGTTGGAGTAGGCGGCATACCACCTCCGCCACCGCCACCGCCTCCACTAGCTCCTTTTACGGCGCAACAAATTGGACCTGCCGTTGGTCTTTATCCCGGCAAAAATACTGTTTACTCACAGTACGATCCGGATGATTTAAAATATATTTCACCTTACAAGAGGCAAGATCGTAAGGTTTTATTTGAGAAGACCAGAGGCGATGCCGAACTTTCTAGTATCAACAGTTATAACAAGAATATTTTGCGTTCAACAGTGGAGCCATTTCTAAGTATTCCCACTGCCGATCATTTCTATGAATATGAAAAACAAATTTTAACACCAGATCACAGCAGTAAGCCGCGTATGGCGAACATTAATTTGCCTGCTAACGAGTACGAGGACAATAATGTTGAAAGGGCTGGTGTCCCAAGCGGCCATAACTTTCAGACCAGTGATAATTCCGGCTGGAAGGCAATTAATTAAAGAATGTTAACTATAAAAATAAATTTAATTTAGGTTAAAAATTGTGGTGTTAAGATTTTGTTTTGGTACCATAAAAGTTGCTGACGAAAAAGAACTTGCATTTAAAGCAGCAATGAAATAATAACATTTTCGTTTTTGTTTTGAAGAAAAGAAATGGGTGGCACGTTATCCACTACAAATTTCATTGAACGTTTATAATTTTTATTTCTGCAATTGCTTTTAAATCAATGATAAGCAAACACATACATATGTAATGTAAAAGAGAGAAAATTGAATGTTTGTACGAATGTACGTGTAAAAAAGAGCATAACAAAGTGCCCACGGGCGGCCTTTTGGTGATCAATGTTTTAAATACAGCCTATTCTTAGTAGAGCATATCGTGCCAAATTGCAAAAAAAGCTCAAGCAATATAATTTTGAAGCTCCATTTGATGGAAAATTTAAAAATAATTTTCAAAATAAATAGGAAATTTTCGTTATACCGATCAAAACTATTTTCTCAAGAGTTTCTCAAACGCTTGCGAAATAAAATCATAAAATTAAGCTTACAGAAGGATACAACCTTGATTGAGCCTAATCCATTCGTATATATAAAACTAGTTTTAAATTTTTTTTATCGAGAAAAAATATTTTCTCAAGATTTTCTCAAACCCTTGAGAAATAAAATAAATAGCTTTTGCTGCATTGGAAATATTAATTTACTATCAATATTTTTTAAAATGTCTGAGAAAAATTGGAAAATTGTTTGAGAAAGGAAGGAAAAGTCAATGGAAAGGTAATTTTTGGCGAAATTAATTATGTAGAATATTTTACGCTAATATTTCTATTTTGCTCATTCTTTTAAATTTTTTTATGTTTAAAACATATTTTTTAAGAATTAAATTTTTCAAAATTTTCAGTAAGTCAAAAATCAATTTTCGTGTCTTTACAAATTTCCTCCCACAGCTTTTACTTCCCAATTTTATATGAGAATATTTTGAAAGCTACAACAAATATTTTTTTTTGAGACCTGGTGCTCGTTTCTCAAAACTTGAAAGTGTTGTAATACTCGTCCAAGTAAAACAGTTGTAAATATACATATATTATTTTAATATAAAAATATATATTTTTACAACTATTTTACTTGCATTATATCAGTTGTGAGTTTTGAGAAAGGGCCCCCTGATTCTTTTACTTATTTAAATAAATACTCATGGAAATTTGCTGGGAATAGTTTGTTGCATAGGTAAGTGTTTACTCAATACCACTTAGCAAAAAACGAGTAGAGAACGAGATTATTCGTTAACAAATATATAACATGCTTGCGAAAAACTCGAAAACAGCTTTCTGAAAGAAAAAATCACTTCTTTAACTTATAAGATCAATGTTTATGGTTGTAAAAAAATGTCTTTCGGGGAACATATGACTGGAGATTAGTTCGAGAAACAAAAATATTGCAATAAAAACAGTAATTTTTATCTAGCTTAAAATATTGTACATTTTTAAATCAAGTTTTTCTTCAAGTGTTAATTGTAATTTAAATTTATTTCACTTACATTTTTATTGGCTAATTTAATTATTTTATTAGTTAATATAATTATTAGATGCTTAATATTTTTCAATAATAGATGAGTGAAGCAAGAGCAGGATTTGAAAAAATTCTACCACCTAATTCTGTAAAGAATAACTTAAAATGAAGTAACTTATATTAAGAAAACATATAGTCTGAGAGTAAAATTATACTCAATGAAACAGACTATTTTTTTTTTTTGCTTTTAATTTTTTTTTTTTAGATGTTCAAAGTTTTCTCAAACCTTTGAGAATTGTTTGAGACAAGTTGAGTATAAAAGACTGCCCCATCAAATGGAACAAGTTTGTTGTCTTAAATTTGTTTTCAAAATTTTCTCACACCTTCGAGAATTGTTTGCGAAAAGTTTGCGATTGGGTTCCCTTTACAATTACGATTTTTTATTTATCATTTTGTAAAGTTTTCCACATTATTTATTACGCAATTTCTACTTTTCCCCAAAAAAAATTTTCATTATAAATTTAATTTTTATAAAAGCTTTAGAAGCCCTCTAAAATAAATTTTCATAGAGATTTTTTCCTTTGAGTGAAGAATTTTTTTCCCAGGTTTTCTTTAATTTGGAACGATTTTTCGTCATTCAGCGTCAATTTGGGTCGAGTTCAAATTTCTCTACAGAAGACTAAAGATCGCATCTAAACAAAACTAATATGTTTATTAGATGACTTTGATGAGGAAAAGTCGTTGCAAATTTCTTATTAATTTTTCTATGAGAATATTGTAAAATATTTAACATAATTCTTTCTGCCAAAAAAAACCGACTTCAATGCAAAGATCTGATGGAAGGAGTACGTGAAATATAAAATTAAATTTTAATGGATGTGCCTCCGCCCATTTTTTAAATGCAATATTGTGTGTTTTTCAGAGCTCAGGGTGCGTGCTAAGTCTTGTAAAAATCGGTAAAGTACAACCAGTTAAAGTAAAATATTAAATTTTAATGGGCGTGACTCCACTAATTTTTTAAATATAGGAATGTGTCTATTTTAGGGCTCAAAGTTTGTGGTAAGTTTTATAAAAATTGGTTAAGTAGAAACGCGTGAAGTATTTTAATAAATTTTAATGGGTGTAACCGCGCCCAATATTGTGTAATTACAAGGACCAAAGGTGTTTTATAGCTTTCGCAGCAATCAAATAAGTAGAATATCATAAAATTAAATAAAATAGTTGTGGGCGTGTCCCCGCCCACTTTTTTGCAATGAAACCATTGTGAAGCTATACCCTCTCAGACCAAAAAAGGATTTTTACAATCGGTCTAAAATGTACCGAGTTATGAAGTAACTCCCGCCCCTCCCTCCAAAAAAGTAGAGATGAATTGTTCACCTCCTCCTTTTTTTTAAGTTGGTTAAAAACTAAAATAAATATTTATTTTAATCAGGCGAAATTTCTTAATCGTTCTGAAGTGCAGTATTTTGAAGTGTTATTTGCTAAGATATTTTCCTTAATGAATGTGATTTTCTAAACAAAAGAAGAAAAAATGGGTGCTGGTCAAGTGCGTGGCTGCACAGAAAAATGCCGGTATTTCTCCCCACTAAATTTTTTAGTGAAATACCCACTCTCTTTGGGAGAGCAGATGAAAAAGAATTAATTTACGTTTTGGTGATTATTATAGACACGTTTCAGCGCCTCTGGTGCCAAATGGACGCATTATTTTCAGCTATAAAGTTATTGAAATCTCTAAAGAGATAGAAAGATAGATAGCCTTTGAATTTGCATTTGTGGAAATATTTTTTTTGTCTTTCGAATTTATTAAAAAACAATAATAGCTAAGTTTACTAAATAAATGAAATATTACACCTTTAACCAATAAAAATAAATAAAAACTTTCTATTTATCTTCTCTTCATTGTCCACCAATCTAATGCTAAAGTTCACGTATATCCCCAAATTGATCATTCGATAAAATTAGTGTAAGGGATATACATGATTAGTTACAAGTCTTAAGGCTCAATTCTACAAGTTAGTTAGCAAAATTGTAACAACTACTAATACAATACTCGTAACTTAGAAAGAAGAAAGAAAACAAATTGAGAAAAGGAAACACACATACACACATATTTGCAAAAGTTTTAAAAATTTATTTAATACCTGCCCATATAACAAATCTTTCAAAATAAACAAAGAAAGTTTTCTTTTTCCAACAAACCAAAAGAAAAGTTTGAATGACAGGGACAAATGACTGACACTAACCCAAAAAAGTACTTACCAATAATTACCAACAAAGTTCAATAACCTACCCTTCTTATTAGAGCAGTTTTTCTTTTTTGCCTTTGGTAAAATGAAAACAAAATTTTGTGGGTGTATTCCAGTGTAACATTTGGAAAAGTTCAACAGGCGGTTTAATAAGGTTTTGAAAAAAAAAATTAAATAAATAAAAAATAAATAAAAATTGAAATACACACTGAAAGCTAAATGAAATATTACTGATTTGATGTTAAACGGGGCATATTTTTATTTTGGCTTTTTTTTCGTGGAAAGTTAAAAGTAAATTCAGTTAGCTAATGATGGTATAACCCAGCAAGCCAAATAGTTCAATTTAATATAATTAAAAAAAATATTATTTATTTCAAAGTATTGCTTATCTAAAGCTTTAAAAAAGCTCATACTCATTTTGATGTTTAAATTTTTCACTGCTCAATATACGAGCAGAAGATCACTGATTTTATCACAATTTTCGTAAATCGAGTTTTCATCACATTTTGACCTTTTGAGGTCCTGGAAGTCTATTCTTACCATTTTCGCGATGTGGGAGTGTGTATATCTGGGTATGTATGTAAACGTCTCATAACTTATCAAAGCTTCAACGGATTGCAGGCAAATTTGCATTCGAAAGATGTTGAGCTCATCGAGATGTCGTAAGAAAGTGAATTGATTCGTTTCGGTAGATAACGAAAATATTCGCAAATAATTTTTTTAACAGATTTTAAACTACTTAGCCGATCAATTTGAATATCGAAAAAACTACCTCTATTCGTTCAAGAGATATCGTAAGCGAAATGTTTCGAAAAAAACTCCTGTTTTTCTAACAACTTAAAAAATTTTCATCAAATGGATTTTAGATATTCATTGATTTTTAAAGTGTGTGAAAAAGTATCTAGGATGCGGGATGTTTCAGGGATGGCCTAAATTTTTTATTTAATAAGCTGCAAAGCAAGCAAGTAAAGCAATCACACACGTTTCCTGTAGTGCGATTCACTAACATCTTTTTTAACGATAATTGCATCGTTAAAATAATTTTAACGTAAATTTATCGAATTTGGTGCTCAGTAACATGTTTAAAGATATTCGCTGTAGGTTAATGTCAGCTGTGTCGTTATTTAAGCGAGAATAATTAATGTGCTGTTAATTTTATCCACAAAAATCAACACAAAATATCAGCTGAGTACTATTGTTAAAAAGAAGTTATAGAATCACATAATCGTTCTTGCAAGCGAGAAAATCTATAGACAAAAATTACAATTGACAGATCGTTAAAAGTTACTGAATCGCACCACCACTGATGTTTATTTTCAAATTGATTGCAATTATATATTCTGCTCACTTCAGCAGTTTGCACTATATCTTTCAACGGAGGTAATTAAATTTTTAATGCAAATTAAAAATGTGGAAATTTTTATGATGTCGAACGTGACCGTGATACAAATTTAACTGCAAAAAGTGGAAATAAGCGTAACTCATAGCTCTAACTTAGTACTTAAATTGGTGCCAAGTTTGATTTTAAGCAATTTTTCGTTTTGAAGACACATAATGGCAAAGTAGCAAGCCATTCACCAGTGACAAGAACAGAAGTTGATTTTGCGGCCAATGTTTTAAACGCTGATTTCAGAAAAATCCGAAGTAATTCCTTAACACGTTTGCTGATGTCGCACGTGACATTCTTCAATAAGGATTATATATTTTCTTCAGCCCAGGCTTCGTACAACAAAAGTGAAAAGGAACTGCTTTCGTTGCGCTTTCCGTTTAGCTGTCTGTCTTGAAATTTTCAAAAATACTTTCTACCATATACAGAAAAAATAATGTTGGTTTCAGAGCAATAAGGCGGCTTGTGGCTAAGCAAAAAATAGTAGGCGGCGGTTCATAAGCCGGCTGACATTGACATCCGCTGGTTTTGATTTTGATAAGCTTTTTAAATATATTTCAGTAAAAAAATTCAAACACTTGATGACTTCCATATAATTTGTAAGATGTGGTAAAAAAATTGCCACTACAGAAAACAATTGGCCGGCTGCAATTTTTAGCCCAGTTTACCCGCATGCGCCGGCGGTGGCTTGAAGTTACGTTGAAAGTCGGCAGCGGCTTTTAAGCCGTCTGTGAGCCAATCGGCTTGTTTCTGTGATTGGTTTACAAAACACATTTTGTATGGAAATTTGTTTGTTAAACGTTTTGTAAGCCAAATTTAATTTTTTCTGAATAAGACCTTAAAACAAAAAAATCCCAAGATTGAAAAAAACCGCCAAAAATCTCCAAAATGAAAAAAAACATCTCCAAAACGAAAATAAAAGATGAAATTAAAAAAACTCTACTACTAAAATAAATCGCTGAAATTCTAAAAAATCGCCAAAACAAAAAAACAATCGCCAAAAATAAATAAAAAAAACGACAAAACTAAAAAATCGCTAAAACTGAAGAAAGGAATTTATCGATTACTTACTTTTTATTGTAAATGTCTACATCAGGTAAGATATTCGCTTATATAGGCTAAAGTTCGTCCGTTATTATATATTTATCTAGTGTCCGTACGAATCAGTCACACTTTGTTGAATTTATTTAATTTATGCTTAGGTAATAATATTTCATCTGGCTTTTATTTTTCGCCATTTTTGCTTATCTAAATTTAAATACTTTAACACTTATGATGTCACAAGTGACACTATTTGTATTATATATGTGTGTTGCTGCTAATTATTTGATGAGCTTTCTGCATAAACTTTCGTAAAACTGATAACAAATGTTCTTTTTTCAATGGCGCACGTGACATAATAAGATGCGTTATTTGTAAACGCATAGTTTCTTATGAATTTTTTCTTGTGAACGTATTTTTAGACATTCTGAGCTTTTTAGTTTATCTTAAGAAATTTTTGATTTTCTTAGGCACACACGAAGTGCATATAGAATATGCTTAACCATTAACAAATAAAAATTCTTCATATTAATACATATTAATATCATATGTATTGAAGGTTATGGTATTAAATTCCGCTCAAAATATTAGTATGATAAATAGCCTAACAAATCTCTCTCAATTTTGTTTGCTGGGTAATGTTCGTCAAGAAACGATGGTCATAGATAAGAAATTTGTAGAGGTTTGACAATCAACTTAATTACCCAGTTTTGTAAATTTCATTCTTTTGTAAGAGTGAAAATGAAATTTTTCAGTCCTCCAACAAACAAATGCTGGAAATTTTATATTACATATTTTATGTTGTAGAAATTATAAGCAAAACATTTGCATATAAATTGTGACCAGTGGCACAGAAAAATGTTTAGTATTATTTCAAAGTTAATAAAGCTTAGACGTTAAAGAAAAAAAGATTAAATTAAGGACTTCATTTTTAAAAAGCATTATATATAGTACGAGTATATATGTGAAATGTCGAAATTGATTGTAGAACTTTTTGTCATATTCCCCTTATATTGTAAATTAACAGATGCCATAATTTTGAAAGATAACGCTTTCCTTGCCCGACAAGTGGCTCAAAAGTTGACGCAATGTTTTAGCGGTGAAAATGAAATATTTGAGTGCTTTGAAATTAAAATATACGAGATATTAGATCAAGCTATAGCTAATAATGATACCTGGCAGTTGAGTGATTTCTTAGCTATTGAAAAAACTAACAACAACCCCATGCTGAATTTAACAAAACCACATTTCGAAAGGAATCTTCCCGGCGACAGCTTGGCCTGGAAAATCTTACAACTGGCTCAAG
The DNA here is from genome assembly GCA_944452675.1 of Tachina lurida. Taxonomy (NCBI): domain Eukaryota; kingdom Metazoa; phylum Arthropoda; class Insecta; order Diptera; family Tachinidae; genus Tachina; species Tachina lurida. Next base: position 168,604,779 of record OX101752.1, on the reverse strand, counting down.
GACGTTCACTGAGATTACAATTACCCACGTTGGCTGTAAGTAAATTGCTGCAGAAACGCAGTACTGAATCAGCATTAGATGATTTTAATGAACTTGTCGGAGAGGTAAAAGCCAAAGCTGCTGATGCAACTGGTGAACAACAACAACATCAACAAGAACAACAACAACAGCAATTGGAAAAGGAAGAAGGTACGCTACGTATTTTAAATGGTCTAGTAGATGATAAAATTTTACCCATAAAAACAAAACGAAACAAACCTTTTAAAAAACTCAAACCCTCTTATTCTTATCCTCTAAATCCTGCTCATCTGAATGAAAATAATCGCAAACACAATAAAAATGAACAAAAACACAAATGCAAATATAAAAAAAATAAAAAACGCCATAAAAACAAAAATAAAAAACATAAAAACAAAATCCATTATCCATTGTGCAAAATGAAATCTCACAAAGGACGCAAGAAGAAACACAAGGACAAGAGTATGGTGGCAATGTTGGGAGGCATGACGATGCTTGCACTGGTGGCACAAATGTTTTTGAGCAAAGTGATACTGATAGCAGGCGCTGCTTTCATTATGGCTAAAGTTGCTTTGCTCATATCCGCACTGGTGAGTAGTTTTTTATTTTTTTTTTTGCTGATTTCATTTGAGCTTTTGTTCATTTCATTCAGACAATTTAAGATTATTTAAAGTATTTCATTAAGCTTTATGGAGGATATGTAAGCATCGACATGATAATGCCACATGATTTGTGGTAAACATTTGTCTTATAAGAAATACTGCAGTACATTCAAGGGATTAAGGACTGAACTTTATCAGGCGAAATAATAAAGTTCTGTTCGAATTCTTAGTAAATTTTCTTTAAAGTATATTATAAAAGTTGTAAGGAAATTGTGCGTGTGCTTTTTCCTCTTGGGCTTAAGAAGGTATTCAATAAGAAAAGAGATTGGAAAAATGGAAAGCTAATTTTACTTTCTTACTTCTTAATTAAACAAAATAATGTTTTGGATTGGCTGTGAATAAGTTTATCACATAATTTGAATAACATGAGCATCTTAAAAAAATTTCAAGATACGTTAGAATATTTAAAAAAAAATTTCTTATAAGAGACTTACAGTTGCAAGAAATTTAGTAAACTTGAACTGAAAGCTTTATGAAAATCGGTACAATTACACCAAGCTTTTTTGGTCCATACACCAAAGGTAAAAAGGAACCGATGTCCGTCTGTACGTCCCAGGATGTTTTCTCGAGAACCGTAAGAGCTATGGACCTGTAGCTTTCACAGAATTTAGAAAACAAGAAATATACGAGTATGTCAGTTAAAACCTACAGGGTGTTCTAAAGCAAACAGCGAAGCATGTTCAAATCCTAGACCTCGAATTTTTTCTTTCGCAAACAAATTTAATTCGAACGAATTTTATTTTTCATAATGTACAGAATTATGCTTTTCTATTCGCAAACTTTATTTATAAAATCGAAGAATGCAAAATAAATTCCTCTCGCCAATTTAAAAATAAAATAAAATTCGTGATTAAATTAAAAACACAAGTAATCTAAAGTAAAGTCTGAAGTTTGGTGTGCAGATTATTCTTCCAATGTATAGATCCACTTAGTCCTAGCTGATTAGTTTGATTAGTTTGTTAGGAGACAGAGAGAGGGACGGGGAAAGCGAAACGTTTATTTTCCCCTTATCTCTCTCTCCGTCAAACTAAACAGCTTAGCAATAAGACTTGCATGGTTTAAACTAGGACTAATGAGGATATTTCGAAATTCGAATGAGAAGGGGATAAAAATTAACAAAAAGGGGGTAAACTCTGTATCTTTATATTTCAGAAACTCCGATAGATAGACTCCAAATTCTAAAAGCATATGAATGCTGCTAAAAAAATAAGCTGAAACGCACTTGGTACTTTTTGGATAGGTGTTAAAAAGGGTAAAATCTGAAAGTTTGTACCTCTTTTACACTTCACACATCTTTTAAAGTATTAAGCATAGCAGTGGTGCGATTCAATAACTTTTAACGATCCGACAATAGTAATTTTTGTCTATACATTTTGTCGCTTGAAATAATGATTGTGTGATTCTGTAAATTCTTTTTAACGATAGTACGCAGCTGATATTTTCCATTGTCGCTTAAATAACCACACAGCTGACATTAACCTACAGCAAATATCGTTAAGAATTTTACTGAATAACAAATTCGATAAATTTTTGTTATTATTATTTTAACGATGCGATTATCGTTAAAAAAAAGTTAGAGAATCGCACTACAGAAAGCCTTTTGTCGCGTTGTTTTATTCTGAACAGGATCTCGAATACATATATGTTGGTACTTTCTGAAAATGATCATTTATAAGGGCTAACATTTTCGGTACTTTTTTGTTAATGATAATGATATTGCCACATACATATTTCCTAGCGCTCAGTAGTAGCTGAGATAATAAAATATATGTATTTTTTTGAAGGGACAAAAAATTTACCAAAAACAAAACGCAAAGGCCCAATAAAGGTACCAAAAAGAAAACGGTGCAAAAAGTTTAAAATTTCAGAGAAATCATATAATTGAAACATTATAATCTGAGTTAATTATTATTTAGTGACATAGTGTATTTGGTACAAAAAATACTTTTCGGAAAAGGTAGTTTTCTAAAAAAAGTACCTTTATCAACAAACAAAACTATAATCTTTTTGGAAACAGGATGCAAATTACGGCACTCATTATCGAACAAAATTACGAAGTATTTCAATAGAGTTTATATGGAAATATTTTTAATTTAATTTGCCCCCAGCACTTTTTTGAAAGAGTGCTTTCAAAAAATGGTACTTTTTGAAAATGTAATTTTTGAAGCTTTAATTTTTTAAAATCTAATTTTGGGATATGAAAATGATTGAATATGATACTTTTTAAAAGGTGTGTCTTTTGCGAATGGTACGCTATAGAAAAAGTACTCATTCAAAAAAAGTATTTTTTTACGAAGAGATATTTACTTAAAAAGGTTCCTTAAGAAAAATGTACTTTCCAAAAAGGTACTTTATGGGAAAAGAATTCATTTAAGAATTTTAAAACAAAAAAAAGCTTTTCCAAGAAAGTGCTTTACAGATAAGATTCCTTTTTAAACGTTACTTAATTGAAAAAGGTACTCTCTTTGAAAAGTGGTTTTTAAATAAAAGGCACTTTTTGGAAAAATACTTTTATAAAGTATATTTTTAAAAATACTTTTTAAAAAAAGTACTTTTTTAAAAATTCATGTTTTTGAAAAAGTACTTTTTTAATACTTTTTAAATTGGAACTTTTTGGGAGAAGTATTCAAAACTCAATATGGCGACCAAGAGATGCCATTTTGTAAATACGAAAAATACTAAAAGTCGGCGAACTATATCAAAATGGGTATCATTCGACAGGTATTTTAAAATCATCTTTAGGTTTCTCTTATGATTTTTTATTTCGAATTACTATTTAGGATATTTAACAGTTAAAAGTTGGACACAGTGGGGATTTTTTATTACTACAGACTACTCCATTTAAAACTGAAATTAAAAAAATAACAAACTGCAAAATCCCAAAATATGGAAAATCGCCAAAACGATAAAAAACGCCGAAACCAGAAAAAATCGCCACAAAAACGCCAAAGCTAAGAAAAAGCGCCAAAACTAAAAAAAAGCAAAAAAAAAAAACGAAAAAAGTTGTTTCAGTTAATTTTTTTTTTAATGTTTACAACAGATAACATATTCGATTATTTAGGCTAAAGTATTATAAACGAGTATGTAGTGGCCGTACGGAACGCTTCATGTGAGAGTCGAAGTCGCACTTGACTTTAGAAATTTAGAATTTTGCAAAAAACCATAGTTGAATCACTAAGTTCTACTAGATTTCAAATAGATTTCGTAGAAGTTGTAGTAAATTTTCCTTTATGTAGGATATCTACTCCAAACCAATTTTATTTCTAGAGTTAGCTTAAATGTAAAGAGAATTATTAAGAGAGTTATGGACAAAAAAGTAATAGAATGATTAATTGAAAATTTGATATCTTTTGAAGGATTAATTACAAGAACAAAATTAAGAGCTTTCAAGGGTGTTCACCTCAAATGCAAATATCAGAGTATTTGTATTTGAGGTAAACTGCTTTGAAAGCTCTTAAATTTATTTTTGTTTCTTTGCAAAATAACAGCAAGCATTGTTGTCGCTGTGATTTGGTTGGCTGTAGTGCTATCGTCGGTGTGAAAGCACAGAAGCTCTTTTGTAAAAGTTTGCACATTGCGTGTATGGCTCGGAAGTAGCTCCTTTAAAGTATTCAGACACTTATAGCAGAAATTTATGGCGAGTGATTTTGTGAGTGATTTACACTATTTAGAGGTACTTGTTTCCTTTGTTTTTAAGCAAGAAGACCTTTACTAATCAGTGTTTGAACATTCAAATGTTGAACGAAAACTTTTCCTAGAAAGTTTTTTTTATAAAAACTTAGAATTTGTTGCAATTCATTTAAGAGTGTTTACCTTTCAGGGCAGTCTCAAAAGCGGTGTGGGTGGTAAGGATCACGTTGTTGTAACCGAGGGTGGAGGAGGTCACAGTCACGAGCATATTATAAATTGGCGGCGTAGAGCGCCCCATGAGCACAATAATTTCGTAGCAGCAGACGCGGATGATTACAAATTCACCGAGGCCAATAAATTATGATAAAGCCGCCGCCACCTAGTGCACCAAATACACATTAAGATATCAACACCAAAGGCCGGCCAGTCTTAAAAAATAATTTTATCGGTATGAGAAATTAAAACAATGGCGATGCATTTTTTTTATTTATTTATTTAATTTATTTATCGAATTTTTATGCCAATAATTTTTGCTCTTATAAACTATATTAAAAAAATAATGTTTAATGACTTAAATTAAAACTTCATACTTGTTTGTGTATGTAAGTGAATTAAAGAAGAAACAAAATAAATTATTAACTAAACTAGATTAAAATTTTCATGCTTAACGAAGAAATAAAACATTATGATGCACGCAACACATGCAATTTATGGTTTAATGATTCGTTTTGGTAAGTCAACTGTTAAATAAAAAAAAACACAAACTAAAACTATAAAAAAAAAATAAATATCTTTGGTATGTGTGGAATAAACTTTTAATATTATCAATTTTAATCAACATTGATTTTTATAATAAATTTCACCAGGGGACTAATTAAGGCGTTAATTTGCTTTAAGATTAATAAAAAAATTTCAATGAGTTCTATGCCCATGTATGTTGAGCTGATAGCTTAAAAAAATTAAATTAAGAATTTCCTTTTGATTATGGTTAAACACGCTTCTGCTTAAGACACTCATCAGTGTAGACTTCAAACAACAAATTCTTGAAAGAAGCCAAAAAAATTTTTTTACTTGAAGTCTACTTATGAATTTCTTGAGCAGAAGTGAAATGCTTAAAGGCGTGCTTAACAACAAGAACAAACAAAAATTTTAAATTTTAAATATATAACGGGCTTAAAGACGGTTTATATAAATAAACCAGGATTAAAAACAACCATTTCAAACTGAAATTTTTAATATACATAAATCCTACAAAGCTTATTTAGAGCTTTTAAAACAGCTACGTCCGAGCCATATGCACAATGTGCAAGCTTTTATAAAAGAGCTTTGTGATTCCCCAACGACGAGATTACAATAGCCAATCAGATAGAGGCGAAAACAATGCTTGCTGCATACTTTAAAAAGAAACAAAAACAAATTGTAAGAGCTTCCAAAGCTTTTTAACTCAAATGCATATATCAGAGAGGTTATTATGCAATTCGATTCGAAACGAAAACTGTTCGAATTTGTTTGTTATTAACAGTAGAATTCGAAAACATTTTCGTTCGATTCGTATTACATAATAGACTCCCAGAGTAGTTTGGACGTGGGTGTTTCAAAACCACTATAAAATAACATAAACCTTCCTCCCCCTCTCTTCCTCTTTAAGTATTTAATTTTGTGTTTTTAACAACATTTCAGCTCTTGTATCCAATCACTTACATACATTCAATTAACCACCAATATTTCAGCCTATTGTAAACTATTGCTTAAACTTTATACTTTCAACTCCGTCAAAAAAAACACAACTCGTGCATTACTCTCTCTCTCTCTCTCTCTCTCTTTAACTTAAACTAACAGTAGATGCTTAAAGGTACGAAAACACATTTACGCACTGGACGGCACCCAGGAATTGTAGGCCTTGTCTTGCATCATCATTTCATCATCCATGCTGCGATGATAGGAGCTGCCGCCATCATGGCCGCCTTCATAATCGCCGCCATGACTAGAAGAGTACGTGTGACTTTGCTGGACTTGCGGATGTTTGACGATTTCGTAGGTGGTCTTTTCGCCGCCCTCATTGGACACCAGTTTCTTAAGGCCAATAATTGCGCTAATGATCAAAGCAATCTTGCCCACAATCAAAGCCTTGCCCGCCACTATGGCTATCGAGTGGTAGGCCATTTTTAAAATGGCCGCCTTTAGCATAACAGCCGCTATAAAGGGCCCCAAATACTTCTTGTCGTCTTTTTTCTTGCGGCCCTCAGACTCTTCGCTCGCCTCCTGTGTGTTCAGGGTAAAAAAATCCACAATTGTTTGCCACAAATCCTGGCTGTTTGTTTTGCCAAAAGCCAATAGGCGTGGCATATTGACTTGCAGTTGACGCGAGCGTATGAATGACAGAAATCGCTCCATTAACAAAGAATCCAGACTTTTCATGGACAAGTTTTCCAAATCTTTGTTATTTAGCTTCGAATCCATGGCACTGGCGCGGCCAGACCTCAATTCTGTATCGTTTTTCCGCACCAAGGCCACGCCCTCAATAATATTGATATTTTGGAATTTTAAGGCTCGCCCTAACAGTTTAGCTCCCTGCACCTTGAAGCACCAAACCACATCGTCTTTATTTAAGCAATGATTCAATATGTGCTGCACAGTGCGCGTCAATCCATTATCATTGAAAAAGCCACGCCCACTTGTCTCAAATTCGGCTGATGTTGTACAGCCGCAAGCAGCCACTAACACCAGCAGGTTAAACCACATTAATTTGTTACACATTCTAGAAGGATTTTGCTTTGCTAAACAAACGTGTATAATCCTTAGTTATAAAACTACCAGTCCTGTTTAGGGGCTTTTTGGCCGTTTTGAGTTTTCTTGGCGGGTTTAACTTTTACAAAAAACTTAATTTACACACTATAAACACTATAAACCACTCTGATTTCTTAACAAAATGCAACTGATCTTCAAGTTTAGCGTGTCTGAGAAATTTATACATTTTATTTTGTTTTAATTGCACATCTGCAAAAATGTTTATGGTTTTTGTGGCCAAAATGCATCACACACACACACACACACACACACACACGCACACACACACACACGTGAGCGCACACTTTAAACTAGACTGCACACTCTTGAATATCTAGAGCATGTTAGAAAAACAAAATAAATAATAATAAAAATTAATAAAATTGTTTAAACTTTAATAAAACTTTTTCCACTTTTAGGATTTGCTTTGCCAACAAATTGCAAAAGATTCTTTTTGTTTGTGTTTGTGTTTGTTTTTTTTTCCTGCTACCAAATCTCAAGCTTGGCTGCTAATTTGGCTCATTATGTGTAGCATTTAATAGGCGTTTAAAAAACTTGTTTTATTTTCCTTTTCTTCAACTACTTTTTCTTCTTCGACTTAATCTTTTGGCTCTACGCAGCAATTAATAACATTTGTTTGCTATTTTTACAAAAAAAAAAAAAAAAAAAAAAAGAATTAATCTTTTAAAATCGTTTTCGTTTTGATCGCTTTGATAAATTGAATTTTTTTTCCTTTTCCTTTGTGCATAATTAAATTGGTAACACTTTCTTGGGTTGCCTGGTTTCTTGCCAACACCCACCCACCCGTTCGCTTTCTTCTTTAAATTTAATTATTTGTATTTGCAAAATTACATCTCATAAATTTTTGTAACTAAATCAAATTTAATCATGTATCTTTCTCAAGTTAAATTTTTATTGTTATAATTTAATTTTTTCTTTTTAATTTTTTGTTGTTTTACTTTTTTATTTACGTTGACGTTGCGCCTGTCAGTTGTGTTTCGACATGCGAATTTAACATGAAAAGCAAAAAAAAAAAAAATCTTGGAAAATAGTGAAAGCTAAGTATAGATCAAATATAAATATATAAAATGGAGGTTAATCACGCACACTTAGTTACAGCGATAACTGGTTTCTTGACCTAAGGCCACATAAGTACTTAGTTACCTCCTATAGAAAGAAAGGGCTCAATGCCTACTACGCATGCAGGAACTCTATAGGAAGGAACTGGGGTCTGCAAGCGAAGATAGTAAACTGGATTGACACATCGCTTGTCAGGCCGGTTATTTCCTATGGTTGTGTGTGGTATGGTGGGAGGCATTGAGAAAGGAAAGTCACAGGAGATTACTAGCTAAGGTTCAGAAATGTACCTCGATGGGCATCCCTGGTGCTCAGAGGACTACAGCTCAGGCTGCCTTGGACGTCATTCTTTATCTACTTCCTATAGAGGATTTCGTGGTGGGAACGGCGACTAGAAGTCTCTTTAGACTCGTAGAAACAGGTTTGGTGATGTGATGATAGAGAGTAACAGGTCACACATTAATCTTAAATGAGATCAATTTTAGTAATCAGGGATCCGTAACGTACAATAAGGTCGCTGAAATCAATTTTATTAGAATACCCTCACTGGTAATTCCAGATAGGGACTATTGGGTAAAATCCCATAAGCTATATGACGTTAGTGCAGTCTTTACAGGCGTATCAAAAATGGGAGAAGGCACAGGGGCTGATGTCTATATCTTGCTAACAAAGATTCTTAGTTCTTTCGGACTGTCGAATGAATGCAGCGTTCTGAGATCTTGGCTATCCTCAGGGCCACGGAGCTGGTGGCCAGGAATGTAGCTGCAGATGAGACGGTAACCTTCTACTTCGACAGCCAGGCAGCACTAAAAGCTTGTAACCAATGTCAAATCGAAACTTGTTAGTGACTGTAGCAAAGCCCTCAACTTGCTTATGGATAAATATAGTCTCAAACTATGTTGGGTTCCTGGCGAGACAGCAGTGCTGAGGGACACGAAATTGCCGATGAGCTGGCAAAAATAGGGTCGGCATTAGATGAGAGGGAATGGCAAACAGATCGTTGAAATTACCGCTAGGTGATTACTATAAGGAACTCAGTAATTGGGTAGAAAGCAGCACCAACAGTGCATGGCGAAGTAGGGAGGATTGTAGAGTCTCGATGAGTATGTGGCCAAAACTTGACTCAGGAAGATCCAAACTGCTGCTGGACATGAATAAGAAGGCGATGCGAATCTTGATAGTTGCGTTGACAGGTCACTGCTCGGTTAGAGCATGAACCAACATTTGGGAAACTGTCAGTCCAGATTTTTGTAGGAAGGTGCTGGAATGAAGAGGACCAGAAACCATTGAACATATTGTCTGTCATTGCCCAAGGCTGCAACGTCATAGGCTTAGATGGCTGAGCAGATGTTTCCATGAAAGCATTACTGATATCGGGAAGTGTAAACTAGAGGATATCAGGGGCTTCATCATGGGAATTCGGTGGCTCAATGAAGGATAAGGTAGTCACGTCTGACAGCAACAAAAGAGGGAAAGGTGTGGGGTAAATATTACTTGGAAAACAGAAGCGAATCACAATGGACCCAATTGGGTCTCCGAGTGGAGGTGCAGAGGTGCACCACCCTTTTTAATCTAACCTAACCTACCCCCATATTCATAATTGAATAAAATGTTATTGAAATCTGTTTTAAGACAATTTCATATGAAAAACTACAAATCAAATACATTTCAAACTCATTTTAATAGGAATAGAAATAGGGGATAGAATATAAATCTTCTAAAAAAAATATACCGACATTTAAAATAACCAGAAAATTTTTTAGAAATATTTTAGTGATTGTACCAGGGTGCAGGCAGAAAAAAACTTAAAAATAAACAAATTTTTTTATGTTACGCCTCTCTGGTATGAGTTGAAGGAATGAAATCGAATAGCTATTTAAGACCAAAAGGTATACCGAGCATCTGCTCTCCAGCTTAGAAACGGCTCAAGCAGTGTTTGGGTCCTGAGTGGCTGATATTTTACATCGCTAGTGTGGTAATCCCAGTCCAGAATCGGGTGAATCAGGTTTATCACCGAGATCACCTTTACACACATGATTAATGAAACCACACAAAATGATAAAAACACTAACAATACCCTCTCGATGACAATTTTCGGGAAGCAAATCAGAACAACCTTAAAACTAACTCAAATAACAAAAGAATTCTGGATCGTTTCCTCTTAATGAAAAAATTTAATTTAATGGGGATTTCCAACATAATTTCGCATCTGGAAAGTCGTCATCATCATCTTGGATCCAATTTTTTTACTACTCTAAATTAATGGTTAATAGCACTGTGTGTAATTTTTTAAGTCATGGAAATATAAGCATATACGGACACCACCATGTGATAAAAGGCCACAAGACACCAAAAAAAGACCCGTGACTCCTACTTTTGCCCCAAGTCATGCACTGTTTTTTTATGGGCCCCCAAAGATTTGCGGCCTCAATATCATTTTTGCATTTTCTCAGGCTCATATCTTGCAAACCGTTCGGAATTTTGATTTACTCTTTGAGGGCAAAGTTGTAGCTCTTGTCATTAAGAACAAAAATTTTAAATATATATTATATACCAAAAAAATGCCTATTTTAAGGACCTCGAAAAATCCCTAGTTTTTGAAAGGGATACAAAAACTGGAGAAACGTTGGACTAAGCGTATTGAGTTAAAAGGAGATTATGTTAAAAAATTAATTTTTGTTTGCAAAAAAAACTGTGCTTAATTCAAAAAGTAGCGTACTTATTGATCAGCCCTTGTAATGGACGAGTATGCTTAAATAATTTTGGGTGTTCGTTAAATGCGATGTTCATTAAATCGTATATTCGTTAAATCGGAAAACTACGAATGTAATTTTTTTTTTTGTTTTAAAAATTATTTTTTTATTTTACACTTACGATGTTGCACGTGACCAACTTTATATAGACACCAAAAACACATAAATATGCATATATTGCTCAAAATATTTGATGAGCTTTCTTCACGTGTTTTTGATGAGCTTTCTTCAAGTGTTTTCGATGCGCTGATAGCAAAATGTTGTCTTTCAATGTCGCATGTGACATCAAAATTATTAACAATGGCATAGTTTCTGAAGCATTCTTGTCAAGATGTTTTATAATTCCGATAATAAACTTAGCCAATCATATGTACACCGAGACTTGTAGTATATTTTTTAAATTTTTTTAAGGAGAACCTATTGGCTTTATATTTAAAAAAAATTTAAATCTCTAAACCGACTTTCAATATTCTTGATGATGCAAGATAGAAGTACTAAAATTTCTTGGGACCTTGCGATACCACAAATAAATTCTCCAGTCATGCAAATATTAATTTTCAATTTATATTCAATGCAAATTTCTTGCCAGAATCAGTCGGCAGTAGGAATTGTAAAGATAGTAATTATAAGCTGCATTTTTGCCATATTGTATGAAATTCATATAAACTAAAATTTATTTGTTGAATAATTCCTAGGAAAAACATTCAGAATCTGTCAGTTAAGATTTAAAACGCAAAAGTTGCACTTTGCCATAATGTTTAACATGCTGATAAACGAAAGCTTCTTTACAAAAGAATTCTTAGGAAAACTATTCAAATCGTTGTCAGTAGCAACATTTGATTTGAATATGGTTTATACAGAAAAATTTTGCAATAAGGTACGACAAAATGAAATTAGTTTCAGCTTAAAAGAATGACATGCAGTTAAAAAATATTCAGTGATTATAAAAGCAATTTCATTGTAAATTGCAATTTCCTTCAATTTCTTTTGCGGTTGATGTAATTGTCAATGTTTTCAAGAGAATTTCTTTTGTCAAATGTTTTTATTTATTCATTGTTAGTTTGCAAAAGTTTTTTTTTTTTTTGCAAATTATTACGCAAACCGGGATGTAATGGTAAATGTATCCAAATACAAAAGAAACAATTTATTTTTTACAAAAGTAGTAACTTTAGAAAATAATTTAAATGATAAAATAACACTAACTATACAAAACAAATCAAAACTCATTAAGGGTTGTATAAAAATATATTTGGTCTTAAATTGTATATACTAGTGTTTACACTACATCGCAATACCAACGAAAAGCATTCGCAAAGAATAATAAATTAATTTCATTATCCTTTTAGGGTCCCCTACACCAAAGGTGAAAAGGACCCTAATGTTTTAGCTATCCTGTTCGTCCGTCTGTCTGTCACATGATGTTTTCTCGAGAACTGTAAGAGCTACAGACCTGAGATATTCATAGAATATGAAACAGTTTGGCCACTGCAACAACAAGATATGTGACAGTTAAAAATTAAAGGGTGTTCTAAAGCGACCAATGAAAAATTTTTAAGTCCTAATGTAATAATATATAGAAAAATATATATAGACACTTAAAATTTGCAAGGCAAGTGTATTTTTATGCAGACCACACCAATTAACACAGCAATTTAAAAAAATTTAAATTAAAGTTGATTCTATCAGTTAATGTAATCTTGACTATGTTATTTTGAAAACTTGCTGTATCTTGAAAACCGAAAGAGGCAATCTCTTGAAATTTTCGAAAAGCTGAAACTAAAAAATCCAACAATGAAGAAAAACGCTGAACTAATAAATAAATTATTAAACAATGCCAAAAACCAAAAAAATCTCAGCAACGGGAAAAGGCGCCACAACTAAAAAAAATCGCCAAAAACAGACAAAAATCGCTTAAACTCAAGGTTGGAAACCGAAACAAATAACGGTATCGGTATTGATACCGGTACAATTATTTTTTAAATTTCGGTATCGGTAGCGGTATCGGTATTTTTTTTATTTCGGTATCGGTATTACCGGTACATACCGTTATCGAAGTTATAATACCGGTATACCGATATTACTGACAAATTTATTATTTCAGGCAGTGGCCATAACAAAAAATCTTTTTTTTTATTAAATTACTTCAAAAAGGGAGTATTTTTACATTAACATATGTATGTATAAAAGCATATAAACTTATTTGTTTCTATATATGATTTTATACTATTACTAAACAATAATTTATTAAAAAAGTGAAACAAGGAGAGTTCAAACTTTATATACATATATAAAGTCTATACTGATAAATTATACTGTGTGACAAATTTTAATGAAATCGAAATACCTGCGAAGTGTTACTATTTTTCTGCTAGGTATTGTGAAGTATAAAAATTTTCCAGACTCTCCAAAATCTTGAGTTAAGCCTGGTACTCTGTTCACAATTTCGTGCGAAATGCTGTCAAACTACATATAAAAGTATGTATTTGGTATGAAATACTTGCGAAATAAATTCGCAAGAGTAGTAAGTACTCTGTTCTTGGTGTGAAAAACACGGAAAATCATGTCTTTCCATGCAAAATTAATCTGGTATCATTTTAGTTTCGCTGCGAAACAACATGCGCAGAGCTTTTTTCGCACGGAATTTTAGCAATGTTGCATACTTACAAGCAAAAAAATGCGAGAAATTTATTAAAACAACCGCGAGTTGGGCTACATTTAGTACATGTCAAATTTTTCACGCGAAATAACCAATTGCACTGAAAATTTTTCTCAACTTCGAACAGAGTACCAGCCTTTACGGGTAAAAAACCGCTTTTTCGTACCCGTAGGCACTTATCAACCTCTAACTAAGTTAAATATCAACTGATTTTAAATTTATAAACGGATACAGAAAGAAGAGACTAAGGCCTTTTGAACCATATATGTACATATGTATATCTTGTTTCAGTAAATTTCAAATATATGTCTGGATTTTTCACCAAATATAATTTTTTGGGTTTTTTTCGACACTCACTTTTATACTTTGGACACGTTCTTAGGCAATATTTTTGTACTGGACCAATATTGTTTATAACTTTCTCGCCAAATTCAGACGAAACGAACATTGGAATATTCAATTCAAAGAATAAATAATATTCTTTCAGCCAACTTAAAAACAAAGAAAACAATCTTCTTGTACAATTAACATTTAAAAATTTAAAGCAGGCACTTTTCTTCACCTCAAGAGAGGAATCTTTAACTTCAAATATAAAAGTTTAGAAGTTTTTTCTCTAAGCCAAAGAAAGAAAGTTAATTGATATATATTTTTGTCCATATTACGGTTTACAGCTCAACTAAGTTGGATTGAAACTGAAACAACTTAACTTTTGGTATTATGAATAAAAACTAATTTTAGTTGTCTTCGATTAAATGCTCGAAAAACAAAGGTTCTTATCTATGCTATGTTTTTTGAAACCATAGTATCTATTACAAAACATTTTAAATATTTTTAGTTCTGGCTTTGCTCTTTTTTCTTGAGATTCTATGTTTTATAAACGTGGCAATAATATTGGCTGACAAATGGGATTGGTTGGCTTCTGGAATAATAAAGCAAAACGAATGCAATGGTCGAAATAAAAACCAAAATGTCTCATGATGAAAAAAGTTGTAATACATAATAAAAATTTGGCAACTACAACTCACTTATCATTTATTTTTTGGCCGGAATCGGTATACCGGTACGTACCGGTATAGACGTAAACGGTAGTCTGGATACCGGTATTTTCTAACCGAAATGGATTTCGGTATCGGTAACGATACCGGTATCTAATTGTAGCGGTATTTGAATCGGTATCGGTATTTTTACGATACCGTTTGCCAACCTTGCTTAAACTTAAATAAATCAATAAAAAATTTCAAAAACCGAAAAAATCCCATACATAAAATTAAAATAAATAAACGCTTAAACCTAAATAAATCATTAAAAAGGTCAAAAACCGATATAATCTCAAATATTAAAAAACGCGCCAAAATCGGCAAACGAAAAAAAAATAGCCACAAAATAAATAAATATTGCCAAAAGGACAAATAAACGAAAAAAGTCCCAAATATTAAATAAAAGCGCCCCAAATATTAAATAAAAGCGCCCCAAATATCACATCACCAAAACCGAAAAAAAGTTTACCGGTTGTTTAAAATTAAAAAAAAAATATATAAATCAGGTAAGATATTCTATTATATAGGCTAAAAATGGTATAGTATTACAAAACGTTACCTTAATATAGAAAAGCCCTAACTTCTTATTTTTTTTTAAATCTAGATTTGTACATTTTTTGATATACATATTAGATGTTTTTTTATTGAAAGTGGAAAACTGGATTTAAAAAAAAATAATGAGTTAGGGCCTTTTAACATTTAGGTAACGATATGCAGTGTCAGTATGGAAGCCTTCTTGTGTGAGTAAAAGTCGCACTTTAGTGAATTTATTTTAAATTAATTAAAAATATTTTTTAAATTTTGTTCATTACATGATATACTAACAAACACTAGCAGAACGGAACAACATGGTGTTTTCGAAGCCCGCCACACATCTTCATTATCAGCGTTGTTGTGTTGGTCTACTATGTGTGGTGTCAGTTGATGCACATATATCTACAAAGCAAATGTAAGCTTTTTTTTAATAAAAGTTTAATTTTACCATCTGTTATTCACAACTTGCTATTGCTGTCTATTCTTTTCTAACTATGCACATACCTGTCAATTTGTTTAGTTTTGTTCTACTTAAGGCAAACTTTTTGGTTTGATACTTTGATTTGTTAATTTTTGCCACAAGAACATAGCACTTAAGTTTAGTAAGTTTAATTATATTTGTTGGAAACCAAACATAGAAAAAATAAATAAAATTCGAAACAAAATAATTGAAAATATTAAAAATAATTTTTTTTCATTCTTGTTTGAATCTTTGTAAAATATCCCTATAAGAACTCAAACCCATTTGTAATTAAGTCACTGTTTTCCTTGTCGAGGAATCACTATTTTAATATAGGCATGTCATCGGCAGTAGTCAATTAGCCATCTCTGTGTGACTTTTAAATTGACTATTAACTACTTATTTTTCAACCAGTTTGAAGCCAATTAATATTATAGTACAATAGGTATATGTGTGTATATATATAGCAGAAATATTTGACTTCATAACATGCTTCTTTTGTTTTTCATTTTCTTTTCATTTACTTATTTTGCTTTTATTTATTTCTCATGTGTGCCTCTGCAATATATTTGGTTGATAGCTGCATGAGATTTAAACTAATTTGTAGTCACTTGCAAAATAATTAATTTATAAGTAGTGTTTTTTGTCAACCGATTATTTGGTTTGGTACAGGGATTTAGAAAATTATGCAGATCAATTTCTGGCAACAATTTTTATAAAGAAAATTTTTTATCGATTCCATTTCTTGAAACCTTCAATACTTCTTTATCAGACGAGATCAGACATATTCTCTTTAAACAACTTTCAGCTAAAGGAGCACAATTACAACACAAAAAAGAAAACAATTTGTTTTCAATTATTGGCGTTCTTTGATACAGCTTGTAAATTTGATTAATTCGTTAATTAATTCAATAGTTGTTTTATTTGTTTCGTTAAATCAACTTCTTGATTAATATTTTGCATAGTATTCAATTACAATCTTAATTAATTCAATCATTCGTGTAAATAGAACGAAATATTTTGTTATTTTTGTTGCAGCTTTTTAGCTTGCTTAAGATATTTAGTAATTCTAAGTTACTAAGAATTTTAGAAAATACGATTAAAAAGCTTTGTACGGTATTGGCATTAGGACTTAAGAAATTCAGCATAAAGATCTGCCCAGCAAAAGACTAGGCATTACCTTAAGAAATATTTGCTATATAATGACTTACTTTTATGATTGCAAAAATAAATTACCCAAAAACCATTAAAGAAGTAAATACTAATTGTTAGCATTTCCTATTTCCAAATCAAATTCGAGTTTCACCAGGGATCGCACTATAAAAGTTGTCATAGATGGGATCTCATCAAATGAGTTCTAGTTAAATTCAGGAGTACCGCAATGTTCCGTTCTTTCATCAAATCTATTCCTTATTTTTCTAGATGACCTTCTAGGTATAACTTTCAATCCTATGTATTCTTTCGCGAACGACAGCAGCATTTGCCATTCTTTCTCATTCAGCAATAGACTTAGCCTGCCGGAGGTTGAGGCTATGAGACACACAATGAATGAGACAATAAACTACGATTTACGAATAGGGTAAATTTTAACGCCCGTAAGACCCAATGTTGTATGATTACTCCGAGATGCATGACCGTAAATGCTGCTGCCTCTGTAACTATGTATATGGGGGTATAAATATTAAGGAATCGGAAGTTCTTGATGTTCTTGGCATGAAAATTCAGTGTGATATTCGTTGGACTGAACACATTTTTCAGGTCTCAAAAGAAGCATTCAAGTGCCTAGGATTTTTAAAGCGGTGCAACTAATACTTCACCCCATCTGTTCTTCTTACTATTTATGCCGCTTACATCCGACCGAAAATGGAATAAAACTCTCATGTATGGGCCGGCGCTTCAAACTCTCTGGTCGCTCGACCGCGTACAGGAGAGGGCAAAGAAGCTCATTGGTGACAGTAGGGTATCCAACTCTATTGACTCATTGGAGCATCGACGCAATGTGGGGTGCATTTCCTTGTTCTATCGTTACTACAATAGAATGTGTTCTAATGAAATTAGGGATCTTATTCCTAGAACCCGAACATTTGAAACCCCAACATTGGTCGCATGGCAATAAATCGCACCACGCATTACAGAGAGAATTCCTTTTTTAGCCGTACTATTCGTATGTGGAATAACTACCTGCGGAAGTCTTTCTTGTCACTTTCAACGTGGGAAAATTTAAATCGAATGTCCACAGACACTACTACCTCTATTCTCCTCTCCATAACCTATTTTCCTAGTTCTAGCACAATGCATTGCCTGAGTAGGGGTTATCCCCTGGTCCTACTTAAAAAAAAAAAGAAATAAGTTTAAATGAAACAAAATATTCAACTGTCAAGTATAGATGATTTTACTCTCACACCTTATTAAAATCATTAGGTTAGTAATCCCGCTGGGAAGGACTTCTACCAAAAAATTCTTAATTCCACACTTGATTATATTTTCTAAATTGTTTGCCAAGGTTCATTGGCAATTTATTCAATTAATTTTGTTGTTGTTAATTTTCATGCTAAATTTCTATTATTGAGTGGTTTACATCAATCATTACGATCATTGTTTTTGAATTTATTTTTTGATTGAAACCATGCAGCTTTTTAATTTAATATTAAAATACTACTTTATGATTGGCATGTTTTATAATTAATTATTTTAGGCCTACGTCTCCACTAGCCATCGACTTGGATATGACATGAACAGGACGCCGGCAGAGCAGCTGTGAAAAATTCATCAATATTCTTGTTGTGGCGAATACGTGCGATGTCCATGTTCAGGCATACTCGTATTTTGCGTTAATGCAGTAGAGATGGAATATTTACCAATTTTGTTTTGTCTCTTTTCTTTCTATGGCAAATGGTTGCGAACGGCGAATCTCATGGCGAATATTGTTGCGCCCAGACATAAGTATGTTCGGGCATCCATGTCAGAGTATGGACGAAAGTTGGACATGAGCGGTCACCACTAGCCTTTTGCGATGTCCAACATGATGCCCATACCAAGTTAATGGTTAATGGAGACCGCTGGTAAATTATTTTAGTTTGAGGTATAAATTGAAACAAACTTTCTATGCAGATATTGAATAAAGCGGGTGCTAGACATGTCAATATTCAGCCTCAATATTCGCCTTTGTGTGCGTTTGTTTACCAAAAATAGTCACACCTATACTATTGGAGTTATTTTTGGTAAACAAGCGCACATAACCAAATATATTGAAAATTAAAGCTCTCTTCACTTCACTTATCTGCCACGTGCTGCCAACACTTCAGCCAAGTAACCAGGCATTATTGTTGACTACATCATCAAATAATGATTGTATAATAGGGGTTCTATAGTTTTATAAAAGTTCACATAACAGGTCAAAAACCATCATCCGCTTAATAGAATTACACGATAAGCTTTAACTACATTGGCACTTTTTTCCTTTTCTTTAATACATATAATAAACAAAGTAAAACTTTATAACTTTTGTTGAAAGAAAAAAAAACAAACAAAACTGGAAGCAAATATTTTGTAACAACAATGAACCGGCCGCCATGGTAATGAACTTTAAACTAAACATTGGCTCAAGGGGAAAAAACTGAAAATAAAAGGGAAAAAATTTAAAATAAAACTACACATAGAAAAATTTCAACTTAAAATCAACTTAAACAAGCAATGATTTTGCTTCATATGTGTTTCATGTTAATTTAACATTAAAGTAATTGTCAAAGAAAATTGTTCCTTTTGAAATAACTTTATTTCACGTTGATTTAACATTTATGTACTCTTAAAATGAAAATAAAGAATCATGTTGAATCAAAGTTATTTCAAGTTGGAACAACATGAATTTAATTTAATGTAAAACATAATTGTATTTTATTAATTATTTAACTTACTTGTGGTTGACATAGACAACAGAAAAATGTTTGTATATAATTTGGTTTCCCCGGACAAGATTTGAATTCGGAACTCGTCGCATGGTAGTCAACATGCTTACCCCTGCAGCCCCAACAACTTTAGATATTCTTAAGATACACACTAATATGTACCATCTTGAATTAAATTTTTGTTTACCTCTATTTCATTGATCATTTAACATACAATTTATGTCAAAAGTTTTAGTTAAAAAAACAACAAAATGCTTTCACTTGAAAAGTTTTAGTTAAAAACAAATACAGAATACTTTGACTTAACTCAAGGATTCGAATTTGCTATCCTCCGACTGCAAGACTAGTGCACTGCCTACCAGCCAGCAGAAGCTTGTCGGCTGCTTATAAGCATCAAACAAACAACAACAATACAAAAACAACTCACACAACTAAGCACAAAAGTGTATTGCAGCTATCAACAAAGCAAATAAACACCAACACACTCAAACATCATATTATTTCTTGTAAATTTGATATGATTTGAATGAAGTTGAATCAAGCTTTTTGCATGTTGATTTTACATTGGTATTTTTTTCTGTGTGTACTATATATAAAAACCATAGAATTCCAAGGCAATCTACAGATTTTCTTTTTTTTTGCGGCTTAAAAAACATCACAAAAGCATCAATAGACAACAATTGAATGTTATTGTGTTGTGTTGTTCATTTTTGTTGTTTAAAAGAAAAATAACAATTACAAAAAGGTTAGATAGTTATGTACAAGTAAAAATGTTGATGCCAGTCTTTTTGGTATCTTTTAGATTCTGCACAAAATAAAAAGTGAAAGTGAGTTGCTTGCTGTTCACAAGCAAATGCCAATGAAGTGGGAAATTGCTGAATGCTTTAGCTGTTGTCGAAAAGAAATTCAAAACAAAGTAGCTGTTGAAAATTGACAAGATAATGATGCTTGTTGGTTTGACAAAAATATTTGGGCTTAAAGAAAAGTAGAAAAACTTTTGTTTTCACTGTTTTTTTTTACTAATTGTATCTTCAATAATGAACTACCATAACAATAAGTATTCAAATCTTAAGTCTAAATATAACTACGAGTTTTACGCCCGACCAGTGTAAATGTTATTTTTTTTTATATACCACAGAGCCGTTGGATTCTCTCGGCATTTGAGGCTGAAGCAGTGCACCATAGTTGACTTCCGTAGCACCATAATATAGCTGGCGTTTCGCATGGTCAAGATAAGTAGCAGCCATTCGTAATTTTGCTTCTTTTGTATCTAAATCGGATTCTTCCAAAACTCGTCGTAGCACCAAGGTATTCTGTTGACAGACGTCACAAAGATCAGTTTTCGTTATCATAGGCGAGATGTAAGGGCAGTACTTCATGCAAATTTTGCAAAAAGTTTTAATTGCGATTTTCTCAAAAAATTTCACGCCCCAATTGGTTTTTCTAAACCAAAGAAAGATATTTTGGAACACTTAAAGCACGGACTTGAACTAACAAAAATATTATCTTATATAATCTAAACTTATTTCCAGGCCTTCTTAATGCAATATTGAATATTCATAATTTTATACGGTGTTTTTTTTTAATAATTTTTTGTTTTAAATAAACATATTATTAATTTTTGTTAACCAAAAAGAAAATTAAATATTTTCTAAACTCCCCGGGTGGTTGGCTGGTGTGTAGACTTTTTTGATCTTAGCGAAAAAATAAATATACGTTTCCGTATAGTTTTTTATGCTCTATCGGACTGTGCTATCCCAATTTTGATATTTTAAAAATTGTTAAAAAGTTATATCCCTAATGTACATACATAAATTAAAGATTATGTTGCATTGCACAGAATATGAAAAAGATTATTGTTATTAAAAAGTGATTAAAATTTGTTTGCAATTAATTCCTGATTTAACTTTAAGTATTTTCATTGAAAAATTTTAATTGTTACCTTTTATTTACAAAAAACACTCAGCGTATAAGACCACAAAGTGTAAAATGAAAATACATTTGAACAAGTAATTAAACAATTTTACAAAATTAAATGAAAGAATTTGTGGTGTTGAATTCAGAAAGAAAATGCGAAAAAGCAGCTTATTACTATTAAAAGAAGGCAATTAAAAATTGTTTTAAAATTATTGCAGATTTCATTTGAAGCATTTTCATTTACAAAATATTAAATTTTACCATTTATTTACAAAAATTGCCAAGCGAATGAGGCTACAAAGTATAAAATGAAAATAAGCTACAAAATGCCACCACAAAAGAAGGTTTAAAGAAGACTCAGTGACAGAGTGAGCGAGACCTACGAAAATACAAATCATTTTCCATCTGGTAATATCTCTGTGTATCCTGGATGAGCTAGTGTCAGTCATACTCATAAAGTCTCCTTCCACAACAGTGAACTTCCGGGCAAGAATGTAGCTTTCCAATAGATTTAGAATGTTTTCAATTTAAAAAACTAGACCTTCATGCCAAATGCCTGAGAAACGTCAATAAATAGGGCAGGATAATACTTTTTTCTTCAAATGTTCTTCTAATAAATTTAACCAATCTATTAGTTTGTTCAATGGTGCTACGCTGACTTCTCAATGTGATCAATGGTATAGGTCCAGTCTAGAGGCATATTTTCTGCTAGAAGGATTGAAATTTTTTAAGTTATCTATACTAATATTATAAAGCTGAAAAGTTTCTATGTTCATAGTATATTTGTAAGAGGTAACCTCCGTAACTGCCTTTTCCGATTTTAAAATTTTATATAAGATCCTACTAAAGTATAGCGTCCAAGCTGTGATAAGCCTCATATACTCAGAAAATATTAATTAACGTTTTACAAGAGATCTATTAAAGTAATAGTTAACGTACTTAAAAGAAAAACTAAGCCATTTTAACGTTAGTATGCTGTTCCCCCTTCATTTCGCCAGCAAGGGGGAAGAGGGGTATATAGGAACAATTACTACATCTCCGAAAATATCCACCCAAAGACTAACAAAAAAAAAATAAATTAATTGAGGGTAGTACAATAATTGCTGGGCTCAGCTAGTTATATATAAAAGAATTGAATTGTACATAATATACAAATTGGAGCTGGAATCCTCAGTAATTTTCCACTCAAAATAAGGCACGCTAACTTACGTTGGGAAGCTTTTATGCACATTCTGATTTCTTCAACTCACATGAGTATTAAAGAAATCAACATCAAATAAAATAAAATAAATTACTGATCAAAAATTTTCATGCGTTTTGAGTTCAAAACCAATTTTTTTTTTGTTAAAATTATTTTAATCTATTTTTGCACCAATCTTATTTCGTTAAAGGAAATAAATGAATGAAGGAAAATGAGAAAAATCCAAAAAAAATCTTCTTTTGGCATTTTGCCGAAAAAATAATTTGAGAATTATTTCATTTTCTTTAATTTAATAAATTTCGCTAAAAAAAATTTAGTTTTTTCCGCCTATATGAAATAGCCCCCCATAAAAATATAAAACAAGATATAGACGCAAAAAATAACTCCCTAAAATTTGTCATACATTTTAGAAGTTTTTGCATTGTGCAGGTACATACTCTTAAATTTTAGAATTTATTTAATCTTTTTTTGGAAACAATTTCACTTTTTATAGTTATTTTATTGCATTAAAAAAAACTGAGTATAAAATACCTCCTTCCCCAAGGATCTTTTTGAAGTTATCTGGTTTTCGAAGAAATATGGTACGTATGGCATGTATTTCATTTCATTTGGAACTTACACATCGAGCCGTTACTCCTAAAATAGCTTAAGATACACATTTCCTGGACTTCGTAATTTTTTTTTTGACGAAAATTTACTACTTACGATCGCAAGTAATCCATTTTGGAAAAAAAAACTAAGTTCGAAATTATCTCGCTTAAGCTCTTTTTGGCGGTTGTGGCACGATATATCGCTCTCTTAAAAATGTGTATATAGGATTTAATAACGAAACAGTTTGGGATCTATTTTATTTTTTTGGATTTATCGTTAAAAAAATTATTTTGTTGATCCGTAGATTTCACACATAATTTAAATTAGCTGTAGATGAACTCTCAATAAATTATTTTTAATTAAAAAATTCCAATCAAAGCTGGCTAAGAAACTTTATCAAAAACAACAAATAATATTATTCAGCATGTGTTGCTTGTTTTAAAAAAGTTTCTTTTTGTCAGTTTATAGAAGACGATAATTTTTACTTGTCTCCTATAAACTGGCAGTTAGCCAACCAATTATGATTGTATTTTTGTAATTCTCAATAATATATTGAGATTTTATGTATAAACAATGAGCTTTTGTAAGCTTTTTTAGACTGTGATCGAAATCTAGTGATCAATTGCTTGAGCAGCAATGAAATAAGAGAAATGTATTCTCGTATGTGTTTTTTTATTTGTATAAGAAAGCGATTGATTTTTGACACTCTGGTGCTACTTTGACGAGCGTGGATCTAGATCAGTGTCCCGCAAAATAAAATATGTTTGTAGTGGTGAGAAAAATGAGAGTAAAATAAATTTACACTTGAAGAAAACATTTTTGTCATTTAAGATACATGCTGTGGTTATTCATTGTTTGAATATTTTTTGTAAATAAGCAATTTAATAACAACTTAAGTAAAAAGTAAAAAATAATAATCCATTCAACGATGTAGTGTAAAAATTATAAATTAAATTTATTCACAGCGCTGTAAAAGCTATTAAAATGCCTTTTTAAACTATCTTCCCTATTATTTTTAAGTGTTTCATAGCATAAAATGCATTGCATATTGCTAAAATCATTTTTTATCCGAAAATATTTCTTAGCTTACATAAATATTTTTTATTTTTTTTTTGCTGTAGAAATTTATTAAATTTGAACTTAAATTTCGTTCCGTGTGCTCAAAAAAACTAAACAAAAAACCAGGAAAAAATTAATACATGCGTGCACAACTTCATTCGTCGCTTGCTCAGTGACGACTAAATGAAGCAGCATAAGCATGTATGTGATTTTCATCTGCACAATTCTGCTATGGCTTGCGGGTTACTGATCTAGATCATTGATGTCAGTTTCATAGCACAATTGTGGTAGGTAAAATCACACACATTCTTATTCTCTTTCATTTAGTTGTCGATGAGACAGCGACGAGAACACATGCGTAGTGGGTGTATTAATTTGTTTATAGATACAGTGAAAGAAAAGAAGTGGTATGCGAAAAATATTCTATGATCACCAATGCTTTTCGCGATATTTAATGTGTTTGATGTTGTAAAACGTTTAAGGAAAGAAATTAATATATATTTAAAAGACATTTTGACTTTTTTTTGGAGCATTTTCACTAAACTGCACTTTTTATTTAATAACTCGGGAAATATGGGCTGCAGCAAATTTTTTTTATTAAGTTTTTTTTTCTTATTTTTCACATTACTATCTGATAAGCTATTTAAAAATTCTTTTTTTGAGATTTTTCAGAGTTTCCTATGAAAAGTTCAGAGCCCAATAACTTGAAAAATATGGGTCGCCACCAACTTTTTTATTTAATGTTTTCATCTTATTTTTTAATTTTCTATCACATAGGCTCCTTTTTATTTATTTTTAGCTGCTTTACTAAACTGCATTTGTTCCAAATATTTATTTTTTCCTATGTACTTCAGAGACGAATGAGACATATTTTCTCACACATACAACTATAGTTTTATTTTTGACACCACTGCTCTAGATCTTCCTAGCAACAGCATGTTTGAAAAATAAAAATCACTCAATAACTCTTATTTCTGCACAAAAAAATTTACTGCCAGTTTATAGAAGAATTCTCGTCTGCCTATTTATATTGAAAACAAAAACAAATTTGAGTGAAAATAAGTTTCTAATTTATATATCTGTTCGAAAAAATAAAAATCAGAAGAAAAAAAATTAACTAAAAAAAAAATTAAATAAAAATCAAAAAGTAACTTTTATCTTCCGACTTTTATTACAAAAGTTATAACAACTACGCTCCCAGAATTATTTATATTAACAACAAATTCAGAAGTCATTGGTATTTATTCCCAGGAACTTGTTCTCAATCACACTTCAAGTGTCAAATTTCACATTACCACATTTTCTTTGCAACTTTTTCACAACATGTAAAATTATTTTATGCAAATCACGTGCATTGCAGGAGTTCAAAAGTGCTGACGTGATTTATGGTCTTACACTTATCGAACACTTAAATCATGTCATCGCCGAAAAGTTGTTCACCCCATAAAGCATCTTTAAACTTTGCTTTTAAGAGTGATAGAAAGAGAGAAATCAAGTTCATTGAACGCTCCTTAAAAACACTGCAGGCAAAAAAAATAAAGAGATTCATTCATGTCTGTGCATACTAAATAAAAAGTTTTCATTTCGTTAGCAAACACGTGAGTTATTGGCATTTAAATGTACAAACTGCATAAAAGAAGTTACTAGAATTTAAAATAAAAAATCTTTACGCACATTTACAGGTTTCGAGTTAAATATTTATATGATAAGAATTATAAATATTTGAGTGAAAACTGCTTATGCCCTAATTCTGTTCAACGATTGTGTATCGTCTTGGCAATGGACGAAAAAAAGCCGCAGTTGTGATTCTTTAAAACAACTATTATTTATTGTCTATGCTAGAAGGTTCGTGTATTTGTTTTACGATTTTGTTCCACACGTTATATCCAGGGACAGGGGTTTCATGCAAATGCATGTTTTTCCCCTTAACCCTGATAATACCTAGAGCGAAATATCTTTACGAAACAATTAATTTGCGTCAAAATGGCATCGATTTGTTACAGCATATTTTTGCATATTTTGCTGAAAATTCATATTTTTACATAATTTGGTAATAAATGCATATTTTTGTCTCATATTTTGGTACCAACGCATGATTTTGTGTGATATTTTCTCAAAAATGCAAATTTCAAAAAATATTGTTGACAAATTATTAATGCAAAACTTTTTTTTTTGGTAAACAAACTTACCAATTTTAATGGAAATTGTAATTTTGATGATTTCTAGAGAAAATTGCCTGCTATTAAAGCCCAAAATAGTGAAACAATCGTTATATCAAATTTACAGCCTGTTTTTCGAAAATGAATAAGTGTATACGTTCGTTAAAATAACGAATGAAATCATGTTTACGTTTTGGTAGCATTTATTAATTTTCATGTGAGTCACAACAAAAGAGCTTTCAGTTTTACATACTCATAAAATTTCTTATGTAAAATTAATTAATAATCGGTCTACATATTTTTTTTCTTTAAGTTACAAAAAAATTAAATTAACGAGAAAATGTGAATGACTTTTTCATAAAATTTAAAATAAACTTAAAATGAATTTTATTTAAAATTTTTCATCGAATTTTTTTAATAGATTTTATTTTTTTTTATTCTTTCACTGTAATAATTTTTTGAGTTTATATTTTTGGTTATAACTAAAAAGCTCTTTTTATGTCAAAACTAAAGCTTTAGAAAATGTTTTATAAAAATCAAATTTTAAACGTTATCGTTTATAAATGAAACATAAAAACGAAAGGGCTTATGTTTTCGAAAAACAGGCTGTTAATCTTGTGTAAAAAATTAATGTAAAAGGCTTGTTCACGCACCTTTTGAAAAAAACTATTTTTTATATCCTTATTTAGTTGTATGTAAATTGAAAACTGTTCTTTAGAATACAATTTTTTAAAATATGTGCATATTTTGTTCTTTTAAGTGCATATTTTGAGTTTTTGATGTCATATTTTAGGTGCCTAAAACACCTTTTTTAAATGCATGAAGTCCTTGTCCCTGGTTATATCCAACAAATATTTCTTCATATATTTTTCAAACTATTGTATAATACTTTAATTTAATTTTTATGTTTTAAAAACATGGAAATAATATTTTTATTTTTACATTATTAAAGACAGGAACCATTTTTGAAGAAAATAATCTATAGGACATTTACATTGTCTCAAAATCTAGTACTTACGAGATTTTGAGCTAAATCTTATAGGTCATTTACATCAGCACAAAATCTAGCAGATTTTAATTAAAATCTTTATGAAAATCTACACCGTTCACACCTTCTTTTTTGACATTTGTCAAGAATTTTTTTATTCAAAACAAAACCCATCAACTGCTTTGTTTCCAAAACTACAACCAAACAACTTAAATGTAGCCAATTCACACACTTTTTTTAAGCAGACCGTAGCTAATTCACTCACCTTTTGTTGTACAGGGTAGTAAAGAATAAATAAAAAAACATTAGATTTTACTTAGATTTCCTACAAATCTACTGAAAAATTAGATTTTGTTTTGTATGGGATTTCTTGAAAAAAATCAGCTTGACTAAAGCATGGTACTCTGTTCGAAGTTGTGAAAAATTTTCAGTGCCATTCGTTATTTAGCGTGAAAAATTTGACATGTACTAAATGTAGCCCAACTCGCGGTTTTTTAAATATATTTCTCGCTTTTATTGCTTGAAAGTATGCAACATTGTTAAAATTCCGTGCGAAAAAAGTACTGGTCATGTTCTTTCGCAGCTAAACTAAAATGATGCCAGATCAATTTTGCATGGAAAGACATGATTTTCCGTGTTCTTCACACCAAGAACAGAGTTCTACTCTTGCGAATTTATTTCGCAAATATTTCATACCAAATACTTTTATATGTAGTTTGACAGCATTTCGCACGAAATTGTGAACAGAGTACCAGGCTTTAGCTCGAAATTTTTAAAGTACTAGATTTCGATACAGTGTAATTGCACTATTACTGTTTTTTACTAGATTTCCCATACAAAGCAAAATCTATTTATGTTAGTAGATTTGAAGGAAATCAAATCGAAATCTAATAGGACATTTACATTATCTCAAAATCTAGTACTTACAAAATTTCGAGCTAAACTAGCTGCTTTGTACTAGATTTCCCATACAAAACAAAATCCAGTTTGTAAGTAGATTTGTAGGAAATCTAAATAAAATCTAATACATATATTTATTTTATTTTTACTACCCTGTGCAACATATTTATATGAAATATAATTAAATTAGCTACAGTCTGCTTAAATAGATGTATGAATTGGCTAAATTGCAGTTGTTTGGTTGTAGTTTTGGAAATTTTACAGTTAATGGGTTTTGTTTTGGATAAAAAAAATCTTGATAAATGTCGAAAAAAGTTGGTGTAAATAGCATAGATTTTCATAAAGATTTTAATTAAAATCTGCTAGATTTTGTGCAGGTGTAAATGCCCTATTAGAGAATTCAAAGACAAGAAAAATAAAAAATATTTTGAAACAAAAACGTTCTAAGTCTTCTTGCGGAATTAGAGCATTAGAATAGTTTAGGGAAGCTCGTTTTCTTTCTTATTCGAATCAATACTCGTACCAGGGTGGTGACAAAATATACCTGAACTAACAAAGA
The DNA here is from genome assembly GCA_944452675.1 of Tachina lurida. Taxonomy (NCBI): domain Eukaryota; kingdom Metazoa; phylum Arthropoda; class Insecta; order Diptera; family Tachinidae; genus Tachina; species Tachina lurida. The sequence goes on along the minus strand of OX101752.1, from coordinate 168,575,886 downwards.
AAAGAAAACAAATTTGGGAAAAATTTTCTTTAGCATAATATTTTTTTTTAGCTCTATGCACTTCTCCCACGGATATTCAAGAGATTCGATACCCTGTTTATAAAAAGAACTGTTCAGCTTCTTTAAACAGCCATCAAACGCTACATCCAGCGCTTAATTGTTGGCAAACCTTTTCTTTAAGCCCAATTGTTTTTTTATGCACTGCTTTTACTGCACATATTTTATGGCCAGTATATCAGTATTAACTTTTCTTAATTAAAAATACACTTACGACTAATTAACTAAATCAACCAATTAAAATTTAAACTAAACGCCTTTTATCACTTATTAACCCATACACTAATTAACTTTGCAAACAACAAACCAAATAAAAATATAAAAAGTAAAAGTGTTACTATAATTACACATTTAATAAGGAAAAAGTGTTTAAAATATAATAAGACCAGAGCTTTTACCAAAACTATGAAGCTTAGCTCAACTTAATCAAATATATTTGTGTTAAGCTTTTTTTTTTTTAATTTTCCCTTGAATAAAATATTTTTAATTGCTGGTGTATTTAAGTGTTTAAATGAAATGAAAAATAATAATTAGTAATTATTTATACATACTTACTGAGTATGTTTACTTAGTCATGACATATTAATTTAAAAATTTATTTAAACACTTAAATACACATGCCATTACAAATATTTAATTTGATATTCCGTAGAAATAATGAGAGCTTAAGTAAACAATTCGCTGGAAATAATATCTTAATAAAAAAGAATATTATGAAATTTCAAATAAACATGATTTCAGCGAAATAAAATATTTTCAGAAAACTTTTCATTTGAAACCCTAGAAGTATGCTACACTTATAGAAGTCATTGAAGGCTACAGTTCTCCCTCCATGTACGTGTTCAGATACAAATACAAACACAGGGATTTTTATTAATAAGAGGGCATTTACATCAGCACAAAATCTAGCATTAAATTAAACTGCAAACAAGTGTTATTGATGTGCCGACTTCTAATGAAAGAAAAACTCAATTCACTGTAATTTCCAAACTTTTCCCCAATTTATTTTACAACTGTAATAGAAGCTGGACAGAAGTGTTATAAATGTATTTCATATACATACTGAATTCTTTAAAAAAAAGTTAATAAAATATTTATGCTGCAAAAGGCAAAGTTTATGAAAAGTTTTTGCACAAGGGCAAGATACGAGTATTTAATTTTTTGCTTAAATCATGTAATAAAATTATTTGCACAGCAAGTTTTTGATTTAGAGAAAAATTAAATATCAAAAAAAAATTTCATAAGATGGAATATTATAATAAATCAATTTAAGAAAAACTTTCAACAAGGGAAGTTGTTTTTAATTCTTAGCGGTAGGCATATTTGGAGAAAAAGATTTTTAAAAAATTATACTTTCTTCTTTTGGTAATTTATAATTTCGTTTGTTTGACGAGCAATTGATGTGGTGAAAAGGTTGGGCTGAAAGCTTAAATTTTTTTTCTTAATGGCTTTTGAAATTAGCCCGTCAATTGTTATTGAAGAAAGATTGAAAAACATATTTTGTATATTGGAGAATTTTTTTTTTATTATTATTAAATAAGCAAAAATATAAAACTTTGTAAAGTTAAAAAAAGGCAATAACAAATCATACTTATAATTAGGAGTGAGTACTTCTGACACATTTTGCAAGAAATACAATTTAATTTTTTTTCTGTTAAATGATACACATATTGGCTGTCGGTTAAAGTACATGTTGCTTTACAAGCATGTTTTCAAGGAAGTATTAAAAGAAAAAGCAAATACTTAAAGAAAAGTGGAAATAGCATTATTTGACAGTGACGTAGGCATGGCAATACCATCTACGGGAACACCGATTTGCCAAAAATCATAAAAAATTACCTCATGTTATGTTGCCGACGTGCCAAATATAATAAGGTTGATTAAGTTCGTTTTATATAATAGCGAAGCAGCATAGCTATAATCGGGTGTCCTAAAATATCTAACTTGATTTTGTTTTTAAGTTTTTCTTTTTATAGCTATGCTATTTATTTCACGACACAGTAGCTAGGACGTGATTTTCGTAACAAAAATAATCGACACTATTACAGTGATAAATTTATTTTTCTTTTCATTTCTTTGTACTTAAAACCAGAGTACGAAAAAAAAACGAAACAAATTGTTTGATTTGACTTTGTTTTCATTCGTTCTTTGCAGTGAGTGAAACAAAAACAAAACAAAACCAATGATAAGGATTGCTCAATTCGTGTTTGTATTCTTTTTGCATATGCATGCCTAACAGCATAGCTATAACCTGGTGTCCCAAGACACCACTCTTCTTTTTTTTGTTTTTGTCAATTTGCTTCACACTATCAATAAAAAAGTATTCGTATATTAATAACGCATACATTTCCCTCATTTCTAACTGACCATGACTTGTTATCGAGTCCACAATTTGTGTGAAAAATACACACACAAAGAAAAAAATATATAAATTTAAATAAAATTTGTTAGTGAAATACACAAATTGTTGCCCAGCAAGTCAGAAAAATAAATATGATGATTTCTATTAATGTTTTTTTATTGCAAGATGATGAGAACTATCAAAGTTAGTGCAGCACTAAGAAAACTAGAAAAGCAATAAACATCATTAGACACGCGCAAGGGTAATTTTTATGTCTTACTAATGGCAGTTTCTTTTATCACAGTAGTACAGAATTTTTTCCATTTTAAGCAAAGAATAACAAATAAAAAATTTGTATTTATGGCGCTAAAAGTTGCCCTTATATATTGAGAAAAGAATATGTCATTAAAAGTTCTTCAGTGCGAGTGCATAAAAAACGTATAATTTCAGGCGCCATTTTAATACACAAATTTGTGGCAGGGGGTCTGCTCTGTTAAGCTGTTGAATTTTCATGTTAATAATGCCCCTTATTGTGAATGGCGTCGTCGACGTAACATCAAGACGACAGTAAATATTTTCACTTGCCTAATCTTTATCGGCAACAATTGGCTCTTATTGACAATCTCTTACTAATCTCTAAGGCGTTTGTTAATTAATGGAGTATGTTAATAGTAGTCAATTATTGTTGACAAAGAGTAGACAAGTGACAATTTTTACTGTCGTCTTGATGTCACATCAACGACGCCATTCACAATAAGGAGGCATATTTAAATTTAAAAGCATTTCCTGCATAGAGTTCCAGAAAAAGTTTCTTCTTTGTTCTCAAAACTATTTTTTTTTACTAAATATTACTTTATTTTTCTTGCTGGTAGTTAAATTTAAAACAAAACTACTAATTTTATATGACTTTGTGACTTTTTCTAAGAAACAAAATTTATTTTCGTTTTCACTTTCGTGCAAAATTGATTTCTTGTCACGCCTTAATATACATATGAATGTATTTATATTGTGGAAGAGGTGTGTCTACTCGTATAACACAATGATTTGTAGGTATGCTCATAAAAAAAGGGAAAATTGTTATGTTGATTGCCTGCAGTAAAATTAAAACAAGTCAACGATCATGAAAGTGCTTCTAAAATTAAGCAGTAAACTTAACAAATAATATTAAGGCAAATGACAATAGTCACGGTAATTAATGCAACAAGTAATTATAGTGAAGTGTTCTTGTGATGGGGTAAAACTTTGAATGAGGTAAGCATTCAAAGTTAAATTAGCTGTATGACTGGTTTATGTGGCTGCCCGCTTCACGCATTCATTAAGGCAGCATAGAAATGATTAATTTTTGATTACTATGACAAGATAAGATAAAATATTAAGCCTATCAGCTGATTAGGCGGGAAATAAAGATGATTTAGGCCTCATCCCCGCCCTAGGCATTCTTTGATATGCCGCCTTTTATTGGTATTGGTTGGTTGGTTGGTTTACGTGGCTGCCTACTACACGCAGGCATTCAAGTAGAATCTAGATGATTTCTTTTTGAAAGGACCACTATACACATCAGTGTCAACCTATGTACACCGAAAGAATTTTGCTTCATAAGTCCAATGAAGCAATTTCATTAAAATATTTTCACAAATCTAATGATAATACAATGAAAATTTCATGAATACTATGAAAGAGTTTCATTGGAATTGCTTCCTTGGTATTCTGGTTTCGTAAGAATATTTTATTGGACTTATGACAACAATATTTTCTAATTATTAAGAAGCCACTTTATATTTAAGTTATTTCATTCTTTTCATGAAACTATTTTATTGTTTCGATGAAGTTATAGCACTGCATTAATTACACTGTTAAATAAATTTTTAATAAAATAATTTTAACGAAACTTGTTTCATTAATCCAACGAAGCGTGACGTTGGTTGAATTTTAATGAATTTTTCATTAGATTAATGTCAAAATTCACAGAATTTATGCCGAAAATTCTTTCAGTGTAGAACCGTTTCTAAGTATTCTTATACGGTGATAGTTACTAGATCCAAACCGTTTCTAACTATTCTTATACGGGGATAGTAACTAGATCCAACCTGTCGTGTTGTCCACCTAATCTCAGATAAATCTGAAAGATCGTCTAGTACATGACTTCCTAAGAATTTGTGTCTCGAGAGATGCAAAGCTGGACACTCGCAAAGAGAGTGGAAGATTGTCTCTTCTTTGCTTTCTTCACGACAACTCCGGCAGAACTCGTTATAGGACAGGCCTATCCTACTAGCATGTCTGCCGACCATCCGTCCAGTGCCCCGTCATGACTGCAACGAGCCTCGAGATGTTCCTACGGTTTCTATTTGTAATTGTATTGAGCGTCTATCATTGTAGCAAGGCCACATTTTCTTAGAGACCTTGCACGTGGCTATATTGCACCATCTACATTCAGCCTTATAGGTATAGTGCTCGAATATGCCGTTTCTAATAGCACCAAACGACATGGCTACCGATTCGGCATTGGCGGTATACATAGCAGAGCCAGCTCTAGCAAGCTCGTCCGCCTGTTCATTAGCTAACAAATTGCTATGTGCTGGAACCCAGATGAGGTGAGGTCAGTCTGACCAACCAGTCTAGATAGCAAACTCTTGCACTGCCCGACTAGAATAGACTAAGATAAAAGCGCCGCCTGGCTGTCGATTAATATACCCAGAGAAACAAGCCGATCGGCTCACAGCCGGCTCAAAAGCCGCCGCCAACTATCAACGTAACTTTGAGCCGCCGCCGATGTTTGCGGCTAGCCTCGGCTCAAAATGGGAGCCGGCTTATTGATTTTGTAGTGGCAAATTTTTACCAAATCTTACAAATTATAATTTTTTTTTTATTGAAATATGTTAAAAAATTTTATCAAAACCAAAACCAGCGGCTGTCAATGTCAGCCGGCTTATGAGCCGCCGCCGACGACTTTTTTATGCGACTTATTTTTCTGTTACCAACTTTGCCCCATACCTTCAGCACTCTAGCCGCTTCCCTTACCACCAAAATTTCAGCCTGAAATACAGTGTCTTCGTTAGTTTCTTGGTTATATAGAAGTGTTTATGAAAAGAAAAGAAAATATATACATATAATTTTTATACAAGGGGAATTGATTTGCTGGTGGTTAGGTTATGTTAGGTTAGGTTGAAAAAAGGAACCATTACGCTCATATCCGGGAACATAAACATATGCCTGTTGTGCGCTCTCATGTAAATTAATTAATCAACCACATACCTCTTATCTTATGCACAGACTTTGAAGTCTACTGACGATTTGTTACAGCAACAATGAAATGCATATAGACAACGCAGAACCACCAGCAAATAGATTTCAAATCGAATTTTTTTTTTCTAAATTCAATGGCGCATAGTCATAGTCAAAACAAAATATACTTTATGAGTTCAAAACCAGTATTTTGTATGGCAATACTGGTTTTAAACTCTTAAAGTGTACTTTATTTATGACTATGACTATGCGCCAATTTTTTAAGGCAAGTGCATTCAATTCGTTACTACTGATTAGAAAATTCTTATTTTATTTTTTTTTGCTAAATTTTCTTCATTCACTGTGTGACAGTGTGAAACAAAATTATATGCTTTTGGTATTAAATTGAGGTTTTACTTTATGTGCAAGTACTTACATTATAATTTACTATTTTGGAACTTTATGACAAATACAACCAACATAATTTATAAGTATACTTAAAATAATGTGTGGTGAAACACACACACAAATATATATATGTATATACATACATATATGTATATATAAGCGTCATGATCATAAAAACCATTGACACGGTCAAAGCACTTTTACTTTACCTTTTTTTTAATTTCTTTTTAGACAGAACCACAACAAATGTTAGTAATTTAATATGAGATGTTGCAGTGCGGTTTTAACCCGTTAAAAGTGTGAGCAATTAAGTTAATAAATAAACAAATCGTCACCTTAAATGCAAACGGAAGTAACTACACTTTTATATTTTTTACAGGAGAAACAAAAAACGTTTCAAAATCAATAGTAATAAAGTATTCTTGTACATTTTCTGCTAAATTTGCTTGTAGTATGGATACTTATATATTTTTAACCATTTATTTCCTTTTTATATCTATTTATTTAAGATTTTGTGTTAGTTACGTTCCTTGCAATAAAAAATAGATGCATTCGTAATTACGTCCGTTTGAATTCCTTTAATAAAGTCGTCATTTTTGATCGCAGAGATCTAAATATTTGCGTGAACATGTAGTTTGATAAAATGAACCATAATCAATCAAAAACTCCATTTCGAATTTTTGTGTAGTTACGTCCGTTTGCATTTAAGGTGACGAAATAATTGATGTAATTTATGTTAAGAAAAGACTTGCCACTTTATTGCATACATATGTATGTATATTAACTGACAAAATAGGGAAATATTATTTCAACAGCTGTTTTAAAGTACACTGAAAAAAATTAGGGGCCGTAATCCAAAAGAAAATTATTTTTATTTCAAGTGTGCTTTGGTCAAAATTTCTATGGAAATTATGTTTTAACACACACAATAAAAAATTAAAAAAAAGTGTTGTCTTGGGACACCCGGTTATAGCTATGCTACTTAGCTAGCTATATAAAACAAACTTAATGTGTTAAATATTTATTTATTTATTGAAACATAATATACAAACAAAATTTGCATAGTATGGTGTTTCACGAATATGGGCGGAGTAACTAGACCATATGCCCAAGATGTTATTAACAGTATTTTCAAGAAAAGTTTCGTGACTGACTGTACGATCTAACAACGTGGTTGTTAAAGAAATTCCACAAAAAACCGCAAGATTATGCGGTTATCCGTGGCAGTGCGAGCCAGATGAAAAACTCTCGAAGGCCAAACAACAGACACAAACAAGCTTGACCGCACTTAAGAAATAATTACGATGACGCAAAATGATGTTCTTCGACCCAGAGCTGCTAAACGACTGAATGTGTTAAAAACAATGCAATAAAATTATATTATATGATGATGTCAAATTCGCCGCAAATATTTCAAAACATTTCCATTTATTTCCCATTATTTTCTATTCTAGCGGCGTAAGATTAAATTAATGTATTGTTTGTGGACGGCGGCGGCTGTTAGTCGGCTTACAGCCGATCGTGCTCATGTGCAAAACCAATACAAACACAAATTGAGCAATCCTACTCATTATTTTTGTTTCACTCACTTTAAAGAACGAAACAAAACTAAATCAAACAATTTGTTTCGTTTATTTTCGTACTCCTTGTTTTAAGTACAAAGAAATCAAAAGAAAAATAAATATTCAACTGTAATAGTGCTAGCTCCTGTGTCGTGAAATAAATAGCATAGCTATAAAAATTTAAATTTGTAATATCAATTAAAATATTTACTAATAGCTCCACTGTGGATGGTAACCATAAGCTTTAGTTGCCTTGCTAACCTGCAACTCAAAAGAAACTCAAATTGGTATTATGCATGGCAACTTTCTCCAATTACCCAAAAGTTATTGAGGGCAATCGTGCTCCTTGTAGAAATTAAAAAAAATTATATATATATATGAATAAAATTCCGCGAGAAATTTTCCCTAGGGAACAATTCCAACTAATAGCAAATAATAGGGAAAATAAATGGAAAAGGGAGAAATTTCACGCGGAATTTTATTCATGATTGCTACAGAGAATATTGTTAAGTAAGCGTATTTAAAAGATTACACATCATTAAGATGATAAGCTCAGTGGAATTGTTTTTCAATGAAGAGAAGGAACATCTATTAGACGTCACTTAAGGGACAATGCAAAGCCCTTAGCATTGCTGCCTTCTGTTTCAGAAAATATTAATGCTTGAAATAATTTTTAACTTACAATATTTAGCTTACAAGATTATCCTCGCCTTCCCAAGAAAAGAAATATTTTTTTTAATTTCACCACTTTTTTCCCTTAAAAACTAAGCAGCAACTAAAAATTAATAGTTTCCCATATAATTGCCATTTGAAACTAAAATCAACAGCTGTTGATTGTTGTCAGTTGCCAAACGTAATTTATAGTTTTGATAACTGGCAACGCGAGTGAACTACAGTTGCCATTCATAATCGACTTAGTAAGATAAACTATTTAAGAAACTAAAATTTAATTCTATCAATTGAGATATTTATTTATGAAAATATTTATTAGTTAATCCTTTTTTCTGGCTGTTTAGCGAAAGCTTTTTTGTTGAAAAAACTTCTACACTTCTCGTTTTCAATTTCAATTATCTCAACATTTGTTTTTTTTTTCTTTAAGTTGGCAAGAAGGTGAACAAATTACAAATTGCTTAGTCCTAATTTACACTCAGCAAGTCTTATTGCTAAGCTGATTAGTTTGTTAGAGAGAGAGACGGAGGGAACATAAACGTTTCTTTTCCCCTCATCAGTCTCTCCTACAACAAAAAACTAATCACCTTAGCAATAAGACTTGTTGGGTGTAAATTAGGACTTAGGAAACTCTGTTCCCAAGAGGGTTAATTTCAATTATCATTTTTATAAATTTTATAGTAAACTTTTAAGCAAAAACTTTTTCAATTGTAGTTTTTATCTATTGTTTTCTTTAATGAATTTTTTTTCTGCCTTTCAGCAAGTAATTCAGTTTTCCTCAGCCAACAACAACAACAACAATAGCAACAATTTTGTTTGCCACAATAATGATTGCAAAAGTAATAAATGCGAGTAAAAATTGCGTGTCAAGTTGTATGAAAATTGTATAATTTTGAACTTTTCTCTAATTTTAAAAATTTAAAAAAAAGATGGAGAAGATGCTTAACTTCTTGCAGAGTTTGTTGTGGTTGTTGTTTGATTTGCAATAGGCCACCGATCCATTATTGGCATTTTAACCATTTTGTGTCTGTGGGTCTTGCGTGGAGTGTGTGTGAGTGGGTCTTGTATGTGTGTAATGTATGTTTGTGTGTATTTGTGTGTGTGAGTGTGTGTGTGTGTGTGTTTGTGTGTGTTTGTGTGTGTTTGTGTGTGTGTGTGGAAACAACAAAATTTCACTTAATATTTTTCTATGAGGTTTTTGGTTATTTTTGGCATAATTTCACTTTCTTTTTAGTTAAACAAAGTAAATTTTCTTGGAAATATTTTCGTCATCGACCATGGGAATATGAAAACAAAACGAAGTTGTTTTAGTTGTTGCCCGACCACAAGCAGCAAAAATTTTTAAATTTAATTTCTATTTTTAACAAAAGATTTATGAATTCTTGGTCACACTTAAGCGTAAATCACTTGTCTTTGAGTAAAAAAGCTAAAAGCAAAAAACAAATTTCATAAATACCTTAAAATTTTTAAGAAAATTTACCAAGAAATTTCATTAATTTTTCAATTGCTGTTGTAATTTTAGCTTTATTTATTTAAGATTTTATCTTATGAAATTCATCTATTGCTGGAGTAAAACATTCTCAATTGCTGTTGTACTCGTAATTTCAGCTTTATTTATTGGCGACTTTATAAAACATTTGTAAATATGTATTATTTATGGCTAGAGAATTGAAATCCATCTGTGTAAATTACTGGCAATGAAGGCTAATTGTTTGTCTAGTCCTGAAAATTTACAACTAAACAATTTGCAACACACTTTGCGTACAAAAAGTGTTTCAATGTTTTTTGATGTGATTACAAAATAAAAGATTTCATGTAATATTCTACGAAATTTATTGCTCACGTTTTGATTAGAGCTGTGGGAGAAACCACTTTTAAACTTTTATTTATTTATTTTGCTTCCAATAAAAGCAAAGAGACAAAATTTTTATTACTGTTTTGTTTTTGAAAAAGACAAATGATAAGAATATATATCATTTAGAAAACGTGACTTATAAAATTTAATGAATGAATGAAACAAAAAAAAAACAAACAAAAGCTGTAACTAAAACAATAGTGAAAGTACAAATGTATTCATGCCACAGTATCCTTGGATAATTTTAACAGAACATTGAAGTAATTAAATCGCTCAAAGTCAGTGCAGTAGTAAATATTTCATTTTCAGTAAATTCGCAATAAACCAAGATATTTTTTAAAGTTGAAAAGGAACCTTATTGTTTTCGCTACAATATCCGTCTGTCTGTCACAGGCGGTTATTATTACAGAGCATGCAAACCTTTGGCAGCTATAATAACATATATATATATATGTATATAGTATATATATATATATATATATATATATATATATATATATATATATATATATATATATAGAAATAATAAAATAAAAAGGCACCTAAGGGTAAACACGCACTGTTTCCATGAATTTGATATCAATTTTGCTCGCGTTTTTTCGAATCCAGGTTTATTTTCTGAAATTATTAATTGTGAATTATAATAAATACTCATTTATAATTCTTTTAAATCGTGAATATCACTCTGTTAGTACGAAACTTTTTCACATAACCTTAGAATCGTCGACTTCAATTTCATAAAACGCGCATATCTCTGGGGGAGGGAACACTTTTGGGGCATGGGATCGGTCTCATTCGATGCTCAGATGTTGTCCACATAAAAAAAAGTGAAAATTGATTTTTTTACCCTTTAGGTCCCTTTCTCTATTCGCTGTCACATATATAAAGAGTACTGTAAAGATAGCAACGAAACATATTGAAATCTGAATATAATATACAGACAATTGTATATAGAAACTTGAAACTTTAAAAGTTTGTGTATTTTTATAGCTATGCTATTTATGGCGCGATACAGGTATTAAGTTTCGTTACAAAAATATTCGACACTATTACAGTTATAAATTTATTTTTGTTTTGATTTATTTGTACGAAAATAAACGAAATAAATTTTTTTATTTTTTTTTGTTTCCTTCTTTGAAGTGAGTGTAAATAAAACAAAACAAAAACAAGGAGCAGGTATGCTCAATTTGGTTTTGTATTGTTTTTGCACATGAGCACAAGCCAGAGAACACAGCCGATGCTGGCCAAAAACAATACATTAATTTAATCGTACGCCGCACTGTGGACCATTTTACGAGATGGCGGTCAAAAGTAATTTTTTTTATGGTCACTGATTGTAAAATGTTAAATTTCATTCGAAAGTAAACACTAGTGTACCTCGGGAGCCAAAAAAATAAAACTTTATTTCAACTTTATCACATTGAACAGGGCGACTCAAAAAGGACATTTTCAGTATTTTGCTAAAATGAGAAATTTTTAAGTGAGCTTTCGATTTTTAAACATCTATAACTTTTTGATTTTTTTAGATGTTCAATCGAAATAAATTGTGTATAATTACCTCATTTCTGAGCTATCAGTACTTAAAAAATAAGGTGTTTATAGTTTTTAGAAATAATTTTTTCTTTTGTTCTTTTAAAAAGGTCCAAATATTCCCAAACTCTCCCATTTAACAGAGCATAACTTCCACAGGTCAAAAGGGAATAAAATAAGATTAGCACTTTTTTGTAGCCTAAACTCTCTTCTAAATCATTATACCCAATTGTACAGCCGGGACGATCAAACCGTGAGCACCAGAACAATTTTTCTGACACAAGGTCAACATTTTTTGCAAAATTTTAGTAAAATAGATAAAAAAATTTTTTCTGTAATGCCAATTTTTGAAATATTTGATTTTTTTTTTTATCAAACCGCTGTTATGAAAACGGTTTTTATATTGATATGCCTATTTCCAAATCATATACAGTTGATCACAAAAAAATGATACCGCAATTAGCGAATTTTTTTTCTATTTTTAACAAATTTTTATTTATTTTCATCCATCCCGTTGTCTGTCTGTAGTCAAATCTTGCAAATTAAATTTGATCCATTTCCCGGTTTCCGATTGAGCCGCTAGAATAGAAAATAATGGGAAATAAATGGAAACGTTTTGAAATATTTGCGGCGAGTTTGACATCATCATATAATATAATTTAATTGCACTGTTATTTAAAACATTAAGTTTGTTTTATATAGCTAAGCAGCATAGCTATAACTGGGTGTCCTAACAACACCTCTCTTTTTTATAATTTAAAATGTTTCCAAAATTTTTGCTGAATTTAATTTATTTGAGCATCTATAACTCAAATTTCTTTTAAATGCCCATATATGCATATCGTCACATAAATTCAAAAAAGGCATAAGTTACATTTACGTAGTTTACTTTTTACAGAAGAATCACAAACATTAGGTTGAAAATTTAGTTCGCAGTAGCCTTATGACTTCCGTTAATACATTTTTGGAAATACACCCATAAAAATACGGCAGTTAGATGGATTTTCTTTAGTTGCATCATAATCAAATGCAAAGGCGATTTTGAATTTTTTGTAAGTTATGCCCTTTTTTGAATTTAGGTGACGATATACATATGCACCTATTTCTAATTATTTTAATCGCTTACATGAATCAAAACAGACTCGAAATTTATTATGTAAAGCGAAAATCACATTAAAAAAGATTTCATTTTGCTTTAAAGAAATCTATGTATTTATATTGTATATTAAGAAAAGAAAATCATTCATCCTGTGCTGCCATAATATTTTGTACAAGCAAATGCTTTTATTTTACGAACATTGAACTTTAAATGCAAAAAAAAAAAAAAAAAAGAAAAACTATATATGGCAGCCAGTTGATTGAGTGTTTCACTTTTAACCTTTTGAAAAGGCCAATTATTATTTTGAGCCATTAAAATAAGCAAAAATCTGTTACGGGTAAAAAAGTTATTTAATATTTTCTATGGTGTTGTTAACATTTGTCTATGTGGAAAGTGAAATTTTTTTTTCATTTCCAATGCAGACAACAAACAGTATTATTGTTTGATTTATATTTAACACAAAGAAAATCATAAAGAAAAAATTTTCTTAAAAAAAATAAAAACATAAATTACAACTTTAACTTTTTTTTTAATTTTCTAACTAAATAAAAGTTAATGTTTTAATGAGCGTCCATAAAAATTAAGAAAAATAAACAAAATAAAATTCTTTTTTCATGTGATTTAATACTCATCGTAAGATCCAAAAACTATTTTTTTCGCCTAAACAAAATTAAAGTCAGCAGTAAAATTTATTTCTTATTATTTTTTTTTGTTCAGTTTAAGTGATTTTTTAAATGGCTTGGCGCTTTTCTTTTTTTTTTTTTTGTATAATTACCAACTTTTTAGTTGTAAATTATTGAGGCTTACAGCACTTGCATTTGAGTCATATCAAATGTGTTTTATTTATTTGTTTTTTCTTTTAGTTTTATTACCTTTGGCTTTCAATTGTAAAAGAAAATGATTTTGCGCGAAAATGCCTATGAAACTTTGTAAAAAGCAAGTGGTGGAATCTAAAAGTTAAAACTTCACCAACCCCCGTATTCGATCACCAAAATGCTGAACCAATAGAGAATTAAAAGCTTGGCGATGGCGTAAAACACTGAAATTTTTAGCGAATTACATTTTTAAGAAATTGCCTGATTTATCAATACTCGTTTGAAAATTGCATACGTAGCCGAAAATCTATAAATCGACTTAATACATTTTTTAGCAATACACAGAGAAAACAGTGCCTACTAAATACCTCATAAAATAGGACAAAATTAATAAGAAATCTCTATGGTTTTTTTTTTCAATAAGGAAATCTTATTAATTTCATAGAGAAAACCTTTTTGAAAAAATCAAGAAGAAATCTTGTAGTTTTTATGAGGTTATCTGATTGATTTTTTCAATAAAAAAAATGTTGCGTCTTTATTCTCTGTACTTATGTATTTTCATTTAAATTCTATACTATATACATATGTATGTATGTATGTAGTATATTGTAGATGTTATTTATTTATACATACATACATACACATTATGTTATTTTCTTAACTAACTTACTCACCAAGTATTGAACCAGAAAACTTCTACCTGATAGACCAAGCACTCTAACCAATATGCTAACAAGCAGCCTGAATAACCATTGAAATTATTGTGCAAACATTCTTATACAAAAATGAAAAAGATCATGAAAAAAATTGTCTCTATGTCTATGAAATAAGATGCCTCATAAAATCAAGATTTCCTTATTAAAAAAATCAATAAGATGCTTTACACATAATCATATAGGAACCTACTAAAATCAAGAAGAAAACCTTATTGAAAAAATCAATAAGGCAACCTAATAAAATCAAGAAGAAAACCTTTTTAAAAAAAATCAAGAAAGCAACCTAATAAAATCAATAAGAAATCCCTATAATCAAGAAGTTTTTCTCTATGGATTGTTTTTTTTTGCGCCAAAAATAACGGAAATTGAGTAAAAAGAATTGCGAATAATAAGATTTCTTCTCGATTTAATGTGGTTTTCTTCTTCATCAAATTAAAAAGATTTGCCACATAAAAACAGTAAGGAATCTCTATGAAAAAATCTTCGCTTCTTTCTGCTGGGATACCCCTTAGCCTAAAAACGGTTCATAGAGAAAATCTTCTTGTTTCTATGAGGCAGTTTTTTCTCTGTGTAGACATTTACAGAATATGGGAGCGGATCAACATAAAATTTGCCAAAAATCTAAATAAAGAAAAATTAAAGGCGATTAGCCCGACTTGGTTGGTAGCAGAGTAGCCATTTTGACCTCTTAGAAGACTTTTTTTATATTTTATCTCAATACAATATTTACATTTTATTGTTTTTCTTTCACTTTTACAGATTATTCTAAAACAGAATTAACAGCACTTAATAAAGGGTCCGCCAGATAACTTTTTTTTTTAAATGCTATGCAAAACATCGAGTGTATCTTCGGCTGTGTGGTACGTAGCGCCGTCCTGTTGAAACCAAATGTTGCCAATATCCTCCTTTTGAGTTTTTGTGAGCAAAAATTCGTTCAACATGGCCCGATAGCGATCGCCATTGACTGTAATGACCACTCCTTTCTCATTTTCGAAAAATGGCCCAATTACGCCTCTGGGCCAAAATCCACATGTGCCCAAATCCGACAATTTTGCTTGTTTACATACCCGCCAAGATCAAAATGAGCTTCATCTGAAAAGATGATTTTTTTTTGGCAAAATCGGCATCTTCTGTAAGCAATATACGCTTGAGCAACGCTCAAGCTCAACCATATTCGTTCAGCGGAAGGATAAAACTAATTATCTGTCAAATCAGACATGACCTAAGTGTTACCATTCACGAAATAAGCACTAGTTGAAAAAAAAACGTTAGATGGCGGACCCTTTAAGTTAAATTTGCATGCATCAGGATAAAAATGTATCGTGGATGTGGACATTAAATTATTTTATATTATCCACATTTATCTAGTTTAAATTGGGATTTCACTTTTGAAATGGGGATTTTATGGAGACATGACGGCTTAAATTGGGGACAAGAGGCAACATTTTTCTGGCAACACTGGTTGGGAGTTCTTCAAAATGGAACTTTATATGTTGCCTGTAGAATATAATATAATCGAGGGAAGATCTGGTCCAAAGACCGGCACTGCGACACCTGATGGATCTTTTGTACCATAGATATCTAAATAAAATTAAATGAATCTCTGTACGACTCTCCTTATGAAAGTCAGCACATATATTGGAGAAGCCGGCCTAATATCATCTGAACACAGAAACTCAGAATGAAGAATACACCTTCTACTGTCACATAAGATGATATACTCACAAAGAATGTGTGCCGTCGTCTCGTCATCTTCCAAGCATAAACGATACAAGGGTGAATGAACTTGGTTACTTTTCCACAGAGGATAGATAGTTCAGTCCAAATTGACCAGAAATAAATCCAAGAACAAGCAGTAAATTATTCCTGTTGAGGTTCAGTATGCCATTATATGTAAATGGCGGCATCAATGCTTTGGCGTGCTTCAAACCAGAAGAAGACAGCCACATTTCCTAAGCGGTCGAAGTGTCATCTTCTCTGATCAGAGATGTTACAGTCGACCGACTTACGCCATAAAATTGCTCGGGGCACATAAAAGGAGCTGCGAAGGCCCTCTTGGCCAGTTCATCTGCTTCCTTATTCCCTGGATAACCGCTATGGCCAGGTATCCAATAAATAGAAACCTTGTTCCGTATGGGTAGCTCTTGTAATGAGTCCAAGCACTCTAAAACTTGCATGAAATGTAATTCTCATGAAAGGAGATACTTAAGAGCTGCCTGACTATCGGAAAAGAAAGCTATATGCGAGCCTCTAAAGCCCTTATTTAAATTAATGTCAACACATTTGGTGATTGCCTATATTTCTAACCGAAATAGCGTAGGCCATTTGCCCACGGGCAATGAGGTTTTTGCGTTGGGTCCAACAACTCCATCACCAACCCCTCCTTCCGTTTTGGATCCATCCGTATAAACTTCTGGAATGTTGCCGGTAATTAATACATGAAATTCAGAACTAATGTCTTAAGCTTAAATTAGTCTTGCCATAATCATAATAATACAAAACAACTGTTCGAACCACACTAATGGGCAACACTTTATTCGACTATACGTGTCTCGCCATAGCGCCATAGCCATAACCATATAAATCAATTGAGTTATGGCAAGCCTAATTTAAGCTTTACTGTGTTTTGCAAAACAATACATGGAAGAGTCAGTCCTCTAGCGAATGCACAAACAACGTTACCATTGAACAAATTCAAAAAGGGCCACAAAAGGGAATTTTTTAGAAAAAGGTAGCATAAAATGACGTTTCTAAGAAAAAATAGAGTCAAATTTAAAACCAGAAAAAATTAAAAAAACCGTTTTATTTTTAAAAATACTAACAATATAAAGCAGATTTTGCATATTTAAAGACAAAAAAAAAAATACTTGGGCATATTCATAGTCAAAACAAAGTACGAGTATACTTTAAAAATTAAAAACCAGTATTATCACACAAAATACTGGTTTTAAACTCTTAAATTATACTTATACTGAAATCGATCTAACTGGTATCGGGAGGTCTAAATGGACCACACCACATAATTATTTTGTTGTAAAAAACCGCAAATTTTGTAATTTTTTTTTTTTTTGTTTCTTTGATATCAAAAAAATATCCTATTCAGTTAAATTTTGTACTTACACCCCTTGATTCTACAACCCAGACGGTCGGTCTACTTTAGTATAAAATTTATATTGAAAGCACTATTTTTTTTTTAGTGATTTTGATACAAATTTTCTAGACGAGTTGTCTGTCTGACTTTTAGTAACTGCACATTAATTTACTTTTCAAAAAACTTCTTCAATTTAGTTTTGTTTTAATTTTTTTGTATCTTTATTTTTGATGTACGAAGTAGGGACTACAAAAATTACTTGAAAATCAAGGACTGTTATTTTTATAAGAAAAAAGTTCTGAAATAAAATAGAAAATGAATTAATAAAGTTTTGATTTATATTTAAGAAAACGTGCTTCAATTTAAAATCCTAAAAAAAAAGTTGTAAAAAATTATTTTCAAAGCTGCTATTATTTGATTTTTTTTAAAAGGGGATAAATTTTGACCTCCGATACCCAATAATGTAACTAAAACTAGCGATACCAGTTAAGGGTTAAGTTTGGCAACACAAAATTAATGGGGCATATTAATAGGCGGAGTTTAAAATCTGTATTGTGTATGTTAATACTGGTTTTCAAATCTTAAAGTATACTTTATTTGGACTATGAATATGAGACTTTAAATTTACGAAAAGTGAAATTAGCTTTAATATTTAAAGTTAGAAATCACATGTCAAACTACCCACTGCACTTATCGCACATTTAAGATGCATTCATATATAAACTTCATGTATTGTAATCGTAATCAATGAATAGTAAAAACAAAATAATAATAAATTTCACTTATTTGTTTTTACAGCAAATTTTTAAAGTAAATAAAGACATAAGTACATAAATGAATAAAAAAGGGGATGAATAAAACGTGTATTGAAGTTTATAGACACTCATAAATTAAAGCAATTATATTGAGTAAATTACATGCAAACATACCAATGAGTGGTGCAGTCTTATTTTAGACTGAAATGAAATTGAAAAAATCAATGCTACTTGATTGTTATTTGTAAGCTAAAAAAAATATATATATTTTAACAACTTCACACTTAGAAACGGTTGTGAAATTTTATTGGTATAATAGTAAAATTTGATCATTTATTAATAAAATTCAAACGCAGTAATCGATCAAAGTGTGACTTATTGCAATGCATTTGAAATAGTTTAAGAAAATACAAAATACTAATGGATATATATATACTCATCAAGTTGGGGATATACCCTTAGACAATTTGATAAAATTTAAATGGAAGGAATATTATACTCAGTGAAGATATTGTCATATTGAAAACATCTCGTTAAACAGAGCATTCGAGGAAAACAATGGGACTTAGCAACAAGACTCGACGCCATTTTTTAAATTAAATGTTTAAATTACATTTGCTTGTATGCCTCAATTGAGCGATAGTTTTTTCTATGTAAATGCAAACCGCAACTATATACACACATATATGTAAAATTTAATACAAATCCCTTCAGCAGCTTTTGCGTAATTGAGCGTAATAATCAGGGCTCGGATTTTCATGCAACTAAAACTTGATTTTAAGCGCTTAACAAACGCACTCAAAACAATAGAATATGGATATTTTTTATAGCTATGCTATTTATGGCACGATACAGGAGTTACACCAAGGATGATAAGCAACAAACAAATATATGAGAGTAAAAAATTAAAGGGTGTTCCGTAGCGTGCAACGAAAAGGTTAAAATATGCATACAATTGTATACAGACAATTGAAATTTGCAAATTTAGTGAATACAACAATTAACACTTAAATTTAAAAATCAAACTCAAAGGGTATTCTATCAGTTAATGGAATTTCGACCATGTAATTTTGACAACTTGCTCCTGAAATTTTCAAAAACGCTTAAACTAAAAAAATTTAAAAAAAAAAATAGTCAAACAGGAAAAAAGCGCCAAACTAAAGAAATCTCTAAAACTAAAATAAAGCGCACAAAAATTAAAAAAAATACTAAAACAACAAAAAAAAACCCCCCAAAGCTAAAACACGCCAAAAAACAGAAGAAAAATCATAAAAGCAAAAAAAAGCACCAAAAATAAGAAAAATCGCCACAAACTAAAAAATTCGCCAAAAACCAAGAAAAAAGTTTACCGAGTACTAATTTTTTTTTATATATACATTAGGTAAGATATTTGATTATATAGGCTGAAGTTCGCATGGTATCACATATGGGCGTTTCCCAGGCGACGGACGCATATACGGAATATTTCGTGTGCGTGTCACAATCGCACTTTACTAATTTTTTTTTTATTTTTTCTGCATTTTGACCACTTACATTGCAAGGTTTTCTAATACTTTCTTCAACGAAATTTACTTGTTTACTAAAAGTGTTGATTGAATTCTTAAAATTTTTGAAATATGCGTTAAAAATTTTTTAAAACAGTAAAAATATTCATTTATTACAAAATGTGTAAAAATGTGCACTTAACACTAGAATATGAAAAAATATGCAACTACAAAATCAATGCGAAATTACTTAAAATTTCATGATTCGGATAATAATTTATATCTATCACCAAAAAAAAAAATGCATTGTCATTAAAGTTCGAGCCCTGGTAATAATCATAGTTTTTAATAAAAAATCACACCAAACAATTCCAGTTAATCCTGCTATATATGACAAGTTACATTCAAATGGGAATTATTTTCCACAGAATTTGTGAGTAAAATTGGTGATTAAATATAATAATAGGGGAAAAGTTTTTGTTAAAGTTACATATTTGCAATAAGCTGCCATTAAAATTAATTAAAAACGTCCGTTACTTATAATACCTTTATACAAGCAGATACATATTTATTTTATGTATTGCAAACAATTTCAAAGTAATGAAATGGAATTTTTCTTAAATAAAATATATTAAAACCTCAAAAGGATATACTTTTACAGTGTGCACATACACTGAAATTACGCAAAAAAAGTAATATAAATAGTTTAGTAATATGAATTAAAATATTTATAATATCAATTAAAATATTAATTAAAATTTCAGCTATAAACAAGTTGATAATACTAATTAAGTTTTTCTACTCAAATTAATGAATAAAATTAAAAATTTAATTGATTCAAAAATTAATCGAAAGCATTAATTAGTGAATACTTTTTTCTGTGTATGTATATGAATTTCACTTTTAAAAGCAGAAATCATAAAGAAAAATATTCACCGAAATGTGCCAAAAAAAAAACCATTTTCATCACAATAAAAAGTTGAGAGTAATAAATTGCTTAATTTAAATAATTGCTCTTTTTTTACCATGTACACGCATGCAACCACACGCACAAACACACACACACATACACACACACACATGCACACACACACATGCACACACACACACACACACGCAGCGCAAACTGATAACTTCCCAGCTAGCATTTGGGTGATCATTTTTGGCAGAAATATCTTATATGATTCCCTACAGATCGCTTTTGATGATTAAAAAGTGATTTATCACTTGGGCGATTGAAAGAGGATTCACTTATGATTCATCTATATGATCAAATAATGATTTCTTGAAAATAGAGGAACATCATGCAAACCGCAAAAAGGTGATTTAAATGATTTAATATG
Organism: Tachina lurida; assembly: GCA_944452675.1. NCBI lineage: Eukaryota > Metazoa > Arthropoda > Insecta > Diptera > Tachinidae > Tachina > Tachina lurida. The sequence continues at coordinate 168,554,939 of OX101752.1, read as the reverse complement.
AAAATTGCTCAAAAATAATCAGCAAATCGTATCATAACTGATTCTTTGGTATGATTCATCTGTAGGGTACCATTTTCTCAGAACGGGAGTATCATTTATGATCGAAAAATGAGCTCATATACGGTTATTTTTCCCGTCAAGCTGATTCGGAAACGATTGGATTATGATATAAAATGCTACCTGGGTTGCAAAATTGCATGAATAAAATAAATAAATGGCATCAATAATAGTTATGTGTAGATAAAAGTCATTGTGGCAATGACGCGACCACAAATAAAAGATTTATAAATTAATAAAAATTAAAACATAAAATCTGTTTAAGTTTATTCGTTAAAAATATGCCAAATAAATAACGAGGCTGGTTTCAAAAGTAAAAGATATATTCATATAAATACATATGTATGTATGTATGCCCATTAGACGGTATCAGAAAAAAAGTTCTCCGTACACCAGCGAATATGAAGTATTGTTCCAAGGACATTTCAAAAATCAAATTTTTTTTTTTGCCAAACGTAGGGGTCACCGTTTTAGTTTTTTCGTTATATCTTCAAAATTTGCAGTCCGATCTTAAAGTTTGATATAGCGAATTTTTTTGTCTCATAGAGGCCAATAGTTTTGCTCTGAGGTCCATTGACCTCAAGTGTGCCGTTCTAGTACTTACCCCCCAAATCTCAATTCCTATCATTTAATAATAGTACATATATGATAAAAAAAAATTTATTTCCCAAATTTTTCACCATTAGAAGGCCTAGAAAGTTTAAGGATTATATAAAAATCAAACGGAAACACGTTTAAATTGCAAAAAAAAAAAATAAAATAAAAAAGTTTGACCAGGCCCATGTGTATGTCTAATAGTGTTTTCACACTGACTTGGTTTTAATAAAAATTGGTTTTAATGTTAAAACCAACTGTTAAAACCTGGTTTTACCATACAAATTGCTTTTGTTAAATCCAACTTAAAACCATTTCTGAATTGGTTTTTTTTTTGTTTTATGAAATGCAACCCTGTTTTCGCTGTGGTGAATTCAGTGCTGCCAAGTTAAAATGACCGGCAGCAGCTGATAATGTTTATGCCAGTTTTTCATACAAACAAAAACTGTTGTACAGTTTGTCAAATAAGTGTTATAAAAAGCAGAAAAAAATACAACAACAAACACACACATTTCTGCAGGAGATTTATTTTATTTTGAGCAAATTTATAAGACAGTCTGTGAGTTAAAACCTGAATTTAACAAACTTGCAGTGTGAATGCAAAATTAGATGTTTATGGTTTTAACGTTAAAACCAGGTTTTAACTTGCAGTGTGAAAACACTATAAGGGTTAATAATATATCAAATATATTTTTTCGCAGATAATAGCTACCCAGCAAAAAACTTTGCCTAATAGAATGCAAAAAAGTGTATGTACTCCTCAGTCGTAAGTACTTACAATTTGACTGAATAACCCATTATTTTTGTTTGAGAAGTTCAAAAAGTATGCGGTACCCTATACTTTTTGCCTACAAACATACAAAAGTTAATAGATTACTGATTGCCTAAAAGTACTCAAAATTTAATGGGTTATTTTTTGCGTACAAATATGCAAAATAATATGGATTAATTTTTGCTTAAACTTATTCAAAATCAATTTGCTATATTTTATAATTTTTTTATTTTAAATGAATAAAATTTTGTAACAAATTTCTCTAGATATACATATTTCCTTATTAACTGGAAAGTACTACAATAAGTACTTTCACGTAGTGATATAAATAAGTTCTTATTTTATTAATTACATGACAGTCATTATTATGCAAATAAAATAATTAGTACCACTCGTTACTTTGTAAGCCATTAAAAGAGTACTTACCCATTACAAAATTTCGAAAATTTTTTGCAGGGTAAAAGCACTTTAGTGCCCCTCCACTTACAAATATTTCAAATATTTTTAAGTAATTATATTTCGTATGAAATCTTAAATAAATTGAAATATATTTACTTAAAAGATTTCTTTACTTAGCAAAGCTTTTTTTATGATTTTGCACTTTTTAACATAAAAAAATATTTCAGCATAAACAAACAAAACAAAACAAAACTTTCCGTAATCACGTTAAGATTAACAATAGGAAATTTTAATTTGCAGAAAAAAAAATGAAAGTCACGGTCCTTGTTGAACATACTTACATATGAAGAGTCACGGTGTCAATGTCAATGACTTGCAAAAATGCAGCAAAACAACAACAACGAAAACAATATTTTATGGAAGAAAAAAACGCGTGGGTTCATTCACAAAAAAAAGCAAGTGAATGAAGGCGCAAAAAAGTGTGATTGTTGCAAACAAGATAACTAATGTAATGAAATAAAATCAAGAAATCAATCATATATGTACTTTTAAAAATTACATTGCAAATATGTATGTATGTATGTATACATGCAGACATACTCATACGACTAATACAAGTATTAAATTGGCTTTTAAGTAAAATATATGGAGAAAATTACTTATTATAGAAGAAGGGATGAATGAATGAGTTCGTCTACAATTCTTATAAGAAGTAGTCTACCCCAACAAAAATAAGTTCTAGTGCGTTTACATTTCAGCAAAATCAATTAACTGAAATTTTTCCCAAACAACAACCGAACAACCGCAATAAAGCTAATTCACACACCTTTTTTAATACATCAGTTACGTTTTTTTTTTTGCACAATTTGGAAAAAAACATAGTTGCATCACTATGTTTTATTGGAGTTTAAATAGATTTCGATAAAATCTAGCGACGAGGTAGATTTTGTTTTGTATGGGAAATCTATTAGATTTTGACGGAAATCTCGTTAGAGCTAGATCTTGCTAAAATTTAAAATAAATATTATATATAGTTAATAATTTTTGCCAATGATATGAAGCTTAAAAGTGGGCGCAGCCATGCCCATTGAAATTTTATATAATATTTCAATTGCTAGCACACAACTGATTCTTATGAAACTTGGCACACGGTGAGAGCTCTAGAAGCGATACGATCTTACATTTATAAAAGTGGGCGGACTTACGCCCATTACAGTTTAGTATTAAATAATATTATGTTCACTTTCTATGATCCGTTTTACGTTTTACGAAACTGGACAAAAAATTAACCCTCCTGGAAGAACATAAGCGTATGCAAAAGCCAGTGGACCGGACCATACCCATTAAAGATTAATATTATATTTAATGTGATATGTAAAATTTAGAAAACTGGTCGGACATTAATATCAACAAGATTAGGCGTGACCAAGCCCCTGTAAATATAAAATTAGGACTAAAAATTTCCAAATATTTTTTTTTTTAAACTTAAAATTTCAGTAACGATAATACCAAAAAATTCCAAAATATTTTTTAAATGAAAAAAAATCGCTAAGACCAAAAAATAAATCGCCAAAACTAAAAAATAACTCTAGAACTAAAATAAGTTGCCAAAAACCGAAAAATTCCCAAAACGAAAAAAAGCCTAAAACCAAACAAAAAAAATCGCCGAAACGAAAAAAAGCTCCTAAACGAAAAAAAGCGCTAATACTAAAAAAAACCTCAAGACCTTAAGTAAATAGCCAGAGACCGAAAAAATCGTCAAACGAAAAAAAAATAAACGCCAAAACTAAAAAAACCTATAGAACTAAATGAAGTTGCAAGAAATAATGTAAATACTAAATATAATCCAAAAATTTTAAAAGTCGTAAAAACGAAAAAATCGCCGAAAACAAAAAAAAACCAAGAACAAAAAAAAGCGCCAAAACTAAAAAAAAATCTCTAGAACTAAATCGCCAAAAATAATATAAATAATATATAAAATACAAGAATTTAAAAAATTAAGTAAACGAAAAAATCGCCAAAAACCAAACCAAAAGACGCCAAAACAAAAAAAAAACTCTAGAGCTTAAGTAAATCGCAAAAAACCGAACAAAAAATCACCAAAACGAAAACAAACCTAAAACCAAAAAAAAAAAAAACTGGCAAAACGAAAACAATGCCAGAACTCAAACAAAAAAAAAACTCCAAAGATCAAAACAGTCAACAAAACGAAAAATTGCCAAAAACCAAAAAAGAAAATGGATATCAAAACGAAAATATAGCGCCAAAACTAAAAAAACTCTAAAACAAAGGTAAGTCCCCAAAAACAAAAACAACCAAAGCCAAAACAAAAAAGAAACGCAAGAACGAAATAAGCGCAAAAACTAAAAAAAATCAATAAAATGAAAAAATCGCCAAAAACCAAAACAAAAGTCGCCAAAACGAAAAAAAGCACCAAAACTAAAAACATCTCTAAAAATAATGTAAATTGCCAAAAATAATATAAATACTATTTATATAATCAAAAAATTTACATAATCTACAAAACGAAAAATTCGCTAAAAACTAAAACAAAAATCGCCAAAAAGAAAAAAGCGCCATAACTAAAAAAATCTCTCAAACTAAATTTAAACGCACAAAACCGAAAAAATCGCCAAAAAGGAAAAAAGCCAAAAGCCAAATAAAAAACGCCAAAACGAAAAAAAAAGCGCCAAAATTAACAAAAAACTCTAGTGAATCGCCAAAAATAATAAATATAATCAGAAAATTCAAAATATCGCCAAAGCGAAATAAGCGCCAAAACTAAAAAAAAGCCAAAAAACCGAAAAAAGTCCACAAACGAAAATAAAAATTCTACCTTATGTAGAATTTTTCTTTCTTAGCTTATATAGGCTAAAATTCGTATAGTATTACATATGTGTCCAAACGGAACCCTTCATGTGCGAGTCAAAGACTCATTTTAGTGAATTAATTTATTTATTTTTCGTTTGCTTATCACTTCTATATAATCAGAAAGGGTACATCTAATAGGGCCTGGAGCGGCAGCAGGCCCAAAACCGCCACTGGTCCTAAGGATACATCTTTTCAAATTATATACATAGGTAGTTCTCACATTATGGTACATACAATTTATGATGCGGAATGTGTGGAAAACGATTGAAACTATTTTCAAACCAATCATTTCAACAGGCTGTCTTTCGTTGCCCTATCTGTTCACGTTCTGAAGAAGAATTAAATAAAAAAAATTAGTTAGTTAGTTAGTTACAAATTGTAATTTTAGACTGCAATCAACTCATACCGGGCATAATTGTCTTCTATTGCATATTCAGAGCTATAAATATACTTTGCATAGACCTCATACAGAAGATTAACAAAAAAAAAAGGCACCATTGAAAAAATGCCACACAAATTATAAAAGTCTTTTAATGATGATGAACAAATTGACGACTGCTGGTTAAAGTCAAGCTATAAACAAAAAATTGTGGAAAAACACTCACTGTTGCAACTCTCCAGGGTGGGGGGGGGCGGGGCTGGGAGCAGCTAACTATGCAATCAGTTAGTTATTCCTTTAAAAGACATCACATGTAAACAAATCTGTCACTATGATAACAACAACATACTGTGCTTTATGAATAAAAATTACCACAGCAACAAAGAAACACAGTGATGCCAATTTAGCGCGTTTTAACTACGTCAAACGCGCTTTTTTTCGTCTTAGCGCGCTTAATAAAAAAAGCGCCAACTTAGCGCGTTTTGGATAAAGTCAATAACATCATTTCAGTTAACAGTTAATTTGTTTTTCTTTTTTGTATATATTTACCAATTTTCTAGTGTCCAAAACTCTTATAAAAATTTTTTTTAATTTCGTTAATGAGTCAGCTGTTGCAAATAAAATTCACTTGCCTGTGATTAGAATTAAAAACGAATTTTTATACTGTAAATGGCAAATATCTTTAAATTTCACAACTACAAATATATAGTCGTACTCGTGACGAAAAAAATTTATATAATTTATCAAGCATCTATTATAGCTGAAGTACAAAAATCATTTGAATCGCAAGACTATTCGACATTTTATACGAGTATGTTGTTACTCGTACAAAGTTTGTTAAAGAAAATTAAAATAAAAACTAAGGATTTCTATTATAGGGTGATTCTGATTCTACATACATGTATTTTTATTTTAGTTATTTAGGATATAATTTCGAAGCAGCAATATTGCAAAATCTGTAAAAGAGTTGCTTTAAAAATAATATTAACTTTTACTAAAATTTAATTTAGCGCGCAGAAAAATAGCGCGTTTTGGCTATAAATAGTTGACAATGCTGTAACTCAGCGCGTTCTAGCGCGTTTTGAGAATGAGAATAGCGCGTTTGGGTTGTAAATAGTTGGCATCACTGAAGAAACAACACACATATTGAGCACAGAAGAAATATGTATGAGAAAAATACAATATGTAAAAAGAAAATTAAAATTAAATTAAGTGTCATTACCACAATTGGCAGGAAAATATGTTGAGTCCAAAAAGAAAAAGAAGAAAAAACATTTTAAAATAACCAAATAACTTTGAAAAAAAAAGTGAAAAACAATTAAATTAAGCAAAAGTGTTTTAGCCGACAGATTTATGGTCATTACAACTTAACAACAACAACAACAACAACAACAACAACAACAACAACAACAACAACAACAATAGCAAAGCACAAAAGCTGCTAAACAGACAAACAAACACCAGGACAGACATACCGACGAAATTATCAAAATAGAAAAGTTAAATTAAACAACAACAGTAGCTTGAGCAAACAGCCAAGACCCCCACCAGCTGTCTGACTGCCAGCCTGATGGCTTAAATGTTGCAAGCGAACTGCTGCTGCTGCTGCTGGCTTACAACCGCTCATGTAGATGTTAGACATGTTCAGGTGCAAGTTGCAGCCAAGTTTGCTAGAGTGAAAGAAGCGTACTCGTTAATCTTTTTTTTTTTTTTTGTTTGTTGACCGAGCAGATCAAAACAAAACCAATGAAAGATTGAAGCGAAGGAAAGCCAGAAAATTGAATTTCAAAATTTTCAACTTATGAATGAATGGGTTGTATAAAAGTATTAACAACAAGCCAAATTGGCATTAGTATTATAGAAGAATTTATATTGTAAGCACCAAGCAAAAAGTTGAAACATTACTCGTATTAATAATAATAACTATTGCAAGAAAAGTGTTTAATAGAATAAAAATAAAAAAAGCTTACAACCAAACCAAAAAAAAAAGGATAAACACTTTAACTGCAGCCCAAAGGATTATTAAACGCATATAAAACAAAAAGAAAACATTTAATAAAAAAAACCCATAGAAAACTAAGTGCAAATTATAAATAAATTAAAAATAGAAAAAAAAACACAAAAGAAAAGTGCTCAAGTTGTTTATACAAAATGTGGCAAACAAATACTTTTTCCTGGCGCCAACTTCTACTAATCACAGTGTTTATATCCTTAAGTGTTAATATCACAAGCATAAGTGCCAGCACTGAAACTGTATCCTCTCCAACAGCGACAACATCAACTACTACATCCCTACAAAATGCTGGCACACGCACCGTGTTACGCATCTATGATGAATGCACTCGGGCTGAAGGCGGTTTTGTGCCATGTCTTAAGAAAAAAGCAATTTCCTTTATAGATCGCATCTCATACATTGATGCCATTACTGTGGCCGATGGCATTAAAGTGGTGCGCCTGCCAGGCACTTCCATCAGCGATTTGCCAGCTATACGTCCCATGTTTAGCGAAAACGAGGTGGAATCAACGTTGTCGCGCTCTGGCGAAGATCGTGATACGAAATTAACGAATATGCTGGTGGAGCGTTTGAGCCATTTCTTTAATGGTCACACGTTGCAAGTTAGTTTTCCGAAATTGACATCAGACGAAATTGGTCGAGGATTGGAGGAAGGTATGTGTGCAAAAAAATATATATATAACGATGGCTTAATATCTATAGGTAAGGCGGAACTTGAATTTTCGAAATTTTAATTGGAGTAGCAAAAAATTTAAGAAAACCTAAAGCCTTTACAAGCAGAAATTATTTTTTAAGTGGCCATAAGTCCTTGATTTTGCAGTATAATGCACTGAGACCTTCAAGGAGGTTGCAGTTATACGTAGCCTCCCGGCAAACGTTAAAAACGCAATTTCGAAAAAAAACATTGAAATACGTGCTTTTTAACCGACTTCAAAAAAAGGAGTAGGTTCGTCTCTATTTTTTTTTAGGTGTGTAACTTCATAACTCGGTACATTTTAAACCGATTGTAAAAATTTTTTTCTTGTCTCAGAGGGTATAGCTTTTCATTGGTCCCATTGTAAACAAAAGGGGGGAGGGCGGTGGTGGTCAGGCCCACAATTTTTTTTATATAATTTTATAATATTCTATTTATTAGATTGCTGCAAAACCTATAAAACACCTGACACAATTTGAAAGTTAACGAAATGGGCGGTGGTTACGCCCATTAAAATATTATTATAATATTTCACACGGTTCTTAAGTAGAACCGATTTTTATGAAACTTAGCACATAAATTCAGCTCTAAAATAGACAAAATCTTTTATTTAAAAAATGGGCGCAGTCACGCCCATTAAAATTTAATATTTTATTTTACGTGGTTCTACTTTATCGATTTTTATAAAACTTAATACACACATTAAGCCCTAAAATTGGCCCATTAAAATTTAATTTTATATATCACGTACTTCTTCTTATCTTCTTCTATCAGATCTTTGCATTGAAAGAATTATTATATTAAGCCATCGATATATAGAAAATGTTATTGAGATTTTCCTAAGCGTGGTGATGAATGTATTTTGGGCGAGTTATTAATCAATGTAGTATAAGGTTCCAAACTGGAAAAATGTTGAACCAGTTAAAAGAAAGCTATAGAACTTGTTCTGTTAAACGAATCCATTTGAAATCGTATGATTTCCAAAATTAATAATGTTCCAGCAGACGTATTTAAAATCATATATATACGATAATTTTCTTTCAGAAATCATATTTGAGGCTCTATTTATTAAAAAAAGTTTTTAAAGTTTTTAAAAAGCTAGTTTTCGAAAATCGTGCAAAATAGGGCCGTATATAGGTGCTTTCATTACTAATTGCTCACTTAAATCCTAACCAATTCAAACATCTAGGCATTGGTTATCGAAAGAATTATAAAAACCTGCCTGCCCATAGATGGCTTAATATAGGAAAGGAGGAACTCAATTCTTTGATATTTTACTGAAGAATATATCTATTTTCTCTTTTGTTTATTTTCTTATTTTTTTTTGTTTATGTTTAGCTAATGCGCGCAAGTTTCTGTGTCTGTTTTATAGTTAATCCTTATATTCGCGGGAGTATTAATTATATGTAACATCTCTATTGTAAATCTCTTTTAGTAATTGTTTTCATGTTTGAATCAAGGCGAATTCAGTATCAGGTGACTTTATCAGCCCAGCTGATTATCAGCTGTTGCTACCAAATTGAGCATTTTGAACCAAAACGTCAAAATTTGCTTAGAAATCTTCTGACAGTTTGGTTTTGTAGCATAGCAAACTACGTGTTGTTTTTGTGTTGTAAAATTGTTGTAGCGATAAGGTCACCTGATACTGAATTCGCCTTGGTTTGAATATTATTGTATTGGTGATGTTAGGCGAGTGTCCACTTATTGCACAGTGGGCTGCTAATGCTGTTTTTTGGTCAGTTGTTCATTTACGTGATTTGTAATGAGATTTATGTATGTGCGGCTAATCTAGTACGTAGTTTGGACTTTGTTGTTCCGACATTGACATTAGAAACATCTACTCTACAAGGTATTTTATAAATTATATTTGATTTGTCTAATTTATCCACCTTACTTTTGGTATTTGAAAATAGCATATTCAAAGTATTATCTGTTTTTAGTACGATATTAAGATTTGCTGTATCCAATATATCGGAGTGAATAATTATTTCAGAAAATCCGGGAATATGTGTTATCTTAATATATATAATACAAAAACACGTTTATTTGTTATGGGTGAACTCTTCAATGCCCCAACAGATTTTCGCCTTCCACCCCACAAAATATTTGTAAGAGACCGGCGCGTGTTTTTATATATATTCTACCCCGGTAAATGCTACGCCCCTTTCAGAAAAAGTGATTCGTCCGACAGATGGCGCAATTGTTAGTTTTTTTGTGCTTTTGCACCGTAACTCAAGAACTACTGCACCGACTTAGACCAAACTTTATATACATGCTCTATGGGGCTGAGGAGTGTTTCTATGTAGTTTGAAGCTCGTCCGACAGATGGCGCAATTGTTAGTTTTTTTGTGTTTTTGCACCGTAACTCAAGAACTACTGCACCGATTTCGACCAAACTTTATATACATGCTCTATGGGGCGTGAGGAGCGTTTCTGTGTAGTTTGAAGTTCGTCCGGCAGATGGCGCAATATTTAGTTTATTCGTGGGCAAAATAGAATTTTCATATTGTACCACCAATGCCATATACAACACTAATGTTTGCTTAGGGCCAGCAACGCGCACCGGGTTCACCTAGTTGACTTTTAAATTTTTTTAGTTTTTTTTCTACTGGTTCGCGATTAAGATTTTTTATGGATGGTTTATGGTCAGTGTTGCCAGCTTTTTTTTTCTAGAACTTATCCCCAATTTCTGATTTGTCATCCCCAAAAATCCAAATTGAGTGTTTTTGATTAAAATTTTTCTTTAGTGAAAAAAATAATATTTTTTTTTAATTTTATTTGAAAAATAATGACAAAAATAATATACTTATGCAATAAAATTCACTTATACCGATAACTATATTTATATTCATATAAATTGAATTTGTACTTATACGAGTAAATCTTGTAGAGAAAAAATTACACATAGTTGAATATACACAAGTATAAAAAATTTTGTAACCAAAGCTTACTATTTCAAAAACTTCAGAATCGATATCTTCTTGTTACCATCAGTTATAAAAAAACCCAAAAAATTCCTCTCAAATTTGGTTATCATCGCCAACAAATCCAAAGATCCCCAATACAAAATTTTCATCCCTAATCGCGAAAAAAAATCCCCAATTTGGGGACAAATCCCCTAAACTGGGAACGAAAAACTACTTTTCTGCTGAATTTCCTTAATTGTTTTCTTTATATATGTATCTTTATTATGGCTCAATTTGTGAAATATGTTCGAGTGCGAGTAAAATGCGGGGAGTTACCGAGTTACTAAAATTTTTGAAAAAAAAATACCTGCATAATATTTTTCATGTTTTCTTTCTGTGTAGTGCAGCTTCCAGCGGCTTGTAAAACAACGCTAGTAATTTTTGGCAAACAGGTCCCAGGATAATGAAAGTAAAATTGTAAAAAAATTGGTCAAAAGATCGTATAAAATTGGTACTCGTACAACAGTGGTCGCCAAATTTTCTTCTTTCATATTTTATAACTGGATGGTCACACTTGGGCCAAATCGTAACCACAAAATATTAATGAAAAAGCTTTCAGTTCAAATACGTGTTTGTTGAGTTAAATAGTTTCCAATAATGTTGGAATCAATGCCATTGTCTATCAGTTGTTTATAAAACTGTTTAACTTAAGAAACAGGTATCTAAATCAAATGGTTTTTCACAAACATTGAGTGGTTACGCTCTTTTTGGCAAATATTTGCCAAATGTAACCGTACCTTAATGATTGGAGCTTAATGCATCGACTTTTTAACATTATCTAATATTTGGTTGCATCAATTGCTAAATTTATAAATTTATCCCCGTCCCACTGTACTGTATTTCATAGAAGTAATAAACACTCTTCTGATCAAAGAAACGTTTTTCATGTGTAAAAATATGACTGTAAAAAATCTCTAAAAGTGGAATCATAACCGAGTTATATCACACAAATGTAAAACAACATGAACAACAATTTTTTTTTTCAATAAAAAATTTATTAAGAAACTTTCAGCAGAATTGACACAAGTTCTTTGACTCCCATTTTAAACAAGTTGTAAATAATTTCATTTTGGTTTTATATGCAAACAATTTCAAAAGAAAGTTAATGTAAACAGTCGTCGCTGATACGGTTATTAAAATTTAAGTCAAGAATACTTTTGAAAGAGTTACTTTTCATTGTTTTACCTAAACAGTTGCATTTTCTTTTTTTTGTTCAGTTTCCAAAGTGTTGTGTGTGTGAATTTTAATGTTTTCGTAAAACTATTTCGTGACAGAGAAACCATGTAAAAAATAAGCTAAGAAAGAAAGAAAAAACTTTTTATGGCAAATGAGCATGAAATACTAGTGGGGTTGTGAGAAAATTTTTATTACTTTTTTCTTTATTACAAAATGCAAAATTTATATGAATGAATTTTTAATAATGGAATGAATAAATGTATTTTATGCTTTAAAAGTAAGAAAGTTTTTGGTAAAGCTCTCACAAAGCCTATAAAGAGCTGGTTTTAACAAGTAAAAATTAAAAAAAATAATAAAAACACCGACTGCAATCATAGCTGTTAAGTAATGATTACTAATCGTAATGATTACTAATTTGATTACTTTTTTTTTAAAGGTAAAGTAATGATTAAATTACGATTATATTCAGTTTCGTACTTAGTAATTGTGATTACGATTACTAATAATGGAAAAGTAATCTGAATTACTTAAAATTACTAAAAATAATCAAACAGAATCAAAAGTAATCAAAAAGTAATCCGACTACTTTCAAAGATTACTTTTGATCCTTAATAAATAATCAAAACGAATCAAGAGTAATCCTTAGAAGTAATCGGATTATTTTTTTACTACTTTTGATTCTATTTGATTATTTTTAGTAATTTTAAGTAATTCAGATTACTTTTCGATTATCACTAATCGTAATCAATTATTTATCAGCAATTCTTTTAAAGGCAATTATATAATCATTACGATTCTTTTTAAAATGTAATCTAATTGATTGCTAATCGTAATCGAAAATTAACAGCTGTGACTGCAATCTACTTTAAATCGGTAAAGATCCTAAATGGAATGCCCATAAAAAATTAAAAATTATACGAGAAACCTAAAAATGATTTTTAAATACCTGTCGAATTATACTTATTTTGATAAATATAATATATTTATAAAAAATTTAAAGTAAAATATGCTTATAACGAAATTATTTATTACTACACCGAAAGAATTTTCCTTCATAAGTCTAATGAAACAATTTCATTAAAATTTTTTCACAAATCTAATGATAATTTCACAAATCCAATGAAAATTTCATGAATATTGTGAAAGAATTTCATTGGAATTGCTTGGTTGGTATTCTGGTTTCGTAAAAATAATTTATTCTATTATATATATATTTTCTAATTATTAAGAAACCCCTTTATATTTAAGTTATTTCATTATTTTCATGAAACTATTTTATTGTTTCGATGCAGTTATAGCACTGCATTAATTTCACTGTTAAATAAATTTGATGAAGTTTTCAATAAAATAATTTTGACGAAACTGGTTTCATTAATCCAACGAAACGTGACGTTGGTTGATTTTGATGAATTTTTCATTAGATTAATGTCGAAATTCATAGAATTTATGCCGAAAATTCTTTCAGTGTAATTCTTTATTATAAGGAATCAACTTGATAAATATAGAAATAATAATTATGATTTGATATTTTTTCTAATGTTAAAGTTTTTGTATATCACAATTAATCCTCTAAATTTTTAAATGTTAAATGTTTTAAATGAAAAATAGAAATAATAAATATGATATATGATAAATATGATATGATATATCGCAATTAATCCTCTAAATTTTTAAAAGTCACTGAAAATTGTTAAATGTTTACTTTTTGCAAGAAAACGATACACAGTGGGCATATCTCTCCACCAGAGAACGGCACGACTTCATCGCAACCATAAGTACATTGCACATTAATCCTATGTGTTGCGTTCATTACCCGATTGCCTTAAACACAAGCAAGAAAATTTAAATTATGCAGTGTTGGTTTAACTCGTCAAATCTCTTTCTACCGAGGTTCGGAATAAGAAACAGTCAGTCTGCAGAGTAGGACGGAGGGAGGGAGGGAGCTTAGTTAGCATTATTTATATCGAGTCTCAGGACAAGTGAGAAAGATATTGCGGAAAGGTTTCTCATACCCAAGGGATCGCACAAAACCTCACTTTAAATATTCAATCGGCCAACACCATATTGTGATTATTTTTGTTATTTCGGACTAGAGATCTGCATGATTACGAATCAAACGACATAATTTGGCCTTTTTGGAAAATTTATATTTATCTAGCACTTAACATTAAAGAATTGAAAGTTGCTAATACATTATTCATATCCACAAGACTATTGTTAATAAAATAACAGTGGGAACTAGTGGCAAAGTTTGTCATTTTGGATATTTTTCGTTGTATGGCATTACCACACAAACTGTTTGCGCATCTGATGTAAACAGCTGTGAGAAAAGTGTGTTGACATTTTGGCAAAAATACCGAAAAAATTTTAAAAACGAAAAAGAAAGTGGAAAATCATAGAATAGTGTGAGAAAAATTTTCTTTTTAACTATTTAAGCCAACCTGTTCAAAAGAAACACAGATATTGATTGCAATCAATGAAAATAATTTACCTGTCATTGATGTTACGAGTAATAAAATAAATTGGTTGTGAAAACGCTTACCTGCAAAGAAAAAGAGAAACATTGAAAATTAGTTGGGTAAAGCATAAATCATGTTAAGGTAATTTTTGAACAATATATTAGCCCAATTCACAATCTTGTGCAACTGCTCTTGCATCGTAGCATGTGCAAAATTGTATAGTATATTGATACTCACCACTAAGAATTGTTAAGTGGTGAGTATCAATATATTAACCATTTTGCAAATGCTACGATGCAAGACCATTTGCACAAGTTTGTGAATTGGGCTAATATATTATTGATTGCTTGGTTGTTGTAAATAAAAGAGCTCAATAGACTATACCATTTTTTACATGCTACGATGCAAGACCATTTGCACAAGATTGTGAATTGGTCTAATGAAAATTTATGGCAGTGCATTTATTTTATATAGGATTTTTTATTATCTTTATCTTACAATTTAAATAAAACAAATTATATGAAATATATCAATGAAATGTTTATTAACTTGATGAACTTGGCCTATCGATGACATTATGAATGAAAATCGCAAATTAAGCTTAAGGCAAAACAACAAAACGGAATACAGATTTGAATCCAGCATATCAAATAATCTACTGAGGTATAGGAAAAAGTTTACAGAAATTTGGAGACCAACTATAAAAACAAGAAAAGTTAAACTACTCGCATATTCTATAGTTAGGTGAAATGTTATAACCACAGATAAAAAAACACTTCTCGTATTCTATTTCCTACAAAATTGTTGTTTAATACGGCTACTGATGAAGCGAAGTGTCGAAGAAACTCTATTCCTTGAACAAAAATATTCGACTTTTTCAAAATTATTCGAATAATATATATTTTATTCATTATTCGTTCGAATGTTCGAATAAAATTAAATTAAGAAAAACAATTGTCACCCTTTGTTCAAACAGTTTTAAATTCGATTAAATGTACAGCAGCATTTTTTCTTTAATGTTTAGAAAATTAATATATGTACGTCTGCCGCTTTTTCAACTTTTTAGCATTTTGCAGTGCAACACAAAAAATATAACCACATACGTACCAGAGAACAGCAATGAGTAGTGAAAAAGTGAGTAGAGTTGAAAAATGACTTATTACTTATTGAAATGTTTTCTATGAATCATATTCACACGAAAGTTTGAAGGGCGCATCGAACTCATGCTTAGCAACATTTATGACGCTGTTGGTTTCCACTCATGATTTATAAGTGTGCCATGATTTATGAGTGTAAGTGCGGTATGACTCCGATGTCGACGTCGCATTCATATTTATTTCAACCTATACTTATAAATCAATGTCATCGTTAGTATGCGTAAGTCAGAGTAGTTAAGTTTAAATGAAGTCGACTCACTTATATTTAAAATTTCATGAGTCAGTATGAATAGCGAAAAATGTATTCATTGCCGATCACTGATGCGGACACCACTACGTAATAAAAGGCCAAAAACGACCCGTGTCTCCCAATTTTGCACCAAGTCATGCATTTTTTTTATGGGCACAGCTTCGAAAAAATTTAATACGCCTAATTTAACAGCAGAGGCGCTGCAACACTGCATTATTAAAAACGTACAAAAAGCAGAGTTATAAAAGAATGCTGCTTTCCTCAATCTCTTCCTTCACCACCTGTCTTCTCTATCATTTTTCCTTACCTCAAGAAGGTAACACCTAGTAATAGTAGTCGGCATTCATTGCCTGAGTGTCACTTCTTTTTAAGAAAAAAATAATAAAAGATTTGGGGCCTCGGTGCCATTTTTGCAAAAAAAAATTAATTTACTCGCCGAGGCAAAGTTGTAGCTCTTGTTATAAAGAACAGAAGTGAACAATGTTAAAGAGGGAATTTTTTTATTTTTGCGGCTACCTAAGCGCTACCTAAACAGTGTTAAGAATCATTAATTGGAAGTTCATATTTTGTAAAAAGTTGTTTGTTGAGATCTTAGGTACATTTTTGTAGTGTAGTATTTTCTTGAATTTTGAATGGTTTGCTACTTATGGACCTGAACAGTGGAAAAAGGAAAAAAACGAATTTGTTTAATTTTTGCGATTTTGATCTTGAACATGGAGTTTTTTTTTGGACTTTTTTTCAAAATTCCGAGCGGTTTGCAAGATATGAGCCTGAGAAAGTTATCAGTTTTTTGCAAAAATAACACCGGGCCCCTTAGTCCTTGGGGGCTCATAAGAAAAGTGCATAGCTTGGAGCAAAACTGGGAGAAACGGGTCTTTTTTTTGGTATTTTATCTTAAAAAATTAAGCACAGTGTTTGTTTAGCTATCGAAACTAGTTTATTCGATTTTGGGCCTGTTCGTAGGAAGGCAAACGATAGATTGAATCGAACATTTATATTAAAAATAAAACACAATAATATTTTATTGTTTCCAATATTAATATTCCATTAAAGCTGCCGTGCGCATTTGGTAGAACAGGCACTTTATTCTATAAAATTCTGAATTTTAATTACATATATGCTGCATATTAATTCAATAGAAATTTAAAGTAATAGGCTTACTTATTTCTGTTATTTTAATTGAAAACTTTTTAAATTAAATTATTGGCATAAATATGAGAAGGATCTTCCAATAGGGACTTCCGAACTTTCAACAGTTGATAGCAGCCATGCGGTTGAAGTCATATCTGTGAAATTGACTGTCAATAGTTCAATATATTTTTCCAAATTACCATAGACGGATACATCATTCAACTACACCTGTAATAGATATAATTGTGCGTTCGTTGAATTGCGCCAGGAACATTTGGAAATTTACCTTAATTTGCATTCAAAAATTATGTTCCATGGTGAGGACCATTTCTGGATGATCCAAGAGCGTTCAATGCATAATGATGAGAAGCGCTATGTAGGACGATGATTAACTACCGTTTTTTTTTGCCAAGAACTGGATTATATGGACACCAACGATATGTTGTTTCAACAGAACGGTACTACCTGCCACACAAATACTGCTACAAGGGACATATACAGAAAAAAACTAATTTTCCAATTCACACACAAAATTCTATGAATCAAATTTAAATTTTTCCAATTCAATCAACAAATTGCCTGATTCAACAAATTTTTTTTACTGAAATTAAAAAGCAAATAAAACAAAAAACTGTCCTATACAGTATGCAATTTGTATATTTTTGTTACAAATGTTCTTTATATTAATTGTATGAACTAGAATTTTTTACTCCCCTGCAGGAAATGGAACTAATACAAGACTAGTCACGTGATCAGTCTCCAAGTGATAGGGACCAGACCGGGTTCTACCACTTCCTATAAAGCGGACCAGTCACTTTTACATGGGCATGGTCTAGGATGGGGTTAATTGATGCTTTGTATGCACATTGTGACTTGTCACTGAACTATATCATGGGGACCTAATCGGTGTGGAATAATATAAATTATTTAAAAATGTCATTCCGACACTTAACTGTAACAATGAAAACTTATAATTTTTTTTATTGTTACAAATGCAATTAAAATTTATTTTTAAACAAATATTTCTTGAGACTCGAACTGACAACATCCGACATGACAAGCTTGCACACTACCCACTCGACCACAGGGGTACTAACATTTTAAAAGTATAAACACTAGTTAAGCTTAGGTTAACGTCTAACTATAGTTACGGGACTGGTTCCAAAGTGGCTTGACGGTACCATTGGAGGGAACAATGAACATCATATTTATACTGTTTGATAGGTCCTGCATCCAACCACATCGAAATTGTTCAGTGCCTTTTACGATAATACTACAGCAAATTCCAATTAATTTTACAAAAGATCACGACTATACATTACACAGAATATATAATTTTTTCACCATACACACTACTCCTTACTTTTGGTAACACTCCCATTTTCTCAAGTTATAGGACGAGTACGTTTGGATTAATTGTCACCCAATTTTTTTGCAGGATCCAACCTGTTTTTTTTTTTTTTTTTTTTTTGTTTAAAACGAAATTGGAAGAAACTATTTAGTGAAACTAAATTTTATTTCAAACAAACATATGTTTGAAAATTTTTTGCGAATAATTTTTTCTGTGTACACTCTGCACGAGCGATTTGAGGGCCTGGCCATGGGAAGTGGTCACCACGATCGTGCGATTTCATCCCGTTTTCAACTATGCAATAACCCAGCAAAAATTATTGCTTTCCAGAAGCATTTTTTTTTTTACAGAATCACCTCCTGTTGCGCATGAATAAGGCATTTTTTTTGTTCGTTGTGAGCCAGCTGGAAGCAAGACATTTAACTTCCAAACAGCAATGAATTTATTTGGTCTTACTAAAGTGTTTCACAGAAGTAATAATATATAATTTTTATGAGAGTCCGCCTTGCGTTAGTGCTTTTCCGAAGCATTTTTCCAAGCTTTTGTTATCAAGCAAGCAATATATTACGCAACCTCAGTTGTTAGTGCTTCAAAATAAGAATTTTTTTCTTTTTTGTTTGCTGGGCAGCTAAAACCACAGTGAGTCTTAAAGTCAACACTTCATTAGGCATCGGCCTAATGCTGCCTGATTTATGCACCAAAGTTAAGGAAAATTTATAATTTCTATAATATCTTACACACACTTTAATGGAAGACCCTTTTGCATACATACAATCCTATACGCATATCATTCAAACATTTGACCTCATGTTTACTACGAGTATTTCGTATGCCATTTTGTATAAAAGCAGAAAATAATTGATATTCAGTAATCAAAATTTAACACAAAACAAATACATGAATACTTCTGTATGTATGTAGTTAGTATGTTAAGAACATTAGCTCAAATTGGATTTTAATTAAATTTGGTTTACTAATTCGAAAAGGTAAAAACTTTAAAATACTTTCAACTATACCAGAAGATTTAAATATCCCATAATTGAAATATTTGAAGAAAAAAACAACAGTAATACATAAATTACATTTAGGTATTAAGACCAAAATTTTAACATGTATTTCTGCACATTTTATTGATAATACATGCTTTATGTACACGTATCCATACAAACATACCCTGTAGGAAATATCACTAGTCACTAGAAAATAAAAACTCTGATGAGTGCATGTGTTAGACTTAGACTAGACTCTAAAATTTAAAAGCTACAGTCTGCTTCTTGTCAACATGTTCATATACACCTATATAATAACATCTTTCACCAAAAATGATAAAGATTATATACATACACTAGCTGACCCCTGTCCGCGTTGCTGGCCCTAAGCAAACATTAGTGTTGTATATGGCATTGCTAGTACAATATGAAAATTGGATTTTGCCCGCGAATAAACTAAATATTGCGCCATCTGCCGGACGAACTTCAACCTACACAGAAATGCTCCTCACGCCCCATAGATCATGTATATAAAGTTTGGTCGAAATCGGCGCAGTAGTTCTTGAGTTACGGTGCAAAATCACAAAAAAAACTAAATATGGCGCCATCTGTCGGACGAACTTCAAACTACACAAAAACACTACTAACGCCATATAGAACTAAAAATTGCGCCATCTGTCGGACGAATCACTATTTCTGAAAGGGGCGTAGCATTTACCGAGATAGAATATATATAAAAACACGCGCCGGTCTTTTACAAATATTTTGTGGGGTCGAAGGCGAAAATCTGTTGGGGCATTGAAGAGTTCACCCCTAACAAATAAACGTGTTTTTGATTTTTATATATATTAAGATGTATATACTAGCTGACCCGGCAAACGTTGCTTTGCCTTCAAATTTAATTTTTATTTTAAAGGTTTCATGCCAATCGATCTATTATAATAAGAAAGGCCACCAGTGCCATTTTTGAAAATGGGCGTGGCATTGCCTACTTTCACCAAAAATTTATAGTATCCAGCTGAGACGGCAGACGTTGTCCTGCACAATATTTCAAGCGATTAGGATATTAAACAAAGTATGAAATGAAAGATAAATAATAAAATAATTGCATTTTCTTTATTTTAATATAACATTAATTTTTTTAATTTTATCATAATGCGATCTTATGAGCAATATTTTTATTTAACTCCTGCGGAGTATCAATGAATAAACTTGATGGTTTTCCCACGCGAAAATACATGAGAAAAGACCGGATTTTCTAGATCTAACCTACAAATCGACATAGTTTGTCCTTGTGACTTATTAATAGTCCTGGCAAATTGCAGACGTCTGCATGGAATGGGTGAGTCTGAAGGTATCATTGGTATTCGTGGCAGATGAACAACTTCACCTTCAAATTTGCCGTTCAAAATTGTAGCTTCGCGAACATTGCCCATTATTTTTTGTATGACTAATCTTGTACCGTTGCACAACTTAGGTGCATTTAAATTCCGAAGCAAAATGATGGGCGCACCAATTTTTAATCGCAAGTTATGCGGTGGCATTTCTGGTAAGTCCAGCGAATTCAAAAATTCAACGGGATAGTTGACTGCTTCACCAGGATCGATAACAGTGTCGCTCGATTTGAACAATATCTCATTGCCGGGCAATGAGTGTTGTATTTTGAAGTTAATAGCGTCAACATCGATATTTTTTGGAGCTAAAATAGCTCGTTCACGAAGCCAGGCATAATTAATGTAATTAGCTTGCAAATCTGGAAATATGCTTTCAATCAAAGCATCTTTCGTATTTACCATGTTGCAGAAATTTTCTGGCAATTTGATACATTGTGTGTCTCCATGCAATGGTATTGTTCCATTTCCAATGTTGAGCAATTGCTCGGAGAATGATATTGCCAATGGATCGTTTTGCAGTTGTACACGCATATTTTTGTTAAGACGTAATGTAGTGACATTTCGCCATAGATATGATTGAGTTGAATAACCTAGACACCGACTGCAGCGCCATCTGCCGGGCTGGTTTGTGAATGTAAGCCATCCAAGTTGGCACCCAAACGCATGCAAAAAAAAATTAATTCACTGACATACACATGTACAGTAGAATTATATACATAAAAAAGATTTGTATGGGAGGTACCACGCGTCTTTATCAAATCCCGCCTATATTTGCAGCAGAACTTAAAATATGTTCACTCAACCGAAATACCAAATTCTGTCTAAATGCCGTTTGCAGGAGCAGAAATATTGTATTCTTAATTTGTGGTTTGTATGGGAGGTACCACGCCCATTTGTACAATCCCGCCCATATTTGCAGCAGCACCTAAAAAATGCACACTTAACCGACGTACCAAATTTTGTGCAAATACCCTTATCAGGAGCAGAAATAATAGATTTTTAGTTTGTGGTTTGTATGGGAGGTACCACGCCCCTTTGTCTACTTGGACCGAATTGTAAATCTAAACCACCCGGGGCGCTACCCAAACGCATACAAAAAAATTTATGCAAATCGTTCAGTCGCAACACACGTACAGTCGCAACACACGTACAGTAGAATTATATATATATATATCTATATATATAATATATGTATATAGATTTGGCATTCCGTGTGTAATTTCCCTAATATTAATAAGCGACCCATAAATTATATATATTTTGGATCCTTATACATAGGAGAGACGAATAAGCGATGTCCGTCTGTCTGTACGTGAAATCGGTTTTCCGAAGCTCCCAGAAAAGCTAAAGACTTCGGTCTTAGACTGGTGTGTTCGAAATGGTCCGCAATATATTGTTATTGAAAATTAGTAAAATCGAGCAGACGATTTCAGAGCTGGAAAATTTAAACTTAATTTTGCCATATAAAAGTAAATAGCTTAAACTAATTTAATTTTTTTTTCGTTAAATAAACTTATTTTATATTTCAGTACGAATAAAATTGTTATTAAAAAAAAAATATATCAAAAATATTAATAAGACGTTTCCAGGGTTGGAAAACCTTAACATACTAACATAAACTAATTTTTCCTTTTTCTCTATAAGTTAAAGTCTTAAAAGAAACGGATTGGTACAAGAAATCAGAAAAATCTAAAAGCATTATTCCAGGGTTGGGAAATTTATACTTCTTGTGATATATAAAAGTAACTAGGTCTAAATTATTTTTTTCTTTTTCCTTATAAATTAAATATATCTTATGTTTTGCAAAGAAAAGTTTGGTAAAAAAAATAACAGAAATAAAAACCACAGCTCCAGAGCTGGAAACTGGAGCCTTTTTTAGATATTAATGTAACTAAATAAAACAAATTTGTTCCTTTATTTCTTATTTTTATTTAACATACTTTAAGTATTTTTTTTTTTTTGAGCTACAAGATTGTTATAAGAAATCAGAAAAATCTAAAAGAATAATTCCAGAGTTGAAAAATTTAACATTTTTTTTTTTGTATATAAAAGTAACTAGGTCAAATTAACTTTTTCTCTTTTTGCTTACAAATTATATATACTTTCCCCATATTCATAAAATTTAAAATGAATTTGAAATTTTTCATACAAAATTTTTCTAAAATGGATTTCAAGTTGATTTTATTTTTTTTATGAATATGGGGGTTTATGTTTTATATATATATAAATAAAACTAATTATTTCTTTGGTAATTATTTATTTAGAAAAAATAAATTAGCATTAAAACTCAGAAAAATCAGGGTTCCAGGGTTGGAAATCGCAATAAAAATTAGTTGGTAAAATTATAATGAAACATATTTTTTTTTTGCAGTTAAAAATATTTCATGTTTCAGGAAGATCTTTACTCTAGGTGTTTTTATATTTCTTAACTTTTGATATGGATATCTAACTTAAGTACTAACAAAAGTTTGTGCCATGTTGCATATTATGTTTTCAGCATAGTTATGTTTCAAATCGATGGTTTGTCGTCGACAGCTTGGAACGACTTATTATTTATTTTTAGTAAAAGGAGATACATATAAAGTGTATCGCTGAAAAACAGTCCCCACTATAAAATAAATAAAAGGGCATGTTCCATTTCATTTCTCTGAAGCTGTTGCTTTCTGATGAATAAAATCGTAAAAATATTTAAATTTTGCAACATTATTTTATTTTTATTATTTTAGGGTTCTATAGTATGACATCTTCAGAGTGAGTGTGTATTTATTACTACGTTTATACGCAGAGCTTATTTGCAAATAAAACAGTAAATTGTTGCCATATTATTGTTTTTATTGCGAATTACTAATTCAGAAAACTATTCACGATTAACGCACTATTTGCAAATAAAATGCCTGAGGTTGCCACGCTTACAAATGTTTGATAACAAAAAACAATAAATGGATAAATATTGCAACAAAAAACATTGATAGAAGCAATAAATGACTATTAAAACAAATAATTATTTGATATTTTGTACATTTACACTATTTTTTTTGTCAACATAAGTAAGTTTTCTATAGAAGTGCTACCAAGTTTGTGTACTTTTGCTATGCCGTATAAACAGTGAGTTAAGTTATTTGCAAATCATTTTATTTGCAAATAGTGCGCGTATAAACGTAGTATATAACCGACTTCAAAAATAGGAGAAGGTTAACAATTCATCTCTACTTTTTGGGGCATGTTACTTCATAATTCGGTATATTTTAGAACGATTATAGAAGTAATTTTTTTGTCTGTCCCATTGTAAAAAAAATGGTCCCATTGTAAAAAAACGGCTACACGCCCAAATTTTTTTTAATTTAATTTTTTGATATTCTATTTATTTGATTCCTGCGAAACCTACTAAATACCTTTGGTTCTTGTAATTACACAGTTTTAAAGTTTGAAAAAATGGGCGGGGTTACGCGCATTAAAATTTATTCTAATTACACTGTGCTACAAAAGTTGAGAAAAAAAATATTCAGGGATTCTAATGTACCAATTCGATTTTGTTGGAGTCCATGGATGACGAAAATACCGTTGGTTTTTTTAGGTCACTTCATAAAGTGATTTTATAACGGTAAATGTAGTGAAAAACGGGGTTTCTTAGCTTTTCAGTTTTAAACAGTTGTAACTTCTTTGTTTCTTAGTCGATTTACAAAAACTATATCTTTATTGAAAGATAATTTTCGATTCTTTTCACCAACGAAAAGTTAAAAGAAATCCGTTGGGAAACAAAGAAGTTACAACTGAAAATCTAAGAAACCCCGTTTTTCACTACATTTACCGTTATAAAATCAGTTTATGAAGTGACCAAAAAAAACCAACGGTATTTTCGTCATCCATGGACTCCAACAAAATAGAATTGGTACATTAGAATCCCTGAATATTTTTTGTGTATCACAGTGTTATTCATCTATCAGATCTTTGCATTGAAGTCGGTTTTGTTTGGCAAGAACAATTATGTATGGTAATATTGGTGTTATAATTTTACCCCCATATTCATAAAATCTAAAATGAGTTTAAAATGTATTTTATTTAAAATTTTTCATAAAAAATTTTCTTCGGGATTTCAAACACATTTTATTTTCTGTATAAATAGGCGGGTAAAAGTATAATTTGTTTTCACTATGAATATGTGCCATAGACTTTTTTAAAAATACTTTTTTTACTTTAATAAAAATACTTCATAAAATAACGAACAATATAACGTCAGACATATTCGTTATACCGAAAAATTCGTTATATCTCAAAGTTTTTTTCAAGTGTTATTTTAAATTTTATTACTGTGGACATGGTATAATACAATGAAAAGAATGAGGGCAATTTTTTTTTTAAATAAACTACCAAATACAAACTAACGGTAGCACAAATCTTTTTTTTTTTGCAAAAATGCTGCTGTAGATTTTTTTAAAAAAATTTTTTTCCAGTTCGCTATACAGAGCACACTGTGCTGTATTAAGTAGAAATAACTGTTAGGAATATGCTGCTAGCAAGTTTTTGTTTCTTATTTTGCGATTTTTCCTTATCATTCGTTATATCCAGTACAAAATTAGGATATTATCCGTTATATAAGGTTGATAATGTAAAATATTTGGACGTTCGTTATATCGGACTTACGTTAAAGCGACACAGAGAAAACAATGCCTACTAAATACATAATAAAATAGAACAAAATTATTAAGAAATCTCTATGTTCTTTTTTCAATAAGGAAATCTTATAAATTTCATTGGGAAATCCTTTTTGAAAAAATCAAGAAAAAATCTTCGAGTTTTTATTAGGTTATCTTATGGATTTTTGCAATAAGGTTTTCTTCTTGTTTTTATTAGGCCAACTTATAAAAAATAAAAAAAACCTGAATAACCATTGAAATTATTGTGCAAACATTCTTATACAAAAATTAAAAAGATCACGAAAAAAATTGTCTCTATGTCTATTTATAGATAGGAAAGAACAAGACACCTCATAACATCAAAAAGATTTCCTTATTAAAAAAATCAATAAGATCCTTTACACATAATTATATAGGAACCTACTAAAATCAAGAACAAAAACTTATTGAAAAAATCAATAAGGCAACCTAATAAAATCAATAAGAAATCCCTATAGTTTACAATTTTTAAGAAAACCTAATAGAATCAAAAAGTTGTTCTCTATGGTTTGTTTTTTTGGTGCCAAAAATAACGGGAATTGAGTAAAAAAAGTTGTGAATAATAATATTTCTTCTTGATTTAATGTGGTTTTCTTCTTGATCAAATTAATAAGATTTACCACATAAAAACAATACGCAATCTCTATGAAAAAATCTTCGCTTCTTTCTGCTGGGATACCTCTTAGCCTAAAAGCGGTTCATTGAGAAAATCTTCTTGATTCTATGCGGCAAGTTTTTCTCTGTGGAGATTCGTTATACCGAGATTTGCCTGTATTTTTATTACACTAATGTGTTTATAACAATAAAAACAATACAAAGCAGCTCCAATCTTAAAATTGAGTTAATCCAGTCATCCATATAAATTAATAATATACGAGTAATTTTTTTTTTTTTTTGGAAACATGATGAAAATTTAACACCAAATAGAAAGTGAGTTTCTCTGCTAAAGGAAAAAACTAAAAACTAAAAATAAATATGTAGCTTAAGTTTTATTTTAAACTTAATCAAACCATAAACGAATTTTTCTTAACTGGAAAATTACATAAAATTAATTTTAAAAGAAAAATTTCTCTACACAATCTTTTTGAGTAAAACCTTGTTAAATTTTCTTTTTTCTTTGCATTTGTTTATTTTAAGGTCGCGGCAAAATGAAGAAAATGATGAGCATGATGATGATGGGCATGGCTATGAAAATGATGGGTATGCTGCCAATTGCCATGGGAATGTTGTACATGCTGGCTGGCAAGGCCTTAATCATATCGAAGATTGCCTTGCTACTGGCGGGTATTATGGGTTTGAAGAAATTATTATCGAGTAAATCTTCGGGTGGCGGCAGTTCCGGTTGGTCGGCGAATGGTGGTGGTGGTGGTGGCGGCGGTTGGTCTTCAGGTGGCGGCGGTGGCGGTTGGGACAGACGATCCCTTAATCAGGCCCATGATTTAGCTTATCGTAGTTATACAAAGCAACTGCAGCAGCAGCAGCAACAACTTAAACAGCAGCCACAGCCACAGCCACAGCCACAGCCACAGCCGCAACAACAGCAGCAGCAGCAGCAGCAGCAAAAATCATCATCAACAACGGAACAAAAATCGTAAAACTTAGAAGATTATTTTCGAAATTGTTAAATTATCTTATAGATAATTTCTACACATTTGCTTTGTCTTCTTTTATGTGACATTTTGTAATTAAGTTCGTTTCAAATGCTGTTCGTTCACCTTTTTCTCTTTTTTTTATTTATTTAACTCTTAACGAAACTTAGTTATAAAACTTTATTGTGTAAAATAACTTATTTTAAATTTAAAACATGAATTTGTGCAAATAGTTCAATTAACACAAACAACTAACTCCGTTACTCGTATTATTATTTTGCCTCTGTCAATGTCCTGTTGCATTTTGTTGTAGTCGTACTTTTCTTTAGCATTTACACACTTACATTCTTGTATAAATTCTTTTTACTGCAATTTAATTACATTTGTTTTTTCCATTAAGCTTGAAATTCTATCACAAACTTTAATTAAACTCTAACGCTTTTTCTCTTTTCTTTTTGTAGTTAACGACTTTTTCTTTAGTTCAACTTTGAACTAATATATATATTATTTTTCCTTTTTCTTTTTTTTGTATTCATCCATTTGCTTCGACACTGCGTTTTCCATTTTTCTGCAACTTCAAGTTACTGTTGCTTTGCAGGCATGTTCCCGATTCTTGCAAATTGCAAACGTGCTTCCATTATAATTTTCATACATTTAAACGTAAACTAAACAGACAGACAGTAAGACAGACTGATTGCGAGCATCATTTCTTATTTGCCGTCTCTTTAATATCTGTTATTTTCTTTAGTTCTTCTTTTAAATAACCGTATTTTCTATTGAATTTTTCTACGGCCGTGTTTAGTTTACTTCCGCATCCACTGTGTTCTTTTGTTCCGTTACGAGTAGATATTAAGCACCTTTTCTATTTTAATTTATTACATTTGATAATTGATAAGTTTCTTTTATTCAAAGCTTACGCTAAATGTATGTTTATTGTTCTTGCACTACATTTATTTAATTATTTATCTATTCTTTTCACTACTTCGGAAAGTGCTAAATGTTTATTTTAATTTAATTTATTTATTGTATGTATTATTTAATAATTAATGTGTTTATTTATTTTTTGAGCAAAGAGAATAAAAATTCTGCATTTATATAAAAACAAAATTACTAAAAAAAACGTTTGTGTTATTTCATTATTTTTAGTAAAAAAAGGATTTGAAGCTCAGTGTTGTACTCGTATTCATAATAATCAAGTCTTCATAATGTTGGGTTCACCCCCGCCAATTTTAGTTGAGCAACTTCTCAAATTATGAAAGAGACGAGAAGAAAATAATGAACAGGACAGCCATTATATTTTACTCTCACGCCCATGAACTAAAAAGTTGCTCAACCTAAATTGCCGTATGTGAACCGGCACTAAACGTATTTAATTGAAACTTAAACAGTTCTCTCTTAGTAAACTCTTTTTTCATAACAATCAAGTCTTCATAATGTTGGGTTCACACACGGCAATTTTAGTTGAGCAACTTCTGAGGCGAGGAGAAAATAATGAACAGGGCAGCCATCATATTTTACTCTCTCGCCCATGAACCAACAAGTTGCTCAACTTAATGCATTAAACACATTCGACACAGCAGGCTACGGGCTACAATCTGTCAAAAATAGAATACACACATTCTTATGGTAACAAATATTTTAACGACAGCAGGCTACACGACTGCACGACCACCGTTGTAGCTGTCGCCAACTTTAAACTAATTTCTATTTCTCTGGCTACAATGAGCAAATGCAGTGTTACCAGTATAATACAAAATGGTGAATGAATGATATCGTACAATTATTTCATACTATTTACTAGAAACAATATCCAAAAATTGATGTAAAGAATAAATTGATTCATTATTGTACTTTTATGTGAAATAAGTACATTTTAAAAGAAAAATTAATTTTTATAAATGCAAAATATATGAAAGTGGCAATACTGAACTATGTATTTGTACTTGAATATCAGCTGCAGATGGTGCTGCTGCCGTCTCCAAAATAATTAAGTAGCTGGCTACGAGGCGACAAATTCTGCTAGCGGCATTTGAAGTCGTGTGTTCGTGTAGCCTGTTGTGGTGAATGTGTTTAATGCATAAATTGCCGTATGTGAACCGGAACTAAACGTATTTAATTGAAACTTAAACAGTTCTCTCTTAGTAAACTCTTTTTGTTTGTTTAATAGCAGTAACGCTCAGGTAATGAGCAAAAAGTAATCGAGATTTAGAAGCAATTGCTTATTAAAAAAGTCTCTATTGCATTTTTACAGCTTCTTTTTCTGTTGTGTAGTTTAATATAATACAAAAATAAGCGCTTCGGAAGAGAGGAAAAGTACACAGTGCACCCCCCCACCCTCTGCCTTATGAGGATGCAATAATGTAAGCGATTGACCAAATTTAACACAAACACTACGACGTCAGTCGGCTGTTTATACTCAAACTCTCGAAGTTTTTTATAGATCATCTGCTCTCGCTTACCTGTATACAAATTTGGGTAGTGTTCTAGCCTAACATACGGAAAACCTGGGATCGACTCCTGATAAAGACCAGCGTGACCGTTTTATCGACTAAAGTGGCAAATTGCCACTTTTTCGACTGCCTTGCCACTTTTTTTTTTAAATAAAAAGTTTAGTGTAGTTTTCTCGTTTTTTTTTAATTTTGCCCTTTTTTTTTTTTGATAAATCCCCTATTTTGTGCCACTTTTTGAAAAATGTCATCGGTCACCCTGATAAAGACATGCTTCCAGGTAGTGGAATATTTTTGCTGAATTCAGGTCACTCCGGCAGGCATGAAAGAATCACATTTTAGATCGAAGTGGCAGAGCTTCTACGCTAGGAATCCCATATGTGACAGCGCATAGAAAAAGGGACCTACATAAGGGTAAAAAAATCAATTTTCTCTTGTTTTTCTTTTTTTGATGTGGACAACATCTGCGCATCGAATGAGATCGATCCCATGCCCCAAAAGGGTTCCCCCCCAGAGATATGCGCGTTTTATGAAATTGAAGTCGACGATTCTAAGGTTATGTTAAAAAATTTTCGTACTAACAGAGTGATATTCACGATTTTAAATAATTATAAATGATTATTTATTATAATTCACAATTAATAATTTCAGAAAATAAACCTGGATACGAAAAAACGCGATCAAAATTGATATCAAACTCATGGAAACAGCGCGCTAGGTAGAAAACAGTAAAAACCAACTACACAAAACAAGAGGTAGGGACGACCTACATGCGTTTTCAAGGTTGACCAACACGTTCCTGACGTCATGAGATGTGTCGCTTGCAAATGAGACCAATACCAACACGCTCAGTGATGGTCCACCAAAGATACACGTATTTAAATCTTTAAAATGGCTCTCCTGAACAAAACTGGTTTTTGCCCTTAGGTCCCTTTCTGTTTTGCGCGTCACATATAAAAATCATGGAAAATTTCATGCATCGGGTAAACGCTTGCCTACCAATAGAGCACTTTTATAGGTGCTTCCAGCGAAGCACCATTTTTTGCTGGGTTACTATTACTACGTGTTGTCTTTTTTAGGAAACGAAAGGAATGGTGATAGAGAAGACAGATGGCGAAGGAAGAAATAGGGATAAGGTTCATTGTTACATAAGGTGTTTCTTATAGAGTGACAAAAGTTTAAATCATAATAAAACGAGAAAGTATATATTTTTAAAATCAACGAAACGGGCTTTATTGGAAAGAAAATTTTATGAAATTAATGTTTAAATATGATTTCTGGCATGTGGCCGCCAGAGCTGGCGCGTAGAAGGCGCAATATGGAATAGCAATTGTTGAACAACTTTTCGCAGCATTTGAGGCCGTATTTCGACGATAACTCTTCGAATATTGATTTCCAGCTGTTCAATTGTTTGTGGTTTTTCAACGTAGACAAGTGATTTAACATAACTTCAAAGAAAGTAATGTAATAGAATTAAATCACACTACCTTGGTGGCCAATTAATTGGGCCATTACATTCCACTATATTTTCATAAAAAATTTCTTTGAGTAAATCAATTGTAGCACCCGCTGTGTGGTTCCGGCATGTGGCTCCGTCTTGTTGCAACCACATATCAGCAAGATTAATGCCAAGTAATTGACGTACAAAAAAATTTCGAATCATGTTCCTATACCGTTCACCATTCATTCACAGTAACATTCTGACCATCGTCGTTTTTGAAAACATATGGGCCAATGACTCCGCCAGCCCATAAAGCGCACCAAACGGTAATTTTCTGTGGATGTAATGGTGTTTCAATAAAAGCTTGTGGGTTCTGCTCACTTCAAATGCAAAAATACTGCTTATCTACGTACCCATTCAACGAGACAAGGGCTTTATCGGAAAATAAAATTTTTAAATTTTTGAAAATTTTCAAAATTTTAACTATTTGCGCGCATTGCCCTGGTGTAAGTCGATTGATAATGAAATCTCAAAGCAAACAAAACAAACACAAAGCAACTATCAGCTGTTAAATGGGTGCTCAAATAAATCAATGATGCCAACTCAAATTTGTAGCACTCTAAAAAAAAAACGTTTTATCTTTAAGCTGTGTTCGCATTATTTCCAATGTCCTGCCTGTTATAATCGTATTTTCGATAACTTTTAAGCAACTAGAGAAATTTGTCATACATATTACAAAGTTTTAATTCATTTGCGTTACCAGTTGGCAAGGCAAGTGTAATGGAGCCATAAATAAATCTGTATTGTTACTCGATAGTTTTAGCATCATTACGAACTAATTTCCAAGAGTACTCCAAGTCCAGCTTTGCATCTCTCGAGACAAAAGTTTCTAGGCAGTCATGTACTAGAGGACTTTTTTTTTTATTTATCTGATATTGGGCTGAATGACCTTATCAAATTACTCAACGCGACGGGTTAGATCTAGTACCTATCAGCGCATCCGAATGCTTAGATTCAGTTGACACCGTTGAGTGATGTGGTGCTTTTAAAAGGAATCATCTAGATTTTACTGGAGTCCCGTAAACCAACCAACCAATCATATAGTCCAAGCCAAGGATTTGTTACTTATTTGATGCTGATAATAAAATCCAATGATAAAAATAAATAAAGTGAACTTCAAGTTGGGCATAAGAAAAGAAACCTTATTTAATTGTCAAGATTGCTGTTTTAATTTACAATATTCTTTAAAATATTTCTCAGCAAATGATGCAAATTTGGTATGACATATGAGTACCTTGAGGAGGAAGAATTTGACCACAGTGGGCATATTTAAAAGTCATAATTTTTAACAAACTAAAAGTGCTATTGATGGTGCTGTTAGCTGAAATAGTTAGTATGTCGACTACAAACCAAATGAAGGCTCGATTTCAATCCTTGCCTTACGTTTAGTCATATCAAAATCATAATTTTTTCTGTTATTCAATGGAAAATATGGCACAATTGTGCCATTTCGGGGTGTTGGCTGGCACTGGGCACTCTTGCTAATTTTCTGGCACTTTTTGCAATTAGTATGAAAACTTTTCTTAGTACAATAATAAGTTCAAATCGTCTACCATTTACAATTTTAAGTATTGAAAAATGAGTAGGATTTGAGCCTGACAACTACAACGACAGAATTTTCCTTCATAAGTCCAATGAAACAATTTCATTAAAATGTTTTTACAAATCTAATGATAATTTCACAAATCCAATGAAAATTTCATGAATATTGTGAAAGAATTTCATTGGAATTGCTTCGATGGTATTCTGGTTTCGTAAAAATAATTTATTCTATTATATATATATATTTTCTAATTATTAAGAAACCCCTTTATATTTAAGTTATTTCACTATTTTCATGAAATTATTTTATTGTTTCGATGAAGTTATAGCACTGCATTAATTACACTGTTAAATAAATTTGATGAAGTTTTCAATAAAATAATTTTGACGAAACTGGTTTCATTAATCCAACGAAGCGTGACGTTGGTTGAAATTTAATGAATTTTTCATTAGATTAATGTCGAAATTCCTAGAATTTAGGCCGAAAATTCTTTCAGTGTACAACTCGGTTATGATGAGGAAAAGTAACAGTGTCCTATAAATGTTTGACCACAGACATTGAGGATTCATTAAAGGAAATAATTAAATATATATGTAAATAAAATAAAATAAATACTCGTAATAAATAATTTTTTTCGTCTACACTTATGTAAGTCGAAAAAATGATTTTATAAATTTCCATGAATATTTAAATTCAGAAGTTCATAATAAAGTTTAGTTTAATTTTTTTCTTCTCTTCTTTAGAAACTCACATTACTTAATAAAAATATTTCATTCAATAAGAACTTAAGCCCGATTAAGAAATTATTTCCGGTTTTAACTCATTCTAATTCAATTAAAAATTTAAAATGTCTCACTTTAATGAAAATGCTGCTAATCTGATTTCTTTTAATACATCTGGATGCAGAGTAATAATTAGGAATAAACAAAAGTTTGTATTGAAAATGTAGTTCCCGCCTCTCGGAGATATGATGTACATAATTTAATCTACCATTTTGGCGAAAGTGGTAGGTGGTGGCTCTAGATATCTCCAAGGCGTTTGATAGAGTGTGGCATGCTGCACTTTTGTCAAAATGTATTTTTCTGGGTGTCGGTGATAACTTCTTTTGATTCTTATCGAGTTTCCTCAGTGATCGCACTATAAAAGTTGTCATAGATGGGATCTCATCAAATGAGTTCTAGTTAAATTCAGGAGTACCGCAAGGTTCCGTTCTTTCACCACATCTATTCCTTATCTTTCTAGATGACCTTCTAGGTAAAACTTTCAATCCTATGTATTCTTTCGCGAACGACAGCAGCATTTGCCATTCTTTCTCATTCAGCAATAAACTTAGCCTGCCGGAGGTTGAGGCTATGCGACAGACAATGAATGAGACAATAAACTACGATTTACAAATAGGGTCGCTTTTAACGCCCGTAAGACCCAATGTTGTACGATTTCTCATAGATGCATGACCGTAAATGCTGCTGCCTCTGTAACTATGTATATGGGGGTATAAATATTAAGGAATCGGAAGTTCTTGATGTTCTTGGCATGAAAATTCAGTGTGATATTTGTTGGACTGAACACATTTTTCAGGTCTCAAAAGAAGCATTCAAGTGCCTAGGATTTTTAAACGGTGCAACAAATACTTCACCCCATCTATTCTTCTTACTATTTATACCACTTATGTATATCCGACCGAAAATGGAATAAAACTCTCATGTATGGGCCAGCGCTTCAAACTCTATTTTGGGGTTGCTCGACCGCGTACAGGAGAGGGCGAAGAAGCTCATTGGTGACAGTAGGGTATCCAACTCTATTGACTCATTGGAGCATCGACGCAATATGGGGTGCATTTCCTTGTTCTATCGTTACTACAATAGAATGTGTTCTAATGAAATTAGGGATCTTGTTCCTAGAACCCGAACATTTGAAACCCCAACATTGGTCGAATGGCCAATAAATCGCACTACGCATTACAGAGAGAATTCCTTTTTTAGCCGTACTATTCGTATGTGGAATAACTACCTGCGGAAGTCTTTCTTGTCACTTTCGACGTGGGAAAGTTTAAATCGAATGTCCACAGACACTACTACCTCTATTCTCCTCTCCATAACCTATTTTCCTAGTTCTAGCATAATGCATTGCCTGAGTAGGGGTTATCCCCTGAGTGCTAGTCCTACTTAAAAAAAAACTGTAGATATGAAGAAAATATAGAGCTCAATGGCTCGCAATATATTTAAAATGTAGCAAGATGGATAACAGATATAAGAATAATATATTATATATAAATAAACCGATATAGACACGTTTTTAGGGTATCGTGCTCCGAAAGTGATAAGGAACCCTATTGTTTTCGCTACGATATGTGTCTGCCTGTCTGTCGGTCATAAGATGTTTTCGGAAGAACTCTAGGGTCCTGAAATTATCACAGAATATGTAAAACTTTGGCCTCTACAACAACAAATATATTACAATTAAAAATTAAAGGGTGCTCCAAAGCGAGCAACGAAACATGTTGAAATCCTGGGGTCTAATCGTCTAATCTTTTTTTCAGTTTTAGATCATGGTATTCGCTATCGAACAATGTAATAATATGGTCGATATCAAATGCCATAATCTCAAACTGAAAAAAACTTTATCGAATTAGCTCGTTATCGAAAGCGACGTTTAAAACCCTGATGCAATATCTATAGACAATTATATAAAGACACTTGAAGTTTTCAAAGTGAGTGTATTTTTACGCAGACTACACTAATAAAACTTGAAACTGAAATTTAAACAAAAAAAAACTGAATTTAAAATATAAGGATATTTTGACTAAGCAATTTGGAAAACTTGCTGCGTCTTGGAAACTCTTTAAATTATCCAAAACGTTGAAACTAAAAAATCCTAATATTAAAAAAAAAAACTTACAAGAAATATCTCACAAATAACAAAAAAAGCTTAAATGAAAATAACATCAAAAATAAAATAAATCACTCAAATGCAAAAAAAAAACACCAAAAGTCAAAAGATCGCCAAAAAAAAAACTATAAAATATCAAAAACCGAAAAAAATCGCCTAAACAAAAAAAAGCGCATTAACTTAAAAAATCGCTATAACTAAAAATTACCCTAAAAACTCGCCAAACACCAAAAAAATCGCATAAACGAGAAAAAAGCGACATAACTGAAAAAAATCGTTTAAACTGCAAAAAACTTTAAAAAATGCTCAAATCCGAATGTACGGAACCCTTTGTGCGCAAGTCAAAGTCGCACTTCACTGAATTTATTTATTTTTTCTGCGCCCTTTTTGCGATATCGAAATTAGTTCGGTATTCTCTCACCTTTGATATTGCTAGCGAAACTTTGAGATCGAATGTTTTTTGGGGACAAAACTGAGCGACAACAAGTGCACTTTTTTCGATTAATTTTTGAGTGTCACTCTCGATAGTTGTACACAATAAATGTTCGAGATATATTCGAAATCCATATCAATAACGAAAGTCTTGGTCAGCTGGGAAGTTTACCTTCACACACACACATATTTACCTATATGTAATGGGTGTTTTTTATTGAGGTATAGAACTTTAAGTTGGCATCACTTTTTTAACTGGCGGCCATTTTGTCAGCTGTCAAGTGATTAATATTTAGTTTGGTTTGCCATTTCATCATGAACAGGTTGACAAAAGAACAACGCTTGCAAATCGTGCAAATTTATTTCGAAAATAATGGTTCAGTTCGCGAAGTTTACCGCAAGCTCCGTCCATTTTATGGTCGACATAATCGTCCATCAGAGCAATTAATTCGGTTAACCATGGATCGTTTTCGCACTACGTTTACTCTATGTGATAATACGCATCCGCAGAGACGTCGAACAGTGCGCACCGAAGAAACAATTGCCGCTGTAGAGCAAAGTGTTGAAGAGGACCCGAATGAATCGATTCGCCACCGTGCACAGCAATTGGAGCTTTGTCCATCAACTTTATGGAAGATTTTGAAGATTTTGAATGTGGATGAGTTGTGGTTCCAACAAGACGGCGCTACATGCCACACAGCGCACGTCACAATCGATTTATTGAAGGAAACATTCGATGAGCGCATAATTTCGCGGAATGGACCTGTCAATTGGCTACCAAGATCGTGTGATTTGACACCATTGGATTATTTTCTTTGGGGATATGTGAAGTCGCTCGTCTACGCCAACAAACCAGAAACGTTAGGGGACTTGGAAGCCAACATTCGTGGCGTTATTGCCAACATACGGCCCCATATGCTCGAAAAAGTGGTTGAAAATTGGACCTGTAGAATTGGATTTATTCGAGCCAGCCGCGGCGGCCACATGCCCGAAATCATATTTAAACATTAATGGCATAAAATTATCCTTCCAATAAAGCCAAATTGATGGACATTAAAACGATTTTCTTGTGTTTTATTTCAATTCGAAGTTCTATACCTCTAAAAAAAACACCCTGTATAAGTAAGATTTAAAATAACCCACTGTGTTATCTTTAGCCATACAAAAGGTAAAGCTTTTTTTAAGTTTTAGTAAAACCTTAAAAATATGCTTTATTCCACACTCTCGTGAAAGTGTTTGTTTGCATTTTCGATTATTCATTTTCTTTTAAGCTTTTAAGTATGCTATACTTTCTTTTTAAAACTAGCCCACACGCGCACAGCCTAACTTGCTGCCACTAAATAGAAAGTGTCACCATAACCTTTGCAATGTACGAGTAAACTCATATAAATGAAAGAAAAAAGAAAAATGCAGGTGTTTAACAGAATCTTAAAAAGAAGTTTATGCTGGAAACACAAAACGTTAACACAAAAAATTTATGTACATATGTATATGTAAGTATGTACGATGCTTTCACTTCAGTTACCCATTTACCCCAATATGAAGTAAAAATGTCGTACGATATGAGTGGTAAAAGTTTTATGTACACAGTGGAATAGCAGATATGCTGGAACCATTATAATACTCGTATCTGGGGGAGAATAAAAAAACCAGCAGTTCTTGCAAAAGTTTGTTAGAAACTCTAGCGAAACTCACTCCTAGTTGCACAACTGCAACTTTGGCATACTCGTATATGCTATAATTTTATAATACAAGGCGTGAGTGTTTTTTTTTTTTTATTTTAACATATTTAGAGTTGACTTTTAAAATTTAAAGTTCATAGTAAGTAGCTAAAGCGGGCATAAGCTAGTTTTGGTTAGGTTAGTGTAGCTGGCTGCTGGTAAGGAAGAGATGAAATTTAGAGTCCAGCTCACTTGGGTCCAATACAATGATCCCTTTGTGCTACCTGTGAGTTGAAGAGAAGTTAGTGAGAGGGGGTGATAGGGAATGGATAGTGATAGAGAAGACAGGTGGTGAATGAGGAGATGAGGAGCGCTTCATTTATTTTACAAAAGCTGCAGTCTTGCAGCGCCTCTGGTGTCAATGAGGCACATTAAATTTTGAAGCTTGGTTTAGTAGCTAATTTATTGATTATTTTACTTCACCGATGATTCTGCTACACAAAACCGACGAAGGAGGGCATAACATAACACAACATAAGCTTATTCACCGTCAATATTTGAACATCAACATTACCGCCGCTAAAATGTCTATGTAATATAAGGATTCGCCTTTTTTATTAATTTTATTCAATTTTATATAAATTAATATCATTTACATTCTAATTTTAACATAAATTTTAGCAGTTTTCATTGAAAATCCTCAGATGTTTTTAATTTAAGTGTCTGGTGGCAGTTTTCGTGGTGGGGCACAGTGGGGGATTTCGGGGAAAAATTTTAAAAATAATTCTGAAGTTTCTGAACGGTCCGTCTGATTTTTATAAAATTTGATACAGCATTTGAGGAGGTGCTACAGAGCAAAAAAAAAATTGGAGCCACAAAACCCCAAGGTGAGCCAACGCGGGAAAAATTTAAATATATGCCAAGCTGATGTAGTCTGATAAAAATTATTTTTTACGGGCCAACTCCTGAAAAATTCCAATGTATGCGAAGCTGATGTTTTTAGTCTGATAAAAAAGATTTTTTGCAAGTAGATTTTTCTATCTAAGAGCTAAATAAAAGTCTGCTACATTTTTGGATTTATGGCTTTTCGCTTACACTTTAGGAAATATTAAAAAAAAAAAAAAAATAGAAAGTTTTACTATTTTCCCAACCTTGTTGGTTCACTATTCTCTCGCTCGCAAACGAATTCAATTCGAGCGAGTTTTATTTTTTGCATTGAAAAGAGCTACTCTTGTCTGCTCGCGAGTTAAAAAAATAAAACTCGCGAGCGCATTTAATTTTTGAGAATCGAAAATAGGACTCACGAGAAGAATTCAAATTTTAAGAGTCAAAAAAGAATTATTCGCAAGTTTTATTAATTTTGTTTGCTCAAATTCTGTTTTCTATAGGCCGAAATATTGAAATTATATTTTATTACTGACAGGTAAACATTTGCATAACTTTTCATGAAGCAGAAGCCTTAAAACATTTGAAAAATACCTCATGACATGAAAGTAAGTATTTACTATACTTTTCAAATTCGCATATAAATATATATACTTTTTCGAATAAACAAAAAAAAATTTATTTTGTAATAACTACTCGTTTTGAATTCGTTTATGCTCGTTTTGCACTCTTTTAAAATTTGTGCTTACGAGTTTTAAAATAAAACTCGCGAGTACAAATTTTAAGGCGAGTCATTTAATGCTTACGAGTTGAACACAAAAGGAGTACGAGTCTTATAAAATTTGTGCTCGCGAGCTCTAATTTTGAACTCGCGAGCACAAATTTTAAAACGAGCGAATTAATAAAAATTGTTCTCGCGAGCAGAATTTTTCCCTGCCCTGCTTTTATGCTTACAGGCGATAGTTTTTTATATTAGCCAGTGCATCGAATCTCAACTGTCTTGTGATACACTTCAATTTCAGAACATTTAACATACGCACTATGAATTGATGGGGTGACACTAAAATTTCTTATTTTTCTTCCTGCTCTTTGTTTTTTCTTAAAACAAAAAATTGTGTCTGCATGCAAGTGCATGAAACTGACACAGAAAAAGACAAATTGAAAATTAATTATTAGCAAAGAAGATCTATTGCTGGCAGTTTCGTGTACGCACAAATAACTGGATTAGTAAATTATTATGATATTGGAAATGCACATGAAGAACACTCTCTAGCCTATAAATATGAGACCAACTTACCCATTCTATAAAAAATACACGTACTTCCATACATACACACATACACACACAAGTACATGTGTGTGTGTGTGTGTGTGTGTGTGTGTGTGTGTGTGTGTAAGCATGCGAGGATGTCAGTCATGTGTAGTAAATGTATTCATCGCCAATGGAGAAAAGTAAATGATGGAAATACATACTTTGAACTTGTATGTTTGTGCTGTGGCATCGTTACACTTTTCTCGCAACTGGCCGCCAGCATTTGTATTCGTGTGTATTTCGTGCTTGGTTGCATATATTAATATCATAATAACATTATATGACTGATAGCACGCCATTGCCACACTTTATACATACTTCAAACGTTGCACTATGGGGGCGGAAACCATAAAATTTCGACTATTAATATTTTTTATTTGCAGTTTTGTGCTATTGTATATGTTCTCGCCAGCAATATAATTAAAACAATAACCTTTCTAAACATTATAATAACGATTATTCAGGAGAACACTGAATATGTATATGGCGGAAACATCATGGTATTCCAGCGGTGAAAAATTTAACATTGTGGTATTCCAGCAGTGGAAAATTTAACATTATGGACTTAAAAGCTCTTAATTTCAATGTCTAGTAAATAAAGTGTTCTGATTTGATAACAATTTTACACTTCAGTTCACTGGTGATTGATTGATTCAATGTAACTATTCCAGCCTGAAAAAATTACCTTTTAAACATTTAAACCCCGCAATAATTTGGTATGTGATGTAAATCGATCGATTTCCAATCGCTCGATTTCGTATAACTAATAATAGCTAAATATTTGTTATGTTAATTGCACGCTACAGTGAAATCGAATTTAAGATCAAATAAACCATTCTAAGCTCCTAAACCAATAAAAACATCAATAAGTCATCTCCCAGAAGATTTTGTTTTTTGAAATCGATCGATTTCGATCACATACCAGAATATCAATTATCAGAATTACAATTATTGGATAATTGACACTCTTACCAGCATTGGGTTAGATAAAAGTTTATTAAATTAAAGGAAAAAAGTTTAGTGGGCGTGAAGTAACATATATAAGGAAAGAACTTACGGTGTCCTGGAAACTCCGCCTTAGTTGAAGTGGAAGAAATAAACGAATATAGAAACCAAAACTTGCAAAACCCTATTTTACACAATCAAATTCTTATATTATATTTATTTAAAAAAGATAATACGCATTTGACTGAGATCCATCATAATTTTCCAGTTAAAAATCTTACAAATATTTTCATTAAAATCGTTTAAGCAAAATCTGACAAAAAAAGTTGCCCTACACTCCATTGTGCATAGTTTCAATTTGCACTTCATGCTGAAAGTAATCAAAAAAAAAATTATAACGATATCAAATTTATTATAATCATGCTGACTGAAATTCAATAGTTGGAAATTGAGTTAAATGTTCAAATTTTATACAAACTGCTGAAAGGGGGAAATATTCAGTTTCAAGGATTTTAAATGCGATTTCATATGATAATTTTCATATGACCATAAACATATATGAGAACATATGTATGATCAATTATTTTCATTATATGCAGAGCTTTCCAAAAATTAAAAGCTTTTTTAAAATGCATTTAATATAATCAGCACACGCACGAAATTTTATTGCAAAATTTAAATTTATATGAAGCAAGCAAGGATAAAATGTTTTGATTATGCAGCAATCCTGCAAAATTTATTTATTAGAGATTTAAATTATTTGCCAGTACGATAAACGGAGCAAACTGTGGCAAATTTGCAGTCCTCGAATTCTGTGAATGCAAAATTATATAAAATTCGTATTAAAAAAAATTATATCCA
This sequence comes from Tachina lurida, assembly GCA_944452675.1. NCBI lineage: Eukaryota > Metazoa > Arthropoda > Insecta > Diptera > Tachinidae > Tachina > Tachina lurida. The sequence goes on along the minus strand of OX101752.1, from coordinate 168,513,548 downwards.
TGAAAAATTCTAAGAGACTAGAGTAAAATAGATTCCAATAAAAAATTAGTAATTTTTGAATTAAATTTTCACCCAAGCCGACCGATCGTCTGGGGTGAGGACACCAGAAGCACCAGGATACCTGTAGAGTTTTACTATTTTCCACTTATCGTTCTAAGAAATAAATTTTTTTAAATTAACTTTCTATATTAACTATTTATATATCTGTAGTATTCCCAAGTGGTATAATTTGATTAAGCAGATCCCTCACCATATTTTCCATTAATTGTTAAATAGTTCTTCCTTTAATGACCACTCTCCGAGTGGAGGTGCAGTATAGCAACACCCTTCCTAACATAACCTCATCTTAACTGGGTATAGTCCCAGTTACCGTTTCTAACTTTCGCGACCGAAAGAAATAATCATTATTTTTACTAGGACTGTTAAGTGATTAACAGTATTCTGTTACCCGCAAAATGGTTTCTGCAAACTGTTTTGGTTTTTGTCTCTGCTAAATAAATTTAAATATTAGACTTGGGTCGAACTCATTCAATCGGTCGTTTTTGACACAAACCAATTATTATTTAAATTACATGGGTTTGATCATGGGTTTGTGGCAAAAATGAACTAGTGAACGAGTTCGACCCAAGTCTAATGTGAAGTTATATAATAGACTTGGGTCGAACTCATTCAATCGGTCGTTTTTGACACAAACCAATGATCATTTAAATTACATGGGTTTGATCATTAGTTTGTGGCAAAAATGAACTAGTGAACGAGTTCGACCCAAGTCTACTTCACATACTAGACTTGGGTCGAACTCATCCAGTCGATCGTTTTCGATACAAACCTGTGATCAAACCCATGTAATTTAAATGGTTTGGATCATTAGTTTGTGTTAAAAACGACCAATGAATGAGTTCAACCCAAGTCTATCACACACGTAAGATATTGAGGACCATTTGCAAAGATATTTATCGGGCAGACAAAATCCTACCTTTAACTAAAGACAAGTTGTAAAAATAGTCCTAAGCATATTGCGCAACATGAGAAGGATGTGAGTGGGAAGATAAGCTAGATTTTAACAACAACTTTCATTTCATATTACAACGTCCATGCATACACTTCTCGCCTTTAAAGCACGGATGCTTAACTGAAGTAGCAGGGACGGAAACCTTAATATAAATACCCTCTAAGTAAAAGTCAACTTAGGAATATGACATAAATAAGTCTCTAGAGTAAATAAATTATATCACACAAACAAAAGAGCAATATTAAATTAAAGAAGAAGAAAAGTTTTTGGAGAAAAAAGCTTTTATGCTTGCTAGCAGCATTCACATAAAATACTGGAAAAGGTGGGTGGGAAATGGAAAAATTTCTAAAAGCATGCTGACACAAAGAGGAGCCAGGGAACTATAATAATTTTAAACTGTTTAAAATTTTAATGGATGAACGATTATCTAAACGGTGGGATAAAGTGTAATAGAATTACACTGAGAAGAAATGAATGTAATACTAGTTTAGGTAAAAAGGTTGGCCTTACTTCAGCACCTGATTGCTAAAAAAAAATTTATGCATGGATGCATAACTTCTAGGAAATCATGGAAATATCACTTTTTGTCTGAGCAAGAGATAGATCTTTCCGAGGGCTCAGCTTAGTGTAGAGTTATTGTTTTATTTAACTTAGCACTTCTTCGAGACCGTCTGTGTATGTAGAAAGAACAAGTTGTGAAATATATTTAAATCCCCAAAATAGGTCAAAACAAATATACTTAAGGCGGATTATCACAGTTTAACAGAGGTCTATGTACCTCTAAGGACACCAAAGCTCGATCTTCAACTGACATCGATCAAATTCCGATCTGTGAAACTTCTTTCCTTAGAAAAGAACGCAGCTTTCTTAGTTACTGAATTCAGTAAAGCAATTCACTAACTTTATTTTAACAATAATCGCAGCGTTAAAATAAATATAACGAAAATTTATCGAATTTGCTATTCAGTAAAATTTTTTAACGATATTCGTTGTAGTTTAAGGTCAGCTGTGTCGTTATTTTAAGCGACAATAATTTATGCGTCGTTAATTTTTAATTTTATCGACAAAAATCAACAAAAAATATCAGTTGCGTACTATCGTTAAAAACAAGTTACAGAATCACACAATCGTTATTGCAAGCAAAGAAATGTATAGAAAAAATTACGATTATTGGATCGTTAAGTTACTGAATCCGCACCACTTACTTAAAATACTAAAAAAATATATATTTTTATAATCTAAATAATGGTTTTCTTTGAAAAAATTTTCGAAAACCATTTGCGGAATATGTTGATAAATTAATTTTTTCAGTGTATATTTTTCAACTGCTTTAGAGAATAGTTAGAAATGGAAAAGAATTTAAATCGGCTAAACCTTTATTTCTTTTCTCTTTCATCAAACTGAACTGTTTACTATAGTACCTTGCCTAAATTATTATTATATGCACCCTACATGCGGTAGTTTTGAAACTTGAACTAGTATGGACAAGCTTATGCATATATTTTTGATAAAAATTAATTTCATTTTAAAATTAAAACATTAACGTATTTATTAAAAAAATATGGAATCAGTAAGACGAATAACGAGGCCTAAGACCTACAAGTTGTACGTAAGTACGAAATCTACACTATATGGAAAAACTTTGAGATTAGACCGAGGTAATGCAATAGTGGACCAAGTATTGCTACTTTTTGTAATGTATTTGGATTAGTTTAGGGCTGGTTATACTATCTCGCACCAATGTAAAATTAACATGGAAAATTGTTTATTGGAAATCAATATGCAAATTGTTTATTTAATTTTTCGACCTGAAAAGGAACCCTATGGCTTTCGCTACGCTGTCCATATGTCCGTCACAGGCTGTTTGACAGTTAAAAATTGAAGAATGTTCCAAAACGAGCAACGAACATTAAATTAATGAATTAAATTTTAATTCGTTATAGTATTTATGTTGTCTACATCTTGAATGAAGGAATGAATTAAGTCAAACGTGAAGCACAGAACACTGCGATCAAAGTAGATTTATTGTATCCCCTGCCAGCTGCTAGAGCACCTCATCTAGACCTACACTCCTGATGAATCTCATGATTGCCAGCAGGTCCAGAGTTGGCAGTTCCCAATAGGTGCTAGCCCAATTGGCTATCTGCATCTTAAAAGTATTTGAGTTTCAAACTTAAATCTTCCTAATGCATGTGCCAATACTAGGGTTTGGGATTTCCCGGACTTTTGCACTTCCCGGGAAACGGGATTCCCGGGATTCCCGGGAAAAGTTAATGTTCTAAATTAAATTCATTTATTAAATGAAAGTTGGTGAAATTTTGATTGTTTTATTAATGTAAGCATTCTTTTGAAATAAAAGTTAATAAAAAAGCAGTTTTAAGACAAATTTTTAGAAGTTTTAATTGAATTGAAGCAAATGGAATAAAGTTATTACACAGCAAAAGATCATATAAAAACCAATTGATGACTGTTACCACAATTAGTAGACAATTTTCTAATAAGACCTACCTTCATTTTAATAAGAATTTGCCTTGCTTGTTTCTCATTCTTTTTGAAAAAGTTCCAAGCGGTTTCTTATCGTTAAGTACAAGCAGGTTACAGTACCATACTGCGCTGCTCCGAATTTTGAATACCCTGAGCCACAGTATGTCTAAGTGTCTTTAATTTTTCATTTTATTTCTCCTAAAATATTTTCTGCAGGGTTTCCATAATAGCGTCTACTTGTAATAAATTTAAGTTTTGTCAACTCAGAGTTCTTACATCTTAAAATTTTCACTACACTTTTCAAAATTTGTTCACTAATTCGGCGAAAAATCACTTCAAGTTCGCTTAGCATCGAATTATTTACTTAAGGAAACGATTATATCATTGCAATCATTGATACTTATACAATTTATTCCACTTTTTTTTTAGGAGATATGGTATGACCTCAATTTAATGGAATTTTTATGAAATTTCAGACTAGATTTGTATAGCTCACATTTTTATTTTATATTAAAAAAACATGGACATTTTACTTATTGTTTATCGGAGTCGAAAGAATTCTTTCTCTCTTACAGTTACATTTAAAACAAAAACTCAATTTAAATTTTAAGATTAAAAAATTTCCTTCGAACAAGGTATATGTAAGTGTTTAAACAGACGATGAAAAACGTGTCAACGTTCGTGTAAATTTAGTCATAAAATCACTCAAACGAACTTTTGTAATATATAAAAAAATAATAAGTTTTTATATTAAAGTAAAATTGGATTATAAATTCTATATATTTATGAAATAACATGCACTTTTAATTTCCCGTTTTCCTGGGAAAATCTCAAAAATTTCCCGGGAATATTAGACAGACATTTCCCGGGATCTCCCGCCCGGGAATTCCCGTTTCCCAAACCGTAGCCAATACACATCACGCAAGTTTAATAATAAATAAAATAATGACTGACTATATTAAATTATATTCATGTTGTTTCAACTTGAAATAACTTTTATTCGACATGATTATTGGTGTTATTTCAGTATAAAGCTCAAATTGTTTTAATTTGAAATAAGTTTAAGGTCAACATTATTCTTCGATTTCATTTAACAGTACTTAAATATTAAATCAACATGAATTAAAGTTATTTCAAAAGTAAACATTCTCCTTAAAGTGTATTGTAAATCATGTTGAAATAACATGAAATACATATGAAGCGAAATCATTAATGATAAATGTTAAATTAGTCTTGCTTTCGTAGAATTTAATATGAAATTTGTTTGCTTTAAAATAACGGTAATCTGGTGTTTTGGAATTAAGCATTTTTGGTGGAAGCTGTTCCTCACTGGATTATCAACTTAATGATTTTAACAAGGCGTGAGACTAAAATAATCGATTCTTGAGAAGTACTTACTTTTTTTATTTCTCAATTTTTTCACGTAATCTATTCAATATAAAAAAATTATTCTCCTCATTTAGCAACTTGTACATAATTTTTTTAAATTTTAGGTAATGTGATTTGTAAGCGAGTAATGAAATTTGGTAATCGGAAAAGTAAGTCATTATATGGCAAGTAGTTCTGATGGTAATGTGTAATTTTTTGCTGGGTGGTGTAGTGAAATAAAAATTCGTTTTTTATTGTTTTTATTTTCTTTCACATTTTCTTGTCTTGCTTAGATCTGCCAGTTGACTCATTAGCAGTACACCATAACTATTTAACTCTTCTTTTTTGTTACCTACAACTAACTTAGCCATAAAAATCAGTCAACTACAACAAAACTAATAATACTTCAAAATTATAACGACTAAGATAACGTTTATAACACAAAAGACAGTTTTGATGAAATAAAAGCTTAAATAGATTTTTATAAAATACTTGACCCAACAGTTAAAATTAATATTTGCGAGTAGAGCATAAACGGGTGACTATCAACTTTCGGTGGACTAAATAAACTATAAGTGAGACTAAAAAAAAAGAGAAATTTTTTAAAAATTTCCTAAAATTAAGATTTAATATAAAATAAAAAATAAGAAATATGATCCAAGGACTGTTTACTCCATGCTTAGTTATTATTATTTTATTAAATTTCTTGTGTGAGTTAAGTGATGCAATAGACATTAGCGAAAGCAATAACTTGCTAAGCATGAGCGATAATGTGATGACTGCAGTTGGTAATAATGCCTGGCAGCCCATAATTGAAACTACAAATTTCATGACATTAACCACAGCTGTAAAACCAGCTGATGTGCAAAAGTTAAGCCCTAGAAATAACTTGGCAGATACGGCAAAAAACAAAATTTACCCACAGACATATCACAGCAATGGAGCAGCAAACACTGCCAATCATGATAGTGCAAGTTATGACAAACAAGATGTTAATACATTAACATCAGCATTACTGTCAATACCGCCAACTTCCGCCACTTATCTGCAAAACACCGAAAATATCGCATCACATATTTATCCATTACCTACCAAGAGTAACAACAAAGCTAAATATAGCATAACAAGGAGCAAATATTTGAGCACTACTCCTCATCATCATCAGCATCATCCTTATCATCAGCAACAGCAAACTAAAGCTGTGGAATATAAAAATACTGAAACTCTATATCCTCGAGTAAATGAATATCAAAAGTCATCATCATCATCATCATCATCACCATCACCATCATTTTTAACACATCATACAACAAAAGGAAAGCACTCAATATCTACGCAACTTAATTTAAATCATTTAGCCAAAGTACCAGCACATGAACAGCTTAAAAATTCATCTTCCGGTATAAGATATTCGTATTACTTGACGCCGGCGGCAACACACATTCCAACACACAATAGCAGCATTGAAAGTATTTCTAAGAAAATGAATGTCGAAGTCAAGACAAATACTTTAAATAACAGCAACAACATTTTTCCCATAAAATTAAATTCTTCTCTAGTGAATGAAAATTTAATCAATAATAATGAAATGAAAAACATCGAAAAGCATCAACATCAAAATCATTATCCTATTTATTTAGGTCACAGCAGCGATGACAACAAGTCTAAGGAAATTGATAATAAAAATCTTTCTAAAGCCATAAAATCATCTGTCCCAACTGATATGGTCGCTAATGATGCAACAGATGATGATGATAAAAGCAACTTCAGTGATGAGACTGTCATAGAAGAAACTTTTTTATATACTCCAGAACTTTATGACATTATTAACAAAATACGAGTACTACTGGGGAAAAAGAGTGATGGAAAAAGTGACAGCAGCAGCGTTAGTTATCATGATGCCGTTAAAGCTGAAGGTAAGTAAGTTTTTTAATCAACAGGAACTTCTTCAGACTAAACTTTTTTATGATACAGCATGTCGCATAAATGTTTGCAGATTAGTGTTGTTAATAAAATTTAAATTCAAATAAAATGTGTTGATATATATTGCAATATAGCATAACATAAGAGTATAACACAACATAATAGGATAAACCTCAACACGGTATAATATAACACATCTAACATAATATTATATAATATGCGAGTACCATGGCATAACATATCATAACACAATTTGGCATAGCATAAACATTCATAACATACCAAATAATGTTAAGGCAATTTCATACTTTAAAAGATAGTGATATAAAAAATTTTAATATAACATAACGGTATATAGCAAAGCATAGCATAGCGTAACACAACCATAAATAACATACAATATATAACATATCATAGCATATCACATTATACAAAAAAAAACACCTTGTATTACATAACACTGCATAACATAATATAATGTACCCGCAGTGCAACATAATATATTAAATATCGTACCAGAAAATAACTTACCATAAAACGACATATCATAACATAATAACACATATAACATGGCAATATTTAACATAACAAAACATGCAAAACATATTATAACATCACGTTACAGAGCGCTACATAACATAATATACAACATCATATTCAAACACTAAATAAGAAAATAAATAACATTAACATAACATATCCTAATATACTAAAACATAATATATCATGACATACGTATGCATATAACATATGATAAGACGACATGACATAACATAAAATAACATAATTTAAGTTAAAATAAAATATTGCAACGTAGCAATATTTAAAATAGCAAAACATAAAAAAAATATAATAACATAATGTTACACAGCATTACATAACATAACGCAATATAATATGACATGGCATAATGTAGCATAACAGCATAATATAGCGCTCATTTGTTGTTTCAATTTGAAACTTCTAGTAGCAGTTCTTATTTTATTTGCTAAGACTAGGAAACTGTAAATGAATTCGTTACTAACCGGTGTGTCCACGTTATCGTTGATTTCTCCAAGTACTTCTAAGACGTCTACCATAACTTTTTCCAACGTACCGACAGGTTAGGTTGAAAAGAGGGGCAGTAAAAAAATTTAACCCAATCCGTTTCGGATCACACCTATGCTTTTATAGCATGTTGTGTGCTCTTTATAAGGTATACTAACCATGAAAACCTAACAAACTAAGTCATAACCTAATCTCCTTAATATACTTTATTTATGATAATTTTAATTATTATTGTTCGAACTTCATTTGTTTCTATATTTATGATTTGATCCGGCTAAAGTTCATATCGCTTTGTAAGCCAAATTACATGTGATAATTATTGATGAACAAATAACACCAAAGTTAGTTGTAAATATTCTGACTAACAACACATAGTAGAACGGAACGACTAGCTATTTTCGAAGGCCACTACACCTGCATCATCAGCGTTCTTTGGTGTTGGGTCCACTCTGTGTGTGGTGTCAGTTGATGTAGACATGTAGATGATAGATGGAATTTGTTAATTGTTTTGATTCATAGTATTTCAATTTGCTGAAAGCTTTTTTGGCCATTGTTTTTATGTTTTTCCATATCTGGTATATTTTCCAGATGGAAAATTTGTCTTCTAATTTGTCACCCAACAACTCTGCCTTTTATTATGCTACAAAGACTGCGCAACACAGAGCCCTTCTTTTTTGTTTTTTGTGTTTATCAGTCTATGTAGGTATGTATGTATGTGTGTGTTCCTTTGCGACTCTATATATTAAGCGAACGCGTGGATCTATTTTAATGAATCTTGCGTCAATCGATTTGTCTTAATCCCGGAAGTGTCACTAAACATATGTCAATTGTCCGAACTCAATATGGCGGCCAAAAGACGCCATTTTGTGAATACGAAAATAAATAAAAAATCGGTGAACTATATCAATATGATATCATTCGACAGGTATTTTCAAATCATCTTTAGGTTTCTCTTATAATTTTTCCGTTCGAATGACCGTTTAGGATATTTAACCGTTCAAAGCTAGTCGCAGTCGGGTTTCTTGATTTTTTTTTTGTATAAATACTTGTTCAGTAAACTAAGAACCTTTATCGTCTTTTCACTATTGGGGTTTCGCCAGAGATTTTCGGTCTATAGCCGATTGTTTCAAATCATTTTTAAGTTCTTGAAAAGGTTTGGCGTTTTCTAGTGTGATATTATTCTCACTCTCTCTCTCTCTATATCTCTCTTCGTTTGTAGAGACACCCTGGTGTCCTTGAATCCATATTATATCCATTTCTCTATAATACCTATATGGGTTTCCAATTTTCGACCCGTCCATGTAAAAAATAGTTCCGAAGTTATTCCCAACCATCAGTCTTCTGGCGCCCAAAGCTGCCTCATAGATAGAATGTTTTCAATCGCTTTAGTTGATGTGGTTCTTATATGCCACAGATGCACTATGTCGGTATTTTTTGAAAGAGTTGTACATTTAACCCTTTTTTCTAAAGATGTCCACCACACTAAGGGTGCGTACGCTATGATTGATCGTACCACATTCTTGTAATGCTAATGTGTCATCTTGGTATTTAATCCCTACTTGGATTGAATATTTTTTCTGCAAAAAGTCCAAACTCGTCTAGCCTTAATCGCTATGTTTTTATATGGTCTCTCTAGGATAATCTCTAATCAGGAATTACTCTTAGATATTTGACCTTTTTGTAGTTTATATTGTTTTGTTTTGAAATACGGGAGTTTTGAATGTTCGAATTCTCCATTTTCTCGTGAACAGACAAGTTTCTGTTTTTTCCGGGTTAACAACAAGTCCTCGCTCTCTGGCCCAGTTGTAAGATAAGTTAAGAGCTTCTGTGGTTTTTCAATTAGTATTCTGGGGTGATGTCTCCTTATTAAAATCGCCACATCGTCTGCATAACAGATGGGCTTGAATCCTCCTTTGGATATAAGTTCTGTAGTAGTCTCGGTATGGTGGTCAACCACAATAAAGAAGGTAATATACAACCCCACCCTCGTGGTGTTCACTGACATACATGACCTATTGTTTTCGTTTACCTCGCTGTTAAGCATATGACTTATTCAAACGGTTATTCCTTGATCTAAGTCAAATATGCTTAAGGATTCCATAAGACTCGAGATCAAAACGTTGTTGAAAGCCCCATCTATATCAGTAAGCATATCTCAGGTAGATTAAAAGATCTCTCAACATGATATACAGCTTCATGTAGGGCAGACCTGCACCTATTATGGACGTGTTGCTTAAATTTTGTTATATCATGTAGTATTTTCTCCTTCAACATCGTTGCCACAACTCGTGTCAATGTTTTCAGTAAACATGATGCTTAGCTTATAGCGTTTGTTTGCACAGCTTTCCTGGCCGGATTTTTGTATGGAGACAACACACACTGTCGCGAAGGCGGCGAAAAATTAAAAAAAAATTAGTTTTGAATTAAAACGAACAAATTACTTTGTTGCATGTGCAATATTCTAATTAAGTAAAATAAAAAAGAATTTTTTAAAAAAGATTAATTTTTTAAAGAGTTTTGTTGATTGAAAGTCAACAGTTAGTTTTAGGCCAGTATGCAACTATTTAAAAATATAGTACGGACACATTCTAAGTTTAACATGTTAAATAAACAAATTTTTAGATATTGCACTTCAACTTCCAATAATAAATAAGGGGATTATTGTTATAATATGGCTACAAGACATTTTTTCAATATTTTATAACTGATATGCGATGCGCCGTTGCTTATAATGTGAATGGAAAGAAAAACAGCTGTAAATGAAAAAAGTACAAGTTAAGTGGCCTATAGAAAAAAATAAATTTTTCATACTTTCACATTATATTTCTACAAGGAAGTAGATTTAAAATTTTTTATATTCTCGTTACAATATGTTTTAAGTTAGAATATTTTCAGTATATTATTTAGTTCCAGGACATTTGGGAAGCATACTAGTCCTTAAATTTAAATGACGAAATTGTAGGTGTGATTTATATTATATATTGTATCTAGTTAAACATTTAACTCACTATAAGTGAAGACAATTTGTTTTGCTCCTTTTTACTTTTTTAAAAAATTACATTTTTGAGGTATGCATATCCCTTCTCTGAATTGACCAAAAACTTTACGAAGCATTTAATATGTTAAAATTAATGTCTTTATACAGTTTCATTAAGTTACAATTATTTTTCTCTCTGTTATTGTAATATTTTATTTCAGGATATATGAGAAGGACACAAATTCTTGGAAATTAAATAACCATATTTTATGTGTTATTATATTTTACCAATTAAAACATTTGTGCCCAATTTCATTTCTTTACAATAAGTCCTTCAATTTTTGGCCGCTCGTTATATGAACTCACGACACTGTGCAACGTATCAATAAGTTTAAATATAGTCACCTAAAATCCATGACGATATATATTTCCAGCATATTTAGAAATGTTCGCACACACTGCTTAAGAGTCTGAACACAATGTAACGATAATTTATTGCGGTGCGGTTTTTCATACGATTTTGAAGTAAAAAACCGCAGTGCGGAATGGCATAAAATTAAAATCTATTTTATTTTCTCTGCGGACTTCCTTATTCTCTCAATTTTTGACTCTCTTTCTCTTTCTGATGTTGGCATAGTTTTTGAATAATTGGCGGTGTTCACAACATTATTGTGAACAAAAAAATGATTTTGAAGTTCAAAAACTTTTGTCATAAAATATAAAACTTTATATTATATAGGTCCTCCATTACAAAATATTAAACAAATAGTAAATTTTTTAAGAAATTTTATAAAAATGTATCCACAAAAAAATTAATAGAAATTTAAACAAACACTGACAAGTATTTTGCCGTAGCCGTCTTCCGTTGTATTATGTTTATTGTTTTCTCCCGCAACGAGAAATCGCACCGCACCGCAAACATTGTGCTTAGACTCTAAAATTTTCATTTATATCAAGACATAATCTATAACAAGTGTTTGAAAAATCAATTTTATTTAATGTAACCATTCGCATTCGGGAATTTAAGAGTGATTTTTTTTTTCAAAAAGTGAAAGCTGAAAATTTAAATTTTTGCCGCTAAAATTGAAATTGGAAACATATGTAGTGGATAGGTATGAAAATAAGATATTGGATATGAAGTGAATTTGCTTATACATATATATTTCTTATTGTCTATTTTACTTATTTATATTTACTATTAACACACTTGGAAATTCCATTTTCTGGCGAAGACTTTTTTCAGCAGCTTGGCTGAAGAGATGCACAATTTCATATATGTACAATTTGCAAATAGTTACATGACAAACTGTACGTGAAATGCAAACTTACGTGTGCGTATGTATGTTTATAATAAGACGACGAATTTTCATTGTTTTTCCTTAATGCCATCATTACGAGTACACTTTGTTCAAAGGAATGGCGGGCCATGTTAATAAAAATAAATGGTTGCTGTAACATTTAATAAAATTTGGATTTTAAGTGATTTTGAGGAAGACAAGAAGGAAGGACATAACTGTGCATGCTAAGGCCGATGCTGGGCACATCAATATTCATTTTCAATATTTGTTTTATTTTTTTTCCACATTTGTTTATACGTTCAGTTTAATAAAGGTTGATTGGTTACAAGCAGATTAAATTTTTTAAGATCAAATTTTTCCTTATTTTTAATCGACTTCAAAAAAAAAGGAGCATATTATCAATTCGTCTGTACTTTTTTGTTTGACACTGTTACTTCGTAGCTTGGTACAGTTTAGATCGTTTATAAAAATTCCTTTTTGTCTGAGAGGGCATAGCTTCCATCTAATCCCATTATAAACAAGTGGGAGGAGATACGCCCACAAACTTTTTTAAATTTGATTTAATGATATTTTACTTATTTGATTACAGCGAAACCTAACAAACATTTTCAGTTCTTGTAAGTCTTACCCCCAGTTTTTGACTGGCTAATCAAACTATAATTATTTTTAAGTTCTAATTAAATACGAAATTGTGTTTTTGAGTGCATAATTAAATAATAATTAAATACCTAACCTTGTGTAATTAAATACTACTTAAGTTTTATGAACGTACCATATGTTTTTATGCGTGTATGTGTTTATTGAAAACATACACATGACATCATGTGGTCGGGTTAAGCAGAATTTCGTTTAAATTTCATAAATACATAACATATACAATACAAAATTTCATATTATGGAATAAAGTAATAGAAAAATGTATTATGATGTTCGTTTGATTTCATAAAATGAGTTTTTAAGCAATTTTAATTTTCTACATGTTTATAGCCTAACTTTTTTGCTTATGCTAAACAGCTGTTCTTTAGAAGTTTTGCAATTAATTAACCACTGAAACAATGAAATCGTATTTAATTACACATTAATTTTAAATAAAAATTAGCTAATTACGTACTTAATTATTAAGTTAAAAACTGCGGGTTAGATTTGCAAGAATATGATTAAAAATTACGCATTACGTGGCAAATCGATAATGAGCACTCAAATAGACTGGCAAAAATATCCAGAAAGTTACAGACAGTAATAAGAGTATTAGTGCGAACCCATTCAAAAGCAGCGAATATTGAGTTACTAAATTTAGCGATAGGATGGAATAGTGGTACTATGGGTAATAACAAGGTGGTTGTTGAAACTAAACTAACCCGAAATAGTAGAGTTGATTGGAGTCTTAACTTATGAGAACCCTTGAACTGCATCTATATCGATATATGTGATGCGCAAAATAGAAAGGGACCTAAGGGTAAAAACCAGTTGTTTTTCAAAGAGCTATTTTAAAGATTCAAATACGTGTATCTTTGGTGGACCATCACTGAGCGTGTTGGTATTGGTCTCATTTGAAAGCGACACATCTCATGACGTCAGGAACGTGTTGGTCAACCTTGAAAACGCGCCTAGGTCGTCCCTACCTCTTGTTTTGTGTAGTTGGTTCTTACTGTTTTCTACCTAGCGCGCTGTTTCCATGAGTTTGATATAAATTTTGCTCGCTTTTTTTTCGAATCCAGGTTTATTTCCTGAAATTATTAATTGCGAATTATAATAAATACTAATTTATAATTCTTTTAAATCGTGAATATCACTCTGTTAGTACGAAAATTTTTTCACATAACCTTAGAATCGTCGACTTCAATTTCATAAAACGCGCATATCACTGGGAGGGAACACTTTTGGGGCATGGGATCGGTCTCATTCGATGCTCAGATGTTGTCCACATCAAAAAAAGAATAAAGTGAAAATTGATTTTTTTTTACACTTATGCGCTGTCACATACATATATAAAACAGGATGTGTGTATGTATGTATGTATGTATGTAACGTATGGTTTCCGAAACGGCCGATTTTGATGAAATTTTCAGGGAACCTTCAGAATATTCAGGCGGGTGACACTGTGAAGTCTGATTTTTAATTTTCGGTCTGCGGGCGGAGGGACGTGGCAAAATCAAATTTTCATATTGCACCACAATATATTTATTTTTTTTTTGCTCCTCTGACACTTTCAAATCGATGTAAATGAAATTTAAAAGACGATGAGGATAAATTTTAAAGTCGATCGCGGTAGCGAAGCACACCGGGTGTAGCTAGTTGGAGATAAGAATGAATGCAGTGCATGCATGGAGAACATTAAGACAATGTCCGGCTTTCAGCCAGCCGAGAATACGTTTTTCTTGAGGATGATACCTTATCGGTCATTACCTTAGAGACCTAGAGGTATTGACAGAAAGTGATTGAGGGACTACTTCAGTGAATTCAGATGAAAACGCATAACAGTCCTGTACCGGTTTATGTGCAGGTCCTTTCACATGAGCTTAATAATTACTCTCATCAAACCTTACCGAACCTAAACTTTAGCTTTCTCCAACTTAAAGACTGGTTGCGGTGATCAAATATATCCTGCGGTCGGTGGCTACTTTAATGAGCTAGACAGGTCTTACTATAAATTGAATATCGTTGCAAAAAGTATATCGAGCTAAATGAAGATTATGTTGAGAAATGAAGGATTTCTTTTTTTCAACTTGTTGCGTTTTCTTTGTAAGGGCAGCTTGTTTAGGGACCAACCTTGCACTCGTATTGTAATTATAAATCCAGAAATTTTTGTATATATGTTACAATATTGATATACAGATAAAATTTAATTTATCACTTTAATGTTCTCGCTATAAAATTTTCGTCCGTTATAAAATGTTTAAATAGCATGTCATCGAATTATTTACAAATCACTGGAAAAGATTTACTGCATTGCTGCTTTTGATTAGTGTTTAATTTTAAAGTCAATAGAGAAGATGAAATCAAAATCCAATATAATAATTTTCACCTTTCAACTTTATTTACTCTTTGCTTTTCCTTCATTAACATTTAATTTAAATATTTCTGTTTAATTTTTCTCATTTCATAGACGACATTAATGAGGATAATGACCTACAAACACTTAAAGCATCAAGCCATCAAATTCTTAAGGTCACATCAGCGGCTGTGGCAGCAGGCGTAACATCTGCTCTGGATACACTGCTTTCATTAAATATGAAAAACACTTTGCTATCCTTAGCTCAAACAGGTAAAGTTAAACAAATTTGATAAAGGTCATATACATACATAAAATAAACATTAATCAAATTATTAGCAGGGGCAACACCATTACCACCAGCAGCAACAGCAACATTAGCAGCAGCAGCAGCAGCAGCATCATTGTCCTCTTTGCCAGACGCTAATATAACACAAACATTTCACTTGACACCAATCAATGAAACAAAAACAAGTGAATTACAATTACTAAATCT
The DNA here is from genome assembly GCA_944452675.1 of Tachina lurida. NCBI lineage: Eukaryota > Metazoa > Arthropoda > Insecta > Diptera > Tachinidae > Tachina > Tachina lurida. The sequence continues at coordinate 168,497,951 of OX101752.1, read as the reverse complement.
GTCCCCTGGAGATAAAACTCTGTCCGTTATAGCGACTCCATTTCAAGCGCCGCCTTCATCATTCCCATTAAATGCGCCAACACCAAGAGGCTTAACAATCATTAGTTCCGGTCGCAAATTTAAAAAAATTAAAAAGACATTTCAAGAATTTCTACTCCCACTTGTTTTGGCTTACAAGCTCAAGTTTATGACATTAATTCCTCTACTGATTGGTGGGCTCGTCTTGCTGGTGGGCGCTACAGGTTTAGCTGGATTTTTCTTTGCTTTATTCACAGCTGCACTGAGTATAAAAACTGAACATGGTCACGCTGTTGTAGTTAAGGGGCATTAAGCGATTTGTTAAGTATATTTATGTAAGAGTTCTTTGTATAGCGAATAAAATTAATTTAAAAAGAAAATAAAAATAAAAATAAAAGAAGTATAAAAAAGCTTTTGCAATAGTACGAGTAATAAAAGGAGAATTTGTAGAAAATCTTATATTTTCTCTAGATTTAGCAGTTGTTGCTATGTTTGTTTCAATTAAATCAACAAACTACAGTGCATAACAAAATTGAATTTTTTTTTAAATAAAAACGTAATAAGGACTGATTTTGGTAGAGGAGAAAATTAATTTTAAATTAATTGTCAGCTGCATAAACTTAACACATATATAACAAATATCTCACAATAACATGATAATGGCAGCGAAAAGTTTTCACACTATTGCCACATGTCGGCAAATTTTTTTTTTCGGCTGATGCACACAGAAAATTTCTTGTGAAAATCTATAAAAATAACAAGGTTAATTTAATATATTCCAGCAATGCTTTTGCTTCATACATCTTTCATACACTGAGAAAACAGTGCCTACCAAATACCTTATAAAAAAGAACAAAATTAATAAGAAATCTCTAAGGTTTTTTTCAATAAGGAAATCTTATTAATTTCATAGAGAAAAACTTTTTGAAAAAATCAAAAAGAAATCGTGTAGTTTTTATGAGGTTATCTTATTGATTTTTTCAATAAGGTTTTCTTCTTGTTTTTATGAGGCGACCTCATAAAAGAAATGTATGTCTTTATTCTTTGTGCTTTGCTTATATGTATTTTCATTTAAATTCTCTATATACTGATGTATGAATGTAGTATATTATTTAATTTATACATACATATTATATTGTATTTTTAATTAACTAACTCACCATACATATATATTAATACTTGAGAGGAGACAAGTATTGAACCAGCAAACTTCTGACTGATAGGCAAGCACTCTACCCAATATGCTAACAAACAGTCTGAATAAACATTTAAATTACTGTGCAAACATTCCTATACAAAAACGAAAAATATCATGAAAACAAGTTTATGTATGTCTATTTATAGATATGAAATAACAAAACACCTGATAAAATCCAGAAGATTTCCTTATTAAAAAAAATCAATAAGATGCTTTATACATAATCATATAGGAACCTAATAAAATCAAGAAGAAACCCTTATTGAAAAAATCAATAAGGTAACCTAATAAAATCAACAAGAAATCCCTGTTGTTTACAATTTATAAGAAAACCTAATAGAATCAAGAAGTTTTTCTCAATGGATTGTTTTTTTGGTGCCAAAAATAACAGAAATTGAGTAAAAAAAAGTTGTGAATAATAAGATTTCTTCTTGATTTTATGTGGTTTTCTTCTTGATAAAATTAATATGATTTACCACATAAAAACAATAAGGAATCTCTATGAAAAGATCTACGCTACTTTCTGCTGGAATATCCCTTAGCCTAAAAACGTTTCATAGAGAAAGTCTTCTTGATTCTATGAGGCAGTTTTTTCTCTATGTAACTTTATTTCATGTTGATTTAACATACCTATACCGTTAAATCAAAATGAAGAATCATATTAAATTAAAGTTATTTGTAGTTGAAACAATGTACGTTTGTTACTGAAATAACACGAACAATCATGTTGAATCGAAATTATGTCAATTTAAAACAACATGACATTAATTTAATTAATGTGGTCATTTTCTTTAATTTTTGGCTTTGTGCAATAAAAGTTCTGCTAATATTTTAACACCTTCATTTTTGGTAGAGTTTCGTTAAAAAGAAATTTGAAAACTAGCTGGTATAAAAATTAAATACTATTGTGTAATTTTTGCTTAGGTTATTTATTTATGTTTTTACATTGTAAATACATTTACATCAACAGTGACAAAACACATCACAATAAAGTAAATTTCGCATAAAATCAACATCCTAATGCCAGTTCAATAACATATCAATTTGCATGCTTTGAATAAAATTTAACTTCATTGCTCATATGAAACAGCAAGCAAGCATTTCCGGGAAATAATTTGCACGTCAATATTCCCTAGTGCCTCCTGCCAAATACAACAAGTGTCAAGTAATAAGCAAATGTTGTGTCAACATTTTAAAAACAAATATTGTGTGAAATATTAAATGGCTGTTATAGTAACTAAATATAAATATTTGATGATTTTTTTATTTTCATAAAATAAAATAAATAACGAGTGCTTAACACGTGTGTTACGCAGGCAACTTGAAACATGATGATTAAATTTAAGTTTTTGAGACTTCTATGTATTTTTTTCGATCTTTTTATGCAAGCCCAGATTAAAATGGTTTGTTTTAATTTTGACTTTTTGTAGAACTTGTACGCTTTTCTAAACGATTATAAGCAGTTTGTATTTTAACAACTTCGATTTAAGCTTCCATTGTCGAAGGAAATTTAATATAATGCTAAATAGTAACATTTTATTATTTTATTGGAAAGAGGCTTTCATTGCGCTATATATATTTCCAATAAATAAATATTTCTAATAATTAGATTTTTAGTTGTAAATGTACTTCTAATACAAGGAGCTTTTAAAAAGATGCTTTTAATAATCCAAGCTAATTTAAATAAGACTTTTTATAAAACGTTCTTTTAAAATATTATCCCCTTTCGAATGATAATTACACATAGAGTAATTATTTTAAAGGTACTTTTTTATAGAAGATACTTTTTATAAGAGATACTTTTTGTAAAAGTACTTCTCATAAAATAAACTTTTTACAAAAGTACTTTTAATAAAGGTACTACTTTTTATAAAATTTAATAACACTTTTTGGAAAGGTACTTTTTTATACAAGGTTTTTTTTAGAAAAAAAAATTTTACAATACGTACTTTTTTTAATATATATATACATATATATTTTTGAAAAATGTACTTCTTATAAAAAAAGTACTTTTAATATTTATAAAAGGAACTTTTAATTAGTTTTATTTTTAAAGGAAACTTTTTGGGATGATTTTTATGTTGAAAGTACTCTTTAAAAGGGTACTTTTTATAATAGGAGCTTTCTATAAAATGTACTCTTTATAATAGGTACTTTCTGTAAAAGGTACTTATTCTAAAAGATACTTTTTATTAAAGGTACTCATTATAAAAGGTAGTTCTTATAAGAGGTACGGGCACTTTTTATAAAAGATATTTTTTATAAAAGGTACGAGTACTTTTTATAAATGGTATTTTTTATAAAAGGTACTTTTTATTAAATGTAATTAAAAAAACCTTTTTGGGATGGTTTTCATATAGAAAGCACTTTTTATAATAGGTATTTTTTAAAAGGGTAAGTTTTATAATAGATACTTTTTAAAGGGATACTTTTCATAATAGAAGCTTTTTATAAAATGTACTTTTTGGCACTTTTTAAAATAGAAAGTGCCTATTAATCAAAAAGGTACTTTTTATAATAGGTACTTTTTATAAAAGGTACTTTTTATAAAAGGTACACTATTTAAAAAAAGGATATTTTTATAAAAAGTACCTTTTATAAAATGTAGTTTTTGTGAAAGGTACTTATTATAAAAGTTACGTTTAAAAAAGTACTTTTTTGTAAAAACTAAACTATTTAAAAGCAACTTTTATAAAACTATCTTTTTGTTAGATCTTCTAACACAGCATTCAGACGATGAAATTGATGAAGTCTATTTTTCTTGATTCCCTTTTGAAGTTTCTACCAAAAATTATTTGCGTTCATACGATGATTATTCTTACATGTCTAATTTTTTTTTATTTATTTTGATTTTTAATACATTTGCAGTACATACCCTGTCGGAGAATGTGTGGTTGACTATAAATATAAATAGTTAACTTTTCTTAGACTGACTAAAAGCTAACTACAATATCATCCAGAACAAACCCAAAACTAATTCTTAAGTTGAGTACGTAATCAAATTTGATGAGAGCCAACAAATTTATTCTCAGCTATTTTGAAACTCATTTCAGTTTTATATTAACATTTTGCTGTTGTTATTTTAGATGGTACCTTAGCCGAGAGGTAGCGCGTTGAGTACACAACGTGTGATGATACATGTTTGAGCCCCGGAAAAATTTGTTTAATTTACTGACTACCAGGTGATTTAAAAAAGTCAGCTTAAAGTTAGTTGAAAGTAGTGTAGAGTGAGACTACCGCCTAGGACATCGCAATGTTAAAATATTCAGTTGATTACATTAAAAGTAATCCAATTGTCAGTCAATACTATTTTCTAAATAGTGAGCTTAAAGTTAACCGAATTTCCGACAGGGTACTTTGTTAATAAAATTTTGCTTCGAAGAACACACCAATATGAGAATATTAATAATAAAACGTAGAAAACATAGAAAACAGAAATAGAGTAATTTTTTCTAACCCTCTTTCTTCACTACCCCGTTCGATATCAAACCAAAAATGACGTCGAATAATAGACGTCATCGTTTGAATTATGTGTAACAATGTTTCTTCGGCTGGGGTATCACTTGACGATATCCCATAGTTACTAATGTCCAATATGCCATCAGTTTGCCATTCCGCGAGTGCTATCAGTTCACTAGCAATACCGACTGGAACATTATGAGCGTACTGTGGTTACAAACACGTCAGCACCTTTATCAAAGGATTCAAGGCAAACCTTAAGTTTCAAAATTTAAAACAAATAACTAGAGTGATTACAAACCTTTTTCCGGTATTTGGAACAGGCACGCGAAGACTGCCCTTTTTCTTTGTTGTGGCCTTTTATACCTGTTACTTGTGTACAAAAAATACAAAAACATACACACAGCCGCCGATCCATTTATGGCGATCGTACACCACGAACAGCTGTGTGTTTTGTCGATGTTGCATTTTGTATCGTAAATAATACATGACTAGACATAGAGGTGGTATTATCTTTATTTAGCCGGTAAGTTTAAATTTTCATCTTATTACAAGTAATTGTACTAGTAGTACATAAAATGTAACAGGAATAGTACTACCAATATAATATGTAATTCAAATAATAATTCAATCATTGGTATTCAATAATATTCAACAAGAAATATAATAAGTCAAGTAATAATTCAATTATTAGTATTCAATAATATTCAATAAATTTGCTTGTGCGATAAAAACGAACGTATGACTTTTACCGTCGCAGTTTAAATTATTTTTAGATAAGAAATACTTTTTATACAACTTTTAATTCAGTGCCTCAAGCTCAGTTGTCTGAAATAATAACAACCAATCCGATTAATCGCAATCAGATATAATTTTTTTTTATAGATGTGAGGTGGGTGCCCTAGTGCAAACTATGGAGCTGATAACTTTTGAATATACCTAAAGTCCAAAATTAAAACTTATGCTCAAGCACACTATTTTTGGTTATTGCAAATTTTGTTATATATACCCCACTGTGCATTGTGTACTATATATTTTTCTGTTATTGCAAATTTGATGATTTATTGGCTGTTTTATTGGGCATCTTGGATTGGATGTACATATGTATGTATACATTCTACACATTGTAATAATTTTAATGCCACGCATGTTATGATGTATCCTTTGTCATATTTAAATTTTTCTATTTAAATTAAAATAAATTATGTGTGACAGCGCATTTGATCAATCTCATCTGGCAATTGACAAGAGCAGCATTCATCTTTGCTTTAGATATGTACGAAAATGTATGTATAATTTTCGCTTTCATTAAGCTTAAATTAGACCTGACATAGCCATAATACCATAGCCATAACCAAATCAAAATTCAATTGCTTTCTATGGTGAGAGTGAGAGAGACTTGCCATAACGCCATTACTCTCACCATAGAAACCAATTGAATTTTGGTTTGGTTATGGCTATGGTATTATGGCTATGTCAGGTCTAATTTAAGCTTTACTCTTCCTTATATTACTAAATTCATATTTCTTATTTATTTCAAAAACACATCAATTATCATTATACGCAAAGTTTTTACATTTCAGCACAAACAATAAATTAAGCTTCAATTGCTACAAAATGCCCCCACCCCTTGAATTTGTGCTAGCAGCGAAAGAACGAACAATTTAATAATCAACATATTTATCCCAAAAATCTTTAGTACACTTATTTAAACAAAAGAGTACAAATTCATAGATGCAAGACATAAAAGCCCAATAACCCATAAATTTTTTGTTGCAGCAATTGCTTGACTTGTTGCTGTTGCTCTACAACAATAATTGAGTTGAGCGTTCATTGAATGCAACCATGTGCAGCCAATTGTAAAGGATCTTTTTGCATAAATTATCTTGCAGTTGTTCTATAGACGAAAATGAAGATTTTTAAACAGATTATTTTAGTTCTAATAAAGTTACGAAAATGTTTAGATCGTTAACGGTGGTGTAGAGCATAATTTCTAATATAAAATAATGGAAATTATTAATATTCTTCAAGTGTGTTCCTCTTTAATGTTGTTAATTTTAGCAAATGCTAAAGCAACTTTACAAACTGAGAATGATGGAATGGAAACTGCAAGTTCTAGTGTGGTTGAGATTGAGAGTGTGGCCAAGGAACAAGATTTTGGCAAATTAAAAAATGAGAAATTAGCCAGACAAAGCATAAGCTTATGGCCGAATATAGAACAAGATCAGGATCTATTACTGTTGGAGCAAATATTGCAGGATATTGAAAGAGGTTGGAATAAATAAAATCACAGTAATTTAAATGTGTAATAACAGCTTAAGTCAATAACCTCCGAAAAAAAAAGGTTCAGCGACATACTTTTTTAGCTTTATGGCAAAAATCGTTTACAGGTAACCCTCCTGCAACACGGGAGTTAGGTTCCTAAGAAATGCCGCGTTTTAAAAAATCGCGTTGTAGGAGATATGAACTCTACAGAAAAAGCAGAGTTTGGTTCCAAAGTATAAGTTGGACTTTTATAGTATATATGTACATGTATAATACATATGGGCATTTCCACAGGAATGTCAACAAAGCGAATATTCTTGTTTTTTTTTTCAAAAAAAAAACGAAACTTGTTTTTCACTTCTTTATATATTTGTGTAGGACGTCAGCAGTTCTACGTTAGGTCAAATATTAAGAAAAATCGAGTCACATTGTTGATAAATACAAGGTTAATTGGTTGCTGTCGCACGTGACAAAAAAAGTGAAATTTCTCGGAGAAGTGCTTATTAAAGTCCCACACAATACCATTTATAAGATCTTTCAAGACATGAGAAATTTCTCAACTGCCTTGCTACAGCGAAATATTCTAAAACAAACGCTAAACAACACTGATGGATAGACAAAAAATTAAAACAAATGCCTTGCGCTAACAGTTTAGCGTTTGTTTTAGAATATTTCGCTGTAGAAAAGCAGTTGAAAAATCTTTCATTACTTGAAAGGTCTTATAAATTGACTTCTGCAGGACATCAATACCCATATATATGTATATATATTTCTTTGTTGAATCATAACAACTGTTATGCAATTTGTTAGCACTCTATTTATTTAAACAAACAAAAAATCAACTTTACGTAACATATTCAAGAAAGATATAATAAATTGAAACCAAAATATTTAGAGCCATACCTTCTACTCCTCCCCATCACTTATTACAATTTCTCTCCAACGTTTTGATCGTACTTGTTCAACCAAACCGCCTTGGAGCGAAAACGAGTTATAGGAATACGCGTTATAGGAGGGTTACCTGTATACACAATCATACATAAACGATTTTCTACAAATAATTAAGTTCGAACGTTATGTCGCCTAAGTTTTTTGTCGATTATGGTGCGATATTGTCAGCTGAAATGCAAAACCGCGTAACTACCAAAAACATTTCAAAATCGCATTTTGAAATTAATTATTTTGTAATATATCGAAACACATGTCCCCACAAAATTTAAAAAAAATTTTATTATAAAAATCAGCCGAAGTAAAGATAAAAAATTAAGAAACTTTATTTCAGTCACTTTAATAATCTCTTTCCCATAAAATTTAGAAAACTATAGTTTGAGTTTTTAATAACTCAGCGGTAGCGTAAAGCTATCCATAAAAAAAGAAGAGAATTGTCTCAGCTATGCTGCTTAGCTATATAACACAAATTTTATGTTTGAAATAAAATGCAATAAAATTATATTATATGATGATGTCAAATTCTCTGCAAATATTTCAAAACGTTTCCATTTATTTCCCATTATTTTCTGTTCTAGCGGCGCATGATTAAATTAATGTATTGCTTGTGGCCGGCGGCGGCTTTTAGCCGGCTTACAGCCAATCGGCTGTGTTTTATGGTTTGTGTTTATGCGCAAAAACAAAACAATAACAAATTGTGCAATTGTTCTCATTGTTTTTGTTTCAATCGCATCAAAGATCGAAACAAAACAAAATCAAACAATTTGTTTCGTTTATTTTCTCAATATGCTTTCAAGTACCAAGAAATCAAAACAAATATAAATTTATAATCGCAATAGTGTCGATTATTTTTGTTACGAAAATCACGTCCTAAATCCTGTATAGCGCAATAAGTAGCATAGCTATAAAACACTGCTTTCCTTTAGTCGACTTAATCCACATTTTGCTTTTGTAATATCAGTTATGGATTAACTGAATATTTGATACGACTTGAAACTTTAGGAAATTTCTTCGGAAGAATACAAGATTGCATTAGAATATGGGCCTGTCCGAAAATGTATCACCGCTTTAATTTAAAATGCAATACAAATATGGTGATAATCTTGTTTAATAGTAACCTTGTTTGTACCTCATATTGAACATTTATTTTCACGTGCAATTCAGTAATGCATTTCTGAATAGGTCCTGTCAAGGCATTAGGTTGCACCAACACAGTGATTTTATTTTGTGCTAGAACATATTTGAAACCTTGAAATGAATTATCTTAAATTCGATCAGACCTTAAAAACTCTTTCGTTGAGCTATATCTGCACGGACTAGTCTACAAGTTAAGATAACAAATTTTACAATCCTTTCGATTTCAATCAGAAAAGTGGGGCGCTTTTCTTAACAGCTGTTTTGAAGGCTTCAGCAAAATTTTTTTAAACACAAACTGACTGGGGAAGTCAGTTTGTGGAAGATTGTTTTACCAAACTCTGATCCTTTTTCAACTGCCTTAGGTGATCAAAAACTGATTAATCAGTTCTGCGCTTAAAATTGATTCCCAGAAATACTTAAAAACTGATTTGTTTAAAAAATAAAAACAAAAGACAAGATCGTGCACTAAAAGCAAAAAAAATATAGAGTGTATTACCGCCTGTTTTTACAACACAGACGGTAGTCTTGAGTATAAAATTTATATGGAAAGAACTCATATTTTTGAGTGGTTTTCATACAAATTTTATAGACGAGTCGTCTGCCTGACTTGTGGAAACAGCAAATTAAATTTGTGAGTGAATTTATGTACATATGTATGTATATAAAAATTTAAAACAAAAAAACTGATTGTAAGTAATACCACAAACTGTCTCGAAAGTGAGTCGAAATTGATTAGAAACGCGAGTCATATAAGACACTTTTAGAAGACTTGCGGCTAGAGTACCATTTTCTTCCGAATGAACAGTAATTTTCAACTTAAAAACGAGCGCATAAATGCTTATTTTAAACCCGCAGAGGAGTCGAAAAATTACCAGAATATGAACATTAATTTCATAAAATGCTGATTGGATCTGCACTTTCTCGTACAATAGTTTTTAAATTATATATTCCCAAAACATTTAAAAGAATAATTTGTTTATTTATTGCAGTTAATTCAGGACATATATTGAAAAAAAAATCATAAATTTACTCAACGCAAGAGGTACGCTTAGGTTTTGTTAGAAATATTTTCGAGTTGAGCAAAAAATGTTTGCTGGGTATTCATGTAAAAAAATAAATAAATAAATGAAATAAAATAAAAATATATCAGAAAAAATGTCATAAATAAATTAAATAAAATGCAACTTTGACTCGCACACGAAGGGTTCCGTACGGACGCTACATTTGCACATGTCGCACTTAATCAACAAGAGTGTATTAAGTCAAAAATTTTAAAATTTCACTTCTTGCAAGAAATCAACTAAAACTCTAAAAATTTCAATGTATGCCGTTTACTCTTTCGTTGATAAAATTTGTTTTACTTTATGATTTTAACTCAAAATATGAAGGTTTTTATGATTGCTCAATTTTTGTTTGATTTTTGTCTAAACTTCGGCAAAACGCCTGTTTTTCTTAAGACGACTTAAGTGATTATTATGTATTGCTACAGATATGTATGTGTGTATGTATGTATATCTTACAATTTATATTTTTCTTACACTCCCCAGGTCGTGGAAAATCTAACAAGTACAAGAAATTCACCAAATTTATGTATCCCCTATTCATGGGCGTACTGGCGGCAAAAATAATTTTGATCCCCTTGTTACTCAAAATGTTAACAGCCATTTCGGTATCGGCAGTGGTCATGAGTAAAATTGCTCTGCTTACAACGGGATTCGTTGCATTGAAATGGCTTTTGTCTGACAGTGTGTACGATACCAAGGATCGTTTGGAATTCATCTATCTACCGACATCATCATCATCAAGTGGCAAACCATATCGTTCTGCTGCCGGAAGTTTTTCACTATGGGATGATCAGTCGTGGTCGGATAGTGATAAACAATATGTTGCTGTTGCTCCAATAGAGACTGGACAGCAACAAAAATATATACCGGTCAACATAAAACATGAAATTCCATACAAATCGCAACGCAATAGCCAAGCGGGCGGTAATGGTTGGGGCAATTCTATCAAGGATTTGTTCTATTATGCTCAGCATAATTATAACAATAATAATATTGGCAAACCATTTTTATAAGACGAATGTGTCTTCAGATCTGGGAACAAATTATGGAATTCGTCATCGAGCGAAATTTTCATACAAAACGGAACAAAACTTGTATGAAAATTTTTTTAGATATCGAATGCTGTAAAATATCCTGCACTCTAAATGTTTCCAGATATTCATATTTAAATTGTATAATTGCTCAATTCACATGCCTTGTCGTATCGTCTAAAGTTGTATCTGAAAAGACAATTAATTTCAAAGATAATCTATAACAAACAAAAACATTTTATAGATAACTTGTTTGTTTTTAGCCATTTTGTTTGAAATTGTCTTTTCGAATACAACTTTAAACGATACAACAAGGCTTGTGAATTGAGCAATTGTATACTTACGTAATGTTTCTTATTTTTATTATATATATTTTATTTATATATTTTCTTAAGTACTGAATTACTTAAAAATTAAATATATTCTTCAATATTTTTATAAGTGAAGTAGGAATTTCTTATCGTACTTCAATAATATATATTTAAGTTATTTGAAGCATTTAAAAGCATTTGAAAAGTTAACATATTAAAAACATTTAAATTAAGTACAAAATAAATTGTTGTGTTTTGTTTTAAGATTATTGCTGAACCAGCATGTCAAATATTGGTCAATAGAATATTTAAAATTCGGCTAAACAATTACAATGAGCCTAATCTAAAAAAACAAATGTTGAGCATTAAACACATTCACCACAGCAAGCTACCGACTTCAATATATCAAAGATAGACTGCAACATGTGAAAAATTATTATTTTGAAAACAGCAAGAAGGCAATACGCCGGCAGGTTATTGTATATGCTGATTTTGTCGTTGTAGTTTCTGTTAGTTTTATTATTATTGATTTTTTTCTATATTTATGATTTGATTAGGCTAAAGTTCGTATCGCTTTGTAAGCCAAATTACATTTGATAATTATTAATGAACAAATAAAATCAAAGTTAATTGTAAATACTCTGACGATCACTTAGTAGAACGGAACAACTAGCTGTTTTCAATGGCCACTGTTTCACTGTGTGTGGTGGCAATACAATTGGAATATGTGAATTGTTTTGATTCATCGTATTTCATTGCAAAAAAGCTTTCAGCAATGAAAGCTCAATTTAACCATCTCTAAATTTACCACAGTCTTGCCATTAATAAAGAACAAATGACAATGGCAAGACTGTTGTAAACTTAGATATGGTAAAATTGAGCTTTCAGTACAAAAAAGCTTTAAGCAAACTATAATATAATTGTCAGAATATTGATATCAATACATACTTATGAATATAAATTAAATTAAATAAAATAAAACATAAATAAAATAACAAAAATTAAAAATTTTAAAATCCCCCGAATATATCTGGAGAAGATGTGATATCTTCTAAACGGCTGGACTGATTTTCCTGAAACATATCTAAGAGCCATCTCGATCAAATCACCTTTCAAACTAAATCGAAATACGTCCAGCCGTTTGGTCTGTTCGTGGTCACGGACAGATACACAGATACGCAGATACGCAGATACACAGACACACACTACAAACTTATAACACCCCTTTTTTAGTCGAGGGTTAAAATGTATGTAGAATGAAAATAAAAACTTACGGCCTGTCTCACGATATCACCAGAATTCGTTCGATCGACACCTTTTATTGCAAACAATAATAACATTAGAAAATTTGTTGTTGTTTTCAATACAAGTTGTCGATCGAACGATTTCTGGTGGCATCGTGGGACATGCCGTTATATTATTTTTAAAAACACTGTTTTTTCTACACTTTACGCGGACCCCTTGGATGATTGATATAGACCACCACTTGGTAACCATTTCTTTAGAGTATTATGAAAATATTTAAAATTTTAAGAAAACATTTTCATAAAGCGAAGTAGTCATCCTTAGCGCGAATAATAGCATCGGGTTAATACAAAGAATTATTACGATAAGTTATCGCATATCTGGAGAACTGAAATAACAAGTTTACTTTGAAAACTTTTTGCGCTAACAAAGCAAAGGTTGCTGGAACAGGAGGGGGAAGTAGAGTACCCCTAGCATGAAAACTCTTAACTTTAAAATATCTATAGAACTAAAAATTCGGGGATTGTGCTGTGAAGACGTACAATCGAAATTGATATATTATAGATTACCTAAAAAAGCTTCCATTTTCCAGCCCTGCAACCGTCTTTTTATTTTGCTGATTTTCACTACCAATCTATTAAGGATACGAGAAAATTTTAATACACCAGGCCAAAGTTTGTAGATTTTCTGGGGGCTTTGGAAAATCGATTTCACGTACAGACAGACGAACATCGCTTATGCGACTGCCCTATACATAATGACAATATATATAAATATGTATACACATACATACATACTTATGGAGTCGCATATAAATATTGTGGAATTTGCACATGGAAAACCCTTGATATACATTCATTGTTTTTGGAGAACAGGATAACAAAATATATACTTCAAGAAAACTTATTACAGCCGGTAGCGATACATATTGTACTCATATATGTGACGCGCAAAATAGAAAGGGACCTAAGGGTAAAAACGGGTTTTGTTCAGGAGAGCCATTTTAAAGATTTAAATACGTGTATCTTTGGTGTACCATCACTGAGCGTGTTGGTATTGGCCTCATTTGAAAGCGACACATCTCATGACGTCAGGAACGTATTGGTCAACCTTGAAAACGCACGTAGGTCGTCCCTACCTCTTGTTTTGTGTAGTTGGTTTTTACTGTTTTCTACCTAGCGCGCTGTTTCCATGAGTTTGATATCAATTTTGATCGCGTTTGTTCGAATCCAGGTTTATTTTCTGAAATTATTAATTGTGAATTATAATTAATACTCATTTATAATAATTTAAAATCGTGACTATCACTCTGTTAGTACGAAAATTTTTTCACATAACCTTAGAATCGTCGACTTTCAATTTTGCATATCTCTGGGAGGGAACACTTTTGGGGCATCATTCGATGCTCAGATGTTGTCCACACCAAAAAAAAAAAATTGATTTTTTTACCCTTAGGTCCCTTTCTCTATGCGCTGTCACATATAAGTTTTTATTTCAATTTATTAAGCTTGAAATTTGTGGTGGAATTACTGTGAGAGTAGTTGAATTTAATTATTATGATGTTGAGTGCAGCGAAGCACACTGGGTGAGGCTACGGCTAAAAAAAAGTGACATTGTGCTCGTAATAAAACTCTCAATGAATTTTGGTGAATATTTTGTTCAGCATTAACTGTCGCCCAAACCAAACAAAAAGGAGATAAAAAAAAACACAATAACCACTTTTGTTTTCTAGTGATACAAAAAAATGTGACAAAAATTTATACAAAGGCGGCTGGGCTGTTTTATCAATGCCTTATGTGAAAAATTTAATATTTTAATTTTTTTTCTCTTGAATTTTTGAAGTTCAAAAGAAAGTAAAATTAGTTAGTTGGATTGCATACAAAAGTTTTGAAAGCGTAAATATGTAGTTTGTGTTGTTACAAAATGATTTACTTCCAAAACGAGGTGAAATATTTGTTAACTATTTATAACAACTGTACTCGCACAATTGCCATGTGTAATAGGCCCACGTATAAACGCAGAAAAAAGTTAAAAAGAGTTTCTTCTCGGTTATTAAATAATATTCATTGTTGGTATCTATTTTAAGATCTTGTGAACAATCTGTTTGTTGTCTTTGTTGTCTTGAAGCAACGCATATCAAATCGACATGTTAATTGTTGAGCCGTAACAATTTCACTATTGACGTCATTGAAACCCAAACTGTATGAACTCGTACGTGCCATCGAATAATAATTTCTTTTTTCTTCAATATAAATATTTGAACTTTTAAAAACGTGTATGAAGTACAATTTTTTTGGGGTTTTTTATATTAAATTTCAATGTAGTGGGCACTATATTATATGAATTTAATTAAGCTAATCAAATATTTATTTAAATACAATGAGATCTCGCTAATATGAATTACAAAAAAATAAAGCTGAAAGTTTTAACGAATTTAGGCGAAACTACTCAAGCGAATATTTTTTTAGCAAAAATTATGCAATTTTTGCATAAAAAAAATAAACAGGTTATGTGTTTATATGTATGCGTATATAATTGGTGTAACGTGCCGTCACAAAAATATATTTTCGATTACAAACTACTTGACTGTATGCACCTATACCAGAAAATTACAACAGTATCGTTTTAAGTACTCTTTGAGTAGTGGCCGTCAAACAACTATGAGTGCGTACAGCTTAAAATAAAAACTACACGCACTAATTTTAAACCGAATACATATAACCATAAACATCCAACAACTATGTTTGTACACATTTTTTAAATTACGCAACTTTAAATAAAATGTATAGACTGTATGAGCTACAGTCATATGCAGACATATAAAAATACTCTGACTATTAATTGGCTACACATGCGTATATACAGGGCTATTTTAATAACAAACACACATAAAGCAAGATTGTAAATAGTCACACATATTTTTCCATACGCACATTATATACACAAATGTATGCTGCGAATGCGACGATGAATGATGAATATACATATGTATATCCCGAGTATCATGCGTATTTTTGTTTTGTCCGATTACATTTACACACGCTGAGTATAAACATACTCAAACTGTGAGTATGAGAGAAAGTCAGAGAGTTTGACACGCACGTGCATTTTTAGTTGTAGCGTATTTTAGTTTATTTCATAAACAACAAAGTGGACATGCTCTCGTATGTAGTAATCGGCTATAGTCATAGTTGCTTGAGAGAAAATATTTGAGCGTAGCAACATTAACCCTTTACCGCTCACTGTCCCCATATGACCATCATCGTTTTTGAAAACATGGGGGCCAATGACTCCGCCAGCCCATCAGTAATTTTCTGTGGATGTAATGGTGTTTCTACAAAAGCTTGTGGATTCTCCTCTCTCCAAATGAAACAATTATGCTTATTTATGTACCCATTCAACCAGAAATGGGCTTTATAGGAAAATGGCAAAAGTGCACGATGATTTTGAGGAATAGAAGAATTATTTTGATTAAAACTTTCAACAATGTGCACGCTTTGCTCTGGTGTATGTCGATTCATAATGAAATTTCAAAGCAAACCAAACAAAAAGCAATTATCAGCTGTCAAATAGGTACTCAAACAAAGCAGCGATGCCAACTCAAAGTGAAACTATAGAAAAAAAAACACCCTTTACATAAGAGCAGATAATACTGACATTAAGTCAGTCGCCAGCAGCTATTAGCATTGCAGCTCGATACTTCTGCACTTTTTATGCCAGCTTAAGATGTGCGGAAATTGCGTTGTTAAAATTTGATATTTTTACAAGTTTTCTTTTCCATTTTCTATACTTACTTATGTACATATGCATGTATGTACATATTTATGTACAACGTTCAAACACTATTTGAACAATCACTATTATTTCATTGAATAGATGCAGAAATTGTGTGCACACACACCAGTGATCAGCATGATTACGAATCAAACTGAATAATATTGCATTTTCTAAAATGAATATTGAGCTAGCACTTAACATTAAAATAATAAATGATGCTTTTGCATGATTCATATCAATGATTCACTAAAGCAATGAATCAGTATGATTGTTTTGAATACTTCTTAAAACCCCTTCTGACAAATATAGTTTTATGTAATATTATAAAATAAAAGAGCTAGCCCCATTTTATTGTATAAATTGTTTTAATACAAGAAAAACTAATGAATTAATACGCAATGTTTTATTAACTTAAGACTTCATCTAGTCAACATGCTTTTGTGATTTAATTGATTGGTATACAAAACAATCAAACAACAGTAAGAATTTTTATTGAGTTTTACTAACAACACTTAAAAAAAGAGAGTGATTTAATGACAGTTAGTTGTTAGAGAGGCAATACTGCAAGCAATATCATTAGTACATACTGATGTTGAAAAACAAAATAAAAGCTTTGTAATAGTTAGTGGAGAGCGAAAGTGAATCAACTCATGCAGATCTCTAACGCGATTACATCAAAACGAACGGTTTTGTTTGAGCTGTTAATTGTAGCGTTTTCATTTAATTTCTGCTTTATTGGCCACTGTTTCATTGTGATTGTTGGCAACTATTGTTCAGCCATTTAATTAAGTGCTAATTTAAGTTTGTAGAGTGACATAATTGTTTTTGGAAATTTTGTATTAGCAAAAAAAATTTTTGGATGACTTTCAACATTTCAATTAAACGGAAGTAGTTTGCTTAATTGTCTTCCTCATAAGTTGTTACCCAGCAAAAAATTTTCGAAATTTTGTAATGGGTAGTACTCTTTTAATGGCTTACAAAGTAACGAGTGGTACTTATTTATCTAATTATTTTATTTGCATAATAATGACTGTCATGTAATGAATAAAATAAGAACTTATTTATATATCACTTAATAAGGAAATATGTATATCTAGAGAAATTTGTTACAAAATTTTATTCATTTAAAATAAAAAAATTATAAAATATAGCAAATTAATTTTGAATAAGTTTAAGCAAAAATTAATCTATATTATTTTGCATATTTGTACGCAAAAAATAACCCATTAAATTTTGAGTACTTTTAGGCAATCAGTAATCTATTAACTTTTGTATGTTTGTAGGCAAAAAGTATAGGGTACCGCATACTTTTTGAACTTCTCAAACAAAAATAATGGGTTATTCAGTCAAATTGTAAGTACTTACGACTGAGGAGTACATACACTTTTTTGCATTCTAGTAGGCAAAGTTTTTTGCTGGGTAGTTAGGTGGTTTTACTGGTCCAACGAAATTTGATTTGTTGAGTTATGACGTTATTGAAGTAAATCAGTTATATGCATTTGGTAACAATATTTGAAATCATTTAAATAACCCTGGATGTAATAAAATCGGGGGTCTAATCGTCGCTTTCGATAACGAGCTGATTCGATCACGTTTTCTCAATTTGAGATTATGGCATTCGCTATCGAACAATGTAATAATGTGGTCCAATATCGAATGTCATAATCTCAAACTGAAAAAAAACGTAATTGAATCAGGTCATTATCGAAAGCGACGATTAGACCCCAGAACTGTTTTTCATGTAACTTACAGTTCGTAAGGGTAAATGATTTTTAAAATATCGAGCCCTTTTTTCGATTTTATCGTAAGCGACATGTTATCGAAAATAGACTTTTTTATTGAAATTAAAATTTTATGGACCTACCCATAGTTAAGAATTATCAAAATGGGAAAATTGTTGATAACTTTTAAGATACAGGCTATCGTATCGTATTATCGTAAGCGGCAATTTACGTACAAAAACAAATTTGAATATTTTAAAAAAACCTTCCCCCGGAAAATTTAATTTTTGTCGCTTACGATAAAATCGAAAATAAGGCTCGAAATTTAAAATCAATTACTAAATCAAATTAATTCGTATAGTAACTATTACATATCTAGTGTCCGTACGGAGCCCTTCGTGCGCGAGTCATAGTCACACTTTACTCAGGTTCTTTCAATTTCCAAAACAAAGTTAAAATCTCGGTCTAACTGAGAATTTTTTATAACTTTTTGTGCACTTAGTGGAATTAAATAAGATTTAATGACGCAAAGTCTTTAGCTTTTTTAGGGTTTTGTACACCAAATGTGAAAAGAAACCCTATTGTTTTCGCTACGCTGTCCGTCTGTCCGGTATGTCTGTCACAGGGTATTTTCTCGAGAACCGTAAGAGCTACGGGCCTAAAATTTGGACCTTTGGCCGCTACAGCAACAAATATATGAGAGTTGGAAATTAATGGGTGTTCCAAAACGAGCAACGAAAAATGTTAAAATCCCATGTAATATATATACAATTGTATGTATGTACACTTGAATTTTGTAAGGTTAGTGACTACAACAATTAACGCAAAAATTTAAAAAAATATTTAAATTAAAGGGCGTTCCATCAGTTAATGCAATTTTGACAACTGGCTGTATCTTGGAAACCGTAAGAGCAAACTTCTTGAAATTTTCAAAAACGGTAAAACAAAAAAATCCCAAAATTATAAAATCGCCAAACCGAAAAAAAACGCCAAAATCAAAAAAAAAATTGCCAAGACGAAAAAAAGCACCATATTAAAAAAAATTTCTAAATCGAAAATAAATCGCGAAAACCCGGAAAAATCGCCAAAATGAAAAAAATCGTAAAATTGAAAAAAACACCAAAAAAAAATCGCCAATGAAATAAATCGGCAGAATGAAAAAAATCGCCAAAACGGAAAAAACGCCAAAAACTGAAAAAAAATCGCCAAAACGAGAAAAAAACCAAAAAAAAAAAACAAAAAAAAATTATTTCACTTGAAAAAACGGCAAAAAACGCCATATTAAAAAATGCTTAAGGCCCAACGTACGGAACCCTACGTGCGCGAGTCAAAGTCGCACTTTACTCAATTTATTACTGGCAAGTTTTCTCTCATAATTTTCAATTTTAAAGTGTCATTACCAGGGAAACCGCAAATATGCAATTGCATGTTTTTTCTTGTATCACGGGGACAAGATATTTATCCGTTTCAGAACTTTTTATGAATTTTGGCATCGATTTGTTAGTGCATATTTTTGAATATTTTACCCTTGAAATCATGTTTATGCATATATGAGTTTTACACGCATATTTTTAGCATATTTTCGCATAATTTAAGCTTTTGGGCCATATTTTGATACTTTTTAAATTTTTTTTATTTAAACCCACTTGGTACCACAATCCTTTTAAAAATACACCCCATTCCGGGAAAAAATTATATAAAATTTTTTTTCGAGAAACATTAAAATGTAATTTTCAAAATAAAAATGTAAGTTTTAAAGAAAAGATTTTTCCTGCGCTATCTGGGTTGTGCTATTTGTGACGGATTCTGCCCGAGTAGACGTTGAAGGAACATTGTCAATGTATAAAAGTTAATTTATATGAGCCAGAAACGATTTTTATTTAAAATTCTAGTTCAATATTTTGTTATTTATTGCAATAAAAATTATAAATAAAAATCTTGTCTTATTTTGCCAAAAAGTTCCAAAGCCTTACTTCTGATATCATGATCTTTGAAGTTAAATTCTTATGCATTCAATAAAAGTTAATTTGTATTAGTTGTTTTAGTAAAAATTTTTATGGTAATTTTGTTTTAACGTGCACTTCAAATCCAGTTATTTTTTGTTAATATTGTTTCCTTTTTAGTTTGTTTATGTTTTAGTCTTATTTTATATGCAAATATTGTTGAATTTTTGATTAAAAATATATTTTGATTTACAAATAAACCAATATATTCTATTTTTAAGAGCATAGTTTTTTACTTTTAAGTGCATATTTTCAAGTTTTTAGTGCATATTGAATGCGCATAAACACTTTTTTAGAGCATATTTCTGGTTTCCCTGGTCATTACAAAAGCAGTGTTACCTATTTGTCATTTATTTTTTGCCTAGTGATGTAATATTGTGTGCACTTTAAGCGACTACTTTCAGTTTTCACGGTACTTGATTATTTTTTTAATTAATTCGTGCATCGTGTTGCCGTGCTGCTGCGTTGCCGCCTTGCTGTTGTCGCAACAAAACATGTGTATTCTATTTTTGACACACACATTAAACTCGGTAGCTTGCTGCTTTGAATGTGTTTAATGCTTAAAGTGAGAAAACAAAATTAAAGGATGTTATTCATATAATAATTTTATAAATAATTCAAGGAAAATAATATTTGTTTTTAGTTGTTCCCACCATCGACATGTGCCAACTGGAATGTAAAGAAAACACTCCCACTACCACATACACACATAGATATTATTTCTATTCAGGCACGTTATAGACAAAAGCTTAGAAAAAAATGGAAAGTTTTCACATTTAATCAGGCTTGTGTGTTCATTTATTTACAATTACAAGTATTGTTAATTAAGAAAAGAAACTTTTTAATGAGTTTGATAATTTTACCAAGGCAACACAAAAGAATAACATTTTGCCGCCACGTGCCGTATAGATTGTGTTTCCTGTAATCCACTCCATAATAATTCATCAGCATTGATTGGACTTTGGGTAACTTTTTAAATATTGAGAATTGAATAGAAAGAAATAAAATCAATATGTATGGAATATAATGGACATATTGTTGACATAAAAACATAATCTATATATCTATCAATGGGAAACTTATACAACCCACGAAAATTCTATACTATACTATAGAATTTCTACTTTTTGTTTTCTTTTATATTATCAAAATAATATTAAATTATTATTAACTTTTGTTTCCTTTTCTCGAACAGTTATAAATAAATTTAATGAATATTTGTTTTTTTTTACGGAAGGCATTATTTGTCTTGTCTTTAAGTTACCGAAAAATTTTCTATAGTGTATAATATAAAGCTTAATTTTACGTTTGGCCAACTTCTGGCAGAGAACACTTTCAGCAACGCCTACTTATGGAATTTTAGATCTTTACTGTTTGCAATATTTGTCGATTAAAGTTGCTTTTAAGACAATCTAACAGAAATCGTATTAAAAGAGTGAGTAAGAAGAAAAACAACTCAACTGCCCCCGTATTGCGTAACTCGCTAAAGCTCGACCGGTAAAATGCTAAACAAATACACCCAGAGAAAAAACTGCTTAAAATCAATAAAAACCATATTGAATTAATAAGAAACATTACAGAAAGTCTAATCATGTTGAAATTTCTTATTTCAATAATTTTATTTATTTCTAAGTATTTCAATATAAATTTTCTATTATATTGAAAATTATTGAATTAATGTGATGTGTTCTTATTTTTAAGTTGCAGCTTTTGCCTGAGTGTAGAAAATTCAAAATTTTTTACAATGACATAAAACACTAAAATTTCGACGAATTACATTTTTAAGCCATTGCCTGATTTATCAATCCATATACGTTTGAAAATTGCATTTGTAGCCCAAAACCGTTAAATCGACTGTATAGATTTTTAGCGATAGTGATTTAGTTTTAGCGAGTTACAGAATATGGGGCTAATCACGCATAAAACTACTTGGTGTATATAGTGCGAAAACTAGTCGTGCAGCGTTCTATTTGAAATTGTGTGTAATTTAAGGCACAAAGAAAATATAAGCGAAAGTGCCGCTCAAAATTTTTTTTCAGTTGTACAGCTCTGAAACTGTCTACTCGATTTTTTTTTCCATATAAAAGTAACTAGATAACACAAATTTTTTTAATTTTTTTGTTAAATAAACTTATTTTATATTTCAGTACGTATAAATTTTGTATTCAAAAAATAAAAAAAAAAATAAAAAAGGCGTTTCCAAGGTTGGGAACTTTAATTTCTTTATTATATAAAAATAACCTACTAAAACTAATTTTTCCTTTTTATCTAAAAATTTAAAATATCGTACATTCTTAAAAGAAAAAGATTGTAAGTGTAAGAAATAAGAAAAATTTAAAATTATGATTCCAGGATAGGGAAACGTACACTTTTTGTGATGTAACTATTAACTAGGTCTAATAATATTTTTTTGTATTTTAACTTATATGTATGTATACAATTTTTATGTTTTGGAAATAAAAGTTGGGTATAGAAAATTAGAAAAATAAAAACCACAGCCCCACAGCTGGAAAATTTACATTTTTTTTGATATTAAAGTAACTAAATAAAACTAGTATTTTCCTTATTTCTCTTTTTCTTTGTTCACTTAGCATATTTTATATACTTTTTAAAGAACAAGATTGGTATAAGGGGCCAAAAAAAATCTAAAAGGATGATTCCAGGGTTGGGAAAAGTACACTTTTTTGTTAAATAAAACAAATTAAATAAAGCTAGTTATTTCTTTGGTAATTAAATATGTTATATATTTTAGAAAGAAACAAATTATTTCTCGTATTTAAACCAGAAAAATTTAAATTATAGTTCCAGGGTTGGAAATTGAAAAAAATGTGGGTAAAAAAATAATCCAAAATAATTTTTTCAGTTAAACATATTTCATGTTTTAATAAGATCTTTACTTAAGCAAATTCCTTAGTCGAAAAAAACCGAGAGGTCACTTACTAAAAATTGCACTAAAACAAAAAACTATAAATTTTATCACAAAACAAATATGTATATATGTACTTATGTATGTATCTGTACACTACATATGTATATATACGTTGGTAAA
Organism: Tachina lurida; assembly: GCA_944452675.1. NCBI lineage: Eukaryota > Metazoa > Arthropoda > Insecta > Diptera > Tachinidae > Tachina > Tachina lurida. The sequence goes on along the minus strand of OX101752.1, from coordinate 168,474,725 downwards.
GGGTATATAAGATTCGGCATAGCCAAATATAGCACTCTTACTCGTTTTTTTTTATTTAACTGATTCTTAACACCAATCTATCTACGAAAAATTCTGATACATCTGTCTATCTGTTCAGGGGCTTCGGAGAGACGATTTCGCGTACAGACAGATGGACAACGCTTCTTCGACCATCCTATTCATAAGGGGGTCCCGAATAGATGTATGCATGCATTAAAATGTTAAGGAAATTGCATTTTTAGTGACCAAACAGATCGTAGTGAAACATATCTGTATTGAAATACAAAATTGATATCATAATTCCATCAAAATAAACATCCATGTTCTACTTTTAAATGAAATTAAGCTCTCTTATTTGATACCCTTTTTTATTGCTAATATAAAAATTTTGTTAAGTATTAACATTTCCAAAATATAATAGTTTCACTTTTTATTATATACTTTTTTTATAAAACCCTAAAACAAAAAATAAAAAAGCGCTGCTTAACAAAATAAATTTAAAAAAACAACACATCTAAAGCCAAAAAAAAAATTGTAGGAATAAATTTGACTTAGAAAGAAATAAAGAAAAAAATATATAAAGTACAGAAATTGATAGTTTACAAAAAAAAAGTGATTCAATCAATTTAACACATTAACAAATAAAATAATATCTAATGCGGCTAAAATGTTGGTAGAAGACAACACCCAAAAGCAATTTGTGTTTATAAATTCCAAATGCGTAGAAGCACAGTTGGGAAGGGGTGGTGGTAAGGAATATTGTCACCCCCAAGAATTGCTGTTGCGGCCCCCCCCATTTTCGATTACATATTAGAAATGGCCTGTAGTTATTTATTCTAAGATTACTCACAAAAATCACCAGGCATAATGTCTCTACCCAGAAAAAAATGTCTAGCTACGCCAGTGATAGACATACACAAATATCATACATACATACATATACATTTGTATGTATGTATTTATATATGCACATGTGTACACATACTATGGAATCATAGACACTGTTAACAACAAATATATCACGTGAAAAAAAAAATTGTGCGTTTCTGGGTTAAACGCATAAATTCCAGCAGGTGAAATTGCTTTTCATTTCATTTGTGCAAATATGAAATGTCAACATTTGAGAAACATTATTGAGAAAGTGCTTAAGATGTGATACAACAAAATTGCCCAATAATGTGTGTACTTAAATATTAGGTGGGGGCAGTAAATATATTCCTCTAAAAATCAGAGGAAAATTTATACGCTCCTACGCCATCAGATGTGTAGGAAAAATATATTGTTTTGTTTACTTTCTTAAGCTTAGTTTAGACGATATGTTGAATCAGCATATATATGCTGACAGCCATATGATTAAAATTAGCAGCGCATTCCTGTCAGCATACTTCATATGTTAGACGTTTATACGATATGTTGAAAGTAGCAAATTGTTTGATGTCAACATATGTCAGCAAATGAAATTTTAACATATGACATAATATACGATTTTTGTGTTTATATGATGTGTTTAATTTTATGTATGCTGAGTCGTACAAACATTTGTTTGTGAAATTAGTGACAATAGTTTGGCAATACTTTTGAATTATGCAGCTTATGTACAGTGCTGGCTTTATGTATAGACCCGTGTGGGCTGGATCTAGGGCGGCATGGTTTCATGTTTAATAGGTTGATATTGATAATTTTTGTCAATCAATGAAAAATCTACAATATAATTCTGACCTTACCCGTTAATTTATCGTTGCTATGTAAATTTTTTCAAATTTATATGATAGTCTTCTAAAACACTTCAGTAGAACATTGTGCATTGTTAAGATTTAACGACAGTTCGGGTGAGTATATTTGACGTATTTATTTACGAAACCAGAGCGCACTCTAGTTAGAAGGTATTGACAAGCAGCGTTTAAAAAATTCTGATTTGTGTAATTGCTTTCGCTTCTGCTTACGCTTCTGCATCTGAAAATTTAAACAGTCGTAGTCAAATTCAACGCATGAAACGAAAAATTATACACAACGGTGAATTTCAGCAGTCGAAATGTTCGAATAGTTGTTGGTTTGACTGACTGCTCCTTTAAATAAATTCGGATGTTAAATTTTCATTTTTTTACTAGACTGTACTTTTTTTTTTGCAAAAAGTGTTACTGAAACTCAAGTATATATGATTTTCGAAAAAAAAATATGTGAAAAACTAAATATGTTTGAGTTAAAAAGTGGTCTGTATTTTCCTAAACACGTTCAGATTATGTTGCCAAATATTGTTAGCAAAAATTAGGAGTCCCTGTTAGTTATTCTGAAAGAAATGAAAATAAATTTTACTTTACTTTTGCAAAAAAAAACAAGTAAGAGTGCTATATTCGGCTGTGCCGAATCTTATATACCCTTTACCAACGTATGTACATATATATAGTATACAGACACATACATACATATTTGTTTTGTGAAAAAATTTATCATTTTTTTAAAGTTTCCATCTTTGGAGCTGTAATTTTCATTTTTCAAATTTCATACGCCAAACTTTTCTTTCAGAAGCATAAAATATATTCAATTTATAAAGAAAAAGAAAAAAAATTAGACCTATTTAATTTTACATAACACAAAAAGTGTGAGTTTTCCAACCCTGGAGTCATAATTTTGGATTTTCCTGATTATTGATACCAATCTAGTTCTTTAAAAAATACATAAAATATGTTAAGTGAACAAAGCAAAAACGAAATAAGGAAAAACTTAGTTTCATTTAATTCCTTTAATATTAAAAAATCCAGTAAAGTGCGACTTTGAATCGCGCACGAAAGGTAGGCTTTTTTGCTTTTTTGAAGTTTTTTTCAGCATAAACGATTTTTTCAGTTTTGTCGCTTTTTTCTCGTTTTGGCGATTTTTTTCTGTTTTTGGGGGTTTTTTTCAATTTGGCGATTTTTTCTGTTTTTGGGAATTTCTTCGTTTTGGCGATTTTTTTCATTTTGGCGATTTTTTTTCATTTTGGCGATTTTTGTTTTAATTTTGGGGATTTTTTTCTGTTTTTTAGGTTTTTTTTTCGTTTTGGTGATTTTTTTCATTTTGTCGATTTTTTTTCATTTTGGCGATTTTCTTTCATTTTGGCGATTTTTGTTTTCATTTTAGCAATTTTTCCGTTTTTTTACGATTTATTTTAGTCTTAGATATTTTTTTTAATTTGCTGCTTTTTTCGTTTTGGCGATTTTTTTTTCATTTTGGCGATTTTTTTTCTGTTTTTTGGGGTTTTTTTCGTTTTGGCGTTTTTTCTTCATTTTGGCGATTTTTTTTTTCATTTTGGCGATTTTTTCTGTTTTTTAGGGTTTTTTTTCGTTTTGGTGATTTTTTTCATTTTGGCGATTTTTTTTTCATTTTGGCGATTTTCTTTCATTTTGGCGATTTTTGTTTTAATTTTAGCAATTTTTCCGTTTTTTTGCGATTTATTTTAGTCTTAGAAATTTTTTTGGATTTGGTGCTTTTTTTCATTTTGGCGATTTTTTTTTTTGTTTTTGGCGATTTTTTTTGGTTTGACGATTATATAATTTTTTATTTTCTTACTTTTACCGTTTTTGAAAATTTCAAGAGTTTTGCTCTTACGGTTTCCAATATACAGCAATTTATCAAAATTACATAGTCGAAATTACATTAACTGATGGTACACCCTTTAATTAAAATTTTTTAAATTTTAGTGCTAACTGTTGTAGTCTGTATAAAAATGCACTAACTTTAAAAATTTCAAGTGTATATACATACATACATACAATTATATGTATATTACATGGGATTTTAAAATTTTTCGTTGCTCGTTTTGGAACACCCTTTAATTTCCAATTCTCATGTATTTGTTGTTGTAGCGGCCAAGGGTCTACACACTGTGTCCAAATTTCAGGTCTGTAGCTCTTACGGTTCTCGAGAAAATACTAATATAGTTTTAGACATAGTTAATGTTACATAACACAAAAAGTTAAAGTTTTCCAACCCTGGAAACGTCTTTTTATTTTTTTTTTATTTTTTTAATTTAAAATTCCAATTTTAGTCGTACTGAAGTGTAAAATAAGTTCATTTATTAAAAAAAAATAAAAATTTGTTTTCGGTAGTTACTTTTATATGGCAAAATTAAGTTTAAGTGTCCCAGCTCTGCAATCGTCTGCTCGATTTTGCTGAATTTCAATACCAATCTATTTTGGAAAATTTCTGACACACCAGTCCAAGAACGAAGTCTCTAGCTTTTCTGGGAGCTTTGGAAAACCGATTTCACGTACAGACAGACGGACAGACGGACAGACGGACAGACGGACAGACGGACAGACGGACAGACGGACATCGCTTATTCGTCTTCCCTATGCATAAGGATCCAGAATATATATATTTTATGTGTCGCTTATTGATATTATAGAAATTACAAACGGAATGACAAACCTATATATACCCTTTTACCATTTTTGTGGTAAAGGGTATAAAAATAAACTTTTCAACGTAAAATGCTAATGAGATTTATTTAGTGGACTCTTAGCTACATTATTGGCATATATACGGCCATGTCACAGAGTTCAGTTCCGTTCGGACACAGAATTGAAACCACCTCAAGATGTCAAGCCCTAGCTGGAGTAAAACCCAGCATACCAGCGCCCCCAACAGTCTGAACACACCTGACAAATTCCCGTATGTTAGTTTTCTTTTTTAAACACCATATCCTACAAAAATGGGGTGGATTGAATTCCGTTTTCGAACGGAATTGAACTCTGTGACATGGCCGATAGTTAAGCACTATCACTAAGTCTGAATTAGCCATTGGCCAAAAAGTGATGACACCATGTCTTGAGGGCATTCTGATTTTCGAGATCTTGGAAATCCATAAAAAAAGTTGGCCACCAAAATAGCCAAACTGAGTAACTATACGGTTTTACTTTCGTTTGGTAATACTATCGTACTTACATATATTATCAGGACCGTGCGGATTTGCACGTGTAAGTGTACAGTGTAATTTAAATATTTATAAATTTCATATTTAATTTTAAAAAGCATAGAGCAAAAAGGGCATCAGATCTCACAGGGCCTAGGGTGACATCAAACATTAATTCGCCACTGCTTATGTGGTTATAAGTATTGTTTTTGAATAAAGTGTGTTAAACATTTATAATAATTTACGGTTTATTTACGGAGACAGGTGCTTGAATACGCTTTTCAACAAATAACATATATGGCAGCATACGCAGAAAATTTGTCAAGAATTAATAATATGCTGTTTACACGATATGCTAAAATTACCAACATACGTTTGTTAGCATTGTTAAATATACGTATGCTGAAAAAATTTTGCGTTTAGACGATCCGCAAGCACTTGTAAGATATTTTTCAGCATAAATGTACTGATTCAACATATCGTCTAAACTTAGCTTTACGTCTTCTACACACAAACTCTGACAAGTGCATTTGAGGTAAGAGCAAGCATTGTTGTCGGCCAGATATGATTGGCTATTGTGCTTTCGCCGGTGTGAAAGCACAAAAGCTCTTTTGTAAAAGTTTGCACATTGTGCATATGGCTTGGACGGAGCTGCTTTAGGTGAAAAGAAGAAATTTCTGTTTCACTTCACCAAACTATTTGAACAATTTAAACATTTATACAATATACAACAAAAGGTAAATCCAAATTGGGAATTGATAAAATACCACAAAGCAAATATTAGGACAAATTTATTTGCATATTTTGTAGCATAATTGACACATAAAAGCCAAAAATTTTAAGCAATGTAACATACCTATGTAAATATGTATGTATTTATGTACATATGTATGTAAGCATGAGTGTTTAAGTATATGTTAAAGCACAATCAACAACCAAATACATATATTAGTACCCTATAGGAACTCAAACACATTTGTAAGTAACTTCAAACTGGTTTTTTAATAACCACAACTGGTTGATTAAGTGATTTTTTCCTTGTCGCCGACTCACTATTTTAACATAAGCATGTCATAGGCGGTAGTCAATTGGCCACCTCTGCATGACTTTTAAATCGACTACTAACTACTTATTTTTCAACCAATTTGTAGTTAGTTAATATTATAGAAAAAAAAAAGATATATGTATGTATATTTGTATTATATATATTATATATATACATATATGTATATATTCATATATGTCTATGTAAATATATGAACACATATATGTCTATATAAATATTTATTATTATTATTATATTCACTAAAAATAAAAAATTCGTACATGCATATATATGTACATAAACATATCCATACATAAGAACCGCTCATAGAATATATCATTGAAATTATTTAATTTTTTTCAACACAAACATTTGGCATTTGATTTCATGGCATGCTTCTTTCCATTTTTATATTTTCTTTTCATTTACTTATTTTGCTTTTATTTATTTCTTACGTGTGCTTCAATTCAATATGTTTGGTTGATATCTGCATGAGATTTAAACCAATTTGTAGTCACTTGCAAAATAATTAATTTATAAGTTAGTGTTTTTTCTCAACTCATTATTTTATTTACTACAGTTTAGGTATTGTAGAATATCCCAACATACCAAATGACGTGAGAAAAATATTATAATAGGCTTACTAACACACAAGCCTTAAGATTGCATAAAAGATTGAAAATATATTCAAAAAGTTTATGGTCAAAATTGTAGAAAAATCAAAGTGGAACCCTCGTGATAATATTGCAAATGCATGATTACTATAAGCTTATTCTTGCAATTGTACAATAAGCTTACGAATATAATATTGTATTAACTTTTGTATAGAGAAGCTTAATTTTCTCAATATTTTTTCTAAGCTTTTTTATATAATTGCTTCATAAATAATATATTTTTGAGTGTTGAAAAATAAAAAAAATTTAAGAATTTATTTTTAAGTTAATTTTTTTTCGCATTTTCATGCCATTAATACACAAAATTGCATGCCCACTTACTTATAAGGGTTTTTCCTCAGGAATTCTTACGAAAACTGCTTGTGAATTTACATTTTATAAACATTTTTATAAACGAAATTATGAAAAGCTTACAATTAACTATTTTTATAAGAGCTTATTTTCAAATTGTATTGAAATTTGATTGTTGTGTGTGGTATGTTGGGATACATAATAATATATGTATATGTATGTATTTATGTATGTATGTACTTCATATCCATATTGAAAAGTCTTTTATGAATGATTTCTTTTTGCTTAAAATTCAACGCTTGAATTGCCTATTATATATTTTTGACAGCTGTCATATATCATTTACGCATTATCCAAATCGATATAATTTGGTTTTGGATTTAAATACATAAGTATGTATCTCTTTCATTAAAAATATGCATGAAAACAAATTTTTGGAATTAAAAGAGAAACTATTAACCATTTACAAATCTAAATTTAATACCTACTTATTATCTCATAAATATTGATGATGGCAAAACACATTGGTAACGGCACAACTACTTTAGAATGGCTCAGACGAGTGAAACAGTGCAAATTGAAATAACCTTAAATATCGATTTATACATATTATCGTAGGCGACAAAAATTAAATTTTTCAGGAGAAGGTTTTTTAAAATATTCAAATTTGTTTTTGTACGTAAATTGTCGCTTACGATAAAATTGTACAGCCTGTATCTTAAAAGTTATCAACAATTTTGGCATTTTGATAATTCTAAGCTATGGGAAGGCCAATAAAATAAAAAAACACTGGTTGCTGTCATAAATTACTCCGTCATCATCAGTGTCAACAGCTGCAGTGGCTGGGCTAGTTAACACTGTACTTAAGCTCACTCACCTCGTCAACGCTTTGGTATCCAGTTCGAAGGACCATATGTTTGCTATTCTTCACAACAAAAGGCCCCAATTCCCATTCAAAAATTTAAATTTAACTTTATTGATTTGTCTGCAGCTTCTTGCTGCTACAAATTTTCAAAGTTTAAATGACTACCAAAAATTTAAACTTAAAGTAAAAAAGCTTGAAGTTCGGTAGGTGCAAAAGAACTGAAATTAAAAATATTATTTACTGCCAGTTTATAGAAGACAATTATAAATTCTCGTCTGTCTAGTTACTTTGAAAACAAAACAAGGCGCCCAAATTTGAAGCAGAGAAGTTTTACTTGTCTTCTATAAACTGGCGTTAAGACTCAAAGAGAAAAAGTTTGACCAAAGCAAAATAAATGAGTCATAAAATTAATAATCACATTAGTGGTATTTTTTCACTACACTGAACAAAATTAAGATATAATTAAAATTTGTGGAAGTCACGTCATTAAAATGTGTGAAGAGACATCGTTCTCTACAAAAAATTTAAAATAGTGTTTTATTTTTGTCATATTGAGTTCCTCTGTTTTGGGCTCAGACATGTAAGGGTATAGAAAATTTAAACATTTTTAATCAGTTTAGAGCAGATCGGAAAGTTTTAGAGAAACCGGAAAGGTTTCAGTCTTATTAAAATATGATAAAATTTATTAAGGTGTCACACGGTATGAACAGGGTGACCGATGACATTTTTCAAAAAGTGGGAACAAAAGGGGTTTTATCAAAAAAAAAGGCGAAAAATAAAAAAAAACGAGAAAACTACATTAAACTTTTTATTTTTAATGTATTTTTATATAATTCATTCTAAAAAAAGGGAGAAAAAAAGTGGGAAGGCAGTCAAAAAAGTGGCAAGGCAGTCGAAAAAGTGGCAATTTGCCACTTTAGTCGATCAAACGGTCACGCTGGGTATGAAATAAGTTCAGTAAAGTGTGACCTTCACTCGCACATGAAGCGTTCCGTATGGACCCTAGACTGATCGCAGCTTGTATGGGTTTTTTTTTTAATTCTTAATATGTGCGCTGCCTAAAACATGAGGTTTTCCTCTATAAATGCGGTCTTAATTTTTTTAGCTCGATCCGACCATGCCTTCTGGTGCCTAGTGGGGCGTAAATGATCCAATACACAGTGGGGATTTTGTTAAAAAAATGGAAACAATTCTGCAGTTTCTAAGCTAGGTGAGCGATTCTTATAAATTTCACCCAACATTTGAGGAAATTATACAAAGCTTAAATCTGAAATTTGGAGTATATATCTTTAAAGAAGGCGGAGCCACATAGCCCCAAAGTGGGCAACCTAGGGTTAATGAAAACTTAAAACCGATGCCAAGCTGATGTTTTTGATCTGATAAAAAAAGATTTTTTGCAAGTGGATTTTTTTTTCTATCCAACAATTAAAAAGTCTGCTAAATTTATAGATTTTAGCTTACAGTTTAGGAAATATTCGAAAAGAAGAAGTAAAATTTTTGGTTGTTTACCAACCGTGGTCCACTGTTCGGCTAGTGGAGGAGTTAAATCTTGTTCAATATAAAAATGGAAACTAATTATGAATAAAGAACAAAATTTTGTAACGAAAAAAAATTGGTATCAAAATCCCAATTCAGTCAAAAGTTATACGCAATTTAAATTAAAATTTTGAAAACAGTCTTTTTTGCCGTTTTTTTTTGCAGAAAAAGTGGATTAATTAATTATTTAGCTATTATAAAAAGCACTTTGCAAAAAAAACCAGCCCCTTATTTTCAAAAGGTAATACTATAAGAAATATTACACAGAAAATTTTTTGTTGAAAATTTTCGTTATGGAAGACCAGATCGTTTCGAATTAGACCTATTTTTGTTATAAATATCAAATTTAAGGTTTTTTGTCAAATTCCAAAGCTGTTAGCATAAAATTTATTATGCCACGTTAAGACAAGATATGTTTTTAAATATTTCAAAAAATCTTGTCTGCACCCGGCGAAAAATAAGAAGAATACAGCAAAAATACTGATAAAATCCCATTTTTGGGAATTTTCGATTTTTTTTTGGGAATTGCCGGGAACTCAAAGGCAAATTCTATTTGTTATTACTTTCTGTGTATTGATTGCATATTTTTCTACCAAAGAGAGAAATATTAATTGCAACAGCCAAGTTTTATATATTCTGTGAAACTTTCAGGTTCGTAGCTCTTACGGTTCTCACGACAACAGCCTGTGACAAGACACAGTAGGGTTCCTTTTCACTTTTAATGTACGGAACCCTAAAAATATGGTGACCATTTTTGTGAAATTTTTTAATCATACTTCCCCTTTTTAGGGTTCCGCACACCAATGGAGAAAAGGAACCCTATTGTTTTCGCTACGCTGTCCGTCTGTGGATGGAGTGTGTAGACCCTTGGCCGTTACAACAACAAATACATGAAATTTAAAAATTAAAGGGTGTTACAAAACGAGCAACGAAAAATTTTAAAATCCCATGTTATACATATATGTATGTCTATACAATTGTATGTATGTGCACTTAAAATTTGTAAAGTTGGTTCATTTTTATACAGACTACAATAATTACAACTAAAATTAAAAAAAAAAATTAATTAAAGGGTGTTCTTCCATCAGTTGATGCAATTTTGACTATGTAATTTTTACAAACTTGCTGTATCTTGGAAACCGTAAGAGCCAAACTTTTGAAATTCTCATAAACGGTAAAAGTAAAAAATCCAAAAATTATAAAATCGCAAAAACGAAAAAAATCGCAAAAACCAAAACAAAAATCGCCAAAACGAAAAAGAGCGCCAAATCAAAAAAAAATTTTAACACTAAAATAAATTGCAAGAAACCGGAAATATCGCCAAAAAGGAAAAAAGTCGCTAAAATTAAAAAAAATCACCAAAATAAAAAAAACGCCAAAAACGAAAAAAATCGCCAAAACGAGAAAAAAGCGACAAATCTAAAAAAAAATCGTTTAAACTTAAAAAAGCAAAAAAACGCAAAAAAATACGTCATATTAAAAAAAATGCTCAAAACCGAATTTACTGAATTTATTTTTATTTTTTTTTTATTTGAACTTTGAAGGTGAAACTAGAAAAAATGTGAGGGAGCGAGGGATGCAAATATCCCCTTTTTAAGATACAAATCGACATTGAAGTGGAAAAGCCTCACATCACTGCAGCGGAATCGCCTTTAGAAGGGCAAAGTACCAGATCTTTTTTTATTTCTCTTTTCGAATAAACGCACCTCCCTCTAGACACACTGATTTAGGTTGGTCTATAGGAAACTCAGTATGAGATAAAAAACTACTAAAAGTTTCTTTAAGTTTCAGTGAAATGATTCGCTAGAGTTTTTTATTTATATGTAACTGTCAAAAACAAAAGTTATTTTTGGTTTGTTTATTTTTTAATACACAAAATATTTTAAAACTAAATAAACAAATAAAGCCATTGTTTGATAAAACACTTTCGTTAAATTGGCCATTAAACAAACAACCACTCGATGTAAACTAAAAAAAAATAAAATGCTTTAATTGATGCTTTTGGGAAATAAAGACTTCAGCAAATAAATGGCTCACTCAGTGTTTAAAATTTTGGTAAAAAAAAAACCATTTAAGAAATGATGCATCACAACTTTGCCACTGAAGTGCAGAGGAAATGAAGGAACATAATGGTGGGTCATGAACGATTTAAAACCAAGCTGAAAAATGTTTTGCTTTTATTTTCTTTTCTTTTTAGAATTAACGATGCGTGCCCTGACAAAATGACAAAAATGATGATGATAACGATGATGGCTTATGGGTCTGGACAAAAATGTCATACTTTAGTCAAAAGTACAGACAAACGTGTTTTAATTTTTAACTAAAACGTTATGAATTCAGTATTGGGTAAATGGGTTAACTACATCATTTAACTATGTGTACACACAAATGTACGGCTAAAGAAAAATGGTTTAATTTTATTGTCATTTTGAGCATGACAAGACAGACATGTCCCATAAAATGTCATCATATTGAAATAAAACAAAGCTCACATACACACACACACACATACACATACATATATATATATATATATATATATATATATATATTTATATATATATATATATATATATATATATATATATATATATATATATATATATCTATATATATAGACAGATGCACATTTGAGCAAAATATTCTTTAAGAATAATAAATACGAGTAGCTTCAAAATGTACTTCTATTGAAATCTCGAAAATTATGTTAAAAGAACAAAACATCTTGCTTAATAAATCTGTCATATTCATATTTGAGGCTCCATTTTCCTACTCTGGAATTTATGCACCTTAAGACAGTGCATTTCAGTTATAACGAACACTGCTTTTACATTAACGTTTCATAATCACCAACACGCATACGTAGAGTGTGAACAGAGGAAAATATTGCAGCTGTATACGTCAGTGTTGTTGATGACCGTGAATAATCGATTCTACGCCATTCGCAGCAATTGGACCTCTGTTTCTTTTTCGTTTGCCTAAAATGGAAGAGCTGGACTTGGCTGACATGTGGTTTCAGCAAGACGGTGCCACGTGACACACATCACGCGAAACAATGGCCCGATTGAGAGGCGAGTTCGATGAGCAGTTTATTTCACGTTTGGGGGCCGGTCAATTGGCTTCCTACATCGTGCGATTTGACGCCTCTAAACTATTTTTTGTGGGGCCATGTTAAGCCTCATACCTATAGGGACACGCCAGTAAAGGTTGACGCACTAGAAGCCAATATTTAAGAATTTCTTCGTGAGATACCGGCCCATATGCATGTTGAAGAGAGTATGCCGAAATTGGACCCAAAGTATGAACCATTTCAGACATATACGCAGTCAACATTTATATGAAATCATCTTCAAACCTTAAATTACACATATAGATCGTTCTATCGACTCAAATAAAGATGTCTTACATACTATGTATCTCTAAATTGTATGTGTTTTTTTTTTAAATCAAATCCGAAAGTTCTTAAAACAAGTAAGAGTGCTATATTCGGCTGTGCCGAATCTTATATACCCTTTAATTTAATATACCTTTATACATATACATACATAAGTACTTACATACATATTTGTTTTATAATAAAATTTATAATTTTTTGTTAAAGTGCAATTTTTAGTAAGTTACCTCTCGGTTTTTTTCGACCAAAAAATTTGCTTGAGTAAAGATCTTCCTAAAACATGAAATATGTTTAACTGAAAAAAAAATTTTTTTTGGGTTATATTTTTACCCAATTTTTTTAAATTCCAACCTTGGCACCATTATTTAAATTTTTCTGGTTTTAATACTAATTTCTTTCTTTCTAAACTATAGAATATATTTAATTTCCAAGGAAATAACTAGCTTTATTTAATTAGTGTTGTATATCACAAAAAGTTTAAGTTTCCCAACCCTGTAATTATCTTTTTAAATTTTTCTTGGTCCTTATACCATTTTTGTTCTTTAAAAAATATATAAAATATGCTAAGTGAACAAAGAAATAAATAAATAAGGAAAATACTAGTTTTATTTAGTTACTTTAATATAAAAAATGTTAAAATTTTCCAGCTCTGTTGTTTATATTTTTCTTTTTCCAAAACATTAAATAACTCTGTGTAATTTGTAAAGAAGAAGCAAAAAAATTAATTAGACCTAGTTAATTTTATATTTCACAAAAAGTGTAAGTTTCCTAACCCTGGAATCATACTTATAGATTTTTCTGATTTCTTACACCAATATATTTCTTTGAAGAATGTAAGATATGTTGAATTTACAGATAAAAAGCAGAAATTAATTTTAGTAGGTTATTTTTATATAACAAAAAAGTTAAAGTTCCCAACCCTGGTAACGTCTTTTTTATTTTTGTTTATATTTTTATTACAAATTTTATTCGTACTGAAATATAAAACAAGTTTATTTAACAAAAAAATCAAAAAATTGTTGTTATCTAGTTACTTTTATATGGCAAAATCAAGTTTAAGTTTTCCAGCTCTGAAACAGTCTGCTCGATTTTGCTGATTTTCAGTACCAATCTAAGTTGGACCATTTCTGACACACCAGTCCAAGAACGAAGTCTCTAGCTTATCTGGGAGTTTCGGAAAAACGATTTCACGTACACCAGACGGACAGACGGACGGGCGGGCGGACATCGCTTATTCGTGTTCCCTATTCATAAGGATCCAGAATATATATATATATATTTTATGGGTCGCATATGAATATTATGGAAATTACACTTGGAACGGCAAACCTATACATACCCTTTTAAATTTTTGGGAAAGGGTATAAAAATAACCCTATAGAAGTAATTGATGGGCAAAATTAGATATCTATGGGCATGTTACAGCCTACTAATCGTAAACTATAACTAAAGCTTTCAATCCTGTTCCGAGTAAAAACGAATGTTTAAAAAAATCATTTACAAAACTTTTAGGCAAAATAAAACAGCTGTAATCCAAACAGCTGATCTAAAATATTTGAAACTCTCTCTCACATTTAGCCTCGCTCAGAATATGTTTAGAACAGCAGGAATTTATACCCAAAAAAAATTTATTTCTTTTGGAATTATTTTCTGATGAATATTTAAAATTGCTCTATACAATTTTATACAGTTGTTAGTTATCTAACATACCCCTTTTAGACACGGAAAGTTTACTTTGCAAAGTCTTAATTCAGCTGTGTGAAAGACAGAGAGAGGAATACTTTCTCTTTCTGTCATTCTCCCAGCTGAATTAAGACGTTGCAAAGTAAACTTTTTGTGTTCAATTGCAATTTATAGTGTACAAATTTCTTGTATTTATTTATAGGCCATGAGTGAACCCTAATGAATTTGCAGCCTTTTAAGCAAATATTTCCAATTATTTGAAATCCTCGCTCATAAGCCAAGAAATTTATTCACAAATAAAGCCATTACACGAAAAAGATATTTTTAATAAACATTGGTTTATTGAAGTTGAGAAGAGATGAAATAATTTGCATTTCATATACGAGTATTTCAAATATTTTTGCAAAAACATTTCAAATATTCATAAAAATGATATCATGTGAATCATAACATAAGCCTGCATATATAATACCTATTCATTCATAACAACACGTAACACACATTCAACGTTACAACTTTGGAACCACCCAAAAAGCCGCACACCCGATACTGATGGCAGACATTCCTTTAACATTTTATCATTTCATATCCAGAGGTTTTTTTGTGTATTCAAAACTCAACAAAAAAATCTTTTAGTTTAAAGTGGATTTTCGGTCAACTGTAAAGTGAACGTTATGTAATGTATTTCGTGGATTTTGCGCGTATGTATCTGAGCTACAAATTTATTTCACTCTTTTAATGCCAGTTGGTGTTTTTTTTGTTTGTTTGTGGATTCACCATTAAACCGGCTCTCGTTACGCTGTGATTTGATTTAAGGTGGATTGCCTGGTTGATGATTTTGCTCGTATGTATGGAAGACAACAAGTGCAAGTGCAGCTGTGACGTTTTTAATTGTAGATTTAAGCGCCAAAAAGGAAATAATAAAACTATAAACTTGTTTTCTCATTTCTTGTTTTATTATTTTAATTTTAATGTCATATTTTTGTTGCCAAAAAGTGTTTGCATGTTCGGGTTATTTGGTCTTATTTTATGTGTTAAACTTCAGCATAAACTGGTATATGAGGTAAAATGTGTACGCGTATATTTATTTGTATGTTTGTAAGAGGTTATCTCCGAGGCCAACGTCATGTCCAACATAATGTAGAATGTAGAATCGAGCCGCCTAATGGACATTTATTGTTCCGTTATTCTTCCGCTTAGCATAGAATAGAAAAAAGTTGCGGCAAGCCCACTCACCCATAATTTATTATCATCTTAGCAGATATCTATTAAGTTAGGTTAGGTTAGGTTAAGTTAGGTTAGGTTAGCAGACTGCTGGTAAGAAAGGGTTAGATTTAGAGTCCAGCTGACTTGGGTCCAACACAATGATCCTTTTGTGGTACCTGTGTGGTGAAAAGAAGATAGTGAGAGAGGGTGATAGGGAAGGGATACTGATATAGAAGACAGGTGGTGAAGAAAGAGATTCATTCATTCTCTCTGCTTTTTTGCACGCTTTTTTGCAGTGTTGCAGCGCCTCTGGTGGTGAATGACGCGTATTAAATTTTGAATATGTGCTTAGTAGCCATTTTATTGGTTATTATACTTCACCGATGATTCTGCTACTCAATGCCCACCAAGGAGGGCGCTCTGATGTTACCTTAGGACTAGCATCCACTGAAGCCGGTGTAGTTTTAGTGACCAGTGCCTTAGGCCTGCATCACTATAGAACTTTTCCCACAACAGCTGCAACAAAGGACACTAATGTACGTCAGAAAAATGTGTGGTGTTGTTATTTTAATGACAGGGACAGGAGACAGTGTTTGAACCCAGAGCCTTCGGTTTTGTAGTCAAAGTGCTAACTACTTCAGCCAACGCCACCCTCATGCAGAGATTTACTAAAACAAAAGCTTTTTGGGTTCCGTACTCAAAATAAAAACACAATCATACTAAAGTGATTATGCTGTTCGCCCTACAGTCCATCAGTCCGCCTGCTCAGCCCTACCCATATAAGAAAGTAACATTGAATTTTAAACGGTTGGACTGATTTTCATCAGATTTAAAATATGGATAGTTTTATATTTTAAAAACACACAAGCTAAGGTAGATTTTACAAATAGGAACAAAGGGTATAGAGGGAATATATGCCCCCCGAAAATCCCCAAACGATATTTATGAAATTTAAAATATAGATATGTATGCGCCTAAAATAATACACGCACTTTATATATTTTAAAATAATAGGACCAATATGGGCGGTTAGGGGGAAATTTCTGTCTCTACGAAATTATTCAACCGATTTTCATAAAATTCATAATATGGATACATCTGCGCCCAAGAGGACACAAGCGCTGCATATTTTCTTAAAACTAGGACTAGTAGGCGCAGGGGGCAGCGTAGGCCCCTCTGATCCTATCCAACAAGTGTTCATGAAATTCAAAAAAAAAACATGTCTACATTTGCGTCTTTAAGTACACACACGCTTCATATTTTTTTTAGACCAGGACCAAAAGGGGCGGGGCGTAACTTATGCCCCTCTGACCCTATTCCACCGATTTTCATGAAATTAAAATAATGGGGAGATCCACGTCTTGAAGCACATACGCGCTTTATATTTTTATAAGACTAGGATTAAGAGGGCAGGAGGAGCTTATGAATTTCTGACCCTATCCTACTGATTTTTATGATATTCAAGGCATTTATACATCTGCGTCTTAAAGGACATATGCACATTCAATTTAAACTACCAAGAAGAGGGGGCCAGGCGGTAAAATCTGGGTCTCCGAACCATCCAACCGAATCTGATGAACACAGATTACGTATAAATATATTTAGAAAAGAGTTATGGCGATTGCTGACTCTACAAAATCATTCAAGCGATTCTAGTGACAAATTTTTATTTATTTCCTTTTTAAGAGAAGTAACACTCAAGCATATAAAACACATATAGATATGCATTTCTAAAGATTTATAAGCTAGTATATACTTTTTAGGGTTCCGTACACCAAGGGTGAAAAGGAACCCTATTGTTTTCGCTACGCTGTGAGTCTGTCCGTCTGACCGTCACAGGCTATTTTCTCGAGAACGGTAAGAGCTACGGAGTATAAAGACCTTTAGCCCCTACAACAACAAATACATGACAGATAAAAATTAAAGGGTGTCCCAAAACGAGCAATGTAAAATGTTAAAATCCCATGTAATATACATACAATTGTATGTATATACACTTCAAATTTGTAAGGTTAGTGTATTTTTATACAGACTACAACAATTAACACTAAAATTTAAAAAAATATTTAAATTAAAGGGTGTTCCATCAGTTAATGAAATTTTGACTATGTAATTTTGACAACTTGCTGTATCTTGGAAACCGTAAGAGCTAAACTCTTGAAATTTTCAAAAACGGTAAAACAAAAAAATCCCAAAATTATAAAATCGCCAACCAAAAATAAAATAAAAAACAAACCAAAAATCGCCAAAAACGAAAAAAATCGCCAATTTAACAAAAATGTCTAAAACGAAAAAAGAAAATCGCAAAAAACCAGAAAATTGTCACAAATTAAAAAAATCGCCAAAATTAAAAAAGTCCCCAAAATGAAAAAAATCCCCAAAATTAAAAAAAGTCCCCAAAATTAAAAAATCGCCAAAATTAAAAAAGTCCCCAAAATTAAAAAAAAAATCCCCAAATTTAAAAAACGTCCCCAAAATTAAAAAATCCCCAAAATGAAAAAAATCCCCAAAATGAAAAAAGTCGCCAAAAACTGAAAAAATCGAAAAAACATATAAATCATTTTAGCTGAAAAAAGGTCAAGAACGCCATATTAAGGAAATGCTCAAAGCCCAATGTACGGAACCCTTCGTGCGCGAGTCAAAGTCGTATTTTACTGAATTTTTTGAAATTAGGTTTAAGAGAATGGTAGAAGGCAATTTCTGACTCTTCGTAATTATCCAACCTATTTAGATGAAACTTAAAAGATGGATAGATATGAGTCTAAAAGGAAGCACAGGCTCCATAATTTAAAACAACACGGGATTTCCACTTTTCAAGATTTTTTGCCATTCTCACGATTTTTTTTTTTTTTTAATTTTACGGTTTTTGCCCATAAGTGATGATTTTTATATCGAAAAGCGTGTATGAAGGGATTTGGAAGAACAATTGAAGTTCGTAGAATTGGAATAACACGAGCACGTTGACGAATTTATTAGATACAGTTAATAGTTTTTTCCAATTTTACTTTTTCTTTTATAGATACATATGTAGTTAGTCAAAAATTAATTTTGAGCGGAAATTAATGGAAAGTTTTTTTTTCGAGGCTACTGGTCTTATTGTACTTATGCATGTAAGTCTCAACAATATTTTAAGAGTTTTGCTATAAACATAAGGTATTTTTGATTAATGCAAAAAAAAATTTTTGGTGGAAATCTACTGATGAAGTTTCCTAAATAAAAACGAAATGCATCTAGACGTGCTAAACTAAGAATAAAAAAAAAATATATTTATGTGAAATTTAAGAACAAAGCCATGCAAACATGTCGCTCATTTACTTGAGAAGCGTCATAACTCAAAAGGTGTCATTCTTGTGCTAATAATGCAGAATTCTTATTAACATTGAGGGCAATCCCGGGGAACAATTTCAAACAATAGCAAGTAATAGGGAAAACAAAAAAATTCTAACGGGAAAAGGGAGAAATTTCTTTCGGAATTATATTCATGGTTGCCCTGATTGCGTATATAATAATATAAGAATTTAATTTTATTTTGTTTAACCCCCGACCAAAAAAAGGGGTGTTATAAGTTTGTAGTGTGTGTTTGTGTATCTATGTATCTGTCTATCTGTGTGTCTGGCTGTGTCCACGTACAGACCAAACGGCTGGACCAATTTTGATTTAGTTTTTTTTTTGTTGGATAGGTGACTTGATCGAGATGGTTCTTGGCTATGTTTGAAGAAATTCGGTCGAGCCGTTTAGGAGATATAACATCTTCTCTAGATATATCGGGGGTTTTTAAAATTTTTAATTTTTGTTATTTAAGTTTTGTTTAAATTGAAAACTTTAAACTTGTTTTGTTTTAAACTGTAAAAGTAGTTTTTTGTTAGTTATAACGTTGCTCGAGTAATTGAGCGAAATGCTCGTATGTTTGTTAAAATAAAAAAAAAGCTATAAACATATTTTTTTTTTGGTTTATAATCACTCTTTATATAAACATTTATTTTAATTTAATTAATTATTTAATTTAAAATAGTTAGATATTTGATTTCACAATTTGCATTGATGATGGCTTTCAATATAAATTGGTTTTAACTACATATTTTAAACTAAGCGGCTAAAAATTACTACAAATATTTATTCAAATGTTTAAAAAGAATTTACCTGGCATATGATGTTAATAAAATCATTTCGGTATAAAAACGCTTACCTGCAAAAAGAAAGAGAAATATTGGAAATTAGCTCGGTAAATTTAAATAATAAATTATTAGTTGCCTTATATATACATATATATATTAAAAAAAATTAAAATTCGAATAAAACAAATTATAAGTTTTTTGCCAGAAAATATGGAATAGAAACTGTTATTCGAATAAATAGCTAAAAAAAAACTTAAGATCAAATATTTGATTATAAGTATGACAACAAAACAAAAATTTCTTTAAACAAAATATGGGTTACAATTTGTCATGCGAATAAACAAGGTAAAAATAACTTTAACAATAAAAACATAACTAGCAGAAACATTATTCGAATAAACGGCAAATAACATATTTTGCTGGAATCAGCAATGAATGATAACTTTATGCTTTTAAATGCAACAGGAAAGATTTAATATTAATAAGAAAAATAAAATGAGTTTATAAAAGTGAAATATTTAATATATGTTATTTGAACAACTTTAACTTTATTCGGCTAAAAATAAAGGAACAAGGAATAGAAAACTTAACGAATAGCAAAAATTTATTTCATAATGTGAAAGGTGAAATAATTTTTGCGAATAAGCAAAAAAAAACAATATTTTATTCGAATAAAGTTTTATTCGATTAAAATATTTTATTCGAATAAAATAATAGATTCGTATTATAATGAAAAATGGTAATTGAATAACTAGCCAATAAAAAATTTTAGATTTTCATAATTAATGAATGGGAAATGCTGTTGCGAATATGTAACGAATAAATTAATTAATTAATCGAATAGAAAGCGGTTTTTTTCGTGAATGCTAATAAAGCCAACTTTTTGCGGTGTATTGCTTTAATTATAAAAGTCATGTATCGTTTAAGAATAACAGCATATATTTTCCTATCTAGAAGTGAGCTTTCAATATAAACTAATTCTTTCATCCAGGGATGTAACGTTGAATTTTTTATAAGAAAATTTTTTTGGCGCATTTCTTTCACCGAAACACAAAAAATTGAATTTCGGATGGTGCTACAAAATGTGTAGGAATAAATTTCATTAGAAATTTTTTGAAAAAATATTGTTAATTGTTTTTTATTACTATGATATTTGCAAAATATATCTTGGCTTTATTGCCTGATAATTTTTCATACTATTATATGATTTCGTTTAAAAATTTCATACAAATATCTTGTACACTCATCTTTGGAGAACAGGCAATTTTTTAATAACTTTTGTGAGTCGTAGGACTTTAATATATATTTATATGTTGGTAAATTGTGCGTCATGGCTTTTATTCTTAGAAAACTTTTATTTGCGTCAGTAAAGAATTATTGGATTTTTTTTTGGAGAAGAGTTGGCAGCTGAAATTTTTTCAATTATCAAAAAAGGATCCCATGTGACCTGTGACCTACTTATATATTCATTGCTTTTCTTTTTAATACTTTCTGTTTACATTTGCTTGGGAAAGAGGACTTAAAACATATTTTATTGTAGAAAACAGTTCTAGAAAAATGTTTTGAAGGTTGTGCTTTATTAAAAAAAAAACATTTTAAATAATTCACAACATTTTTTGTTGGCATAAGACGTAATTTTCTCCATTACAAAATATATATAAGTAAATATGCCCTTTTTAGCACTTCATATATCAACAAATCTTTGAAAGAAATATTGAATTATTAAAAACAAAAATTCCACAATTTCACACGTTTCAAACTACAAAAAAAAAAGTGAAGAATAATAACTAAATAAACAAAAAATTCGTGGGTAATAAATTCCATAATGAATAAATATTAAAAATAATTTGAGAAAAACAAAGATTAACTACAACAAAAGGCTTGAGAAAATTTATAAAATTGTTTCATTTATCGAAAAAGGATCCCCTGAGGGTCCTACTTATACATTCATTGTTTTTCTTTTTAATACTTTTGCTTTACATTTGCTTATAAAAGAGGACTTAAAACATATTTTATTGTAGAAAAGAGTTCTAGAAAAATGTTTTGCAGATTAAAATTTTTTGTTTGGCGTAAAAATATTTAAATATTTCATAATACCGTTTTTATCAAGATAAATAACAAATTAGGATGTAGTTTTCTCCATTTCAAAATATTTATATAAATATGCCTGCCCTTCTTTTGAAAGAAATATTCAATTCGGTCAAGCAACAAAAAAAAAATTAAAAATAGTTCCACAATTTCACACGTTTAAAAATAAATAAAAGTGAACAATTTTAAGGCAGGGCACGAAATTTTAACAAAATAAACAAACAAAAAAATACTTAAATAAAAAAAATGTTTTGTGGCCTAAATTTCATAACGAATCAATATTAAAAATAATTTGAGTAAATAAATATTTATTAAAATTGAAGAGAAAAACCAAGATTTTAAATACAGCAGGCAATTAAAGGCAAAAATGCTCCTAAAAGCTTGAGAATATATTATTGTCTATGCAAGAATAAATATGTATGTATTAGAGCTGAGCACAAACTGTTTGCTTGCTTAATCTTCATGATGTACATTATTGAATTGTTCTCTCTTTTAAGTTCTCTTAATTTTATGAGAACAATAAAGCTTAAATTAAACGTGACATAGCCATAATTCCATAGCCATAACCAAACCAAAATTCAATTGGTTTCTATAGTGAGAGTTATGGCGTTATGGCGAGTCACCTATAATCAAATACAGTGTTGCCCATTAGTTTGGTGCGAGCAGCTGTTTTCTATGCTTATGGTTATGACACGTCTTAATTAGCCTTTAAACTGGTATTAAATTTTATTAAAAGCATGCAACAGCCAGTGATGCCAACTCTTTTGGCTCTAAAAGCGCATAAAAATTTAAAAATAGCACTATAAAGCGTAATTTTCCCTAACGTGAAAAACGAGTGAAGATCCAAAAGACTGAAGTTTAATAATAATAAGTAATAAAATAATAATGAAATTTTTTATGCTATTCTCTATTTAATGAAATATTTATATCAGACGAAAAAGGTCTGCTTTACACTGAAAATATAAATACAATAAGTTTTTTTAAGTAATTTTAAGAAATACACAAATTTCTTAAAAGCACTGATTAGTGGCTTTTCTTATGCTGGCCATACACTACACTTGTTCACTGCACAAGTCTGGCACTGTACAGTGCGCTTGTGTAGTGTATGGAGGTGGTTGTGCTATATACGCAGTGAACTGAGTAAATATCAAAATGATTTTGATATTTGCTCAAGTTTGAAAACTGTACAGTGAACTTGTGCAGTGTATGTTGCAAATGCTCAGTTGTTTCGTGATTTCTTAAGAGTTCACAACAAGAAATGAGCGCAGAACAAATATTCTGGACAGAGTTCACAGCGAATTAAAATAAAAATGCACAGTTTACATGTATAATAATATAATGTGTGGCAGTGCCAGACTTGAGCACTGAACTTGTGTAGTGTATGGCCGGCATTAGTTTTACACTAACGTTCAAAAACCACTAAAAATAGTGCTAAAAGCACCAAGTTGGCATCGCTGGCAACAGCATTTGTTTATCTGCCAAGCAAGGGCATTAGTTATTGTAGTGTCGAGGCATATTTCAGCATTGCACACCGAATGAAAATTGAAAAGGATCACACAAGTGTAAAAATATGTGTATGTGTAAAATAAAGAAATAAACAACCTGGAGTATTTGACGTGTTAGTTCGCAGGCGATACTGTTCTAATTTATATAATTTATTAATTTAAGACTCTAAAAAATAAAATACCTATAAAAACAATAAGGGTTTTCATGAGAACTCTTAAAATTGCCAGTTGTGTAATTGTGCAAATATACGAGACTTGTTTCATAAAGCCCCTTTTTAAGTCAATTTGAATGAAATGTCAAAAAAATTAATTTAATAAAAATAACACAATAAAATTTCAAACAGTTTTTAATATAAATTCATATTTATGTATATATTATTTCAATACAAATATAAAAGTATGTGTGTGTGTGTCCAGAAATGCCTAAAGGAAGCCAAAAAAAAAACCCCCGAGAAGTTGTTATTTAAAAATGCACAATTGCGCAGCTTAAGTTTACGAGTGAAAATTATTGGGCAAGCTTAGCAGGTTTGTGTAAACAAATTCGCACAAAATTTTTTTAATTTTATTGACGAGAGTGTAAAAATGCACAATTGCACAGTTTGCGAGGCTTTTCAACATTCTCATGAAAACCCTTAATATATTTCACAATGTGTATATATGTAATTGTAAAAAATTTCATTTTTACTTAATATTTTATGAAATTTTGAGTATGTGAAATGAAGTATGGTGCACTATGTAAGTGTACAATAAAAAATATTGTACACTTGACACAACTGTCTATTCAACTGATGTGCAATGGTTTTGTGTATTGTTTCTTTTATTGTTCTCTATTTTCGCTCTTGAAGAAAAAAAATACAATACTGTGCACCAGCGTTGCCGTTGTGACACTAAAGTATCACTTTGGAACCTTTTTCATGCCCATGATACTTTTTATAATCCTTTTTAGGGTTCCGTACACCAAAGGTGAAAAGGAACCCTATTGTTTTCGCTATGCTGTCCGTCTGTCCGTCCATCTGTCACAGAGTATTTTCTCGAGATGTGTAAGAGCTACGGACCTGAAATTTGGACACAGTATGTAGACCTTTGAACGCTACAACAACAAATACATGAGAGTTAAAAATGAAAGGGTGTTCCAAAACGAGCAACGAAAAATTTTAAAATCCCATGTAATATACATACAATTGAAATTTGTAAGGTTAGTGTATTTCTATACAGACTACAACCATTAAAAATAAAGTTTCAAAAAATTTAAATTAAAGGGTGTTCTATCAGTTAATGCAATTTTGACTATGTAATTTTGACAACTTGCTGTCTCTTGGAAACCGTAAAGAGCTAAACTCTTGAAATTTTCAAAAACGGTAAAACAAAAAAATCCCAAAATTATAAAATCGCCAAACCAAAAAAAAATCGCCAAAAACAAAAAAAAATCACCAAAACGAAAAAAGCGCCAAATTAAAAAAAATTTCAAGACGAAAAAAAATTTTAAAAATCGCCAAAATTAAAAAAAAAATTCGCCCAAATGAAAAAAAATCGCTAAAATGAAAAAAAATCACCAATATGAAAAAAATCGGCAAAATGGAAATAAACCCCAATAACTGAAAAATCGCCAAAACGAGAAAAAAAGCGAAAAAAACAAAAATATAATAATTTTAGTTTAAAAAATGTCAAAATCGCAACAAAAAAACGCCATATGAAAAAAATGCTTAAGCCCAACGTTCGGCACCCTTCGTGCGCGAGTCAAAGTCACACTTTACTGAATTTATTTTATTTTATTTTTATTTTTAATATTATGCCGCCGTAAGGCAACCATATGCTCAAAAGTTGGACGAAGCAGAGCTGATGGTCTAGTTGGCGACATTCGGTTCGATGGTGTCGATCATTTTACTGTTGTTTGGTCGATAGAAGAAAAGCCAATAAATGATGAAAATATTGGAAAAAAAAATCTGACACCCAAATCCCTGATTCCAAATGTAAATTATTTCTGGGAGTATCACAATAAAAAAAAAATATGTATTTTAACTTACTTTCATCTTTAATCTTAATAAAACTTTTTATAAATAAAATTTATATGTGATTTTTCATTGCTTGCAAACCGGAAACACCGTATACATACGGTATTCACTACTCTTTACCTGGCGTTCGTTCCTAATGTTATTTTTACCAGTAAATTACAACTTACGATTATTTTGCCTATATAAACTTTAAAAAAATATTATTAGCTTTCATTTCTACGAACTGGCTGCTTAGAGGGTTAATATTGATTTATAATTAAAGTACACTATGCAAAGTTAGTATTCGTACACCCTCAATCAAAAAAACCCACTGCCTTGTTATATCTTAAAATACTTATTTCTTGCAAGATTTTTTTTAAATAGGTATACAACCTATGAAACAAATGGATAAAAATAAGTTTTATTAAACATTATTTTAAAGAAAAGCAGAACAGAAAAAAAAATCAGATTAGAAATTGATGTAAGGCCCCTTTCAGATTAGGCAACTTTACTTGCGCAAGTCTTGTGTTTGTGGGTGTAAGAGGAAAGGTCGGTTTGAAGGGCAAAGAATTGCCGAGATGTGAGTACAGACTTGCTTGTACTTGGCAATTCTGTACTTGTACATGGCAATTATGTATATTCAAGTATATCTTTAACTAAATTATTTTTTTTTAACTTTCATTGTATACACCAAATTTTAAATCACTTTCACAATTACAATGAATACAGAAATTAAACAAAACGTCAACAAATTAGGAAAATTCGAGCATAAGAAAATTAAACATGCTCAACAAAGTTGCTGAATGTGAACATAAAAGCAAGTTCAAAAGAAAATAAATAAAAATGAAAATTATACTTGCGCAATTAAAGTTGCCTAATCTGAAAGGGGCCTAATTACCAAAGAAAAATTTAGCCATTCTTTATACTAAAACTAGTTTTTAAAATAAATTTTTAGGATTTTTGTAGTGTGCGAACGTAAATTTTGTTTATTAAGGATATGTAGTGAGTTCTGTTGTTTTTTTTTATAAAATTATTGTTCGAAATGTCATTTTGATATTTGAGTTGTTAAATAGAGTCCTTTTTATATATTCGTATAAGTAAAATAAAAATATTATATTTATTTACTTAATTAAAAGAGTTTTTTTTAAGTTGAGGGTGTACGAATATGAACTTTGTATACTGTATGTTAACTCATTTTATTTTAGTGTAATGTATTTAATTAATTGTTAAAATTCATGTTTGTTGTTTTTTTTTAATTGAAACAAATGTTCTTTTTAATCACAAAAAACTTAACCCTATTTATTTTACTTAAAAATATCCTTTTCTTTCTCTTAAATATCCTTTTTATGATACTTTTTCGAAATATTCAACAGCAACCCTGCTGTGCACTTTTTCATGGCTTGCGCTCACGTCTAGTATGTCTGAATGTGGCCGCTACATCTGTTTACAGAATATTATATAACAGGGGCGTATTATTTAATCTCTCACACACGCTCAAACAAACACATACACATACACACAAACTTTAATCAATGAAATGTTTTTGCCCAAGACAACTTTATGACTGTAAAGATTCATACATAGTGCAATCATACTTTAATGAATGAATAAATGAATGATACAACGTGCAAGATTTTTATGAAAATGAAGGTCTGTCTGTCTGTCTGTCTGTGTGGTTGTCAATTTTTATTTTAATTTTTGTCGATGTTGATGATGTTAATTTCGTTTGAGTTTAAATTAAGAAAGCAACTCGAGAGCGTTAACAAGTCTAAATAATTTCAAGCTATTTGCTGTAGTGCTGGGATACTATCGATAATATCAATAGTTTTAAAATATCGAAAATATCGATAGGAAAAAATATCGATATCGATATTATTTAAAATGCAGTTTTATAAACGTGAGCTGTTAAAAAAAATTTTTTAACTAACATCAGCACAATTTTTCAAAAGCTGTCACTTAATATAACGTTCGTAGATACATTCATACATATTAAAACAAAAAGACTATAAACTTTCAATAAAGTGATAAAAAACTAACTTTGACCTGATGAAAAATTAGTTATATTTTTCTCTCTCAAGTACTAACATTTCGTCGATAGTAATATCGATAGTATCGATAGTGAAATTTGTACTATCGATAGATATCGATAGTAGAAAATATCGATAGTATCCCAGCACTAATTTGCTGTTTTTTTTTATTGCACAACTAATACAACTACTCCTCTGTTTTTTTTTTAATCTGCAAATGAAATTGAAATGTGATGTTTGCTTTTTTACTGCTTTTAGTAATTTGTTTTGCATGTGTGTGTGTGTATGTGTGTGTGTGTGTGTGTGTGTGTGCACAACTTTCTTCAGGCACACACACACACAATAAACACTTTTTTATTTTTAATATTTTTAATGATTTTTTTTTATTTTTTTTTTTTATTTTATTTTTTTGGTATGTACCCTACATTATAAAATGGAGTTTAAACCGTTTTAGTTTCACTAATTCTTAAATTCATAATTTTTTTCTTTAGAATGTTTAATAACAAAAATTAAAAATTTTAAAAACCCCCATATATCTAGAAAAGATGTGATTATCTTCTACACGGCTGGACCGATTTTATTCAAATATAGTCAAGAACCTTCTAGATCAAGTCACCTTTCAAACAGAAGAAACTAAATCAAAATCGGTCCAGCCGTTTGGGCTGTACGTGGACACGGACAGACACACAGATACAAAGATACAAAGATACAAGGATACACAGATAGACAGACACACACTACAAGCTTATAACACCCCTTTTTTGGTCGGGGGTTAAAAATAAATAAATTCTATATTGAAATGTTTACAGAAAAATATTATTGGTAATTTTTTTTCTTAATTAAGTGATTGCTTTGAAAAAACTTTATTTTTGATTAACATTTTAATTGAATATAGCGTTAGGTAAAATGCAAAAAGGCGTAACTAACAAAAAGTTCAAAATCGATATTTTGATTGTTGGAATAAATAAATAAAAAATAAAAAACAAAGGGGCTTAACTACAACTTTGCCTAGTAATTTTTTAATTTTTTTGCTTTTCCTGCAAATCAATATTATTGCTAGTTATGTCTTTTTGCATTCTAGCCATATTAATTGAATTTACTGCTCCATTGAAAAACCTGTTATCATTAGATGCTTAACTCATAATAAATAAATATAACTAATAAAATAATAAAAATAAACCGATAACCGTAAGATCTACGGACCTGAAATTTCCGCAGAATGTGTAAAAGTTTTTCCGCTGCAACTGCAAATACATCGAGCCTTATTTTCGATTTTATCGTAAGCAACATGTTATCGAAAATTTACTTTTTTATTGAAATTGAAATTTTATGGGCCTATCCATAGTTTAGAAATATCAAAATGCCGCAATTGTTGATAAATTTTAAGATACGGGCTGTAAAATTTTATCGGAAGCGACAATTTACGTACAAAAACATATTCGAATGTCTTAAAAAAAACCATCTCCTGAAAAATTTAATTTTTGTCGCTTACGATATAATCGAAAATAAAGCTCGATATGAGAGTAAAAAATTTTAATGGGTGTTCTAAAGCAACCAATGAAAAATTTTTAAATCTTAATGTAATATACAAAAAACTTTAAACTTGAAATGTTCAAAGTTAGTGTACTGCTGAAATTAAAAGAAATTAGGAATTAAAGGCTATTCCATCAGTTAATGTAATTTTTGCTTTGTAATTTTAACAACTTGCTTTATCTTCGATACCATAAGAGGCAAACTCTTGACGTTTTCAAAAACGCTAAAACAAAAAAGTTCCAGAAGAAAAAATCGCTAAAATGAAAAAATTACTAAAATGAAAAAAGCGCTTAAATGAAAAATATCACCAGAAAAAAAAATAAATCGCTAAAATGCAAAAAAAAAAATCACCAAAAATAAAATAAATCGCTAAAAGGCATAAAAAACCAGCAAAAGTAGACAGGTTACCTAAAAAACTAAATAAATCGCCCAAAAAAAATCGCTAAAACGACAAAAAGAGTCAGAATTAAATAAATAACATTATAAAATGCAAAACCGAAATAAACAGACAAAAACCGAAAAAAATCGCCAAAACGAATAAAAAGCGCCAAAACTAAAAAAAATCGCTAGAAGTAAAATAAAGTGCTAAAGCAAAAATAAATCATCAAAAACGAAAAAAAAAACGCCAAAACTAAAAAAAATAAAAACAGAAAAAATTGGTTCAACGAAAAAATGCGCCAAAACTAAAAAAATTCTCACAAAACCTGAAAAATATTTATCGGGTACTTAAATTTTTTTTATATCTATATCAGTGGTTCGATTCAGTAACTTTTAACGATTTGAAAATCGTAATTTTTGTCTATACATTTTTTCTTACATTTTGTAACTTCTTTTTAACGACAGTATGCAGCAGCTGATATTTTCTGTTGGTTTTTGTCGATAAAATTAACAGCATATAAGTTAATGTCGCTTAAATAACGACACAGCTGACATTAACCTACAGCGAATATCGTTAAAAATGTTACTGAATAGCTAATTCGATAAATTTTCGTTATAATTATTTTAACGATGCGATTAAAAAAATATTAATGAATCGCACTAAAGATAAGATATTCGATTATGAGCAATCCTTATTATGAGCAATTTTCGAGCGAACAAATATTTTATTTGCTATTATTTTAGCGCATTGGATAAAGAATGTCGCTTTTGTGATTTGCACTCACTGTGATTGATAAAAAATATTGCATCAGCCAGAGAGACTAAAAGCAAAATGCCGAAATAATACAATCTAATGAGCCTGTCAACGGGCTTTTAGAAGAGCATATGCTCAGGCTTATAACTACAGTCAAGTGCAGCTGGAATGTAGACAATTGGCAACAATATGCATTTAACATATACAATAGTATTTTTAATTACAGTGAACATTAAAATTAAAGTATTAATAATATCGCACGTTTTCAACTGAATGTTTCTGGTAAAAGGAAAATATTTATATGTCTGTGGGTGGGGTTGGGTTTTCCTCAACGCTATGAGCCACAGAAGCGATATTCGCAGCTGTTTTCAAGCGACTTAAACGAGTTAGATTCCTTGTGTCACTAATTGGTTGCAACAGCTCAAACTTGTGCAACAGTTTCACTTTTAGAGAGAAGTTGTCGCAAAAGTGAAAAATTTAAAAAAAAAAATTTATTAAAAAAATTTTCGGGAAATTTTTCACTTTTTCGGCTACCTAAGCGCTATCAAAACGGTGTTAAGAATCATTCCTAGCAAGTTGATATGTTTCAAAAAGTTGTTTACTGAGATCTTAAGTACATTTTTGTAGTTAATTGTAGCCTTGAATTTTGAACGTTTTGCTATCTAGGGACCTGATCAAGGAAAAAAGGTAAAAAAAAATATTTTTTTTGTAAATTTTTTTTGCGATTTTGTTTCTGTAGATGAAGTTTTTTTGATTTTATTTGTTCTTAATTTTTGTTTCTAATGACAAGAGCTACAATTTTGCCTCAGAGAGTAAATCAAAATTCCTAATTTTTGGCAAGATATGAGCCTGAGAAAAAGCAAAACTGACATCAAGGCCCCAAATCTTTGGGGGCCCATAAAAAAAGTGCATGACTTGGAGCAAAACTGGGAGACACGGGTCTTTTTTCACGTAGTGGTGTCCTTATATGGTTATATTTTTTTCGTGTTACACTGTGTTATGCTTTCAGAAATAGATTTAATTCCGGTGTTTGTTTTTGAAACTGTAGGGCTTATTTCAACTTAAATGTCTTCATTTTTATGACTTCATTTTAATTTTTTTTTTTTAAGTCAACACACTTTTTATTTTCTCATAAAGTCGCACTTACTATTTCATTTTGAGTGTGTAAAACACGGTTTTGAGTTTCTTGTTGCTACGGTGCTGTTGACGAAACAAGAGTAAATAAAGTGTTACTTCCTCCAATGAAAATGATGAGACAAACAAACAATCCCACTTTTTTGTACTTTTTTATTAGAAAAAAAATATCAAAACCAAATAGTTCTTGTTTGTTGTTGAAAAATGTTTTTTGTGTGCTCTCTGCTTAAACAATTTTAAGAAAGCAATTACCTTTACACACAATAAGAAAGCAAAAAAAAAATCGGTTAAACAATATTTGTATTGTAAAAATTATTTTGTAATGTTTTCTTACCATTCGTGGTTGTACTGACTTGAATGGTGTGAATTTATGGAGTTTTGTTTTTTTTTTTAACTTAAGAAATTTGTGTTATTTTTGAAAATGTTTTGTATATAAGACAGCTGCCCCGCAGAAGTTGACATCAAAAGCATCTTGGCCATCATAAGTGTTGCACGCAACAACATCCGTGATTATAAGAAAACGCAAAATAAGGATTAATTGATATAACATAACAAAAAAAAATCTACGGTTCGTGTTTCATAATTAAAAATAATAAAGATGAAAGTGCACGTTATAACCACAGTTTGTTTACTGGTTGCCAGCTGTGCCTGGGCGGCTCCCAGTGTACACGATAATCAAATTGAAAGTGAAACAACCTTTACACGTGCCGCTCGCTATTTAGGCTCATGTTTCGAAAATGATGACATGACCACTTGTTTGGCTGCTAAGGGCATAGCAGCCCTTAATCGTGCTGCCCGCAGTAACAGTATCGAATTTATCAATGGCGTTACTTTTAAAAGGTGTGTGTATGTGTGTGTACAAAAATTAAAAAAAAACCCGTCCTAGTTACGGAAAAGAAAGAAACTTTGAAACATTAAAGTTAAATTAAACTTAAAAAATGCATTTAAATATTAAATATTATTAACTAAAAAACTTGCTTAAAAAGATCCTTAAACCTTGAGCCTTAAAACTCAAAAACAAAATATATTTAAAAAAAAGTGAATTAATTGCGAACTGGACAATAAAAACTGAGCTAAAATTAAAATAAAAATACTGCTAAACTGCTACTAAAAGTCATAAAAATTTAAAAAGAAAACTATAAATCTTAAAGCAGCTTTTCTGCTGGGTTTAGGATGTATTCATAGACCTCTAATAAAGTTTTATCTACCGTTAAAAGGTGGCAACGCTTTTAGAAGGTTATAAAAAGGCCCCTGCAGAAAACAGTTAAATTGTTTCCCTAGACTTTTCTTAAAACTGCTGGATACACGCTATATCTAATAAATAAGTATATAATGATTTTTTAAGCCGATTCATTATAATGATTTGCAGGGTTGGGAGCTCCCACAAAAACTTTCAAAATACTAATACAAAGTATTTTATTTGTCCTCTGTCACAGTCTTCTTATTATTATATAATTTTTTTTTGATGTTCAGTATTATTGGACCCATTCAGATTTACATAACACATATTTGTGCTATAAACAGCACAAGTCGACTTAAGACAAAATCGAATCTTATTACTATTATTCTATATATATTTTGTTTTTGTCGTAGAGTGTTATTGAACCCCTTTAAAAATGCGCAACACATATTTTTGCAATAACAGCATAAGTCGACTTAAGATAAACACGAGTTCTATACAGGGCTGTCAGATATGGCGATTTCTTGTCAAACGTGACAATTTTTCAAACTGTTTGGCATCTAAATTTTTGATTTGGCGACATGGCGTTTTTTTTTTGGCAGTAACTCAATTTGTTGGCAATTTTTATGGCTATTTCTTTAACGAAAGTTTAACTTCAAAATTTTTGTAATTCAGCAAAATTAGTTTGTTGAAGGAGTTATAGTTTCAAAAATAAATCCTACCAAAACTCGTCTGCAAAAAATCAACACAATTTGATTTGTATGATTTTTCTTATAGATATTGGGCCAAACCCACGATGTCGATAAAGTTCGACTTGTCGCACACTCACATTCAAAACAAAAACAAACTGCCTGGCTCACGATGTCGACAAGAAATTTTCGTTCTCTTTTTTATATTGAAAACAAACACAGAATAAGAAAATTTGTTTTTATTTTCAATATAAATAAGCGAACGCAAATTTCTTGTCGACATCGTGAGCCAGGCCGAAATTTTGCTATTTTGTTGTTATTTCAAATGTAAGTGTGGGACAAGTCGAACGTTGTCGATATCGTGGGTCAGGCCGAGTAATTATGGGAATTAATGCATTTTGATTGGCGATTTTCTGATAAATTTTTATACGATTACTTTATTAAACTTTTTATTGAAAAAAGTGTTGTGTATGTATATATATAAAAAAAATTATGGTCTAATATGTATTAAGAAAAACTACATAAAAGGGATCTTAGCGACTTTTGGCGATTCTTAACATCAATTTGGCGAAATATGTATGTAAGTCGGAATGAGTCTGACAAAAAACATTTCAAACAAAATTTTCATATTTGGGTGAGATCTCCATGTTTTTAACAAAGTTTATTAAAAAGATATCAATAAAACAATTTTGACCTCAGTCTTACAAAATGACCAATAAAATTTATACTAAAAACTACAGTTTTATAAAATACAGCGATGTTATCCTCTCAGTCCAGCGGTCGTGGGTTCGATTCCCGCCATAGACACTGGGTGTTTTCTGCAGACAAGCTAATCGCTTCGCGTGTTGTGTTTGTTTACAAAAAAAAACCTAGTTAAGGACGAAATTATTCTAATTTGGTCCATTTTAAATTTATTCGAAACGTCCAAAAAGTGCTGCTTACGTCAGTCCATTAAAAAGATCTAATTAAAAGCTTTTTTTTATGTTCAAGTAATGTTGCAAAATAAACATCTCACATATGAAAAAATTTATTATTCTATTAATAAAAAAATGTTTAACGTTCCATTTTCCACGCCTCTAGGGATCTACTCTACAATTCGAAACGAAAGAAAATGCTTTCAACTTCACATGTTGTAAGCATAGAAAAAGAATTGTCTTTCGTTCTGAATTACACGGTGTTCTGCTGAATTGTTCAAGTCCATTCTAAGCTTTTGCGATTAAATAAAAAAATAACATAATTTTACTTTAATTAAAATGAAATTATATTATTTTGAATTCCTTGCCTTCACTCACAACTTCTCTCTTCAATTGGCCGGCCAATTTATGTGCCTACTATTAAAGTTAAAGAAACATAAAGTAAGAAAATAAAAAGTTTGCATATTAGCTTTACCATCAGACCAAGAAATTTCCTGGTATGTTTCTTAAGTCATACTTTAAATTAGCTCTTAACCGATTTACCTTACAATACTATATTTTAAAGGATACTATACGTTGATTTTATTACATAAAACATGTTTTAGCTTGAAGCTTAAAATTAGCAATAAATTAGCATTCTATTAGCAATACATTAGCATTCTATTAGCAATTTTCTTAAGTAATCTTTAAGTAAGTGTAAAGTATTTACTGGTGTTTTTTTATGTCAACTTTATATAATTTGAACACTTAAATATTAATTTGAATAAATTTGATATTTAATTGAAATTATTTTGTTAACAATACTATATTACTTGATATCATCAATCATATTTATATATGTTAATAAATTTTCTTTACATATTTATTTAAAAAAATAATATATGTGACCCGGTCTATGAAAAGGTGGCTTATGACTCAAAAAACAACAACTACCGAGACATTGACGAAATTCTTTGTTTATCTTTAACAGCTGATTTATATTTAACAGCTGATTTTGAGTCATAAGCCACCTTTTCATAGACCGGGTCACATACATATATGTATATTAAGAACCCTACCAAAATAATAATTAAAACTAAAATTAAAAGTGCATAATCATGAAAGAAAATTGATAGTTTTATTAAAGACTTAAAAGGCTGTTCGCTTTTAACCTTCTCTTTTGCTGTATTTTGCAAAAATTTAATTAATGTTTTTATTTTTATTAATTACTTAGTTGTGAAACGAGCTTTTAACCAAATTTCTTATATTTCTAATAATTTTCTAAATATTCTTTGTAACATACATATAACATTTCTGAGCTGACTAATATAAATAGCATTCAATTAGCATTTATTAGCATTATATTAGAATTCATTTTACGTAATACTTAAGCAAAGAAAATGGCTGCAGAATATATTATATGTACGCATTTTTCAACAGTTTATGCGCTTACAAACTTTTTTTAAATAAATTTAATTTTAAATTGTAATATATATGTATGTATATAATATGTTAAAACATCAACAAAAGAGTGAATGTCAGTTTGTGTAAAACTCAAAATTTAATAATTATTTGAAAGGATGTTTTAACCCATTATCTGAAAGTACATACTATGGTTGCAACAATTCTACTAATATTTAATTTTTTATTTATTTATAACATGTTTGAGCTAAAAATTTAAAAATAGCATTCGATTAGCATTTATTAGCATTCGATTAGCAAAGGATATATTAGGAAATTAATATTACATATATATTTATATTTGTATGTAAATATTTTTCAATAATGAATCTAGTCTTTTCATGACACTTTATTTAATTTAAGCGCTTAAAAATTCACTTGAAATAATTCAATTTTTAATTGGAAATACTACTTACATAAACATATATTTATTTTTGAAAATTTATTTTTGTTTTGAAAAACTTGTTTTTGTAAAATTTTAAAGGGTTTGCGCTTTAAGTTTTTATCCTTTAATTATATTTTTTTCAAGGACTTTATTGGCTTTCTTAAAATTTGCATGTTATCTACAAATTCTTTTTGTTTTCATTGTAACATATGGCATTTTTAGGCTTAAGGGTTAAAATTAGCATTAATTAGCATTATTTTAGCATTCTATTAGCATTCTTCTAACGTGATGCTAAAGTAAGTGAAAGAGCGGGGAATCAATTTTAAGTACTTTTATATATTTTAATAATGTAACTACTGGTTTTTTGGTTTGATACTTTTTTTAATTTAAGCGCTTCCAAATTTTTCCCCGTCAACTTAATTTATAGTCGCAAACTATTTATTGAAAATACTAACTAAATATTTTAAGTCAAAACATCAACGGGCAAAGAATATTAATTTACAAAAAATAATTTATTTTATTTATTTATTTAGGGTCTTATGTATTAGAAAAAAAACTGGCATAAAGTTAGCATACGTGGCAATAATTTATCATGATCTTAAAGAGTTTCGCCATGAAACTTCACATTAAAAGTCTCGCTTGGACTTAGTATTGGGTTAGAACTACGTAATGCACCCATTTTTAATATCAAATTGCATGTAGGAACTCGTTAACACTTAATCCAAGTTCGTCACTTATGCTAACGTCATGTAAATTTTTTCTTATATATTATTTAAATGCATTACCTAATTTTTAATTATTTTATACATAACTGAATGCAAAACCGCGTAACTAACTAGAAATTATAAATCACATTTTTAATTAATTATATGATTTTACAACGAAACACATGTCCCTAAAAATGTTATTCAGACGAATCAGTTAACTTCAGTCACTTGAATAACTATGTTTAGTTTTTTCTTGCTCCTATAAAATTTAAAAGAGTGTAGTAACGTGATTTAGCGTTTCAGCTAACGATTTGTAAAAAAAATAGTTACAAAACGCTTAAAAAACTTCTTTAAACAAACTTATTTTATAAACCTTTTGGATAGCAAAATTATTTTTTAGTCTTATACTTTTTCTATATTCTTTGACTTTTCGCCCTGCACAGAGATCCTGCCAATCCCGTTCAACGCACTGGTCGTGCCCTCAGTGAATCTGATGTGCTCTCGCAACTGCCTAAAAATACCGAAGAACGCAACAGCAAATTGATTGATATGGCTGTTGAAAGTGCCACCGATCTCTTGGGCAGCCATAATCTCGAAGTAAAGGTTCCAGCTGAAGCAACGCAAGAACTCGGTCGTGCTTTGGATGAAGGTAGAAAATATCTGTGATCAAAATAGTATGCCCGCAAATTTATGAAAAATTTTCTTTTTAAATACATAGGCCGTGCTAAATTGAAGAAAATGATGGGTCCAATTGGTTTAATTGTTGCCCTTAAATTGTTTGCCTTGCTGCCGCTCTTTTTGGGTGGTTTGGCTTTATTAACCACCAAGGCCATCATTGTGGCTAAGATCGCATTCTTCCTGGCCATTTTGGTTGGAGGTTCAAGAATATTCGGCGGCTTTGGCAATAAAGCCGCCCTAGGAGGTGGCTATAGTGCAAATACTGGTTGGTCGGGTGCTCCTAATGGCGGTTGGTCCTCCGGTGCTGCCTCAGCTTATCCTTATGCTCGCAGCATCAAGGCAACAGATGAAGCTCAAGAATTGGCCTACGCTGGTCAAGTAAATGCTCAATAATTCCCATTGTTGTTACCAGTATAACAAAAGTGAGAGTGGCTTTCATTGCCCATGAAAGTTGTAATTTTGTTATTGTTTTAAAGTAATTTAGGTTTGATTAAGCATTTATTTTATGCCCAACCCATTGTGCCTGTTGTTTAAATCATGCAAACACTTCTTAGCTAGTAATAATTTATTAAAAACAAACAAACGAACAAAAACGCGCATAAACTAATTTATTTTAATTTTAAATTTACAAAAATATGTCTGTACTTTATTATAAAAACGTGATTTAACTATAACGTTAGAGATACAACACATGTGTGACATTCTAGTTCAATTTTATCATAATGAAACGATTTAACCTCATTTTAAATAGAGAAAACACAAACATAAAATGCATAATATGAGTATTAAAGCAATTAGTTTTGCCATGGAAATACGTTATTAACATTAGTTTAGCATATTTTTAATTAAAAGGCCTAAACAGCATCCACAATAGACTTTATATACACACCCATCTACACACACGCTGTATTTTGTACAAATAATATGAAAACGAGAAAATAAATATAAAAATATATATAGCAATTTATAAATATTCATTCGTTTCAGTTATTCAAAAAACTATTAAATTTCGAATGGTTAAAAATAAGTAAGCCATAATATTAGCAATAAGATAATTGCAGTCTCTGCACATTGGGACAAAATAAAGAAATTTGGACACAAATTTTTTGAACCCAAAAATCAAGTCAAGTTTGGCGTGCATTATCACCCACATAATTTTTATTCGAATAAAAGTTGAAATAATTTTACTCGAGTAACCGAACATGTACATATGTATGTATGTACATATATCTATCAAATTTTATTCGATAATGGGTAAAGACAACATGTAAGCAATTTTAGTCGAATAATCGAATTTACTGATGGAACGACTAAAAATTAATTAGGAAAAATATATATATACATATAATCAATTCAAATAAGAATAACAATTCAAATACACCTCCACATAATGGAATAATATTCGTGTTGGAACAACAAAATATTCGTGTGCAATCGAATTATATTTAATAAAACGAATCATACTCGATTAGTCGAATCATATTGAATTATTCAATTGTTATTGGATTATTCGAAGCATACTCGATAATTCGTATCATATTCGATTATTCTAATAATATTCGATTATTCGAATCACATTTTATTATTCGAAGCATACTCGATAATTCGTATCATATTCGATTATTCCATATGATTGGAATAATTCCAATCATAAGATTATTCGAAGCATATTCGATTATTTTAATCATATTTGATTACTCGAAGCATATCCGATTATCATAATCATATTTGATTATATGATTATACGATTATTCAAAGCATATTTGATTATTCGAATCAAATACGATTACTCGAATCATATTCAATTAGTCCAATCATATTCGATTATTCCAGTCATATACGACTATTCGAATCATATACGATTATTCGAATCATATACGATTACTCGAATCATATTCACTTATTCGAAGCATCTTTGATTATTAGAAGCATATTCGATTATTATAATCATGTTAGATTATTCGAAGCATGTTCAATTATTCGAATCATATTCGATTATTCGCAGCATATTCGACTATTCGAAGCATATTCGATATTCAATTATTCGTATCATATTCGATTATTCAAAACATATTTCATTATTCGAATCGTATTATTCGAATCATATTCAATAAGTCCAATCGTATTCGATTACTCGAATCATATTCAATTAGTCCAATCATATTCGATTATTCAAATCATATACGATTATTCAAATCATATACGATTATTCGAATCATATACGATTACTCGAATCATATGCATTTATTCGAAGCATCTTTGATTATTCGAAGCATATTCGATTATTATAATCATATTAGATTATTCGAAGCATGTTCGATTACTCGAATCATATTCAGTTATTCGAATCATCTTTGATTATTCGAAGCATATTCGATTATTATAATCATATAAGATTACTTGAAGCATGTTCGATTATTCGAATCATATTCGATTATTCGAATCATATTCGATTATTTCAGTCATATTCGATTGTTCGAAGCATATTTGCTTATTATAATCATATTCTATTATTCGAATCATATTCGATTGTTCGAATTAGCAGCGAATAAAATTTTTATTCGAACGAGTAACGAGCATTGCACTTGTGTTATACTTTTTTATTCGAATAATCACGTATAACAGTATTTATTCGAAAAATTACGAATAAAATTTTTTATTCGAAAAATAACGAATAAATTTTCTTATTCGAATAATAAAGTAAAGTATATTTAAAAATTAAAGTAATTCGTTTTTTTTTTTTAATAATACATTAACAAATAAAAAAAATCTTTACTGGAATCATATTTAATTATTCTAGTTGTATTCGATTATTCAAATCATATTCGATTATTCGAATCATATTCCATTATTCGCA
The DNA here is from genome assembly GCA_944452675.1 of Tachina lurida. Lineage (NCBI taxonomy): Eukaryota > Metazoa > Arthropoda > Insecta > Diptera > Tachinidae > Tachina > Tachina lurida. The sequence continues at coordinate 168,434,768 of OX101752.1, read as the reverse complement.
TCATATTATAATATTCGAGTCACGCAAATATAATTCGATTGTTCGAATCATATTCGTTTATTCGAGTCTCATTGGATTATTCGAACTATACTCGATTATTCGAGTCAGAAGCGAATACAATTTTTTATTCGAATGAATAATGAATATAATTTTTTATTCGAATTATTTTGTACATATTCACAGTTTTTATTCGAAAAATTACGATTACAATTTTTTACACTCGTAAGGGTGTGTACAGATTAGCCGCTTGTTGCGATAATTTTTCATGCGAGAAACAAGTTTGATGGTGCATAGTGGATGCGAGAATCAAAAGTGTTGAGACAGTAATTTCTAGTTAAGTTCCTCTCTCAAAAAAAAAACTTTTTTTGCAAATTTTCATTAAAAAGGGCAATAAATGTGCAATGCCAAAATAAAACGCCATTAGCTACATTATTGCCATATATGGAGCCTTAACCGCCAAAAATGATTAAGCGATATATTTTTTAATCTTCGTTTTACAACGAAAATCGATTACCTAGAACGTGAATAATCGATTTTCGTCCAAAAATAAAATTCGAAAATTATGTCGCTTAAGCTTTTTTGGCGGTTATGGCACAACATAGTTAAGCGATATCACCAAGTCTGAATTAACTTAGCTGTTGACCAAAAACTGATGGCACCATTTTTGAGGTGGCACTGATTTTCTAAATTTTTGGAGCCCAATTATCATGATTGCATTGAAAATGTTTGTATACAATTTTCTTCGTTATTACAATTTTCCTAAAATCTTTGAAACTTTAATTTTATTTTATATTTTGATACCCTTCAACGCATGTCAGGTGTTATTTCCTTTCTTTTAAATAAGCTGTTGTAAGATGCCAACATTTTTCTGACCACTCCTGCCCTACAGAAGAACACGCTACGACCTTTTTAATGTTAAGAGAATTACTTGCTTTGAGTATTGCGACCTTTTTCATGTTAAGGGAGTTAGTTATGTTCTTAATTTAAATCAACATGAGAAAATTAGTTTCAAACGTACCTGGTGATTTAGCAAATCAAGACATGTTTTCTTCATGTAAAAGGTAGTATTTCATTTTAATATAGACAAGTAAAATACGAGTAGTTCAAAGAAAAATATAAATAAAACAATGAGCAGGGCAAAAAGAAAACTTTAAAAATAGAATTCTATGCAGACAAAGACAGAAAATATGAGAATATGATCTAAGAAAAGTCGTTTTCTGAGAACTTTAAAAATAAATTATATTTTATAATAACATTATTAGTAATTTCTATATAAATATTAGCATAAAAAAACTGTATCCACGTGTAGCAAATATCAACAAAGTATACACAACATACGACTCTTTTAACACAATTGTAAATTGTATAAAAAAATTTATAGAGTTGTAACGAAGAAAGCTTTTAGCAGAGTATATGCTTCTAAAAGTAAAATATGCAAAACTATGCTCTTTTGGGGCAAAATATGCAAATAACAATTGGCACCAAAATCACTCAAACGTTGTGAGACTGGCATAAAAACAGTTTTAAATGTTTGTTCGAAGGACCATAAACTCAAAAGTTAGAGATAATTCTTCTTTGAATATTTCAATTAATTTCTTAATTGAATGCATAAACATATTTCAATTATTGAGTTAATTTAAATCTTAAAAAAACATAAATTAAATTTTTACATAATAAAGGTATTCATTTCAGTTTTTTTTTTTTGGTTGGAAAAATGAAAAAATGTATTTTTTTTACAACAAACACAGGTAAAAAAATTCACCAAAAGTTGAAATTTTAAATTCAACTTTTGGTGGAATTTTTTTTCCTGTGTTTGTTGTAAAAAAATTCCTTTTTTTTTAATTTTTCCAACAGAAAAAAATGAAATGAATACCTTTAATGTAATATTTTTTAATTGAAAAAAAACCAAACAAATTTTTTTATTAAAACAGTTGAATTAATGCGACAATTTTCGTGATTGGTTGGAAACTAAAAAATTTTATAATTGAATTTTACTCTTAGGGGCTGTTTGTGTAAATGCGAACGAACGTTTCTATTGAATATTAGCATTGTTCGACAGAAACGTTCGTTCGCATTTAGACAAACAGGCAATTAGTTTTCTTAAGCCTGTAGGACCATGTGAAATCACTGGCTTATGCTGGTAAACCAGCAACAATTGACGCATAGGAGGCCAACTTTGTTTGTGTTATTCTTGACCTAACGCAGGCGATGCTCGAAAAAATGGCCCAAATATTTATGTTCAGAATGCACTTGGTCGAGACCACATACATATTTGAAATGATTTTGATATATTAATGTATTTGTTATTGGTCTTTCGAATAAAACAAATTTTTTTTGTTAATTTTGACAATTTTACCAGCGGGCTTAAAAAACATGATATATAATACCCTGTTTCCACAACACTGACGATCGACTTTATATAAAAAGTGTGATTGGTTTTCATAGAAACTTTCTAGACAAGTCGACTGCTTTATTTGTAGAAACAGGGCAGTCAAGTATAACTTTTATGCAATTGTTGGGTTGCAGTTTACGAAAAATTTCAGTCAATGGTTTTCTGTCTCTCTCTTTCTCTCTCTCTCTCTCTCTCTCTCTCTCTGTCTGTCTGTCTGTCTTTTTATTTGTGTGTTTTGTTTGTCTAGCTCCAGAAGCGTAAGAGCTACGGACTTGAAATTTTCAGAGAATATGTGAAGCAACAGTATGACAGTTATCAATTATAGGGTGTTCTAAACCGGGCAATGAAAAATTTTGAAATCCTTGAAATTTGCAAAGTTAGTGTATTTTTTGTACAAACTACACCAATTAACAATGAAATTTAAGAAGTTAAAATTAAAGGCAGTTAATGTAATTTTGACTATGTAATTTCGACAACTTGCTGTATCTTGGAAACCGTAAGAGCTAAACTCTTGAAATTTTCAAAAATGGTAAAACAAAAAAATCCCAAAATTATAAAATCGCCACACCGAAAAAAAATCGCCAAAACAAAACAAAAATCGCCAAAACGAAAAAAGCACCAAATTAAAAAAAATTTCTAAAACGAAAATAAATCGCGAAAAACCGGAAAAATCACCAAAATTTAAAAATCGCCAAAATTTAAAAATCGCCAAAATGAAAAAAACGCCAAAATGAAAAAAATCACCAAAATTAAAATAAAATCGCCAAAGTTAAAAAATTGCCAAAAAGGGGACAAAATCGAAAAATAAACAAAAAAAAATTATTTCAGCTGAAAAAACGTCAAAAACTAAAAAAACGCTGTATTAAAAAAATGCTCAAAGCCCAACGCACGGAACCCTGAATTTTTTTTTAAATAATATTAATATTTTCTCGTTTACTTGCTGCATGTGTCATCAGATACTAGTGAAATATTTAATTTTTCTTTAAAAATTATTTAAACATGCCAAGTGGATGAGACATCGTGTAGTAATTTCAAAAATTTAATTATAAGACCAGCAGCAGCAGCAACAAAACATCACATCGATACACAAACTGAAGCACACAAGTGTAGACTGCGGTTGGCTTTGCCACTAACCCAAATTTTATATTTATTTATTTAATAGATCTTCTATACAGAATACAAAAACCCCTGAAATCGAAAGTAAGTAAATACATACGACGAATAAATACGAGTAGAAAGCAAAAAAAAAAAAATATGGGCCATTCAGAGTAATAAAGGAGACGATAATACTGTTGACACAAACCAAAAATGGCTTATTAAATATAGAAATAAATAAAAAAGAAAGAAATAAAGAAAGCATAAAAAACAGTAATTGAATATTTAAAATATTTGAGACTTGAAGAAGAAGCGGCCGGTCAACAACGAACGAAACGAGCGATATGGCACACATTTAACTAAAAACGAAAATAATATATAATTGAATAAAATTGGTAGTGGAATAAATTAATATGACCAGAATATTGATTGAGCTTAAGTTTTTTTTTTTTTTTTTTGTTCATAATTAACAATTGCATAGAAAGACGTGAGAGTGGACGTGAACACAAATTTAGCTTGTTGTTGTTGGCAACTTAATGTCATTTAGGACATACAAATATGTGAATTTAAAATTTGTGCTTGGCTTTTACATGTTGAGTGAGTAAAGAAATTTTGGAATTTAAAACTTAAGGGAAAAAAAAGTAACAGGTAGTAAATAGAAAAAGACTTCCCTTTCATTTGAATTGTGAAACGTGGTTGATTGAACATATTTGGTAACAACAAGTGGCGGGTGGTGGGTGTCTGTCCTCTAGCTGACTTCTTTCAAGTTAAATTGTTGGCCGTACTAAAGGCTGTTATGGTCAATGCATAATTGTTATAATCGCAAGCACAAATGTATGATAACACTTGTCCATTGTAAACAGTACCCTGTCGGAAATTACGTTAACTTTAAACTAACTATTTCGCAACCAGTACTGACTGACACTTGGATTACTTTTTCAAATATAATCAACTGACTATTTTAACATTGCGTTGTCCTAGACGGTAGTCAATTGTCTCATTCTGCATTACTTTCAGCTAACTTAAAGTTGACCTTTTTAAATCACCTGGTGGTCAGTAAATTAAAAAAAAAATTCTGGGGTTCGAACATGTATCATCATGTATCGTGTATCTAAAATAACAACAGCAAAATGTTAATATAAAATTGAAATGAGTTTTAAAGTAGCTGAGATTAAATTTGTTGGCTCTCGTCAAATTTGATTACGTACTCAACTTAAGAATTAATTTTGGGTTTGTTCTGAATGGCATTGCAGTTAGCTTTTAGTCAGTCTAAGAAAAGTTAACCATGAGTTAACTATTTTTGTAGTCAACCACGCATTCTCCGACAGGGTACCCTGAGTACATAATCGAATTTGATGAGAGGCAACAAATTTATTCTCAGCTACTTTAAAACTCATTTAAATTTTATATTAACATTTTGCTGTTGTTATTTTAGATGGCAGCTTAGCCGAGTAGTAGCGCGTTGAGTACACAACGTGTAATGTTACATGTTCGAACCCTAGAAAAATTTTTTTAATTTACTGACTACCAAGTGATTTAAAAAAGTCAACTTTAAGTTAGTTGAAAGTAGTGCAGAGTGAGACAATTCACTACCGCCTAGGACATCGCAATGTTAAAATAGTCAGTTGATTACATTGCAAAGTAATCCAAGTGTCAGTCAGTACTAGTTGCGAAATAGTTAGCTTAAAGTTAGTTTAAAGTTAGGCAAATTTCCGGCAGGGTTGGTAGATATGTATGCATGTATGTATGTGTGTATACATTGGCCGTTATTTTAAAGAAGTTGTCTCGGAATGTTTACATACATGAGTGTCGTCATTTATTATTTAAATTAATTAATTTCATTAATTCAAGCTTTTGTTGTTGTTGTTGTTCTTGTTGTTGTTGTTGTTGTTTATTGATTATGTTTTTGCGTCTTCAAATAAATATTTTTTTAACATTCTGGAAGGTATTTTGCGCACACCTCTCTACATACATACAACATACACATTTAGTAGAGCGCTGCCATGGTATGGCAAAAGCTTAGCGAAAAAATTTATACCTGCAATATAGAAAACCGATCACCCAAAGAAAGAAACGCGGGCACAAACAGACATATTTGGGCATATGGAAAAAGTTTTGTATTCATATAAACTTTATATTATAATTTAGTAATTTTCAATTTGAGCACAATCAAAAGTGTCAACGCATTATAAATACCCATGGTGGACACTTCATCAATCACAAAGCGTTTCCATCATTCAATGCCAACTGTTGTGTGTGCTGTGTAGTGTTAAGAAAAGTTCATTAGAAAACTAAAAAAAAATCAATCAAGGATCGCAATATAAAAAATAAAACGAACGACCCACAACCCATCCAATAAAATAATAATAAATTAATAAATATTCTTTAAGACAAAAACAAAAACGTAAAATTAAATAAATTTAAAAAAAAATGTATTCGAAAATTGTTTGTGTTGTATTCGTTGCCGCTTTTGTGTGCAGTTCTTATGCCTTGCCCAAACAGGATACGAATGAAAAGGATTTAGTGAATATGATCAATAAAATTGATACCGAACCATCGGTGCCATTATTCGGTGGTCTACGTATTGAACGTGTGGACACTGGGCGTGCTTTCGGTGCCTCCCGCAAAGCTGTCGAAACGTTCGAAGAACGTGCTGAACGTTACCTGCAATCCCATCAGTTGAACTTCTCCTTCCCCGACACCGATGAAGAGGAAGAGGATGAGTTCAACGGTCGTGCCATGGAAGGTAAGTGTGTGGGAATTAAATTAAATTAAATTTTCTGTTGTAAAATTTAATTTATATAACAAAGAATATCATAACATAACCTCAAAAAAAAAGCTTAAGCTTTATAATTTTCTAACTTAATTTTTTGAGGAAAATCCCTTATTTGCTGCCATCGTCAATAAACGATTTTCTTTAAAAAAACGAATTTAACAAAAAAAAAATGGCTTTATTTATAAAAATTATTAAGGCCTTACTAAATTTTCATAAAACTAGATTTTTACTTGAATAAATTAAAATTTAATAAGATTCATTTCAAATTTAATCAATCAAAAAATAAATTAAAAATTTAATTAAAGCAATTAAAAATTTATTTTAAACCAATAAAAATTTAATTAAAGCAATTAAAAGTTTAATTAAAACAAATTGAAATTTAGTTAAATTAATTAAAAATTTAATTAAATCAATTAAATATGTAATTAAATCAATTAAAAATGTAATTGAATTGGCAAATTTTTTGATTTAAAAAGATTAATCAGAAATATGCATGACAACTTTAATGTTAAATTGCATATATTTAAACTGTAATTGCATCAGTTTAAAATTTAGTTGAATAAAATAAAATTTTAATTCAATATATGTGACCTTCTCCGAGAAAAGGGACCTAGTGTGTGAAAATGAAGTTTTGAGAAAAACGCATTTAAAAAATGAAATTTCAATGTTCTAGGTCCCTTTTCTCCGAAGAAGGTTACATATTATTAAAAAAAATATTTTTGCTTATAAAAATTGCTTAAAAATATTTTTCAATTTAAAAAAAGCTTAATTACATTTAAGACATGATCAACCTAAATTGTTTATCTCCAGCAAAGGATAAAATTATATGTAAAGGTTATATTTCTCAGAAAACGAGCTTAAAGCTTTCAGTTTGCACACACTTTAATGTTAAAACAAAATTTGTTCACAATATCAACAACGATATCAGAATTAATTCTGCATTATTCATCCCTATTCCAGTTGTGGACATCGACATCGACATCACTTTAACATAATACCAAAAAACGTGTGGCTTGTTTACTCTTTCTCTCTCTAGAACAATTTTATGCAACTGATAAACTATTTTCATTCCCTAAGGTCTAGAAAATAGCATTAACCCGCCAACAGGAGTCAGTTGTTTTCGACAATAGATACACAAGCCCCAATTTCTTGGTAGTGTGTCAAAGTGCCATCGATGTCGACAATTGGAATAAGGGTGGTTATCGCCAAAATCAGTGATAAATTGATACTAAAACTTTTATATCTAAAGCTTGTTTTGCAAAAATTTTATTAAGAAAAAGCTTTTCCTTAAGTATTTTATTTTAAACTGATTGCAAAATCTAATTGCAAAGCATATAGAAAAAGCTTATGCTACCCAAGATTTAAGCAACTTCAATGCTGTTAATAATATCTAACATGAGCTTTAATGATCTTTTACAGCTTTTTGATATATGTACGCATGTGTAATAATTCTCATTTATTTTGTAAGAAATTTCATATATGTAAATATAATGTGCTAGTTTTGTAAGTATTTTTTTAAATGTCAGGTATCATTTACAGTAGTTTCAACAAAAAGCATGCATATACTTTAGCTAAGGCAACAATAGATAACCTTTTTTTTCTTTATCTTTAAATAAAATAGTTTTGTAAATATCTTAACACTTTAAATGTGCAAGACTTCTTTCAATAGTCTATGCAACTATTACCATGTTTATATTTTAGTTCACTTTCCTTAAATCAATATTTAACTTCCAAATCATATTTTTAATCAGCTCACGTATTTTTAGAAAACAAATATTTGTACGTTTTCAAAAGAAAAAATAAAACAATTTTTTTTTCCTTTTCGACACATGTTGTAAATGCTTGATAAAATGCTTCATACATTTATTTAGTTTTTGTTTAAAGACTTTCTCTGTGAACAAAACAATTTGTAATAATCTGGAAAAATTGGCACGTAATTCTACCAGCGAGTTGTGCAAACAAAACAAAAAGTAAAAATAACTAAAACAAAAAGACTTTGATTTAAAAATTCAGAAAAAAAACGCCAGCTTAAAATAAAGTACCAATATAAATCTGGCTTATGAGTTTTATGTTAAAAGCTTTTGTCAAGAATAATTATGTTTTTTATAACAGCTGCAATATTTTACAAATATTTTATGGTTTCTGATATTATGAAAAAAATTAATTTATGAATACTTTAATCTGCAGCAAAATACAGACACTGATTATATCGGTTTTTATCCTTTCAATAAACCTGCAAACATCTTAAAAAGATTTATAAATTAATGGAAATTTGTTAAACCAAAAAAAGTTTACTTGCTAAAACCCAAGCAGGCAAAACAACACACACACATACACACGCACACACACACAATCGCACAAAGTATTAAAATCTACCACTTTCACCACTTTTGGGGTTAAAAAAAAAGTAAAGCATACTTTAAGGCTTAAATTATAATTGCTTTATAGATATATTTTCTCTTTTCTTTTAGAACCACGCAGCAAGAAAATGAAGAAAATGTTGGTGCCTTTGCTATTGGCTTTGAAATTGAAAAAGGCCATTATCGTTAAAGTTCTCTTCACAATCATTAAATTCATCTCCCTCAAGAGTTTGGCCATTTCCATCTTGGCTCTTTTCTTTGCTGGTAAGTATTTAATAATAACTTTTAAATTTAAAAAATGTATTACAAAAAAAAAACTATTTTGTAGGTGCCACTTTCTTCAAGGACTTGTTGGGCAAGAAGAAGGAACACATCACCACTGCTTACATTACCGGCAGTCCTTTGAACGCTGAAATCGTTCATTCAGACTGGAACCGTAATGGTCAAGCTGCTGCTTCCGATTTAGCCTACAATCACTACGGCTTGGCTCAACCTTTCTAGGTGCTCTATCTGTGCCTCTTTCTCTTTTTCACTCTATCAATCTCACTATCATTCTTTTTCTTCTTTCATTGCTTACTTAACATTTCTTTCCTACTCCCTGAAAACCTTTAACTATCACTTTTAACTTTCCCTTCACCTTTCTCCTTTAACCATTTCTTAGCCTTTTACTATCTGCTTTCTTTCTCCTTGCACCAAACTGTAACTAAATTTTGATTAGTTTTAGAATTTAGCAAAAACAAGACTATTTTAATTAGTTTAATTATTTATTTAATTAACTTGCTTTAAACCAAAAAATTCTTCCACTACAACTCCCCTCACAAAAACGACCAATGGCTATTTTGGACAAAGCTTCTTGGATCATAGGCAAACTATGATCCGAGCAAACACCAGAAAACTCTAGAATATTAAATAATTTATCATTAAATTAATTTTGCATACACATCTATATGTATTTATGTACTCCTTGTCACTCAATCATTCATTCATAAACCTTTTCCATGATTTCCAATTGAAGTTAAAATTTTTCAAAAAAAAAAAAAAAATAGAAAAAATATTAAAAAACTTTTTCAACTATTTATGTACTTTTGTTATGAAATCTAAAGTTTTATAAAATCTTATGTATTAAGCCAATTTTAATTAAAATTAAATTTAATTTGTTACTTGTTTTGTACATAGAAAAACTCAGGTTGTATTTCATATTTAAAAAAAAAAACTTTCCGTTTTGGGAAAAATTTTGTTTTCAAAGGCTTTCAATGGAAATAACACAAAAACAAATGCATATAATTTATTATCATTAATTTTAAGTATTTATATATATATATATAAAATAAAACACAAGCAACAAGAAATGAAAATATAAAAAAAGACACGGCAAATTGAATAAAATAAATATTCATTAAAAAAGCATTAAAAAATGTTTTGCTTTTATTTACAACATTAAACAGTCTAAAACAAATTTATAATAAATTTATTTGAAATTTTGTGAGACTTTGAGACTTACTCCATTAACCAGGTTTCATATCATTGGGAATTATTTCATTGATCCTTACATATTCCTTGTATTGTAATTTCATTGAGCCGTAAAGAATATCTGCACTTAAGAAAAAAATTCAAACTAAATCAAATAACTTTCAAGGAAAAAAGTCCCAATGAAATGAAAAAAAAATGAAATAAGTCTTAGCAAAATTTAAAGAAATGAGTTCCAAAAAAAAAAGAAAAAATTAAATAAGCCAACATTTTTGGATCCATAGCTGTTAAGTAATGATTACTAATCGTAATTATTACTAATTTAATTACTTTTTTTTTAAGGTGAAGTAATGATTAAATTGCGATTACATTCAGTTTCGCACGATTTCTAATTCATTACGATTACTAATAATGCAAAAGTAATCTGAACTACCTAAAATTACTGAAAATAATCAAAAATAATCAAAAGTAATCAAAAAATAATCCGATTACTTCTAAGGATTACTTTTGATTGTTTTTGATTATTTATTAAGCATCAAAAGTAATCTTTGAAAGTAGTCGGATTACTTTTTGATTCTTTTTGATTATTCTTAGTAATTTTAAGTAATTCAGATTACTTTTCGATTATTAGTAATGGTAACCAATTATTTATCAACAATTCTTGTGAAGGCAATTATATAATCATTACAATTCTTTTTAAAATGTAATCTAATAGATTACTAATCGTAATCGAAATTTAACAGCTCTGTTTGGAACTGATTTCATAACAAAAGAACACAAAAGTGAATAAGTGAAATAAATCTTAAATATATTATTAAATATATGAATGTAAGGCTTCATGCGCGTTTCAGAACAAAAAAGTCCTTGCATCCGGCCAAAGACATGCAATACAGATATGCTTAAGAAAACCAAGCCAGATTTGTACAGATAACAGAGAAGAAAAGCTTTTATTTAAAATATATTCAACTAACTCATACATAAAATAATTCCCAAAAAAAAGTTATAAAACTCCCAAAAATCCTTTCTCTGCTAACGAGCGCAAAAAAAATTTTGGACTTGTCTAAATTTAGTTTCGTTAAAAAAATCCAAATAATAAAATAAATAAGTTATGATAAAGAAAAAATTAAATATTTCCCAAAATAAAGTTATAAAACTCCCAAAAATCCTTTCTCTGCTAAATAACAAAATAAAATTTTTGGACTTGTTTACTTTTAGTTTCATTAAAAAAAAAGCAAATAATAAAATAAATAAATTACGATAAAGAAAAAATTAAATATTTCCCAAAAAAGTTATAAAACTCCCAAAATCCCTTCTCAAATAAAAAACACATAAAAAAATTATTTTAACTTTTTTCATTCTTAGTTTCATTAAAAACAAATAAGAAAATAGATAAATTATGATAAACAAAACTAAATAATTCGCAAAAAATAATTATAAAACTCCCAAAATCCCTTCTCGGCTAAAAAAAAACACACAAAAATGTTCTTAACTTACTTCATTCTTAGTTTCATTAAAAAAACCAAATAATAAAATAAATAAATTATGATAAAGAAAATTAAATAATTCCCAAAAAAAAATTATAAAACTCTAAAAATCCCTTCTCGGCTAAAAAAACATACAAAAAAATATCTTAACTTATTAGATTTTTAGTTTTCATTACAAAAATAAATAATAAAATAAATAAATTATTACAAAGCCAATTAAATAATTCCCAAAAAAAATTTAAATAAGTCCCAAAGTCCTTTCTCTGCTAACACAGAAAAAACAGTTTTTGGATTTATTTCATTCTAAATTTCATTAAAAAATTAAATAATAAAATAAAGAAATTATAGCCAAGAATGTTATATCAATCCAAAAAAAAAATAAAAAAAAAATTAAAAATTTTGTGGACTTATTTATAGTTTTACTAAAAAATAAATAATTAAATAAAAAAAAATTATTCCCAAAAAATCAAATAACTCCCAAAATTCTTTCCCTGAAAGCATTAACTTATTTCTTTTTAAGTTTCATTAAAAAATTAAATAATAAAAATATGTCCCAATCAATCAATCGTTAAAGTCTAAATAAAAATATGCAATTAAACATAATTCCCAAAAAAAATTAAATAATTTACAAAATTCTTTCTGGAAAAATTTAAACAAACTTTTTTGCTCTCATTTCATTTTCAGTATTATTAAGAAATGGTGTAGTAAAATTAAATTAAAATTAAATTAAAATTAAATTAATCCAAAAGCAAAAATTTAATAACCCATAAACAAATGAAATAACTCCCAAAATGCATGAAAATTTTTGGAGAATATTTAATTTTTCTTTTCTTGGCGATTTTGTTCTAGGCTTTATTTCCCTAGCCCATTAAAATATTTCTAAAAATAATAAATAATTCCCAAATAACTCCCAAAATCGTTTCTCTGTTAAATAAATCTCAAAAATTTTAATAATTCCCAAAATATATGAATATTTTTTCTGGATAATACTTAACTTTAATACTTTGGAATTATATCCCAAAAATAAAAAAGCTAAATTATATCCAAAAATCTTTCTCGAGATATTAAAACAATTTTGTTTGGTCTTATTTCATTTTGAGTTTTATTAAGAAATGGAGTAATGAAAAAATTTAATTTTTACAAAAAATTTTAACGAATCGTAAACATTGAATAACTCTCAAAAAGTATGAATTTTTTTTTTTGAGATATTTCATGTTTTTTCTATTTTTCCCAGCCAAAAAAATTTAAAATATTTCTCAGAAAGTCCAGACTAACAAAAATTATAATTCGCAAAGAAAAACAAATTAAATAACTCCCAAAATCTTTTCACTTCCTTTTTACGGACTTGTTTCGTTTTTAGTTTTATTCAAAAATTAATATTAAAAAATATAAACGATTAAAACTATGGTTAAAATTTAAATAATTCCCAAAATGTGTGAAAAATTTTTGGGGATATACTCAACTTAATATAATTCCCAAAAAAAAAATTTTTTTCCAAAAAAATTTCCCCATTTTTATTTTTTTTTTTTTTTGTCTTATTCCATTTTTAGTTTTATTATATTTATTTATTTATATTATTTATTATAAATGCTGTGATGAGTAAAATTAAATAAGTTGAAAAAACCTGAATAATTCTTAAAAAATGAATAACTCCCAAAATGCATGAAATTATTGGAAGATATTTCATCTTTTTTCTTGGCGATTTTTTCGGGGCTTTCCCCAGCCAAAAAATATTCCAACAACAATACAAATTAAAATATTTTTTAAAAAATTCAATAATTCCCAAACAAAATTAAATAACTCCCAAAATCATTTCTTGTTCTATTAATGATACATATGTGATCGTTGGCATTGCTATAATAAATTGCTAAGAGGATGGACCAAGACAATAGTTATCGGCTACACAACGAAGATGCTTGTCATTATATTGATTTCGAATTAAATCAGCTTCTGTAAGGTTCTTGCTATCAGCCCCTTCTTGGGGAATCTTTGAGAAAATTATAAATTTTTTTTTGACATTGTCTGAGTATGGAGTGGTCCTTGGGGAGGAAGAGACCAATTTTACGTTGACACACACGAAATCACCCTTATTCCATTTGGCGACATCGGCGTCACTTTAACATAATACAAAAAAAAATTGTTCTCGAGAACAATTTTGCGCTGCTGACAGTGTAATTGCGTTCCCTAAGGTCTAGAAATTAGCATAATCCCCAATTTTTTGGTATTGTGTTAAAATGACGTCACATAATAAAAATGCGTAACTTGAGTAATCAAAAGGAACTGTGCACGTCTTTTCAATACTCGTACATACCTAGACTACACGTAATGGAGCTTTAAGACAAATCTCTTATTTTGTTAGTAGAATATTATAGCCGTTTCGAGGTCAATTATTTTGTAAGTCGACTACGGCAGCTAGCATCTATAATTCTTAAATAAAACACGCCTTCGTTAAAGTCCTAATTAAGTTTTCCTTTCCCCTTCAGACGTTTGTTTAAATTAACAATGTTAATATATATTATTGCTGTTTAGTCTTAATCAACTACAGTTTACATGGAAATAATCCTGCTTTTATTGTTTGCAGAAGTTGCTCTTTGGTATTTATTATAATTTTCATTATTATGTATTTTAATATAAAGAGAACAAAATAACCTGCATTAGGTTAATTCAAACACCCAATATAATATTATTGCTACTGGTATTTTCATTAAATATTTAAATACAAAAAGAATTACAAAATACATAACATTAAATGTTAATGAAATCCAATGTATCCAATATTACGTATTAATTAAAATATTTGTCCAGCCACCTGAAACTGTTCATAGAACTTTGAGAACATACTCGTAATAGGAAGCATTGCAGCTAAAGGCAATTGTCAAATACATAAATTAAAAAGAAAAATTTGTTTTAATTAATAATTTGTAAAAGCATTGCAAAGCACAAAAATCTTAATGGTGGCCAGTAGACCTTTACTACTTTTCCCCGAAAAAAAACACACACACACACAATGGGGGAGGGTCAGTTAGTTATTATAAAGAAGAGGAAAAAAAAGAATAAATAAAAGTAAAATTATATTTTTACTTTCATTTGTCACTTACTTTAAATGAATTCTATGTGAAAACTTAAAAATAAATTGAAAAATATGCACCGTGACATTTTCCCCTTATTTGAATATTGTTATACTTCAGTGACTTTAAGCTGAAAACTTTCTGTATTGTGGCGAGAAAAAGCTAAAAAGATATTTTATAATTCCGTAAATGTACATGAAGAAAAACAAAAGGGAATACATTCATACAAGTTGAGAACTTAGACCGCAAATATAATTAAATTTTGTATGCTGGGCCTTATAATTAAGAGACATTTTTCGTGTCTCCAATTTGACCATTTCAATGCTTTGTTCGTATAAAAAGCAAATGTCATGAAAAATATAATTTAGTTTAATTTAAGGCGATTTTCTTTAAACATTGTCATCAGCATTACCAACAAGACAATTAATTGTAGTCATGCGGATATGGTGCCCAAAGGAATATTTGCTCTATTTTGGCATTTTCCCATTACTAGAAGCGGCTTCCATAGATTTTATGAAATCGAAGGCAACTTCTGTGGTGGATATTTTAACAACAACGGAAAGATCTTTAAAAGATGCTGGCAACACCAGCGACAGTATTCGGATCGATAAGCTGAAACGTACTCTGGAAGAATGTAACAATTCTTTAAGTTGGATTTGTTTAAAATTAGAATTTATAAAACTTTTAGAAAATCTTACCGAACACAAGGAATTTCATTTGATGAAAGGCATAAGTATAGTTAAGGATACACAAGCAAAAGAATTTAAATCTTCAGAAATATTGGCAGGTGAGTGAGTGGCAGCAAAAATATTCAATTAAAATTAAAACAAAGTAAATCGCAGTATATTTAACTTCGCGAGCACCAGTCGTTATTGCACCAGAGGCCGGGACATTTCTGGACTTAGTTTTTTTACCCCGAAAACCGTATTTAAATCAGAGCTGTTAAACTTCGATTACGATTAGAAATCAATTAGATTACATTTTAAAAAGAATTGTAATGATTAAATAATTGCCTTCAAAAGAATTGCTGATAAATAATTAATTACGATTACTAATAATCGAAAAGTAATCTGAGTTACTTAAAATTAACAAAAATAATCAAAAAGAATCAAAAGTAATCAAAAACTAATCCGACTACTTTCAAAGACTACTTTTGATTCTTAAGAAATAATAAAAAATAATAAAAAGTAATCCTTAGAAGTAATCGGATTACTTGTTGATTACTTTTGATTCTTTTTGATTATTTTTAGTAATTTTAAGTAATTCAGATTACTTTTCCATTTTTAGTAATCATAATGAATTAGTAATCATTAGAAGTAATCGGATTACTTTTTGAATACTTTTGATTCTTTTTGATTATTTTTAGTAATTTTAAGTAATTCAGATTACTTTTCCATTATTAGTAATCGTAATGAATTAGTAATCATGCGAAACTGAATATAATCGTAATTTAATCATTACTTCACCTTTAAAAAAAAGTAATTAAATTAGTAATCATTGTGATTACTAATCATTACTTAACAGCTATGGTTTAAATGTACACTGAAAAAAAAAATCAAGTCAGGAATTTTCCAACATCAACTTACATTTTTCAAACAGATATTACAAAATTCCTGAATTAATTTTTTTATATTAAAAATTTAATAGTTTCTATTAAATTTGTTAAAATATATTTTTTTTAATTGAATGAATTAATTTCTTAACTGCTTTAAGTAGTAATTGAAGTGTAAAAAACTAACGAAGGATATAAATTCGTCTAATTTATAAACTTTTGAATCATAGCGCGCATTTAGTTAAAGAACGTCACAACTAAAAAATATGATATTTGTGAATTCATAATGCAGAATTAATCCTCATTGTGTAAAAGTTTCATACAAATCCCTACAAGCAAAGTAATACGAAAATGATTCGAAATCGTATTTGCTTGGAAGAAAAATATTGTTGCGGCAACTTCGAAGAGATACGAATGCAATACTTCTAAAAGATAAAACTGTGATATTGCTACATAATCATCTAATAGAATTATATATGATATTGCAAGATTATCTTTAGGAAGATAAATTATTTATAACGATAAAGTACAATTTTACAAGAAAAATATATGATATCGTAAAGTCATCCCCTGAATTAAAAGTGCCATTAATTTTTATTAAATAAAAATATAATTGAATTAATAAAAGCTTTAATTAAAGTAATAAGAAACTTAATTGAATTTATAAAACAAATTTAATAAAATTTATAAAAAATTATATACATATTTAATTTTCATTTAAGAAGTGATTCCTGATTAAAACTAAGAAAAAAATTTATAAAATCAATTAAAAATTTTAATTGAAGCAATTAAAAAATTTAATTGAATCAATTAAAAAATTTAATTGAATCAACTAAAAAATTTATTTGAGTTAATGAGAAAATAAATTGCGCTAAATAAATATCTTACAGCATCAATTAAATTTTTAATTTAAAATTCAGCTCATTTCAATTGTCTACATCGACGTCACGTCATTACAATAGCAAAAAAAAAAAAAATTGGGGCTTGTCTAGCCGTTGTCGGAATATACTGACTAACTCCTATTGATAGGCTCATGCTATTTTCTAGACCTTAGGAAACAAAAGTAGACTGTCAATAACACAAAATTGTTCTCGAAAGCGAGTAGCCAAGTCCCTATTTGTTGTTATTATATTGATGTGACGTCGATGTTGACAACTATGGAGGTCATTTATTTAAAAAAAGATTATGAAACCTTTCTAAAATTAATAAGGTAATAGGTTGACCTTGCAAATCATCCTTGAATTTTCCTGCTGAGCTACAGATTCTGGACAAATTTGCGCAACGATGAAACGAATCACCCGATTGTAGTCAATCGACATATCTTTTTGAGATTGAGAGCTGATTAGACTTTGAACTTGATCGGCTTAGAACTTAAAAAAAAGACTTTTGTGAAAATTTTCGAAATCTACCGAACCGAATCGATTCACTGTCTAACAAAATCTACTTACTTTTTCGAAATCGAAAAATTTGCTGTCGATCCGTTTATGTGTTCTTAAGCTATAAGATACCCTGTCGGAAACTAAGTTAACTTTGAACTAACCTTAAGCTAACTATTTTGCAACTAGTGCTGGATTGGGTTACTTTACAATGGAAACATTGCGATGTCCTAGGCAATATTCAATTGTCTCACTCTGCACTACCTTTCAACTAACTTATAGTTGATTTTATTTAAGTCACCTGGTAGTCAGTAAATTTACAAAAAAAAAACTTTGCTGGGGTTCGAACTATGTATCATCACACGTTGTATAGTCAACGCACTACTACCCAGCTAAGGTACCATCTAAACTAATAACAGTAAAATTTTAATATAAAATTGAAATGAGTTTCAAAGTAGCTGAGATTGAATTTGTTGCCTCTCACCAAATCCGATTACGTACTCAACTAAAGAATAAATTTTGGGTCAGTTCTGGAAGAAACGTTAACTATAAGTTGATTATTTTTTTAGTCAACCAAACATTCTCCGAAAGGGTATTTATACACATACACATACACCTACACACACATACATTCATACATACATCTATACGGATATCATTGAGTAAATAGTCAGAATATACTGCCAGGACGTGAAACCGTCGAAATATGATGCAAAGACGATGAAGAAAAGTTAAAACAATTTAACTTTCTCAGAAGAAATTTGTGTTTTGAAATAGAAGACATACAAATAAAACTAGCTTTTATGAATAGAAATAGTAGATATTTAAATATAATATCCAAACAAAACTCGTTGATAAACTGATATTTTGTAATTTCTAAAGTGATAAGTGCATTACCACTAAATATTTAAAAAGAAACATTTTTAGCACAGTCGAGAATTGTTAAATTGAATTTTCCATCCCTGTCATGCAATCAGTTAAACACCGCTGCCAAGTCACATTCTTGACAGCACTGATGCTTCAAGTGTATACAGTATATACTCATGTGTAGTCGAATAAATACTCCGAGTATTTTTATTCTTATGTTTGTAATTGTAGCTGCTACAAAGTATAAATTTTACTTATAGTCGTTTGTGCTGCTTAATGAAAGATAGGTGTTGTTGTTGCCTATATGTTATACCCATTCAGTTTAAACATTTTAAGCACGTTTGCGTATGATTATGGGTTTTATTTTTAAAGTAGCTTGACGGCCAATACTAAAAGAGTACTTAAAAATATACATTTATCATTCTCTGCTAGCCATTTTATTAATTATTTTAAGCTGTCCACGATTCATTGTTACAAATATCTAGGAAGGGATATTTAAAACTATTAAGAGAGCGTGAGCTATTATATATGGCGATAACTGATCTAATGACACTTTTCTAGCAGCTGAAATTTTAGCACTTTCTCCCTAGTCACAACTATATTAAATAGGCAGAAAATAGCATTTTATTTAATATTTTATTAATTTCTCATTCCAGAGGTTGCCCGCAGTTACTCTAACAATCCAAGTGCCCGCTTAAATGGTTACATTATCAGCAAGATCCACAATTTTTTGCAAACTTATTATCTGCGCTTCAAATTAATCGATGACAAAACTATTGACGAAGCTCGTTCACTAATCGAAACGGGGCGCAAGGGTCATTTTGCTAAAAAGGCTGCTCTGGAAATGTTGTTTGCTGCTGGCATTATGATGAAGGGTAAATTCATTTACTATTTGTTAATGTAAAAATAAAAAATATCACATTTATTTTTTTGGCTCCTTGTAGGCACCGTAATAGCCCTGGCTATTGCATTTATTGGTTTAGTCGCCGGCAAAGCTTTAATAGCAGCTTTAATGGCTTTAACTATTTCCATAGCGGTGGGTCTGAAAGGTTTAGCCCTCAGCGCTGGCAAAACGCACACTTATGAAATTGTTGCAAAACCCATTTATACATCCAGTCATTCGCATTTAGTGAGTCATGATGATGGTGTTGGTGGTCACAGCGGCAGTGCTTACGGTGGTTACGGCGGTTATGCCAGAACTTTAAATTTGAATTTGCCCCAAAATCTGAGACGACCCATTCAAGTGGAATGATATTTTATATAAAAAAAAAATGTTTATTTATATCTTTGAAAATATATTTATTTCTAGTTTAAGTTATTTATATTTGTTGTAAGACGAGAAAAAATTAGCCTAGCAAATTAAATGTTTAAAGGTGTTAATTATTTTGTGGTTGATAATTTTTAACACTTTTGTTACCCAAAAAATTACTCTATAATAGATAATATCAAGATGCTGGTCTGTAAAAGGGTTAAGCCACTATCAAGGCAGGCTTGGTATTTTTCACAAATTTCTTTTTAAATGTGCTAAAAACTTTCTTTGTCTTGCAAAATTTATTTCTTATAAAAACGTACAAAATCGTTACAGTTTGCTTAGTTCTATCGTTCATATCATATTAAAGATGTTAAATTTATTCTTAACATCAAAATATTTCTGTTCTCTTTTGTTAATTCTAATCGCTTCGGGACAGCATAGAAATGTAGAGGGATTAAAGCTGCCAAGTAATAAGGTAAGTTGGTTTAAGAAAGCTTAGGATAAGTGATTAGATTATTTTATATTTGAATTTTAAAAATAGTATTACATATAAAATGTATTATATATTTTATATATATTTTTACATGTTTTTTAAATATATTTTATTTTTATTATATTGTTTTATATTTTATATTTTATATTTTATATTTTATATTTTATATTTTATATTTTATATTTTATATTTTATATTTTATATTTTATATTTTATATTTTATATTTTATATTTTATATTTTATATTTTATATTTTATATTTTATATTTTATATTTTATATTTTATATTTTATATTTTATATTTTATATTTTATATTTTATATTTTATATTTTATATTTTATATTTTATATTTTATATTTTATATTTTATATTTTATATTTTATATTTTATATTTTATATTTTATATTTTATATTTTATATTTTATATTTTATATTTTATATTTTATATTTTATATTTTATATTTTATATTTTATATTTTATATTTTATATTTTATATTTTATATTTTATATTTTATATTTTATATTTTATATTTTATATTTTATATTTTATATTTTATATTTTATATTTTATATTTTATATTTTATATTTTATATTTTATATTTTATATTTTATATTTTATATTTTGTATTTTATATTTTATATTTTATATTTTATATTTTATATTTTATATTTTATATTTTATATTTTATATTTTATATTTTATATTTTATATTTTATATTTTATATTTTATATTTTATATTTTATATTTTATATTTTATATTTTATATTTTATATTTTATATTTTATATTTTATATTTTATATTTTATATTTTATATTTTATATTTTATATTTTATATTTTATATTTTATATTTTATATTTTATATTTTATATTTTATATTTTATATTTTATATTTTATATTTTATATTTTATATTTTATATTTTATATTTTATATTTTATATTTTATATTTTATATTTTATATTTTATATTTTATATTTTAAATTTTATATTTTATATTTTATATTTTATATTTTATATTTTATATTTTATATTTTATATTTTATATTTTATATTTTATATTTTATATTTTATATTTTATATTTTATATTTTATATTTTATATTTTATATTTTATAGTTTATAGTTTATATTTTATTTTTTATATTTT
Organism: Tachina lurida; assembly: GCA_944452675.1. NCBI lineage: Eukaryota > Metazoa > Arthropoda > Insecta > Diptera > Tachinidae > Tachina > Tachina lurida. Next base: position 168,413,434 of record OX101752.1, on the reverse strand, counting down.
ATATTTTATATTTTATTTTTTATATTTTATATTTTATATTTTATATTTTATAATTTATATTTAATATTTTATATATATTTTTATATTATATATTTTATGTTTTAAATTTAAAATTGTTTATTATTTAACTTTTTTAATTTATGTCATTAAATTTAATTTAATTTAATTTAATTTAATTTAATTTAATTTAATTTAATTTAATTTAATTTAATTTAATTTAATTTAATTTAATTTTAATTTTAATTTATGTTATGTTTTATTGTTTAACCCCCGACCAAAAAAAGGGGTGTTATAAGTTTGTGTTGTGTGTGTGTATCTGTGTGTATGTCCGTGTCCACGTACAGTCCAAGCGGCTGGACCGATTTTGATTTAGTTTTATATGTTTTAAATGTTTGAAGAAATTCGGTCCAGCCGTTTAGAAGATGTCACATCTTTTCTAAATAATTCGAAATTTTTTAAAATTTTTAATTTTTGTTATATTTAATTTTATTGAAGTTTATTTTATTAAATTGTTTATTCTTTCTTTGGAGAAATACTGTAGGGTTGAACATAGGATTGTTTTGTTAACTAGTAATGTTTCTAAAAATTTGCAAGAAGTTAAGCTTAAAATACTTGATATTGCAGTTAAACATGATTTTGCTGAAAACTTGCATAAAAAGCGCTTGGAAAATATAAAAGATTTTGAAAAAACCTTCACAACATCATCAACTAAAACTCCGCTGATACAGCCATCTTCATATGCTTTACTAAAATTTAGATATCCTTGTCATCATGTACATAAATGTTTCCATAACCGTGTCAGGACGTCTACAGTGGCATCGCAACCATCGAGCCTTGCTCCTACAAATAGCACACCAGTGCATACTGCTAACACTATTATAACAATGGGGTCACCCAGCATTACCGCAATGACAACAACAACACCAACAGCAACACCTCTATCCACAACAACTAGTACAGCTGCATCAGAAACTATGACAACAGAAACAACACCAACAACCAGCTCTACAACCACAACAATTTCATCACCAAGCAGTGCTACACAAATGATAACGGCTGTACCACAAACCATATCAACAGCAACAACAACACCTGTATTATCTTCCATTACGACAGTATCTAACCCAACTTCATCTATAACGACAACAAATGCAATTGTTTCGGTAGCAACATAGGCAGCAGCATAACCCACTGCACCTACACACTGTCCTATAAACAACCCTGGATAAACTGCATTCAATTAATGCTGCCACATGACAGCAGCACAGTGCTTCGACCCACAGACAATAAATCTGTGGCAATAAGGGAAAAGTGCTTAAGTTGTATTTTACTGTTTTGCAGGGGAGCACTTTTGAGCTTTCAAGTCGATTGTTAAAAATTTATTTCTTTTACAGTTAAATTGGGAAATTCTCTGTTAACCTTAAGCAAACATCGTTCTACACTATATTGGAATATAACAAGAATATTTTTAAAAATCTGTAATTGTTTCTATACACATGATAGAAAGGAGTTTCTTTTGTCGTCGTTGAACAGAAAATAAGTTAATTATAAACTGTAAAATATTCGAAGAAATGTCAATTTCGCTGGAAAATTATTACATATTTATTCCAGTTCAATAATTATAATAGCCCAATTCACAATCTTGTGAAATGGTATGGCATATTGATACTTACCACTAAGAATTGTTAAGTGGTGAGTATCAATATACTATACCATTTTGCATATGCTACGATGCAAAACCGTTTGCACAAGACTGTGAATTGGGCTAATGTTATTTAATTACATTGCAGTGATGTGTTTACATTTCCCTAACATTATAAATAAAACTCGGTGCATACATTTAGGCATTTCTGAAATGTGGATTTAACCGACAGTATAGAAAAAATTATGGATGGAATTTAAACTGAAACTAGCAGCAACTAGAGGGAGCGACAATAATTGTATACAGCGATGCCAACTATTTATAACCCAAACGCGCTATACTCCTTCTCAAAACGCACCAGAACGCGCTAAGTTACAGCATTATCAATGATTTATAGTCAAAACGCGCTATTTTCCTAGGCGCTAAATTAAATTTTAATAAAGGTCGATGTATGTATTACAGTGTTACCAAAATATATATTTAAAATTACACCTCGTAGGAACCAAAATTACCCGATTTCAAAGGAATTACACCCAATATTAAAATAAATATTTGACACATTTCCAAAATCTTATTTAAGGTCTACTTATGATTTGGTATCAGCCCTAGTGAAATGCAACTCAAATTTTCTCAAAATGAGCTTCCGATGGCAAAAACTTCTCCTTTATAATATTCATCTGTAAAACATGTGAAAACGATGTGAAAGCCAGAACACACCGATTTATTATATAAAACAATCGAATTTCAAATTACCCGTAAATTAAACCTGAGAGCAATTACCCACGCGCTACACATGCACATAAAAATTACAGCTGATTCGGGCAATTACCCGCGATTCGGCAACACTTTTTCAGATTATGCAATATTGCTTCTTCGAAATTATATCCTAAATAACTAAAATCATTTAATACAGAAACAGTCTCGCCTTCCATATATTCGAAATTCTTAGTTTTGATTTTAATTTTATTTGTCACACTTTGTAACAACTTATATAAATTGTCGAATACTGTTGCGATTCAAATGCTTTTTGAAGTACAAAAAGAATAAATGCTTAATAAGTTATATACCTTTTTTGGATCACGACTACGAGTACATATTTTTAACTGTGAAATTTCAAAATATTTGCCATTTACAATATTAGAATGCGTTCTTAATTCTAAGCAAGGGAATTTAATTTGCAACATCTGAATCATTAACAAATTTAGACAAAAATTTAAATTTTGTTAAATTTATACAAAAAAGTAAAAAGATATTGAACTCAAATGATATATTTGACTTTAATCAAAACGCGCTAATTTAGCGCTTTTTTTTATTAAACGCGCTAAGACGAAAAAAAGCGCGTTTGGCATAGTTAAAACGCGCTAAAACTAGCGCGAAAGGCGCTAAATTGGCATCGCTGATTGTATATCGCGTTTTCTATATTTACATGGCACAGTGGGTTATAATTAGAGATGGTAAACGGGAAATCCCGAGCCCGGAAATCCCGGGATTTATGGGACTATGCAAACCCCGGAGCCCGGGATTTTTTAATTCTAAAGCCGGTGATTTTCGGGATTATCTGAATCCCGTTTTTTGCATAAATAATGTTTTTGACTGTCATTTTCTATATTAAAAATTATTAGAAACTCCTTGTTATAAAAAGTTAAAATAAAAAATTTGCTTTGTATAAATATTTTAGTAGATAATATTATATGGTATATATATATATATAATATATCTTATGGCATTTTCTTTTCTAGGAAAAAATCTTACATAAATTGCACTTTTCAATGAAAATTTGCAGTTAAATGTCTGAATTATATAAGTACCTTTTACATATGCAAAAAAAAAAAAAAAATTAATTGTAAAACTAAAATATTATGTTTAATATAAAGAGGCATATTTGTGTGGGATTTTGTAAATCCAGAAAATCCTGGGGTTCCGATTCGGAACCGAATATCGAACCAAAAAATAAATACGAATACCAATAATTAAAATTAAAAATTTAATTGTGTAAATTAAACATTTTAGTTCAATTTGAATTTTTAAACAAAAGTTTAAGTTTAATTGCACTTTTAATCAATGGAATTTTTAAACAAAGGTTTAATTGACGCTATAAAAATTTTTAATAAATTGTTTCTATACTGGTATTTAATTAAAAGTGTAAATAGGAGTATATTTTTTCATGCATGAAGTGAGTGAGATACACAATTATTGCAATAAGATACTAATTAATATAAAAAAATTTAATTTTAAAATATAATCGTATCGCTATAATATATATAAAGAAAATCTATCGACTTTGGTATTCAGTGACATATTTTAACGATATTCGCTGCCGGTTGAAGTAAAAAAAGTGAAAGTGAAATTCATTTACTTTTTTTAATTCGTCCTTGTGCTTTTCGCTTATTTTGGAATTTTGTATGCACAGATGCCACAAGAAATGCAAATAAATGGTAAGAAAAACACACGTGTATCATAAAAGAGAAATTATAGAATCACATTATCGTGAAAGAAGCGAATAACACATATAAATCCATAAATATTACGATTTTCGGTTAGTAAAAATTTACTGAATTCGGGTACAGCTGACCATATCCACATCACGTCAATACCAAGAAATTGGAGCTTGTTTACCCTTTGTTTAAAACATCTAAACTGATATTAACAGGCCGCATGATATTTTCTAGTGACCTTAAGGAACAGAAATACAGTGAAACCTCTCATAACCGGACACTCACCATCGTGGTATTTTTGTCCGGTACACATTCTTTTATTTTAATTTAGGATCTACAAAACTTGTGCGGTTATCGGAAGTGTTCGTTATGAGAGGTTTCACTGTAGCACAAAATTGTTCTCGAGATTGCGTAAACAAGCCTTAACTTTTGGGTATTGTTCTACCTTGATGTCGATATTGACAACTGCAATGAGTGTTTATAACTATTAAGAGATTGTGAGCTGTTTTGGCCATGCCTGATTTAAGGAGTTAATTTGAAATTATCCCAAAAAACCAATTTTTACAGTAAAATTACTACAGAAATTGTATAAAAAACAAATTATAGGAATGAATTTTATTACACTGATTCAAATTGGTTGATTTTATAAATTTCGATAATTGGTGCAATCTTACTTTTTCTTATATATATATAAATTTTTTTTTTGTGTGGGAGACCAAAACCGAAAAAATATTCCTGCAATAAACAACTTTAATTGAAAAAAAAAAAACAAAATTCAATTAAAAATGTATTTACATAATTAAAATTGTAAAGGGTGTTTTTTTAGAGTGTCACAACTTTGAGTTGGCATCACTGCCTTATTTGTGCACCCATTTAACAGCTGATAGTTGCTTTTTGTTTAGTTTGCTTTGAAATTTCATTATGAATCGACTTTCACCAGAGCGAATGGGCTGAAGCAAAAATTTATATTATTTTTAAATTTCCATTCAAAATTGTATATTCCGATGAAGCCCATTTCTGGTTAAATGGGTACGTAAATAAGCAGAATTTTCACATTTGTAGTGAGGAGCATTGGTGCGTTTTATGGGCTGGCGGAGTCATTGGCCCATATGTCTTCAAAAACGATGAAGGTCAGAATTTTACTATCAATGGTGAACGGTATAGGAATATGATTCGAAATTTTTACGTACCTCACTTACGTGGCATTAATCTTGCTGATATGTGCTTCCAATAGGACGGAGTCACATGCCATAAAAGGGCGCGCTACAATTGATTTACTCAAAGAAAGTTTTGATGAAAAAATAATTTCACGTAATGGCCCAATTAATTGGCCATCAAGATCGTGTGGATTATTTTCTTTGAGATTATGTTAAGTCACTTGTCTACGTCGATTAATCACAAGCAATTCAACACCTGGAAATCAACATTCGAAGAGTTTTTGGCGAAATACGGCCGCAAATGCAGGGAAAAGTTGTTGAAAATTGGTGTTCCAGATTGGGCCACATGGCAGAAATCATATTTAAACATTAATTTCATAAAATTTTATTTCCAATAAAGCCCGTTTCATAGATATTCAAAATATATTTCCTTGTTTTTTTATTATGATTTAAACTTGTGTCACTCTATAAAAAAACACCCTGTATAAAGATTTGTTCGCTATCGAATGTCATAATTTGCCCTCAGTCAAAACTGGAAATACGTTCACACTTGCATTTTAGACATAGTATGCTTTAACCAGTTTTATGTAAAATGTTGCGGAAAAGATTTATTTTACCATGGGGCTTTTGTGTCCCTGCAAATATATTCAAAATATTCAAAATAACTCTAAAAATTGGAGCATACTATTAAAAGCATACTAGGGTTAATGCTATTTTATACTAGTATACATACATACTTTTGTTGTTTTCTTATTAGTTTAGCGTTAAGATAATTTTACATGATAAACATTACACTAGTAACACCGCATTGATTATGCGATTATTTTTAGGACTGTTCGTTACCAGGGCGTATTTACCACAACGAACGTACCGATTTGCGCCACTAAACCCAATTCAGATATATTTACTTCAATAACGGTACCTTTAGTAGTTGTGTCAAAATGGCGTTTCTAAACCCATTTACTTCATCACCTCTACTAGGAGTAACCAAAAATATGCAAATTTAGAACATAGTCGCTCAAAGTGGCACCAGTGTGCCGAGCTTTACTCGGCTTCTTGCACAAAATAATACACATACACAAATATACGAGGGCGGATCAATAAGTTTGTGCTTTTTCAAACTTCCCTCATAGTTGTATGAAATGCAACACTGTACCACAGTACCACCTGTTAGTAGACTACTGTCAAATTTTGAGCAAGTGTCGTCATTTACTTTGCGTTTAACAGCTGTTCAAAACATACAACCTCGTGTATTTTTCTAAAAATGGAAAAAAGTGAATTTCGAGTGCTCCAAGGATTTGATTGACGGTTCAATGGTAAAAAAGAAATGGCTTGGTGGAAAGAGATTTAGCAGAAACGTTGGACTAAGTGTGTTGAGTTAAAAGGAGATTATGTTGAAAAATAAATTTTTATATTGCAAAAAAAAACTGTTTCTGTTTCATTCAAAAAGTCACAGACTTATTGATTCGCCCTCGTATTTCTATCGTTGGCCAGTTTAGACAGATTATTTAAATTTCAAGTCATCTTGGTCCTCAGGCTAGTCAATGAATTTACTTTAAAACAAATTTTTTTCTCATAAATTCTCTTAAATTTGGCAAAACATTTTTTTATGAAATCCAATAGAAAACATTAACAGTTTGCTAAGAATATATTCATTTACTCTTAATTTTAAGCCAATTATTTTTTTTATAATTTTTTTTGCAGATAAATAGCAGACTTAATTTTAAATTCAAGTTCATATAAACAACATGAAACCCAAGCAAAACTTTCAGTTGAAAGAAAGCAGTCCTCAAACAAATAACACACACAAAAAAACTCTTCATAATACTAACGAAGTAAAAAGTGCAAATATTTAAATTTTAAAAAAAAACATAACTTGATATCTAAATACTAGAATAGAAAATAAGAAAACTAGATAAAAAATATTTTGAGTGCAAAGTGAGAGATATATAAACAAGGCAAATAAAAAAAGGTTAACGAATGGTTAACAAATGAATGGGGTTTAAAACCAAAATGTATCTCAAGCCATAAAATTCCTAAAGAAAAACGTAAATAACCAGCAAACGAAACCGCAAAAAGTGTTAATATCTACACATATATTTTTTTGTTTAAATACCTACACATTTTTTTTTTTATTTATGAAAAACAAAGTGGAAATAAGTGTAGTTGAAAATATAGAAAATATGTGTGTGCCTTGCATTATAAAATAAAAATAAGACAAAAATTAATAATAATTAGTTTTATATTTGGAGAGTAGTTATTTATTTTAAACACGTCTGAACTTCAGTTGTATTTAAAAAAAAAGAAAAACAGATTTAGTAGTAAGAGTAAAATAAATATTTAACAGTTTAAAAAAAAGTTTGAATGTTGAAAATAAGACCCACTCTGTATGGTAAAGTGAAACTCAAACGTTATTCCTTAGCTATTTATAATTGAAAGCAAGTCGGTCTATTAACATAAAGTGTTTTAAGCCCTTTTATTAACAACAAAATAATATAGATGTACACTTTCTTTAAAAATAATTATTAATCCATTACAAAATGATTTTTGTACGTTTAGTTTTTGAATAAGCTTAAACAAACTACAAACTCATCGTGTTCTTCTGCTTGGGAGAAATTTTAAAAAATTTCACTTAAAATATTTGACAGTAAGCAACTGATATAGTTTTAAAAACGAAAGATGATTTAATTTTGTTTACTTATTTTTTTTTAAGTAAATATACTGCCCGCTCTGCTAAGAGTTCATACGGACTCACCCGACTAGTACTGGAGCTTCTCAATCATCGATCCCTTCAATGAAGTACATTTTTCTTAAGATATGCTAGGACAATACATTACAAATGCCTCACTATGTATTCCTCACTTTAAGCCAAATAATCACTATAGTATTTATCGCTATTCAGGCTTCCAAGGTCATTCAGATTGATTTAAATACAAATAAAATAAATTTCTACATAAATTCTGAATTAGTTTTGGCCAAAACTTACTCGTACATTATTTAAATCGACTACAATCTCGACCAGAGAATTACAAAATTATACGAGTAGTTTTAAATACTCTTTGAGTATTGGCTGTCAAGCAACTAGAAATGGGTACAGTTTAGAGATCGACCGAAGGCGTTTTTTTTGGCCGAAGCCGAAGCCGAAAATTATACTTGTTTTATATGAATTAAGAAAAAAGTGCTTTTTTGAGATCACTGAAATAGCTGTAATATCTATTGGATACATAACAAGAAAAATAAAACTATTTTGCAATTTCTAGATTTCTTTTTCATATGAAATAGAAAGCAACAGGATTGTATTTCAAAGCAACCCTTTCAAAACGTTAAACACAATAGAAACTGTCGGCGATCAACGACCAAAAATAATGTTATTTTTCAAGCTTGGAATGAAAAATATTCGGCTTCGGCTAATCGGCCGATTTTTGCCATAGGCCGAATGTTGGCCGATGACCAATTTTTGGCCGAAGGCCGAAGCCGATTAATCGGTCGAACTCTAGTACAGTTGAAAATAATACGGCTACTCATACGCGAACATGCTCATCAATTTTAAGCTTAATGCGTATAACTAAAAACAACAACAACACATTTCTTTCATTACGCAGCACGAACGCCTATTTATAAAATTTGTACACTGTATCAGCACCAATCGTGCACATAAGTATTAAAATACTCCGAGTATTTATTCGACTAGGAGTATTTTATTTGTACATACTTCGTGCATCAGTTCTTCCAAAGAATTTTTCGATATCGTTCAGCAGAAAAGAACAGTTTCAGGGCAATGATAAGGAACATCTGCTTTAATTTATTATACCCTTTACCAAAAAAAATGGTAAAAGGGTATATATAGGTTTGTCATTCCGTTTGTAATATCTATAGTATCAATAAGCGATCCATATAATATATATATTCTGGATCCTTATGCATAGGGAAGACGAATAAGCGATGTCCGTCTGTCCGTCTGTCTGTACGTGAAATCGGTTTTCCGAAGCTCCCAGAAAAGCTAGAGACTTCGTTCTTGGACTGGTGTGTCAGAAATTTTCCAAAATAGATTGGTATTGAAATTCAGCAAAATCGGGCAGACGATTGCAGAGCTGGAAAACTTAAACTTCATTTTGCCATATAAAAGTAACTCCCGAAAACAAATTTTTATTTTTTTTTAATAAATGTACATATTTTACACTTCAGTACGACTAAAATTGGAATTTTAAATTAAAAAAATACAAAAAAATTAAAAAGACGTTTCCAGGGTTGGAAAACTTTAACTTTTTGTGTTATGTAAAATTAACTATGTCTAAAACTATATTAGTATTTTCTCGAGAACCGTAAGAGCTACAGACCTGAAATTTGGACACAGTATGTAGACCTTTGGCCGCTACAACAACAAATACATGAGAATTGGAAATTAAAGGGTGTTCCAAAACGAGCAACGAAAAATGTTAAAATCCCATGTAATATACATACAATTGTATGTATGTATGTATATACACTTGAAATGTGTAAGGTTAGTGTATTTTTATTCAGACTACAAAAATTAACACTAAAATTTAAAAAAATTTAAATTAAAGGGTGTTCCATCAGTTAATGCAATTTTGACAACTTGCTGTATCTTGGAAACCGTAAAAGCAAAATTCTTGAAATTTTAAAAACGGTAAAACTAAAAAAATGAAAAATTATAAAATCACTAAACCGAAAAAAATCGCCAAAAACAAAAAAATCGCCAAAACGAAAAAAAGCACCATATTACAAAAAAAATGTCTAAGACTAAAATAAATCGCGAATAACCGGAAAAATTGCTAAAATGAAAAAAAAATCGCCAAAATGAAAGAAAATCACCAAAATGAAAAAAACCCCAAAATGAAAAAAAATCGCCAAAATGAAAAAAAATCGCCAAATCGAAAAAAACCCCAAAAACAGGAAAAAAATCGCCAAAATAAAAAAAAAATCGCCAAAATGAAAAAAATATCTTAAAAATGAAAAAAAGCCCCAAAAACAGAAAAAAATCGCCAAAATGGAAAAAAACTCCAAAATGAAAATAAGCCCCAAAAACAGAAAAAAATCACCAAAATGAAAAAAAGCCCAAAAACAGAAAAAAATCGCCAAAATGAAAAAAAGCCAAAATGAAAAAAAATCGCCAAAATGAAAAAAATCGCCAAAACGAAAAAACCCCAATAACAGAAAAAATCGCCAAAATGGAAAAAAAACCGCAAAATAGGAAAAAATCGCAAAAATTAAAAAAAATCGCCAAAATGAAAAAAATCTCCAAAATGAAAACAAATCCCCAAAAACAGAAAAAAGTCGCCAAAATGAAAAAAAAAGGCCAAATGAAAAAAATCGCCAAAACGAAAAAACCCCAAAAAACAGAAAAAACCGTCAAAATGAAAAAAACCCAAAAACAGGAAAAAATCGCCAAAATTAAAAAAAGTCGCCAAAATGAAAAAAAAACCCGAAATAGGAAAAAATCGCCAAAATGGAAAAAGAATCGCAAAAAAGAAAAAAATCTTCAAAATGAAAATAACCCCTCAAAAACACAAAATAATCGCCAAAATGAATAAACCGAAATAAACAGAAAAAAGCGCCAAAATGAGAAAAAAGCGACAAAACTGAAAAAATCGTTTTAACTGGAAAAAAAACTTCAAAAAAGCAAAAAACCCACATTAAACAAGTAAGAGTGCTATATTCGGCTGTGCCGAATCTTATATACCCTTTACCAACGTACGTACATATATATAGTATACAGACACGTACATACATATTTGTTTTGTGAAAAAATTTATAATTTTTTAAAGTTTCCATCTTTGGAGCTATAATTTTCATTTTTAAAATTTCATACACCAAACTTTTCTTTCAGAAGCATAAAATATATTCAATTTATAAAGAAAAAGAAAAAAATTTTTAGACCTATTTAATTTTACATAACACAAAAAGTGTAAGTTTTCCAACCCTGGAGTCATAATTTTGGATTTTTCTGATTATTGATACCAATCTAGTTCTTTAAAAAATGCATAAAATATGTTAAGTGAAAAAAGCAAGAACGAAATAAGTAAAAACTTAGTTTCATTTAATTCCTTTAATATTAAAAAAAATCAGTTAAGTGCGACTTTGAATCGCGCACGAAAGGAAGGTTTTTTGCTTTTTTGAAGTTTTTTTCAGTTAAAACGGTTTTTTCAGTTTTGTCGCTTTTTTCTCGTTTTGGCGATTTTGTCTGTTTTTGGAGGTTTTTTTCATTTTGGCGATTTTTTTCTGTTGTTGGGCTTTTCGTCATTTTGGAGATTTTTCTCATTTTGACGATTTTTTCTGTTTTTTGGGTTTTTTCGCGATTTTTTTGGCGATTTTTTTGTTTTTTTTTTTCGTTTTGGTGATTTTTTTCATTTTGGCGATTTTTTTTCATTTTGGCAATTTTTTTCTTTTTTTTGTTTTTTTTTCGTTTTGGTGATTTTTTTCATTTTGGCGATTTTTTTTTCATTTTGGCGATTTTTTTTCATTTTGGCGATTTTTTTCTGTTTTTAATTTTTTTTTTCGTTTTGGCGATTTTTTTCTTTTTTTGGCGATTTTTTTTCATTTTGGCGATTTTTTTCTGTTTTTTAGGTTTTTTTTTTCGTTTTGGCGATATTTTTCATTTTGGCGATTTTTTTCATCTTAGCAATTTTTTCGTTTTTTTGCGATTTATTTTAGTCTTAGAAATGTTCTTTTAATTTAGTGCTTTTTTTCATTTTGGCGATTTTTTTCTGTTTTTTGGGGTTTTTTTCGTTTTGGTGATTTTTTTTCATTTTGGCGATTTTTTATCATTTTGGCGATTTTTTTCTGTTTTTTAGGTTTTTTTTCGTTTTGGTGATTTTTTTCATTTTGGCGATTTTTTTTTTCATTTTGGCGATTTTCTTTCATTTTGGCGATTTTTGTTTTCATTTTAGCAATTTTTCCGTTTTTTTGCGATTTATTTTAGTCTTAGAAATTTTTTTTTAATTTGGTGCTTTTTTTCGTTTTGGCGATTTTTTTTCTGTTATTTAGGTTTTTTCTTTTTTTTTGCGATTTTTTTCATTTTGGCGATTTTTTTCTGTTTTTAAGGGGTTTTTTCGTTTTGGCGATTTTTTTTTCATTTTGACGATTTTTTTCTGTTTTTTAGGGTTTTTTTTCGTTTTGGTGATTTTTTCATTTTGGCGATTTTTTTTCATTTTGGCGATTTTTTTCTGTTTTTTAGGTTTTTTTTCGTTTTGGCGATTTTTTTTCATTATAGCAATTTTTCCGTTTTTTGCGATTTATTTTAGTTTTAAAATTTTTTTTTAATTTGGTGCTTTTTTTCATTTTGGCGATTTTTTGTTTTTTGGGGTTTTTTTCGTTTTGGCGATTTTTTTCATTTTGGCGATTTTTTTTTTCATTTTGGCGATTTTTTCTGTTTTTTAGGGTTTTTTTCGTTTTGGTGATTTTTTTCATTATGGCGATTTTCATTTTGGCGATTTTCTTTCATTTTGGCGATTTTTGTTTTCATTTTAGCAATTTTTCCGTTTGTTTTTGCGATTTATTTTAGTCTTAGAATTTTTTTTTAATTTGGTGCTTTTTTTCGTTTTGGCGATTTTTTCTTGTTTTTGGCGATTTTTTTCGGTTTGGCGATTTTATAATTTTTTATTTTTTCAGTTTTACCGTTTTTGAAAATTTCAAGAGTTTTGCTCTTACGGTTTCCAAGATACAGCAAATAGTCAAAATTACATAGTCAAAATTGCATTAACTGATGGAACACCCTTTAATTTAAATTTTTTTTTAAATTTTAGTGTTAATTGTTGTAGTCTGTATAAAAATACACTAACCTTACAAATTTGAAGTGTATATACATACATACATACAATTGTATGTATATTACATGGGATTTTAACATTTTTCGTTGCTCGTTTTGGAACACCCTTTAATTTCCAATTCTCATGTATTTGTTGTTGTAGCGGCCAAAGGTCTACATACTGTGTCCAAATTTCAGGTCTGTAGCTCTTACGGTTCTCGAGAAAATACTAATATAGTTTTAGACATAGTTAATTTTACATAACACAAAAAGTTAAAGTTTTCCAACCCTGGAAACGTCTTTTTAATTTTTTTGTATTTTTTTAATTTAAAATTCCAATTTTAGTCGTACTGAAGTGTAAAATATGTACATTTATTAAAAAAAAATAAAAATTTGTTTTCGGGAGTTACTTTTATATGGCAAAATGAAGTTTAAGTTTTCCAGCTCTGCAATCGTCTGCCCGATTTTGCTGAATTTCAATACCAATCTATTTTGGAAAATTTCTGACACACCAGTCCAAGAACGAAGTCTCTAGCTCTTCTGGGAGCTTCGGAAAACCGATTTCACGTACAGACAGACGGACAGACGGACAGACGGACAGACGGACAGACGGACAGACGGACATCGCTTATTCGTCTTCCCTATGCATAAGGATCCAGAATATATATATTTTATGGATCGCTTATTGATATTATAGAAATTACAAACGGAATGACAAACCTATATATACCCTTTTACCATTTTTTTGGTAAAGGGTATAAAAATGCTCAAAACCAAATGTACGGAACCCTTCGTGCGCGATTCAAAGTCGCACTTTACTGAATTTTTTAAAATTTAAGGAATTAAATTAAGCTAAGTTTTTTCTTTGTTCACTTAACATATTTTTTTTGTAATATTTTAATTTTTTCTTTTCCTTTATAAATTGAATATATTTTATGCTTCTGAAAGAAAAGTTTGGCGAATAAAATTTGAAAAATGAAAATTACAGCTCTAAAGATGGGAACTTAGAATTTTTTTTGATATTAAAGTATAAAATTAATTTTTTTTATATCGTTGTTCACTTAACACACTTTATTAATTTTTTAAACCAGAAAAATTTAATCAAATTCTTTAATCGAAAAATACTGAAAGGTCACTTACTATTAATTACTTTAGAGAAAAAATTATAAATTTTTTACAAAACAAATATCTATGTTCATATGTGTCTACTAGTACTGTGTATACTATATATATGTATGTATATGTATGTACGTACGTTGGTAAAGGGTATATAAGATTCGGCACAGCCGAATATAGCACTCTTACTTGTTTTGTAACTATGACAGTTCTTTAGCTATATCTTTTATGTTATCTCTAATTATTAAAAATTAACCAGAACCAGCTACAAGCTGCCAACGTATGACCACTGATTTGAAACATAGTTTTGCTGAGATCATAATAAGCAACATATCACAAAGCTTTGTAAAATTAATTAGTGCCAATAATAATGTAACAAATAATTTAACAAATAAAAAATTAAACTCTTGAGTGGAGATGTTCCTTAAATATTTAAAAGAAAAAGATACTTTTAATTTAGTTAATATTTTTTACCAAACAAAAGCTTAAATTTTCCAAACCTGGAACCACTTTTTTTCTACTTCTTCTGATTTTTAATTCTAATGTATTCATTTTTTAGATAAAAAATATGTCTAATTATCAAAAAAAAAAAAACTTTTATATACCAAAAAAAATTTAATTTTCAAGATCTGCAGTTGGGTTTTTTTCTAATTCATTTTACCAAACTATTTCTTTCTAAAACATAAAACATAACTAATTTATTAAGAAAAACAAAAAATTTATTGACCTACTTAATTTTATTTACAAAAAAAAATTATAAAAACTTCCAACCCTGCAATCGTCCTTTTAGATTTTTCTTATTTCTTATACCAATCTATTTCTTTCTAAGATACAAAATATGTTTAATTTTACCTATTTACTTTTTTTACAGAAAGAAAAGTTTAAATTTTCCAACCCTGGAATCATCCTTTTAAATTTTTCTGATTTCTTATACCAATCTATTTCTTTCTAAGATACAAAGTACTCGTATGTTTAATTTGACCTAGTAACTTTTATATACACAAAGAAAAGTTTAAGTTTTCCAACCCTGCATTTATCCTTTTGGATTTTTTTGATTTCCAATACTAATCTATTTCCTTCTAAGATACATAATATGTTTAATTTGACCTAATTACTTTTATATACAGAAGGAAAAGTATAAATTTTCGAACCCTGCAATCGTCCTTTTAGAATTTTCTAATTTTTTATACCAATCTTTTTCTATCTAAGATACAAAATATGTATGTTTAATTTGATCTAGTTACTTTTATATACAAAAGGAATAGTTTAAATTTTCCAACCCTGGAATCATCCTTTTTAATTTTTCTGATTTCTTATATCAATCTATTTCTTTCTAAGATACAAAATATATTTAATTTATAGAAAAAAAAAGAAAAATTAGTTTTAGTATATTGCTTTTATAAAAAAAAAGTTCAAGTTTTTCAACCCTGGAACTGTCTGTTTTTAATATTCCGTACACCAGGGAACCCTATTGTTTTCGCTACGATCGAAATCCAAAAATACAAAAATTGCCGAAAAGAAAAAAATCTCCATAAACTACGAAAAAGCACCAAAACTAAACAAAAATCGATAAAAAATAAAATAAACTGCCAAAAACTGAAATAAATTTAGTAAAGTGCGACTTTGACTCGCGCACGAAGGGTTCCGTACGTTGGGCTTTGAGAATTTTTTTAATACAGTGTTTTTTTACGAATTTTCAGCTGAAATAATTTTTTTTTGAGTATTTTTCGCTTTTTCACGTTTTGGCGATTTTTTTTAATTTTGGCGATTTTTTTTAATTTTGGCGGTTTTTTTTAATTTTGGTGATTTTTTTCATTTTGGCGATTTATTTTATTTTGCGATTTTTTTTTTTCATTTTGGCGATTTTTTCATTTGGCGATTTTTTTAATTTTGGCGATTTTTCCGGTTTTTCGCGATTTATTTTCGATTTAGAAATTGTTTTTAATTTGGTGCTTTTTTTTGTTTTGGCAATTTTTTTTGGGTTTGGCGATTTTATAATTTTGAGATTTTTTTGTCTTACCGTTTTTGAAAATTTCAAGAAGTTTGTTCTTACGGTTTCCAAGATACAGCAAGTTATCAAAATTACATAGTCGAAATTACATTAACTGATGGTACACCCTTTAATTAAAGTTTTTTTTAAATATTAGTGTTTATTGTTGTAGTCTGTATAAAAATACACTAACTTTACAAATTTCAAGTGCATATACATACATACAATTGTATGTATATTACATGGGATTTTAACATTTTTCGTTGCTCGTTTTGGCACACCCTTTCATTTCCAACTCTCATGTATTAGTTGTTGTAGCGGCCAAGGGTCTACACACTGTGTCCAAATTTCAGGTCCGTAACTCTTACGGTTCTCGAGAAAATACCCTGTGACGGACAGACGGACAGGCGGACAGGCGGACAGGCGGACAGGCGGACAGACGGACAGACGTACAGACGGACAGACGGACAGCGTAGCGAAAACAATAGGGTTTCTTTTCACCTTTGGTGTACGAAACCCTAAAAATCGCCAAAAACGAATAGAACGCCAAAACTATATAAACAACAAAAAACCGAAAATAGTCCAAAAACGACAAAAAAGTTTAACGTTTGCTTAAAATTGTTTTAATAATATTTACATCGTTATATAGGCTACAGTTTGTACAGTGTTACATACTACATATCGCTCATTTACTCAAAGAACGTCATAACTCGAAAATAGGAATTTTTGAGTTAATGATGCAGAATTAATATTCATATAAGTTTTCATATTGTGTGAAAATTTCATTCGAATATCTTTTTTACTCAACTCTGGAGAGAAAAATAAAATTTTCTTTTTCCATTAAAATGTGTGTAAATTGATTGTTTCCAGGCAAACTGATTTTTTTGAGTTATAACGTTATTTGAGTATATGAGCGATATGTGTTTAGTGTGCATATGAAACAAAGTCGCACTTTACTGACTTTTTATTTTTAATACCAATTTAGTTCTTAGTGAAATTTAAAATAGGTTTATTTACCAAATTAAAAATAAAACAAAAAAATTTAAAATTTTCCAGCTCTGAAAGCGTTTTTCGGATTTTGCTGATTTTTTTTATAGCGATATATTTTGAATTATTTCTGACTCACCAGTCCAAGATCGAAGCCTCTAGCTTTTCTGGGAGCTGCGGAAAACCGATTACACATATAGACAGACGGACAACGTTTATTCATCTTCATAAGGACCCCCAGGGTTGCTTGCATATTAATATTGTGGAAATTACACACGAAATGAAAAACTTGTATATGCTCTTTACAATAACTTTGGGGAAGGGTACACAATAATGATGTTAAACAAAAATTTCATAAAATCTGCCAATCTCACTTTATTATTTGTGCACTGAAAGATTAGCAAAATGCAGAGAAATCTGCAAGTCTGGCAGCACTGTGTGAAGCAAATACTTTATTAAAAGAAATTTTGTAATTTTTATAACAAATTTGATCACCCTTGTTTGGCTTTATTTTTAAGGATTCAGCCTGCTCAGCTTCTTTTTTACAGCAGCTGGCAACACTGGTTAGTGATAGTGACTAGGGATGGGCAAATGAAAAAAATGTATCGATATATATCGTATCGATATTTTTGAACAGTATCGATATATATTTTTTGAAAACATCGATATTTCGATATATCGATATTTTTGCCTGCAAATGTTGCCAAAATCGACTTGTCTCGAAAACTTGTATAGCAATCACCCAAAAAATTGAGTGCTTTTCAATATTTTTTCTAGACAAGTCGCTTGTTTGCATTGTGGAAACTACACATTAGTCTTTACTTTATGTTGCTGTTCGGTGCTGTGCCGTTCTATTTCTAAATTTTAATAGTTATTTTTCTGTAATAAATTAGCTGTTTCTGACCAGAACAGTCACAGTTTTCCATTAAATTGATGAGTTTTGTATCGTCCATTTTGTATCGTCCATTGTATAAATTAAATTTTTTAAATTCTTAAAGTACAATCACAGTTTATTTCGAAATGTTTTTATTTTATTTATGTTGCTTGCCACTTACAATTACTTAACAGTTTTTTGATTTTCATAGGTTGAACCGAAACAGAACACATTGAAAGAACGGCTTGTATAAGATCTACATATATAAACCAAAAAAATCAGCCGATTCGTAACAGAACAGAAAATAAAAACTAATTCCGCCTTTAGGCTTATACCCACACAATCCAAATATGGCATTTAGCTTAGTTCACAAATAAAAGTCAGCTGGCTTAGTGGAGTCACGTTATAGATGCGACTGGGCTGTTATTATGAAATTTCTCCTTTTTTTCTTCGCATCACTAGTAGTGATGCCAATATCGTAGTTAAAAAACTGCTAAAGCACTTAAAAGTATCGAAACCCGATACTCGTAAATAAGAATCGATGTATCGATATATCGGTTCTTGAAATATCAGCGATATATATCGATATTTATTTTCTCAAATATCGATATTTCGATATATCGATATTTTTTGCCCATCCCTATTAGTGACCATGAAAGCAAGAAATTAGATTTTATATTCAAATAGCAAATTTTCTAAACACAATTTGTGGTTTATAAATCACAAAATATTCTTTCTTTTAATTATTTTGTTTACACAGAGTCAATATGTATGTACGTATGTATGTACATATCGTTCGCTCAAATCCAAAAGGCTGCAAGTGCACTTTTTTTTATAGGAAAGCGAAAAACATAAATTTTTTAAGTATTCATTCAGCTATTAGCGGCCTTTCATTTTTGCTTAAATAAATTGGGCATATAAGAATAATAGATTGTATTTTAAGGTGCAATTAGACGTACCATAGCCACAATGCCATAGTCATAACCAAACCAAAATTCAATTGGTTTCTATGGTAATGGCTATGGATGGCGTTATGGCGAGTCATCTATAATCAAATACAGTGTTGCCATTTATATGGTTAACTATGGTTATGGCACGTCTGATTGCACCTTAAAAGTAGTTTCGTTAGTCATGTTGCAATCAATCAAAAACTGTCTAATGTGTTTGTTGAGGCATTTGCCAATTTAGATAACGATATGTATGCAAATGTTTTTGTTTGGAAAGGCAAGGAATATGCTGCCTGGCAAACGTCAATATGTATATAAAATGGAAATTTTCTTTCAAAAGAGAGAGAGAGAGAGAGAGTTAATTAAAATTAAACAAAACGAAGAGTTGCATGCAGTTTGCTGCTTTAACTTTAAATATGCATTCATTTGAGGAAAACAAGAAGTTTTTGTTTTTTTTTATTTATATTTAAGACCGTATTTATGAGAAAATAATTTTGCTTTAGATAACATTTCACAAATAAATTTCCATACAAAATTTATAAATCAGAATTTATTTCTTGGTATACAGCAGTTAGTAATGAAAACGCTTGAACATACATACATACATATCTGCTAATTAAAACATGAATGAGTAGTTTTCATAATTTTAAACTCAACTGTCACCAAAATTTAAATTTAATTAAAACTTGTTCATACTTGTTTTACAAAAAAAAAGAAAAATAATAATAATAAATGAAATATTATATGAACTCATGCATAAATTTTAAAGAGTCAGATGTGTGCTGCGTTATGTTACCGATGAAGGCAAAAGAACAGTGTACAAAGTTTTAGTTAAAATAATTTATTTGGTGTAACGTGTAACCAAGGCATATTTATTAGGTGACTAATGTCATTATACCAAGTCAAACGTCAAATTTGAATTGTGTAGGTATAAGCCTAAGAACATGCTTTTATTTGGGTATCCATAAACACCTAACGAATATTCAGTTTTGTATGGTGTTTGACATTTCCTATAATAAACATAGAATCTAGCGATGCTACCCTGTTTTGAAAAGTAAGATGGTAATTTATAGCAACAAAGTACATGTGGTTATTGCTGTTGTAATATTTGTTGTAGATGTGCGGGTACCTGATTGATGTGCCTTGCGTGTAACGAAACTGAAATCACTAATGAAATTACAAGTCCAACACTCATTTATTTTATTCTTAGACAAATTCGGTATACGAATGTTTTTTAGTGTTCCGTATACCTATTGTTTTCGCTACAATGTCCGTCTGTCTTGCTATCTGTCACAGGCTGTGTTTTCGAAAACCGTAAGATCTACACACCTGAAATTTTCACAGTATATATAGAAAAATATGACAAAAATATGACAAAAATATGACAGTTAAAAATTGAAATCCTAGCGTACTCGTAATATACATATCGCTCATTTACTTCAACAGTGTCACAACTCAAAAGAAAACAGTTTTGCAGTAAACACGTTTTAAGTGTTCAATTTGCATACAACTCAATGAAGACATGAAAAAAATATTATTCTCACAGAAGATAAAATATGAAACGACGCATGATTCTGCATTATTAACGCAAAAAACTAATTTTTTTAGTTGTGACACTAATGAAGTAAATGAGCGATATGTGCAGACAATTATATATAGACACTTGAAAGTTTGAAAGTTATCGTACTTTTATGCAGACCACAGCAACTAAAATTGAAATTGAAAAAAAAATCAAAATTACGGAGTATTCTATCAGATAATGTAATTTTGACAACAACGAGATAAAATCTTGAAATTTTCTAAAACGCGGAAACTAAAAGATCGCAAGACTAAAAAAATCGCCAAAAGGAAAAGATTGAAAAAACCGGTTTTTTCGCCAAAACGAAAAAACGCTAAAGAAAAAAAGAAAATCGCTAAAATTAAAATAAATCGCCAAAACCGGAAAAATCGCCAAGAACTAAAACAAGTAAGAGTGCTATATTCGGCTGTGACGAATCTTATATACCCTTTACCAACGTACGTACATATATATAGTATACAGACACGTACATACATATTTGTTTTGTGAAAATATTTATAATTTTTTAAAGTTTCCATCTTTGGAGCTATAATTTTCATTTTTAAAATTTCATACACCAAACTTTTCTTTCAGAAGCATAAAATATATTCAATTTATAAAGAAAAAGAAAAAAATTTTTAGACCTATTTAATTTTACATAACACAAAAAGTGTAAGTTTTCCAACCCTGGAGTCATAATTTTGGATTTTTCTGATTATTGATACCAATCTAGTTCTTTAAAAAATGCATAAAATATGTTAAGTGAAAAAAGCAAGAACGAAATAAGTAAAAACTTAGTTTCATTTAATTCCTTTAATATTAAAAACAAGTAAGAGTGCTATATTCGGCTGTGCCGAATCTTATATACCCTTTACCAACGTACGTACATATATATAGTATACAGACACGTACATACATATTTGTTTTGTGAAAAAATTTATAATTTTTTAAAGTTTCCATCTTTGGAGCTATAATTTTCATTTTTAAAATTTCATACACCAAACTTTTCTTTCAGAAGCATAAAATATATTCAATTTATAAAGAAAAAGAAAAAAATTTTTAGACCTATTTAATTTTACATAACACAAAAAGTGTAAGTTTTCCAACCCTGGAGTCATAATTTTGGATTTTTCTGATTATTGATACCAATCTAGTTCTTTAAAAAATGCATAAAATATGTTAAGTGAAAAAAGCAAGAACGAAATAAGCAAAAACTTAGTTTCATTTAATTCCTTTAATACTAAAAAAATCAGTTAAGTGCGACTTTGAATCGCGCACGAAAGGAAGGTTTTTTGCTTTTTTGAAGTTTTTTTCAGTTAAAACGATTTTTTCAGTTTTGTCGCTTTTTTCTCGTTTTGGCGATTTTGTCTGTTTTTGGAGGTTTTTTTCATTTTGGCGATTTTTTTCTGTTGTTGGGCTTTTCTTCATTTTGGAGATTTTTCTCATTTTGACGATTTTTTCTGTTTTTTGGGTTTTTTCGCGATTTTTTTGGCGATTTTTTTGTTTTTTTTTCGTTTTGGTGATTTTTTTCATTTTGGCGATTTTTTTTCATTTTGGCAATTTTTTTCTTTTTTTTATGTTTTTTTTTCGTTTTGGTGATTTTTTTCATTTTGGCGATTTTTTTTTCATTTTGGCGATTTTTTTTCATTTTGGCGATTTTTTTCTGTTTTTAATTTTTTTTTTCGTTTTGGCGATTTTTTTTCTTTTTTTGGCGATTTTTTTTCATTTTGGCGATTTTTTTCTGTTTTTTAGGTTTTTTTTCGTTTTGGCGATATTTTTCATTTTGGCGATTTTTTTCATTTTAGCAATTTTTTCTTTTTTTTGCGATTTATTTTAGTCTTAGAAATTTTCTTTTAATTTAGTGCTTTTTTCATTTTGGCGATTTTTTTCTGTTTTTTGGGGTTTTTTTCGTTTTGGTGATTTTTTTTCATTTTGGCGATTTTTTTTTATCATTTTGGCGATTTTTTTTCTGTTTTTTAGGTTTTTTTTTCGTTTTGGTGATTTTTTTCATTTTGGCGATTTTTTTTTCATTTTGGCGATTTTCTTTCATTTTGGCGATTTTTGTTTTCATTTTAGCAAATTTCCGTTTTTTTGCGATTTATTTTAGTCTTAGAAATTTTTTTTTAATTTGGTGCTTTTTTTCGTTTTGGCGATTTTTTTTTCTGTTATTTAGGTTTTTTCTTTTTTTTTGGCGATTTTTTTCATTTTGGCGATTTTTTTCTGTTTTTAAGGGTTTTTTTCGTTTTGGCGATTTTTTTTTTCATTTTGACGATTTTTTTCTGTTTTTTAGGGTTTTTTTTCGTTTTGGTGATTTTTTCATTTTGGCGATTTTTTTTCATTTTGGCGATTTTTTTCTGTTTTTTAGGTTTTTTTTCGTTTTGGCGATTTTTTTTCATTATAGCAATTTTTCCGTTTTTTGCGATTTATTTTAGTTTTAAAATTTTTTTTTAATTTAGTGCTTTTTTTCGTTTTGGCGATTTTTTTTTCTGTTTTTGGCTTTTTTTCATTTTGGCGATTTTTTGTTTTTTGGGGTTTTTTTTCGTTTTGGCGATTTTTTTCATTTTGGCGATTTTTTTTTCATTTTGGCGATTTTTTCTTTTTTTAGGGTTTTTTTCGTTTTGGTGATTTTTTTCATTATGGCGATTTTCATTTTGGCGATTTTCTTTCATTTTGGCGATTTTTGTTTTCATTTTAGCAATTTTTCCGTTTGTTTTTGCGATTTATTTTAGTCTTAGAATTTTTTTTTAATTTGGTGCTTTTTTTCGTTTTGGCGATTTTTTCTTGTTTTTGGCGATTTTTTTCGGTTTGGCGATTTTATAATTTTTTATTTTTTCAGTTTTACCGTTTTTGAAAATTTCAAGAGTTTTGCTCTTACGGTTTCCAAGATACAGCAAATAGTCAAAATTACATAGT
Source organism: Tachina lurida (assembly GCA_944452675.1). Lineage (NCBI taxonomy): Eukaryota > Metazoa > Arthropoda > Insecta > Diptera > Tachinidae > Tachina > Tachina lurida. The sequence continues at coordinate 168,390,050 of OX101752.1, read as the reverse complement.
CAAAATTGCATTAACTGATGGAACACCCTTTAATTTAAATTTTTTTAAATTTTACACTAACTTTACAAATTTCAAGTGTATATACATACATACATAAAATTGTATGTATATTACATGGGATTTTACAATTTTTCGTTGCTCGTTATGAACACCCTTTAATTTCCAACTCTCATGTATTTGTTGTTGTAGCGGCCAAAGGTCTACACACTGTGTCCAAATTTCAGGTCTGTAGCTCTTACGGTTCTCGAAAAAATACCCTGACATTGTTTTAGACATAGTTAATTTTACATAACACAAAAAGTTAAAGTTTTCCAACCCTGGAAACGTCTTTTTAATTTTTTTGTATTTTTTTAATTTAAAATTCCAATTTTAGTCGTACTGAAGTGTAAAATATGTACATTTATTAAAAAAAATAAAAATTTGTTTTCGGGAGTTACTTTTATATGGCAAAATGAAGTTTAAGTTTTCCAGCTCTGCAATCGTCTGCCCGATTTTGCTGAATTTCAATACCAATCTATTTTGGAAAATTTCTGACACACCAGTCCAAGAACGAAGTCTCTAGCTCTTCTGGGAGCTTCGGAAAACCGATTTCACGTACAGACAGACGGACAGACGGACAGACGGACAGACGGACAGACGGACAGACGGACATCGCTTATTCGTCTTCCCTATGCATAAGGATCCAGAATATATATATTTTATGGATCGCTTATTGATATTATAGAAATTACAAACGGAATGACAAACCTATATATACCCTTTTACCATTTTTTTGGTAAAGGATATAAAAAGGCAAAAGTAAAAACAAACGCCAAAAATGAAAAAAATTCCCAGAAACGATAATAAGCGCCCAAAACAATGAACAAGTCGCTAAAACTCGAAACAGATCGCCAAAAGGCAAAAAAAAACACCGAAATAAAAAAAAAACGCCAAAACCGGCAACAATCTCACAAACGAACAAAAAAAGCCAAAACTAAGAAAATACGCCAAAAACCGAAAAAACTTTACCGGGTATTTAAAATTTTTTTAATGTCTACAAAAGTTAAGATACATATAATCATTTGTTCGGATATACGAGTATAAAAAAGGGCAATTTTTCAATGAAGATAAATAAATAACAAAACTATTTCTTTTCTAATTAAGTATCGCTACTTTATTGCAATTACGAGATATCTCAAAAAATGCGTTTCATATAAAAGGCTTGTGCACTTATCCCTCGATTTACACGATAGATACGTTCCTGAGAAAGTCGTGTAAGTTTTATTAAGAAATTATATATGTATGTATTTAAACTTAGTTTTTAAAATATCAGAAGCGTTTACTCAAAAAACATAAAAATAAACCTTTATTCATTAAACAAAATAAATGCTATTCATAAAAACAAAAACAAAATTAATGTAATTCATAAAATATTCAAAAATATTCAATAAAACACATAAAAAATCGTGTAAATCGAGGTATTTCATAAATCTCTCAATTTACACGAAAACCAAAATAATCGTATAAAAGTGAAATCGTATAAAAAAAGTATCGTGTAAATCGAGGGATTATTTGCTTGCATGTGAATTGAAAACTTTTCGTTTGAATATATGTGCATATTTTATTGTTTTTAGTGCATATTTAGCGTTTTTAATATCATACTTTAGGTGCCTGAAATGACTTTTTTTTTGAAATGCATGAAGAAGTCCTTGTCCCTGATTATTACATATGTAGCGTCCATATGGAACCCTTTGTGTGCGAGTCAAAGTCACACTTTACTGAAATTATTTTTAATTGAAATCGAAAAGTTTGTATGTATTTGTTTATACATTTTTTTAATAGTTTTTTTTACAATAATTTCTACTTCTTCTGTTTCAATTATCTGTTGCATTCTGTTCAGTTTTCCCTTTCCACTTATTTTACAGTTTTCTTAAAATAAATATTTCGTTTCATTGTTTGTTTTTTCTACTTGATAATAAGTTATAATTACGTTTTTAATGCGCTCTACTAATTAAAAACTTTAACAGCAAGTATATACTCGTATAACTTCGAATGAACGGAACGAATTGAACGCGTGTTGGATGGAAGTGTCGCGGTGAATTAAAACAAAGAACTGCAAAAATGCAACAATTCAGTAAAATACATGCATACATATACACATACATATATGTATGTACATATCGTTACCTAAAATCCAAAAGGCCGTGAGTGCACTTTTTACTTTTTTACAGGAGAAAGAAAAAACCTTATAAATTTAAGACTATTTATTTGTTAGGAAGCCAACTTAAATAATGAATAAAATCGGTATTTTTGAACATATGTGAGTAATATTTTAAGGAAAGATGTATTTTGGTTAATCACATCATAATCAATCAAAAAAGCTATTTTGAATTCTGTGGTTGTTACGGCCTTTTGGATTTTAGGTGACGATATATTCATACATAGATTTATAAAAAAAAATAACAACAAAACGGAATGTTAAAAGCAAGTGCAACAAACTTTTGCAATTAAATTAATATGAAAACATCTTTAGTAATTATATCTTTATGGTCTTTTGTTACTTAAATTCTTTAATTTTAAGCCAGAAAATACCTAGAGATTAATTACACTGCGCAACACAAAAAAAAAACCAGCTTCTAATGAATAATTTTGGCAAAGGAGATAAAATGGAAACATACATATCGTGCCATAACCGCCAAAAAAGCTTAAGCGACATAAGTTTTTCACCAAAATCGTTTATTTGCGATCGTAAATAGTTGATTTTCAACAAAATATCAAAGTCCAAAAAATGTGTCGCTTAAGCTATTTTAGCGGTTATGGCTCGATATGTTTGCAAGCGTACCGTGAAAGTAAGAGACATACTTCAAGAGACCAAGTTCATTTGTTGTCCAGAATCAGTTATATCATTATAACAGATTTTTACTACTACAAAAATATTTGTCATATAATTCTATTGCAAGTCTCTGAATACACCAAACCCTAAAATTAAACTAGAGCATAAGAAATTAGTCAAAACCTAAACAAAACTTAAAATGACTACAAATCCTAATTTCATATTTACTCCCGCTTCTATTCCAAACATTGGAAGTGTCTCTTTCCTGAAAATCTATCAAATATACTATTCAACGGTGTTAAAAACAGGTTAAAATCTGTACTTTGATTCACTTGTCAATGTAACCATACATTTGCAATATTATTGTGCAATATTATTGTGCAATATTATTATGCAATACTATTATGCAATACTATTGTGCAATGCTATTGTGCAATATTATTATATAATATATATTGCTACGTTTTTACCTTTTAAAAACGCTTTTCTGTGGACTCGACGATTTGCAAGGAATAAGAGACCCCAGTGTACTAGCTAGTGTTAAGAATGACCTTTTTAGGGTTCCGTACACCAAAGGTGAAAAGGAGCCTTATTGTTTTCGCTACGCTGTCCGTCTGTCCGTCACAGGCTATTTTCCCGAGAACCGTAAGAGCTACGGACCTGAAATTTGGACACAGCTACAACAACCAATACATGAGAGTTAAAAATTAAAGGGTGTTCCAACAGGAGCAACGAAAAATTTTAAAATCCCATGTAATATACATACATACACATATACACTTGAAATTTGTAAGGTTAGTGTATTTTTATACAGAGTACAACAATTAACACTAAAATTTAAAAAAATTTAAATTAGAGGGTGTTCCATCAGTTAATGCAATTTTGACTATGTAATTTTGACAACTTGCTGTATTTTGGAAACCGTAAGAGCTAAACTCTTGAAATTTTCAAAAACGGTAAGACAAAAAAATCCCAACATTATAAAATCGCCAAACCAAAAAAAAATCGCCAAATCAAAAAAAAAATCGCCAAAACGAAAAAATCGCCGAATTTAAAAAAAAATTTCAAACGAAAATAAATCGCAAAAGACCGGAAAATCGCCAAAGTTAAAAAAAATCGCCAAAACGAAAAAAATCGCCAAAATGGAAAAAAACGCCATAAACTGAAAAAAATCGTTAAAACGAAAAAAAAGTAGATAAACAAAAAAAATCATTTCAGCTGAAAAAACGCTCAAAGCCCAACGTACGGAACCCGCGAGTCAAAGTTGCACTTTACTGAATTTATTATTTACATATTTATGCATAAGAAAAACTAGCTTGAAGTGAACATAAGGGGCAAAATTTAACATGGTCTTAACGACTTTTGCCATACAATTTTACTAGGACTGGATTAAAACTCTATTATGCGACGATTTTTAATGTCAAATTGTATGGAAGACTTCGTCAACACTTGGATCAATTTCGTCACTTATGCTAACTTCATGCCAGTTCTTCATTATGCATAAGGCTAATGGTTACTCTAGCGCCTTGATGTGATTTCTTGCAGCTGTGCGATTTCTGTCATTATTAGAAAATCGCTTATTTATTGAGCATTTTACTGCTGTTCTTAGCAGATATTGAAAGCAAAACAAACAAAAATAAAAAACAATTAAAATAATGTTTACACTCAGTGGCAATTAATATCAGCCATTAATACAAATCTTTATCTCAACAAAATCAATCATTTGGACAAGAACAAGGAGGACTCTAACAACAAAAACCTATTCACTTAGAGAAAAATCCAGCCTTAACTGGAGGGAAGCAAGGAACAAAATTTTTTTCCTTCAAAACGATTACATATACATACGTAATAAATAAATATAACTTTGTTATAAGGCCGAATGTTTTTGTACTGCTGAATATTTATTATAGATACATAAACAAATACTTCCCTACTGTATTCCTTGTTAATTGGTTTGGAAATGCTGATTTATGTTTGTATATTAAGAGATTAAGTGGCTTAAGTTGTATATATGTATGCTGAAAGTTTCTGGCATAAACAAAACTTCATCAAGGCAGCCAGACTTTATTTGGGAAAGTTGTGGCAATTTGTTCTCTTAATATTTACATACGGGTATTTACAATTATACAAACATATGTATGTATATATGTATGTATGTACATCGTATGGATATATGTATATTATTATTTGTCTATTCCCTTCTTATAATTGAAACGTTAGCAGTTGCTAGCTAATTACACAAATTTGTTATTTATGGCGAAATGTCTTTGATGGGAGGATAGGCAAACTTTTAATATCGTTCAGCAGAGGACATACAGAGGCAAAAACGGGTCCAAGAACACTAAAATTGACACCATCCGTTATGGAAAGCACGTTTTTTTCTAAATTTGGCAATGGGTTGTTTTAAGATTAAAAAAACATTTTACTCTTTTCTAAACAATTTTTATTTTCTAATTTATTGAATACAATGTTATTTCTCATCATTGTATTTTAACAATAACCGTTCTTATTCTCATCTTTTTTATTTTTGTTTAAAAAAAGTGAGTCCTTGTTTTGAGAACAGGCAATTATACATATATAGAATTATATACATAAATAAAATGGTAAAACTAAAAAATCTCAGAAAAAGATCGCTAAAAAGGAAAAGTCACCAAAAACCGAAGAAATCGCCAACACGAATAAAGCGTCATAATTGAAAGAAATAGCTAAAACTGAAATAAGTCGCCAAAACCAGATAAAATCTCCAAAAACAAAAAAAAAAAACACAAACCAAAAAAAAAGACCGAAAAAACTCAACAACGAAAAAACCGCGGAAAACAGAAAAAAGTTCACACGGTACTTAAATTTTGTTGAAAAATTTCAACATCAGGCTAAAGTTCTTATAGTATTACATACATATGTTGTGTCCGTACGGAACCCTTCGTGTGCGAGTCAAAGTCGCATTTTATTGTCTTAGATTCTTTATCGAAAGTTGTTTTGCTTTGTATGAAGGTTGTAAGATTATTCTCCGCTTGATAATTAACACATTGAAGGTTCTAGAAAGCAGTAGAGGGTGAACGTCATATTCTTAATACATATCAAAAGCTTAGACAGCAATGGATTTTTGTCCAGTAGCTTGCAAAGTTTTACTCAGTGAAGTCGTTTTTTCTCTAATAATATTGTAGAATATATTTATAACTTGATCAGGCTAAAGTTCGTATCGCTTTGTAAGCCAAATTACATGTGATAATTATCAATGAACAAATAACACCCAAGTTAATTGTAAATATTCTGACAAACACGTAGTAGAACGGAACAACTAACTGTTTTCGAAGGCCACTACTGCACCTTTATCACCAGCGTTCTTTAGTGTTTGGTCCACTGTATATTGTGTCAGTTGATGTAGATTTTTTCTTTATATACTCGGTCATTATTGCAAATTGAATATGTGAATTGTTTTGATTCATCGTATTCAATTTTAATGAAAGCTCAATTTTACCATTTCTACATGTACAACAGTATTTGCCATTGTAGTTTGTTCTTTGTTCCCGCTTTTGGAACACATCAGTAGACTTCAGCCCAAAAAACGAAATGCATATTATTAAACAAATTTCAGAAAAACTAGCGAAATGTGTAACAACTTCGTTACGAAACGTACAAAATACCGAAATATCTTAACGAATTCGGTACGACAAGTCTGACTTCAGAAAAATTCAAAACTTTTGGTTTCCTTTGTGTATTTCCCTTACACATACATACACACATACCCATGGTAGTACAGATACATATGGGGCACACAACTCTGCACACAGTATTACCAGTATTTTCCAGTATTTACAAGCTTTTTTTTTAAAAGACTATTTGGTGACTTGGTTACCAATAGGAAATGATAGCGCAGATGGCAACATCTTTATGCAGTTTCTTCTATTTAGCTTTGCTAAGTTTGCACACATTTCTATGCGCCATCTATGGCGAACCATTATTCCTGCGGTATAAAAGTTGGGGCCGTGTATGAGAGCTGGTCAGTCTGAATCAGACAAAGTTTAAACGATAATAAAGAGTAGGTAACCTATCAATAATTAAGTAAAGACAGTTTGTAAGTGATGTTGTTCAAGAATAAATAAAAGTACATAAACAAAGAAATATTTTTTAAGTGCTTAACAGTACGCTATTAACCGCAAAATGGGCTCTGCAAACTTTTTCCGTTTTTGTCTCTGCTAGTTAAATTTAAATTTATCTTTACACACATTTTGAGGTAAGACGTGAACCTGCTCTTTAAAATTGTAACTTTTTTCACATCAAACTTTATCATATTTTAAGATGAGGACTCGGATGTATGGTATAATGTACAAATTTTTACAAACCGTGACAAGTAGAGAGTACCTTTTTTCGGCTACTACCAGCAAAAATTAAACTGAATCTAGACAATTCATTACAATGTTTAAGCACATACATATGTATGTATAACTGTATCATAACTTCAAATAATAGCTGCATTCGTGTACTTAAAAATCTTAATATTTTTACTGGATTTTACTTGATTTGCGTTCGCGTATACACAGTCCAGTAAATGAGCGGGCGAATTGAGAAAGGAAAACTGACAGTTCATTGACTGAGTAAGCGCCATTTCTAACTAAGCAAATTTTTGCCAGTAAAATCATACAGTAAAACTAAACCATACGTTTGCAAATTTGAAAAAAAACATAGGCAAAGGGAAACAAAAATTTTTAGTTTTTGATGAAGTTTTCAAAAAATTTATAATTTTTATTGACAGTAATTTCTTTATATTAGCTAGTTACTCAGTTATTGGATATTTTTGGAATAGAACTCTAACAGACCTCATATAACGCCCTGGTACGAGCGCAATGTGTAGTCTTTTTGATATATCTCTTTTCTATTGCTGTTTGAAGTTTGATTGAGGAAATATGAGAGCCTTGCTACGGTTGTCATAGGGTTTTTTATATAACACAATTTTTAATATAATGTATATAGTAAACAACTATAATAATATTTTTTATTTTCTCATAACCATACTTTATATTAAAAAAAAGTTCAAAGATTCCTAAGCTATTAACGTAAGGCTCGCGAGCTTTATACAAGTCTTTAAGCCATTTTTAATTAATATACTTATTTTAGGCTTATACATTTTCTGTTGTTAATAAAACAAATATCTTTCATTATAAATTTGAACTTGTAACCATGAGAAATTCTATTCAAGCTTTTATTATTTTCCAAGTATATTTAACTAACTGATGTAACTGACGTACGCGTGTGTGTCATAAAAGTCATGAAATTTTACTTCAAACGAAATCACAAATTTAAAATAAAACATATTAAATATACTCAGTTCAAATATCAAAATTTTTAACATTTCAGCCGGCTTGAAAGAGCGCTTATGTAAAGTTAATAAAATATTAAGTGAAAACATTAAAAATAAAACACACACACACTGTTTATGACAAAATAAAAATTTATTATAATTGTATTGCTGGAAAGCGCGTTCTGCAGATCAAAAAGTTTCAAGTGTCAGCATAAAGATAAATAACAATGTGTATTATTTAATAATAAAAAAATATTATCTCAACAAGAGAAGATTTAATTAAAAAATTAAAATTAATTTACTTGTAAATGTTTACATAATAATTGTAATGACACTCTTTTGACCATTTCAATGTTTGAGTCAGTCACACGACTTGCAATTTACAATTTAATTAATATTTTATTTAAACATTTTATTTCATACATATTTTGCATGTAATGTAACACACATTCATGACGAACATAAAATAATCATGAAGATACAATTGATATGCTTGAAAATTGCATGTAGGACTTGCTGTAGGCTTTAAGTGAAAGCAAATTGTTTTTGATGATTTAAACTTTTTCTACAATTGTAATTTAAACAGATTATTGTATGGCAGCAAGTGGTTGAATTTACACGCAAAGAAAAGATATGATTATAAAATGGTTGAGAAAACAATATTATGTTCTTTGAAACAAATGTGTGGTCGTTAAAAACTAGTTATTGTTATTTTAAACATTAATTTCGTTACGATAAACACAGTTATGTTTGAATTTAATGATTACATTATTATATTCATAGAAAGTGCGATATGGTTAGAGTTTAACAATATAGTTTTGTTAAAAATTTATGACTACAATATAATTTGTATTATTGTGTAAAAATAATATGATGTAAATAACAATATAATGTTATCCAAAACCATACTATGTTGAGTTTTTAAAAAAATCCTCTTCAGAAACATCTTCTGTCAGTTCAGTGTTTCGTTTGTAAGATATCGGCACGCGTGGTATTAAATAAATAAAAAAAAAGTATAAACAAAAGGGTAGATAAATAAAAATAATATGTACATATGTATGTATGCATATCTCTTTATACAGATATGTCTGTATTTCGTGTATACACGTATATGTAAGTATACATTTCTATACATACATACATACATACATACATTTGATACATTTTCTTTCAACAATATTAATTTATTTTTATTTCGGATTTACCACACACCTGTTTTAAACAAAAGATTTGCCAATAAATATATGATTAAAAAACAAAATATTATTATTACATAAAATAATACTATGGTCGTATTGAACAATATTATTATAATATTAGAACATGGTATGGTAAGTCTCAATTATATTTTAGTCACATCTAACAATTGTGTTGTCTTATTTACAATAATAAGATTAGGTATAACAAAGTTAATTGTTTTTGTATATAATATTACTATTAAGTCAGAAAATAATATTATGTAAAATTTGATTTCCCATTGACAATAATATGATTTGAGTGCAACCATATAATTCAATCATAGTATGTAGCTGTTTGATTATGGTTACCTCAACCATATTTTTTCTTTGCGTGTAATGTTTAATTTTTATGCCTATTAGATCACTGTGTGTTTATGTAAATATGTAAGACTACTATTCGGTTTGGGGTTGTGGGTACGATTCCCACTGCAGACTTTGTGGTCTGGTTCGCTACGACCAGACTTCAGGTCTTCGCTACTATTATACGCCAATTAATGAATATATAATTATATTTTTTTTTTAATGCATGATTTTTATTTATTGTATCTTCATATATGAACTAACAATAAGTATTCCAATCTTAAATCTAAAAATATAATTAGACCCGACCAGTGTCGGACATAAGCTTAGTAATAGTTATATATAATACATAAGTAGTGATAGTCAAAAGGAAAAAAATAAAAGTATTTTCAAGAAGTCCCATCTGGAGTGCTATGAATAAGAGCACTTGTGTCCCTCTTTTTTAGGCGGATGTGTCCAGTAAAGTTCAAAATATTACGGGCAAGCGGATTAGGATGTGACTCGAGTTTTGTTAAATATTTGCCAGCGTATTTTGCAATTTCTTCAGTCACTAGTGGCATATTTAAATCACGATGTATATTTGAATTTTTTATATACCATGGAGCCAATGTTATTAAGCGTAAAATTTTGTTTTGCCTTCGTTGGATTCTCTCGACATTAGAAGCTGAAGCAGTGCCCCATAACTGTATTCCGTAGCACCATATTGGTTTCAAAATCGACTTGTATATTAAAAGTTTACAATCTAGACTGAGTGTTGAATTTCTACCAATCAGCCAATGTATCTGAGTTAATTTCAGTTTCATATGTGTTAGCTTTGAGTCAATATGGGGCTTCCATGTAAGCCGTCGATCAAGGTGTATACCAAGGTATTTTACGTGTGAATGTTGAAGAACAACTTAATTGTTGATTCGAATTGGCCAACAAGTATCTCTTCGCAGGGTAAATGTTACCTGGACACACTTTTGCTCGTTTACTTTGATTCTCCATAAATTTAACCATAGTTTCAGTTTTGTAATATGTTCTTGTAGATATCGGGAAGCCTCGTGAGGGTTTTCGTGCATACTAAGGCAGGCTGTATCATCGGCAAACGTAGATGTATGGATATTGCTGCTCAAAGGCATATCACAAGTGTAAATCAAATACAAAACTGGCCCCAGTATGCTCCCCTGTGGCACACCGGATGATATAGATTCAGGCACACTCATGAAGTCTCCTTCCACAACCGTAAACTTCCGGGTAGTAATATAACTTTCTAATAGTTTCAGAAAATTTATTGGTAAATATGATTTCAATTTTAAAATAAGACCTTCATGCCACACTTTATCAAATGCCTGAGAAACGCCGATAAACAGCGCAGAACAATACTTGTTTTCTTCAAATGTTCTTCTTATAAATTGAACCAATCTATGAGTTTGTTCGATAGTGCTATACTGACTTCTAAAACCAAATTGATGGTCCGGTATGCACCCACTACTAACTAGAATTGGGGACAATTTTTTCATGAGCAGTTTTTCGAAAAGTTTTGACATTGTTGATAGCAGACTTATTGGCCTGTATGACTCAGCCTTGGTAAGGTCTTTGCCCGGCTTTGGAATCATTTTAACTTTGGCAAGCTTCCAGCTATTTGGATAATACTCCAGTCGTAAAATGGCGTTAAAAATAAATAACAGGATTCTAATTGCAATACGAGGCAACTTTATTAGCATCTGGTTACTAATTCCATCAACACCCGGAGCTTTCTTCGGGTTAAGTTCAGCAATTAGTTTTTGTACATCACACGTTCTAAATATATAAATAATTATATAAACTAATAAACAAATGGTACATAAATATTAGAATAAATAATTAATTATGTTCCTTCCGTACATTCGGTTTTGAGCATTTTTTTAATGTGGCGTTATTTTCAGTTTAAACGATTTTATTTAGTTTTGTCGCTTTTTCTCGTTTTGGAGATTTTTCCTGTTTGCATTTTTTTATGTTGGCGATTTTTTTTCATTTTGACGATTTTTCCGTTATTTCGCGATTTATTTTTGTTTTAGATTTTTTTTTAATTTGGCGCTTTTTCGGTTTCGCGATTTTTTTTTTTTTGGTTTTTGGCGATTTTTTTCAGTTTGGCGATTTTATAATTTTTGGTTTTTTAATTTTACCGTTTTTGAAAATTTCAAAAGTTTTGCTCTTACGGTTTCTACACACTCTGTCCAAATTTCAGATACGTAACTCTTACGGTTCTTGAGAAAATAGCCTGTGACAGACTGACGGACAGACTGACAGCGTAGCGAAAACAATAGGGTTCCTTTTCACCTTTGGTGTACGGAACCCTAAAAACGTCGAAGAAAAAATAGATAATAATAAATAAATAAAAATTCAAAATAAATGTTTTTAAGGTTGTGCGCAAATAACTGTGCTTGCATGTGCATGCGAAGATGAGTTTGAATTTAATTAGCACTGACACAAACCATAATTTCCCAGGTGGATTACACGGTTATTTGTTGGCCATTTTTTAACCGACTTCAAAAAAAGTAGGAGGTTAACAATTCGTATCAATTTTTTTGTTGGGTGTTTTACTTCATAACTCGGTACATTTTAGACCGATTGTAAAATATTTTTTATGTCTGAGAGGGTATAGCTTCACAATGCTCATATTGTAAAATAAGTGGTTCTTGTAATTACACAATTTGAACATTTAAAAAATGGGCAGAGTTACGCCCATTAAGCTTTGTTATAATATTTCACGCGGTTCTCTTTAACCGATTTTTATGAAACTTACCACACAAATTGAGCTATAAAAAATACACAAAGTCTTTTATTTACAAAATGGGCGGAGGCACGCCCATTAAAACTTAATTTTATATTATTATTACTTCTTCTTATCTTCCTCTATCAGATCTTTGCAGAAAGAATTATTTAGGAATCATTTCGAAATTGATAAGCTTACGTACGCATGACTAATTATTAGAACGGAATCATGTGCGCACCCGCCAAGGTAGTCATCTCGACTTCATAAAAGCAGGATATTATTATTTGTCTGTATTTTTTTATTTTTATTTTTTGGTTATGTTACTTTATAACTCTATACTTTTCGGATCGATTTTTTTCAGCTTCTATTTTGGTCCCATTGTAAAAAATTTGTGAGGGTATACACCCACTAGGTTTTTCTTTGATTTTAAAATATTATACTTATTCGATTGATACAAAACTTATAGAACATATTAGACTCTCGTAAGGACACAATCTCGAAGCTATGAAAAATGGGGCTAAGCCACGCCCGTTGAAAATTAATATTATTATTCACGTGCTTCTATTTAACCGATTTTTATGAAATTCGGCACACACCCTTTCCTCTAAAATATACTTAATTTTGCATTAAAAATAGTGGAAAAGGCCATGCCCATTAAAATTTAGTTATATATTTCACATGCTTGTATTTTACACCACTTGGCAAGCACGTTGAGCTTTAAAATCAAAAAGACACAATCTTGCATTATTATTTCACCTGCTTATATTTTTCCTATTTTTACAAAACTTGGTGCATACCTTGAGCTGTAAAAACTATTTAATATTGTGTTCCAAAGAGTGGGCGGCCCACGCCCATGAAGGTTTAGTATTAAATTATATGTACTTCTGCTTATACGATTCCCACAAAATTTGCCAAGGACTTTTACCTCTTAGAATGACATTATTTTGTGCTTAAAGAAGTGGGCGGGGCCTTACCCATTAGGGATTAATATTATATTTCATGTGCATCCTGAACCTGAACGATTTTTAAGAAACTTGGCACTCACCTTGAGTTCTGAAAAATACCTAATATTGTGCTCAAAAGAGTGGGTGGGGCTACGCCCATGAAAGGCTAGTGTTCAATTATATATACTCCCACTTATCCGATCAACAGGAAACTTGGTAAATACTTTCGCCTCTTATAATGACATTATTTAGTGCTTAAACTCGTGGGAGGGGCCATGCCCATTAAAGATTAATATTATATTTCACGATTCGATTTCGATTTTTAAGAAACTTGGCACACAAATTGGGTGCGACGACGCACACTGTCGCGAAGGCGGCCAAAAATGAAAAAAATAGGTTTGAATTAAAACGAACAAATTACTTTGTTGCATGTGCAATATTCTAATTAAGTAAAATAAAAAAGAATTTTTTAAAAAAGATTTATTATTTAAAGAGTTTTAATGATTGAAAGTCAACAGTTAGTTTTAGGCCAGTATGCAACTATTTAAATATATAATAGGGACACATTCTGACTTTAGCAGGTTAATTAAACAAATTTTTAGATATTGCACTACAACTTCCAATAAAACATAAGGGGAATGTTGTTATAATATGGCTACAGTACATTTTTTCAATATTTTATAACTGATATGCGATGCGCCGTTTCTTATAATGTGAATGGAAAGAAAACGTCTGTAAATGAAAAAAGTACAAGTTTAAATGGTCTACAGAAAAAAATATAAAAAAATATATTTTTCATACTTTCACATTATATTTCTATAAGTAAGTAGATTAAAAATTGTTTGTATTCTCGTCCACCTTTGTCCCCCTTACAATTTAATTTTACAATATTTTTTAAGTTATAATTTGAATATTTTCAGTATATTATTTAGTTCCAGGACATTTGGGAAGCATACTAGTCCTTGAAATTTTAATGGCGAAATTTTAGGCGTGATTTATATTACATATTATATCTAGTTAAACATTTAACTAACTATAAGTGAAAACAATTTGTTTTGCTCCTTTTAACTTTTTTAAAAAAGGACATTTTTGAGGTATGCGTATCCTTTCTCTGAATTGACCAAAAATTTAAATAAAAAATTAAATTATTTTTCTCTCTGTTATGGTAATATTTTATTTCAGGATATATGGGAAGGACACGAATCCTTGGAAATTAAATGATCAAATTTTGTGTGTTATTATATTTTACCAATTAAAACATGTGTGCCCAATTTCATTTCTTTACAATAAGTCCTTCTATTTTTGGCCGCTCGTTATATGAACTCACGACACTGTGCGACGCCTCTACAAATATAAAATTGGCACGTAAATTCAAAAATAAGACTTACCGACTTCAAGAATAATCACTAAAAAGTTAAAATAGTTTAGATTCATTTAAATAACACATTTTTATAAGTGTTACCTATGATGCTATTCAAAGTCGGTGACAATACTATGTATGTAATATATGATAATAATAATAATAATATAATACTATATATATATAATACTACAAAATATATAATATATAGCTTACCTGATTGGCACCAAGTTGGAATAGTATTATAGGTAAGACATATAACAATGAATTATTTAACTGAATCTAAATTAGTTTTAACTTTTTTGTGGTTTGTTTCGAAATCGCTTTAATTTTTTTTAGAAGCTTTATATATGTATCTCTAAATGAGCATATACAAATATTGCTTCATTTTTACCTTTTTGAAAAACGTTATTTTTGTAGATGGGAATTTTTGATAATTTAGTGTAAAATAACAATCATAAAAGGCGGTAAATTATGGCAGACGATATTTAACGAAATTTCAATATATTTCAATGGAGTAGTTTATTTTGAGATGTCGATCGATTCTAATGCTGTAATTCGCCCTCAAAACAATTTTTATTTGCTCAAAACTGCTGTTAAGAGCTTTTAGACACACAATGTTAAATTATTCACTGCTGGAATACAACGATGTTAACTTTGCTGTTCTTGGCATCGTCGGTTTATATACTTAACACAAAGTTTCCAGAAGAATGTTAGCAACATAGAGAAATCCTCAGCACTTTCAATAGTCTCAATGATCACGGCATTAGTTCGTATTACAATTCGGCTATTTTATTTATTCACGCACTAACTCCCAGTAAAGTTAAATCAACCAGTTATTTTTGTTTATACCGCTAGGACCTGGCTGGGACCGCCTTTCTTTTACATGTATAAAAATTTATAATACGCTTTTAAAACTTGACAATAAAAACGCAATGATTCAATAAAATTATGTAAAATAAACAGAGCTCGCAAAATATGCTCAACCAAATTTCTTTGTGCGGTCTTCTCACTCGAAAGACCTAAATAAATGAGATTGAGTTACTCAGTGTCTGAACAGCAACCCTCTTTTTCCTTTCAATCGTGTTCTCGCTCCCGGGTTATGAGTTGAGCGTAACACACGAATCGGTCTCTTACTGACCGAATGATACGAACAGAATAGTTCGTGGCTCAGCTACTGAGGGTCAGTAAGTGAGCAAAACAAGCAAAGTGTTTGCAAAAAAGGTCTTCATTTTTATTGTTGCGTTTGCTTTATGTTGTTGTCTTAAATATTTCGTCACATGCAAAGCATTAAAGAGGAAGGGAGAAGATAGTAATAAATAACAATAAAAATATCTGTAAATCAAACTATTTGTCAACGAAGTGTAATTGTAATATGTATATAAGACAGATATGTGTACAACAAAAACAAAATTAATCTTCATATACATATGTAAATGTTTACTATCCACACTCGGAACACACATACATACATACATGCTCAAAAGACCGTTTGCGATATTTTACGAAATAAAGGGTCTCGAGTGAACAAATGAGCCGACCGATCGAACAAAAACGGTCGTTGGTTGAGCGAAGAGCAAGCCAAAGAAGAACGAATTTTGAGGGTTTTTTCGCGACAGCGTCGCATCGTGTTAGTGGACGAGTGTTTTTTTTCTGACAACAAGCACAAGAGGGACCAATTATTACGAGCTCTGAAAATAAAGTTCATTGTTCATTGTTAATTGTTCATTTATTAGGTAAACCTAATAAAAAATAAATAAAAAAGAGAGACTCCTTTGATTTCTATAAAATGGGTGAAAATATTAATTTTAATTTTAACCTTTGAACATTTAATTTTTTTCTTCAGTACTTTTGCGGTTTTTACTTTGCTTTGTGCATCCGCAACGGTGAGAATGAATAATTTTGATAGTTATAGTGAGCACTAGCGTCAAAATTTATCACTGGAAAAAGTGTGGTGAACATTTCAAAACTCATCGTTGCGGAATCTGGCCCCTGGTCTTTTATTTACATTTATTTTAGTAACAATTAGCACTGGTGTTCTTCATTTTATTAAAATACTCTATCATAATTTATTTTAGTTAGTTTTTTTAATTATTATTTTTCGAGCTTTATTTGTTCCTACACTTATGATTCGATTAGGCTAAAAACTTCGTTTCGCTTCCGTTAGCTAAATTACATGTCATAATTTTTAAGGAATAAATAATAACAAAGTTTCTTGTAAATATTCTGCACTAGCAGAACGGAACAACATGCTATTTTTTGGAAGGCCGCCATCCCTACCTTCATCATCACTTCTTATACACAGAAGCTTTGCAAGCTTCTGGTTAAAATGGAATCGTTGTCATTCTGCAAGACTGAATGAAGGATGTCAATATTTTATATATAAATCAGTATTTTATCAAGTTTCTATTAACACATTTCGGCTCTTGTCTGTTTGTTGCTACTAGTATATTATACAAAAAATCAAATTATTTTTCTCTACCACTGTGTAATTAGTACCATATACAATTAATCCGTGATAATATATTTTAACATTGGTGCAGCAGCTTAATACCAGCAACAATCTCTAAATTATTTCAATTCATAAGTAAACAACTAAGTTACAAATGCAGCATTGAACGCGATTGCATGTTAAACATTTATCTAATAAGAGTTTTCCCAAGTTTGATATTAATTTAATTTTTTTTTAACCAAATAATCGAAAGTTATAAAATCTCCAGCAACAAACCATCAAGCAAAACATTATTATTACACCGCTGCATTTTAAAAAGCTTAATAAAAAGTGAAAATTTTTTAATACACAAAAAAGAAGAGAAGAAAAAACGCAATTAATTAATTAACCAACCAAATATAAAATATTGAAATAAAACCAACGTAAAATGTTGAAAACAAATATATATCATTTACATACATAATTTAATTACATTGTGATAAGGCAACCATAATGAACCACAAACCAACGTATTAAATGTTGAAAGTATTAAATGTTGCAGTATGACTTGTATCAGTTTATTATGAATGAATGCATTTTATGCAAAAGAACGTACAAAATTTAACTGAGCATGGCAGTAAATTAACTTTGTCCGACGGCCAGCAGGCAACAAATTATGTGAATCGAAGTTCCGAAACTCTTTGCCAAGTTTGGTGGGAATCGCATAAGCAGAACTACATATAATTTAATACTAACCTTTCATGGGCGTAGCTCCAACCGCCTTATTGAACACAATATTAAGTATTTTTCAGAGCTCAAGGTGTGTGGCAAGTATCGAAAAAATCGATAAAATATCAGCACGTGAAATATAATATTAAATTTAATGGGCGTGACTCGCCCACTTTTTAAATAGAACATTGCGCCTTTTTAAGAGCTCATACTGTGTATGCCAAGTTTCATAGAATTTGTTTAAGTAGAAGCATGTCAAATATTATAATAAAATTTAGTAGGTGTGGCCCCGCCCCACTTTTTGAATGCAAGACTGTGTTTTTCTTTTAGCTCAGGGTGTGTGTAAAGTTTCGTAAAAATCATTCAAATAGAAACATGTGATATATAATATTAAGTTTTAATGGGCGTGGCTCCACCCATTTTTTTTTTAACTTCGAGATTGTGTCATTACAAGAGCCTAATGTGTTCGCTAAGTATCGTAGCATTTGTAGAATATTATAAAATTTAATTTAAAAAATTTCACAATGGGACCAGCACAGAAAATAAGGTAATTCTTAGAATCGGTTAATGCCAAAAAAAAGCACAGACGAATTAATGAACTTTTTCTTTTTTTTTTGAAGTCGGTTTAAAACTACAAAAAAATCACTTTTCTTTCGAAAAAATATCAGTATAAGTCTGCAGCACTTTAATGCTTATTTAGCTGGAATGGGTATTTTTTGAACTTTCAAAAAGCTGTTGGTCACATCAGTCTCATATTTTTAATATATCCCGTGTTTAAACAATAATTCTACAAACACCTTTCTTGCACTATAACACAAATTTGTTTTGAAAGTTGATTTGATAAAAAAAGAAGAGGGGAGTCTTAGTACATTCAGTTATAGCTATGCTGCTTAGGTCTATAAAACAAACTTAATGTGTAAAATAAAAATGCAATAAAGTTATATTGTATGATGATACCAAATTCTCCGCAAATATTTCAAAACGTTTTCCATTTATTTCCCATTATTTTTTTTCTAGCGGCGTACGATTAAATTAATGTACATATTGTTTGTGGCCTGGTTAGTGCTCATGTGCAAAAACAATACAAAAAAAAAATTGAGCAATCCTTCTCATTGTTTTTGTTTTAGAACGAAACAAATTAAAATCAAACGATTTGTTTCATTTATTTCCTTACTATGGTTTTAAGTACAAAGAAATCAAAACAAACAAAAAAGGTTATAGCTATGCTGCTTAGCTCTATAAAACACATTTAATGTGTTAACTAATAATGCAATGAGATTATATTATATGTTGATGTCAAATTCGCCACAAATATCTCAAAACGTTTCCATTTATTTCCTATTAGCTTCTTTTCTAGCGGCGTACGATTACATTAATGCATTTTTTGTGTTCGGAGGAGGCTAACAGTCCATCGGCTGTGTTCTCTAGTTTCTGCTCATGTGCAAGAACAATACAAGAACAATTTGAGCAATCGTACAAACAATTTGTTTCGCAAACAATTTGTTTCGTTTATTTTCGTACTCTGCTTTTAAGTACAAAGAAATCAAAACAAAAATAAATTTATAACTGTAATAGTGTCGATTATTTTTGCTACGAAAATCACGTCCTAACTCCTGTATCGCGCCATAAAGAGCATAGCTACAATATTGACTACTTTTGCAAAACAATTATTGAAAAAAAGCAAACTGCTATACATACCTACACATGTCTATATATATTTCCGTATCATCAAGTGCCATATAAAACCACTAAACGCTTTAAAAACTTCCTATTCGATTCCCAGACTCCATTTCTAACTAAAAGTTAAATAACATTGAATTTAAGAGTTTCTTTTTTTTTTTTGCCAATCATTATGCGCAAATATTTGTTGGCAGAAAGTTTGTTTTTAATTTTCCCATTCGGTTTTGTTTTCAAACAATTTCAATTAAATTTTTTTTCTCTTTAATTTTTTTTTCTGGTTAAATGACTTTTCAACCGTAATCCTGTGTGTGTGTGTGTGTGTTTCATCTCAATGTTAAACTGTTTGAAAACAAGTTTCAGTCACCGTCACCTGTTGCTCCACATATTAAGTTTCTACGTTATGGTCATTTAGAAAATTCATGTTTAGAATGATGATGAGTAAGTGTAAGGAGCAGCAGGTTTATTGGTTTGTTTGGCCAATTGTGGTGGTAAAGTTGGGGAAGAAGAAAAAGGAGAAGATAAAACTTAATTTATGTTTGCATTAAAGAGAATCTTGGTCAGAAAATTGGCCCACATACTAAAGTTGCAACAAGAACAACAGCAAACAGTTGCTTTTCTTAAGAAAGATTTCTGCAATTTTTTTTCATCTAAAGTTTGAGAAAAGAGCAAAATGAGCAAGAAAATTGGAATTTAATAAAAAAAAATAAATGAGTGTGAAAAAGTTGATTTAGCAAATAAAAAGTTTAGATTTATTTCTTGAATAAAAGATGATTTTAAAAAATTTTAAATTTAAAATATTGATTTTAATGATGATTTTAAAACAAAAAATGTTGGATTTAAAAATAAGTCGCATTTGAAAATAAAAGGGTTTACTACTATTTCTTGAAGACTTTAAGAAACCGTTAGAAAGTTTTATTTTGTAGCTTGAGGTCGTGGAAAACTTTTTTCCCTCAGATCAGGAAAGCTCACGATTAAAAAATTCTCACTC
Organism: Tachina lurida; assembly: GCA_944452675.1. Lineage (NCBI taxonomy): Eukaryota > Metazoa > Arthropoda > Insecta > Diptera > Tachinidae > Tachina > Tachina lurida. The sequence goes on along the minus strand of OX101752.1, from coordinate 168,369,532 downwards.
ATGCACGATGTTGTTCTTTTTTTACTCGCACTGAAGGACACGCTCATGTAAGTATGAAAAAAGTTAATCACGATCATTAATACTCTTACGCACGAAGCACTCACGACATATTTTTACACCCTTTACCAACAAAAATGGTAAAAGGGTATATATAGGTTTGTCATTCCGTTTGTAATTTCTATAATATCAATAAGCGACCCATAAAATATATATATTCTGGATCCTTATGCATAGGGAAGACGAATAAGCGATGTCCGTCTGTCCGTCTGTCCGTCTGTCTGTACGTGAAATCGGTTTTTCGAAGCTCCCAGAAAAGCTAGAGACTTCGTTCTTGGACTGGTGTGTCAGAAATTTTCCAAAATAGATTGGTATTGAAATTCAGCAAAATCGAGCAGACGATTGCAGAGCTGGAAAGCTTAAACTTCATTTTGCCATATAAAAGTAACTACCGAAAACAAATTTTTTTTTTTTTTTTTAATAAATGAACTTATTTTACACTTCAGTACGACTAAAATTGGAATTTTAAATTAAAAAAATACAAAAAAATTAAAAAGACGTTTCCAGGGTTGGAAAACTTTAACTTTTTGTGTTATGTAAAATTAACTATGTCTAAAACAATGTCAGGGTATTTTTTCGAGAACCGTAAGAGCTACAGACCTGAAATTTGGACACAGTGTGTAGACCTTTGGCCGCTACAACAACAAATACATGAGAGTTGGAAATTAAAGGGTGTTCATAACGAGCAACGAAAAATTGTAAAATCCCATGTAATATACATACAATTTTATGTATGTATGTATATACACTTGAAATTTGTAAAGTTAGTGTAAAATTTAAAAAAATTTAAATTAAAGGGTGTTCCATCAGTTAATGCAATTTTGACTATGCAATTTTGACAACTTGCTGTATCTTGGAAACCGTGAGAGCAAAACTCTTGAAATTTTCAAAAACGGTAAAACTAAAAAAACAAAAAATTATAAAATCGCCAAACCGAAAAAATCACCAAAAACAAAAAAAAGATCGCCAAAACGAAAAAAAAGCACCAAATTACAAAAAAAATTTCTAAGACTAAAATAAATCGCATAAAACGGAAAAATTGCTAAAATGAAAAAAAAAAAGCCAAAATGAAAGAAAATCGACAAAATGAAAAAAAATCGCCAAAATGAAAAAAATCGCCAAAACGAAAAAAACCTAAAAACAAAAAAAATTGCCAAAATGAAAAAAAAATCGCCAAAATGAAAAAAATCGACAAATGAAAAAAAATCGCCAAAATGAAAAAAATCGCCAAAACGAAAAAAACCTAAAAAACAGAAAAAATCGCCAAAATGGAAAAAAACCAAAAAAATGAGAAAAATCGCCAAAATGAAAAAGCAAAACAACAGAAAAAAATCGCCAAAAATGAAAAAACAGACAAAAACGCCAAAACGATAAAAAAGCGACAAAACTGAAAAAATCGTTTAAACTAAAAAAACTTCAAAAAAGCAAAAGAGCCTACCTTTCGTGCGCGAGTCAAAGTCGCACTTTACTAAATTTTTTAATATTAAAGGAATTAAATGAAACTAAGTTTTTCCTTATTTCGTTTTTGCTTTGTTCACTTACCATATTTTATGTATTTTTTAAAAAACTAGATTGGTATCAATAATCAGAAAAATCCAAAATTATGACTCCAGGGTTGGAAAACTCACACTTTTGTGTTATGTAAAATTAAATAGGTATAAAATTTTTTTTCTTTTTCGTTATAAATTGAATATATTTTATGCTTCTGAAAGAAAAATTTGGCGTATGAAATTTGAAAAATTAAAATTACAGCTCCAAGGATGGAAACTTTAAAAAAATGATAAATTTTTTCACAAAACAAATATGTATGTATGTGTCTGTATACTATATATATGTACGTACGTTGGTAAAGGGTATATAAGATTCGGCACAGACGAATATAGCACTCTTACTTGTTGAAATTAACAAAATTATTATAGCTACGCTATTTATGGTACGATACAGGAGTTAGGACATGATTTTCGTAACAAAACTAATCGACACTATTACAGTTATGAATTTATTTTTGTTTTGATTTCTTTGCACTTAAGGACAGAAGTACGAAAATAAACGAAAAAAAAATTTTTGATTTTGTTTTGTTTCGTTCTTTGAAGTGAGTGAAACAAAACCAAAACAAAAATAATGAGAACCATTACTCAAATTGTGTTTGTTTTGTTTTTCACATGAGCATAAGCCCGAGAACCCAGCCGATCGGCTGTAAGCCGGCTAACAGCCGCCGCCGGCCACAAACAATACATTAATTTAATCGTACGCAGCTAGAAAAGAAAATAATGGGAAATAAATGCAAAAGTAGAGAATTTGAAATTTTTTTTTTAATTTAATTTTTTAGTTAAAAATCTAAAATTTATTTAAAAGACGAGAAGACCCTATAAATCTTTATATTGGAATTATTATTATTATTTAGATTTATTTTATAATAATAATTAATAATATTTTATTGGGGGGCAATTATGAATAAAATTCCGCGAGAAATTTTTCCCGGAGAACAATTCCAACTAATGGCAAGTGATTAGGAAAATAAAAAATTCTAATTGGAAAAGGGAGAAATTTCTCGCGGAATTTTATTCATAATTGCCCTGCATATAATATAGTTTTAGTGCATTGTTATTTAACACATTAAGTTTGTTTTATATAGCTAAGCAGCATAGCTATAACCGGGTGTCCTAAGACACCTCTCTTTTTTTTAATATGGCTTGTCTGCATTTTGGACCCATAATTTTTTTCCCAAAATCGGTGGGCAAATTGGCACCAACCCATCTCCTCCCTTCCCTTATTTAAAATCTTAACTCCTTCTAGGAGCATTTTAAAATGTTTTTTTATTTAAAAGGATTTATTTGCAGTTTGATACCATAATTTTTTTTTTTTTCAAAATTTGTGGGGCGTTTTGTAGTATGTTCTATAAGAACTTTGCATTGAAGTCGGATTTTTTTTAATTTATTCATCTAGTAGAAACTCTTGAGTTACTTATGGGCATGTCTAAAGAAATCAAATTTGGGCAAAAGATTAAGTTGTTATCTATCCGTTAAAGAAAGAATTACAAAAAAATCGTCATTAATTCAAAAGTTACAGATTTTTAGCCGATCAAAAACGATTCTGAACTACTGTGCGCCGCACAGAGGAGCTTTTGAGGCAAAAAACTGGCCAATACAATTTTTTTAGCTTAGATTGCTAGTGAAAAGCTATTGAACGCCCCAGATCAACTAAACTTGGCATAAATATGTCTCATAGACTGTCAAAACTTGAAAACAAGAAAAATCGAACAAATTGGAAAAAAGTTCCCCTCAGAGGAACTAATTCCACCTCTGAAGAATTAAATTTTTTTTCCTAACGTTTTCATACTTTTGTGTAGCAAATGCAACTTTTAACGTCGGCGAAAGTTCAAGACCCTAAACTTGAACCCAGGAGACCGTAAGATGCCATTTTCATCCCCATTTATTTTTGTGGGTGGCGACAAAAATTTAATTGCAAAAATAATGTAAATAATAAAAAAGCTTACAACTTATGCCTTAATAGCATAAAAATTAAACTTATGAGCTTTTAAGAGCAGGGGGAGCATATCTCCCCTTCAAAGCAAAACATTTCATGACTGACGAAAAGGGTTCTTACTCATACCTATTTATGCAAGATGAGCAAAAATAGAAAAATAGGTAAAAGTTTCAAAAAAAAATACGCAAGCTTGCGCAAACTTTTTTTCTTGCGTCTAAAATTAGAGATTTTTAATTTTATTGTGGTACTCGCATAAAACATATTTTAAATGTTGCTACCTTCACTTTTAACAAACCTTCTCATTTTTATTGTTTGCAAAAAAGTGTATGATTTTATTTATTTTTTTACTTTTTAAACTAATTATTTCAACATTAACATTAAAGATAATTTTCTTGTTTTAATACTGAAAATAGCTTTCGATCAAAAACCGAAAAAAATAAATTTTTTCCCTTTCTTGACTTAAGCAGTGTCTCAGAGCTACAAATTACAACTTAAGGTCTTCAAAATTTACAATATGATGTTAAATTTTGCTGTGTATCGAACTGCGTACTTATGTAGTTCTTAAGATTAAGATTAATATAAGATATTAATTTTTGCCTTTATGGGCAAGCTTTTTGGCTCAAATACTCCCCTGTGTGCAGCTTAGAATATAATAGCCCAATTCACAATCTTGTGCAAATGGTCTTGCACCGTAGCATGTGCAAAATGGTTAGTATCTTGATACTCACCACTTAACAATTCTTAGTGGGGAGTATCAATACACTATACCATTTTGCACATGCTACGATGCAAAACCATTTGCACAAGTTTGGGAATTGGGCTAATATAATAATAAAAGCTATAAACAATACATTAGCCCAATTCACAATTTTTTGCAAATGGTCTTGCATCTTAGCATGTTCAAAATGGTATAGTATATTGATACTCACCACTTAACAATTCTTAGTGGTGAGTATCAATATACTGTACCATTTTACACATGCCACGATGCAAGACTATTTGCAAAAGATTATGAATAGGGTTATTAACAAAATCTAATCCAAACTAAGTTAAGTAACAAATTTTCCTATGTGTTACCCAGAGACCTATTCGAAATCTGTAACAATAATATTGGAAACTAGAGCTATGAATATGCAAATATACATATATAATTTGCTAGTCCGACTGGCAATGACGACTTCAAACATCACTACAGGTAAAACATGTATGGTTTAACTGCATCCCCCGATGTCGACATCACCTATAGTGATGTTTGAAGCCATTTTTGCCAAAGTGTGCGAAAAGACGAACGTTGTCGACATCGTAGGACAGGCCCTAAATTATTTTTAACTTGTTAGTGCTTATTTTTGAAGTCGGTAAATATATTTTTTTTAAGTTTCATGTTATTTATTTTTAAAGAAAATGTATCTTCGTTTAAGATTTATTGCCACTATAGTTGTATCACTTTTACGTACATATGTATGTACTTTATTCTTGTTAATTGTTCTTAAAATCTCTTTCGTAATTTGTAACAAAAGCAAAGCAGGTTGGAAAAACAAGTTCATTATGTTTCTTCTATTTCTTTCATTTTTGTTTTATTTTATTTTGTGTTACATAACTCTTTGCTCAAGTTACGCAATATTTCTTGATATAAGTCTGGGTCATAATATTCTTTATTTTTCACTTCTATTCTATCAAGCTTCATTTGTCTCTTTATTACCATTTTCTTCATTCATTCCATTCATGATTTAATAATGTGCGTTAGAAGTGTCAGTTTATCTTATATTATACACACTTCCTTTGTTTTTTTTTTTTGTTAAATATGAAATGTGTGGGCTTATGTAATCGTCGTGTAAAAGACAAGTTTTATTTTTCTTAAGCTTTGCTGATCGAGTGGGCCATGGTGGAGCCAGACCTGTTGAAAAATATATATAGGTAGTACGAAATTTTGGCAAGTGACATTAATAATTTCCACTTCTTCGAAATGGTACAGTGGAGTTTGGTTATAATGAACACAAGTTGTAATGAATTATCCTGCTGTGCTTGCAGCGAACTTGTGTTAAAACGAACTCTTTTATAAGTTTTCTGAACTAAAGCTGAAATTAAACGTGCCATAGCCACAATACCATAGTGTTATAACAGAAACTAAAATTCAATTATTTTCTATGGTAATGGCTGTGGCACAAGCAAATACAGTGTTGCCCATTAGTTTGGTTCGAACAGCTGTTTTGTATGGTTATGGGTATGGCATCTCTAATTTAAGCTTAAATTGAATGTGAATTTATACGCCTATAAAAAAACAAAAAAAACCCAGCTCAACAGCTGTTCTCTTAGCTTGAAAATAAATAAGAGTCTATTATTATAACCACCACTAAAAATTATAAAGGGTATATATAGGTTTGTCATTCCGTGTGTAATTTCCACAATATTAATAAGCGACCCATAGGGCACTGCTACACGTTAAATATATATTGAAAGCGATCCAGTATCGCGATATTTATTGAACGTGTAGCATGCAGTATTGATGGATCGCGATCCATATCGCAGAGTAGCCTAAATTATGGAATCCAGATTGCGGATAGCGGATCGCGTGATAAATATTGAACGTGTAGCATTTCCATGATATTATATCGCGATACGTTAATAAGAAGTGAAATAATAATAAACGATCCGCATAATAATATAATAATAAGACGCACAGCACAAAAATAACGTAAATACTGAACATGTAGCATACGCCCGTGATCCATTAAAATGAATCGCGATCCAAATGTATAGTGCCCATAAAGTATATATATTCTGGATCCTTATGCATAGGGAAGACGAATAAGCGATGTGAGTCTATCCATCTGTCCGTCTGTCTGCATATGAAATCGGTTTTCCGAAGCTCCCAGAAAATCTAGAGACTTTCGTCTTGAACTGGTGTGTCAGAAATGGTCCAAAATTGATTGTTATTGGAAATCAACAAAATCGAGCAGAAGGTTGCAGAGCTGGTAAACTTAAACTTTATTTTGTCATATAAAAGTAACTACCGAAAACTAATTTTTATTTATTTTTTAATAAATAAACTTATTTTATATACTCAAGTGGTGCGATTCAGTAACTTTTAACGATCCGACAATCGTAATTTTTGTTTATACATTTTGATGCTTACAATAACGATTGTGTGATTCTGTAGCTTCCTTTTAAAAATAGTACGCAGCTGATATTTTCTGTTGATTTTGTCGATATTGTCGCTTAAATAACGACACAGCTGACATTAACCTACAGCGAATATCGTTAAAAATGTTATTGAATAGCAAATTCGATAAATTTTCGTTATAATTATTTTAATGATGCGATTATCGTTTAAAAAAAGTTAGTGAATCACAAAGCAGTACGAACAAAATTGGTATTTCAAGTTTAAAAAAAAATAAAAAAGACGTTTCCAGGGTTGGAAACTTTAACTTTTTTTGCTAAACAAAATTAACTAACTAACACTAATTTTTCCTTTTTCTTTATAAATTAAACATATCCTATATTCTTAAAAAACCAGATTGGTATAAGAAATCAGACAAATCTTAAATTAAGATTCCAGGGATGGGAAGCTGACACTTTTTGGTGTTGTATAAAAGTAACTAGGTCTAATTAGTTTTTCCCCTTTCTTTATAAATTAAATATGTTTTATGCTTTTGAAAGAACAGTTTGGTGAAGACAATTAGAAAAATGAAAACCACAGCTCCAGAGCTGGAAACTTTAAGTTTTTTTTATATTAAAAAAAAACTAAATAAAACGAATTTTTTGTTAATTTCCCCTTTTTATTTGTTCACTTAACATATTTCATGTATTTTTTAAAGAACTAGATTGGTATAAGGAATCAGGAAGGTCTAGAAGGGTGATTCCAGGGTTGGAAAATTTAAGTGTTGTGCACTTTCTTTTATATTAAAGTAATTATATAAAACTAATTTTTTCTTATTTCCTTTTTGCTTTGTTCACTTAACATATTTTATATATATTTTTTAAAGAACTAGATTGGTAAAAGGAATCAGAAAAATCTGAAAGGATGATTCCAGGATTGGAAAATTAATTTTTTATGTATATAAAAGAAACTAATTCAAATAATTTTTTGTTTGTTTACAAATTACATATACTTTATGTTTTAGAAAGAAGTAGTTTGGCATAAAAATTAGAAAAATAAAAGACATAGCTCCAGACCTGGAAAACTTAAACTTTTTCTGCTATATAAAACTAATTATTTCTTGTTTTTAATGCAAGTATATCTTAAAATGTATCTACATATCGTCGGTTGGTTAATGGTGTGCTGCAGAGAATAATGTATTTTGAATATACTGTGCCGCAAACCATTAACCAACCGACGATATAATATGCTTTATTGCTTTCTATGAACTGTATAACATGGGAGTTCGTTATAGCCCAGCTCCACTATCTAAGACTAACACGGATGCTTATATTTCTAAAATACTAAAAAATATCTACATAAAGCTGGTTTCCGAAAATATTTTTTTATTATTATTTTTTATAATGAATTATGGGCTACCCTGTGTGTTAAGGTATCGCAAGGAAATTTATAAGTCACATCAATGTCAATGTCTTTCTCTCTAAAGATATTTTAAATAAAAATATTGTTATGTTAAAACTTTTTTCTATGGCAACAAATTCAAATATTTCCATAAAAGAAAAACCAAATTGTAAACGTTTCCAGAAAACAAATTAAACCTTAAGTCTTTTGTTTATTCCTTCAATGTCTTCGGCCACGTTTGGTGTACAATAGAAATTCGTTTGAATTTGCTTTCTTCTTTTATTTTTTTGTCTAAGCCCCACAACTGAGTTCTCAAAGGTCACCGTTTTTCGTGTTGAAATTTTCTTCATAAATAAGATATTATATAATATTTTTTTATATATATAATTTTTTTTTTTTAATTTTCTTTTGAAATGTGCTTGGTTTTATGTCTGTGACGCAAGAAATATAAACCAAAAGTTCTTCTTTTATATAATTGTTTTGTCTTAATAAATTTCATTTATTCTCAGTATGATGTTTTCAAGAAATTAAAAGATACAAAAAAAAAATATAATCATATCTGACTGGGTTTTAAATTAAATTTAAATCATTAAACTAAAAATAGCAGGAGTACGCATGTTGTGAGTTACTGTTGGATGCTAGACAAAATAATTGCTAAGAATATTGACGTAATTTTATTTTTGTTTGCTTGCACAAATTTCAGGAAACATAACAAACAGGAGCTATTTTAGCTCGATTAGCTGTGAGAATTCAGACTGATGCTTTCAGGCATGAATGGCGATGTGTTATAATTTAGGAAGGGCACAGATTTCTTTCATCTCGGACAAACAATGCACAAAAAGTGAACACCGAACTTGAAATATTTCAGCTGCAAATATTGGCAATCTTTTTAAAATAAAACTCTTTTTAACCCCAGACCAAAAAAGGGGTGTTATAAGTTTGTAGTGTGTGTCTGTGTGTCTGTGTATCTGTGTATCTGTGTGTCTGTCCGTGTCCACGTACAGCCCAAACGGCTGGACCGATTTTGATTTAGTTTTCTGTGTTTGAAAGGTGACGATCGAGATGGTTCTTAACTATGTTTAAAGAAAATCGGTCTAGCCGTTTAGAAGATGTCACATCTTTTCTAGATATATCGGGGGTTTTTAAAATTTTTAATTTTTGTTATTTTAGGCAATTTTAACGAAATATTTACTGTAAGTGGAAGAAATTGAAAATCAAAATTTTCTTAAATCCAGTTTAAAATCAAAAAAAAATGTTTTAATGAATACTTAAACCAAATTAGAAGGTCTAAAAAAGGTCTGTTAAAAAGTTATGACGCGTGAGCATGCGTGAGCGGGAGTGAAAAATAATTATTTTTTTGCTTTAATATAAAAAGAACGACAAATAAAAAAAATTAATTTTTGGAGAATTTTGATTTTGTGCCACTTTTATCAAGTGCTGTGGGTGTAATTTTATAAAACGATAAAGGTTTCATAATAAAAATTTATAGTTTTAGTTAACTCTAAATTCTTACAGCCTTATTTTTAAAAATTATTAAAGGTTTATAAAACAAGTTTTCATACAAAATGTTTCTTTTTAAGCCTTAATAATTTTTGTAAATAAGCCTGTTAAAAATTATGATTAGAATATCCCAAACATTTTTTTTTCTCAAAATTGTTTAAAATTCAAAATTAATTTTATATAGTACATACACTTAAAAACTTTTAATATAATGTCACAAATTGTCACGCGTGACAGGACGTGAGCGTGAGTAATATGCATTTTTATTACTTCGAGAGATTAAGTGATAAAAGATTTAGGGACACTAAGAGGAGAAAGCTTTCGCAGTAGAAGTGCTTAAAAAGTGTCAAGCGTTAGCGTGAGTGAAATATAATTTTTTTGTTTTAACATAAATAGAATAACAGAAAAGACAACTCATATTAAAAATTTTCGAAAATGTTGATGTACTGTCTTCATCAAGTGGTTTGTGCGTGACTTCAAATACCGATTGAGTGTGTATAAAGGTTTTCATAATCAAAATTTTTAGTTTTTGAAAATTGAAAAAAATTCAAAATAATATCGAAAGTGAGTGTATTTTTAATATTAGTCAAAAAACATCAACAGGAAGGCTTTCGAAAGAGTATTTTAAAATTGTCACGCGTAACAACAAAAATTTATACTTTTTGACAATTAAAAAAATTCAAAATAATATCGAAAGTCAATGTATTTTTAATATTAGTCCAAAGTTGTCACGCGTGAGAGGACGTGAGCGTGAATGGCAAACTTTTTTTTCTTCGAGAGATTAAGTGATAAAAACTTTATAGACATCAACAGGGAGGGTTTCGAAAGAGTATTTTAAAATTGTGACGCGTAAGCGTGATTGATTTTTTTTGTAAGGATTGAGTGTAGTGAAGGTTTTCATAACAAAAATTTATACTTTTTGAAAATTACACAAATTCAAAATAATATCGAAAGTGAGTGTATTATTGATATTAGTCAAAAGTTCTCACGCGTGAAAGGACGTGAGCGTGACTGTCAAACTTTTTTTCTTGGAGAGATTAAGTGATAAAAACTTAAAAGACGTTAACGGGGAAGGTTTCAAAGTAGGAATGCTTAAAAATTGTCACGCCTGAGCATGCGTGATTGAATTTTTTTTTTGTTTGCTTTAATATGAAATAAACAACAAAGGAAACAACTCATTTTAAAATTTTTCGATAATTTTGATTTGTTGTCACTTTATCAAGTGTTTTCTTTGCGATTTCAAATGGAAATTAAGTACAGTGAAGGTTTTAATAATTAAAATTTAGTTTTTGAAAATAAAAAAAAATGAGAATAATATCGAAAGTGAGTGTATTAATAATTTTGGCGTCAGAGGACGTGAGCGTGAGAGATAAAAAATTTTTTCTTCGTGAGATTAAGTGATAAAAAGTTTAAGGAAGCTGAGAGGGAGGCTTCCGCAGTAGGAATGTTTAAAAATTATTACGCGTGAGAATGTGTGAGCATGAGTGAAAAAAAAAATTTACTGTAATATAAAAAGAAAATATGTATAACAAAGAAAACAAAATGTTCTTGCGACAATTTTTTTTTACTTTTCGACAATTTTGATTTACTGTCACTTTATCAAGTGTGTGTGTGACTTTAAATAACGATTGAGTCTAGTGAAGGTTTTCATAATAAAATTTTATAGTTTAGCAATATTAAAAAAAAAATTTAGAATAATGTCGAAAGTGAGTGTGTTATTAATATTAGTTAAAAATTGTCACGCCTCAGAAGACGTCAGCGTGAGTAATAAAAAAGTATTTTCTATGTGAAGTTAAGTGATAAAAACTGTTGGGACGTAGGAGTGTTAAAGAATTGCGTGAGTGAATTTTTTTTTGCTTTAATATAAAAGGAAAAACAAACAAACCAACTCGTTTTAAAATGTTTCGACAATTTTGATGGCCTGTCACTTTAATTCAAATAAAGATACAGTGTAGTGAATGTTTTCATAATACAAATTTATAGTTTTCGAAAACTAAAAAATGTTAATGTTAGTCAAAAATATGTCACGCTTGAGAGGATGTGAGCTTAAGTGACAGAATTTATTTTCTTCCAGAGCTTAAGTAAGAAAAGCTTTAATTACGTGAAGAGAGAGTCCTTCGAAGTTTGTTCCCAGTCACCGGTCCAGCCGTTTGGTCATAAAATGAGGAAAATTTCCTCAGGGGTTGGCTGAAAAGTTTTGAGAGTTTTAGAGCTTTCTTAAAAGAGATCTGTTTACAAGGAGCATATGTTGCCAAGCAGACACTTTGTTGCCAAGCACACACTTTGTTGCCAAGCACACACTTTGTTGCCCAGCAGACGCTTTTTTGCCAAAAGAAAAAATTGCAAACTATTTGGAAGACGTTAATAGCATTTTTCATTAGAAATAATCTCCTGATTGGGAAGCTTATTTTGTGTTGTACAAAAATACACAACCACATGGTTTAAGACACCTTTTGTTGCCAAGCCAACAGCCAACTTAAACTGCCAAATGATTGTTAAATAATATCACTCTCTTTATTACTTACTTTCCATCTCTCTCTCTCTCTCTTTCTTTGCAATTACTCTTTTTTCATTAAAAATAAACTTAACCATGGAAATTTTACACACTTTCTTTTCATGCGGCGCATGGATACGATACTTTTAAGTGAGCGAGCCAGCCAGTCATTGTCTTTAACTGCAGTGAGGTGTTACAAAGATGATTGCATGTACAAACTTAGTTTGATGACTAAACATTTCAAAAGATCCACTAGACCAGCGTTCGGTGTGTAAACAGCATCACTTTGTCACCAGTTTGTAAAGAAAGCACAACGTTTTAACGCTTGAAACACCGCAAAATGAAGTCTCGACTCGAGAGATATTTTGTTTTGATTAAAATTTTCGTGAAATAAAAAAAAACAAGAAAACGGAAGAAAAGAAACAAAAAAAAAGAAAACAATTTACAAAAAAAAAACTTTTTGTCCATGGAAGGAAATTTTTAGTAGACAATATTTTGTTTATTTTATAATTATATTATTCCGGTTTGTGGCTTGCGTTTTTTTTAATTCTTTTTTTTATTTTATCAATATAAAAAAAAAAATTTGTTGCAAGCTTTGTAAGTTGGTCATGATCTTGTTGTGTTCAGTTGTGATCAAGATACGCATTTAGGCGCATGTTTGTAAAGCGACAGTTCTGTTTTAACAAATTTAAATATTTTATAAAAATTTTTTTTTTGTTATTCCAAAACCTCAATCAAGTTGAGTATCTAAAAATAATTTAACAAAAGCTATAAACATATGTAAATATTTTTTGTGAAAGTATGTTAAAGCTTCTCCAAATAAGTGTTAAGTTGCATGTGCGTGCGAGTGATTTTGTCTTGGAAAAAATATAAATTGAAGCCCGTGTTTTGTTTACTTTTCGCACAAATCAAATTAACAAATGAAATGTGCTAATTATTAAGAAATGCAAGTGTAAAAAGTTGTAGTTAAAATATTGAAGCAAAATATTTACTTTTTAAATGAAAGTTACTTTTTAAATACCAAAATCTATATGAATACACTTGTACTTTCAATTTTAATTTAAAACTGGAACTTAACCAGAGTACCGCCGCCTGCCAGTTCTTTTTTTTTTGGAGCCAGTTGACCCAAATGAGTTTTCTGGTTTTTTAAAGATTTTGTTTAAAGAAGAAAAAAAATTTTTTGAAAACTTACATATTTATGTCTGCCCGCAGCAGTCAATTTGACTTTTTAAATCTAGTGAAATGTAAGGCAGTCTTGCAAAATGGGGCGGTCTGCAATTTTGGTTTTTTGTTTCGCTAGCAATCAGGTTCACTTTTTTTTTTTTTTGATCGTTTATGGTTAAAGAAACAACTTTTGTGTTGTTGTTGTTAATCAATTGCAATGTATCTTTTAAATAATAATTTTCCCTTTTCATGTGTAAAATTTATTTGGAATTTTTACTTTCACTCTGTAGTAGAACAGTGTGGAAATTATGAATTTTTGAGGTTAAGTTGTTGATGCTGTTCCATATCTCGTACATATGACAAAAGCAACTGTTTTCTGTGGCATCTTTTACAACGTCAAAAAACATAATTTTCTTTAGCTTTCGAGAGTGAGAAGGAGGAAGCGATGTGGGGAAGAGAGAGACAGAGGGAGCTAGCGAATGAAAACTTTTTTAGTCTCAGTTGCATTTCATTATTTAATATTTGCAAACATGTCACACTAACTTTGAAAAATTACTTGAATTAAAAAACTTAAACATGTTCTCTTCGTGAGCCGGATTATTTATTTTATTTACGCACTTATTAAATGTACCAAATATAATTACAAGTTATAAATATCCCTGTCGGAAAATGTGTGTTTGACTAAAAAAAAAAATTAACTTATAGTTAACTTTTCTTAGACTGACTAAAAGCTAGCTGCAAAGTCATCCAGAACAAACCCAAAATTAATTCTTAAGTTGAGTAAGTAATCGAACAAATTTATTCTCAGCTACTTTGAAACTCATTTCAGTTTTATATTAACATTTTGCTGCAGTGGTAGCGTGTTGAGTACATAACGTGTAATGTTACATGTTCGAACCCCAGAAATTTTTTTAAATTACTGACTACCAAGTGACTTAAAAAAGTCAATTTTAAGTTAGCTGAAATCGCAATGTTGAAATAGTCAGTTGATTACATTGCAAAGTAATCCAAGTGTCAGTCAGCACTAGTTGCGAAATAGTTAGCTTAAAATTAGTTTAAAGTTAGCCAAATTTCCGACAGGCATATTACAGTAGAATACTGATAATACCTAATCAAATATGCATATGTAGTGCAAAAAGTGAGTGCTCACTTCATAGTAATATTTTTTAAAAATCTCTTGAACTGCCATCTTGTAATTAGCGTATTATCCCTTGATGTTTACTATCACTTGCAGTCCTCTCGCAATGGGATCGCCGAAAATATGGGCCCAGAGAAACAAGCCGATCGGCTCACAGCCGGCTCAAGAGCCGCCACCGACTTTCAATGTAACTTCAGGCCGTCGCCGATACATGCGGCTAGTCTCGGCTCAAAATGGCAGCCGGCTAATTGTTTTTTGTAGTTGAAAATTTGTACTACATCTCACAAATTATATGGAAGGCATCAGATGTTTTAATTTTTTTTTATAGAAATGTGTTAAGAAAACTTATAAAAAGCGGCTATCAATGTCAGCCGGCTTATGAGCTTCCGCCGACTATTTTTTCCTAAGCCGCCGCCGCCGACTTTTTAAGGCGTCTTGTTTCTCTGTATGGGCCATTTCATATGGAATTTTGGACAATTCTTCCTGGAGAGCAAATATCAATTCACTGTTTCATGTTACACTTCTTTCTCTAACTTTTCTGTCAAAGTAATTTCACATATTTTGAAAGAGATTTATATCTGGCAATTGAGGGAGTTCCCATCCATTTTGGGGTGTTGTATACGATCCCTATCCTAGTGTTCAGCGGCGTGTGCTTATGGTCATTGTCTTAAAACATTTTAGGCAGGGATGAGCGAGCAGTCACTTTTTGGAGTGACTGTATTTTTATTTTTCCTGGATTTTTAATTTGACTTTAAATTATTGAAAATTATTGGCCTAGTAGTTTTTTCAAATATCAAAGAATTTCCAACTAATACATTTTTATAGCTATGCTATTTATGTCACGACACAGCAGCTGGAACGTGATTTTTCTAACAAAAAATAATCGACACTATTAGAGTTATAAATTTATTTTTATTCTGTGGTGCGACTCAGTATGTTTTAACGATCCGACAATCGTAATTTTTGTCTATATACATAAATTGTCGCTTGCAATAACGATTGTGTGATTCTGTAACTTTTTTTTAACGATATTACGCAGCTGATATTTTCTATAGATTTTTGTCGATAAAATTAACAGCACATAAATTATTGTCGCTTAAATAACGACACAGCTGACATTAACCTACAGCGAATATCGTTAAAAATATAACTGAATAGCAAATTCAATAAATTTTCGTTATAATTATTTTAAGGATGCGATTATCATTAAAAAGAGTTAGTGAATCGCACTACTGATCTTTTTATACTTAAAAGCAGAGTACGAAAATAAACGAAACAAATTGTTTGATTTTGTTTCGTTTCGTTCTTTGAAGTGAGTGAAACAATGAGAACGATTGCTCAAATTGTTTTTGTTTTGTTTTTGCACATGAGCACAAGCCAAACAACACAGCCGATTGGCTGTAAGCAGGCTAACAGCCGCCGCCTGCCACAAACAATACATTTAAAATAATGGGAAACAAGTGGAAACGTTTTGAAATAGTTGCCGCAAATTTGACATCATCATATACGGCCTGTATCATGATATTACCATAAATCGTTCGATCGAATACTTATATTGAAAACAACAAAAAATTGTCTAATGTTATTGTTGTTTGCAATACAAGTTGTCGATGGAACGATTTCTGGTAACATCGTGGGACAGGCCGATAATATAATTTTATTGCATTGTTATTTAGTACACTAAGTTTGTTTTATATAGCTAAGTAGCATAGCTATAACCGGGTGTCCTAGGACACCTTTCTTTTTTTTATTTTTAATTTTGTAACGTTTTGAAATAAAATGACATTCTCTAATGAAGCCACACAACGGAGTGGCGAAATATGGGAAAAATAAAAATAAATAGTTATACAAAAAAAGTTACCTCAAGCTCAAATATTCTGCATTATCATAATATATTATATATTATAAAGATAAAAAAACTATTTATAGTTTTTTTTTAAAATAATGTGGTGTGGTTTTTTTGACATTCTTATGTCAGACATTTCACACAAACTAGAAACGAAATAATTTTAAGAAGCACAAGAAATTCCAAAAAGATAACTAACGGCATTTGAAAGCAAACTTCTTTAAAAAAAATATTCCTTTTGTATCTTTTCAAAACATATTAGTTTTCATTCAGGATTTTGACGAATGAGAGCACAAAGAGAAAACTTTCATATTAAAATCTACCAAAATAAGGATATATTAAAATTTTTCGGCCACAAGTGTTGCATGTTAATTCAACATGATCTACAGTAATATTCAAAGAAAATTTTTTAATTTGTGTTTTTGTTTTGGGAATTGTTACACTTTAATTTTAATATTTGTGAACGCACTAATTATATCAAATTATTATCTATTTTACTTATTCAGTAAAATTTTTTTTATTCAAAATACATTGAAATTAATTATGAGGCGTTTAGCTGGATCCTATGCGCATTTCACTGTTGCTAATAAAGATCATGAGGGAACCTTTACCAAAAAATTTCTTAGAACAACTAGAGCATTTATATTAAACTTTCATTTAAACAAATGAGAAGCCCAACTAATATATTATAATGGAAACAAGAACTGAATAATCAACAAGTTTTTTATTTTCTTACTTTACCATTGCTATACCCCTTTTAGACACGCAAAGTTTACTTGCTTTCGCAAGAGTATAGCGTTTCCCCACAAGTATTTTTGCCAAGGTGCAGTCAAGTTAATAAAACGTTCTTTTTTGGAATTGTTACAATTTAAGATTAACATTTGTTAACTCACTAATAATCCCAAATTATTATTTAACTTGCTTAGTAAAATATTTTTTTTATTAATAATAATTTGAAATTGATGGACCTTATTAGGAGTGCCGTATTTCGACTACGACTACGACAATTTTGTACTAGATTAAAGAACAAATTTTCCAATGCTAAAATTAATATTTTAGGAAATAATGAAGAAAATAACCGACAAAATACCAAAAACTAATTTATAGGCAAAATTGCATTTATATGGAAATTATTTTACTAAGCGTTTAAAATAAGAGTTTATATCTATTAAATTATTTCATACATATATTAAGTATACTCATAAGAAAACTAAAAAAAATGGGCTTGAGGGCTAACTTTGTGGGCCGGACGCACCCCCTTAAACACAATTTATCGCTATGAATTTTTTTTGTGTTTCTTTTTACATAAAACCGAACCGATTTGGGGGGTGAGAATAAAAGAAATCATACAACTAACGGGTTATTGTTTATGCTATTCATAAACAATTGTTAAACTTAATGTTTGCTTAACAACATACGACTTTTGTATGGGAAAACCGGTTTATACATACATAGAATGCTTTAACTTTACAAATCGTTCATTAATACCAGTGTAAATATTTAATGGATTATAAAAATAAATACATACATACATGCATACATACATACATATACATATATTTATATGATATGATATTGTTATGAAACTTGTGGAGAAAATCATTTGCATAAATATTTAATTTAATGAAAGAAAATTAATATATAAATTAGTTTTAAAAAACTACTGAGACTAAAAAAATGCTAAACCAAAAAGCAATAAAAACCGTAAAAGAAATTCAGCTTTTAAAATTTTCTAGTAAAAGATGCGAGCATAAAAACCAATCTGAGCTAAATTAAAATTTAAATATTATCAAAATCATTAAAATATACAGTAAATAAATGTTTGAAACAGCATCCTAATTTTTTTTTTAATTTTAATAGTTTTAAATTTGTTTTTTTTATTAAACTTATAGATCAGCAAACTAAATTAATGGATACACTATGCAAACTTTGAAGTGGTCAATAGTAGTGGTGTTAATTATTCGTGTTTTAAATTTATTCGAATAAAATTTTATATTTTCTTTTTTTTTTTTAATTGAACTTTTGTGCGAATATTGCAATGACTAAGAATGAAATAAATTTTATTGGAAGAAATTTAAAAAAGTTTAGCAAAAAGCTACAAAAAAAAACAACTCATTGCACAAGAAAATTGATTATTTTAAAAATGAAAAGTAATTAGTAAAAAAGACATATGTACGTATTTATGTTTATAGTTTCTTTATTGCAAAAGAGACACAACTCAAAAATTCCGGTTTTGCAGAAAATAAGTTTAAAGTTTTCAATTCACAATTTAAATATTTTCTCTTCTCAAGAGCTGCATGTAGAAGACTTTCATATGAAATTTTTACAAAATTTATAACCCTTGACACAAACCTTTTGCCTTAACAGAACTCTGTGAACTCTGTGTTAACAGAGCTCTGTTAAGTTATAAAAATTCAATTAATGCCTTTCCAAAAAACTGTTCCATTAAATGAGGCAGCCGAGAGTGAAAAAATAACTCAAATGTATAGACAGGGTGTTCCTTTATTATTGCCCATGAATCTATTTCTAAAAAAACGTAAATTTGAACCAAATATTCGACCATGTCACAGAGTTCAATTCCGTTCGGAAACGGAATTAAATCCAACTCATTTTTGTGGGAGATGAGGCCTAGAAAAGAAAACTAAAATACGGAAATTTATCAGGTGTGTGGGAGGCTTTGGTATGCTCCAGCTAGGACTTGACATTTTGAGGGTTATTCAATCCCGATTCCAAACTGAATTGAGCACTGTGACATGGCCGATCGTCGAGTTTTTAACTTGTCGTTTTCTGAGGGATATGCACTTTTATTTTGAGAAGGAATCAATGCTGATGGACTGAAGTGCTACCTATTATGGACCACATTGTACTCTAAGAACGTGCATACTCAGAATTTATGGAAGTTCGAGATTTTAGGAGTTTTTTTTTGACAAACTTTAAATTTGCCCTACTATATTAACATTTTCCAATATGTAACAAAATTTTTTTTCGGAAGAGTTGATGATAGCAGACGAAAGTGGTCACCTATTATGAACCAGATAGTAGTCCAAAATCGTGAATACTCAGAATTTCTAGAAGTTGGAGTTTTCAGAAGATTTTCGAAAAACTTTAAAATTGCTGAACTATATTAACAATTTCCAAAAAAATGTTTTTGGGAAGGAGACGTTGCGGGCGGACAAAAGTGGTCACCTTTTATGGACCACATTTAAGTCTAATTTTTTTTCGTTTTAATAAAAGAACAAATAGGTTGGTTATACAATTAAAAAAGAATTAAAAAGCATATCGAGTGTGCGTGTTCTTTTTTGCATTTGCTTTTTACTTAAAAATTTGTTTTAAAACCCAAAATATGTACATATGTATGTGTTTTTTATTCTCTAAAAAAAAAATTTTAATTTTAATTTTTTTTATTCACTTTATTACTCAATGAATGCCTACTATTATTACTAGGAAGCGGATATTGATAGAGAAGACAGGAGGTGAAGGAAGTGATAAAGGAAAGTTTCATTATTTTACAGCTCTGCTTTTTGCACGTTTTTTTAAATGTAGACTTGCAGCGCCTCTGGTGTCAATGAGGCGTAATAAATTTCCAAATCTGTGTTTAAAGCCATTTTATTAGTTATTTTACTTCGCCGACGACTCTGCTACACAATACCGGCGAAGAAGGGCGCTCAGATGTTACATTAAGATTAGCATCTGCTAAAGTCGGTATAGCTCAGTGACCGGTGAATAGGCCTTCATCACTTGAACTTTCCTACAACAACTGACACACAGGGAAACTGATGCAGAAAATGCTGTGTGAGACCGGGCTGTGGGACAACGGGCTCGAACTCAGGCCCTTCGGTTTTGTAGTCAACGAACTAATTACCTCAGCCACCGCCACCCTAAATATTAATGATCTAAGATTTTAAACATATATATTTTTTTTTTTTTTTTTTTTTAATAAAGAGAAGTAACACTCAGGCAATTAATGCCTACTACTATTACTAGGTGTTACCTTCTTTAGGAAAGGGATAGTGATAGAGAAGACAGGTGATGAAGGAAGAGATAGAGGAGAGCTTCATTCTTTTACAACTCTGCTTTTTTTGCACGCTTTTTGATAATGCAGTTCTGCTGCGCCATCTGGTGTCAAATGAGGCGTATTAAATTTTTGAAGCTGTGTTTTGTAGCCATTTTATTGATTATTTTACTTCGCCGATGATTCTGCTACACAACGAAGGAGGGCGCTCTGATGTTACATTAGGATTAGTATCTGCTGAAGTCGGTATAGTTCAGTGACCAGTGACTATGCCTTCATCACTTGAACTTTCCTGCAACAACTGATACGAAGGGACACTAATGCACATCAGAAAAATGCGTGGTGTTGTTATTCAATGACTGTTGGATACAGGGATTGAACCCAGGACCTTCGGTTTTGTAGTCAACGTGCTAACTACTTCAGCCAACGCCACCCTCAATCGTATAATCATAATTGTAGCGCGAGCAATTCGTAAGCTCACATGTTTTCTCTTAAGCCACTAGAACTATATCCGATTCTAACATGCAAGAGTAAATGTCCTTCGTTTATGCGAAAAACTAAAATACGCTACAACTAACAATAAAAACGCACACGCATATCAAACGCATTGATTGTTTTTCTCTCTCTCATACTTACAGTTTGAGTATACTTATACTCAGAGTATGAATATATAGTCGGACAAAATAATGTACGCATGATGCTCGGGATATTTATTCATATGTACATTTGTGTATATAAAATGGAATGGAAAATATGTGGATCTGAGTAAATAAAATATATCCCTGTATATACGCATGTGTAGCCGATTAATAGTCACAGTAATTTTATACTCATGCAAGTGATTGAAGCTCACACAGTCTATAAAATTCAGTTATGATTGTGCTGAGTAATTTAAAAACTTTGTATAAACATAATTGTTGCATGTTATACGTATTCTGTTTAAAATTAAATAAAATTACGGATTCATAGTTGTTTGATGGCCAATACTCAAAGAGTACTTAAAATGATAATTTTGTCCTTCTCTGTTCCTTATAAGAGTCTCCTGATTATTTGAATTATTTTGGAATTGCTAAATTAAATAAATCGGTATAAGTTGGTCGCTTCAGTAGTTTTAAGTTAAAGCCATTACACACCACTAGCCGACAATCTATTGAAACTCAAACCTCGAATTCGGTTATTTGAATTCCGAAGTTCTTACTTATGAAATATATTTTTGGTTTAGAAAAAAAAACTTTTTTTTTAACATAAGTAATTTACTATCATCAAATTTTAGAAGATTTTAATAAAATAGATTAAAAACTTTTTGCATAAATTATGATAAATTCAGAACTTTGTATAAAAAAAAATGGAATTCATTATTATGAAAAATATAGCGGATTTTAACTTGAAATAATTATGACAAAAATTTAACGAAAAAGTACTCTAAAACTACAAATAAAACAACTTACTAAACGGACATATGAAAATGTATCAAAAACTCGAAGATACTTTAAATTCAATGAAAACCCAAAGACAAAAAAAAACTTCCAAAAGGAACACAAGTTTTAGCTGTAGAAGCAAAATTCCATACAAAATACACACAATGGACGATGTGCAACAATCAGAAGATAATGCAAAACATCATCAACAAAAACTACTTTCAACACAGTCAGTCATCATTCAGTTATTTGAAGAAGAAAACAAAATCAATACTATTGTTAGAAATCAGCACAGTAGAACGTCAAAAAATTTAACTGCCTCCACCACATGGTTAAGAAATTTTAGTTTATTCAAAACGAATTATGAACCAGAACAACACCAGCAACGGCAGCGGCAGCGCCAACAAAGAAAACATCATCAACATAAACAACATAGTTGTAGTTGTAGTTGTAGTTGGCTATTGTTAACAGCCGTAATTGTATTATTAGCAATTATAGAAAATTCTATGTCACTAGTAAAAGCGGATGAAAATGATGATTCCATTGTAGCTGCCACAAAATTACCAGTAACAACACTACCATACCTTAATCACAGTCAACAACAACAACAACAACAACAACAACAACAACATGTGAATGATGACAATTTAAATGGCACCACGAGTAGTTACACTCAAGCATCAACAACATTTGCACCAATTATGGCCAACAATGAGTCTTTATGGTTCAACAGTTCCACTACCATCAATAGGCCCATCAACATCATCACCACATCTGGCAAATCTTCAGCGAGAACACAAAACAAATTCAAAATGAAATACAATGCAGCAGCAGAAGATTCAATATTTCTACGTGTCGCTAAACGCTTTACGGCCGACAACAATCTTTGGTCCGGCATCATACAGGACTGCTACGGGCGGCCCACATTTTCCTGCTTTCAAAAGAATGTCTATTATTATTTAAATGATGTTTTGGATGCCAAAGATGTCAATGTAACTCAGAGATTGAAATTTTATAAAAATGAAAACTCTTATCAGTATGACATCGAGGAAGCTGAGAGTGCGACACCATCACCACCGCCATCAAACTCCTCTACACAAGCGTCATTGGCTAAAGACGGGGATAAGACTTCAGCTGAGGATACGAATAATGTGGGGGATAATGAAATACCCGGTGGCCGTGCATTTGCTGGTGAGTGTCTTTAAGCAATAATATAAATAATTTTATATGTACTCGTATTTGATTAGTTGTTATTTAAATTCATGTTACTAAGGGTTTATTACGCTGCACAGTGGGGCCAAAGGGCCTTTTTTCGCGCATTAATTCATATATCCACAACAACAACAATAGCGAGGCTAACTAAATTTTAAATGGGCGACTTTTAGAACAAACTGCATGTTCAAATAAAATCTTGGCGGTATAAGAGGGGGGAGACGGGTAACCCTCATACAAAGTATTTATTATTTGCTCTATATCTTCCGAAGAACAATAGTGACGCTCACTTAATTTGATGCGGATAACTCTTAAAACAAACTGCATGTTTCATCAAAATATTGGTGTTATGGGGAGGGGGGAGACGGGTATCCCCCTTACAAAACTATTATTATTTTCTCTATATCTTCCGAATTACAATACTCAGGCTCACTTAATTTGATGTGGATAGCTTTTACAATACACAAAAATAACAATATTCTGCTAACTGAATCTTGTAGAGGGGACTAAAAAAAGCTATATGTACGTGTATCGGCGTTTAGCATGTTTACATCTAAAACTCATTTTACGGCCGGTTTAAAGTTCCAACCTTGGGTAGATAAAAAAAAATGTGGAGAATCATGTGATATTTAGGTTTCTGATAAAAAAAGTGTCTTCAGAACATTTATTCAGAATATTACAAGCAATATTTTGTTGGTATGTATTAACCCTCTAACTCTTTTGGATATGGGTCTTTTTTGAAATCTTTTGAAAAAAGGCAAAAATCACCTTTAAAATAGAGATTTATGTAGGTGAAATATTCTGCAAAAATATTTGTTATAAAGTTGAACTATAGGTTTCTGAACACACTTAAGACGAGACCTCAACTTTAATACCATATATAAGCAAAACCAATTCCAATTGTTCCAAAACTTTACTGCCAATACATTAACTACATTAACCCTTAAAACACAATTTCAGTTATTGGCTTATTTCTGGTATTAAAGTTGAATTTTCGTCTTAAGTGTATTCTGAGGCACAGTAGAATTCCATGATAAATATTTTTTCAGAATATTTTAACTACATACATCCCTATTTTAAATGTGATTTTAGCTTTTTTCACAAAAATTTGCAAAAAAGACCAATTTCCAGAAGAGCTAATGTACAGCAACATAAAATTGCTTGTAATGTTGTGAATAAATGTTGTGAAGACAAACACAATTTTCTAAATTTTTTTACTTCACAAGGTTGCAACTTCAAATAGGCCGTAAAATGAGTTTCAGATCTAAGCATGTAAAACGCGGATGCACGTACGTATATCTTTCCCCCCACCCCCTCGAGAAGAATAAAGTGGCAGAACATTATTTTTTTAAATAAATAATAGGCCGTAAAATGAGTTTCAGATGTAAGCATGTAGAACGTCGATACACGTATATCTTTTTTTAGTTTCTTCTACAGAAATCAGTTAGCAGGATATTAATATTTTTTGTTTGTTGGACAGTGTTATTTATGTTGACCACAAGTCTTTATAATTAAATAATTATAATTATCAAACCAAAATTAAGGTATTCGAGAAGGCTCCTAGAGCCTTATCGTTTTCGTTAAAAGCACCCACCCGCGCTGTCATAGAAGTAAGCAGGCCTATTTTTGTTTCACAGAGAAAAAAGTGCCTACTAAATACCTCATAAAATAGAACAAAATTAATAAGAAATCTCTATGGTTTTTTTCAATAAGGAAATCTTATTAATTTCATAGAGAAAACCTTTTTGAAAAAATCAAGAAGAAATCTTGTAGTTTTTATGAGGTTATCTTATTGATTTTTTCAATAAAAAATAAAAAAAAAATTGCGTCTTTATTCTCTGTAGTTATGTATTTTCATTTAAATTCTATACCATATACATATGTATGTATGTATGTATGTATGTAGTATATTGTAGATATTATTTATTTATACATACATACATACACATTATGTTATTTTCTTAACTAACTTACTCACCAAGTATTGAACCAGCAAACTTATACCTGATAGAAAAGCACTCCACCCAATATGCTAACAAGCAGCCTGAATAACCATTGAAATTATTGTGCAAACATTCTTATACAAAAATGAAAAATATCATAAAAAAAATTGTCTCTATGTCTATGAAATAACAAGACACTTCATAAAATCAAGAAGATTTCCTTATTAAAAAAATCAATAAGATGCTTTACACATAATCATATAGGAACATACTAAAATCAAGAAGAAAACCTTATTGAAAAAATCAATTAGGTAACCCAATAAAATGAAGAAGAAACCTTTTTTAAAAAAAAATCAAGAAGGCAACTTAATTAAATCAATAGGAAATCCTTAGGTTAGGTTAGGTTAGGTTAGTCTGGGTGGTCAAAGGACCTCGCATAGACCAAGATTGATCCTTAGCGATACCCAAAAGTGACAAGAAATCTGCAAGTATGGCGGCCTAGTTCGCGGTGCCTGTATCGAACAGATTTGATCTGAGGAAATCCCTATAGTTTACAATTTATAAGAAAACCTAATAGAATCAAGAAGTTTTTCTCTATGGATTGTTTTTTTTTTTTTTTTGGTGCCAAAAATAACGGAAATTGAGTAAAAAAAAGTTGTGAATAACAAGATCTCTTCTTGATTTTATATGGTTTTCTTTTTGATAAATTTAATAAGATTTACCACATAAAAACAATAAGGAATCTCTATGATAAAATCTTCGCTTTTTTCGGCTGGGATACATACCCCTTAGCCTAAAAACGGTTCATAGAGAAAATTTTCTTGATTCTATGAGGCAGTTTTTTCTCTGTGTTTGATAATCACAATTATGTTCTACAGTTTCTCACCAAAAATGCTTATTTCTTATGACCAGGGACCACAAATATGCTCAGTGCTTTAAGCGCATTTAATATGCACGAAAAACTATGCACTCATATTTCAAAAAATATGCTCTTAAAAATAACATAAATGAGTTAATTTGGAAATGAAAAAAAGTATATTTAATTCAACAATTTCATAACATTTGCTTATAAAGTGAGACAAAAATTCAATAAATAAAAAAAGGAAACAATAAAAAATTTAATAAAGAAAAAAATTCAATTTCAACTTCAAACTTCACAGGATATCACGATATCAGAATTTAAACTTTGGATCTGTATTACATTGCCTGTCGCATCTAAATAAACTTTTATACATTGAAGCTTTTCTTGAAGCGTTCAATATTTATATTTTTATCGTCAAAAAGTTGGGTAATTGTGGAGTAATTGGTTTTCTTCAACTGTGTTTATGAAAAACTTTTGAATGGTTCGTTTTATTGTCAGATTGTAGAACAGCTACAATACACATTTTCGTTATTCTTTCCCAGTGGTTTTTGTCAATCGTTTCATATATTTAAATCTATAAATATAGATATTTTTCATGAATTTGCGATGCTATTTAAGAATTTTTCTTAACTAATTTTTCCATATTTCGAACTGAAAAAAGTCTATGAGAGTAATTTTTAGTTTATGTATTCCTCGAAAAAGGTTTTAATATGTTCATTTAACATTTTGATTGGAGAAATGTCGGCAACTAAAATTTTTTTGCACGTAATAAATAAACCAAATGTGTTGACTATATACTGGCATTGAACATTGCAAATGAGATTTAGACGGAGAAAAATAAAAATTAAAATGTTGACCCATATGCACATATGCCTTGTAAGTATATTCAAATAATAAAAAAAACATATTTAAGGTATCAAAATATGCCCTAAAAGCCTGAAATATGCTAAACACTATTAAAACTAAAAAAAATATGCGTGTAAGGCAGAAATATGCAAAAATAGGCTTTGAAGGGAAAAATATGCAAAAATATGCACTAACAAATTGATGCCAAAATTCATAAAAAGTTCTGAAACGCATAAATATCTTACTGCCGCATTACTATGTGACAGAAGAAAAAAATATGCGATTGCATATTTGCGGTTTCCCTGCTTATGACCAACCAGAAGGTTTTTAGTGCCGTGAAAAGTTTATGCAGCTACGAAGCATGATATTTCCAAGTTCTAAGGACATTAATTTTTGGTATTTATGGAGACCTGGTTTTATATTTTCAACTTGCTATTTTATAAAAATTACACTGTGATACACAAAAAATATTCAGGGATTCTAATGTACCAATTATATTTTGCTGGAGTCCATGGATGACGAAAATACCGTTTGTTTTTTTCGGTCACTTCATAAAGTGATATTATAACGGTAAATGTAGTGAAAAACGGGGTTTCTTAGATTTTCAGTTCTAACTTCTTTCTTTGCCAACGGATTTCTTTTAACTTTTCGTTGGTTAAAAGGATGGATTATTATCTTTCAACCAAGATATATTTTTTGTAAATCGACTAACAAATGGCTAAGTTACAGTCGTTTAAGTGTAAAAAAAACCCATTAAAAAGTATTCTTTTGTTTTCCTCAGGCCATAAGTTGCTTATGAGTTACAAAAGAATACTTTTTTAATGGGTTTTTTGTACACTTCAACGACTGTAACTTGGTTGAAAGATAATATTCCATCCTTTTAACCAACGAAAAGTTAAAAGAAATCCGTTGGGAAACAAAGAAGTTACAACTGTTTAAGACTGAAAATCTAAGAAACCCCGTTTACCGTTATAAAATCACTTTATGAAGTGACCGAAAAAAACCAACGGTATTTTCGTCATCCATGGACTCCAACAAAATAGAATTGGTACATTAGAATCACTGAATATTTTTTTTCTCAACTTTTGTATCACAGTGTTATTAGTGAAAAATAAATTAAAACAAAAACTATTTAAATTTTTTTGTTTTAAAAATATATATAAACTCTCTTGACTTCGTTATTGATAAAAAATAAATTTTAAGCCATTAAAAGTGAAGCGTTTATTTTTCTAAACGCCTCCTAACGTCAGTACATATTTTTAAAAGAGACAATTAAAAATATTTTCGAATGCCTGAAATTAATATTGGAAAGTTATTTTAAAGCCATTTGCTCCAATTTTATATAAACACATTAAATTGTTTATACTACCTTGAGATGGAAATTTTTGAAAATTGATATCAATCAAAAAGCCTTAATTGGTCTGGTAATTTAAATATCTTCATATGTACATATGTTTTAAAATTTTTTATCAAAACATATGTACATACATATATTCATATGTGTGTATTTACAAATGTATTGTTTTAAAAACAAACTTAACTTTCTCTCTTCATATGGAAATCATTTCCATTTTGTTACGAGTGTCGGTTTTGTTTGTTATTTTTGTTTTTAAATGCCCATCATCTTCATCAGATGACTGACTTAAAGTGTGTTTTTAGTGTCTAAGTGTCAGATTTTTATTTAATATTTTTGATCTTTCAAATACTTCAAAGATTAAAAAAAATAAAAAAAAATTGGCTGCCTTTCAATTTGTTTAATGTGTGTTTAAGTTGAAAAAAAAAACAAATGAAATGTTTGTATGTAATTTTTTGATCACTAAACATTGAGTGTAAAAAAAAAACTTTTATTCGAGTTTATTACAATCCATCTTATCGAAAAATTTTGTTTTTTTTCATACAAAATACCGAAATTCCACATAAACAAACTGTAAGCCTTTTATTCCCTATAAGGGGGATTCCCCCTGTATTATTTTGAAATATTTTATTCTACTTAGGAAAAATTGCCAGCTACTTAATATTTTCAATTAAGAATTTAATTCATTCAATTAAAATTTTTTTAAATGAACTATAATGGAAAAACTGAATTGATATTTAATATTTTAATTGATATTACAACATTTTTGATATTACTTTTTTTCTGTGCACATGCACATAAATGAGAGTGGAAAGAAAACAGCATTTTTCTCCATCAAAGACTGGACCATAAAAAAATGTAATTGACAATTATTGCAAAAAAAAAAGAAAGAGAATTTAATATCCCAATTGGCCACGTCTTTAAGACATCTTTGACGACGGGTACAAGACAATGGTAAATCGTAGAAGACATATTGAAGACAGCCCCATACAAATCGTCGACGAAATTTTCATACAAATGGCGCCGAGGTCACACAAGACGAGATGGGCGACAATGTCGCTCAGATTGTCGTCAACACTGCTTTATTGAAGACAAAACTTGTATGAGACTGTCGCTCAGATTGTCCTCAACAAAGCTTATTGAAGACAAAACGTATGACACTGTCGCTCAGATTGTCGTCAACACGGCTTTATTGAAAACTAAACGATGGATATTGTCGCTAATATTGTTCTCAACAAATTTTTATTGAAGACAAATCGATGGATATTGTCGCTCAGATAGTCATGACGATTTCCTTTAAATTTTCGATTAGAAAACATAATGAACAAGAATCGTCGAAGACAATGTCGTCTGTGACGATTTGGCCAACTGGGATACCATGTATAAAAAGAATACATACAATACTACACACACAATATACTTCAAATTTAAAGCTATTTCCTTGAAAAATTACCACAATCAATATCAAGTATCCAAAGAATTAAACTGAAATTTCATTACAAGCGTCTTTTCTTATTTTATTTATTTTTATTTTGCACAAACATTTCACGAAACAATTTATCAGTCTTTAAAAGTCACAATGTTTTTTTTTTGTTCACCAGCGATAACAAACAAAACAGACTTTTACTTTCAAAACAGACGAAAACAAAACATTTTGTTAAGCAACACAAACTTGTCCAAAATGAAGACTATAGAAAAAAATAAGTTGGAAGAGGAAACAATGAATTTCCAACCAAAACAGACACAGAAAAAGTTCCCAAGACAGGCAGACGAAGAACTTTTCAAGTAATTTTTGTTTAAAAAATAACACAGTACGCAACGCGAAAAAAAATTTTAGGGGTTCTAAAAATGGATTCTGGTACAGGAGGTCAAAAAAAAAACCATTACGAGTGTCGGCGTTTCGAAAAATCACATATGAATTTTATAATTTTTTTGGTCGATAGGCGGAAGAGGGGTGTAAAGTGTGTCCCTTTGAACTGTTCGTGCAGCACAGCTCAGAACACATCAATGACCAAAACTCAACACAAATAGCAAAAACCAGCCAAGCTCCATAATGCCCATTTTGATTCTTACCAATTCACAATGGAACGGAAAGGGACACACTTACCAAGTGTGACTTTGACTGGCAACTGAAGGGTTCTGCACGCACAATATATACATACATACATATCGTCCACTAAAATCCAAAAGGCCGCTAGTACACTTTATACTTTTTTGCAGGAAAAGCAAAAGCCTTATAAGACTATTTATTTGTTAGGTGTCAAATTGCATAATGAATAATATTGGTATTTTTAATTATATGTGAGTAAAATTTTAAGGAAAGATGTATTTTGGTTAATCCCATCATAATCAATCAAAAAGTTTATTTTAAAATTATTGGTTGTTACTGCCTTTTGAGTTTTAGGTGACGATACATAATACTTTACGAACTTTAGCCTATAAAATCGAATATCTCAACTGTACCTGCATTCAGTAACTTTTATTACGATAATCGTATCGCCAAAATATTTATAGTGAAAATTTATCGCCTTTGCTATTCAGTAACATATTTTAACGATATTCGCTATACGTATATTCGTATGTTGAAGAAATAAAAAATTAAATCACAAGATCAAATTCATTGAAATTTTCTTTATTATTCTTTGTGCTTTTCGCTTATTTTCACATTTTCTATACAGAGATGAATTGAATAGTTAGTAAGACAAAGCTGAAGACTATCGTTAAACAGAAATTACGGAATCATATTATCGTTCCGCAAACAAATAAATATGTCGATATATATTACGATTTTCGGTTCACAAAAATTTACAGAAGTACTGGTGTAGGCATTTAGAAAAAATGTCAGTACCCGGTAAGCTTTTTTTCGGTTTTTAGCGAGCTTTTAAATTTTGGCGTTTTTTTCGTTTTAGCGTTTTTTGGGATTTTGGCGATTTTTTAGCTTTGGCGCTTTTTTCGTTTTAGCGATTTTTTGAAGTTAGGCTATTTTTTTAGTTTCGGGCGATTTAGTTTTGTTTTAGCGATTTTTTTAGTTTTGGTGCTTTTTTTCCTTTTTGTTGATTATTGCGGTTTTTGCGATTTTTTAGTTTTTTTGCGATAATTTACCTTTGATGATTTCTTTGCATTCAAGCGATTAATTTTATTTTAATTTTTGTAACATTGGCGCTATTTTCGTTTTGGAGATTTTTTTCGTTTTTTGGCGACATTCTTACCTTTGCTGTTTTTTTTTTTTTTTGTATATAAGCCATTTATTTGATTTTTGGTGCTTTTTTCCATTTAAGCGCTTTTTTCATGTTAGCGATTTTACGTTTCGGTATTTTTTTAAATATGGGAGTTTTTGTTTTAGGGATTTTGAATTTTTCAAGAGTTTGGCTCTTATGGTTTCCAAGATACAGGAAGTGATAGAATACCCTTTAATTTTGATTTTTGAAATTTTAATGTCTGCATACAAATACAATAACTTTGAAAATTTCAAGTGGATTTATATAATTGCTTGTATATAATATTAAGATATTAATCGATTTAGAACACCCTATGAATTTCTACTGTCATATATTTGTTGTTGTGGGAATTTTAGGTCCGTAGCTTTTCACCTTTGGTGTAGGGAACCCTAAAAACAAACAAAAATTAAATTCCCACGAGTATTTCCTGTTTTAAAGATTTTCGGAAATTTTGACGATTTTTAAATTTGAAGCTTTTTTGCCGTAAATGATATTTTTATGAATTAAAGCGTCTCTGAAGCGATTTGAAAGTTGAATTGAATTTTGACAAATTGAAGAGTTAAATGTAGTGCTATGTGCGCTAATAAGTAACACACATTGACTAATTTATTAAACACAGTAAAAAACAGAGCTGTTAAATTTCGATTACGATTAGTAATCAAGTAGATCACATTTTAAAAAGAATCGTAATGATTATATAATTGCCTTTAAAAGAATTGCTGATAAATAATTGATTACGATTACTAATAATCGAAAAGTAATCTGAATTACTTAAAATTACTAAAAATAATCAAAAAGAATCAAAAGTAGTCAAAAAATAAACCGATTACTTCTAAGGATTACTTTTGATTCTTTTTGATTATTTATTAAGGATCAACAGTAATCTTTGAAAGTAGTCGGATTGATTTTTAATTACTTTTGATTCTTTTTGATTATTTTTAGTAATTTTAAGTAATTCAGATTTCTTTTCCATTATTAGTAATCGTAATCACGATTACTAAGTACGAAACTGAATATAATCGTAATTTAATCATTACTTCACCTTTAAAAAAAGTAATCAAATTAGTAATCATTACGATTAGTAATCATTACTTAACAGCTATGGTAAAAAATAGTATTTTAAATTTTTAGATACTTTTGCTCTTAAATTAATTTCAAATGGGCAACGGCGCGGGTATAATAGCTAGTTCTATATAAAATGCTACTAAAAACATTTTTGTATCAGGTTTTAACTCTTTGCATAAATGTTTTGCATTTATCTTTTTTTTAACACAACACAACCCGCGAAGCGATTAGATTGTCTGGGGAAAACACCCAGGGTCTATGACGGGAATCGAACCGGCGACCTCTGGACTGAGAGGCTAGCATTACTACCATTCAGCCACAGGAGCCTGACAAATAAGTACGCTCTTGGACGCGAATATCAAGGGTGAAAACCTTCTACAAAATACTCCCCCCCCCAAATTCCCCCATAAGTTTTTTTATGGTAAATGAAGTCAACATGTTGCTTCATCCTTTTATTTCAATAAAACCTCAGCTAACTTTTTATTTCTCTTTCTTATTTTCGTACTACAGATGCTCCTTTAGCAGCCGAAACACCCATCGAGGAAGTGACAAATGCGCTCTATGGCAAAAGTGTAAAATTTGCTATGACACATGATATTGAATTGCAACTGCCCGAAATTATGTTCGATGGCGCAACATTTCGCATATCACCGCAGGCCATAGAAGGAAATGGCGTTATAGCCAAATTGGAATTGATACCAAGACAACAATCAGAAGCACGTTTGGCGGGAAAAATTTTAATGAAGAAAATACGTGAGTAAAAAAAACTAATTATAAAATACTCGTGATATTGAGCATTTAATAATCATCATCAATAATTTTTGTCACTAGAGAAATTCCTAAAAAGTAAATTGCTGCTGTCATTTTTGGCTTTGGTTCTCATTATTAAAATCATCAAAATCAAACTATTTTGGCTGCTGCCGCTGATCATTGGTGTTGGTGCTGCCAAGAAGTTGCTGTTGAAATTTTTACTCTTTTTGTTTCCTGCTCTATCGCATCTTTTTAAATTGTGTTCCTACTATCAGCAAACGTATCATTCGACCAAATACCATCATCACCATCATCATATCAATCATCATCACACGGTGAGTCATTAATAACGCAAATAGGAAAGAAAACAATATGTTAAGCCTTAAGCTTTAACGCACAACAACAAAAACAAACATAATAAAGAAAACTAATAGATTTAGATAAATAGAAATGAAAATGGAAATGAACAAATAGAAATAGAAATGCAATATAAATAGAAATAAATAAAAAACCAAAATCAATAGACTTAAATGAAAGCGAAATTTTAGTTTACATTGATTGAAAGTGAAAACGTTAAAATAAATTGTTTTTGGTTTTTATGAAATCGAGTCATAGGCGCCAAAAAAGCTTAAGCAACATAATTTTTTAACTTCATTTTATTTGTTGACAAAAATCGATTATTTTGCGACAGCCTTAGCCGAGAGCCTCAGATGCTAGTGCTCTATAAAATTTTAATTTATTATTTAAATTATAATAAATTTGTAAATAAATAAATAAATACGCCAGCAGATAATCAATTTTGATCCAAAAACGTCGTTCGAAAATTACATATGTCGCTTAAGATCTTTTGGCAGTTATGGCTTTAATTCTATTGAATATTCTTTTTATTCAAGTTTATCTCTTGTCAATTTTTTGTTAACATGCTCAATAGGCAAATTTTTTGCATGTGGATTTAGCTTTAATCTGCGTATTAAATATTTAACGTATTTATTTTGAAACGAATTTATTTTTTTGGTCATTTTAATTTAAAACGATAATTTTTTTAGCCAACAAAGAAAATAATTTATTGTTCACAAGAGGCAATTAAAAACATATAATATTTGCATGTAAACATTCGTATTAACGTTTGTATTTAAAAAATCGTTATTGAAATCGTATATGTCACAGAGTATATGTATATTTGAATAGCTTTTTATCCATGGCAATCAGTATTGCCAAGTGAAGAAGAAAAACAACTAAGTCTCTCTAAAGTACAAACAGTCCAGAATATCAAAGGCAAAGTTTCACAAGAAACGGTAACAGCGATAACTTTTATATTATATATCATATATATATTATATATCATATATATATTATATATATCTAGTTTTGTGAGGGTGGCGTTGGCTGAAGTAGTTAGCACGTTGACTACAAAAAACCTGCAGCCTGGGTTCGAGCCCGGTTTCCGACAGTCATTAAAAATAACAACACCACGCATTTTTCTGATATGCATTAGTGTCCTTTGTATCAGTTGTTGTGGTAAAACTTCTAGTGATGCAGGCATAAGGCAGGCACTGGTCACTAAAAACTATACCGACTTCATCAGATAATAATCCTAATGTAAATCAGAGCGCCCTCCTTCGTTGTATAGCACAATAATTGGCGAAGTAAAATAATCAATAAAATGGCTACTAAACACAGCTTCTAAATTTAATACGCCTCATTTGACACCAAATGGCGCTGCAACACTGCATTATTAAAAATGTGCAAAGAGCAGAGTTGTAAAAGAATGAAGCCTTCCTCTATCCTCTATCTCTTCTTTCACTACCTGTCTTCTCTATCACTATCATTTCCCTATCACCCTCTCTCACTATCTTCTCTTCAATTAACAGGTAACACAAAGGGATCATTGTATTGGGCCCAAGTGAGCTGGACTCTAAAATTTCACCCTTCCTTACCAGCAGCCTGCTAACCTAACCTAACCTAGTTTTGTGTCCACTCTGTATAGTTTGTAAATAAGCATTAGGGGTTTGTGAGTTTTTTTGAATTGTAGTTGAAGTCTAGTTATGCGTTGTTAAGCAGCAATGAAATGCTTGTAGACGTGCTTAATCAACAACAAACAAACTTTTTAAATCAAATATTAAACTTTAACAAAAATACAAACAACTGCCATTTAATTCGCTTAATGCATTAAAACTAATAAATAAAAATGTCCTCAAAGATATATACTTGGTAAAAAATTTTTTACTAGTAGAAATTAAATGTTTGTACTGGAACAAACGTGTTTTCACGTCAGATAATAATAATACTATAGAAAATTGGACATTACGGCATTTCTGTTCTTCTTAAAACGGCTTTAAATTTCACATTTGTTTATCGCATTCAAATATACTTCGTGTCAGCCATGCCTAAAAGTTTAGAAAAATTTTCTATTTTTCTTTTCGTTCTCTTATATAAATCGATAATTTTAACCGCCGAATATTTTCAAAGGCCGGCACAGCAGGTCCTCAGCCTGTAGGAATATAGACATGTAAATTTTTAACAGCTGTGTGCTTTCTTCTCGTGTTTTTAATTATATTTGGGTTATAATAGTGTGAACACGAATTGTAATTTTTCGTCGAAACAAATGTATTTAGATTTCTCTCTCGTTAAATTTAATACAATCCTTATACTTTTATAATACACAGAGTAGAACTTAGGCTTCCGTACCGCACTTGTTCCTTTTTGGCGAGTTTCTTAGTATTGATGTTTTCTTAGTTTTGGCGTTTTGTTTTGGTTTTTGCTATTTCTTTAGTTGTGGCGATTTCTTTTAGTATTGACGTTATTTTTAGTTTTGTTTTTTTTTTATTTTTGCGATTTCTTTACTTTTAGCGCTTATTTCACCTAGACGATTTTTTCGTAAAGATGTAAAGGTTTCCATTATTATTATTATTAACAGAGATTTTGATGAAAAGCTTAGCTTTCCTCAGGCTCAGCATTTTTAGGGTTTCTTTAAGTTTTTGACTCTGAGAGCATGGAGACATAAAATTAGAAAAAAATAATATAATTATTCAAAAGTTTTTATTCAACTTTTAAAATTTCTAACTTGGCAGCACTGAGTTGTATATTTTGCATGCTGTAATAATATTCACTTTATTTCACAAAGATTTAATTTGCCAGATATGCTTTATAAATGATTGGATTTTTTTTGTAGATTAATGAATGGAATAAAATCATTTAAAAATAACAGATTTCACTTTAATGAAAGATATAAAAAAATAATTAATCTATCAAAACAAAATTATTTGTTGAACAACAACAAAATATAAATACATTTCAGTGTGTGTAAAACATTAATGTAACAAGCGATTTAATTGGCATACAACTTTAATTCCCCTGACTATAATTACGAGTATGTATGTCGTATTTTATAGCAAACAGCATGATTACAATTTAATACACTAATATATTGTTTTCTGCAAATAGTTTGCTTAAATTGCCAAAAACAAAAAAAAACTTTAACACCAAATGGCAAGTTTTACCAACACTTCATTACTTTTTGAATAGAACAATAATAAAAATAAAAATGCTGTTAAGTACTTTAGTAATTTAGTGTGTGAAGAAAAAGCTGATGTTAGAGAATTTATTATGAGGATCTTTGGAAACTTAACTGGCGTCATGGGAAAAAATTTATGCCACGTTCAGCAATTTGTTAACCATAAAATTAATTGCAGAAATTGATTGATTGATATTTGTGCCCTATATCGACTTCGAATGACTTTCCATGTTTTGTTTTTCGCAAAAATCTATTTATGCCAGAACACGGAACAGGAAGTTGTTTATTATATTTACATAGTATTTGGAAGCTAGTTTTGCTACAACGTCTTAGATTTGGTTGCTTTTTATAATACAATTGAATATTTGAAATATATTTTGGTTTCTTAAAGTATTTGATTTATCTACTTACACTTAAAAAAATGGAATCCAAAGTAACATACCTGAAAAAAAAGATTTCATAACGTTAGTAAAAGGTAGTGAAAACTAAATGCAAAACTCTAAAATAATATATAATAACTAATATGTAATCCAAAAAAAAATAACTAAGTTCTGATAGTAAATGCTTTTGTAAAAGATGAGAGTAAAAAAATGTACTTGTACCTAAACAAAATCTAATCTTAGTCCCCTAAATAAATTTTTTGGCTCGATCGTGATTTTTTTTTCGAATAAATAAAATTTGTAAACATAAAAAAAAAAAATATCAGTCGAATATTAGAGCAACATTCTATTCGCACAAAATTTATTCGATTGAAGGGAAAGTTTTTTAACAAATAACATTTTTCAATCGATAAAGTTAAGCAGAATATTTCAATAATTTTTAATACGAAAAAACTTTACTTCTTGTTTTACTCAAATAAGCAGAATATTCACCTTCAATTTAATATTATTGGAACAAGCTTTATTCGATTAAGCAAAATTTGTTCTCTAATTTGGTTTATCTTATAAAAACAAGTACCTTAACTTTAAAATAAATTTTAAAAAATTTTATTCGAATATAAATTAATCGATTAATTGAGAATGCATAAAATATTTTTAATTTACGTCTGTATATTTTTTCTTTACACAGTCTACGCTCGATAATAAAAAATTATTTTTATTCGATTAATCGAGAAATTTTGTTTTATACTTTTTTATTGAGTTAACAAAAGTTTTTAATTTAGAACAACATGCGATATATTTTTAAGTACAGAATACATATTTATATAAAAAAAATACATATAACATTCGAACAATTTCATATTCCAACAACATTTATTCGGATAATCAATATATTTGTACGAATAATTAGATTTCAGAAATGAAAATATATTTTACTAATCTTAGCCGCATTTTAAATTGTTTTTATTCGAGTAAACTGTACGATTAATGCAGCATATTTAATTTTTATTCGATTAATCGAAAAAAATTTCTCATTCTTTTAAGCCTGGATCACAAGATCGGCACAATGTACCGATTTTCGCCGTGTGATCTAGGCTTTATGCTGTGAATTAAATTTTCCAAGCTTTAAAAAACAATGGGAAAATATTTTTAATCGAATAAAAATTATTCGATTAGATAAGATTTCTTATTTTTTTATACAAAATAAACGATTGATAATAAAATAAATCGCTTATTTGAACAAAATTTATTCGATTAATCGAGATATCTTATTACATTTTTTATTCGAGTAAAACTCTAAATTTTCAATTTAAAATAGAATGAAATATTTTTTTTGTACAGATGGAAGTAAATATTATCTAACTGCACACAGATAGAAATATGTGTTCACACACGCTGTACTTTTTCTGTATATTCGAATAATTTTATATTCGAAAAAAAATTATTCAAATAACGGATATATGTATCTTTCTTAATAAATGGAATTTAGAGTAAAATAGTTATGGATAAACTTTAAACGAATTTTCAGGTTGTTTTTATTCGAGTAAACAGTACGATAAATATATAAGTTGAATGTATAATATTTTTCAGTATGCATACATATTTATATGCAAACGATTTTTGTTTTTTCACTATTGAAATAAATATAATATATTATATTGGACGAGAACTGAAAATTTATTCGTTTGACCGAATAATTTCTGTTTACTCTCACATACGAGCAAACTTTAATCTTTTCTTTTCTTAATAAACAGAAGTTTAAATTTGCTGTAAATAAGATCGTTGATTTAATTCGAACAAATTTTATTCGATTATCTTGCATCTTGCCATACCGAATTCAAAATATTTGTATTCGAATATAAATTGATAAGAACAACAAAATTTTATTTTATTTCATTTAAAAAAAACTTATTTTATTTTCATCAAACAAACTTTATTCGATTAATTAAAAAAAAGTTCCGATACTTCTCGTTAATGAAATTTAAAAAAAAATTAAAATATTCTTATTCGAACATAACTTATTCGATTATTTCAGATTTCCTTTGGCTGCATAAGATATTTTTAATTTTTGTGTTTTTGTTATGTATGCATAATAATTATTATAATCGATTATAATAAAAACAATATTTTATTCGAACAAAGCTTGTTCCATTAATCGACAATTTCGTTTTAATTTTTTTTCGGATCAATTTATCGAAATATAATTTGCACTCGTTATTCGTTTTATTAAAAATGTTTTCGTTGATTCGAAATTTAATTCCTAGGGAAACTTATGAAACAAATTTTTTGCACATAAAAGCACCAATAAAAAGGAATTTATAGTTGCGTTGGTATTCCAACTCGCTTGCAAACAGGCAGACAAATAAATATCTCTAAAAATAGTCATATGTACATATATTAAAGCCATAAAGTCATATAAAAGAAATAGAAATGGCTAAGCGAAACCGAATAAATACAAAATTCGTTCACCACGTGAACTTGAATTAATAATAAATTCTCTACTTTTCCTCTGCAAACAAACTCATAAGGATACAATAGTAAATAAGTTTCACCAGCAAATAACACGTAATAGAAATTTATATATGTATGTTTGTATATATCAATAAAGGAGGAATAAAGTAAATCCTTTATAAACATAACAAACAGTGTTAATTTATTTATTTACTCTACTCCAGGTTGTTCCCTCATGGCATAATGCAGAAACCGCACATATACCAGAAATTATTTATACACATCCACCAAAAGGTCATATCTCGGCGTATTTGCATGGAGCTCCTATACACGAAAAATATGGGCCACATTCGCATGAACACTTTGAAACGGGTTGGGCTAATTCGGGGCCTGGTCTAGGGTCAGAGTAAGTCAAACTTCAGGCATAATTCCATCTACACTCTCGCTTTTATTTTAGGTCTCACTCTAATTTCTCTTTTTATATGAACTACACAGATTCATTAGCGATATAAATCGCGTTGCACATGTCGATGAAAATACAAACACATTTCAACCGCACTCTAATAATGATGCCAATGAATTGCATGGCTGGGGTCTGGGTACCACCCCAATCAATAATTTAGCACAAAACAACAAACGTGTGCAGCAACAACAACAGCAAAAGAATCCCAATCAAATACAAAAACCACCCTTTAATCAAGCACAACAACCACTAAATTATCAAAAACCTCAAGCCACTAGTCATACATTTAATCCCTTCATACAGCCCCCCGCCGAGGCACAGCCGGCTGACAAGCAAAGGTATACGAGTATTTGAAGCAAGAAACAAAAAAACAGAAAAAACTGTAACTCCGTCAGACAAATGCACACTCCTCAAAATGAAATTATTATTAAATCTTAAGGATTTTATTTAAATTAGTTTGTAAATTTAAATTATATTTTAAATTATTTTTATTTTTTCAGCTTTTTCAATAGTAAATACCGTAAGAATATTGCAGCCGCACACTCGGCTCCTAGTCCTGTCTATACACCAGCCAGACTGCCACCACTGCCTCCCCCACAAAATCAAGCACCGAGTGTCTTAACGCAGGCCGCACAAATCGCTGCCCAATATGATCCAACGAGAAATCATCAGCAGCAGCAGCAAACAGCTGGTCACACTCTACAACCCCAAACACAAATGACGGTTAGTAGTTCTTTATTCCCTCTAATTGCATGTTATAAGCAATATGGAAGTACATACCGCTAATTTAAGGCTCAGTTAAGGCTCAGTTAATTCTCAGTTACCCGACTGTAATGTAAAGTAACTGCAACAGTGGGAAACAGCTGATCGATATTGTTATGTGAAAAGTAATTCAAATGGTTATAGAGATGTAATGTAACGTGACCTACTTTTCATATTAAAACATCGATCAGCTGTTTCCTACGTTGCAGTTAGTTTACATTACAGTCGGATAACTGATCCTTTAGCTGACTGTAATGAAATGTAACGGCAACGGTAGGAATCAGCTGATCGATATTGTTATGTAAAAAGTAATGTACAGATTCTTAATGCTCCGTTACCCGACTGTAATGTAAAGTAACAGCAAAAGTAGGAAACAGCTGATCGATATTATTATGTGAAAAGTAATGTAAATGTTTTTAGAGATGTAATGTAACGTAACCTACTTCTCATATAAAAATATCGATCAGCTGTTACTTTTACATTACATTACCGTCGGGTAACTAAGCCTTAACATTCCGCTTATATCTCTGTAACCAGTTTCATTGCTTTTCACATAACAATATCGATCAGCTGTTTCCCACTGTTGCAGTTACTTTACATTACAGTCGGGTAATTGTGCCTTTATTCATATATTTATTAGACGTTCAGTTTGTAATGTTTTGACAATAAGAATTTTTGTTTGTTGTTGTTTAAGCAACGTCGTTTTTGCATTTCGATTCTGTTTAAGAAACTTATCAGTAGACTTACAAAAAAAATTTGTTTTTTTTTTTTTAGAAAAATATAAAAGAAATCTACGGCCTTATTCATAAGAAAAAATTGACATAAAGTTAGCAGAAGTGACGAAGTAGCTTCCCCCTGCTTCCATAATGGTCGAAGTTTTAAAAATATATAAAAGGTGTGTGTACGCTTAGAAGCAGTTGTATCTATATTTTGAATTTCAAAAAAATCGGTTTCACAGCTTTGGAGAGGTAGAAATGTCCCCTCCTAGTCCTGGTCCTAGTTTTCAAAAAACATATAACTTATGTATGCATGTATATTTTTTAGATGTTTTTAATTCCAAATTCGATTGGATAATTCTTGTGAGTTAGAAATGTCCACCCTGCTCCTCTCTTGGTCCTACTTTAAAAAAATATAAGCATATTTTGCATGTGTTTCTAGATGTAGCTCTATTCATGTTTTAGATTTTAAACAAATGGGTTTAACCCCTTAGGCAATAAGGCGTAACAAACATGCAAGGTTACTTTAGCATCCGGAAAAGCGACGCACGGGTGGGCAGACGGACTGGAGAGCGATTACGTTAATAGGGTTATGCTTTTTTTTTTAGTAAGGAACCCTAAAAGCTCTTGCTCAAATAGATCTCTGCTAAAACGATAATAAATATTTTCTGGGGATTGGGGGCTTTACTGCCCCATGAACCTCTTCAAAATTGTTCCTATAATTTTTTTCAAACCCATCCCTGTTTAAATCGGCCTAGCTGTCTTCTAGTTTTAGCAAGACTAACAAATTTATTGACATATTTATTTTTTATCCTACGAGTATTATGCCAGAATTAGTCGTTAGACCCTTTTTAAGGGTTTCGTACACCAAATGTGAAAACGACCCTTATTGTTTGGTCTGCGATGGCCGTCTGACTGTCTGTGTGTCACAGACTGCATATAAAGCTTTGGCCGCTACAAAAACAAATATATAACAGTTAAAAATTAATGGGTGTTCGAAACCAGAAAATAATATAAGAACACTTAAAATTTTCAAAGTTCGTGTATTTTTATGCAGACTACACCACTTAACACTGAAATTAAACAAAAAAAAACAAAACCAAAGGGTATTCTATCAGTTTATGTAATTTTGACTATGTAATTTTACCTACTTTCAAAAAAAGTAGAACCAAAAAATCGCAAAATTAAAAAATTCCTCAACGAAAAATTGCCAAGATGAAAAAAAGCGCTTAAATGAAAAATATCAGCAGAAATAAAATAAATATCTAGAATATACAAAAAAAAATTACCATAAGTAAGGAAGTCGCCAATAACCTAAAAAAATCGTCAAAAACCGAGAAAATCGCCAAAAGGAAAAAAACGGCAAAACTAGAAAAGAACGCTTAAACTAAAAACCAACCGAAAAATTGCAAAAAAAAAAACTAGAAATAAAATCACCTAAATGAAAAAAGCATCAAAACTAAAAAAATTGCTCAAACTAAAAAAATAGCCAAAAACCGAAAAAAAATTTACAAAACCAAAAAAAACTCTAAAACTAAAAAAAATTATTAAATTTCTACATCAGGTAAGATATTTGATTATATAGGCTAAAGTCCGTATAGTATTACATATGTACGGCCTTATGTATAAGCAAAAATTGGCATGAAGTTAGCATAAGTGACAAAATTGAACATGATCTTAAAGAGTTTTGCCATGAAACTTCACAGTAAAAATTATGCTAGGACTTAGAGGTGGGTTAAAACTAGGTAATGCGAGCATTTTTAATGTCAAATTGTATGGAGGAAATCGTTAACACCTGTACATTCGGCCGGTAGTGTTCATACGTAAATGTTAGTGCGGGAGTTACTAAATTTATTTTTGAATAATTTCATTATTGAAATCATTTTGCT
The DNA here is from genome assembly GCA_944452675.1 of Tachina lurida. Taxonomy (NCBI): domain Eukaryota; kingdom Metazoa; phylum Arthropoda; class Insecta; order Diptera; family Tachinidae; genus Tachina; species Tachina lurida. Next base: position 168,326,494 of record OX101752.1, on the reverse strand, counting down.
CACTTGTTTTAAAAATTAAATTCGACAACTTTAACTAAATTGATAAGCCGGCTTGTGTAACATCTAGACACGTGAACGTGCAATTGCTTAAATTTAGAGATTATGCCTGCTCATTTTAATATTAAATTTTTCAACCACCACCCTAATACAAATTTAATACTCACATAAAGTAAATTGTATGATAAGATAATTCAATTCTATATTTACCTTGCTAACAATTACTTTTAAAAATAAAATACATATTTGCATATAAATGAATATAGCAGAAAATAAATTAGTGTATCCAAGAAAAAAAAACCTTTTAAGTCTGTAACAACTTTTATTTCATTAAAAATAAATAAAATACTTTCCACGAGATTTTAATGTTTTCTCTAGCGTTATATTACAAAAATTTGTTATGAATGTGTTTCAAATGTAAAATACATACAATTACAAATTTCAATTCTTGTATAAATTTCTGCTCAGATTGTGTCCTTAATTTATTCTTAAACAACAAATAAAAAGTATATTGAATATACAGATGTTTTATTTGCGCTTCTTGTTGCTGTCGTCATAAATACCAAATTGTACTTGTAATCCAAGATTTAAGTAAATATGTACAATACCAATTTGCATATTGATATTCTACATATTCAACAGTGTCAAATAAACTTTTAAATTACTCACGAAAAACACAATAGGTTCTTTAAGTTAAAAAAAAAATTGGAATATAGAAAACCACGAGGGAAAAATTAAATTATCGATAAAAGAGAAACCAAGGCAATACAAAGGGGACGCACTTAAAGTTGAAGACACAAAACATTTTGTAAGGATTTTTTTTATTGGCTTTGGCGTGTATATTGAAAAAAATGGAAAGTACTTTCGCCAGAATTTAATATCTGTCAGCATATGCCTTATATATCTCTTACTACGTTTATACGCAGGGCTTATTTGCAAATAAAACCGTAAATTGTTGCCATATTATTCTCTTTATTGCGACTTACTAATTCAAAAAACTATTCACGATTAACGCACTATTTGCAAATAAAATGCTTAAGGTTGCCACGCTTACAAATGTTTGATAACAAAAACAATAAATGGACAAATATTGCAACAAAAAACATTGAGAGAAGCAAATAATAACAAATAAAACAAATAATTATTTGATATTTTGTACATTTACACTATTTTTTTTTGTCAACATAAGTAAGTTTTCTATAGAAGTGGTACCAAGTTTGTGTACTTTTGCTATGCCGTATAAACAGTGAGTTAATTTATTTGCAAATAATTTTATTTGCAAATAGTGCGCGTATAAACGTAGTATCTATTAGAGATGGCGTTTATTTTTTTTTCAATACTTTTGTGTATTCCTGTAAAAGTTCAAACACTTTTCAATGATTAGAGTGAAAATGAATTTAAAACTGTATGTATGTATGTAGTATATACGACTGCAAGTTATTTACTTTGATGTCTGAGTTTCGCACAAAGTACTTAAGAGGCTTGTGATTTACTTTTTAATCCTTTTAAAATTTCTTATAGGTAAGCGGTTATTAAACTTTGAAATTGTTGAGCAAGTAAAAAATAACGAATAAAAATTAATCTACACGAACAGCTTGTACAATAAATATGTATATCAAAGAAGTCTTTGTTCAATTTACAATCTGCGAGTATATATTGTAGCACTTGCATGTTTTGGTAATTGATAATTTTCTCAAAAATATTTGAGTTACTGGCACCACGAATTTTCCTTCACCATCAATTTGATTTCAGGACAGGCGGTGAATGGCATTTTTCATTGCTATTTTCTTAAAATAATACTGTACAGAACAAAGAAACAAACAACAAGGAGTTTGCTTGGCTTTATAAATATTTCCAGTAAACTGTTACAAAATAAAGCTTATTTTTTATAACTTAGAAATTACAAATTTAATTTTTAAATATCCCATTACACCCTCAAATTTTAAAAGTGTCGTGATATTAAAAATTTTTTAAAATTTTGGGAAGGGGCGGATTTAGGCCTAGACCCTCTAGTACTTTGCCTAAGCCGGCATACTTTAAAAAGGTCCAGAGCTTAAAGTTAAAAGAATGTAAAAGAAGTATGCAACACACCTCCACTACTCAGTTGGTTCCATTGTGATCCCAAAAGAATGTATCGTTACCTTAATTACCTAATATAGAAAGGCCCTAACTCATTATTTTTTTGAAATCGAGATTTCTACATTATTCGTCACATTAGATGTACTTCTATCAAAATATACAAAAAACCTTGATTTCAAAAAAATAATTAGTTAAAATAATTACAATTTCAAAAATTGATTTATAAAAGTTTTGATTTAAAAGAAATTTGGGTTTTTGCGTTTTTTTTTAGTTTTTGGTGTTTGTTTTCGTTTTTGGCGATTCTTTAAATTTTCGCGATTTATTTTAGTTTTAGCGCTTTTTGACGTCTATATACATATACATATGTATATAATTGTCATGATATAACATTAGCATTTCAACCATTTTCGTTGCTCGATTTAGAACACCCTTTAATTTTTAAGGATGATATATTATTGTAGCGGGCAATATATTACATATTTCATATTCTTTGAATATTTAAGGTCCATAGCTAGTGTTTCTAATTTCCCGTACTTTTTCAATTCCCGGGAATCGAGAAATAAAATGTTTTATTCCCGGGAATTCCCGGGAAATTCAAAAACATATGAATTTAATTAAATGACCTCAATAAAAAATATAATTTTATGAAAAAATATACAACATTCAAATTAAAAACAAAACAACTTTATTCTTTCATTTCACGAACAATATCTAAAAAACAAACAAAAACAAATAAATTCATATGCTTTGAGTTATATCATGGATGGAAATTGCATCTATGTACATCTGCCAATCTAGATACCATTTCCTATAAAGACTTTTTAGGTTGAAAATATTTCGTAACGCTTCAAGTTGTTGGACTCACCTCGGAAACTTCTATTACATCTTATTCTATTTTAAGTAATAAAACAATAAACAGCAATGTAAAAAAGCAAATTCCAAAAACCGATATAATAAATTCCCGAAAATGCCCGTTGAAAATTTCCCGGGATTTGTAAAAAAATAATTCCCGGGAATTCCCGGGATTTTTTTCCCGCGTAGAAACTCTATCCATAGCTCTTACTCCTCTCGAGAAAACTCGATGTGGCAGACAGACAGACAGACAGACATATTGACAGACTGACTAGGTAGCGAAAATAGTAACCACATACTTTTCACTTTTGGTATACGGAACCCTAACAAATAGCTTATCTACATAATATGCAGTTTTTATATTCGAACAGAAATTTTCCCGAAACACCCTGTGTCCCGTTTCTGTAACTTATGAAAAGTTCTCGCATCGAGAAAAATTAAACAATTATATTGTTTGTCCTATTTTACACAGGGTTACTCACATAAAAACTTTTATAAACTTACAAAAAATATCTTCACATGTGACGCGCAAAATAGAAAGGGATCTAAGGGTAAAAACCGGTTTTGTTCAGGAGAGCTATTTTAAAGATTTAAATACGTATATCTTTGATGGACCATCACTGAGAGTGTTGGTATTGGTCTCATTTGAAAGCGACACATCTCATGACGTCAGGAACGTGTTGGTCAACCTTGAAAACGCGCGTAGGTCGTCCCTACCTCTTGTTTTGTGTAGTTGGTTTTTACTGTTTCTACCTAGCGCGCTGTTTCCATGAGTTTGATATCAAATTTTGCTCGCGTTTTTTCGAATCCAGGTTTATTTTCTGAAATTATTAATTGTGAATTATAATAAATACTCATTTATAATTCTTTTAATTCGTGAATATCACTCTGTTAGTACGAAAATTTTTTCACATAACCTTAGAATCGTCGACTTCAATTTCATAAAACGCGCATATCGGTCTCATTCGATGCTCAGATGTTGTCCACATCAAAAAAAAAAAAATAAATGAAAATTTATTTTTTTGCCCTTAGGTCCCTTTCTATTTTGAGCGTCACATATAGAGTTTTTGTCGTACTCATCCTATGTTTCACAGGATGGCAACAATTTTTTCGACTCGAAAATTTCTCACATTCCTTACAGAAACCAGGCACTGGTTACAAAAGTTACTCTATAGCACTTATCTGTATGAATTAGAATTTTTAAACAATTCTAAACAATTTTGTTTTCGTAAAATAAAATTTAAGCAAACAATTTACTGGAACATCAAAAAATATTTACTAAAACTAAATTTTATTGCAAACAAACAAGCATTTGTTTGAACATTTCTACGTTTTTGAGAATAATTTTTTCTGTGTACGAGTATGCCTCTATCAAGTAAATTGTTAACTAATGGGTGTTTTTTATTGAGGTATAGAACTTTAAGTTGTCATCACTTTTTTAACTGGCGGCCATTTTGTCAGCTGTCAAGTGATTAATATTTAGTTTGGTTTGCCATTTCATCATGAACAGGTTGACAAAAGAACAACGCTTGCAAATCGTGCAAATTTACTTCCAAAATTCTTGGGTTCTACTCTGTAATTTGAAATGAAAGAAAATGTTTTCGAATTTGCGTGTATCAGCAATTAATAATTTTTGCGCCACTATGCCAAAGAAAATTTGTGCAAAAACTTTTAGGAAACAAAAAAACGAAGTTCTTACCATGACACACATTTTTGAATGCGTACTTGTTAAATGAAAACACATATCGAATGATAGATTTACATTTATAAGGAAACTGCACTCATACTCGTATTAATTTTTCATTTCTACTAAAAAAAAACCAGAAATATGTCCAATCAAATCTCGTCGCTCCCTTGAAAATTTTTTTTTTTTGAAAAATTGTCTGTGGCACATAAAAAGAAACCGTTTTTTCAATTCAAATTAAATTTTGTGCCTGAATGAATAGTAAATATTACGTTTTGTTAGTGGCGTTACCTTAGCAGTTGCTTTTAATAAAGTTGCTTTCAATAAAGTTGCTTTCAATAGAGTATTTTTCTTCTTCTTCAGAAATAAGACGACGTTGCTCTACTTGTAGCTTTGATTATACAAGTGTGTCTTTGCCTTGCATTATTTTATATATGATTGCTACTACTAACTATTGGAAATGCATACATGCAGTTAATCGGAAATAAAGTTGAAACAAAGAAAAATTCAATTTAGTTTTCCATGTTACATGTAATTTTTATTTCCTTTTTTTGCTCCGATTTTAAATTGAAGAAAATAAAAGAGCGAGTCGAAATTGAGAGTATGTGCCATGCATTTCCTTTAGCCTAGACTTCGGTAGAATGCCGCCTGCTAACAAGTTCACATAAAGGTTGTAATTTAATTGCCCTGCATGCAACTTTTATTTTGAAGCTCAAATCTTAGGTTATCTTTGAAGCACAAAATTTTACGCTATATGTCCTTCATTTCAAAATCTATGCCTTAGCAACAATTAGCCGCGGAATGCAAATAGTTCTGAAAATATATAGTTCTCTATAGCTTTGATAACTTTGCTGCCCATGGTAGATAAATTGGCTACTTCCCATGTGTTTTATTTTAAATATCCAGGATGCCAGCTGGACTAGCGTTGCCACTATTACAGGATGCACAATAATGTGCCTAGGTTGCCAGTCTGTTTCGCTCGCCTGTACCAGCGTTGCTACTAACACTGCATTACAATAGGTTGCACACTAGATCAAGATGTATTAAAGAAGTTCGAAGTAATTTTTTTTTTCTAAATACTTATAGGTTTTGTATCAAAATTTTATTTCAAATGGATTAATGATATGCTTACTCGTAACTCCCACACATTCTTTATTTTAATCACAAATAATTATCCAGCAAAAAATTAAAAAAAAAATCGTAAAAACAAGTAAAAAAAAGTTTAAAAAATTATAGTTAGTTGAACGTAAAATCAAATTAAATTTATTGGAAATTAAAGTACAAATCTTTTTTTTTACCCCCAAGTTAATTTTCAAGATCAAGAAATGTTTGTGTACACATACTTCATTAATAACCAGAAAATACTTAAATAAGCATTTTCACATAGTGATGTAAATAACTGTTTATTTTATTCATTACTAGGAAGTCAGTGTTATACATACACAATAATTAGAGAAATAAGTAGCATTCATTACCTTGTGAGCCATTAAAAAAGTACTAGCCATTATAAAATCACGAAAGTTTTTGCTGGATAGCTATAATTGTGGGCGAAAGTTTCCAACAACTTGTATATAATAAGACAGTGAACGTTTCTGATGATTTTCCCTTCTATTGGCTCAAGAACAGGCGTGCGCCCCATACATCCTTAATTAAAAACAATTTTAAAGCATGAAAGCTTTTTGGCGAAAAAAATCGATAAACACAAACTAATATAATTTTGTCGTAAAGTACAGAATTTTCTATTAACAAAAACATCCACAATTGTATTAAAATGTAGTTTTTAGTGATTTTTTAGCAACTTTCTTTTTGGCAACACTGTTTTTGGCAACTCAGCTGTTTTCGTGTAACATGTTACTGTTAAGCGTGCTTATTTTGGTCTATAATTTAACCATAAATCGCCAAAGAAATTAACAACGCTTGCAGATTATTAAATATTATTATCAAAATTCATGCTCGGTTAAGACAGTGCATCGAAAGGCGACCTTCTAAGGCTGCTACTCGGACTATTTGTGACTAAATTTCACACCAAATTTACAATATTGAACATTAAACTACCATTACGCATACTTAGAGTGCGAACAGAGGGAAATGTAGCAGCTGTGTGCGCCAGTGTTATTGATGACCGTGAGTAATCGATTCGGCGCCATTTGCAAGGAATTGGGCCTCTGTTAGTTTTTGATTTTTGCCAAAAATTGAAGATCTGGGGTCCAATCATCGCTTTCGATAACGAGCTTATTCGATCACGTATTTTTAGTTTGAAACTATGGCATTCGATATCGTAGCATATTTTTACATTATTCGATAGCGAATGACATAATCTCGAAGTGAAGAACGTGATCGAATCAGCCCGTTATCGAAAGCGACGATTAGACGCCTGGACTTGGCTGACATGTGGTTTCAGCAAGATGGTGCTGAAATCACATGTCACGCGAAACAATGGCTCAATTGAGAGGCGAGTTCGGTGAACAGTTTATTTCATTCTCATGTCCATAGAGACAAGACCCCAAGGATTGCCACACTCGAAGCCAATATTGAAGAATTTCATAGTGAGATACCGCCCGATATGATGGAGACAGTATGCCAAAATTGGATCTTTAAACATTGAATTATATAGATCGTTCTACCGATTCAAATAAAGATTTCATAAATTTCTTCGTTTATAGAATTTTTTAGCTTATATAAATTGATTTTACCTTAAGTCGACTTACGCTGTTATGGCTTTTAAGCACATACGCTATTTTTAAGGTTTTCTTTTCTTCCATCAAAATAATTTTTTTCAAACTACTGCCGCCATCGATACGTCAAGTCGCTGTTACTTTTCGTACCGCCCTCATACCTTCTAAACGTCTTTTTTGCAAACATTAAATTACACACAGAAAAATTTCAACTTAAAATCTATCTAAACAAAGTTAATCTATTTTTTTTCGGCAATGATTTTGCTTCATGTGTGTTTCATGTTAGTCTAACATGATTTATAGTAATTGTCAAGGAAAATTTTTCCTCTTGAAATAATTTTATTTCACGTTGATTTAACATTAACGTACTGTTAAAATCAAAATGAATGTTGAATCAAAGTTATTTCAAGTTGCAACAACATGAATTTAATTTAATGCAGTAATTGTATTTTAATATTTATTTAACTTGCGTGTGGTTGACATAGACATCAGAAAAATTTTTGTTTGCATATAAATTGGCTTCCCCGGCCAAGATTTAAATTTGGATCTCTTCGCGTGGTAGTCAACATGCTTACCCCTGCAGCTGCAACTTTCAATATTCTTTAGATACACACTAAATGTGTACCATCATGAATAAAATTTAACATACAATTTATTTGAAAAGTTTTAGTTAAAATAAATACAAAATACTTTGATTTGAAATGTTTTAGTTTAAAAAATACAAAATACTTTGACTTTAGTCCAGAATTCGAATCTGCGATGCGATGCTGCGACTCCAAGACTAGATTACACTGCCTACCAGACAGCAGCAGTTTGTCGGCTATTAACGAACATAAAAAAAAACAACAACAATACAAAAACAACTCACACAACTAAGCACAAAAGTGTATTGCAGTTATGAACAAAGCAAATTAACACCAACACACTCAAACAACATATTATTTCTTGGAAATTTAATGTGATTTGAATGAGTTTGAAACAATCTTTTTTCATGTTGATTCTACATTGGTATTTTTTTCTGTGTGTATGCTTTTTTCTCGTGCTGCTGGCAACACAAATAGGAATATTCAAATAAAACTAACTATATGTAGGTTTCATTTACTTCATGGAAAAATTTAATTCCATTAAATTAATACAGAGCATCGGTTTTGTTTTATTTCATTTGGATTCGCACACGTCTACGGTATTTTAATTTCTCAAATGAGACCATACAAAAATTTGAAAATTGTTTCATGGTTTTTCAAATGATACGTATTGTATGTCTTTTATTTTTTAATGAAATTCCTCTTCTCTTTAAATGTATGGATATGAAAAAAAAATTATGTAATAAAGATTTTTATTTAAAGTATAATAAATACAATAGAATGCTGAACAAAGGAAATATTTGAAATGAAATTTGTATACATACATAAATACATATGACTGCTGTACTCGTATTAGGAAAAATGCGACACACTTGAAAAACTTTTCCCCAACAACAACTTTTTTTCTTGCGGAATAACTTTTTATGTCTTTTCAGCCGGAACTTTCTGCTCAATTAAAGGAGGCCTTAAGAATACAAGCCGAACAGCGTATTGTTCAACAGCAACAGCAAATACTAAACAATCAGCCATTTGTACAGGATGGCGAGGTATGTACATATGTACAATATGTTTAATGAATAGAAAGAAAAGGAATGAATGAATGCATAAAAGGATTAGATGATACTCGTACCATAAATATATTTCCCTTGACCATTTTATATTTACAGCCTTTGATGCCATTGAACTATGATCCGTTTTATAGTCCGATTTTATTAAAAATAGATAAAATTGTCGAACAATTGGGTGTCAGCGATGATTTGTGTAAAGAACGTTTAGTTTGCAGCATGTACAAGGATCCACAACGTTATAGTCCGCACAGCAATTTCGTTTCGGCCGAATTGAGTCGGTGAGTATAACTTTTAGTTTTTATATGAAAATGGACAAATATAATGATGGACAAATAACATTATTTTTTTTTAACATTAAAAATGCATCCATATAAGGCACAGATGGAAATCATGGTACAATTGTACTTTTTATGGTACATTTTTGACCTCGTTGGTACCGTGGTACTACCGCGAGTTATTTGGTACAATTTAAAAATGCCAATGTTTCACTATATGGTAACATTAATTTTACCTATGTTGTCTTATAGTGTTTTCACACTGACTTGGTTTTAATAAAAATTGGTTTTAATGTTAAAACCAACTGTTAAAACCTGGTTTTACCATACAAATTATTTTTGTTAAATCCAACTTAAAACCATTTCTGAATTGGTTTTATTTTGGTTTTATGAAATGAAACCCTGTTTTCGCTGTGGTAAATTCAGTGCTGCCAAGTTAAAATGACCGGTAGCAGCTGATAATGTCTATGCCAGTGAATAACAAGAGATGTCGCTTGAAAGATTTTCAACTTAAAAATGGATGCAGCAGCAACAATAAGTAAAAAATTATGGAAAAATAAGAGTTCTTTGGAAGGAAAAGAACAAAAAAATTTTCATTGACCTCTGAGAAGTGAAAATAAACGACATGACAAATCGATCCACGGATGAAAAAGTTGTATTTTGTGATTTATTTGTGCATTTTTTATATACAATAACTTGATTTCCAAGCACTTCTTCACTTTGTATTACTAGTTCCATAATTTTAAAATATTAATTTACAAAATATAAAATAATTTCCATTTTAGAGCGCATTGTAAAGTTTCTTAGTTTTTCATACAAACGAAAACAGTTGTACAGTTTGTCAAATTAGTGTTATAAAAAGCAGAAAAAAATATAACAACAACCACACGCATTTTCTGCAGGAGATTTATTTTATTTTGAGCAAAGTTATTAGACAGTCTGTGAGTTAAAACCTGAATTTAGCAAACTGGCAGTGTGAATGCAAAATCAGCTGTTTATGGTTTTAACGTTAAAACCAGGTTTTAAATTTTTTTGTGTGTTTTATTTTAGACTGTCAACTTCTCTGATTTTGTTGCAATGTTGTTGTCAAGGCAAATTCATGTAGCAAGTGGTGTCAACTCTGCAAAAAAAATTCTGTCTAGTCCTTAACTGTACCTGTTAACTTGACAGCACCTGAACTTGACGTACATGAACTCGCCTTGGCTGTGGTTATATTTATTTTTGTTAACTACATATCGCTCCTTTACTTCAATAGTGTGTTTTAGGTTTTATCGCGCATTTTTTATGCGCATAACTTAAATTTTATAGTGCTTGAAAATAACAGGCCTCTTAATAAGCAAAATTTGTAAAATAACCGATCTCTAACAAGTCTTATCTACGAATGTACCCTTATGAATGTAATATTTAATATTATAATTTTTATTTTTTATACTCAATTTTTATACCCATTTTTGTTAAGTTTCTTTTTATTATTGTCTACTTTTGAATTTTTACACATTTTTTCACGTTTCCGTTCTTATTAATAAATATTTAAAAAAAAATGGTACCGTCATGGTCCAAAAAGTAAATTTTTTTCGACAGTTGGTACAAAATCCAAGAAGTAATTTTCCTTCCCTGATATAAGGTACCACCGACTTCAAAAAAGGAGGAGGTTATCAATTCATAACCCATTGAAAAAATTATTTTCTTGTCTGAGAGTGTTTAGCTTCAAAATGGTCCTGTCGTCAAGAAAAGTGGGCGGGGACACACCCACAATTTTTTAAAATGATTTTAATTCTTGTGATTGCTGCGAAACGTAGCAAAAACATTTGGTTCTTGTAATTACACACTTTTTAGGTTCAAAAATATGGGCGGGGATACGCCCATTAAAATTTATTATTATTATTCACGTGTTACTACTTAAACGATTTTTACGAAACTTAACACATACCTTGAGCTCTGAAATAGACACAATCTTCCATTTAAACAAATGGGTGGAGTCACGCCCATTAAAATTTTATTTTATATTTCCAATACTTCTTCTTAATCAACAGATTTGAAAAAGTTTGTTCTTTCTTGTTTGAAAGAGTTTACTTCCAGTTTGGTCCCATAAATTTCTTCGGAAATGCTCTTTAAGATCTTTGCATTGAAGTCGGTTTTTTTTTGGCTGAATGCAGATGGCGCAATATAGACACGGGCAAGGTTGCTACAATGATAGGCACTCAATAAAATATTTTTATTTTTTTTGGAAAGAGAAGTAACACTCAGGTAATGAATGTCTACTAGTACTAATAGATGTTACGTTTCTTAGGAAAGGGATAGTGATAGAGGAAGACAGTTGGTGAAGGAAGAGATAGCGGAAAGCTTCATTCTTTTACAACTCTGCTTTTTGCACGTTTTTTTATAATGCAGTGTTGCAGCGCCTCTGGTGTTAAATGAGGCGTATCAAATTTTTGAAGCTGTGTTTAGTAGCCACTTTATTGGTTATTTTACTACGCCGATGATTCTGCTACACCATACCGACGAAGGAGGTTGTTCTGATGTTACATAAGCATTAATATCCGCTGAAGCCGGTGTAGCTCAGTGACCAGTATTTATGCCTTCATCACTTAAACTTTCCTACCACAACTGCTACAAAAGGGACACTAATGCACATGAGAAAAATTACTGATGTTGTTATATAATGACTGTCGGATACCGGTCTCGAACCCATGATCTTCGGTTTTGAAGTGAACGTGCTAACTACTTCAGCTAACGTCACCCCTTTAATAAAATTAACAAGTAGAAACCGTAGTAGCATCTCGAGGCTCTTTGCACTCATGATGCAGTCGGCATATATGCAAGTCGCATAGGGCTGTCCTATAATGAGAGACAATCTTCCATTTTCTTTGCAATTGTCTGGTTTTGCACCTCTCGAGACACAAGGTTTTAGGCAGTCATGTACTAGACAAGCTTTCGGATTTGTCAGAGATTGGGTTAATCAGATAACTCAATGCGACGTGTTGGATCTAGTATCAATCACCGTATCTGAATACTTAGATACGGTTCTACAGAGCTTGACGGCGACGAGTAGAGTGCTTTTTTTTCAAAAACAGCTTTTTGTCAGAAACAGCTGCTAAGTCCTTATTTACACTCAGCAAGTCTTATTGCTAAGCTGATTAGTTTTTTAGGAGAGAGACGAGGGAAAAAGAAACGTTTATGTTCCCCTCGTCTCTCTCTCTCTGTGACTACCTTAGTCTAAATTAGCACTAAGTAAAGACTAATGAGGCCTTAACTCGCTTTCATACGTACTATGTGCCGCTTAAGCTATTCTACATTTGCTAACATTCGACATAAATTTTTCGTACTGCAGCTGTTGATTCCCAACTTAACTAACAGAGGATAAATGATACATAAATAAATGACATAAATTAGAAACTTTTGTTGGCATTTTCATAGATCAAGCAAACATTTTTTGTATGTACGTAAGCAGTTTCGTACGACAAAGAAAGTTGTTTGGGTCTAATTTACCATAGGATAAAGAAATAATACAGTTTAATTTATTTTTTTTTCCGATTCATTTAAGTATTTGTGGTTACATTCAATGGAATATTTATTATATTGTTATATGAAAAACTTATTGTCATGAATTCTTTTTGGTGCCTTCCTTCCCTTCAATGTCAGAAATAAGATAACCTTTTCAAGTGAAATCTTTATAAATTTGACTTCAATAAAATAAACAGAATTCTTGTAAAGAATGTTTACTAATGCTGAGCACACATCTGACATTTCTTTTGTTGTAATTTTTTTCGTGTAATCTTCAAATTGTGTACAACACCGTTCGCATTAGGTTTTTTTTATATGGAAAGCAATGCCAAGCAACGAAAAATAACAGAAATGATAAACTCTATTACGATGTCACAAAAAGCCAAAGTGTGTACTCGGCATAAGTGCTGATATTTATAACATTTTGTGTTATTGCAATTGCAATGTAAGTTTTTTATATTACAAATTGTTAAATAACCCCCATTTGTGCCATTTACGTACAATGTAAATACCCTGTCGGAAATTTGGCTAACTTTAAACTAACTTTAAGTAGTATTGACTGACAGACACTTGGATTACTTTTCAATGCAATCAACCGCCTATTTTAACATGGCGATGTCCTAGGCGGTAGTCAACTGGCTCAATCTGCATTACTTTCAGCTAACTTAAAGTTGACTTTTTTAAATCACCTGGTAGTCAGTAAATTAAAAAACAAAATCTGGGGTTCGAACATGTAACATCAAACATTGTGTACTCAACGCGCTACTACTGGGCTAAGGTACCCAAACACTAAGGTTAGTGTTTCAAAGTAGCTGAGACTAAATTTGTTGGCGCTCATCAAATTCGATTACGTGATCAACTTAAGAATTAATTTTGGGTTTGTTCTGGATGATATTGCAGTTAGCTTGTAGTCAGTCATTTTCCGACAGGGTATATCGATATGAGTATGTGTGTGTGTGTGTATGTTTGAATTGCAACCCGGTCGGAGAATGTGTGATTGACTACAAAAATAGTTAACTTATAGTTAACTTTTCTTAGGCTAACTAAAAGCTAACTGCAATGTCATCCAGACCAAACCCAAAATTAATTCTTAAGTTGAGTACGTAATCGAATTTGATGAGAGCCAACAAATTTATTCTCAGCTACTTTGAAACTAATTTCAGTTTTATATTAACATTTTGCTGTTGTTATTTTAGATGGTACCTTAGCCGAGTGGTAGCGCGTTGAGTACACAACGTGTGATGACACATGTTCGAACCCCGGAAAAAAAATTTTGATTTACTGACTACCAAGTGATTTAAAAAAAATCAACTTTAAGTTAGCTAAAAGTAATGCAGAGTGAGACAATTGACATCGCAATGTTAAAATAGTCAGTTGATTACATTGAAAAGTAATCCAATTGTCAGTCAGTACTAGTTGCGAAATAGTTAGCTTAAAGTTAGTTTAAAGTTAAAGTAATTTCCGACAGGGAAGTTACATGGTACAATATTATTGTATTGTATTGTTGTATCGGCCTGACTGACATAAACGAAAAGCATTTAGAGCTTCCTTCCATTTGTATAAGCAGCTTTAAATTTAGTTTTCTTTTAAATGCAAAATGAATGTTAATGTACACTTCACATAAACTAAGAGAAACTAAGAATAAAGTGAATGCATGTGTTGGATTTTATGGAATTTTTGATAAGCCTTTAATGCTATTGATGATGTAGAATTTTTTTTTACCAGCATGTGAAGAATGTAAAAATTAGTGTTCGATTTTTTATTGAAAGTAGAACTAGAGTATATTTATATAAGCTTATAGACATGCATATGTATTCATTTGAAAAGATATGTAATTATATTTGTATTAGAACGTATTTGCAGTGACCCTTATCGGTAATAAATGGTAAAGGGTCATTGGAAACTTTGCTATTGCTAAGTTTTTACCTTTTAAAACCTTGCTGTTGTAGGTGTCAATATTTGCAGTTAAACGAAAAGTCAACATTGTACAATTCTTCAAATCAAATCAGAACATTTTATTTACTCAGCAGTGATATTGAGAGCTTTCAGGACACATAATGTTAACATTTTCACTACTGGAATACCACGATGTTAACTTTGCAGTTTCTCTGGTGTTACTGCTGGGAATACTCACTCTTATCGTGGTTGGCATATTTCGACATCGACTACGACGTTTTTGTAATAGCTTAAAGAACATAGCAGCACTTTTTCTTTAATCTAATACCAAAATGTCGTAGTCGAAGTTGAAACGCGCCAACCACGATAAGGCATAATATCAAAAGGTTAGAGCTTGTCTCAAGAACAATTATGTGCTATTGAAAATCTATTTCTGCTCTCCAAGCTCTCCAAAATAGCAAGAGCCTGTCAATAGCGGTCAGTTATTTTCGACAATGTGTACACAAGCTCCGATTTTTTTGGTATTATATTGACCTGATCCCGATGCTAGCAACTGGAATAAAGGTGACTGTAACTGATTCTAAAAATGTGTCCCACGATGTCGACAACGTTGGACTTGTAGCACACTTACCCAGTAAAAAACGACAGAAGTCATGCAAATGTAGAGTTTGCGATCCGGTAGTACAGCAAAATTTGGATAATTTCTAATGATTTTTACATAATCTTATCATTGCAAGAAGTTCTCTTTTTCGATTCCTAGTCACCAAATTGTAAGCGATGTTAAGAAAACTCTCCTTTTCCGAATTTGAGAATAATATTTTCGTCTAGGCAAAATGTTACACATTTTCGAAATTTGTTTCTTTTTATACGAATTTAAAGGCGAAACAGTGTTTTTATATAAATTTAAGTAAATGACTTTTAGTTTTTTTTTTCTTAAAAAAATCGATGTTTTGAACATCATGGTGAATATTTTCTAAAATTATAAAAGAATTACAAGCTTTTGTATGACTAAAATAAACTTTTAGTTGCAATAAAAATGTTGTTGCTTAAATATAGGACTCACTATCCTGCATGAGTGTGCTATTTTTGAGAAAAAAACAACCCTGCTAAGATGGAATCTATGGAAATTTTTAAAACACAATTACAATTCATCAGATCAGGGTTGTATATTTTCGTAAGTCATGCGATTGTGTAAGATATCGAGTCACATCCTTTAAGAATGACTTCCCAATTGATTTTACTGGAAAGCTTCAAATCTAATTTTGATTGTTATAAGATAAACTTTTGAAATTAATTAAAAATATATATTACAGCAAAACTATTCTTTTTTTTCTTTTTTAAGAGAAGTAACACTCAGGCAATGAATGCCTACTATTTATTACTAGGAAAGGGATAGTGATAGAGAAGACAGGTGGTGAAGGAAGAGATAGGGAAAGCTTCATTCGTTTACAACTGCTTTTTGCACGTTTTTTTGAGTAATGCAGCATTGCAGCGCCTCTGGTGTAAATGAGGCGTACCAAATGTTTTTCTAAGCTGTATTTAGTAGCCATTTCATTGGTTATTTTACTTCGCCGATGATTCTGCTACACAACGAAGGAGGGCGCTCTTATATTATATTAGCATTAGTATCTGGTGAATTCGGTATAGTTCAGTGACCAGTGACTATGCTTTCATCACTTGAACTTTCCTACACCAACTGATACAAAGGGACACTAATGCAAGTCAAAAAAATGGGTGTTGTTGTTATTTAATGACTGTTGGTTACCGGGTTTGAACCCAGTACTTTCGGTTTTGTAGTCAACGTGCTAACTACTTCAGTCAATCAATTTCTTTGGATCATAATTTTTTCGAAAGCTTTTAAATGTGCTTAAAGCGTAGAGCAAATAGCTCAGTTAAAAGCGTGACAAAATGATCTATTCACTCACATAGTCCTACACAAAAGGTATTTTTAGTTAATAACATATGTATATGTAGTTCATGTTGGCAGGGAAGTCCTTCTCCCGAGAATAATTACGTACATTGGAGTCATATAAATGGCAGAATAACACCTTATATAAAATTCTCTCTTCCCCTTTGCTATTAGAGAGATAAGTAAAATTTACTCAGCTAGACGCTGTTAACCAACAACAAATAAATGTTTTAGATAAGTGAAATTGCTGCGCATAATCAGTGTTGTTAGATTTGACGATTTTACGTCATTTTGACGATTTTTTATAACAATTTTCCCAAAATGACGATTGACGATTTTGTTTTCAATACTCCTCATATTTTGACGATTTGTTGAAGTAAGTATTAAGTAACATACATATATATGCCAACAAGTCCTTGCAGAAAAAAGATTTGATTTCGATAACACAATTTTTAAAAATTTTAATTTAATTACAGCATCAGTTATTTTAAACATGGACTCTGAAATTCTTCCTTTACTAAAAAGTTTTTCCAAATCTTGTGTCTAAGTCCCAGTTCACACTAGCCAAGTCTTATTGCTAAGCTTATCACTTTTTCTTCTTTGAACTTTCATCGGCGTTCACACAATGCAAGTCTTATTTTTCAGCTCATATTTTTTTTTGCATAGTTTCGTGTATGCATGTGTGCTTTTTTTACATTACGACTGAGAAAGCAAAACCGAGATCTAAAATTTACTGGAAACAGAAACACTTGAAACCATTATGTTTTCAAAAAATTATTACAAATGTAACTCTTTGGAATGTTACACGAATTTTTTGCTTTAATTTCACCCTATAGTTTTTATCTTTGACAATAAAGTCGATGAATTGTTTTTATTACATAAAATAGTCTTTGATTTCTAATATGGTGTATTGTTGTTCAATAAAACGGATAATTCTTGTATGACGATTTTTCGACGATTCTTTTAGAAAATCGTGACGATTTTGACGATTTTATTTTTAAAATTTGACGATTTTTAGAAAAAATTGTCTAACAACACTGCGCATAATGGAAATGGAAACTTGCATTTGTTCTCTTTCACTTACTTAATTAATATCGCTATTTCCCTACTTTTTTGTTATTGCATCTGTTGTTTAACTACATTATCTAATAGATTTGTTTTTTTATTTTGTTCTTTTTTTCTAATTGCAGAGACACAAACGAACTACAGCCCATTAAGAATACAAATCAGGCTGTAATTAGATTTTTCCGTCTCATACAAGCAGCACGTGATGGCCAAGACCAAAAGGATTGTTTAATATTGTATCCAAATTGCAATATAAATACGGAGTAGAAAAACCGATTCAAATGTATTGGAGCGAAAAAAAAATAAATAGCAGAAATTCCAGGGAATTCCTCCCTCCACACAGGAGGGAGGAATTCTTTCGATTTCAAATGGTGCGAGCAAAACGGTCTCTTGTAGTCATTAAATTAGATATTTATTTTATCTTACTTTCTTTCATACCTGTGTGCTTTTAATTTTTTCTTAGTTTCTATTTTTATTATTTACTATGTAGTATTTATTATTATTTATTCATTTAGGCAAAATTAAAAGGTAACAAAAAAACGAAATCAAGTGTATATAATATTTTTCTTTTTTGTAATAAAGTTGTACGAAATATTTAACTTAATTAATTTTACTTATCATAGTAGTTATGTCTACAATATTTAGCGAGCTTTTTATAATATTTTCCTTAGTAAAATGGCTGAAAAGAAATTCTAAAGCACTATTGCAGCTACGCCCAAGCCATATGCACAATGTGCAAACTTTTACAAAAGAGCTTTTGTGCTTTTATACCAACAAGATTGGCACAACAGCCAATCAGATATCGGCGACAAACAATGCTTGATGTTACTTTGCAAAGAAATAAGAATAAATTTAAGAGCTTTCAAAGCTGTTAAAATCAAATGCACATATCACAGTATGTGTCAGGGTTGGCAATCTTGGTACAATTGTACTTTTTTTTTGTATTATTTAAACTCGTAAAGTACAATAGTATATCAATGGTTAATTTAGTACATTTTAGGAATCTCCCTAGTTTCACTTCGCATTTATTTTCAAACAATTGCATATGTCAATTTTCACTTTTGGACAATGAAACTCACATTCTTCTCACGTGAAAACAGTATTGTAAAATTAAAACGCAACGAAAAAATCAAAAAATTTTAACTCGTCAATTTCCAAATTATTTTTTTCCCTAAAATCCTAAATGCTAGTACAGCTGCTATTAATTTGTATATTCTATATTTCAACTTAAACAGTTTTAGGCATATTCTTTAACATCCGAACTCATAAGCAAACAATTATCTTAATAAAAATAAATAAAAATATCTAGTTTGAACTAAAAAAAATCTTTTAAAAGAGTAAAATTGTTTCAACTTGTGGGTACAATTTTAAAATTCTCACTCTCATCCCTGGTATGTGTATTTGGACGTAACTGCTCCATACAGACCATTGCCAGTGCAAGGTTGATTGCCAGTTCACATGGTTGTATCAATAAATTTATCTGACAATATCGTCAGTAGAAAAAAATTGTCAGTTCATACGTTTGTCATATGCAAAAATTTTCAGGTCTATTTTTATGTGTTGCCAGACTTAAAGCATTTGATAGAAATTGTTAAACGTCAATCGTTTGTACTTGCGTTGAATGCAAAAAGTGAAAATATAAATTATTACCGAACATAAAGAAGTAATTAGAAAGATTTGGCTGCATATATATTATTACATTTATGCACTTAGGGTTCCGTACACCAAAGGTGAAAGGGAAACCTATTGTTTTCGCTACGAAGTCCGTATGTCACAGACTGCTGTCTCGAAAACTGTAAGAACTACGGATCTGAAACTTTCACTATTCTATCAGTTAGTGTAATTTTGCCAACTGGATGTATCTTGGAAACCGTAAGAAATGTCTTGAAATTTCCAAAAACGCTAAAACTAAAATACATCTGAAACGAAAAATCGCTAAAATGATTAAAGCGTTTAAAAAAAATCTCTTAAATTTCAACAAAAAAATCACCAAAGTAAAACGGTCGCCAAAAAATTTAAAAAAAAATCGCCAAAATAAACGAAAAAATCGCCAAAAATAAAAAAATCGCTAAAACTTTAAATATGCATTGTAAAAAAATAAACAAAAAAATATCGCCAAAAATCCGAAAAGAACAGCCAAAAAGAAAAAAACGACGAAAATAAAATAATATCAATTCCAAAAAAAAATCCAAAAATCGTCAAATACAAAAAACCATCAATACATGAAAAAGAGGCGTCAAAACTAAAAGATCCCAAAATTAAAAAAAAACCGAAACGAAAAATTGCCAAAATGAAAAAAGCGCTTAGATGGAAATACACCATCAAATATAAAATAAATCGCTGTAATTAAAAAAAAACACCAAAAGTAAAAGAGCCAGGCAAAAAACAAAAAAAACGCAAGAACTGAAAAATTCGCACAAAA
Source organism: Tachina lurida (assembly GCA_944452675.1). Taxonomy (NCBI): domain Eukaryota; kingdom Metazoa; phylum Arthropoda; class Insecta; order Diptera; family Tachinidae; genus Tachina; species Tachina lurida. The sequence continues at coordinate 168,306,485 of OX101752.1, read as the reverse complement.
CAAAAAAAGTCCAAAACTAAATAAATCGCTAGAACTAAAAATATGTTTTGTAAAAAAAAGGAAAAAAAACGCCAAAAAATCGCTAAAAATAAAACACAACCGAAAAAAATCGCTAAAGCCCGAATAATCGCCAAAATGAAAAACAAGCGCCAAAACCAAAAAATCGCTAAAGCTAAAAGAAATCAACGAAAACCGAAAAAATCGCCAAAACGAAAAAATCGCCAAAACGAAAAAAGCGCCAAAACTAAAAAATCGCTAGAACAGAAAACATGTTTAAATAAAGCTAAAAAAGTCGCCAAAACGATAAAAAAAAAGCGCCAAAACTAACAAAAGGACAAAAAAAATTTCAAATTTATATATCAAGGTAAAATATTCGCTTATATAGGCTAATGTTCGTTTAGTATTACATATCCCTTCTGTACTCAAAAACATCGTCATAACTCTAAATATGGAATTTTTGGTAGGTTTAAGTAAATCACTTCAAAGTGTTTCCACCCAGCTTGTGAGTGATTTGTTGTTCGAACTTTCATATTAAATTTGTGCACGTACTTTTATAAGGTGGGCGCAGCAGCTGTAATGTGAATTAAAATTTATTAAATATTTCTTAATTTAATTTTTTTTTTTCGAAATTATCAAACACTATTGATGGATGACCCAGGGATGAAGCTTGTAATTTTATAAGAAACGCAGAGTTGCATCGGTAAATCCAGTTCGAAAAATTATATTTTCGCAATGATTTAAAATAAATCAACTACATTGATGGTAAATCATGTATAAATTAACATGATTTGCTCAAATCACCCTGATTTGTCGAAATCATGTCGGTGGAAACATACTAATAATCCTCATATCGTTCTTCATATTGTGCAAAAATTTCACACAAATATCTTTTTTCCTCAAATCTTGAGAGTAAAATAAAATTTATTTTTCTATTAAGTTGTGTGCAAATTGAAAACTTTAAAACTGTTTTTTTTAGAGTTATGATGTTGTTTGAGTAAATGAGCGATATGTAGTGGTGCCCATCCTTCGTGTGCGATTCAAAGTCGCACTTTACTGATTTTAATTTTTTTATGTTCTTGTTTATCTTATCTTATCACATTAATGATTTCTATTTATTCGATGTACCATCAATACTTTTGTACTGAATATTATGTTACATTGTTGTTGGTTTCAACAGTTGGTTTTACATTTGGTGACTGCGACTGTCAAGTGAACTGTTATTTTATAACGACGTACTATATTAACGAAGGCATAATTTGGCAGCCGCTTAAAACGAAGACAATTAAATATCGAGAATATACGTACATGCATACATATACATACGTACATATGTATCAGAGAACAGCAATGAGTAGTGAAAAAGTGAGTAGAGATGAATCATGACTTATAATTTCCTGTACTTATGCGCACTCATACGTATTGCAATGTTGTCTATGAATCATATTCACTCGAAAGTTTGAAGTGCGCATCGAACTCATACTTAGCAACACTTATGACGTTGTTGATTTCGAATATCCTTAACTCAATGCCTATGGAAGATGCAAAATAAGTATGATTCACAGTACGAATACTAAAGTTCTTATTATGAGGTTATGTGTTTCTCTATTGCTTTTATTTTGTTTTTTTTTTTTTTTGTACGAATTGAAAAACAACTATATTTAATACTATTGTATACTACTTGCAAACTGTTTAATGACTAAACTTTTAAATAAACATACATACATGCATGAGTTGAGTGAGCTGAATCAATGTGATTTATAAGTGTGAGTGTACTATGACTATGATGTTGACGTCGCATTCATATTTACTTCAACCTATACTTATAAATCAATGTATCGTGAGTATGAGTAAATCAGAGTAGCGGAGCTTAAATGATGTCTACTTACTTATATTTAAAATTTCATGAGTCAGTGTGAATAGCGAAAAAACTATTCATTGCCGATCACTGATATGTATATATGCATATCTTTTCTAATATAAGCGTGAATAGAACCACCTGCCATCGTTTTACATTTACATATACAAACCGTCTTCTGGTGAAAACAACACTTATGAAATAATCGCTTTAATTAAGAATGGAAAATGTAAACCACGGAAAAAGAAGCACACATTACAAGCCTTCGTGTGCACTCGCAAGGACATACATACTCGTACATATATGGTTTAAATTTAATGTTCTCTGGTAAGCGGAAATTTTATTTGTTACATACTATTACGTGCTCGAAAACGTTAAGTGTCATTGTTCACACCACCAGAACTTTTAAATTTAATTATAAACAGGCCTACAGGCACTTGGGGGAATACACGTAAAGCAGATTTAAAGAAAATAAAACGTCATCGTAAACACATTTAAAAGTTAATAGAAAGTAAATCATAAATTTCACATGCTGTCGTTTACAAAGAAAATAAGGGCTTGCTTCCGCATGTCTGCTATGCTTCCTCTTTAAAAGGATTTTTTTTTCCTTTTTTCTGTTTTACACTCCTTTGGATTTCTGTTAGGAAAATAAAAATGTCCCTTAGGTTTTGCAATTTACTTTACTCACTCACAATTCATTTCAATTCAGTTTAGGTTATTTACATATGTATGTCTTTTTTTATTGTTTGCCTCTTCTTTATTCATAAAAAGATTGAAATTAAGTTGTAAGTGCCAACATTTAAAATTTAATGCATTATTGACAATTGGCCAATTTGTTATAAATCAATTTATTTTGCGGGTAGAAATTAATTAACAAATATTTGGGTTTTCTATTATTGGTTAGGCAAAAATTCAATTTGCCTGGTGTAGATCGTATTGTTTTTAAAAAGTTTAAATTGGATTTTTGTGTTTTTGTTGCAAGATTAAATAAAGTTTAAGGAAGTTTTTCCAGTTTTTATGCTTAGAAACTATGAAAAGTTTTTTAAAGTTGATATTGATTCTTAAACACTGTGTGTGTTTGTTTGTTCTATTTTAAGTTCACAGAAGAAATAAAATTAGCTTAAATTATTAGAGTTGATTAAATCAATTATATAACCCAAGTTCTTAAATATTTTTAAAAGTTCACAACGAGCCGTTGATTTATTTATTTTGCTAGAAATTTAAAAATTATTAAAATACTAGTTCTTCCATTGGTAGGCCATAAAGATAAGATTCCAAAATAAAATGTACACAATATCTGCAATTTTGTTATTGCGGTCAACTGGGACACTTTCCATGTTAAATCCTTTTAAGAATTGCAATGTGTACTCAAAAAAATAATGCTCAAGTACAGTACATAGTCTTAATTTTAGTAGCTAAACAATTCCTACGCTCACATATTTCCTCTCAAGTAACTAGGACTATAGCCGATTCCAACATACGCTACACCAAACATAAAAAGGCACATGTATATCAAATGCATTAACTCTCTCTCTCTCATACTTACAGTTTGAGTATTTTTATAGTCAAGCCATGGATATTTAATCGGACAAAAAAATGTACGCATTATACTCGGGATATTTATTTATCATTCGCCACCGTATACATACATTTGTTTATATTAAATGAAATAGACAATGTGTGGTGTATTTGAAACCATACTTTATATGTGTATGTAAATAAAATAGCCGTGTATATAGACATTTGTAGGCGATTAATACTTAGAGTATTTTTATACTCTTGTTGTTGTAGTCGTTTGTGCTGCATAACTTAAGAAATCTGTATGAACATAGCTGTTGGTTGTTTATAGTTAAACGTATTCGGTTTAAAAATAATACGTGTGTTTGCATATGAGCGTGTTTTTGTTTTTGCTGTACACATTTATAGTTGTTTGAAGGCCAATACTCAAAGAGTACTTAAAGCGATACTTTTGCCATGCTCTGATTGGGGGTTGGTTAGTTTAGAGAAAATATAGCAGAGAAAAAATGTATGTGTGTTGGTCATATCGTCCCTACCACGTAAAACTATCCAATATGCAAAAGTAGTTTTTTAGATTCGTTATGTTTGTACCCTAATTTATACTATATGGCTCATTTCAAAGTGCTGAAATTCTCACGGACGATAGATAACTTAATAAAAAATAATTTAAGCTTCGCACTTTTAGGAATACGCCGACTTTAAATTCACAATTGACGTGTCTTCGCGCTCTTCTGAAAAGTACAAATTTGCATATTGGATAGTAGTTTGACATGGTAGGGACGATATATTGGGTTCCTCTAGGAATAAGCTGGATAAACTGTACGGTGGGGAGTATTTTACAAAAATATTTTATTATGAAATAATGGGTCCGCCATCTAACGTTTTTTTTCAACTAGTGCTTGTTTCGTGAATGGTAACACTTAGCTCATGTCTGATTTGACAGATAATTAGTTTTATACTTCCGCTGAACGAATATGATTGTGTATACGCTTGAACAACGCTGGGAAATATTGCTTACAGAAGATGCCAAAAAAATCATCTTTTCATATGAAGCTCATTTCGATCTTGGCGGGTATGTAAACAAGCAAAATTGTCGCATTTGGGGCACAGAAATCCCGCACGCATACATTGAAAAGCCGCCGCACTCAAAATTCATAGACAATGGGTGGTGTATTTGAAACCATCCTTTATATGTATATTTAAATAAAATAGCCGTATATATACGCATTTGTAGGCGATTAATACTCAGAGTATTTTTATACTCTTGTTGTAGTTGTAGTCGTTTGCGCTGCGTAACTTAAGAAATGTGTATGAACATAGCTGTTGGTTGTTTAAAATTAATACGTGTTTGCATATGGGCGTGTTTTTTTTTTTTTGCTGTACACATTTATAGTTGTTTGACGGCCAATACTCAAAGAGTACTTAAAATGATACTTTTGTCATGCTCTGATTGGGGCTTGGTGTGTTTAGAGAAAATGTAGCAGAGAAAAATTTATGTAGGTCGGTCATATATTTGGTTCCTCTAGAGATAAACTGGACGGTGGGGAACATTTTAAAAAAATATTTTATTATGAAATATGTTGGGAGAAAGAATTAGTGGGGGTCGGAGGCTTACATTTTTCTCCTCTCGGTATGGGTCAGGGGCAGTTTTGAAACTTTTCATAGATTTTTAGCCCTTTATATTGAACTTTGACCTCAATGCGACACGTGTTAATATTAAAATAGCGATTTGAAATTTTTACACAATAATTTGTTTGCCAAGAGGTTCCTGTAGTGCGATTCAGTAACTTTTAACGATCGCATAAACGTAATTTTTGTCTATACATTTTGTCGCTTGCAATAATGATTGTGTGATTCTGTAATTTCTTTTTAACGATAGTACGCAGCTGATATTTTCTGCACATAAATTATTGTCGTTTAAATAACGACACAGCTTACTTTAACCTACAGCGAATATTGTTAAAAATGTTACTGAATAGCAAATTCGATAAATTTTCGTTATAATTCTTTTAACGATGCGATTGTCGTTAAAAAAAGTTAGCGAATTGCACTAATGCATTAAATATTGTAACTTTTGGAAAATAAAGACTAGTTTAATTTACATATGGAAATGTGGGCTAAAACAAAGTGGCTCATAAGTGAATTAAACCTTGGTCACAGTCTCATCTTTTATGTTCACATTAGGCAAGAAACAAATGAACACTCAAAATAACAATAAAATAAATCTGCATTAAAATTATTTGCTATTTGAACGAGCACCAAAAGAAATGGAAGTACATGCTGCAGACACATTTATATTGGCAACAAGCACACCTAACATCCATATTGGGAAAATGAGGTAGTGTCGACAGAAATATTGGCCAAAGACCACTTTTATATGCATGTGCTTATTTAACAGACATTTGACTCGCACAATATAGTTTGTATGTAATTCTCTTTCAATTTATTTGTTTAATTTTCATTTTACTTACTTTATCAATGAACTTCTAAATAAACAAATAAAATGGAAATAATAGAAATTAAAGTTTCATTTTCATTGCAGCTATTTATGGTATTTGGGGCACACACATTTTCCAGCCCAGAAAAATGCAATAAATACGTATAAAATATTTTCCCCACACCTTTTTTTGTGGCTTTTACAAAGAACTTGAAATACCAAAAATAATGAAGTAAAACGAAGGTGGAATTTTAAAGTAACAAAAATTATTTTGTTTTGGTCCTTAAAGTCCTGCTGAGTTTATTTGGAAGCTATTATTTATTAACTTTTATTACAAGCAAACGGAAGGAAGTTTATTTCACAATGAATACAAATTCTTTAGGAAGTGCTAAGCAATTTCAGCAAAAATATTTATTTCTGATTAAAATTCACTACAGTTCAATTAAATCTAAAAATGTCTCAAATATTTATTTTTTTAAAAACAACACCAAAAACAAACATAAGGAAATATTCTTTAATATTTAATTTTACTTGCTCTTTTATTATATTTCCTTACTGCAGATATACGGCTCTCTTCTCTAAGCGAATTGATTTGAAATCGCACGATTTTAGAAAACTAACTCCGACAATAGAAATATTTTTTTTAGATTTTTAAAATTTTTTTATTATATGTATACATAGATTCTCCAATATGATATCTGAAAGAAAATTATCGTATATGATTTTAAACACGTCTGCTGGACCATTATTAACTTTTTGAAAATAAAAAATTTACTCGGATTCGGTTTACAGAATAGGGCCGATAATTACTTATTTAATGATGCGAGTATATAACATACTGCAGTTGTTTCTCTAAAGGCGATACACACCAGAACCCGTTTTCTTTTTTTTTTTTAAGCTAAAATTCCGTTTAACAGCCCTGGCATCAAGCTGAAATTTATATTGTAACACAATTGAATGGCATTATGTTTTTCAAAATACGATTTGCTATTTTTAGATGAACTTGAATGTGCCTCCTCAAGCAAAAGAAAACTACAACATTCCAGACATTCCAATTATAAAAAAAAATTTATATGTATGTACATTGGCAAAAGGGTAACATATCGCTCGTTTACTGCAATAGTATCATAACTCAAAAAAAAGCGTTTTTTGAAGTAATCGGGCCTGTTCTGCGAATCATGGTGATTTCAAAAAATTGATAAAAGCTAAACCACAGCTTTTGTAAATTTCACGATTTATAGCAATGGAAGTTGGAATAAAATATTCTATTATACCTACATGAAAAAAACTTAAAATACAATAAAAATCCACTAACAAGTGAGTTATTAATAGTTTGTTTTTGAAATCACCGTAATTTTCAGAACAGGCCTGAATAATGCAGAATAATTTGTCATTTCTTGAAAAAAAAAAACATATGCAAATAGCTTTTACTACAACCTCCTGAGAGAAGAGTATTTTTTATATTCTCTTTGAGCTTATGTAAATTTAAAACTTTAAGCACGTTTTCTGCAAAACTATTTTTATTTTTTGAATTGTGAAAATATTGAAGTAAATGTGCGTTTGGCATTGAGAAAATGTTGTGCTTTTTCTGTTGACTTTATAACTTGTCAGGTGAAGTGACATTTTCTGAACAAGCAATTTAAACTTCAAATCAATTACTTATACAAATATTAATAGCCTTGAAGAAGAAGGAAAAAGTGCAGATACAATCCCAGCGGTAAAACTCAGAAGACCTTCTTGGTGCAGGCCTTATTAAAGGACTCTTGGGGATAAAAGATACCATACACATTCCGCACTCCCTTCTATGAGAAGGGAAAACAGAAGGAGTAACATGTTTCGTTTTGTTTTTTTACCAAAGCAAAAGCAAAATCCATTAATTTGAAGGCCTTCTAGAATCTCTGGCGAAAGAAGCAAGAATAGAAGGCCTGCTCCGCAATGACAACGCGTGTAAAAAAGATATGAGTATGGAATGGAGCGAGCAGGCCTTCTACATCTAAAATAAGGCATACAGAGGCCTCCTAGAAGGCATCCTTACTCCTTCTAGTTCCCGCTGGGATACTTTTAATGCTAAGACAAAATACACACTTACATACACACATATCGTCACCTCAAATGCAAACGGATTTAACTGCAAAAAAATTCGAAATCGAGTTTTTGATTGATTACACAGTGTGACAAAAAAAAAATACCTGCGAAGTTTTACCATTTTGCTGGTATGTATGGTCGAGTATAACTACAATTTGTAATCTTGATTTACGAGTAAAAATCGGTTACAATCTGTAATCTTGATTTACGGTTAAAAATCGGTTTTCGTACCCGTAGGCACCTATCAACCTCTAATTAAGTTAGGTTAGTTAGGTTAGGTTAGCAGGCTGCTATTGAAGATTGAAAATTTTAGGGGTCTAGCTCACTTGGGTCCAATACTATGATACCTTTGTGCTGCCTGCAAGTTGAAAGCCTAAGAATAAGGAGGAAAAAGAAAAAACAAAAAATCAAAATACAATATTCTATATCCTGAAGAAGTAAACCGAAGGTTTACGAAATATTGAAACAATAAAGCATTATACAAATAGACCTAAAGCTCAAAAAAATAGTTTAATTAAATATATAAGAAAAAGGTCGAAAAATTAGATAAAAGAATTAGTTAATTATTAGTAAACTAAAATGATAACTATTGTTTAACTAATATGTAATTCATATTCACAGTGTAATATGAAGAAATAATGGTAACCCTATCAGACAGCTCTGCTATATCATAATGTATGTGAGAAATGTGTCTAAAATTTTTCACAAAAAAAAAGCAATACATACTAATAATAATTTCAATGAATCAGCTGTTGTCTAACTATTTGTTAACCAATGACATTTGGCGGTTTAACTAATAGTAAAGAAAATGCTTTGAATCAAATATTATTCGTTAGTTTAGTAATAATTAACTAATGACTGTAAATTTGGCCCTTAGGCTCAAATGCTTTAGTTACGTAATGAGGGTGGTTTAACCAACGCAATGTATACGAAAAATCGTTGGTTAAATCACGAGAGTTAGTTAACTATAGACTGTGAACTTGGACCCTAATAGTACTTTATGTTAAGATCCCATAAGTGTAAATGTTACATAAGTAGCTAAACATGAACTTGTAGTGCACTATAGTTCATAGGGATCCATACACCAAAGGTGAAAAGCAACCCTATAGTTTTCGCTACAATGTCCGTCTGTCTGTCTGTTTGTCTGTCTATTGAGCTAACTAATGACTTTAAATTGGGGACTAAGTCAATCATTCTCTAAACAATATAAACTTCCAAATTATCCCTTCTGAACCACCTGTAGACATATCAAACTTCAATTTGAAACAAATTGTGCGATCGATTGTAAATACAATTCTTACCTAGGTCAACTTGAATTTCTGTAGAGTATTCACTTTTCTCTGGTAAATAATAATTGTGTCCACCAGCACTCATGGCATTTTAGCCACAAACACTACAATGAAGTAATTCTTAGGCCAAACACGATCAAGTGAAATTATTGTATAACGGTACTAAAGCAACTACCAAAAATAATGTTAATATGTATATGTATGTATGTATGTGCAACCAAAACAGAGAGACAAAACGGAAGACATACTAACAGTGATGCCAACTATTTGCAACCCAAACGCGCTATTCCCCTTCTCAAAACGCGCTAGAACGCGCTGAGTTACAACATTGTCAACTATTTATAGCTAAAACGCGCTATTTTTCTGCACGCTAAATTAAATTTTAATAAAAGTCGATGTATGTATTAGTAAATATACTTTTTTTAGCAACTCTTTTCCAGATTTTGCAATATTGCTTCTTCGAAATTATATCCTAAATAACTAAAATAATTTAATACAGAATCAGAATCACCAAATAACAACATACTCGTATGATATGTCGAATAGTATTGCGATTCAAATGATTTCTGTACTTATATACATTTTTTTGTCAAGAGTACGACTTCATATATGTAGTTGTGAAATCTAAATATATTTGCCATTTACAGTATTAAAATGCGTTTTTAATTCTAATCACAGGCAAGGAAATTTTATTTGCAACAGCTGAATCATCATAGGGAAGATGTGTAAACATCTAGTAATGAAATTTTTTTTATTGGCTTATGGTAACTAAAATAAGATATATAAATGTTTGACTCTACTGTATGGAAAACTGCATGTATAGTAGTGGAATTATTAGTTGTCGGGGTTTGTGGAGAATTGCTCATATGCAAGTGGAAAACGTCAAAAAAAAATTTTGATAAAGCTTGCGACTGTGGGTTTGCAAAATTTGTATTTAAATCTCCATCCATAATAATTGGCATGAGATGGAGATTGTTACCCGATTGTCGTGCACCAGCTTCACTGCAAGGCAACAGTAAGTAATGAAGATATGTTATAAAATAATATTATAAATTCTTTATAAGGACTGCTATATATCTTTTAAACAAATATTTGACATTTTAAACGTTATTTTATTTAAAAGTTTATATTTATTTTATATATTTCAAATTTTTAACCAAATTATCCGCACTGGCAACACTATTAAACTTAATGCAGGTATGCATTGAAATTCGCTCACACCGATTTGATAACATCTTACTCAAAATTTGTGATTGTATTGTGAAAAAGATTTTTACCGCCTAGCGTATAGATGTTTACACATCCAAAAAAAATTTATTAGAGTTTTGGATACTAGAAAATTGGAAAATTTATACAAAAAAAGAAAAAAATTAACTGAAATAATGTTACTGACTTTATCCAAAACGCGCTAAGTTAGCGCTTTTTTTTTTGTTAAACGCGCTAAGACGAAAAAAAGCGCGTTTGGAGTAGTTAAAACGCGCTAAATCTAGCGCGAAACGCGCTAAATTGGCATCGCTGCATACTAACAGAGTGTGCGCGAGAGAATTTAGTGATTCAAGCAAAAAAAAAAAACAATCAAAGCCAAATTTCAATGGCCAAGAAAGACAAAAACAACAATTTAGTTAAAGTCAAGGGAAGACAAGGCAATGCAAATCAAAAATTGATTGCATTAAACAAACACAATCGAAATTGTGAGTAAATTATAGAAAAGAAACAAATTGTTTATTATTGATAAAGAAATAAATGGTCGTATAAAAACCTCTGTTATCACAATAAATATTTACATATTCAGTTGGCCGGCCAGTCCGTGTGTACACACCATTATACCATCCGTCCTCACACAAACTAAATTTAAAGAAATAAAGAAAGAAAGAGGACTATAATAGAAGGATGAAAAGCTTTGCTGTTCTATTTGTGGTGGCTATAACAGCTACGGGAGCTTTGAGCCAAGCACCACAACAATCTGCAACCGATTTGGCTTTTGACATGTACCATTCGTGTCTGAAGGATTTTAGCACCAGCTGTGTCCAGCCTAAAGCCATGCGATGGTTTAATGAGGCCCTAAGACAAAACGAAATTTTTATAACAGATAAATTATCGATTGTACGCACTGGCAAAATTGCTGAAGCAACACAAGAACGTGCCCTGGATGCTCAAGAAAGAATGTTCCAAGACATTGACAATTTCTTGGCCACTCACGCTTTACGCATTAAGGCCCCCGAATATTTTGATTCTGCGGAGGCCCGCTCAATGATTCCTGACTTTTTGCTAAGCAATGCTTTGACCAAAGGTGCTGTTGTGCCACTGGCTGAACGTGAACAAGGTGATGCAAATTTAAATTGAACTTTAATGTTTGTTATTAAGCGTATGAAATGTTTTTTAGGTCGTGGTTTTATGCGCAAGGCTGTGCTACCCTTCTTGATTGGTCTCAAATTGAAGACAGCTGTTTTGGTGCCACTTGCTCTTGCCTTGATTGCCCTAAAGACTTGGAAGGCAATGACTTTGGGCTTGCTTTCATTGGTTTTATCTGGTGCTTTGGTAGTGTTTAAAATTGCCAAACCAAAGGTACAGTTTCCAGTGTTGACACAAATTTTAAAATATTTTATATACATATGTAACAATCTCTTTTCTTAGATCGTTAACTATGAAGTTGTTCACTATCCTCATCACGAACACATCGATCACATTGTACCTCATCATGTTGAACACATTGTTCCTCATCACATCGACCACATTGTGCCCCATCATTTCGATCATCATGTCGATCATCATGTTGATCATCACTTGGATCATCATTTAGATATTCCTCATCACGTTGAACATATTGAGCATTTGGAGCATCCTGCCCCCGCTTGGGATCCTCATGGCTGGGCTCGTTCTTCCTCGCAAGAGAATCATGCCGATGCTAAAAATAGACGTTAAACGATTTTACTACGCTTATGCTTTCACTCTATCACTCTGTGTTTGATACGAATACTCAGCAATTATTTTAATTTTAAGACAGAGCAAATTTCCAAAGATTTGTTTAAAAAAAGAAACGAGAACACAAAATGTTTTGTTGCCAAACCTTTATTGCACGCACGCACATTTAGCAATTCAATTGGCTTAAACAAAATGTGTTTTTAATATATTTAAGTTGTACAAATACGATCGTTGTGGTTGATATTTAATTTATTGTAAATACTTATTTATTTATTTATTTATTTTAATTGTAACTGAAAGTAGATTTACAAAGAAAGAAACGTTGCTAAAAGAATAAAAATAATGTGAAAATAATGTTGATTTCACCCAATAAGAGTTTTTTTAAGAAGTTGGATTGTGAGTGAGTTGAAGAAAAATCAATTTGAAAAAAAAAATTTAAAGAGGCAGATAAGAAAGGCTTTATTTTGTACATTACACATTATTTTCAGAACGAAAATTATTCAAAAACGAATAATTAGCTATTCACATATTACGTAATGATACAAGAACCCCTCCCCGCCACCACTCCGCTCACCCGAAATAATGCTTTTTGCAAGATTTTCAGTATACATTTTCTAAACCGTAGCCATTACAGTTGTCTAGGACAATCAAAAATTTATCTTCCGAACTTGAAATATTTCAAATATTTTTTTAAATACATACATACATATCGTTACCTTAATATAGAAAGGTTATTTTTTTGTAATCGCCTTTTTTGAATACTTCGATAGAAGAACATCGAATGTTGCAATTTTATTATTATAAAAAACCTATTCCTCTAGGCAACTAAAAAAATTTTTTTTGGCCTTAATATAAAAACAACAAAGAAATCCACTACTTTTAAATTTGTTCGACAATTTTCATCCTTTGTCACTTTATGAAGTATTTTGTATGTGATTTTAAATAAAGATTGAGTGTATTGAAGGTTTTCATGGCAAAAATTTAGAGTTTTTGAATATTAAAATAAATTGAAAATAATGTCGGATTGAGTGTATTTCTATTTGCTAAAAGTTGTCAGCGTGACAGGGCGTGAGTGTGAGTTATAAAAAATGTTTACTTCGTAAGATTGAGTGACAAAAACTTTGAGGTCGTTAAGAGGAAGCTTCCGAAGTAGGAGTGTTTAAAAATTGTCACACGTGAGAATTAGTGAGTGTGAGTGAAAAATAATTTTTGCATGCATGCGTGAACGGAATTAAAAGATTTAAAAAAATGTGTTTAAAAAATTTTTTCGCGTGAGCAGCGTGAGCGTGAGTAAAAATCTTTTTTTTTTACCTTAACAAACTTATGCTTTTTAAAATTTTTGGACAATTTTGATTTTCTGTCACTTAATCAAGTTTTTTTTTTTGTTTGTGATTTCAAATAGCGGTTGAGTGTAGTGAAGATTTTCATAGTAAAAATTTGTAGTTTTTGAAAATTAAAACAATTAAAAATAATAATATTCAAATAATAAAAATACAAGTCCAAAGTTGTCACGTGTGAGAGAAGGTGAGCGTGAGTATTAAGTGATAAAAACTTTGTGGACATTGAGAGGAGGCTTCCGAAGTAGGAGTGTTTAAAAGCTGTCACGCGTGAGAATTAGTGAGCGTGAGTGAAAAATAATTTTTTTGCACGTATGCTTAAACCAAATTAAAGGATTTAAAATAGATGTGTTTAAGATGTTTCTCGCGTGAGCGTGAGGAAAAAGAATTTTTAGCCTTTAATATAAAAATGATAGCAAAATTAAAATTTTTCGAAAATTTTGATTTTCTGTCACTTAATCAAGTGTTTTGCTTGTGATTTCAAACGGTTGAGTGTAGTGAAAGTTTTCGTAGTAAAAATTTATAGTTTTTAAAAGTTAATACAATCAAAAAAAATAATAATAAAATAATAATAATAAGAATATCAGTCACGCGTGAGAGAAGATGAGCGTGAGTAATAAAATTTTATTTTTTTCGTGAGAATTAAGTGATAAAAACTTTAAGGACATTGCACCTCTCAATTTGTATCTTGAGTGCATCATTTATAACTGTCAAACTTTATCAGCGTGAGAAAGAGAAAGCTTCCGAGTGTGTTTGAAAATTGTCACGCGTAAGAAGGCGTGAGCGTGAATAAAAAATGAAAAATATGAAAAATATGAAAAAAAAATAACAAAGAAAACAAATCTTTTAAAATCTTTCGACAATTCTGATCTTCCGTCACTTTATCAAGTGGTTTTTTTGTGATTTCAAATAAACATTGAGTTCAGTAAGGGTTTTAATGATTAAAATTTATAGTTTTTGAAAATTAAAATATGTTATATAATGTTAAAGGTGAGCGTACAGAAAAATTTTTACTTAAAATCTACGTCAACAAGGTTAATCCCATATTTTTCGGCAATGGTTTTGCTTCATATGTGTTTCATGTTAATCTAACATGATTTATAGTAATTTTCAAAGAAAAATTTTCCTATTAAAATAAATTTATTTCACGCTGATTTAACATTTATGTTCTGTTAAAATCAAAATAAAGAATCATATTGAATCAAAGTTATTTCAACTTGGAACAACATGCAATTTAATTTAATGTAGTGCATAATTGTATTTTATTAATTATTTAACTTACGTCTGGTTGACATAGACCTGAGAAAAATTTTGGTTAGTATATAAATTGGCTTCCCCGGCCAAGATTTGAACTCGAAACTCATCGCGTGGTAGTCAACGTGCTTACCGCTGCACCAACAATAGCTTTAAATATTCTTTAGATACACACTAAATATGAATAAAAATTTAATTCAACATTTGAATTAGTTTGAATTTGAGGCCAGTACCTTTCGGAATTTTTTTTTCACATAAAATTATCATATCAAATTTAATCTATAAATACAATAAATTTTTTTCCCAAGTTTACTCGGCTCACTTACAAAGTGATATATATCTTAAGGATTAAAGATACCCATAGAGTTTGCAATATTATTGAGTACTTTATTTTAATCATTATTGTCGCTTAGCTCCACTATATTCAATAAATTGGACAATTTAAAAAAAAAATATGGAGCAATTTTCCTAACAATATATCGTTGGTCTCAAGTTTAGCTCCACTCTATTCAATAAATTGCACAATATTAAAAAAATTTAAAAATTTTCTTAACAATGTATCGTTGGTCTCAAGTAGAGAGGTCAAATAATTGTAACTTTACAGGAGAAGCTACGAACATAGCAGAAACTGTAATATTCAAAATATAACTTTTTTTAACAAATGGTGGTAAAAGCGTTAATTTTTTTACTATTTTAATAAATTTTTGTGTGCACGTGTATTAGTGTGAAATGTATTGGAATCGTACGAGTTAGGACCTTGCGACTTTAGACCATCGATATGTAAAATTTTTAAATATATTTTTCGAGATTTTTCCTAAAAAATAATTATAATAATAATAATAATAATACTAATTTTTAATTAAGTAATTTAAAAAATTAAAAAAAAATATTTAGTGATGGACCTGGAAACAGTTATTGTACAATGCTGTCAACCCATTACAAAATATTTTTTGTTGCGCAATAAGAATCGATCAAATATATTGTGTCAATATCATATACATACAGACAATTTTATTATTATTAAGTAATATTGCACAATAATATTGAACAGTAATATTGCACAATAATATTGCACAATAATATTTCACAATAAAATTGCACAATAATATTGCAAATGTGTGGGTATCTTAAAAAAAAGTTACGGAATTCTATATTGAAGTCGATTTCAAAATATTTTAAGAAAGGATATTTTAAGAAAGGATATGGAATGCTGAAGTTGTCTTCATTTATTGAACTTGCTGGCTTGTACCGTGCATGGCTACATACATACATACATATGTATTAGACCATATTGATTATTTTTTGTTAAGAAAATATTTAAAAGTGGGCTTAAGCCGCTCATACAAATTTCTCAATATATGTACGTTATATACAAATCACTAACCATATGAAATTGTTTTTTTGATTATTTATTTACAAATTTATTTGCTGGTGGTTCAGCGATGTCTATATGCATTTCATTGTTGCTGTAACAAATCGTCAGTAGACTTCAACCACACATTTTGAACAGTTACAAACCTCTTATCTTATGTACAGACTTTCAAAAACTATTTGAGAATTCACAAACAATAATATTTTTGTAACTGTTGAAAATGTGTGGTTGAAGTCTACTGACGATTTGTTACAGCAACAATGAAATGCATATAGACATCGCTGAACCACCAGCAAATAAATTTCAAATTAAAATGGACTTATGACAATATGTCGAATAATAAATTTCTTATATTATTTATTTACGTAAATTTTAAAACTACTTAGCTAAATATTGCTTGCTACACATATCTGTTGAATATTTTATTTAACATTTCATATTAAAATAGAAAAAAAATCAAATGTTCGCACACAGATCCATCGCAGAAATCGTAGGAATTTCAAGATTTTCAAATACATACTTGAGACATCGAGACAAATCATACGTGTGTGAGCGGGCAGCTTTATTGAGGCTTACTAATTCTGCTGTAACTTTTTCAGTTTTAATTTTATTTTACTTTATATGAGTTACAGTACATATACTAAAATTATAATGCTTCTTGTAGGGAAACAGTTCACCGGAAGCCATTATTTTACAGTGTATAAAGTTTCACACAAGTTTTAATGAAAATCGCTTCAAGTGAAAGTTTTTACCAAAACTAAAAAAATCAACGTATGTAGTATATAAAATCGAGCCAAATATAGTGTCACTCTTGCAGTTCATACTTTAATTAAGTAATTTAAAAAATTAAAAAAAAATATTTAGTGATGGACCTGGAAACAGTTATTGTACAATGCTGTCAACCCATTACAAAATATTTTTTGTTGCGCAATAAGAATCGATCAAATATATTGTGTCAATATCATATACATACAGACAATTTTATTATTATTAAGTAATATTGCACAATAATATTGAACAGTAATATTGCACAATAATATTGCACAATAATATTTCACAATAAAATTGCACAATAATATTGCAAATGTGTGGGTATCTTAAAAAAAAGTTACGGAATTCTATATTGAAGTCGATTTCAAAATATTTTAAGAAAGGATATTTTAAGAAAGGATATGGAATGCTGAAGTTGTCTTCATTTATTGAACTTGCTGGCTTGTACCGTGCATGGCTACATACATACATACATATGTATTAGACCATATTGATTATTTTTTGTTAAGAAAATATTTAAAAGTGGGCTTAAGCCGCTCATACAAATTTCTCAATATATGTACGTTATATACAAATCACTAACCATATGAAATTGTTTTTTTGATTATTTATTTACAAATTTATTTGCTGGTGGTTCAGCGATGTCTATATGCATTTCATTGTTGCTGTAACAAATCGTCAGTAGACTTCAACCACACATTTTGAACAGTTACAAACCTCTTATCTTATGTACAGACTTTCAAAAACTATTTGAGAATTCACAAACAATAATATTTTTGTAACTGTTGAAAATGTGTGGTTGAAGTCTACTGACGATTTGTTACAGCAACAATGAAATGCATATAGACATCGCTGAACCACCAGCAAATAAATTTCAAATTAAAATGGACTTATGACAATATGTCGAATAATAAATTTCTTATATTATTTATTTACGTAAATTTTAAAACTACTTAGCTAAATATTGCTTGCTACACATATCTGTTGAATATTTTATTTAACATTTCATATTAAAATAGAAAAAAAATCAAATGTTCGCACACAGATCCATCGCAGAAATCGTAGGAATTTCAAGATTTTCAAATACATACTTGAGACATCGAGACAAATCATACGTGTGTGAGCGGGCAGCTTTATTGAGGCTTACTAATTCTGCTGTAACTTTTTCAGTTTTAATTTTATTTTACTTTATATGAGTTACAGTACATATACTAAAATTATAATGCTTCTTGTAGGGAAACAGTTCACCGGAAGCCATTATTTTACAGTGTATAAAGTTTCACACAAGTTTTAATGAAAATCGCTTCAAGTGAAAGTTTTTACCAAAACTAAAAAAATCAACGTATGTAGTATATAAAATCGAGCCAAATATAGTGTCACTCTTGCAGTTCATACTTTAATTAAGTAATTTAAAAAATTAAAAAAAAATATTTTGTGATGGACCTGGAAACAGTTATTGTACAATGCTGTCAACCCATTACAAAATATTTTTTGTTGCGCAATAAGAATCGATCAAATATATTGTGTCAATATCATATACATACAGACAATTTTATTATTATTAAGTAATATTGCACAATAATATTGAACAGTAATATTGCACAATAATATTGCACAATAATATTTCACAATAAAATTGCACAATAATATTGCAAATGTGTGGGTATCTTAAAAAAAAGTTACGGAATTCTATATTGAAGTCGATTTCAAAATATTTTAAGAAAGGATATTTTAAGAAAGGATATGGAATGCTGAAGTTGTCTTCATTTATTGAACTTGCTGGCTTGTACCGTGCATGGCTACATACATACATACATATGTATTAGACCATATTGATTATTTTTTGTTAAGAAAATATTTAAAAGTGGGCTTAAGCCGCTCATACAAATTTCTCAATATATGTACGTTATATACAAATCACTAACCATATGAAATCGTTTTTTTGATTATTTATTTACAAATTTATTTGCTGGTGGTTCAGCGATGTCTATATGCATTTCATTGTTGCTGTAACAAATCGTCAGTAGACTTCAACCACACATTTTGAACAGTTACAAACCTCTTATCTTATGTACAGACTTTCAAAAACTATTTGAGAATTCACAAATAATAATATTTTTGTAACTGTTGAAAATGTGTGGTTGAAGTCTACTGACGATTTGTTACAGCAACAATGAAATGCATATAGACATCGCTGAACCACCAGCAAATAAATTTCAAATTAAAATGGACTTATGACCATATGTCGAATAATAAATTTCTTATATTATTTATTTACGTAAATTTTAAAACCATTTAGCTAAAAATTGCTAGCTACACATGTCTGTTGTATATTTTCTTTCACATTTCATATTAAAATAGAAAAAAAATCAAATGTTCGCACACAGATCCATCGCACAAATCGTAGGAATTTCAAGATTTTCAAATACTTGAGACATCGAGACAAATCATACGTGTGTGAGCGGGCAGCTTTATTGAGGCTTACTAATTCTGCTGTAACTTTTTCAGTTTTAATTTTATTTTACTTTATATGAGTTACAGTACATATACTAAAATTATAATGCTTCTTGTAGGGAAACAGTTCACCGGAAGCCATTATTTTACAGTGTATAAAGTTTCACACAAGTTTTAATGAAAATCGCTTCAAGTGAAAGTTTTTACCAAAACTAAAAAAATCAACGTATGTAGTATATAAAATCGAGCCAAATATAGTGTCACTCTTGCAGTTCATATTTGGCAATTGAAATCATTAGTAATGAAATTGAAATCCAACAACAACAAAAACAAATAGTGTTGTGAATTGAATTTCATATTGTGTGCACATTTGAACTAATGCTTCTTAGAAATCAAACGACAAATATTCGAAATCATTAAGAACATTATTGTTTCTAATATAGTGGACAAAGACATACTTAATTATGTATGATACGATATAAAATATAAGCTTGCAAAAACCCGAGCAGGTTAGGAAGGGTTGTGCTAATACCGCACCTCCCCTCGGAGACCCAATTGCGTCTATTTTGATAAAGACCCGATAAGATAACATGTAATTACTTGAATTGAACTTGATTTAAGTTAAGTAATTTAAGTTACCTATTTTTACACACTAAACACAGTCTGTGAAAAAATTATGTACTATACTATATTATTTTTATAATTTTCCATCCATTTCCATTTATGAAAATATGTATCACAACCTCTCATTTGCATTCCTATCTTATTCTTTTCTTTCTAAATATGTCTATTCATGCAGCTAATAGAAGTGCGTGCAATAATTTTTGATGTTTTTTGCTCATGTATTTTTTCATTTGACACGACATGATTATGCATGTCTACCAAAACACAATTAAATATAATTGCATATTGGAGACTTATGTACATATTTTTTTTTTTGTCCAAGACGAATTTGATTTTCACGCACCTTGAAATTAAATATTCAAGGGATGTTCGTAAACACCACAAGGTATGAGATAAGAAAAAAAGAAAAAAATACACAAGTTTTAGTAAAAGAAATTTAAGTTTCTTTTGAAGACACCAATGTCTAGTTTGTACGAAATATTATATACCACATTAATTAGAAAATTTCATAAAAACTTTTTATAAATATATTCTGAAATTTGTAGGAAAACGAGAAACAAACTTTTTATATTTTTGAAATTTTTGTTTTTGCTTTCCCGTAAATAGAAGCTCCATTTCTCAACAATCACATTTGTAATGAGTTAAAGCCTAAACATAACAGATTTACGGCTTGTTACGGTATGTCCTTCTGCTCACTTTGGACTGCACTACTCTTTGAGGAAAAGTAACCAAGTTCAAGTGTCGCAGTGATGGTCTTAAGATCAGATATTTCCTTTATTCTATCTATTCTAATGAGTCGAAACACTTCAAGGCAAGCTTCGATTAAAATTTCGATTAACTGACGCCTTGCAGCCTTAAAATTAGGTTTGCTTAGGTTAAATAAGGTTAAATTAGGTTGAGAGTGGCGTTGGCTGAAGTAGTTAGCACGTTGACTACAAAACCGAAGGTCCTGGGTTCAATACCTGTATCCAACAGTCATTAAATAACAACACCACGCATTTTTCTGATGTGCATTAGTGTCCCTTTGTATCAGTTGTTGTAGGAAAGTTCAAGTAATGAAGGCATAGTCACTGGTCACTAAACTACATATACCGACTTCAGCAGATAATAATCCTAATGCAACATCAGAGCGCCCTCCTTCGTTGTGTAGCAGAATCATCGGCGAAGTAAAATAACCAATAAAATGGCTACTAAGTACAGTTAAAAAAAATTAATACGCCTTTTATAACACCAGAGGCGCTGCAACACTGCATAATTAAAAAGTGCAAAAAGCAGAGTTGTAAAGGAATGAAACTTTCCTTTGTCTCTTCCTTCAGCACCTGTCTTCTCTATCACTATCCCTTTCCTAAAGAAGGTAACTAGGTGTAGTAGTAGTAGGCATTAGTTGCCTGAATGTTACTTCTCTTGAAAAAAAATGAGGTAATATTTGGTAAAGTGACCTAACGATTAGGTTAGGTTAGATTATGTTAATTTAAGCTAAGCTAAGTTAAAGTAAGTTCAAAAGGCTCCCACAAATGGTCTTAAGGATAAACCAGATTAGCTGTCTTTTTATAGACCAATATGTCTGGTATATATTATTATATAAATTATATTAAAGCGTTATTTGCCGAAGGCTGCAGGATAGCGTGGAAATCAAGATCTAGTGTAGATGATATAGACCTTGTGGAAACATCAAGGCAAGCAATAAATGGGAGTTATTTGTGTGTTTTCGTTCCGACAAAATGCATAATTAGCTACAGAGATTAAAGTAGATATTATATTAAATCCTGGAATTCCTAGGTGGAACAAAGGTTCCTAAAATTTATAATGGTTTCGTTAATCATGTGATTTCGGATGAGTGGAAGATTAACGCTCTGCATCCAAGGCTGGTGTTGGGGCGGCCAACTTAAAGCCTCCAGCCCGACACCTACGTTGCTCGCATTAGCTAGTAGCATAACGGATGTTATATTACCATTGCTCGGCGTCCACCTGCCTCGAAAGGTCGGAGGTTGTGGGTCTTCTTAGTTGGTTGCAAAGCAAGAATTGATTCTGGACTTTACCAAGTTAAGGTCGGTCAGTTCTCTTACCTTGTATGTCCAACTCTGAACACCAATTAAAGTAGACACTATTAAAGAATCGATGCTGAATTCACTTGTAAGCTAGAAGTACGTTGTTGTGACGTGGTAAAAAAAATTCTGGGATTGGGTAAATTGTTTGATGTCTGGGCCAGGTTCCGGTACCACCTGAAACCTGCTTGATGCACTGAGATAACGGATAACCATATAACCTCCCACAAAGAATAGCTCGATTTTTTATACTTTCTTATGAATGCCCAAATGCTAAAAGAAGAAATGTCATAAATCTTTATTTCTGATCTTAAGGATGGGTATGGGATTGCTTATTCTGCTTCGTTTAAATAGATTCTGCACAGACCAACCATAGGAAAACATATATGTTCCGTAAGACTATGCACTGTTAACCGGGAATCGAAGTGGATTGCTTCCAGGGACTAAGCGATCCAAAGATTTGCAAATAACACTGAAGTGAAAATTGGGAAGAGAGCTGCCTTTATCTTAATCTAACCTTTAATCTTATTAATCAATATTTCTAACCATTTTTTATGCTTGTCCCTTTATAAAAATTTCATTCGCTTTGACTGTTTCACGTCCTAAGACCACAGTGACATGATAACGTTTCAGTAGAGTTAGAGATTGAGTTAAGGCCAACACATCATTCAATCCATGAAGAAGAGAACCGGTATCACTTTGGATTAAAATCCTTCAAGTTTAGGAAGAATTTTACTGGCCAGCATTAAGCGCTGCAATAATGACAAAACAACGAGAATTATTATTGCAGTGCACCAACCGGCGCATCATATATCACACTTTTTTATATTTCAATAGGTTGCTGGTGAAAAATGAAATATAGAGGTCCAGCTCACTTGGGTCCAATGCCCCAATTTCTATGTGCTACCTGTAAGTTGGAGGTAGTAGAAATAAGGTGGATAGCGAAGTTAGGGGAAGATATAGATGAATAGATTAATAGTTACTTGAGATGAAAAGAGAGTGGGTCAGCAAAGGTTTGAGTTTGTACACATGACATAGAAGGGAGTTAACGTATATAACAGACGCTGCTTCTAATATCTAGACTCAGATTATTGAGTCCTATTTGCGATAACTCAGATAGACTACTGAAGGATAGTCTGGCAAGGAAGCGCAGACGGAGGTCCTCCAAAGCGGGGCAGAAGCAAAGCGGATGCGAGATGCTTTTCTCCTCTTTTTCATCACTACAACTGGTGCATTATCATTGTACTGAAGAACCATACGTTTAGCATGGCTTCCGAAAGTTTAGTGGCCGGTCAGTGTGGCCAAGATATTCCTCTAGTGCTTCCTGGTGAAGTTCATGAGGTTTCGAGTTCTGTGGAAGTTTAGGCGAGACCAACGGGTTCTCGCTATAATGCAGGTGGGCTCATTGCGCCATCTGCCTTCAGCTGGATTGAGAAAGGCAGCATCAAAGCGTCTCCAATATATATAGGAGACAAAAAAACGAAACAAAATTATTCAACTGACTATATATTATAGCTACGCTATTTATGTTGCGACACAGGAGCTAGCACATGATTTTCGTAACAAAAATAATCGACACTATTAGCGTTATAAATTTATTTTTGTTTTGATTTCCTTGTACTTAAAACTGTACGAAAATAAACGAAACAAATTGTTTGATTTTGTTTTGTTTCGTTCTTTGAAGTGAAAGCAATGAGAAGGATTGCTCAGGATTGATTGAACACAAACCAGAACACAGCCGATCGACTGCAAGCCGTCCAACAGCCGCCGCCGGCTACAAATAATACATTAATTTAATCGTACGCAGGTAGAAAAGAAAATAACGAGAAATAAAAGCAAACGTTTTGAAATATTTCCGGCGAACTTGACATCAGCATATAATATAATTTTATTGCATTATTATTTAACGCATTAAGTTTGTTTTATATAGCTAAGCAGCATAGCTATAATCGTGTGTCCTAAGACACCTTTCTCCTTTTTTTTTTTTTTTTTTGCTTCAATTTTTAATTCCACTGATTGTTATAGTAAAGGTTTGCAAATTTAAACGGGCATGTTTTTCGATGTAATATCCAATAATTATTTGAAAATGAACTCGAGATTATACATAAATTTTAGTTAAGGCCGTCAAGCGAGGGAATACTTTGCTTATCGAGTAAATAGCCAAATACAAGTAGCAACAAAGTCACACAAAAATGCACGTGGAATTTGTAATGAAAAATTAGACGTGAAAAAAGGCACAACTAACCGAAACGCTTGAGCAATCAGTGAAATTTTATTAAACGAATGAATTGGCCAACAAAATTAATTTGTAAAGAAATAAAAGAATCAGGCTTAAATTAACTTTTAAAAAAGAAAAACATCATAATTTCAAATGAGTGTTTTGTTGAAAACCAAAAAAAAAATTTAATACGACTGTTACTCAAACTCTTTGACGCACTTTGCAATCGAATAGTTTTACTCCATGTGAGCGAACGATTACACTATCATGTTTTTGCGTTTTATGAATATAAATTTTTTTTTAACTTTCGTTAATTTTTTTTTATGCATGTTTAGTACTTTCTTTGGTCTTCCAATTATAGGGACTTTTGATAAGAAATTTGATAAATAAATTGTTGTCATTTCATAGCGCTAACAACAGTTGCAATATATTGCTATTTTAGTGTTTAGTTTTGGCCCAATAGTGCGTACAAACGTGATTGGATTTTTTTTTAACGATAACTGCCACCCATATTGAGAGCAGTGGCAAAAACATTGTTTTCATGCTCGGTTTGCAAAGATAGAAGAAAAAAGTAATACAATGATATTGCACTGCTTGTACTTTATGAATATTTTAATATTTTATTTTAATAAGTTACATAATATGCTTGTAGGTTATTTTAAATGCGGCTAAAAGTTATGCAATTTATTGCCACTAAATACTTATGTATGTAAAAGTAATTTCGTTTGCGTAATTAAAAATTAATCAAATTGGATGTAAGTGTAAACTTCGTAGCGATTACGTATCCATTTTGCAAGCCCTTGGTGTCTCCGAATATTAACGATGTAATGAAACATTTCCTAAGACTGGAATAATTAGCATTGAAAAAAATTTAGATTTACGTTTTGTTATTTTTTAATCAGATTTAGAGTCAGCACGTACATACGAGTACATAGTGCTTATTTGCCAAGACCACATTCTTTCAGGATTACGAAAAGACCTTCTGCTTGAAAGTATGGAGTCATAATTTGTCTCTTTATATTCGAGAGAGTATGATCTATTGTTATCTTACTTGATAATATCCCTGCCGTAAGTGGAACTAACAGCAGACTAGTCACATGACCGGTCCCCATGTGACAGAGACCAAGTGCGGATTCAAACACTTCCTTCGAAACCAACCAGTTATATATAAAGTCATTCCGAATTTTTTTTTTTTTTAAGAGAAGTAACACTCAGGCAATTAATGCCTACTACTATTACTAGATGCTACCTTCTTTATGAAAGGGATAGTAATAGAGAAGACAGGTGGTGAAGGAAGAGATAATAGAAAACTTATCTATTTTTAACTCCCGACCAAAAAAAAGGGGTGTTATAAGCTATAGGTCCATGTACAGACCAAACGTCTGGACCGATTTTGATTTAGTTTTTTTTTCTATTTGAAAGGTGACTTGATAAGCAATAAGACTTGCTAAGTGTAAATAAGGACTCAACATATTTAATAATGGGCATTTCAACAGGAATGGCAACTTAGCGTGCGACACCAAGCAAATATGCCTGTTTTTTCCAAAGAAAACTAAAATTTTTTTGTTACTTCTTTATATATTTGTGTAGGCCGTCAGCAGCTCTACGTTAGGTAAAATTTTAAGAAAACTCGATTAACATTGTTCAGAAATACAAGGTTAATTGCTTGCTGTCGCACGCGACAAAAAAGTGAAATTTCTCGGAGAAATGCCCATATAATATTTATGTAGGTATTATTATCCGTTTCCCATGAAACTTGACAAGAATAATAAGCACTGGCCGAAAAAATCTGGAATTTGAAAAAGTGGGCGGGGTTACACCCATAAAAATTAAAAAGTAAAAGTTACGCTAATGAGCTCAAATTGAATACATAAGTAGGTCTAGGTGAGAAACTAACTAGAAAAATCTGAAAATCCGAACATTTCAGCCAGAGGGGCGGAGATACACCCATAACAATTTAAAATTAAAAGTTGCTCTAATGAGGTGAAATTGAATACACAAGTAAGTCTAGGTGAAAAATCAACAGAAAAAATCTGTAAGGCCGTATATTTTTACCAGGGTGGGCGGGGCCATGTAAATATTGCTTGGAATTAAAAACTAAATATACAACTATGAACTCAACACGTTAAACGCATGCAAGACTTTAAACTATTACCTTAAAAACTGGGCCTGATCAGTCCCATAAAAGGTTAGCCCTGTGTTTAATTTACTTCGGTCTAGCATATTTTAGAAAAAAATTAGCATGAACTATAAGCGCTGCTTATGAGTTATGTGAGTTTAAAATAGTGGGCGGGGTATTGCTCATAAAAAAACCTGTAATTACCAGTCAATTGATCTTTCCTTCTTTCGGAATTGATGTCTTCTTACAGAAAAAGTTAGTAAAGATAAGATCCAGTGAGGGCTACGGAGCTGGTGGCCAGGAATGAAGCTGAAGGTGAGAAGGTAATCTTCTACGTCGACAGCCAGACAGCGCTAAAAGCTTTGAAGGGACACAATATCAAATCGAAACTTGTAGGAAAGCACTCAAATTGCTTATACGTAAATATAGTGTCTGACTATTTTGGGTTCTTGGCCATAGCAGTGTTGAGGGAAATGAAATTGCCGATGAGCTGGCAAGAATAGGGTCGGCATTAGATGAGGGAATGTCAGACAGATCGGTGAAACTACCGATAGGTGATTACTATAAGGAACTCAGTAATTGCTTAGAAAGCAGGACCAACAGCTGATGGTAGGGAAGATTGTAGAGTCTCAAGGGCTCTGTGACCAAAACTTGACTCAGGAAGATCCAAACTGTTACTGGACATGAATAGTAAGACAATGCGAATCGTGATAAGCGCGTTGACAGGTCACTGCTCGGTCAGAGCAAGAACCCACATTTGGGAAACTGCACTGGATGTGCGGGGTTGAAGAGGAACCAGAAATCATTGAACATATTATCTGTCACTGCCCAGATCTGCAATGTCATAGGCTTAGATGACTGAGAAGACGTTTCCATGAAAACATTACTGATATCAAGAAGTGTAAGCTAGAGGACAATAGCGGCTTCATCATGTGGGGAATTCGATGGTTCAATGACGGATAATAGGGGCACTTCTGGCTACAAATGAGGCTTAAATATTACTTTTTTTTGGGCAACAGAAGGGAATCACAATATATACCATTGGGTCTCCGACTGGCGGTGCGGTATAGCACCACCCTTTCTAACCTAACCTAACATCCAGTGAAGTAACATAACTGAAGTAACTAAGCTTATTTAGTGCTACCAATCGGCTATTGTGAGTTTTGATAAATTTTATAGCAGCGTCTCAGGTGTTAAGTGGACGCATTACTTAATGCTATGCTGCCATAGCTACAAATGTCGAAGCAAACTACTGTGATATACATTTGAGGCTTTCAGCTCAAGAATGGAGTATTTCATTATTTAATTTATAGGTATTATGTTCTGTACAAAAACGACTTTTCAGCTCCGTCTTCTATTGAATACCAGCAGGTGGCTTACTCCACTTTTGTATTGATAGTTGGTAATAACTAAAGAATTTATGTATTTATCATCGGAACAACAACAAAAATAATGTGTGTTATACCACTTTTGCGCTAATGGCCTCAAGTAGCAGAAATATCTATGATGTTGATACTCATTGAGCTCGGGCTCTTGCAGTAATTTTCTATGTTTCTTGTGTGCAATAGTCTGTTAACTTTTTAGACTTAAGGAATCAATTTATTCCTTGGATTGAAAGCTATAATGAAAAATATGACGATTATATAAAATATTTTATATAATTGTCCTATATTAAATTCAACTCATTACAGCAGTTTCAGCTGTAATTGAAGAAAAAACTTTCAAGCTGCCGGTTAAATTAAAAAAAAAAAATGCCTTTTTGTACACAGCAATACAAACAAATACAAAACGTGTCAGGAATCAAAATGACATGATGCAAAGAAGTACATACAAAAAGAGACAATCGAGCAATGACAAAAATGAAACAAAACTGATAGAAATATAATTTTTAAAATTTAAAACAACTGGCTCTCTTCTTTCTTTCTTTTTTTTAAGACAATTTCTTGAGCAAAAAATAACTCTTTTGACAAAGGCAAAAATGGCTGGCGTTTAGAGCAACTGAATTTAACTAAGTTTTACTGATTTAAAATGTTAAAGATTGTGCAGGTGTAGCCGCTGTTGTTTATATTATTATTGTTGTTGTTGTTGTTTTTGTTGTTGTTGTTGTTGTTACATGTTTATGTACAGGGCCATGTCTGTCATTTCAATTGGCCGGCCACACATCCACACAGTTGAAAATATTAAGTTTTCGTGTAATTTGTTGCTATTGAAATCGATTGATTGTTGTTATGTTTCATTTTAAAATTTTATTTTTTTTTTATATATTTTTTTAATTTTTATGCATACACAATAGTTTTTTGGTTAATGCTTAGTATAAAAAACGTGTACAATAGAAATTTAATTATTATTTGCAATTGTTAATTCACACAGACGACAAGCGCAGCGGCCAGAGTAGAGCAAAGTAAGCCATAGGGATTATTCATACAGAGACAATGGTTTCCTCCAAACACTTAGTCCTCGTTGGCCTATTGGGCCTCTCAACAGCCATCTGTCATGCCATCAACATGGAGAGCATGATCGATGAGGAAAATGCCAAGTGTGAAAGTGGCAGCGACGCCATGGCCTGTGTGAAGGTCAGGGCTATGAGATTTTTGGATACAATTATGACTAAAGAAGATTTTAAGGTGAGTGACGAGACGAGACGAGCAAATGAATACAATTATTATTAATAAAAAAAAACAAATAATTTTATGACTACAGATCTCCAATGTTGAGGTGAAATCAAATGGTTATCAAGCTCCTACATTGCCAGAAAGTAGATCCACTAATAGTGACTTCTTTGATGCTATTGAAAATTACCTGCAAGGTCACGATGCTACCATGGACTTGCCTATGGCTGATGCCAAAATCACTGTCTCATCTCGCAATTTGAACAATGATGAATTAAATCTTAAGCTCAAATTCGCAGATGACGCTGTGGTCGAGGGCAAGGGTAAGAAGGGAAACTTTTTCAAGAAGGGTGTGTTGCATGCTGCACTTAATAAACTAACACAATTAATAACAAATCCTTGTATTTTTGTTCTCGTCCATTCCTCATTCTTCTGCCATATTGTTTATCATTTCACTTCATTTTAAAGGCAAGAAAAATCGTTTGCGCAAGGTGGCCATGCCCATTATGGTATTGATCTTATTGAAGGCCATCACCATTATACCCATGGCTATTGGTATCTTAAAGATTAAAGCTCTGAATGCTTTGGGCTTGGGCTTCTTTTCGTTTATTGTTTCGGTGGGTTTGGCCATTTTCCAATTGTGCAAGAAGGTAAGTTTAATTTTAACTTAACAAAAAAAACCGATATTTACTTCTAGGCTATGGTGGGATGTTAGAGAAAAAAAACAGTCGAATTAGCGTTAAAACATATAAGTGAGATATTTTGTAATTTAAAATGTTATTAAAAACATACTAAAGACTTAAGCATACGACAAGGGTAAGATTTTGATTGCTTAACTCCTACTCCTATTAAAATTATTTATCACCCTTGTTCTATAACTATATCGATCCATAAACGCCAAAAAAAAAGCTTAAGCAACATATTGTTTTTACCTCTTTTTTTAACGAAAATCGATTACGATCGCAAATGATGGATTTTGCTCAAAAAATTCAATTCAAAAATTATGTGGCTTAAGGTTTTTTTTTTTGAGGTTATGTGTTACGACAATACAATTATCGCTTTTGGGAGAAATTTTATGTTATTGACAGACTGTTCCTGTTCCGTAAGGTCTAAGAATCAGCCTGAGCCGGTCAATAGCACTCAGTTGTTTTCGACAATGATTAGACGAACGAAAATTTTTTTTATTTTATTGCCGTAGCGTTGGGAAATAGTTATAGAATAAGGGTTTGTATCAAAATTAAGCTCTCTCCCAAATGTTTTGACGCTCATTTGTCCTTTCCTGCTCTTGTTTCATCAACACCTTAACCTCTGCTCCTTTTCGTTTATATATTTGTATACTACCTTCGCTTTCGGTGTTTTTTTTTAAATAAAAATTGTTTTACGATTCCAGATTGCAACTGAACACCACCACTCTGCCCACATCAGCGCCCATGGACCCTGGGATGGTCGTTCTGTAAGTTCTATTGCCAGCGTAGAACAATTCAAAACAAATCCCTCTGCCCAAGACTTGGCATACAATGCTTACAACAATTAAGTTTAACAAAAAATATACCAAAAAACCAGCCTTAGTACACCTCCTACACCCTTGGATTTTCCTCGTCCTTTTTCAACAACAAAAAAAAATCTAAACGCTTCCTTCTCAGAGCAACAACAACAACAGCAATAAAACAGTTTGGAATACAAAAGTTACTGACCAGCAAAGAATTATTGAAATAAGTAGAAGAAAATAGCCCAATAACAGATGACATACATATTTAATTCTGGTTCATTTATTTTTGGAAAATTATAAATGGGAAAATTAAAATCACCAGTCTTATAATGATGTCGTTCTTGCTCATAGATGCGGAACACAAACGCGTTTAGTCCTGTGTTCCATTCCAAAGAAAATATTTTTTTTTATAATTTTTATTTATAGAAAATGTGAGATTTTTTCATATGAAATTTCTGTTTACACTTAGTTGAGTTTTAATTTATTTATTTTGTAATTTTATTATTTATTTATTGTAAAGAAAGAAACAAAACAAAGACGCATAAAAAATCAAACACAAATAAAATTTGATGTTTATGGAAAAAAATTTAAAAATAAGCATCTGAAAAATAATAAGTAGTATTGCTTCAATCTTTGATTCTCATTAGAAACAATGTCAAAAAATACTTGTTACAGTAATCCCTAGATTTAAGCAGCAACATAAGGCGAAGTAAATCATAATCATCCTTAACGCGAATAAAAGGCGAACATTTTGTTCACGTGAAATATTTCCCGTGAACAAAAAATGGTGAACAAAATTAGAAAATAGTATACTGACACAACAACAACGCACACATTGGCGATCACAATTTTAGGAAAAGGGAACACTTCTCACGTGAACTTTTATTCCCGATAAGGGGGATTAAAAAATCATACAGGGCAATTATGAATAAAATTTCGCGAGCAATTTCTTCCTTTTCCAATCAGAATTTTTTCTGTTTTTCCTATTACTTGCTATTGCTTGAAATTCTTCTCAGGGAAAAATTTTTCACAAAACTCATAATTGCCCTCATAAAGTTCAATCCCGAACGAAGCCTCTTTCAATGCAAAAAAAAAAAATTAGATAAACTCATACAGGTATTGTAGAGAAATCGTGATAATATCTGGAAATGAAGAGGCGGATAGGCTTGCAAGGATGGCATCATGGCTGAATAACATCATACTAGAAAACGCTAAAATCACGAGTTAAAAAAAAAATTGATACAATAGAACAACTTAACAGAGATTGGCAGAACTCTACCTGTGGGAAGAGTTGCCGAAATTCTCTGGGGAAACTTAAATAGTGAAAAGACAATAGAGATTCCAAGTTTAAAAAGGCCTACAGAGCTTCCCAGGAGGATGATAAAACTCTCAAACACTACATGTGTCACTGTTCAGCATTCAGTAAAATTATAAAAAAAAATTTCCATCTGGAAAAAATACCAGATATGAAATATTTTAGGGTTTCAGACTGGAAGAACCTAAGAAAGTATATTGAGTAGACTAGGTTCCTAAGCTGACTAACTTTTAATAGGTTTTTATTGGGTATTTCTCCAACACAACATGCCATAAAAGCATAAGTGGAAGAAAAGAAGACTTTTAAAATGAAAATAAATTTAGTAAAGTGCGACTGTGACTCGCACACGAAGGGTTCCGAACGGACACTACATAATATATTATATAATACTATAAGAACTTTGATGTATAATATTTTTTTTTTATATTATTTAAGTACCCGTTAAACTTTTTTTCGATGTTTGGCGATATTTCTAGTTTTGGAGGTTTTTCTTATTTTTTTTCGTTTTTAGGATTTATTTCGGTTTCTTATTTTTTTTTTAGTTTTGACGTTTTTTTTAATTTGGCGATTTTTCGGTTTTTAGCGATTTATTTTATTTTTAGAGATTTTTTTTAGTTTGGCGTTTTTTCGTTTTTACGATTTTTTCGGTTTTTTGCCATTTTTTTTTAATTTTGGGATTTTTAGTTTAAGCGTTTTGGAAAATTTCAAAAGTTTGCTTCTTCCAAGATACAGCAAGTTCTCAAAATTACATTAACTGATAGAATACCTTTTAATTTTCATTTTGGTTTTAAATATACATACATATATATCTATTTGAATGTATATTACATAGGATTTTGGCTCGTTTTAAAACACCCTATAATTTTTAACTATCCAAGTTCTTCATATTCCGTCGAAACTTCAGGTCCGTAGTTCTTAAGGTTCTCGAGAAAACAGCCTGTGACAGACAGACAGACAGAAGGACAGCGTAGCGAAATCAATAGGGTTCCTTTTCACCTAAACAGATGCAACTTAAATCGAGGTATTGCTGTAAAGTAAACTTTGGGCATTTATCACCTTTTTCTAAGTCATTTAAAATTCCATAAGGATGGGGAGCTATAAAAATAAACAAAACAAACTTTGAAAGTGTGGCCTGTTGAAACAACTTATGTTGCACGTAGGCGGTTTTAGTTGAATAAATGTTGTGCTAGTGAATCCATTGTTAAAACAAACAAAAAAAGCGGAAAGCACACAAATGATACAGACATACATACATATGTCTGTGCTTAAAAGCGATAACAACATAAGTAAATTTAAGACAAAATCGTGTTGTATATGCTACAAAATTCTTCCAACTAAGCTTCATAATTAGGTGAAATGCTGAGCAAGCATATTGAGGCAACTAAGTTTCTAATCTGTGTAATAGAATTCTATGGTTCCTTCTTAGGTAGTTTCCCGCCCAAATATCTCTCTTAAGCTCATAAAGCATATGCTTACAGCTAAAAATAAAAACACGCTCATATGCAAACACACGCACTAATTTTAAATCGAATACGTATAACTATAAACAGCCAACAACTATGTTTAAACACATTTTTTTGATTGCGCTGCACAAACCCCTATAACTAAGATTTATGGACTGTATGAGCTACAATTATACACATGTTAATGAATATACTCGGCTATACATGCGTATATACAGGGATATTTTATTTACATGCACACATAAAGCACGTTTTCCAACAGCCACACATACACATTATGCCTTCCATTTTATATACACAAACGTATTTATATCCCGAGTATCTCACGTATTATTTTTTTCTCCGACTAAATATTCATAGCCCGAGTATAAACATAATCAGACCATAAGAATTAGAAAGAGATAGAGAGATAGTCAATGCCTTTGATACGCATGTGCCTTTTAATTTATAGTTGTAGCGTATTTGAGTTTTTCACATAAACGAAGTAGAGATGCTCTTGTATGTTGGAACCGGCTATAGTCCTAGCTGCTTGAGAGAAAATATGTGAGCGTACAAATTGTGTGCACTACAATTAGAATTATATGCTGCCACTAACATTAAGACTATTCACTTACATATGAACTTTTTTTTTAGTACTCATTGTTATTCTCTGTAAGTCCTAGTTTACACTATGCAAGTCTTATTGCTAAGCTGATTAGTTTGAGGGAGCGCGAGACGAAGGGAGCATAAACGTTTCTGTTCATCTCGTCTCTCTCTCCTAACAAACCAATCCGCTTAGCAATAAGAATTGTAGAGTGTAAATTAGGACTAACACATGTCAACAAAGTTTGTAAAAACTAAATGAAAAAGCTTAACATAATAAAAATTTTTAAGATTTTATGAAGGGTTTATAAGACAGATTTTCATTAAAAAAAAACTTTTTTATTAAGCCTTTATAAAGCCTTAATAAGTTTTATAAATAAGGCTGCAAAAATTATGCTATTATTAAACCAAAATAATATGTTAAACACATTTGACTCCCAACTGGTGGAAAATTTATTAATCCTCTACAAATCCAGCTGTTTCAGCTCAAAGGACATGAACTGAAAAAATCAAGGAAGAATTTTTTTAAATTTTTAAAAGAGTACGCTTAAAATGATGTATAGCCGATATGTTTATCAACAAAATTTTAAAATCGTTCCAAATATAAAAAAAAGTCAGAGCTTTTGACCGCAATATCTCTGCAAAGAAAAATGTCTCATAGGTTAATCTAACCAATTGCAATTGTTAAAGATTGCAGTTCATGTAAATCTCGTAGGTCAATCTAACCAATTTCAATTGTCAAGAGTACATGTAGATAATTGCTAGATTTCCAATTAACCAAATTTCGCCTGACAAATTTATAATTAGTGGATCGATTAAAAAACAAGTAATTAAGCACTTTACCGATACAATTTTTATTGCTTATTTCAATGCACAACTTGGGAAGTTGTTTCAAAAAATTAATAGCATCCAAATATAAGCCTTACAGTTGGCTGTGTGATTTTTTAAAATATCACGGGCCAAAAGTTATATTGCACTTAGAGTGATGGTTTTAAAAATGTACTCGTATATTGATTTTTTTTATTTACAGTTAAGTTACCGCAGAATTGGTATTAAAACAAATTTGTTGCCAAATATTTTTTGGTTAACCAATAACTTCCTTTCACCGCATTGGAAGCACAAATTGCAATTAGAAGTCTATAAAATCTTATCGGGAAAAACATGTAGAGTATATGAGGTGCAAATTCAGGACTCATCTTGTAACTACTAGCAACCTATCTTGTAAAGCAGAGAAAGAAAGAAAATGTTTAAAGTCACAACTTTAAATCGATCTGATGATGGTCAGTAAAATACAACACGTTTCTTGCATCAAATCAAATAAAGGCTAACTTATACATTTCTTCATATAAGTACGTGTTAGAGGTGTGCCAGGTTCATTATTTTCACCAAGACAGTGGGGAGCAAAAGTGAAAGACTTTGTGTCTTTCGGAAATAAATAAAGAAATGTACTTTGTGAGAAAAATTATCCAAGAATCTTAAAAAAACGATTACATGAAAGAACTAGTCTCTATAAGTAAATAATAAATAAATAAAAATAAAATCAAAGATTAAAATTGCACCAATTATCAAAATTGGTTAGACTAACCAATATGAAGCAGTTAAAATAGTTACAAAAAAATAAAGGTAAACCAATAAAAAATTGTTGCTACAACCAATATGAATAACATAATTTTAAAAACACTATACATTATCCATCCTAAGTCCACTTACAAAATTGCCATCTAATCCTTTCCAATCCAACCAAAGCCCATAGAATTCTTTTTAATTACAGATTCCGCTCCACCTTGCTAGTAACCCACAAACCAAGGGAACTTTAATTTATTGCTTTCCAACCCTGCAACTAACTTGATATTTCTTAATAACATTGTACCTCAACTTAGCTAAGAGTTCAACAAATACTTCTTTATATATTTAAATTTTACCTGATGTGCAAGTGGAACACTTGCTGCCAAATTCATCTCGTTTTGGTTAGAAAATGACTTCACTACCTGAGCTACAATGAAATTTAAGCCTTCAGCAACATAAGCATCAACGTAAAGGAAAGTGATATTTTAACCAACAATATAGTATGTTAACAATTTAAGTGGGTTATTTAAATAGTAACAACTCAAAATAATCAGATCAACCAATAAAATAGTTGCTCAACCGAACAGCAATCGAATCGTCACTTGCTTGAATTAAGTTTAGAGAACTGTGTATATATTTCGGTATACAACCGAATCGCAATAATAATTTACATTGAGAGTAAACGAGTAGTTAGATAAACCAAATGAACTGTTGGTGCAACTAACTAAATTTCAAAATTGAAATTGGTTACATTAACCTTCCGTGTTATTTTGGGTTTCGTTTTTCGAACAAAGTATATCTGATAAATTAAGCAAGAAAATTTTACATTTTCTATTAAAAATATAACAAAAAAGAAAGTAATTACAAAAAAATTACACTTGCAGAATTAGCTATTTTAACAAACAACTAAAATATGAGTAGAAAGCAACATTATCCTAAATAATAAGCCGTAATGGTTTGTTTTTGTATTGTTTCTGCACATGAGCACAAACAACACATTGAGGACAATCATCAATAAAATTACGCGAGAAATGTTCCTCGGGGAACAACTGCAAACAATAGCAAGTAATATGATTGCCCTGATTAATTTAATCGTACGCAGCTAGAAAATAAAATAATGGGAAACTAAATGGTAACGTTTTGAAATATTTGCAGCGAATTTGACATCATCATATAATATCTGTGACAAAAAGGAAAAAGTGCTTAAGTCGAGATAAGCTGATTTTGAGTTAATGATACCGCCACAATCTGCGTATTTGAAAGTATCATGGAGCAAATCTCAGTTAATTTGTTCAATTTTTCAAGAAGTTATAGCAAAATTACTTGCGGCTTATGTTTTTTGGACTTCTAATCTCATTTGGAATAATAGCTTAATTTTACTTTGATATATTTTAACTTGAATATATTATTTACAGTGTATAGAACGATGTTCGCTTAAAAAAATAAATTTTAACAGAGAATTTTCCAATTTAACTGTAAAAGAAATATATTTCTGAAAATCGACTTGAACGCTTAAAAGTGCTCTCCTGCAAAACAGTACAATATGACTTAAGCACTTTTTCCTTTTTGCCACAGATATAATTTAATTGCATTGTTATTTAACACATGAAATATGTTTTATATAGCTAAGCAGCATAGCTCTAACCGAGTATCTTAAGACACCTCTCTTCTTTTTTAATTTATAAATTTTTCAATTGTTTTAAAAAAGAAACATAGAAAAAACAGTGATATAAAATTCAAGTGGCTTCGGCGTAGTAAAATCGTCTTAACAAAGGTTTCAAATAAATAGGTGAATTGGCAATATGTCTTATTAATATATACATATACACTTATAAAAAAAGTTTTCTAATTTTTAGGCAAAATAAATCAGCTGGTAGCACGACCAGGGTTGTCACAAATGACGAATTCCAGCCAAATGTGGCGATTTGTCAACTTGGTTGGCGTTTAAATTTTTAATTTGCCAGCATGGCAATTTTTCTGGCGATAAATAAATTTGTAGCGATTTTGAGGGCTATTTTTTAAATAAAATTAAACTTCAAAATTTTTGTAAATCAGGAAAATTAGCTGAAAAAATAAATCCTACCAAAGCTCGACTGCAAGAAATTAAAACAATTGATTTTGATGATTTTTCTTTAATTCATGCCTTTTGAATTTGCATGAGAAACAATTTACAAGAAATAATTTTTGGCGATTTTACTTCTACTTTTTAACGATTTTCTGCTGAATTTTTATAAAATTATATAATAAAAATTTATATTAAAAGAAAAGTTACATAAAAACAAATTTATTATCAAATATCTAATGGGTGTTTTTTTATTGAGGTATAGAACTTTAAGTTGGCATCACTTTTTTAACTGGCGGCCATTTTGTCAGCTGTCAAGTGATTAATATTTAGTTTGGTTTGCCATTTCATCATGAACAGGTTGACAAAAGAACAACGCTTGCAAATCGTGCAAATTTATTTCGAAAATAATGGTTCAGTTCGCGAAGTTTACCGCAAGCTCCGTCCATTTTATGGTCGACATAATCGTCCATCAGAGCAATTAATTCGGTTAACCATGGATCGTTTTCGCACTACGTTTACTCTATGTGATAATACGCATCCGCAGAGACGTCGAACAGTGCGCACCGAAGAAACAATTGCCGCTGTAGAGCAAAGTGTTGAAGAGGACCCGAATGAATCGATTCGCCACCGTGCACAGCATTTGGAGCTTTGTCCATCAACTTTATGGAAAATTTTGAAGATTTTGAATGTGGATGAGTTGTGGTTCCAAC
The DNA here is from genome assembly GCA_944452675.1 of Tachina lurida. Taxonomy (NCBI): domain Eukaryota; kingdom Metazoa; phylum Arthropoda; class Insecta; order Diptera; family Tachinidae; genus Tachina; species Tachina lurida. The sequence continues at coordinate 168,268,386 of OX101752.1, read as the reverse complement.
AAGACGGCGCTACATGCCACACAGCGCACGTCACAATCGATTTATTGAAGGAAACATTCGATGAGCGCATAATTTCGCGGAATGGACCTGTCAATTGGCCACCAAGATCGTGTGATTTGACACCATTGGATTATTTTCTTTGGGGATATGTGAAGTCGCTCGTCTACGCCAACAAACCAGAAACGTTAGGGGACTTGGAAGCCAACATTCGTGGCGTTATTGCCAACATACGGCCCCATATGCTCGAAAAAGTGGTTGAAAATTGGACCTGTAGAATTGGCTTTATTCGAGCCAGCCGCGGCGGCCACATGCCCGAAATCATATTTAAACATTAATGGCATAAAATTATCCTTCCAATAAAGCCAAATTGATGGACATTAAAACGATTTTCTTGTGTTTTATTTCAATTCGAAGTTCTATACCTCTAAAAAAACACCCTGTATTAAGAAAAATTACATAAAATTGATTTTGGCGGTTTTTTAATTCCATTTGGCGAAATAGGTGGGAAAAGATCAGACAACCCTGCTTAGAACAACTGACTTCGAAAATTCGAACTTTTCTTACTCTATTTCTTTATTTTTCTCGTGTTCTACTTAGAATGGGAGAATGTCATTCTGGGAACTCTGTGAATTACTTTTAATGTTTAATGAAAGCGCACTTTTTTGTGGAAATACCCATGCAGCATATTTTTTTAAGTAGATTAAATTTATGTATTCATATATGGTTTAATCACTACCGAAACACAATAATTTTTCGTGTTAAAAATTCAAAATTTCGTTTGAAACTCTAATTTTTTAGTTTTGAAAATTTCAATTTTATAACAACATAAAATAATTTTAAAAATAAATAAATAAAAAAAAAACAATCAAAAATATTATGCATGCATATAAATTTGTCTTGTTTTCGTCTGCATTTTTAACTGATATCCGTTTATTGATAAAATTGCATAAGAAGACTTTGTATGAAATTTAAACAAACAAATCGAAACAAAAATAAATTTCAAAATTTATTTAGGACAACGCAAACAAGAAATAAATACACACACATCCATACATAAAGCAACAAACTTGTTGGTATTACAATTCAAACAATTGAAAATCACGTCTAACATTTCCTAGCAATTGCGATAATAGTCTAAATATTTACATAAAACAAAAGTCGTTCATTTGTTGACGGATATAAAGTGCGAGTATATACATTTAAGACTTGTTGGCTTTAAATATTAATTCAGTTTTAATACAAAAAAACAAACAAATACATAAAAATTTTTACAAAATAAACAGATGCATGTAAATTTTTAGATAAACAAAATTTATTTTAGATTGAATTTTTGCAGTTAAAAACTTAGATCAAAATTTAATTGTTTTAATTGATTTGATAATTATTTCAAATTAAGCAAAAGGATACACATTTTTTCTTCCACAAACTTTTTACTTAATTTTGAGCTTTTATTTAATTAAAATATTAATTAATTCAATTATTTGGCGCATGTCAAAAAGAATTACAATTTAAGAGTTCGTATCGCTCTGTAAGCCAAATTATGTGCGATAATTATTAATGAACAAATAACACCAAAATTAATTGTAAATATTCTGACAAAAGCTGGTAGAACGGAACATTGAGCTTTCATTACAGAAAGAGCTTTCAGCAAATTGTCAAACGATGAATGAAAGCAATTCACATATTCCATTTGCACTAAAAAGCTGGGCATATGAAGTAAAAATCTACATCAACTGTTTTCACACACAGTGGATCAAACACAGAGAACGCTGATAATGAAAACAGCTAGTTGTTCCGTTCTACTACGTGTTTGTCAGAATATGTACAATTAACTTTGGTGTTAATTGTTCCTTAAAAATTATCATAAGTAATTTTGCTTAAAGCCTAATCAAATCATATACATATGTATGTATATACATATATAAACAAATGAAGTTCGAACAATACTAATTCAAACTAACGAAAACAATTAAAGATGGTTTTTATTAAATATCTTTTTAAATTTTAATAAAATAGACAAATCCCCTGAAGAAGTGAACATAAAATTCACGAAACGTCGGGAAAAATATGTAATAAAAATTGAGTTTTTATTGACATAAGACAAGATAGGCCTCACCAGCTAAATAAAAAGAATTCAATTCACATTAAATATCTTCAGTTTCTTATGTTGATATAAAGGGTGGTTAAATTTTAAGGGCCGATTTGGGCGCATTCTTAGGCAGTATTTTTGTACTGGAGCTATACTGTTTATAACTTTATTTATAAAGCATAATTAATTCAGAGTAATTCGCAGGTTTATTTTAAAAAATTCCCTAGAAATTGACTGAGTTATTAACCACCCTATATTTACTAATTCTCAATGCACATGCACTTCTGCAGACACTTCTAGTTATGTCCTATTAATAACAGTCTCATTCCTTATTAACATACAATTTCTATATTTTTTAAAAATTTAATAAATTTACTAGTTCAGTCAACTGGAAGTTTTAATGATCATGAAATGTGTTTAAGGGAATACAAATTATAATTTTAATAATATATTAATAGTAATTTCCTATTTTTATTCAACGCGTGTTAATACAAAAACTAATTAGGACGACTTTTCAACACGAAAAGTTTATTTTACAACAGTGAACCGCAAGCCATACCACAATTGTGGACATCAAAATTACACGCATGCTTATGGTATTTCATTTAGTCGTCACTGAGAAAGCTACGAATGAAGTTGTGCACGCATGTATGATTTTATTCTTAAAAATATATCGTGATAAAAGATGCTTTTGGCAATATGCAATGCATTTGATGTTACGGAACATTTAAAAATCATAGGCAGATGAAGGTTTAGTGGCCCTCGAAAACAGCTAGTTGTTCCATTCAACTATGCATTATTCAGAATATTTACAACTAACTTTTGGTGTTATTTGTTCATTAATAATTATCACATGTAATTTGGCTTACAAAGCGATACGAACTTTAGCCTGTTCAAATTATAAATAGGCATGATTGTTTAAAAAGGCATTTAAAATAGTTCTCACAGAGCTGTCAATAAATTTAATTTAGATTTTTATACACTATATATTGTTCAGTTGGTTATTAGATTTTTTACTTTTTAATTAAGTTTATATTAAATTGTTTATTTACAAATAATATTCAAACAATTAATAACCACAGTATATATTTTAAATTACAAAACTTTTCTTCAAGTGTAACTTTATTTTACTCTCATTTATCTCACCAATATAAATATATTCTCTTTTGCGGTTCACTGCTTTAAAAAGTCTTTACATTTTAGAAGAGAAAGTAAGAGAGAATTTGAGGTATTTTCTTCTCTCTTACAAACTCAAGACCAGCGTGACCGTTTGACCGACTAAAGTGGCAAATTGACACTTTTTCGACTGCTTTGTCACTTTTTTCCCTTTTTGTCCCCTTTTTTTAAGGGAATTATATAATAATAGATTAAAATTTAGAAGTTTAGTGTAGTTTTCTCGTTTTTTTAAATGTTGCCCCTTTTTTGATAAATCCCCTATTTTGTGCCACTTTTTCAAAAATGTCATCGGTCACCCTGCTCAAGAATTTGCAAAGTAAAGTTTTTGTGTATAAAAGCCGTCCAGGCAACACATGCTGAATAACAATACAAGCATAGTAGGTTTTAGCTTTGTAATTCTCAATAGTTTATTGTCAGTTTGTCTATAAGCATTGGAGATTTGTAAGTTTTTTTTGAATTGTAGCTGAAGTCTACTGATGAGTTGCCTACCAATCAGCCAAATGCATCAGGACATACTGAACCAAAAACAAAATAACTTTTTGAGAAAAGATTAATGCCCTAATTCTGTTCGACGATTGTATCGTCTTGGCTATGGACGAAAAAGAGCAGCAGTTGTGATTCTTTAAAACAATTATTATTTATTGTCTATGCTAGAAGGTTCGTGTATTTGCTTTATGATTTTGTGCCAAACATATTATTAAATTTAATTTTTATGTTTTAAAAACATGGCAATAATATTTTTATTTTTCGTTATCAAAGACAACAACCACTTTTGAAGGAAATAATTAGGGAATTCAAAAACAAGAAGAAAAGTATTTGCAAACCAAAACCTCCTAAATCTTCTTACTGAATTAGGGCATAATATGTGTTAGTAAAGTATATATGCAAAAAAAATTAACGTGTGCTTGAAGTATACGTTAAAACCGGTTTTTGTCCGGAAATTTTATTTTAACGTACACTTCAAGCACACTTTAATTTTTTTACATATGGGGGTAAACCTTTTAAAATACACACAAACATTTAGTCTAAAAATTCTCCCACAAAATTTCCATTTCTTCCATAAAAATTGGCAACAATTTAACAAGGACATTAATAATTAAAAATTTTTGAAATCTATTATTTAACGCAAATATTTTGGCAATGTTGTAATTTTAAGGATTTCTATTGAAACATTAAAGTAATTTTTTTGCCTAGGACCTTTTTAACCCTCGAACAAAAAAGGGGTGTTATAAGTTTGTGTGTTATTGTGTATCTGTGTGTCCGTCCGTGTCCACGTCCAGACCAAACGACTGTATCGATTTTTATTTAGTTTTTTCTGTCTGAAAAATGATTTCATCGAGAGCGTTCTTAGCTATGGTTAATGAATATCGGTCTAGACGTTTACAAGATATCAAATCTTTTCTAGATATATCGGGAGTTTTTAAAATGTTTAATTTTTGTTATTTGTTAATAAATTGGTGGGCTGCAGCACTAATATTGTAAGGAATCTGAGTGTACCTGTAGTGGGCAGGGTGCTAGGCTGTCAGAGCGGGGTTCGTGAATTGGATTGCCGCCAAAGACTCTTAATCTGTTTCACTGCAAGGGGTGAAGGTGCCTGTTTCTATACGCGTCAGATTACGTTACTATGTACGAATATGACTTGTAATTGTATTTCTAAATAAAAAAATTCTAAGGAATCTGATGTTTCAAGATACCTAGGATTTTAATCACTTCTGTGCTGAAAATCTGAATAATAATGATGATACAAGAGCGCTACAAAATTTTGTTCAATTTATAACAAATAAAATGTCTTGTTTATATTTCTCAAATTTAAAATTTTTCTCAATTTTATTTAAATTAAATAGATACATACATGTATGTATATGTATGTATGTACATGTATGTATGTCATATTCAATTTTACTTTTTAATTCCAGCTGCGACGTTTTACTACTGTTGTTCTATTAACATTATTCGAACAATTTCACTTTCATGTCTTTAAACAATTTCAATTAAATGTCCGAATTATGTTAACGATAACCTATTTACCAGTATTCTAGACACTTCATGTTCACTATTATGGAGGTTACACACACAGTTTGTTAAGAAAATAAATTGATATGCAATACAGAACATGGATTGCATGCTACATATTGTAATGCAATAAGGTAGAAGTTTTCTTTTTTCGAAATTAACTATACGCCAATAGAACTCATGTGTGTGAAGTTTAGTTTTAAAATATATAAGCCTTGACACAAACCTTGTACTTTAACACAACTCTGTTAGCGTGTTAACTGAGTTCTCTTAAGCTATAAATAGTTGATTGATGCATTTCGAAAGTACTTTTCCATTATAAGAGGCAAAGGCGAGACAGAAAAAAGTAATGCAAATTTAAGGAAAATGTTTCTATATTTATAATTTAATCAGGCTAAAGTTCGTATCGCTTTATAAGCCAAATTAGATGTGATCATTATTAATGAACAAATAATACCAAAGTTAAATATAAATATTCTGATAAACATGTAGTAGAACGGAACAATTAGCTGTTTTCGAATGCCACTCCAACTTCATCATCAGCGTTCTTGGTGTTTGGTCCACCGTGTTTGGTGTCAGTTGATATAGATTTTTTTTATATATACTCAGCCATTATTTTAAATGGAATATGTGAATTGTTTAAAGAAAAGGTGTTCCTTAATTATTTCCCATGAACCTATTTCTGAAAAGCATGAATTTGGATTAGATATTGCCAAGCCTACAACTTGGCATTTTCTGAGGGAATATAAACTTTTTTGGGAAGGAGTCAATGCGGGCGGACAATAGTTCACACCTGGACCATAGTTGACACCTTTTATTTATTTTTTATTAAGGGAAGTAACACCAAGGCAATGAATGCCTACTAGTATTACTAAGTGTTACCTGCTTTAGGAAAGGAATAGTGGTAAAGAAGACAGGCGGTAAAGGAAGAGGCAGAGAAAAGCATCATTCTTTTACAACTCTGCTTTTTGTACGTTTTTAATAATGCAGTGTTGCAGCACAACTGGTGTTAAATGAGGCATATCAATTTTTTTTTTTTTTTTTTTTGAAGCTGTGGTTAGTAGTAATTTTATCGGTTATTTTACTTCGGCGATGATTTTTCTACACAACGAAGGATTGCGCTCTGATATTACACTGGGATTAGTACAAGTATCTGTTGGAGTCGGTATATTTCAGTGACCAGTGACTATGCCTTCATCACTTGAACTTTCCTACAACAACTGACACAAAGGGACACTAATGCACATCAGAAAAATGCGTGGTGTTGTTATTTTAATGACTGTTGGATACCGGGGTCAAAGTTACGCAGAGAAAAAACTGCCTCATAGAATCAATCAGCCCAATTATGAACAACAATTCCGTGCGAGTTTTTTCACTTTTCCCTTTTCTCCTATTATGAACTTGTGTTTTCCCTTTTTTTCCAAATGCGGGAATAAAAAAACTCCCCGGGAAAAAAAGTAAGTATTATGAACGCCGTTGAACTTGTTTTTTCACTAAAAATCTTTCCCTTGCAAAACAGAAGGGAGTTTACATAAAAACATAGTTAATACACAATTAAAACACAATTTATATACATAAACTTGTATTTTATAATTTTTGTATATAAAAAAACACAAATAATGTTCAAATAAATCATTTATAAGCTTTTTTTCAAATATTTTTTCAAGTTTACGAATTTTATTAATTTTGTTTATTCTCTCACTCAAAAAAAAAGGAGAAACAAAATGTCAACAACAAGCAAACCAACGAGCTTCGTAATGCGGTGATGCCACGTATTACTCTTTTTTGTTCCCAAGGAATTTATGATTGGAGGAATGTTTTCTCGAGAAAATTATTTTCCGTGAGAAATAAATTCCGAGGGAATATTCATGATTGGGCTGAATAAGATTTTCTCTATGAAACGTTTTTAGGCTACTGGGTATCCCAGCAGAAAGAAGCGAAGACTTTTTCATAGAGATTCCTTATTGTTTTTATGTGGTAAGTCGTATTAATTTTATCAAGAAGAAAACCACATAAAATCAAGAAGAAATCTTATTATTCACAACTCTTTTTACTCTATTTCCGTTATTTTTGGCACCAAAAAAAAAACAATCCATAGAGAACAAATTCTTGATTCTATTAGGTTTTCTTATAAATTGTAAACTATTGGAATTTCTTATTGATTTTATTAGGTTTACTTATTAATTTTTTTTAAAAAGGTTTTCTTCTTTATTTTATTAGGTTGCCTTATTGATTTTTTCAATAAAGTTTTCTTCTTGATTTCAGTAGGTTCCTATATGAGTATGTGTAAAGCATCTTATTGATTTTTTTTAATAAGAAATCTTCTTGATTTTATGAGGTGCCTTGTATTTCGTTTTTATAAATAGACATACAGACAATTTTTTCATGATCTTATTCATTTTTGTATAAGAATGATTGCACAATAATTTCAATGGTTATTCAGGCTGCTTCTTAGCATATTGGTTAGAGTGCTTGTCTATCAGGTAGAAGTTTGCTGGTTCAATAATTGGTGAGTAAGTTAGTTAAGAATATAACATAATGTATATGTATGTATGTATGTATAAATAAATAACATCTACAATATACTACATGCATACATACATTTTTATATGGTATAGAATTTAAATGAAAATACATAAGTGCAGAGAATAAAGACGCAATTTTTTTTTTTATTGAAAAAATCAATAAGATAACCTCATAAAAACTACAAGACTTCTTCTTGATTTTTTCAAAAAGGTTTTCTCTATGAAATTAATAAGATTTCCTTATTGAAAAAAAACCATAGAGATTTCTTATTAATTTTGTTCTATTTTATGAGTTATAGGGCCTGCGGTTTTGCAGCCAAGATTTTCTACTACATTGAAGTTTCAAATATGATTCGTAAGCTGGACCAGATTGTACCCTAAAAACTTGCAACGATATCCGTCCCTCGGTTTGTGTGCCTATCTGAATGTCTAGAACCGTAAGAGCTACCTGAAATTTTTAGAGTATATGTAAAACTTTGGCCGCTACAAGCGGGGTGTTCTAAGGTTAGCACAGAAAAATTTTGAAATCCTACTGTAATATACAGACAATTATATCTGTAGAAACATTTATATTCAAATGAGCACCCCACAGATAGTGACAAGCCTTCCACAGCCAAAACTTCAATTTCTCGCTACAATTAATTTGCAATTATTTTGAAATCGTTAAAACTACTTGAACTAAAAGGTTGTTTTCAACACCTTTAACACACAATAGCGGATGTAGGGTGCCAGTGGCCAATTCTACGCGTACTTATGTACTTTTGTATGTATTGGTTAGGCTGAACACGGTTAGGAATTTGTAAAAGCGAAAAATTTTTAAATGCCTGAAATATTTTAACTACGTAAAGCAATGAAAGTTGTATAACAAATATGGTAAATCAGAATGAATGAATTTGAATGCAATATTTATGTATGTAAATATATGTAAGTGGTGTTGTGTTTGTGTGTGTGTGTGTGTGTGTGTCTATTGGGCGAGGAGTAGGAAATGTATAACTGTTTGTTGTTGCATTTGCAAAAGATTAGTCAATGCATGAAAATTTCAATTATTATAAAACGGAAATTGAAATTTGAAAATCGAATTTCATATTATGTACATAAATTGATTGTTAAATTATTTTTCAAACAATTTCTTGATTGCCAATCAAATTGATTGGTAAGCAGGGAGGGAGGCAAAGTGAAATGGTTGTTGTTTCATTTCTATTGGCACCTTTAACAAAAACAAATTAAATGAAATTTTTAAACGTTCAAATATGAAATTGTTGCTTTTTCTAACTTAGTACGCTGCAGTTTGGCAGAGTGTAATTAATTTTGTTGGTTTGTCGTCTGTCTTTAATTATGTGTGTGTGTGTGTGTGTGTGTGTGTGTGTGTGTGTGTGTGTAGGGTATTTCTTTATTTACCTTATATACATACATACATACACATATTTATATTTTAGTTTATAGTATTTATTATTGTCACTTGTAATTGAACATCGTAAGCGTATTAAGTTTTGAATACTAATTATTTCAATATTAAGCTAAAAACAGAAACCTCAACATTGTAAAATCAAAAGTTTTTTTTTGGACAACAAGCAGAAGGTACAAGACGGACGACAACAACGCCAAGAGCGAGTTGAATGTTTATAGCGGTTCATAGTGGAAAAAGTCGTTATTCGGCACATGCGTGAGTGTTTTTTTTTTTTTTTTTTTTTTTTTTTTTTTTTTTTTTTGAAATGCAAATGCTGGGGGGAAGTCATTGTAAAATGCTGTCGATCGTTATGACGAAATCAATTATTTTGGATTGGCTTGGTTGGTAAGTAGCTAACTACTTGAAAAATGTTTTCAATATTTGGCATACAATTTAGTTAAGGTGCGAAAGAAAGCTAAATAAAAGTTTAGGCCATTACCAAAAATTATTATTAATTGTTTTTGATATTCTTTAAAATTATGTTTCAACCCAACAAAATATGTATTACAAAAACAAAAGAATATTAACCAACAGCTGAATTCATTATCTTGGGGACTTCGGTCAAACAAAAAATATGTGTACACACATACCGTCACATTGCACATAATTTTATTGTAATTTCCCATATGGTCATTTGATTTTGACGCTCTTGAACAATATGTACAGTTGCTGTTTGTTTGTTTGTTTGTTAGTGTGTTAGTGTTAGTGTCGCTTCTGTCCGCTTGTTGTGTGCATGGGGTATGTGGTGGCGTTTTATTGTATGGGGGAGCGGCAGTATAAAATCATCAGTATTTGTTGAAATTGATATCATTGTTTTCATATCAATTCCATTGTGAAGACCAGTAGCATACACAATACAGTCAAAGGAATAAAACTGGTTTTGATTTAATTAATATTACAAATGGCTTTTCGTTTTACATCCTTTTTGGCCGTTGGCTGTTTGTTGCTGGCCGCCATCGCTCCATTAAATGCTGCCGCCATCGATAATGCTGTGGGCGAGCCACGCATTCACAGCTCCGAAGAACTCATCTCGAATATTGTGGATAATTGTTTCAACAGCAATGCTATGTCTTGCTTGAAAGAGAAAGTGCTGACCTATTTGGATACGGTTACTGGTATTGAGGAAGATGTTAGCGGCCGCGCCTTTGATGACGATGTCATCGATAAAGTTATTGTCGATCGTGTTGCTCGCATCTTGAGCACCAATGAAGTGCGTGTGCAATTACCCCAAACTGTGTTTGCCAACTCTGTATTGTCGTACCGTGTTGATCGTGGTTTCGATTTGGAAATTCCCCAAAGTGAAGGTGGGTTCTAGTGCGAAAACGTTTCTTTGTTTTCACAATTTTTGAGCATTTATTTTATTTTATTTTATATTATTTCAGCTCGCAATGATAAGAAGAACAAAGACAAACTTTTCTTGCCCTTGTTGTTGCTCATGAAACTCAAGCTGAAGGTGGTCATGCCCATCTTAATGTCTCTGATTGGACTTAAAGCTTTCAAGGCTTTGATCTTGTCCAAAATCGCCATTAAATTGGTTTTGGGTTTCCTCATCTACAATTTGATACAAAAATTGGGCGGTATGAAAATGAACATGGTGCCCATGCCACCCATGCCCCTTACCGAATACAGTGTACCCAGTTCGACTGCCTCTTCGTATGACCCCAGCAGCTGGGAGCCTATGAGTGGTGGCCCCTACGCCCGTTCTGATGCCCACTACATGGCTTACAATTCTTATCACCCCAGCAGCAGCTCCTCTTACTCTGGCTCCAGCAACACTGGCTCTTCCAGCAGCTACAGCAGTTCTTCTTAAGTAACCCTATTAAAAATATGTACCACCATCATCCCAAGTGCGAAAGCAAAGGCTATCTAGCTTTCTTTTCTTTTAGTGTAAAACTAAGTGGTTGAAAAGAGAAAAAAAACCATTGTGCCCTTTCTGCAGTTTAACCAGGACAATTCTAGCAACAAAACCAAACCCCAAATGGAAAAATTCAAAATTCAGAGAAAATATTAATTATGTTCATTTAAGTGTTAATTTATTTTATTTTATATTTTCTTAGTTTTAAAGAAAGTAAGAAAAAACAATTTATTGTTAATTTATTTAAAACAAAAAGTGCACCTCAAAAATCTCTTTGACAAGGAGAGCCCATACAAGTCATTATTTTCCGATATTCTAGTCTACACCTCTAGCAAAAAATCCTTCCACTTTCTATCTCTTTCTATTTCTAAGACTGTCTTTTATGCTTAACGATATCTTTTCTAGTTATATTTCATTGCGACCAAGTGTCACCCCAAAAACCAAAAAAGCAACAACAAATTTAAGTTAATATTTATTTAATTTATTAAAAATGCAATTAAAAAATTAAAAAAAAAATATACAATAAACTCGAAATATTTTTAAAATTAGTTTGATTTTTGATCATGGAAAATTTAAAGGAGTTTTAGGAATTTTTAAATTTGAATTTAAACTGAAATACCAAAGATAAAAAGGAATCCTCATCCGCCCGTCCGTCCGTCTGCCTGTCTGGCTTTTCCGCTACAACAACAAATATATGGCAATTAAAAATTAAAGGGTAATCAAAAAAGCGAGCAACGAAATTTTTTTTAAACCCTACTGTAATATTCAGACAATTATATATAGACCTTTGAAATTTCCAAAGTTATTGAAGTTTTATTCAGACTACATTAATTAACAATGGAATTTAAAAAATTTATATTAAAGGGTGGTCAATCAGTTAATATAATTTTGACAATTTGCTGCATCTTGTAAAACGTATGAGGCAAACATAAAACGATAGAACTAAAAAAACCCCAAAATTAAAAAATATCCGAAACGAAAATTCGCCAAAAATAAAATAAATCGCTAAAATGCAAAAAAAAACACCAAAGTCACCAAAAATTTATAAAAATCGCCAAAACGAAAATAGCGCCAGAACTAAAAAAATCGATAAAACTAAAAATATGTATTCAAAAAAAAAAACAAAAAAACTCGCCAAAACCGAAGAAAAAATCGTCAAAGCAAAAAAACTGGCATATCTAAAAAAGCCTCAGTACTGAAAAATCGTGAATACAAAAAAAATATCAATTAAAAAGAAGCTCCAAAACTAAAAAAAATCGATAAAAATACAAATACATATCACCAAAAATAAAATAAATCGCTGAAATGCAAAAAAAATAACGCCAAAGTAAAACGGCCGCCAAAAAAATTATGAAAATCGCCAAAATTTTGTGAAAATCGCCAGAACTAAAAAATTCCTAAAATAATAAAAAAAACTCGCTAAAACGAAAAAATCATCAGAGCTAAAAGAAGCGTCAGTACTAAAAAAAATCGCCAAAACCCGAAAAAAATCGGTAAAACGTCAAGAATAAAAAACCGTCAGTACTAAAAAATTAGTCAAAATGAAAAACAAGCGCCAAAATTAAAAAGTCACTAAAAATAAAAATACGGATTGTAAAAAATACGAAAAAAAAATCGCCAAAAAACGAAAAACATCACCAAAACAAACAAAAAAGCAAAAACTGAAAAAATCGCTAAAACGCCAAAAATAAAAAAGCATCAAATAATTAAAAAATCGCTAAAACGAAAAAAATAACAGAGCTAAAAGAAACGTCAGTACTAAAAAAAATTTGCCAAAAACCGAATAAAATCGCCAAAACGAAAAAAACACCAAAATAAAAAAAGTCAATAGTAAAAATCGCCAAAAATAAACAAGAGCTAAAACTGCAAATTATTACGCAGCACGGAACCGTTCATGCGCGATTCGAAGTCGCACTTTACGGAATTTATTTGTTTTGGTGCTTATAGAGTATTTACATTGTCTCAAAATCTAGTATTTATGAGTTTTCGAGCTAAATCTAGTTGTTTTTCACCAGATTCCCCACACAAAACGAAATCTAATCTACTGACAAGACTTGCAGGAAATTTACTTAAAATCTAATACATGTTTTTATTTATTTTTTACTACCGTGTACAACATATTTATAAAAAAAAGGTGAGTGAATTAGCTACGTTCTAAAAAAATTGTTCATTGAAGGTGCGTGAATGAACTACGTCAGCACTTTTTGGGTTACAGTTTAAAAGATTTTGCCTGGGATATGAAATCTTTAAAAATATCAAAAAAAGCTTACTATACTCCATTTTGAGACAATATAAATGTATTATTAAACAATTTTTATATCAAGCCAGAATAAAAAAAGTATAAAATTCAACACCGGATACTGTTTAACTTAAAAAAGTTTCGTACTTTGAAACCATATTTATGTACTGGCTTTATTTTAAGCTGCCTTAGCAACATTCATAAAGTAAAAAGCTTTTGATTTAAGCTTCAGATAAATCTGCCAGATAAAAACGTTCATTATACATAGTTGTCATATTATTAAAACTGCGATTTTTATTAATTAAGATTTCAGTCAATATTTAACATTTAAACTACAAAGATCTCATAAAAATAAATTTTAAACAAGAAATTAAATATCAATAATAAAAAAAAACTAGTACCTGCATCAAACAAACAAAAAATGACCTTTAAAGTGATTTTTGCAGTCTGCCTACTTGGCTTGAATGTTAAAGCACAAGATTCCGAAATCACCAAGTTTATGAAACATTTGGAAGTCATACCCGATATTATTGATGAAGGACCAAAACATTTTTTAAAGGTTTTACAATTAAATTAAAGTATTAGCCAAGATGTGTTTTAATAATTGCCATAAATTGCCTTTTCCTAGGTTACTTATGATAATGGCATACAAGCTGATAAAGGTGTTGAACTAACTCCCACTCAAGTTAAAAATCAACCAAAAATTGAATGGCAAGCAGAGGCGGGCACGTATTATACTTTGATTATGACTGATCCTGATGCTCCCTCACGCAAGGAGCCTACAATGCGTGAATGGCATCATTGGCTGGTGGTTAATATACCTGGCGATAATTTGGCTAAAGGTGAAGTTTTAACCGAATATGTGGGCTCTGGAGCACCAAAGGACTCTGGTTTCCATCGTTACACATTTCTTTTGTTCAAACAACCCAAGAAATTGGACTTTGATGAGAAACGTTTTAGCAAAAACCAAGCAGCGGGTCGTGAAAAGTTCTCTACTAAAGAATTCATGAAGAAATATAATTTGAAAGCACCTTTAGCCGGTAACTTCTTTCAGGCCCAATACGATGACTCCGTCTTGGAGTTGTATAAACAATTGGGTTTTTAATTTGGCAGCTTCTTAGTTTTGAAAGCATGCTTTTCGCAATTTATGTATTTATTATTATTAGTCTTCATAACTTAAACTAGTTTCTTATATCTACATAATTTTTTTGTTTTTAATTTTATCACCATTTCTGCACTTAAAGCCACCAACCAACCAACCAACCAACCGGTAGATTTAAATAATTGTAATGTTAATAAATCTTTTGATTAATAAAACCGCCAAAAATAAATGCCAACAAGTTTAAGTTGTGCTAAAATAAAATGTATACAATTTATAAAATCAAAAAAAAAAACATGCATATGATAATTTCAGCAATGTTTTGCCAATAAAAACAAGCGCATAAATGTTTCTTAATTTTTGTTAATTAATTTTTTTAGACGAGTAAGAGATGAAACTAAAATGGGTCGACATTTATCTGGTCTAGTGTTCAAGGTCATGTTAAAACGTCAAAAAATTTAAGTTCATAAAACTGAAAGTTTCATACAAAATACATATTCATATTCCTTGCAGCGGGTTCCTAAAACCAGAACAGCAAGTTCAGCTGAAAAGATTTTCTGTCGCCTTGCTAACTGTTAGATACGGGTATTCCAATCAATTATTATCTTGCGTGCTTGCAAATTATTATTTC
Source organism: Tachina lurida (assembly GCA_944452675.1). Taxonomy (NCBI): domain Eukaryota; kingdom Metazoa; phylum Arthropoda; class Insecta; order Diptera; family Tachinidae; genus Tachina; species Tachina lurida. Next base: position 168,253,312 of record OX101752.1, on the reverse strand, counting down.
ATTGCATGCCGCTAACTATCAAGTGCAAATTGAACATAAATAATTATTATTAAAATATCTACATATATATATATATATATATGTATAAATACATATCGCTCCATTAATGTCACACAGTCCTAACTCAAAAAATTCTAATTTTGGAAATAATAATGCAGAAAAAAATCCTTATATCATATTTAAACTTTTGTAAAAATTTCATATAAAAGGCTTGTACACTAGAGTGGTTTGAAAAAAAAGTTGTACCTGTCAGCCCCTATGGTTAAAGATAATGTAAAAACAATTCCAAGAATCTTCAAATAATGGGATTTACAGATCTAAGTATAAAGTTGATATATTCGAACTTAACAAATAGATCACAGACAGTTGGTTTCAGAAACAAATTTTCTAAAAGCATGGCCGTACCTATGGGTTCCCTCTCTCGTCCTGCTGGAGAGGCTTCGATACTGCCTTTCTAAACTCAGCTCAGGACAGATGGCGCAATGAGCCTACCTGCATTATATCGAGAACCCTTTGGCCTCGCCTAAATATCAACAGAACCAAAAACCTCATTAGCTTCACCAGGAAGCACCTCCGGAATCTTTTGGCCACACTAACCGGCCACCTCACTTTTGGAACCCACGCTAAACGTATGGGTCTCCCGTATAATGATTACTACTAAAGCTGCAATGATGAAGAAGAGAAGGAAAGCATTTCGCATCTTCTCTGCTACTGCCTTGCTTTGGAGGATCTCTGCCTGCGTTTCCTTGGCAGCATATCCTTCAATAGCCTGTCCGAAATATCGGAAATAGGACTCAGAAACCTAAGTCATTAGCCTCCTCTATATCATGTGCATGTCTAGACCCTCTTCTGACAAACCTCTCTTCTCCTCTCCTCTCCTTTACTCTCTCTTATTCTAAAGAAACTTTCGATCTATATCTTCCCTATATTCCCTATCTCCCCTTATTCTACTACTTTCAACTTACAGGTTTCACAAAGGGATCATCGTATTGGACCCAAGTGAGCTGGACCTCTAGTTTTCATTATTCACCAGCAGCCTGCTAACCTAACCTTTAGCCATACTTTCAGGTGTACCCCAGGGAAGCTATCTTGGGCCGCTGCTAATAAAATTTTCATCTGTCCTGATGTATGCCGATGACGTAAAAAATTTTTTTAAGTTATAATAACTTTATGGACCTGGATTCACTTTATGAGTGGTGCCAATGTAAATTTAATTGAGCTTAATTTGAATAAATGTAAATTTATGAGATTTGTAAGATCTAATGAAATTACTGCAAACTATTTTCTTGCTGATTATCACGACGCATCTCTTGAGAAAAGAAAATACTTTTACCCGACTGCGCGACGCAAAGAAGAGTATTGTCTTTATCAGCCTATGTATGTATGTATGTCCTAATTTACACTATGCAAGTCTTATTGCTAAGCTGATTAGTTTGTCGGAGAGAGAGACGAGGGGAACAGAAACGTTTATTTTTGCCTCGTCTCTCTCTCCTAAAAAACTAATCAGCTTAGCAATAAGACTTGCATAGTATAAATTAGGACTATGTATGTATGTGTGTTCCTTTGCTGCACTACATAAACAGAACGCGTGGAGCGATTTTTTGATGATTCTTACATCAATCGATTTAATCCTGGGAGTATCACTACAGATATGACAGTAGTACAAATTCAATATGGCGGCCAACAGACGCCATTTTGTAAATGCGAAAAATAAAGTCGGCGAACTGTATCAAAATGGGTGTCATTCGACAGGTATTTTAAAATCATGTTTAGGTTAACCTTACGATTTTTCATTTCGGAAGACCATTTAGAATATTAAACTGTTCCAATTTGGTGCAGTCGGGTTTTTGTATTTTTCTTAATTATTACTTGTTTGAGTTATGATTTTGTTGCAATAAAGGAGCGATATGTATGTATACACATTATTTCAATCATCAGATTTTATTTTATTATCATAATTAGCATTTTTATTAAATAGAAAACTATTCACATTTGTATATCGCTTTCGAACAAAATTATTCATAATCTAGTTTCTAATAAGCATATATTCAACTAAATATTTCTCCTTAGTTATGACATTGTCATAACTCAAAAATTGTTTTTTTTAAGTACAAAAGCGAAGTACATGCTAACTTAAGGGTGGCATTGGCTGAAGTAGTTAGCATGTTGACTACAAAACCTCAGGTCCTGGGTCCGACCCCGCTATCCAACAATCATTAAATAACAACACCACACATTTCTCTGATGTGCATTAGTGTCCCTTTGTATCAGTTGTTGTAGGAAAGATCAAGCGATGAACATAGTCACTGGTCACTGAACTATACCGACTTCAGCATATACTAAACCTAATGTAAAATAAGAGCGCCCTCCTTCGTTGTGTAGCAGAATCATCGGCGAAGTAAAATAACCAATGAAATGGCTACTAAGCACAGCTTCAGAATATATTTAATGCACCTCATTTAATTACCAGAAGAGGCGCTGCAATACTGCATTATTAAAAACGTGAAAAAAGCAGAGTTGTAAAAGAATGAAGCTTTCCTCTATCTCCTCCTTCACCACCTGTCTTCCAATAATTAACACCTAGTAATAGTAGTAGGCATTCATTGAACGAGTAATACTTCTCTTTAAAAAAAAAAAATGTCGGGATGCTGATTCGTAAAAACCTGCACATTGGGGTTTAAAATGCTAGACTAACCAACAAAAAGCTGAACATTAAAAAAATTACTAAGAAACCCTTAATATTTGTTTTGTGCAAGCAATTCGTATTAAAATATATTTTTATGCATTGATATCAACATTTAATTTAGTATAACCAGGGAAACCGCAAATATGCAATTGCATATTTTTTCTTGTATGACGTATTAATGCAGGGACAAGATATTTATTAGTTTCAGAACTTTTTATTAATTTTGGCATCGACTTGTTAGTGCATATTTTTGCATATTTTATCCTTTAAAGCATATGTTGCATATATCAGTCTTACACGCATATTTTTAGCATATTTTCTAATTTTTAGAGCATAATTTACGATTTTAGGGCATATTTTAATACTTTATCTATCTAATGTGATGGACTCTGCCCCGAGTAGACGTTGCAAGAACATTGTCAATATAATAAAGTTTTCTTAGATGTAGCAGGCAACTATTTCCATTGGAAAATCTAGGTCAATATTTTGTTTTTTATTGCAATAAAATTAGGAATAAAAATACAGTTCCAAAGTTTTTATTCTGATATCGTGATCTCTTTTGAATTGAAGTTAAATTTTAACAAGAGTATCAAAATAAATTTACTTGTATTAATTGCTTTATTAAAAAATTTTATGGCAATTTTGTTTTAATTTTAATTTGTTAATTTTTTTTTTTTTTTTTGTATTGTTTTATTTTCAAATCTTGTTGAGTTTTTGAATTAAAAATATATTTTCAGTTACAAATAAACCAATTTATTTTATTTTTGAGAACATATTTTTTGAGTTTCATATTGAATGCGCATAAAAAATTTTTAGAGCATATTTCTGGTTTCCCTGATTATAACATATAATAAAACACAAGGAATAATTAAGCATTTTCAATTCATTTATTAAAATGTATGTGTCTAAAACTTTTTTAATATTTATGTATCTTTTTTTATTTTGTAGACATTAACAATATGTCAAATAGTTTGCACAACTCTGCTATTCGTTTTTTGCGATTACAATTTTAATGACCATCAAATGACTTTATTATCGTTGCAAAATTTTTTTAACAATAGTGCTTAAAATAAAATTCATACTTAAGACGTTAAATGTTAACAATTTATAACACACATGAAATATTTCAATTACACAAATTTTCTTTCAACTTCAATGATCAGGAAAATTATAATTAATATTTTTTTTTTTTTTAATATTATTGTTAAATATTTTGCGTGAAAACAAATTTTTAAGGTAAAAACAAACTAAATCTTTATCTGCCAAATTTTTAATTTTAGACTAAAAAAAATTATTTCAAAAAATTTTGTTCGAATATTCGAATTATTTTTAATAATTTCTTTTCATAAGAATCCAAAATTGCTTTTCAAAGTTGTAAGGAAATAGTAGAGAAATTTTAAATCATCACTTTACTCCAAATTATTGGTCAATGATGTAAATTCAGTTGGTGATCCCTCTCAAAAACGGTTAAAAATTTTTTTAAGAATTTTTAAATAAACTAATCATGATTTAAAGAGTTTAAAATTTTGCATTAAAGTTTTTTTAGAAATTGCGCCAAATTTTCCACAAAAGTAAGATGTTACGACTTTCGATCATTGAACATTCTTTACGAGATGTGCTGGAGTCCCATCCAATATTTTGTATACACTTCACCAAAAATGGTAAAGGGTATATATAGGTTTGTCATTCCTTTTGTAATTTCCACAATATCAATATGCGACCCATAAAGTATATATATTCTGGGTCCTTTTTAATAGGGAAAACGAATAAGCAATGTCCTTCTGTCCGTCTGTTCATCGGTACGTGCAATAGGTTTTCCGAAGCTCCCAGAAGAGCAAGAGACTTCGGTCTTGTGTCAATAATGGTCCTAAATAAATTAGTATTGAAAATAAGCAAAATCGAGCAAACTGCTTCAGAGCTGGAAAACTTAAACTTTATTTTGCCATATAAAAGTAACTATCTAAAACTAATTTTTGTATTTTTTTAAATCAACTTATCTTATATTTCAGTACGAATTACACTGATATTAAAAATTAAAACTAATCGAAAAGACATTTCCAGGGTTGGAAAATTTTAATTTATTTTTTATTTTATTTAAAAGTAACCAACCTACTAAAACTAATTTTTCCTTTCACTCTATAAATTTAACATAAAATATAATCTTAAAAGAAAGAGATTGGTGTAAGAAATCAGAAAACTCAAAAAGGATGATTCCAGGGTTGGGAAACTTGCAACAGTTTTTGTGATATCTAACAGTAACTAGGTCTAATTAATTTTTTTCTTTTATTTATAAATAAATTATATATATTTTAAGTTTTGGAAAGAAAATTAAAAAAATATAACCACAGCTTCAGAGCTGGTAAGTTTGAACTTTTTTTTTGATATTAAACTAACTAAATAAAACAAGTTTTTTCCTATTTCCTTTTTTCTTTGTTCATTTCATATATTTTATATATTTTTTAATGAACAAGATTGGTATAAGATGTGCAGTACATACGAGTATTTTAAATTCTAGACAAAGAAAGCCATTGTTTCATCTTTAAAATAAACTACCTATTAAAATTTTCGAAAAAGTTAATGGCTATTAAAAATTGTGCTAAAAAAGAAACTTAATCATGACCGAATTTGCTTTAGTCGTGACTAAGCTTAAACCGAAAACAAGCCAGTTTTATGAGTCATTGTTTTGGTAAAACGCTTGCAAGCAGAACAACGTATTCACTGTGCCATCTCTAATTTATATATACATATGTACGTATGTACGCATATGTTTAGCATTCATCTTACAAGCTAAACAAACATGAGATTATTAGCTTTTATATGCCTAAAGATTGTTTAAACACAAAACTTGACAAAAGCAGCTTTAAAGTATTTAAAGCAAAATTTAAAAACTTTCAAAATCATTCAACGTTTTTTATAACGTACAAACACAATTTGAGAACAATGAAAATCGGTTTGTTCATCAAAATTTTTCTGCTGGTTAATGCCGTCTTAGCGGAGGATTTTGAAATAATAAAGGCGATGAAAAGCCATGAAGTCATACCAGATCTGTTGGATGAAGGACCTCGGGAAATTCTAAAGGTTTTAATAATAATAATAATAATAATAAAACTTTTTATTAATAAATTTATACCCAAAATCAAGGTTTCTTTCGACAGCGGTGTTTCAGCCAATATGGGAGAGGAACTAACACCCACCCAAGTGCAAAACGCTCCATTGGTAGCTTGGCAGGCTGAAAAGGATACTTTTTATACACTTCTTTTTACCGAAATAGATGCACCGTCACGTGAGGATACTTCATTGAAAGAATGGCGCCATTGGTTAATTGTAAATATACCAGAAGATAATATTGCCCATGGAGATTTATTGTCTGATTATCAAGGTTCCGGTCCTGTTAAGGGTTCAGGATTTCATCGTTATGTCTTTCTACTCTTTAAACAGCCAGACAAGCTGACATTCGATCAAAAGTATTCTGCTGCGAGCAGTATTGAGGGCAGGGCAAAATTTTCTACTAAGCATTTTGCGGAAAAATATGGCTTAGGCATTCCTGTGGCCGCCAATTTTTATGTAGCACAATATGATGAGTTTTCAGATGTATTATTAGCAAGATTGGGCTTAGAATTGTAAGAAAAATTTTTTTTAAGAAAAGGTAGATATACATACATATCGTTAGCTAAAATGCAAAAATGTATAACTAACCAAAATATATTTTTACAAAAGAAACAGAAAACTATAAAAAAAAAAAACTAAGCAAACTTATGGTTAAGTTCCCTTATTTTTTGTCACTAACAGCGTGGTTTTTAATCCCAGAAGTTTAAAATTTTTTCAACACATGTAGCTTAATGGCATTCATAATAATCAATCAAAAACTCAATTTTGAATTTTTTGTTAGTTACACCTTTTTGCATTTTAACTAACGCTGTGCACATATATTTTCCTTATATTTAGTTACATTCACTTTTATTGCAAGTATGCACATCAGTATCTGGATCCATTAACTTTAATTACGATAATCGTATCGCTATAATAAATATAATGACAATTTATCGACTTTGCTATTCAGTAACATATATTAACTATGTTCGCTGTCCGTTTTTCTTTATTATTCTTCGTGCTTTTCCCTTATTTTGACATTTTCTATACAGAGATACCACATGATATTGAATTAAATTGTAATTCATATATAGTTGGAGACTATTGTAAAAAAGAAATTACGGAATTACATTATCAAACGAATAAATAAGTCGATATATATTACGATTTTTGGTTAACAAAAAATTACAGAATCCAGGTACAGGTATTAAAAGAAGACCTTAAAAAGAGCAATTTCGAGCTCAAAAGAAGTAAAAAAGTTAAAGGTGAAATAAAAATGTTATTAATAAATATTATGATATGGTTGGGTATAGCCTAAATATGTACAGTTTACATTTTAATATTCGTAATTATTTGCTTCAATAAAAACTGCACCATTTAAATTATCACTATCGTTATCATTAACAATTGAATTTGCTCATTATTAATTTCTCACATGTTTCCGGTTTCATTGAGCGTAAAATCGTTGCAGACATTAGAAGATAAAACTTAATTACACTATAAAACAAAATTCCAATTTTTTCTAACGAGTGATTCTGTAAAAGAACACCAAACAACAAAAATGCATAAGTGCTTTTTTCGACGTTTCGAGAGCTTAGATCAGGGTCTTATTTGCATCTCTTGGCTAACCGCAGATTCATTTTCCCAATAAACAGAGCTTCATTCACTATCACTAGGTTCACCATAAACGAGTTCGACTGTAAAATGTTGCTTATGACGCAAATTATAATTTTAAAATAAAACATACATATTCGTTAACCAAATACTAATTTAAAAATTATGAATACTTGCGGTTACAAACCGCAAAATATTCTTTATTTATTGCATGGAAACAACCTCTAAATGCTGGATAAAAGTATCTCATTGAGCGGAAGTGACTCTGCTAATTTTATGTTGAATGAACTTTCCCTTATATTTTTTGCTTTATTTTATTGTCGCTGTAGCTTATATGTGTGTAAGTAGGTATGTATGTACATAAATGTAATTAGGTTTCATTGGGGTTTATTTCATTGAGGCTTTACACAAAAAATTTAAAAGTTTTTATGCACAAAACAAAAAAGAAAAATTGGCCTAATTAAAACAAAAACCCCTAATTTAAATTAAAAAAAAACAAACCATTAACGAACACGTTTAACAATTTTCTAGCAATGGGGTAAACAGAAATATAATAAAATATAATATATATAATAAAAGAAAATCTGTTTGTACATATGAATTAACTGAAAGAAAAATGCAGGGTTTTCTTTTATTTAGTAAAATATTTACGCAATATTCGAATGTGATATTATTTATGAATGTTTTTGCTAGCTGGGATGGTACGCTAATAAAACTTGAGTAGTATTTAATTACACGAGGTTGGGTATTTAATTATTATTTAAATGTGCACTCAAAAACACAAGTTCATATTTAATTAGAACTTAAAAATAATTACAATTTGGTTACCAAGTCAAAAAATTGGTGTTTTGAACAAATTTAATGCTTTTTAACCGATTTCATTTACAAAAGAATATTCCAAATAATGCTAAAATGGCAACACCCATAACAGTGTCGTTTTAGTTAAACTGTTTTATCATTATAATCATGTCGATAGTAGTATTACTGGTTGGTGTCCTTAATAGCACAAACTGTGTTTGTGTTCTACAAAATAAGTGGCAGCCTTATCTTTTTGTAGCATGTGTGTGCTTATTAAAAGTTCATTGTTAGCCAAGACCAGCACCATCATGACTAAACTGCTTCTTAAACCTTTTTTTAGCCGACTGCGAGACGCAAAAGTTGTATAAAACGTGTGTTCTTTTGAGGCACTTATAAACCGAACGCGTGGTCCGATTTTGGTGATTTTTACTCCCAAATCGATTGGGAGTGTCACTAACGATATGACAATAGTTAAAACTCAATATGGGAAGCCAGTCGGCGAACTGTAATAACAAAATGGTTATCATCTTTACATTTCTCTTATGATTTTTCATTTCGAATTACCATTTAGGATCTTTAACGGTTTACTGTTGGTCAAAGTCGGGTTTTTTTTCTCAAAATTTTATTGGATATCAATATGGATGAAAGAAATCAATATTGATGATAGGAATAGTTTTGTGAAAGCGCGCCTTATAATCGGCCCTATTCTGTAAACCGAATCCGAGCAAATTTCTCGTTTTAAAAAAATTAATAATAGACCTACAGACGTGTTTAAAATCATACACGATAATTTTCTTTCAGATATATTTTGGAATCTATGTATATAATAAAAAAATTTAAATAATCTAAAAATATACATATTTCTATTGTCGGAGTTAGTTTTCTAAGATCGTGCGGTTTCAAATCGATCGGTTTAAAGAACAGGGCCGAATATCTCTTTTTTACAATAATAAACTCGTCTTTTCCGTTTCAAATAGCAAATCGATAATATGATAGGGCAACCCCTATCTACCCTTATCCCTCATCGTTGCAAAAATATTTCTTCATTTTTCAAGTACATACTGGCAAAAGTTCTCCTGGTCCTTCGATGTTAAACCAAAGACTATAAATATATAAAGATGTTCTACGTCCATACATTGTACTGCCAGTGCCATGATACAATTATACAGGTAACCGCGAAGCGCCAGCTGTTTTGCTTGTTTCGTGGTGCACTCTGCCAAATGTTGTTTATGTTTTACAAACACACACACACGCTGTTTATCTTTCATTGCTCTATGACAGTTGGCACCAGAAACTAGCAACAAAAAGCCCTGTTGTTTTATTTGCTGTAAATTTGTTGTCGATTTGCGGTTACCTGTATAATTGTATCATGGCCAGTGCTTAATTTGCTGGTGGATTTACTACTAAATCCATTTGTTTCAAAGAGATTAATTTATTTTCTCAGAGCACTTATTATTCTCATGTCTTCGCTAAGCTACATAAAATTTAATGTTACCGATTGTCTATTTATATGGCAAAAATATGTATTTTATTGTTGTACTTTTGCAAATACATGGATTCGCACCGAATATAAATTTACCGTTATTTGAATTTAATATATTTAGCGTTTACGTTGGAAAATATTTATTTAACTTTATTTCAGTATCGCTTTCGTTGTGAGTTACAAGTGCTTGAAAATATAATCTAGTGTGAAAAAGTGAAAAATTTTGAATAATAATATAAATAAATAATATCATAATGAGTGAACTAATTGAAATTACTTCCGTAGTAAAACGGAGGCAGGCAATAAGTGTTGTTTGCCTCATTGTGGCAGATCCAAAAGAAGTTTTCCAAACTTAAAAATCTTTCGTTTCCCATATTCCAATGACATATTACTTAAAGTGTGGATAGAAAAGTGCAACTTTGACGAAAGCTTTTTGGAAAAATCGCGGACATTATACATATGTGAAAGACACTTTTCGTCGGAAAATATAGGAAAGAAATACTTGAATCGCGACGCAGTACCAACCTTAAATTTGACTGATGACTCGGGTATAGAAAAGTGTTTATTAAGTGAGGATGTTGCCTTACGCTTGTAAAGATGTCCGCCTCTTAAGCGCAAAAGATCGGAATCACCATCGTTTTGCACAAATTGTTATAAAAGTTGTAGAAATGAAGAGTTTTATAGAAAGAAATATTTTACAATGTTTAAAAAACTTAAGACTGTTTCGCAAGATAAACTTAAATAAAGAAAAAATCCGAAAGTTTAAAAAGAAGGATAAAAACGTTAGAAAGCAAAATAATGATGAAGAAATCTATTGAAGCCGAAGTTGATAATTTAAATATAAATCCAAATGAAAAAACTTTTTGCAAAATGCTCCTAAAGATAAATAGAGGGACAAATGCGCGTTGGGAAGAGTATGAGATAAGCTTTTCTCAAAGTATATTTTATAGATCAACCTCCACATACTTGTTCTTAAGAAATATATTGAAATTGAACCTTCCGAGTCCTTCATCCCTTAGTAGGTGGAGTAGCATTAAAAATTTGCAGCCAGGTAACAATTCATGTATATACAATGCGCTCACAGAAACTGTTAAAAAGATGCAACCTTTTGAAAAAGAATGCATTTTACTTTTTGATGAAGTATCTATAAGAAAAAATTTTACTAAAAATTATGATAAAGAAACAGATTTTGGAAGTTTGTGTGCTCCATCAGACTTATTTTTTGCAGTGTGTAAGATTCACATAAAAGTTTTCGAAAATGTTTTTACTAATTCTAAAGAAATAAAAAACATAAAAAAAACTATTGTTGAGCAATGTGTAAATTGTACCAAAAATACAATATATTCCTTTTGGTTTGACGAGAGCTACGCTTTAAGCACAGGATGGAGATAGAGTTGTGCTGAAAAGAACGAACTAGTTCAATTGAACTATTCCCATAAGTGAACGATGTGAACTAGTTCCTTTTTGTTCTTTTGGTCTTTATTGTTCTTTTGGTCTTTCTCGTTATTTTGGTCTTTCTTGTTCTTTCGTTCGTTTTTATTCCTTCGTTCGGTTTTGGTCTTTATTTCGTTTTGTTTATCTTATTCTCTGTTCCTGACCCGGGCTGCCAGATGTGACGATTTTTGGTGCCGGAAATAGCAAAATCGTCGGTTGATTTCTGGTTTGCGGCGCATTATTATCAAAATGCATTATGTTTGCAGCAAACCAGAAACCAACCGACGAAATGACGATTTTTTGTTTAAAATCCTCGATTTTGCAAGTCAAATTGGGCTGCTTTTTATGAAATGTCTACTGTTATAGCGAGTATACACGTTAATACAAATCGAACGATAAATCGTACAATGAAATTAGTCACTGGTGTCATGCTGTGGTACTTATGAAGTATACTTTGTAGTATGAAAATCAAACATTTTTGATTTTTGTGGGCGGAGCTTCGATAATAAGTATTGTGTATCATGCTGTTGTACAGCAAAATTTGTTTCATGAGGAGCTAATTTAGAAAACGCAGTGTTTCTACAGCTCAATTTTAAAATTAGCTTTATATAGCGGATATTTTAATTAAAAAAAGAACATAAAACATTCCGGGCAATTATGTAAAAAATTCTGCAGGAAATTTCTCCCAGAGAGCAATTCCAACTAATAGCAAATGATAGCGAAAACAAAAAATTCTAATTGGAAAAGGGAAAAATTTCCTACGGAATTTTTTACATAATTGCCCTAATTATTTTAACCATTCTCTACAACATACCCCTTTTGTTTTTGCATTATTTTTTTATTCTTTTTAACTGCAGTTAGCTTATTATTAATAAATTCACCACATTGTTCATTTATCCACGTGTATTGCCTTAAAATTTTTCTTTTAAATGAATTAGTATGATTTGTAGTAACGTGTGTCTGAAAACCCGTACTACAACTCATACTACGCTAAGTACGAAATTAAGTATGCATTAAAATTCATATATGCATGCCCATTTTGGTATAGTTTTGCAGACTCTTTCTTAATAGTTTATTGTTTAATTTAACATTTTTTTGTTGATGGTTTAGCGTTAAATAAAAATTACATACGTATGTATGCAAGTATGTATGTTGAATTAAAAGAAATTTTATGTAAATGTAACTCGTATTTTTTCCGAAATTGAGTTTTTCAGTGATTCCAAAAAATTCATTTCTATTATGTTTTACCTTCTGTTGTAAAGATACAATGGGCCTTATTACGGGTGTCGTAGTACGACTTCGACTACGACTATTTTGTAATAGCTTAAAGAACATTGCAGCAATTTTTGTTTAATCTAGCACAAAATCATCGTAGTGGCTTCGTGTAGAATTCATGTATGAACACGAATTGTTATGTTATTGTTTGATAATAAATACATTTATAAAATAAAACATATCGTCGATTGGTTTCTGGTTTGCGGCACAGTATATTCAAAATACATTATGTCTGCAGCAAACCAGAAACCAACAGACGATATGTATACATGTTTACAAAAAGTACATTTTGATTTGTCCGATTTTTTAAGTATGAAATGACGACTTTTTTGTATTTTATCGGTATATCGACGATTTTTCGATAATTTTGTCTGGCAACCCTGGTTCCTGATCAATACACATCAGTGTTGGCAAACTTGGTACAATTGTACTTTTTTTTGTAACATTCAAATTCGCAAAGTACAATAGTACACCAATGACTGGTCTTTTGAAAGAAAAACGCACCGAGAAAATCAAAAAAAAATGTAAAGCCCGTCCATTTTCCAAATAATTTTTCTTCTAAATTCGGATGATAAGCATATGCTACGTGTATTAATTTACATACCAACATATAAAAATATGAAATTTGAACGAAAAAAATTAAGGTAAAAAAGTAAAATTTTTAAATCTTATTGGTACAATACCAAATTCTCAATGCCATCCCTGATACACATCCAAAACATTTCAACTAAAAGATTATAAATAGTTGCTGATTTGCATAATGTTAAAAAGAGACAAATGTAGTGTGCCTATTAATTAGCACAGTAATCAAAACAAACAGCAGAAAATGTAGTATACTTAGTGAAAAATATCTACAAGTGAGTTTTACAAAATTAAAAGAAATAATTTGTAGTATTGATTTAAAAAACAGATTGTGAAAAAGATTATTAGAATTAAAAAAGTGAATAAAATTGATTTTAAGTTGATTACGGATTTCGTTTAAATTTTCGTTCAAAAATATTAGTTTTTACCTTTTACTTGCTTCAAGGTGTATTTAAACAGGTGGCAGCGTTACTTCAGCTGATAATTTTTTGCTCTATGTGCTTTGTAGCTAACGAATGTCAAAAACTTCGTTTTGTTTTGGTTTTGGTACAATTATTTTTGTGCTTTTGACATTCTTAGGTTCTTTACACAGCTATGGTTGCCGTATTTTTGTATAACAAATCCTTACGCAGTCACCTGTATAATTACACCATGACTTGCTTAAAGCATAGAACACACGAAGAAAACATTGAAAAGGATTCGACGACTGTGCAATCTGTGTTCTGTTGTTCACTGAACAACTGACCGAAAAGAACAACTGAACGAAAAGAACGAACTAGTTCTTTTTGTTGTTGGGAACAAAAAGGAACAATCCGCAAAAGGAACAACTATGCCCAACTCTAGATGGAGATGCTTAATTTATTAGTTCTTACACTGCTACGAAAACATTCGTCGTGGGAAACATATAAATTCAAATCAACAAGCACTGAAAAACTCAAAATTTTAAAGCAATAAAGAAAACCTATTCTTTTGTAAACAAAAATAAATAATCATGGTTTGCAAACTTATGTAAGTAAGCTCACGTTTTATTTATTTTATACATATTTTTTACATAGTATATACATATCTATATATATATATATATATATATATATTTATTTATTTATTGTAGTTCAGTCAATGGACAAATAATCCTTACAGACTAAGATAACATTCAAAGATAAGGAACTAGTACTAAGGTTGTTTATAAAATTTGTATTAAAAAAGAAAAAAGAAATCTATCACGGATAAACATATATATACATATATACAATATTACTTTGAAAAGTTTACAATTAAATTAAACAATTAAATAGTTTTGAGATCACAGTTATTTCAATAAACTAAAAAGAAGCAATTTAAACTCTGATTTTTCAGTGCTAAATTCGATAAAAGATTTTGAATCTTTTTGAATATTATAATTTATTTCGTTCAAGAAAGAGAATGTACGTGATAAGGTACCATTACGAGAATAATCTGTACGATGAAATGGAACATCGAAAAGTTTAGCGAACCTCATATTCCTGGGAGGTATGTAAAACCGTATGGCATAAAGCAAATCAGGGCAATCAATAGAACCATTGATAATATCATATAACAGCAAGGCAGATTGAACTTTTCTACGAGACGCCAAAGTACGTAGACCAATAAACAAGCATTTAGATTCATATGGAACGGATGATAAATAAAGTAACGAGCGCGTAGCATATTTGACGAAAATGCGTTGAACTCTCTCTATACGAGCAATACGATTAGAGACATGGGGATTCCAAATAACAGCAGCATATTCTAGTTTAGACCTAACAAAAGACGTATAGATATATTTCAGAGTGTATGGATCAGCAAACTCAGAACAAGTTCTCTTCAGAAAACCCAGTATTTTATATGCTTTAGGAAGTAAATACTCAACATGAGCATCAAACGACAAGGAGTTATCAAATATAACGCCTAAGTCAAGCTTAAGATTAGAGGTATTCAACACTACACCATCAATATAAAAGGCTACAACACTGGGGGCAACAGACCTATAGAAGGAAACATGCACACATTTATTAATGTTCAGACTTAAACTATTTAGGCGACACCACTCACTAAGATTATAGAGCTCAGTTTGCATAATTTGGGCATCATGAATCGAATCTAATTTTAAGAAAAATTTTAAATCATCAGGTGGAGTAGCATTAAAAATTTGCAGCCAGGTAACAATTCATGTATATACAATGCGCTCACAGAAACTGTTAAAAAGATGCAACCTTTTGAAAAAGAATGCATTTTACTTTTTGATGAAGTATCTATAAGAAAAAATTTTACTAAAAATTATGATAAAGAAACAGATTTTGGAAGTTTGTGTGCTCCATCAGACTTATTTTTTGCAGTGTGTAAGATTCACATAAAAGTTTTCGAAAATGTTTTTACTAATTCTAAAGAAATAAAAAACATAAAAAAAACTATTGTTGAGCAATGTGTAAATTGTACCAAAAATACAATATATTCCTTTTGGTTTGACGAGAGCTACGCTTTAAGCACAGGATGGAGATAGAGTTGTGCTGAAAAGAACGAACTAGTTCAATTGAACTATTCCCATAAGTGAACGATGTGAACTAGTTCCTTTTTGTTCTTTTGGTCTTTATTGTTCTTTTGGTCTTTCTCGTTATTTTGGTCTTTCTTGTTCTTTCGTTCGTTTTTATTCCTTCGTTCGGTTTTGGTCTTTATTTCGTTTTGTTTATCTTATTCTCTGTTCCTGACCCGGGCTGCCAGATGTGACGATTTTTGGTGCCGGAAATAGCAAAATCGTCGGTTGATTTCTGGTTTGCGGCGCATTATTATCAAAATGCATTATGTTTGCAGCAAACCAGAAACCAACCGACGAAATGACGATTTTTTGTTTAAAATCCTCGATTTTGCAAGTCAAATTGGGCTGCTTTTTATGAAATGTCTACTGTTATAGCGAGTATACACGTTAATACAAATCGAACGATAAATCGTACAATGAAATTAGTCACTGGTGTCATGCTGTGGTACTTATGAAGTATACTTTGTAGTATGAAAATCAAACATTTTTGATTTTTGTGGGCGGAGCTTCGATAATAAGTATTGTGTATCATGCTGTTGTACAGCAAAATTTGTTTCATGAGGAGCTAATTTAGAAAACGCAGTGTTTCTACAGCTCAATTTTAAAATTAGCTTTATATAGCGGATATTTTAATTAAAAAAAGAACATAAAACATTCCGGGCAATTATGTAAAAAATTCTGCAGGAAATTTCTCCCAGAGAGCAATTCCAACTAATAGCAAATGATAGCGAAAACAAAAAATTCTAATTGGAAAAGGGAAAAATTTCCTACGGAATTTTTTACATAATTGCCCTAATTATTTTAACCATTCTCTACAACATACCCCTTTTGTTTTTGCATTATTTTTTTATTCTTTTTAACTGCATTTAGCTTATTATTAATAAATTCACCACATTGTTCATTTATCCACGTGTATTGCCTTAAAATTTTTCTTTTAAATGAATTAGTATGATTTGTAGTAACGTGTGTCTGAAAACCCGTACTACAACTCATACTACGCTAAGTACGAAATTAAGTATGCATTAAAATTCATATATGCATGCCCATTTTGGTATAGTTTTGCAGACTCTTTCTTAATAGTTTATTGTTTAATTTAACATTTTTTTGTTGATGGTTTAGCGTTAAATAAAAATTACATACGTATGTATGCAAGTATGTATGTTGAATTAAAAGAAATTTTATGTAAATGTAACTCGTATTTTTTCCGAAATTGAGTTTTTCAGTGATTCCAAAAAATTCATTTCTATTATGTTTTACCTTCTGTTGTAAAGATACAATGGGCCTTATTACGGGTGTCGTAGTACGACTTCGACTACGACTATTTTGTAATAGCTTAAAGAACATTGCAGCAATTTTTGTTTAATCTAGCACAAAATCATCGTAGTGGCTTCGTGTAGAATTCATGTATGAACACGAATTGTTATGTTATTGTTTGATAATAAATACATTTATAAAATAAAACATATCGTCGATTGGTTTCTGGTTTGCGGCACAGTATATTCAAAATACATTATGTCTGCAGCAAACCAGAAACCAACAGACGATATGTATACATGTTTACAAAAAGTACATTTTGATTTGTCCGATTTTTTAAGTATGAAATGACGACTTTTTTGTATTTTATCGGTATATCGACGATTTTTCGATAATTTTGTCTGGCAACCCTGGTTCCTGATCAATACACATCAGTGTTGGCAAACTTGGTACAATTGTACTTTTTTTTGTAACATTCAAATTCGCAAAGTACAATAGTACACCAATGACTGGTCTTTTGAAAGAAAAACGCACCGAGAAAATCAAAAAAAAATGTAAAGCCCGTCCATTTTCCAAATAATTTTTCTTCTAAATTCGGATGATAAGCATATGCTACGTGTATTAATTTACATACCAACATATAAAAATATGAAATTTGAACGAAAAAAATTAAGGTAAAAAAGTAAAATTTTTAAATCTTATTGGTACAATACCAAATTCTCAATGCCATCCCTGATACACATCCAAAACATTTCAACTAAAAGATTATAAATAGTTGCTGATTTGCATAATGTTAAAAAGAGACAAATGTAGTGTGCCTATTAATTAGCACAGTAATCAAAACAAACAGCAGAAAATGTAGTATACTTAGTGAAAAATATCTACAAGTGAGTTTTACAAAATTAAAAGAAATAATTTGTAGTATTGATTTAAAAAACAGATTGTGAAAAAGATTATTAGAATTAAAAAAGTGAATAAAATTGATTTTAAGTTGATTACGGATTTCGTTTAAATTTTCGTTCAAAAATATTAGTTTTTACCTTTTACTTGCTTCAAGGTGTATTTAAACAGGTGGCAGCGTTACTTCAGCTGATAATTTTTTGCTCTATGTGCTTTGTAGCTAACGAATGTCAAAAACTTCGTTTTGTTTTGGTTTTGGTACAATTATTTTTGTGCTTTTGACATTCTTAGGTTCTTTACACAGCTATGGTTGCCGTATTTTTGTATAACAAATCCTTACGCAGTCACCTGTATAATTACACCATGACTTGCTTAAAGCATAGAACACACGAAGAAAACATTGAAAAGGATTCGACGACTGTGCAATCTGTGTTCTGTTGTTCACTGAACAACTGACCGAAAAGAACAACTGAACGAAAAGAACGAACTAGTTCTTTTTGTTGTTGGGAACAAAAAGGAACAATCCGCAAAAGGAACAACTATGCCCAACTCTAGATGGAGATGCTTAATTTATTAGTTCTTACACTGCTACGAAAACATTCGTCGTGGGAAACATATAAATTCAAATCAACAAGCACTGAAAAACTCAAAATTTTAAAGCAATAAAGAAAACCTATTCTTTTGTAAACAAAAATAAATAATCATGGTTTGCAAACTTATGTAAGTAAGCTCACGTTTTATTTATTTTATACATATTTTTTACATAGTATATACATATCTATATATATATATATATATATATATATTTATTTATTTATTGTAGTTCAGTCAATGGACAAATAATCCTTACAGACTAAGATAACATTCAAAGATAAGGAACTAGTACTAAGGTTGTTTATAAAATTTGTATTAAAAAAGAAAAAAGAAATCTATCACGGATAAACATATATATACATATATACAATATTACTTTGAAAAGTTTACAATTAAATTAAACAATTAAATAGTTTTGAGATCACAGTTATTTCAATAAACTAAAAAGAAGCAATTTAAACTCTGATTTTTCAGTGCTAAATTCGATAAAAGATTTTGAATCTTTTTGAATATTATAATTTATTTCGTTCAAGAAAGAGAATGTACGTGATAAGGTACCATTACGAGAATAATCTGTACGATGAAATGGAACATCGAAAAGTTTAGCGAACCTCATATTCCTGGGAGGTATGTAAAACCGTATGGCATAAAGCAAATCAGGGCAATCAATAGAACCATTGATAATATCATATAACAGCAAGGCAGATTGAACTTTTCTACGAGACGCCAAAGTACGTAGACCAATAAACAAGCATTTAGATTCATATGGAACGGATGATAAATAAAGTAACGAGCGCGTAGCATATTTGACGAAAATGCGTTGAACTCTCTCTATACGAGCAATACGATTAGAGACATGGGGATTCCAAATAACAGCAGCATATTCTAGTTTAGACCTAACAAAAGACGTATAGATATATTTCAGAGTGTATGGATCAGCAAACTCAGAACAAGTTCTCTTCAGAAAACCCAGTATTTTATATGCTTTAGGAAGTAAATACTCAACATGAGCATCAAACGACAAGGAGTTATCAAATATAACGCCTAAGTCAAGCTTAAGATTAGAGGTATTCAACACTACACCATCAATATAAAAGGCTACAACACTGGGGGCAACAGACCTATAGAAGGAAACATGCACACATTTATTAATGTTCAGACTTAAACTATTTAGGCGACACCACTCACTAAGATTATAGAGCTCAGTTTGCATAATTTGGGCATCATGAATCGAATCTAATTTTAAGAAAAATTTTAAATCATCAGCATATAATAAATAATTTGATTTCAAGAAACAACTACCGATATCGTTAATAAAGAGGTTGAACAATAAAGGACCGAGTATACTACCCTGAGGTACACCCGACATTTGCAGATAAGGCACAGAACTATAACCTTCAATATTAACGGAACAAGTTCTATTGGACAAGTAAGACGTAATCCAGACTAAGAAATTAGAATGGAACCCCATTAACTTCAATTTAGATAATAAGACCGAATGCGATAATTTATCAAAAGCTTTTGAAAAGTCAGTATAAATCACCTCAACTTGGGCGCCGTTAACCAGGGCCTCTAAACAGTATTCCTTAAATAGCAACAGATTCGTTACAGTAGACCTTCCAGCATAGAAACCATGCTGGTAAGGCGAAATCCAACTCTTTGTCAGGAAGAACAGTTTCTTATGAATGATGTGCTCAAAAATTTTAGAGACACAAGTTAATTTAGAAATTGGCCTATAACACCTAACGTCATCTCTCCTTCCATCCTTAAAAATATATGTATATATATATATAAATATATACATATATGTATATATATATATATATATATATATATGTATGTATGTATATATATATGTATATATAATTGAAATTTCTAAATAAAATAATTATAGTTCGGTGCGAATCAACTTATTTTTAATTTTACAACAATAAAACACGTATTTTTACCCTACAATAACACAATCGGTCGCATTTGATTTCCGTGATTTATTTGCACATGAATGTATCAAAACAAGAAACTTCTTTTAGTTATTTCATATTTTTGCTTCTACTTGACTGCGCTTTAACAAGAAATGTAACACACACAACTAAATTTCTCTATAAGCTTCAATTATGTGTGTGCATACATTGTATGCCATACAACCAAGGTTGGAAACCGAAACAAATAACGGTATCGGTATTGATACCGGTACAATTATTTTTTAAATTTCGGTATCGGTAGCGGTATCGGTATTTTTTTATTTCGGTATCGGTATTACCGGTACATACCGTTATCGAGTTTATAATACCGGTATACCGATATTACTGACAAATTTATTATTTCAGGCAGTGGACATAACAAAAAATCTTTTTTTTATTAAATTACTTCAAAAAGGGAGTATTTTTACATTGACGTATGTACTCGTATAAAAGCATATAAACTTATTTGTTTCTATATATAATTTTATACTATTACTAAACAATAATTTATTAAAGAAGTGAAACAAGGAGACTGCAGTTCAAACTTTACATAGATAAAGTTTATTCTGATAAATTATACTGTGTGACAAATTTTAATGAAATCGAAATACCTGCGAAGTGTTACTATTTTTCTGCTACGTATTGTCGAGTATAAAAATTTTCCAGACATATCCAAAATCTTGAGTTAAGCCTGGTACTCTGTTCATAATTTCGTGCGAAATGCTGTCAAACTACATATAAAAGTATGTATTTGGCATGAAATATTTGCGAAATAAATTCGCAAGAGTAGTACTCTGTTCTTGGTGTGAAAAACACGGAAAATCATGTCTTTCCATGCAAAATTAATCTAGTATCATTTTAGTTTAGCTGCGAAACAACATGAGCAGTGCTTTTTCGCACGGAATTTTAGCAATGTTGCATACTTTCAAGCAAAAAAAGCGAGAAATTTATTAAAACAACCGCGAGTTGGGCTACATTTAGTACATGTCAAATTTTTCACGCGAAATAACCAATTGCACTGAAAATTTTTCTCAACTTCGAACAGAGTACCAGCCTTTACGGGTAAAAAACCGTTTTTTCGTACCCGTAGGCACTTATCAACCTCTAACTACGTTAAATATCAACTGATTTTAAATTTATAAACGGATACAGAAAGAAGAGACTAAGGCCTTTTGAACCATATATGTACATATGTATATCTTGTTTCAGTAAATTTCAAATATATGTCTGTATTTTTCACCAAATATAATTTTTTGGGTTTTTTTTCGACACTCACTTTTATACTTTGGACACGTTCTTAGGCAATATTTTTGTACTGGACCCATATTGTTTATAACTTTCTCGCCAAATTCAGACGAAACGAACATTGGAATATTTCAATTCAAAGAATATACAATATTCTTTCAGGCAACTTAAAAACAGAGAAATTAATTTTCTTGTACAATTAACATTTAAAAATTTAAAGCAGGCACTTTTCTTCACCTCAAGAGAGGAATCTTTAACTTCAAATATAAAAGTTTAGAAGTTTTTTCTCTAAGCCAAAGAAAGAAAGTTAATTGATATATATTTTTGCAATTTTTGCCCATATTACGGTTTACAGCTCAACTAAGTTGGATTGAAACTAAAACAACTTAACTTTTGGTATTCTGAATAAAAACTAATTTTAGTTGTCTTCGAATAAATGCTAGAAAAACAAAGGTTCTTATCTATGCTATGTTTTTTGAAACCATAGTATCTATTACAAAACATTTTAAATATTTTTAGTTCTGGCTTTGCTCTTTTTTCTTGAGATTCTATGTTTTATAAACGTGGCAATAATATTGGCTGACAAATGGGATTGGTTGGCTTCTGGAATAATATAGCAGAACGAATGCAATGGTTGAAATAAAAACCAAAATGTCTCATGGTGAAAAAAGTTGTACAGTATTTTTCGGTTAATTGCACATCAAAATTTGGACAACTTTTTGTTCAATTAACCGGGGAACCAATTAGCCGATACCCGCTTAATTGAACAATTCGTTCAATTACAAGAATCCCGTTTAATTGAACAGTTTGTTCAATTACAGAAATCACGCATAATTGGAACTACTAATGAATTAAAAGAAATCGCATATGTGCACTTTAAGTTTTTCAAAATTATTTTTTTTTTACCTTAAACAAAAACAAGTAAGAGTGCTATATTCGGCTGTGCCGAATCTTATATACCCTTTACCAACGTACGTACATATATATATTTTTTGTAAGAAAATTTATAATTTTTTTAAAGTTTCCATCTATGGAGCTATAATTTTCATTTTTCAAATTTCATACGCCAAACTTTTCTTTCAGAAGCATAAAATATATTCAATTTATAAAGAAAAAGAAAAAAAATTATAGACCTATTTAATTTTACATAACCCAAAAAGTGTGAGTTTTCCAACCCTGGAGTCATAATTTTGGATTTTTCTGATTATTGATACCAATCTAGATCTTTAAAAAATACATACAAAAACGAAATAAGAAAGAACCTAGTTTCATTTAATTCCTTTAATATTAAAAAATTCAGTAAAGTGCGACTTTGAATCGCGCACGAAAGGTAGGCTTTTTTGTTTTTTTGAATTTTTTTTCAGCTTAAACGATTTTTTCAGTTTTGTCGCTTTTTTCTCGTTTTGGCGATTTTTTTCTGTTTTTGGAGGTTTTTTTCATTTTGGCGATATTTTTCTGTTTTTGGGCTTTTCTTCATTTTGGAGATTTTTCCCATTTTGACGATTTTTTTTCATTTTGGCGATTTTTTTTTTGTTTTTGGGTTGATCGCCTGAATAGGCGATTTTTTTCTTTTTTTTTTTGTTTTTTTTTAATTTTGGCGATTTTTTTTGGGGTTTTTTTCGTTTTGGCGATTTTTTTTCATTTTGGCGATTTTTTTTCCTTTTGGTGATTTTTGTCTGTTTTTAGGTTTTTTTTCGTTTTGGCGATTTTTTTCATTTTGGCGATTTTTTTTTCATTTTGGCGATTTTCTTTCATTAAGCGATTTTTTTTTTTGTTTTTATTTTTATTTAGGCGATTTTTTTGTTTTTTTTCATTTTGGCGATTTTTTTTTCATTTTGGGATTTTTTTTTTCATTTTGGCGATTTTTGTCTGTTTTTTAGGTTTTTTTTCGTTTTGGCGATTTTTTTCATTTTGGCGATTTTTTTTTCGTTTTGGCAATTTTTTCTTTGTTTTTGGCGATTTTTTCCTGTTTTGGGTTTTTTTTCATTTTGGCGACTTTTTTCTGTTTTTTTGGGTTTTTTTCGTTTTGGCGGTTTTTTTTCATCTTGGCGATTTTTTCATTTTAGCGATTTTCTTTCATTTTGGCGATTTTTTTTTTACATTTTAGCAATTCTTCCGTTTTATGCGATTTATTTTAGCTTTAGAAATTTTTTTTTAATTTGGTGCTTTTTTTCGTTTTGGCGATTTTTTTTTGTTTTTGGCGATTTTTTTCGTTTTGGCGATTTAATAATTTTTTGTTTTTTTAGTTTTACCGTTTTTGAAAATTTCAAGAGTTTTGCTCTTACGGTTTCCAAGATACAGCAAGTTGTAAGAATTGCATAGTCAAAATTGCATTAACTGATGGAACACCCTTTAATTTAAAATTTTGGAAATTTTAGTGTTCATTTTTGTAGTCTGTATAAAAAGTGTATATACATATAATTGTATGTATATTACATGGGATTTTAACATTTTTCGTTGCTCGTTTTGGAACACCCTTTAATTTCCAATTCTCATGTATTTGTTGTTGTAGCGGCCAAAGGTCTACACACTGTGTCCAAATTTCAGGTCTGTTGCTCTTACGGTTCTCGAGAAAATACTAATATAGTTTTAGACATAGTTAATTTTACATAATACAAAAAGTTAAAGTTTTCCAACCCTGGAAACGTCTTTTTAATTTTTTTCATATTTTTTTAATTTAAAATTTCAATTTTAGTCGTACTGAAATGTAAAATAAATTTATTTATTAAAAAAAATAAAAATTTGTTTTCGGTAGTTACTTTTATATGGCAAAATGAAGTTTACGTTTTCCAGCTCTGCAATCGTCTGGTCGATTTTGCTGAATTTCAATACCAATCTATTTTGGAAAATTTCTGACACACCAGTCCAAGAACGAAGTCTCTAGCTTTTCTGGGAGCTTCGGAAAACCGATTTCACGTACAGACAGACGGACAGACGGACAGACGGACATCGCTTATTCGTCTTCCCTATGCATAAGGATCCAGAATATATATATTTTATGTGTCGCTTATTGATATTATAGAAATTACAAACGGAATGACAAACCTATATATACCCTTTTACCATTTTTGTTGGTAAAGGGTATAACAATGCAAGTAACAGAAAAAAATTTACATACTATATGTGTATACGCAGGTATTTATTATTATTATTTAAATTAGTAGAGATGCCAACCAGTGTTTTTCACAAATGATGTCAAATATGTATGTGCAAAAATGCTAGATTATTTTTCAACAAGTAAGAGTGCTATATTCGGCTGTGCCGAATCTTATATACCCTTTACCAACGTACGTACATATATATAGTATACAAACACGTACATACATATTTGTTTTGTGAAAAAATTTATAATTTTTTTAAAGTTTCCATCTTTGGAGCTATAATTTTCATTTTTCAAATTTCATACACCAAACTTTTTCAGAAGCATAAAATATATTCAATTTATAAAGAAAAAGAAAAAAATTTTTAGACTTATTTAATTTTACATAACACAAAAAGTGTAAGTTTTCCAACCCTGGAGTCATAATTTTGGATTTTTCTGATTATTGATTCCAATCTAGTTCTTTAAAAAATACATAAAATATGTTAAGTAAAAAAAGCAAGCTTTTTTGAAGTTTTTTTCAGTTAAAACGATTTTTTCAGTTTTGTCGCTTTTTTCTCGTTTTGGCGATTTTGTCTGTTTTTGGAGGTTTTTTTCATTTTGGCGATTATTTTCTGTTGTTGGGCTTTTCTTCATTTTGGAGATTTTTCTCATTTTGATGATTTTTTCTGTTTTTTGGGTTTTTTTCGAGATTTTTTTGTTTTTTTTTCGTTTTGGTGATTTTTTTCATTTTGGCGATTTTTTTTCATTTTGGCAATTTTTTTCTTTTTTTTATGTTTTTTTTCGTTTTGGTGATTTTTTTCATTTTGGCGATTTTTTTTTCATTTTGGCGATTTTTTTTCATTTTGGCGATTTTTTTCTGTTTTTTAGTTTTTTTTTTTCGTTTTGGCGATTTTTTTCTTTTTTTGGCGATTTTTTTTTCATTTTGGCGATTTTTTTTCTGTTTTTTAGGTTTTTTTTTTCGTTTTAGCGATATTTTTCATTTTGGCGATTTTTTTTTTCATTTTAGCAATTTTTTAGTTTTTTTGCGATTTATTTTAGTCTTAGAAATTTTCTTTTAATTTAGTGCTTTTTTCATTTTGGCGATTTTTTCTGTTTTTTGGGGTTTTTTTCGTTTTGGTGATTTTTTTCATTTGGCGATTTTTTTCTGTTTTTAGGTTTTTTTCGTTTTGGTGATTTTTTTCATTTTGGCGATTTTTTTTTCATTTTGGCGATTTTTGTTTTCATTTTAGCAATTTTTCCGTTTTTTTGCGATTTATTTTAGTCTTAGAAATTTTTTTTTAATTTGGTGCTTTTTTTCGTTTTGGCGATTTTTTTCTGTTATTTAGGTTTTTTCTTTTTTTGGCGATTTTTTTCATTTTGGCGATTTTTTTCTGTTTTTTAGGGTTTTTTTCGTTTTGGTGATTTTTTTAATTTTGGCGATTTTTTTTTCATTTTGGCGATTTTTTCCTGTTTTTTAGGTTTTTCTTGTTTTGGCGATTTTTTTTCATTTTGGCGATTTTTTTCTGTTTTTTAGGTTTTTTTTCGTTTTGGCGATTTTTTTTCATTTTAGCAATTTTTCCGATTTTTTGCGATTTATTTTAGTTTTATAAATTTTTTTTTAATATGGTGCTTTTTTCGTTTTGGCGATTTTTTTTCTGTTTTTGGCTTTTTTTCATTTTGGCGATTTTTTTCTGTTTTTTGGGGTTTTTTTCGTTTTGGCGATTTTTTTCATATTGGCGATTTTTTTTTCATTTTGGCGATTTTTTTCTGTTTTTTAGAGTTTTTTTTCGTTTTGGTGATTTTTTTCGTTTTGGCGATTTTTTCTTGTTTTTGGCGATTTTTTTCGGTTTGGCGATTTTATAATTTTTTATTTTTTCATTTTTACCGTTTTTGAAAATTTCAAGAGTTTTGCTCTTACGGTTTCCAAGATACAGCAAATTGTGAAATTACATAGTCAAAATTGCATTAACTGATGGAACACCCTTTAATTAAAATTTTTTTAAATTTTTGTGTTAATTTTTGTAGTCTGTATAAAAATACACTAACCTTACAAATTTCAAGTGTATATACATACATACATACAATTATATGTATATTACATGGGATTTTAAAATTTTTCGTTGCTCGTTTTGGAACACCCTTTAATTTCCAATTATCATGTATTTGTTGTTGTAGCGGCCAAAGGTCTACATACTGTGTCCAAATTTCAGGTCTGTAGCTCTTACGGTTCTCGAGAAAATACTAATATAGTTTTAGACATAGTTAATTTTACATAACACAAAAAGTTAAAGTTTTCCAACCCTGGAAACGTGTTTTTAATTTTTTTGTATTTTGTTAATTTAAAATTCCAATTTTAGTCGTACTGAAGTGTAAAATATGTACATTTATTAAAAAAAAAATAAAAATTTGTTTTCGGGAGTTACTTTTATATGGCAAAATGAAGTTTAAGTTTTCCAGCTCTGCAATCGTCTGCCCGATTTTGCTGAATTTCAATACCAATCTATTTTGGAAAATTTCTGACACACCAGTCCAAGAACGAAGTCTCTAGCTCTTCTGGGAGCTTCGGAAAACCGATTTCACGTACAGACAGACGGACAGACGGACAGACGGACAGACGGACAGACGGACATCGCTTATTCGTCTTCCCTATGCATAAGGATCCAGAATATATATATTATATGGATCGCTTATTGATATTATAGAAATTACAAACGGAATGACAAACCTATATATACCCTTTTACCATTTTTGTTGGTAAAGGGTATAATAATAATGCAATTAACCGGGTAAAAGTAAGAGGAAATTTATTTTTGATGACATGAATTTTGAACCAATTAAGCGGGAAAATCAATAAACCGGGTTCAATTATCCGAGGAAATTTACATGTGTTTTCGTATGCAATATTTTTTTGCTCGATCATGTGTTTCAATTAAGCGTGGAAACCAATTAACCGTAGGGTCAATTAACCGAAAAATACTGTAATACATAATAAAAATTTGCCAACTAAGACTCAATTATCATTTATTTTTTGGCCGGAATCGGTATACCGGTACGTACCGGTATAGACGTAAACGGTAGTCTGGATACCGGTATTTTCTAACCGAAATGGATTTCGGTATCGGTAACGATACCGGTATCTAATTATAGCGGTATTTGAATCGATATCGGTATTTTTACGATACCGTTTGCCAACCTTGCATACAACATTACTACATATGTACATATTTATATGTGTGCATGCTCAAAAATTTTGTGCTCTCTTTGTGGTTTCGTTCAAATAACAAACAATATATTTTTCCCTTGTTACTTCCCCCACAGCATCTATAAACACAAACAATTTTAGTTTTCATTTAATGTTCTACGTGGAACATCTTTATATATTTATAGTCTTTGGTTAAACTTTTTTCCAACAGAAAATTATTTAGTCAAAATTGACAAAATTAGGGGCCTTATTTTTTTAAATGCATCGCTTGGCGTTTTTTATTTTAATTTAAATTTTTTCTATATAAAATGTGTCAAGGCTTGGCGCTGCGCTGCGCTTTACACAATTAGCCCCAAAATTTTTTATTTAAGTGATTCGCAGTATATGTTAAGATATAAAAAACCTACAAAACTATTAATTCTTGTACAATATAAAAAATATTATTTGCTTTAGACTAATGATAAAAGGACAAAAATAAACGATAAAATGTTTATCCTATTTTTTAATTTATTAGAAATAGTAAATTAAGTGAAAGTGGTTTATTTGCACGTACAGTATAGCACAAAGACAGGCAAGTACTAACAGTGCGTGTCATAAATTTGTATACACTCAATAGAATAATAGTTTTTAACTAAACTTTGATTAAAAAAAACTACCACAAAACATTTAAAAATGTTTACTAATATGCACAAAAAAATAAATTTGGCAAAAATTAATTAAAGTTTGATGCAAGAAAATAGTTTTTGATATCATATTCATTAAAAAATAAGGCCCAAAAAGTTTTGAAATTCCATTTTAAGAAAATTGTTTAAGAATAATCCTTACTAAATAATTAAATTATAAATGTGAAAGTGAGTTGGTTTGTTTGTTAGGCTTTCACGCTCAATGTAGAGTTACATTACTAGCGTCAAGTATAGCACATTTTTTATCCGATTCGGAACCGGTTATTTATATTCGGATTTTTTCCGAAAAACGCCCTCTTGGGCTGGTTTTCGTTTCGGGTTTGAAACCCAGTTTTATATCCTGGTTTTATGTATTTTTTAAGCATTTCAACGCGAGCGAAGTCGCGGTTTAAATCTATTTAAGCTTTTCAAACAAATATTTTATTTATTCCCTGTAAAGGCGTTTTCATTTTAAACTCAAGTTTGGTAATTTTTTGAACAAAAAATACTGTTTTTAATTTTCTCAAAATGTATTTTAAAACTAAAGGCCAACGCAAGTAAAGACAGCGCGTTAAAATTGTTTACAGAAAAACTTTAGTTTCACAACCTCAAAATCTTGTACCCAATTTCAGTAAAAAAGATTTTAAATCAAACAGTTTATTGAAAAAATCAGGGACTCTACTATGTAATTCGAAACGAAAGAAAAGGCATTCGAATTTAAATTTTAAAAAATATCAAATTAATATTTTATTCAGATAATTTTGTTTAAATTGGAAAATGAGTTCCTTCTGTGCAGGAGCTCACAAGTCGAAATATGAGGAAAACTTCGGAGTCTACTCTGAAATTCGAAACGAAAGAAATTTAATAACATGCAAGTTCAAAAACATTTCTTTCTTTTCGAATTGCGGAGTAGACCCCTTTGTTTTTCGAAAATGTGTGTAAAATCAGCAACTGCCTACAGCGGGAAGTTAAAAAATTTTATTTTGACTACCTGGGGCGTTATTATGTAATCCGAATCGAACGGAAATGTTTTCGAATTGTAATGCTAATAACATAGAAATTCTAGCAGTTTTATTTTCGAAACCAATTACATAATAACCCCCCTGGTATAAATAATATATGTATTTAAAAAGAAAATCACTAACTAATTGAAATTTTTATTTTCTGCCCACTTCAGTTAGAACTTATCTCGAGAGTAGTTTAACAACAAAAATGTTTTTAGTGCAGAGCAAGGAGATGAATACTGTTCCAAAAAAACTTCACCGAAAACAATTTGATTTACAGAAAAATGTGGTACAATTTAAGTTAAATTTGTTGACTAGCAGCGGAAGTTTTCATTTTATGTTACATTTTACGACGAGCGCTGTGTCCTACGGAGACAAAATAAAATTCATGGGCTTTTATATTTTCCCTAAATTTTAGTTATTAAATTTCTGTGGCAACTGAATACGTAAATATCTACATATCGCTCATTTACTTCAATAGTATCACAACTCAAAAAAACCCAGTTTTGCAGAAAACGAGTTTTAAGTATTTTTTTTTTGCATACGACTCAATGAAGACATAAAAAAATATTCGTCTCTCAGGAAGCGATGGTACAAGCTATTTATATGAAATTTTTACACAAGATAACATACGAAATGCTGCATTATTCTGCATTATTAACTCAAAATACTAATTTTTTGAGTTATGACACTATTGAAGTAAATGAGAGATATGTATGCAGGTAAGAGTGTATTAACTGAAATTTATGAATGTATGTATGTCTGCAGACACACAGTATAAACTGGTTTTATTTAATCTTTTTTGATTTATAAACAAAAACTACTTATATAAACAGGTTTTGTTTAAATGTTTTTATTTAGTTAAAGAAAACTGTGTATTCTGTGGAAACAATAAAAAGAAAATTTTATTAACAGACCTCATGGCAAAACAGTTGGCTGTGATTTTCTTTGTGTTGGCCTATTTCCAATTGCCACAAAATATAAATGCTGGACAAGTGGTGGAACATGTGTTTAAGGACAATGAAATTATACCTGATGTTTTAAAACAATCTCCCCAGCAGTTTTTAAAGGTTAATAAGCGTAATTAAAAATTTTCAATTGAATACAAAAGTAAATAAATGATAAAATCATACACAATTAAATTAATTAAAGTACATACATGCATATGCACATGTAACTTTGAATTATTCTTTAGTGTATAGTTTAGCTATCTATTGTAAATGAAAAAATTAAAAAAATATTTACTGGGAGCTTATTTTTCTCGTCTAATTTTGCACCGACTTCCAGGTATCATATGGAAATGGATTGGAGGTTGACAAAGGCAACGAACTAACACCAACTGAAGTCAAATCGCAACCCAACGTTGAATGGTGTGCTAAAGATGATGAATACTATACGTTAATAATGACTGATCCTGATGCACCCAGCCGTACTGAGCCGAAATTCAGAGAATTTCGTCACTGGTTGGTAGCCAATATTCCAGGTAATAACACTGATCAAGGTGAGGTTGTAGCTGCTTATGTGGGTTCGGGACCGCCAAAGGGCACTGGACTACATCGCTATATATTTTTGTTGTACAAACAACCAGGAAAGATAGCAATCGATGAGCCCCATGTTGGTAAAAATTCACGCCGCAATAGAGCCAATTTCAAGGCAGCCAAATTTGCTGAAAAATACAATTTAGGTGCTCCTCTGGCTGGTAATTTCTATCAAGCTCAATATGATGATTATGTGCCCACCGTGCATCAACAGTTAAGCGAAGATAATTAGAATATGTACGTTTTAAATTTATGTTAAATAAAAATTTATTAATATTTTCACACAGCAAGCTAAAAAAAATTTAAATGTAGTTTCTTTCCTGCGTGTGCCTCTTAAAACTAAAACTGTTGTCTTAAAAATTCACTTCATTTTCCGGCAGCTGTAGCTAAAGGATTTCGTAATACCAATATAACAGAGTCGCCCCGCAAGAACATTTTTGATATAAAACGATCCTTATTAACTGGTTTAACTTTCTTTTTACCTTTACCCGTACGAGGTATTTCCGTCCACATTTCTTTCACATTTTCCAATACCATATTGCAGTGGCGGTCAAAAGCTTTAACTCTACCCAAAAGTTTCTTATTGTTACGGCAGTTGATAAGGACCTGAGTGTTATTCTTGACTGACTGCGTTAGCACCGACAAGGGACCAGTATTGAATTCTTCCTCTTCCTGTCGTGCCAATTCCTCAGGAGTCAGTTCAGACTTGGGTTTCACAAGAGCCCTGCAAAATAACACACAAAATGTTAGGTTAGTTTTTTCTTCTTCTATGAAAATGATCTAAATTATTTTTATATATACTTACATATTGTTTGTTTTATATTAATGTCTTGATTTTATATGATCTTTTATCAAAAAGTTTAAATATCTTTGGATTTTTTGTAAACGTATAAAAAATTGTACTGTTCTTGCAGATTTTTGTGATTTTTGTAATTCTCTTTTGCACTTGTTCGCCGCTGTTTTTCCATTCTTCAAACTAAGTTGCCAGATCGTGGTAAAGTAAGCACATTGAAAAATACACAGAAACAAAAGTCAATGTTATTTGCTTTGCTCGCATATTGTGTCCAAACACTTGTTTTAGAAAATCAAATTTTAAATCTCTAGAGATAAACGAGCATATAATCGTTTGAGTATCGTTTTAAAGCGACACATAGAAACAACAGTTTTAAGCAATTGAAATGGTAGAAGAGTATCAGGGTAGCACGGTCTCTTGTTATATATCGTTTTTAAAACAGAATATAAAAAATATTATATCAATTACATTTTAGAGATGTTTCACTTGGAATTTGTTTGATTCCAAACAAAAGAAAGGATATCTTCGGAGCTAAATCCATTTTAAATTCCAATAATCCTTTACATTTTGTTGTTTAATAGTTTTCAATTATTTTGTTTACACATCGTCGGTTGGTTGTTGGTTTGTTGCAGACATAATGTATTTTGAATATACTGTGCCGTAAACCAATAATCAACCAACGACATGTATAAATATTAAAATTCTTAAATAAAATTGTATCCCTTATTCATAGCAAATAATTTTGATTTATAAAATGTATATAAAACAAATTTTGTGTGAAAAACTTTTTTATAAGCCTGTTATAAAAAGGTAAAATCATATACGATGACCTGATTTTATTGATGTGCAAAATATTAAACAAATCACATTCATAGAAGCAGATCTATTTTTTTCAAATTAAAGTTGTCCAGAAACTTGTAAAATTTGTTAACGAAAAAGAAATTTAGAGATATGTATATTAAAAATATTCTTTGCATAAAATATTTAAAATAATAAATATATATTAAAAAATTGTGAGTTCTTAACGTTGCAAATTTTGTTAGTGATAGCCGTCGTAGAGAAAACTTTTCAACTTTATGTTAGTCATTTTTAATTTTATTTTGTTAAACAAATTCTATTTTTGATATTTTGGCTCAACTAAAAATACTGAAAAAAAGTAAAAAAAAAATTTAAATTTTATACAATTTTCAAATCGGATTTCACATTCATTTCACGAATTGTATACGAACAACGGCAGCTAAATCGAGTACCGCCGATTTACACCAAAATTATATTGTCAAAAATTATATGTGCTGTCTACAAAACACACTCTGACATACAATTTACACTATGACTTCACGAGCAATTTTTAAGTTAAAAACTGCGGGTTAGTTATAGCCCATTCAGGCTGACCCCGAATTGAGCAATTTCGTGATTTCGGTCGAAATCAAGTTAAAATTAAGTAATTTCCCATATATTTTGACATTTTCCAAATTAAGTTATTTTACTTAGTTTCGATGCAATTAATAAGAAATTACAATATTCAACTCTGTTTTTGTACTAAAACTACTTTTTTTCAAACATGAGTAAATTTACAATTATGAGAAACAACAATTAAAAAAATCAAAAATTTTGACATTCAAGATTAAATTAAAAAAAGATTGAAAATGATTAAATTTATGAAAATAAGTGTAACAAAGAATTTATTCAACTGAAAAAAGTACTTCAAGGTCTGCCGCAGTGAATAAGATGTTTGCGAAATCAATTCAAATGTCATTCACTACCTGCATAAACACCTTTCATTTCGTTCGTAATTTGAGCTTGAAATTACTTAATTTCGTGTCAGCCTGAATGGGCTATTAGATTCTTTGCTAATTGTAAATTGAAATTTTATTTGTTACACTTTTTCGTTGAAAAAATTTAATATCATTTGAATTCGACAGCATGTCGTCGGTTGGTTATTGGTTTGCTACACAGTATATTTAAAATACATTATGTCTGCAGCAAACCAATAACCAACCGACGATGTGTTAAGATATTATTGCTGAGCAATATATTTTAACATTTGTTGCTGAATATATATCTGAACAAATATTCATACGGTCCACAAGCCAATATCTTGTGTCGGCAATCGAATTTGACAATTCGTCGGTTGGTTTCTGGTTTGCGGCACAATATATACAAAATACAATATGTCTGCAGCAAGCCAGGAACCAACTCAAACATTCCCACGGGAAAATTGCTCGTATACGAAATATGACATTTTTCTATCTTCAAGCCATTATCCAGCTGGGCTTGTGGTGATACCTTATTGTGCTGCGTTCATACGAACATTACAAAACAAGATATCTGGCAATATCACGGCTAGTCGTCAGCTGTGCATTTTTTTCCATTCAGAGTACGAAGTCGATGTCGATACAACCGTTGACGACTGAATGTGTACGAATTCATCCAATAATTCAAACATATACAGAATACAGCGATATTTAAAAAAAAATACATCGTATATGATCATATAAAAATCTTAAGATAAATATATATTTCATGTATTTAAGCAATTTCGATCAGTATTATGGCATAACAACATTCTGATGCCAATATCCCGGCGGCGACAATTAATTGACGGCCAGCGCCAGCTTTGTTTAAAACTCACGTTACATTAGCTCTGTTTTTACTATTTTTATTTTACAAAACCCTCTTTGTAAAAAGAAAGTTGTTGCATATTGTTTTTATTTATAAATATTTTTCAATAAAGAAATCACAAAAATCCTTTTAATGTCTGACGAAGAGCATCCGGCAAAGAAATCCAAAATGGCAGAAACAACAATACCTCAGCAAGAAGATTCAACAGCTAAAGATGTGAAAATATGTGCCCACTGGGTCAAACGTAAAAAACGTTATTGCAAACTGTTAGTGGTCAAGGATAAAGACTATTGTGCCGAGCACAGTGTAAGTTTAGAAACTGCTTCAAATCGCATTCCTTGCCCATTAGATGGTAGGCATACAGTGTATGAAAAGAATTTAAATAAACATTTAAAAATTTGTAATGCTCGCATCGCAGAAACTGATCAGCCGGAATATATACAAAAGAACATAAATGTAAGCGATGATAAGGATGAGTCAGTGCAAGAGGATTTAAAAAGTATCAAATTGAAGGAGTTGGAAGACAAAGAATTCTATCAAGCAATAGATAGAGTAAAGGAATTGTATAAAAAATATATAGCAAATGATATAGAAAAACTAGATTGTCATCATAAATGCATGGATGAGATGTTGGCCAAAGATGAATATGGCAAGGAGCAGCGCAAGCATTTAATGCAATTGGCGGCCTTGTTGGGAATTTTGGAAAATGAGGGGAAAATAGAAAATTCCACCAGCTTTGTAGAATTTGGAGCCGGCAAAGGCCAATTTGCGGTTCATTTGGCTCAGTTATTAGAGACAAAACAAAACTCACTGGTCATTTTAGTCGATCGTATGTCTTTGCGTCATAAAAAGGATAATAAAATTGTAGACCGCTTGCTAGTACAACGTATAAAAGCAGATATAGCAGATTTTTGTATAGACAAATTTGACACCTTAAAGAATTTCAAACATTGCGTGGCAGTTTCTAAACATTTATGTGGTGGAGCTACAGATTTAGCATTACGCTGCATTGCACAGGCAAGAGAGAATTTAACAGATTTTATATTGATTGCCTTGTGCTGTCATCATCGTTGCGATTGGCGTTCCTTTGTGGGCAAAGACTTTTTAAAGAAGCAACAAATTTCAGAACGCGAATTTGTTATTATTACCAAAATGGTAGGTTGGGCAGTTTGTGGCACCGGCATGAGTAGAGAAAGACGAAAAGCTTTAGAAGAACAAGAGCTTACAGCCCAAGATATAGCAGAAATTAATGATAATCAACGCTTGTCTTTGGCTGAACGTGAAACTATTGGTTTCATGTGCAAAAGAGTGTTGGACTATGCCCGTTTGGAATATTTGCAGCATCACGGTTATGATGCTAAGTTGCATTTTTATGTTCCCAAAGAAGTTACATTAGAAAATGTAGTATTATTGGCGAGAAGAAAAACATTATCATGATTTTATTAAGTAAATTATTGAGATAAGTATGTTTGTTTTTTAATAAAACTATTCAAAATTAAAACAAAATAACACTGGTGGTAATATTTTAATCTATACTGGAACTTTTTAAATATGTATGTTGTTTCATATTAGTAAGTATATTTTCGATAACATGTCGCTTATATTATATATGTATTTATAAATCATATATGTTATCGAAAATATATTTTTTTTATTGAAATAAACATTTTATGGGCCTATCCATAGTTTAGAATTTCCAAACTGCCAAAATTGTTGATAACTTTTAAGATACAGGCTATACAATTTTAACGTAAGAGACAATTTGCGACAAAAACATATTTGATTATATAAAAAAAACCTGAAAACTTTAATTTTTGTCGGTTACGATAAAATTGAAAATAAGGCTCGTTATGTTTGATTTAATTGGGCTTAAATTTGAATTTATAATTTTTTTATAGAAGTAGAAAATATATATATATAAGTTCAAAAAATAAACTTACCTTAATATTTGAAATGTGATTGATGGATGCTTTGACTTCAGATGTAGAGGTAGATTTCTGTTGATGTAATTTTCACTAATTTCGATATTTATACATTTATTATTTTTATTATATTGACTGCATTCATCATTATTCGTTTTATAATTTTTTTAATGTTCGTAATTATTTGATTTCATTAGAATGTCATTATTGTTTATTATATAAAATTATAAAATTAAATACTAGCTAATTCTTATAAAATCGAAGATTCTAATAATGAAAGAAGCTAAAAATCATATGTACATACATACAAACATAAGTATCTAGGTATAGGTTTGTGAAGAAAGGACTTGAAAATGCATACATATGTATGTATAAGAGAAATAGAATAATAGTGTTATTAAAATAAGGTTATAGTGTTGTGTTTTATGTTTTATGCAGTCTTAGAAGAAGAAAATTTTGTTACATGAACACCCTTATTGTGTTGTGTTGCTAAGGGCCTGTTCCACGGTGTCGACTTGTCGCCCATTTTAACTCAAACCAAAAACCAATTTTAATTAATATCATCCATGTAAAATAGATCTAGAGGACATGTTTAACGATTTTTAAAAATAAATAAAAAATCTCCATTACAATCTATTGAAATCTTTAGATACGGCTAGGAGGGAGATTTTCTGAAACAAAATTTGTGTTATAGTAAATATTTTAATTAAAACAATTCGTTGCATAGGTACCAAAATTATTCGAATTATACCGGCCTGTCTCACGAGGTCGACATAAAACGATCGATCGATTACTTGCATTGAAAACAAAAACAAATATTCTTATTTTATTGTTGTTTTCAATACAAGTTGTCGATCAAACGTTTTCTGTCGATATCGTGGGACAGCCCGTTAGAGGTTACACTTGACAACTGGAAAATTGCCTTATTGGATATCGATCGAATCTTTTAGTTTCTATTGAAATATTTCCATTAAACAGTGATTAAAATTTATAGGTAGGTAGGTACATACCTAAGTATATCCTGAATATATTGACTAGAATCTAAATCCTTTTCCAAAATAAAACAAAAAATCAAAGATCTGATAGATTATTCCTACATATGTACATACATTCCCATTATGTATTTTATGAAATATGTCTCTTTTTTTTATAGATATTTGTAAATTTTTATTAAACGAACTTTTTAATTGATATTTTTTAGATTGATATTATTATTGAACACAAACACATTTCATATTTTATTTTAGGGGCATACATATTTGCTTATTTTTTCTTTTGATAATATTTAACAATTGACATAACGAGGCCAATATGAATTATATGTGGGCATGAATGAAAGCCTTTATACTTTTATATACTCTGCTTTGAAATAAGGCTTTAATGAAAAGACTTTTTTATTTCACTCGATCACTTTTACACTTTTAACCTTTATGCTTTTATATACTCTGCTTTGAAATGAGGCTTTAATGAAAAGCCTTTCTTTTATTTCCCTTGACCACTTTTACACTTTTACCAATTGACATAACAAGACCAATATTGGAATAAGCCTTTTTGCTTTTATATACTCTGCTTTGAAATGAGGCTTTAACGAAATGCATTTCTTTTTTTCACTTGAACTCTTTAATACTTTTAACCTTTTTGCTTTTGTATACTCTGCTTTGAAATGAGGCTTTAATGAAAAGCCTTTCTTTTATTTCCCTTGACCACTTTTACACTTTTACCAATTGACATAACAAGGCCAATATTGGAATAGGCCTTTATGCTTTTATATACTCTGCTTTGAAATGAGGCTTTAATGAAAAGCCTTTCTTTTATTTCCCTTGACCACTTTTACACTTTTAACAATTGACATAACGAGGCCAATATTGGAATAGGCCTTTTTGCTTTTATATACTCTGCTTTGAAATGAGGCTTTAATGAAAAGTCTTTCTTTAATTTCCCTTGGCCACTTTTACACTTTTAACAATTGACATAACGAGGCCAATATTGGAATAGGCCTTTTTGCTTTTATATACTCTGCTTTGAAATGAGGCTTTAACGAAATGCATTTCTTTTATTTCCCTTGACCACTTTTACACTTTTAACAATTGACATAACGAGGCCAATATTGGAATAGGCCTTTATGCTTTTATATACTCTGCTTTGAAATGAGGCTTTAACGAAATGCATTTCTTTTTTTCACTTGACCTCTTTAATACTTTTAACCTTTTTGCTTTTTATATACTCTGCTTTGAAATGAGGCTTTAATGAAAAGCCTTTCTTTTATTTCCCTTGACCACTTTTACACTTTTACCAATTGACATAACAAGGCCAATATTGGAATAGGCCTTTATGCTTTTATAAATTCTGCTTTGAAATGAGGCTTTAACGAAATGCATTTCTTTTTTTCACTTGACCTCTTTAATACTTTTAACCTTTTTGCTTTTTATATACTCTGCTTTGAAATGAGGCTTTAATGAAAAGCCTTTCTTTTATTTCCCTTGACCACTTTTACACTTTTACCAATTGACATAACAAGGCCAATATTGGAATAGGCCTTTATGCTTTTATAAACTCTGCTTTGAAATGAGGCTTTAACGAAAAGCATTTCTTTTTTTCACTTGACCTCTTTAATACTTTTAACCTTTTTGCTTTTATATACTCTGCTTTGAAATGAGGCTCTAATGAAAAGCCTTTCTTTTATTTCACTTAACCACTTTTACACACATTAATTTCGAACCGACGCCACGATTGCAATTAACATCGAGGAACACAGAAAGCGAACCGGCGGAACAAACACAACGGAGCCATATATTTTCCAAGATTTTATTTTTGATAAAAATTAATTTGCAAAATTCTTTTCCGCGATTACAATTTCATTAAGTTGAATAAAGTTTTGTTGATTTGCCAAGTTTTCGCAACAAAATTTAAGTGTAATTATATTTTCAACTATTATTTCAACCGCTCTTAACTATTGCAAAGTAATAAATGATTTTGCTGACGCGATCTGCATTAAACTGAAAAGCAAATGAAAGAAGAAGAGCATAATGACTTGCATTCTACAAACAGCGTTACCGTTGGGAAATTTCAAAAAGGGACAGAAAAAGTGGTTTAAAAAAAAATGGTGGCACAAACAGCGTTACCGTTGGGAAATTTCAAAAAGGGACAGAAAAAGTGGTTTAAAAAAAAATGGTGGCACCTACAGGGGATTACCAGAAAAAAGAAGAATCATGTTAAAAAAAACATGAAAAATGAAAACAAATCGGTTTATTTGTAAAACATCAACAATAGAAATCTGGTTTTTCAATGACAAATCCACATTTTTTAACTGTATCCACGCATGTGAATTATAGAAGTAAACTCGTTGCTTAACAAATGAATAACAAGAATTTTGGCTTAAATTAGGCTTAGGTTCTCCTCTCAAACCTAAATAAAAATTATCTAGTCCGATAGAAAATTAAACAATAAGAAGAAAAAATTAAGTAAACAAATTGGCGGCGAGCCTTAGTTTCCGATTTATGGGTCTTTAAAATTTTCCTATAAAATTGTGATTGTTCATTGTATTTCTGAATGTAACTGCAGTTATGCTTTAAATAACACTTCAACACCAAATCTCATTTAGAAGGCTTATGAAACAATTACAACAGGTGCTGCAAAGAAAAAAGAACAGCAATCATCTCAGGACTTGTATTAATAGGCCTTGCTTTACGTGGACGATTTTTTGCTTGGTCTCTATATTTTTTAATAAGCATTGTCTTTGTTTTTATAAATTTTGTCTCTGCTAACCAGATACATATGTAGATATGTATATGTATGTTTCGCTCTTCACTTGTTCATTGCAGTATTGGGTGACACTATGGGAAACTCGGCCGTATTTGGCACTATCGTAATATATAAGAACATACATATGTACATACATATAGTATGCAAAGTTCATAATCTTATACCCTTAAATTTTAAAACAAGAAAAACTCTTGTAATTAAATATATAATTATGTATAATATTTTAATTTTTCTTGTACGAATCTACAAAAAGAGGCTCTCTTACACAAATCAATTAATCAAAATGACATTTCCATCAATAATTTTATAGAGAACTAGCTGACCCCGGTCCGCGTTGCTGGCCCTAAGCAAACATTATGGCATTGGTGGTACAATATGAAAATTGGATTTTGCCCACGAATAAACTAAATATTGCGCCATCTGCCGGACGAACTTCAAACCACACAGAAACGCTCCTCACGCCCCATAGAGCATGTATATAAAGTTTGGTCGAAATCGGTGCAGTAGTTCTTGAGTTACGGTGCAAAATCACAAAAAAAAACTAAATATGGCGCCATCTGTCGGACGAACTTCAAACTACACAGAAACACTACTCACACCCTATAGAGTATATAAAGTTTGGTCAAAATCGGTTCAGTAGTTCTTGAGTTACGGTGCAAAAACACAAAAAAACTAAAAATTGCGCCATCTGTCGGACGAATCACTATTTCTGAAAGGGGCGTAGCATTTACCGGGGTAGAATATATATAAAAACACGCGTCGGTCTTTTACAAATATTTTGTGGGGTGGAAGGCGAAAATCTGTTGGGGCATTGAAAAGTTCACCCCTAACAAATAAACGTGTTTTTGATTTTTATATATATGTATATTAAGATAGCGGAGTTCGCAAAAAAAAAATTTAATTTTAAACCAAATTTTAGTACAAAAAATATTCTTTATTTTTCTTTTGTAATTGAATCAACTTCTACTAGAAAAAGTTCAGTCGATATTTGATATAAACGGTTATTTGTGTATATGAATTCTACAATTAAAGTTTCATTTCTTAAGATTCATATGAGTAGCATGCGGAAGCCGATTACACTGTACAGCACAGAATGTAACATGACTGACTCTGGCTGGGGGAAAAAGACGAGCTAAACAAAAAAAAAAAAATTGTGTGAGTTTTGACAGCCTATGTGTGAACTTATTATAAAGGTGGATGATATTGACCAACCATTAAGCACAACGTTGTGGTGAATCTGCATGGCATAGCGCAAATATTAAGGAAATTTATTGTTGTCAGAACCAAACGTATTGGCAACATTGTACATATTTGATTATAGGTGACTCGCCATAACGCCATAGCCATTAAAATAGAAACCAATTGAATTTTGGTTTGGTTATGGCTATGGCACGTCTAATTTAAGCTTAAGTGATTTCAGGTCAAATTCAAAATTCATCCCCACAACAAAAACACTCTGTTTCCATGATTTATGTATTTGCAATACAAATTCAACCAAATCGTAAAGTGCAAAATTGCAGGTAGGAAAAGCACTTAGTTAATAAAATCACCTGCTGTGATTTTGAAATAGGAAACAATTAATAAAATACTATTCGTTGCATACTTTTGGAGAATTTGTTAAAGACCTTAGTAAGTAATTTATCTAAGTGTAGAACCAAGCAAGCTAAAAGGTTGTGGGAAAAGCAATTTAAGAACGATTTTAAAATTTCTGCTTCCATTCCATCGATTTATGTTAATTAACGGATGAGTTGCCATTGACAAATTTAGTTTTTATAAAGAGAGTGGAAATAAATTGGACCTTAAATCATTTACAACCTTATGTATAGCGAAAACCTGACATGATGTTAGCATAAGTGGTAAAATTGTAAATGGTCTTAACAAGTTTTGCCATACAATTTTACATTTAAAATCACGCTGGGCCTTAATAGTGAATTAAAACTACATTATGCACCGATTCTTAATGTCAAATCGTAATGAGGAACTCGTTAAGACCATGTTCAATTTCGTCATTTATGCTTATTTTGTGCAAGTTTTTCATTATACATAAGGCTTTTAGTATCTTTTACTTTTAAAGCAAACAATTTCCTTAATATTTGCCTTAATATTTGCGCTATGCCATGTCTATTCGCAACAACCTTGTGCTTAATGGTTGGTCATAGACTATCAAAATTTCTATTTAAAATTGTTCTTTTTGTTCCACCCAGTCAGTCGTTAGAACTTTGTTACATTCTATTCTGAACAATGTAATCGGCTTTCGCATTCGAATGCTCATATGCATCTTAAGAAATGAAATTTATATTGCGAAATTTATATTATAAAATAAATAATCGTTTAGATCAAATGTCGACTGAACTTTTTCCAGTAGCACTTAAATACTATTCATTAGAAACTCAAAACCCAATTTTCGTATTAATACATAGTATTTTCCGTAAAACATTTGCATACATACATACATACATACATATGTATGTACATTAGAGCGACTCACTGAAAAAAGTTTTTTTATCCCTCTCAAATTAAAGTTCGGTGCTTTTAATGAGGATTCCTAAAATATTCGAGGGGTCTAGCGATGACCGTTCGTGAGCTGTACCGCGTCTAAAAAATGTATTTTATTGAAGTTTTTTTCCATATTTTCATATTTTCTCGCAAGTCAACATACATATGTATGTATTAAAAAAAGTATGTACATCTGAAAGATTTTCGCCCCCCATATGCAAAAAAATAACGTGTGCTTGGAGTGTACATTAAAACAAAATGTCCATACAAAAATCGGTTTTAACGTACACTTGAAGCACACGTTAATTTTTTTTCATTTGGATGTTTAGCTTTGATCGAAAAATCTTCTACTTAAGCTTAGTACTTTTGATAAGTGTTGCCGCCTCTAACAAGCAGCTTTGTAAACTACTAAAAGCCTTATGGTTGGAAGACAAACTTTTTCTAATTCAACCCTTTTGTAAATATTCTTGAATATTAAATGACAACTTCATTAAAATCAATTAGGGTTATATATTTACTTACAACTCCACAAAATATGCAAATATTAGCTTAAGTTTGCAAATTCATTTTGTTTTCCCAGTTCAAATTTTATTTAGGACACGCTTGTGAGCTTCCCTTTGCAAACCTCCTAATCAGGCCACAAGCTTTTCTAGTGAGAAAAAAAATTGTACTCGAATGATACTTTCTATCTTTA
The DNA here is from genome assembly GCA_944452675.1 of Tachina lurida. Lineage (NCBI taxonomy): Eukaryota > Metazoa > Arthropoda > Insecta > Diptera > Tachinidae > Tachina > Tachina lurida. Next base: position 168,210,068 of record OX101752.1, on the reverse strand, counting down.
TTAGTAAAGTCCCTAACCTCCTTTACTATTCGTTATTAATTAACGTTATTGCAAGCTTGCAACCAAGTGCACTTAAAGATGTTATTGACACAACCCCATCATTTCTTTTATACTGATTTTGACACTTTGAAACGTCAAATCTCATATCAATGAATAATTAGTTGAGCAAACAAGAATACCTTTTTAATAACGCCATAGCTTTAACTTACGAACGCAACTCCAAAGACACGAACTTGGCAAATAGATACACAATCATGGCGGACATAGAATTTTGCAAATTTTTATTTTCCGATTTAACGCAGAAAAAACGCATTACTTAACAATTAAGCACTTTTAATATATTCACTAAACATTAAATTTTACTTTTCACTTATTTTTGAAACATATAAACTTTATTTAACTAACTTTTTCCCGCAGTAATTATGCCGAATAATTGCAAACGTCCGATCGCGACTATTGATACTTTTACAATGACGTGTTGATGGAGCGAATGGGGCGAATTTGCCTTAAACGTGCAGGGTTGCATTTTCTTCAAAAATTCATAGAATTTGGGGATTGCAATTATATGTACTGCATTTCCGTCGACTTGTATGTATACGAAATTAATAAATAATATTTTTTTTTCAGCAATAACTATTATTGGCGAAAGTAAAAAGCAATATGAAAATATAATATGTATACATAAATAAGAACATTACAAAAATTTTATTATTAAATTAATATTTCAACGTACTAGATATAAAGACTTATTTATCCGCTTTGCTTTATGTGATAAATAAAAACATTCTTCATGCAATTTGAAAACACATAATATGTGAACAAAATAACTTAATCTGAATAATCTCTCTGCATTAATTGGCACTTTAAGTCATAAAAAGTTCACATTATATTCCTCCCTCTAGGAGGAATCATGGCATTGATAAAGGCTTATTTCATAAAAATATATATAAAAATTTGTATAAGGACTATTTTAAGAGTTGAAGATAGAAGGTAGGTACCTAACAAGAATATAATGAGTTCGACAGTTGGATCCTTAGTAAAAAAAATTAATAAAAATATATAATTTTTTATGGCAGACTTCGTAGATAGTACGAGTATTTATATGAAGCACATAAGTCTTCAGAAAATATGCTATGGTGGAAAGCCGATGGGGGTCGCTAGCACATTTGACTCCTCCAAAATAAATTTTATGACAGTGGTTGGGAACAAATCTTATAGAAATAAAATTTTTGTCTGAGTGCCGCCCCAGAGATAACAGATAAGGGAAGATATATTAAAAAAACCTTAGTAGGGAAACTTACTTTGTTACTTTATCACCAACGTTTGTCCACAGTACCACCAGTGTGCACACTTAATTTTTTTTTTTAATTCGGTAGAATCGACAAAAAAATTGGTAGATTTGAATGAAATTCGGTAGAAAATATTTTTTATTCAAAGAAACATAAAAAATAACAATTCAAAGAAACATAAAAAATAATAAAATATATGTACTTATATATAAAGAATAAGTGCAAGGAGTATCAAACTAAACAGGTTTCAAAAGCGCATTTAAAACTTCACATGTGATTGGAAATTAAACTGCCATAAACAATGAAGCATTTCCAAAAAAAAGTGTTATCGCCAGTTATTTGCCCTTACCCTTTATATAGATATGATATGCATACATAAAATAATATATGTACATAAATAACAGGAATTCAGTTTTTTTACACATGTTTTATAAAGCTACTAAAATAACTTTTATTTGACAAGCATTTGCTACTATGTACAAAGAGTATATGTAAGATCCATTTATGAATTTAAACTTTTGTGCAAAAATTATTAACTCATTGTGAGGAATAAATATTTCTATGTTCTGTTTTAATGATTTTCATGGCAGAAAATGACCGCTCTGCGGCCGCACTGCTATTTGGCAAAATATCCAATTTACACATATATCGACCTAAATTACTAAATAACAATTCGTTAAACATATTCTCTTCTACGCGGAAAGCTTTCCACATTTTAGAACATACATGTAATTAAATTTCCGTATGTGTGATCAACTTGATCTTGTAGCATCATTGTTAATCAAAATGTTCGTTCAATATTCGGTAGATTTCAGGCCTTGTTCGGTAGAATTGGTAGATCGTTAAATTCGCAAACATATTCGGTAGAATCTACCGAATATCGGTAGAAGTGTGCACACTGAGTACCACATACAAACTATCTCTCTTCTTATATTTGCTGGGCTGAATGTTTGTTAATAGAATAGAAAAATCGCCCACTCCTCAACACCTAATGTAGATATATCAGGGTAGATAGATTTTTTTTTTAAATCGAATAGAGGGTACAATATTTCCATAAAGAATTCTAAGAAACTTTGCCCTGAAATGGTGTGTTCACTTCTTGTTTAGAGCAAAAACCACCAGATTTGTGATTAGATCCCCCAATCTTTATAGGCTAACAGATGCTGAGGGGGAGCCAAAGGCTATAAAGCACGTTATATGTCATTGCTATAGACTAAAATAGCACAGACTTCAACGCATCCACCATGGGTTTTTATTTATTTTTTTTTTTTGTTTATTTTCTCTTCACATAAAACTATCCAAAATTAATTAAGCTTTTCATAGTTTTGTGAACAAGAAGAAGAAAAAGACACAAGTTTTGATATATAACTTAAGAGTTTTAAATTTGTTATATAAAATCGAGTACATATTTTGAAGCGAAATTATTTGATGTTTATTTTATTGTGTATGATTAATTTTGAAAACAATGTCAGCCAAATGACTGGAATAGCTACGCTTCCAGGACTATATTATTACAATAAAATTTTCTATCACCAATTTGCACATTTGCGGCTGTATGTCTTCAATAGCTTCAAAAATTACATATCTGAAGTCTTGAATCAAATGTAGAGCTTTGCCACAGAGATTTTGTTTCCTTTATCAATAAAAATAAAGTTCTAAGGGTGTTAAATCACATGATCTTGGCGACCAATTGCGATCACCTCTTCGAGAAATCACACGGAAATAAGCCTCAATACTCAAGATTATGCATTTCACGGACCTAATCAGCAAACACAAGACGTTGCTGATGGTCGGTAGGCGTGTGTTCTTATGTTAACCGTATATTAAAGATCTTAAAATCTAAGTGGCATATTCATAAAAAATATTTTAGGCTTATTACGCGCTTATTTGACGTATTTCTTTGGGAAATTTGTCAAATAAACCTGTAATAAACCTAAATTTTTTTTATGAATACGGCGGTAAGTCTTTATGCAATCTAATTTGTAATTTGATTTACGAGGAATGGACAATCAGCTTTAATTGAAAATATTACAAAAAAACAATTAAGCATTTATTTAATTGAGAGAATTAAACTTTGTAATTAATTGCAGGAATATTTTTTTTCTATGTACAACAGCGACATGCAAGTGATACTTCACGTCACGAATTTATCCTCAAATTTGTCCACCAATTTCCGATTTCCGTCTTATTATGTGCTTCACGACGACTCAAACATGATTTAGTTTTGCAAAATGTCACGGCGAAATTATCACCATTCTAATAGCTAATTTTAATAATTTCAATTTGATTTTGAAATGAAACGTCTTATTGGAACAAGTTGCATAGATAAATATTCTCATTTCCTAATTTTACCCTCAGAACTCTTAATTTTGTTGGAGTAATGGCAACTCTATTTCAAGACTTTACCGCGCTAAATTGTCGACTGAAGCGAATTCGCTCAGTTTTTTTCAAATGATAGAAACAGTGCTGCATTTTTTGGTCAATAGTGTCCAGGGATGGATATGCTGACATAAGTTCTATATTAGACAAATTTTGAAACATATTGCAGAAATAAATATTTGTGCATTTACATTAGGTCGGTTGGTTTCTGGTTTGCGGCACAGTATATTCAAAATACATTAAGTCTGCAGCAAACCAGAAACCAACCGACGATTATACATCGAAACATGAAGATATATAATGCGTCGAAAATCAAATAAAATTATAGAGTTCGTCTTGCAGTATGCTTTGTGGCACGTTTTTGTACAAAGAAGTTACTATAGGCTCACTTGCAATATTATTTATTTATATACAATTTATTGTTGCGAAAATAAAAAATTAAAAATCAATATAACGAAAAACATATTAAGGGTTTTCATGAGAATGTTCGAAAGTTTCGCAAACTGTGCAGTTGTGCATTTTTACACTATCGTAAATAAAATGTCATAAATTGTATGGACATTTATTTACACAAACCTGTTAAGTTTTCCCAACAATTTTGACTCGTAAACTTCAGCTGTGCAATTGTGCATATTGTAAACAACTTCTAGGTTTTTTGTCTTTCTTTAGGCATTTTTAGACACACACAGAAACTTTTTTATTTGTATAGAAATATATAAATATTGTTACGGAAATGGCCGTCGGGTTAATATCAGTGTTACGCAAGAATATTCGAACAGGGCCAATATAAAGAAACATCCAGAAGTATTTAAATAGATAACTAAACGTACACTCGTATTCACATACAAGCACTATAGCAAACAACTATATACACATGCGTAGCACATACATACGTGATTAAACGTAAACAACCAACAACCAGGGCTGCCAGAAGTTTTGCGAAGAAAATCATTATTTGGCGGAAAGAAAATCATATTTTGAAGAAAAAAACCATCACAAGTCCAATTTTTTTAAAATTAAAAATAGTAATACTAAAAAAATTCATTGGTCAAAACCACAGCTAACACTAAAAAAAGTAACAATTGACATATTTACAGTTGACAAAAAACTATTCGACATACACCAACGTTATTTTGTTTTCATCAATAAAAAAAAACTATTTACTATCTTATTAACGGACTGCGCAACGCAAAGAAGGGTATTGTGTCCATCAGCCTATGTATGTATATATGTGTGTTCCTTTGCTGCATTATATAAACCGAACGCGTAGATGATTCATATGTCAATCGATTTGTCTTAATCCCGAGAGTGTCACTAAAGATACGTCAGTTATCAAAATTCAATATGGCGGCCAACAGACGCTGTTTAGGATATTTAACGGTTCAAAGTTGGTCGCAATCGGGTTTTTTGATTTTTTGTATAAATACTTGTTTTATAAAAATGGCCCGTATTATGAGCAACTTTCGATCTTCAACTGTAGTCGAAAGCACTGATCGAACGAATTTTCATTTGGTGTTATGACGAGCGTTCGACAAAAAACGTCGTTATTGTGAATAAAATCGACAAAAAAATAGCTTACAATTAGTGTTTGTGTACTTAAAAATAAACATTGTTGAACGCTATATGCATTTGTTAACAATTTTTCATACCAAAATACTTCATCGAAAGCTAAATTCTGTTCGATAGCATATTCCTTGCTCAGCGAAACTTTCGATGCTCATAATAAGAATCGAATGCGACTCATAATAGGGCCTAACAATTTAGAAAGAATTTTCAAATTGTATTCAATAAAAAAATGAGATCATTAAAGTATTTAATATAAAAATTGCATTAAATAAAAAGTTAGTTAAGACATTCAAACAAAAAAAGTATTCGGCATTGCTAATATTCTTATCATATAAAGTATGTACAGTTGTTTTATAGGCGATTTGCTTTTCCTTGGTGACGAATGACTTCTTTTAAACGATTTGGTGTAAATTTTTCCAAGATTTGAATATATTCCGGACCGATTTTTCGTCACTTCTCTAATATGACTTTTTTCTTTTTATTTTTGCTTGTAAAGTGACGTTTTCTTATTCTTTTTTTTCAAATGACCCCAGAGGAGGAAGAAGAGTTGTGCCCTGTTTCCATGTAGACGAATAATTTATCTGGGACAAAAATGTTTTCTTACCTATGTATAAGCTATTGATAAACATTGCAGAACAACAAAGAAAATTGTTCATACATATGTATTGAAAGTAAAAAATCATAATTTGCAAAATTAAAAATCATCATTCGAGAAAAAAAATCTTAAAATCATATTTTGGTCTAAAAATCATCAAAAATATGATAAAATCATCATTCTGGCAGCACTGCCAACAACACCTACAAGCTTCTGCTTGTTATGAAGATAGACATAGCTACATGCATACATACATACATGCCTGGCAATTCTAGCGAAAGGCAAAAATAAAGTAAACAACCACTTAATGATGTATGCATATACACACGTATGTACATAGTTACCACATGAACTTAATTACGCGCTTTGTAAACAACATTGAAGATAATGATGATTCGGTCTAGACTTTGCATGAAAATTCTAGTGGTTGTTGTGCAAAGCATAAAAAGGGGTGACGCATCCAACAGCAGTGCAGTCGCGATCAAAAGTTAGTTGGGAATAAGTCAGTTGCGAAGAAGCTCAGTTGCTAATAAGAAGTCTGTTGTTAATCAAGTGAGTTGACAATTAAGTTGTGCGCAGTCCGTGATTTGTGATACAACAGTGAGTTGATATTTGAGTCTGTGCTTTACAATACGTGAGTTGGAAATTGAAGAGACTATAGTACAGTCTATAGTGACAGTTAGAGTCTGTCGTGATTTGATTTATTGTGGAGTCCCTTGAGTAAAGAGTAAGGGAGCAGTGGAAGCTGATAGACGTGTAAGTGAAGCCAGCGAGTCCTGATTAGTGTATCAACTGTGAGAGTCTGCCATAGAGTTGTTATTGGTGTATCAACTGTGAGTGACGGCAGAGTGAGTCTTGTGTGTGACGTGCAACAGAGAAAGCAGAATTGTGTCAACACTAGCGCAGCCAGTGGTCTGAGATGTGCATATACAACAGCGAAGAAGGCGTAGTGGTAACCAGTTGTGAATATTAAGTAATCTTTGTGTTTGTGTTTAAGCTCTTGAATTGAATTTAGATTAGTGGCATTTATTGATTAATAAAGAGTGTATCATTCTTAACCCTAATTAGTACACTGGGGTCTTTTATTTATTGCAAATCTACGAATCTGCGGAAAAGCGTTTATAACAGAGAATAAAAACGTAACAATATGCTTCTAAATTAAAAACCGCTTGAAATTTTCTTGTAGGTCCACACTTTGCAACGTGTTTACGCAACACGTTTAAATAACATTTTGCATATTTTGACACAGACAGTGCATACTTCAATGCAACCTATAAACATCAAAACATTTTGATATTTTTGGAACTTCGAATGCAACCTCGAACGCAACCATAAACAAGACTGCACACTAGTCAAGTCTTATTGCTAAGCTTATCACTTTTTCTTCTTTAAACTTTCATTTCTTATTATTCAGGTCATATTTTTAATGCATAGTTTTGTGCAATATGTGTATTTTTTAAAAATACGAATGAGAAAGCAAAGCGTATTGACAGTACATAAAGCTGAAAACTCGTTTCCTTTCCCCTCGTCACTCTATCTCTCTCTCCAGCAAACTAATCAGCTTAGCAATAAGACTTGCATTGTACAAACTAGGACAATGCGACTGACAATTCGATCTGCCTGGTTGCATAAATACGTCGCAAGGTCTGTACCTACCATTAGTTACAGAAGCAGAGATGGACACTATAGCACATTACATATCAAATTAAGATATTATTAAATTTATAAAACTTTATTTTCACAAATAATATTAATGGAAATAAAAAGGAACTTTAACACAACAAGATAAAAATTACTTTTCACTTAACTGAATTATTTTGTTTGCTATGAACTTTTCATTGAAAATCTTAATGTTGTAGAAGCTTCTTTTCGAAAAACATGAGAAATTTGTTGTTCTATTTGTTATGGTTCTACTTTATATCAATTTCTTAATTGCATTTACAATAAAAGCTACTCGTAAACAGTTCTAAATTTATCAATATATTTTATCTCAAATTTTTACATCAATCCAAAGTTTTCAACTCATAAAATATCACGATGATTATTTCATTCTTTTTAACAGAAGACTGACTTTGATGTTTGCTATATCACCCTTAACACGTTAATAACTATGGCGCATATTCAGAAATTATCACTAAGTGCTTCATTTTTTACGTACCTATTTAAGTTATTCATAGTTGATTAATTTCAGCAGTAAAAGTTTGCACTTAATTATGGGTAAAGCTGTAACTAAATGTCAACTAAACAATACATTCGAAGAACAGCTGATTGATTTCATATGCAATTTATTTGAAAAGTAAAATCAGTTTGTGGCTCTCTAAAATGCACAAAACAACAAATACTATCTTTTTCCTAACATTTTCCTATATAATAAGCTTACCTTATCATCTTGCATTTGTTTTAATTGCGTCCAAAAAAAAAAACATTTTGGTCAACAAAATTCTATTGATTATCTTTATTTTTACATACCCTTATTTTAATTGATTTTTATGCAGACTATAATCAATATATTTAACAATTTGTATAAATTTTTTGAGGAAAAAACTGATTTTTAATAGCTTCATAAGATTTTTAATCAATTACAGTATTTATCATTCAAAATATTATCGATCGACATTTTCTTTTTTGTCTTCTATATGCCAATATGCAAAGTTGCGTTTCGTTTACCAGTTGAAAGCAGACCATCTGCGATAGAGTATTAGCCTGAAACGTAAATGAATATATTTACATGATAGTGTTAATAGCCACTAAAAATTAAGCTAATATTCTTAATATATATGTACATATAAACCAAAAGATATTTGAATAGCTTAAGGTTTTTGAATGCATCAACAGCTTCGTTAATCTTGAGTATAAAAATGGTGATGATGCAACTGCTTTCAACTGGTAAACGAAACGCAACTTTGCATATTGGCATATAGAAGACAAAAAAGAAAATGTCGATCGATAATATTTTGAATGATAAATACTGTAATTGATTAAAAATCTTATGAAGCTATTAAAAATCAGTTTTTTCCTCAAAAAATTTATACAAATTGTTAAATATATTGATTATAGTCTGCATAAAAATCAATTAAAATAAGGGTATGTAAAAATAAAGATAATCAATAGAATTTTGTTGACCAAAATGTTTTTTTTTTTGGACGCAATTAAAACAAATGCAAGATGATAAGGTAAGCTTATTATATAGGAAAATGTTAGGAAAAAGATAGTATTTGTTGTTTTGTGCATTTTAGAGAGCCACTAACTGATTTTACTTTTCAAATAAATTGCATATGAAATCAATCAGCTGTTCTTCGAATGTATTGTTTAGTTGACATTTAGTTACAGCTTTACCCATAATTAAGTGCAAACTTTTACTGCTGAAATTAATCAACTATGAATAACTTAAATAGGTACGTAAAAAATGAAGCACTTAGTGATAATTTCTGAATATGCGCCATAGTTATTAACGTGTTAAGGGTGATATAGCAAACATCAAAGTCAGTCTTCTGTTAAAAAGAATGAAATAATCATCGTGATATTTTATGAGTTGAAAACTTTGGATTGATGTAAAAATTTGAGATAAAATATATTGATAAATTTAGAACTGTTTACGAGTAGCTTTTATTGTAAATGCAATTAAGAAATTGATATAAAGTAGAACCATAACAAATAGAACAACAAATTTCTCATGTTTTTCGAAAAGAAGCTTCTACAACATTAAGATTTTCAATGAAAAGTTCATAGCAAACAAAATAATTCAGTTAAGTGAAAAGTAATTTTTATCTTGTTGTGTTAAAGTTCCTTTTTATTTCCATTAATATTATTTGTGAAAATAAAGTTTTATAAATTTAATAATATCTTAATTTGATATGTAATGTGCTATAGTGTCCATCTCTGCTTCTGTAACTAATGGTAGGTACAGACCTTGCGACGTATTTATGCAACCAGGCAGATCGAATTGTCAGTCGCATTGTCCTAGTTTGTACAATGCAAGTCTTATTGCTAAGCTGATTAGTTTGCTGGAGAGAGAGATAGAGTGACGAGGGGAAAGGAAACGAGTTTTCAGCTTTATGTACTGTCAATACGCTTTGCTTTCTCATTCGTATTTTTAAAAAATACACATATTGCACAAAACTATGCATTAAAAATATGACCTGAATAATAAGAAATGAAAGTTTAAAGAAGAAAAAGTGATAAGCTTAGCAATAAGACTTGACTAGTGTGCAGTCTTGTTTATGGTTGCGTTCGAGGTTGCATTCGAAGTTCCAAAAATATCAAAATGTTTTGATGTTTATAGGTTGCATTGAAGTATGCACTGTCTGTGTCAAAATATGCAAAATGTTATTTAAACGTGTTGCGTAAACACGTTGCAAAGTGTGGACCTACAAGAAAATTTCAAGCGGTTTTTAATTTAGAAGCATATTGTTACGTTTTTATTCTCTGTTATAAACGCTTTTCCGCAGATTCGTAGATTTGCAATAAATAAAAGACCCCAGTGTACTAATTAGGGTTAAGAATGATACACTCTTTATTAATCAATAAATGCCACTAATCTAAATTCAATTCAAGAGCTTAAACACAAACACAAAGATTACTTAATATTCACAACTGGTTACCACTACGCCTTCTTCGCTGTTGTATATGCACATCTCAGACCACTGGCTGCGCTAGTGTTGACACAATTCTGCTTTCTCTGTTGAACGTCACACACAAGACTCACTCTGCCGTCACTCACAGTTGATACACCAATAACAACTCTATGGCAGACTCTCACAGTTGATACACTAATCAGGACTCGCTGGCTTCACTTACACGTCTATCAGCTTCCACTGCTCCCTTACTCTTTACTCAAGGGACTCCACAATAAATCAAATCACGACAGACTCTAACTGTCACTATAGACTGTACTATAGTCTCTTCAATTTCCAACTCACGTATTGTAAAGCACAGACTCAAATATCAACTCACTGTTGTATCACAAATCACGGACTGCGCACAACTTAATTGTCAACTCACTTGATTAACAACAGACTTCTTATTAGCAACTGAGCTTCTTCGCAACTGACTTATTCCCAACTAACTTTTGATCGCGACTGCACTGCTGTTGGATGCGTCACCCCTTTTTATGCTTTGCACAACAACCACTAGAATTTTCATGCAAAGTCTAGACCGAATCATCATTATCTTCAATGTTGTTTACAAAGCGCGTAATTAAGTTCATGTGGTAACTATGTACATACGTGTGTATATGCATACATCATTAAGTGGTTGTTTACTTTATTTTTGCCTTTCGCTAGAATTGCCAGGCATGTATGTATGTATGCATGTAGCTATGTCTATCTTCATAACAAGCAGAAGCTTGTAGGTGTTGTTGGCAGTGCTGCCAGAATGATGATTTTATCATATTTTTGATGATTTTTAGACCAAAATATGATTTTAAGATTTTTTTTCTCGAATGATGATTTTTAATTTTGCAAATTATGATTTTTTACTTTCAATACATATGTATGAACAATTTTCTTTGTTGTTCTGCAATGTTTATCAATAGCTTATACATAGGTAAGAAAACATTTTTGTCCCAGATAAATTATTCGTCTACATGGAAACAGGGCACAACTCTTCTTCCTCCTCTGGGGTCATTTGAAAAAAAAGAATAAGAAAACGTCACTTTACAAGCAAAAATAAAAAGAAAAAAGTCATATTAGAGAAGTGACGAAAAATCGGTCCGGAATATATTCAAATCTTGGAAAAATTTACACCAAATCGTTTAAAAGAAGTCATTCGTCACCAAGGAAAAGCAAATCGCCTATAAAACAACTGTACATACTTTATATGATAAGAATATTAGCAATGCCGAATACTTTTTTTGTTTGAATGTCTTAACTAACTTTTTATTTAATGCAATTTTTATATTAAATACTTTAATGATCTCATTTTTTTATTGAATACAATTTGAAAATTCTTTCTAAATTGTTAGGCCCTATTATGAGTCGCATTCGATTCTTATTATGAGCATCGAAAGTTTCGCTGAGCAAGGAATATGCTATCGAACAGAATTTAGCTTTCGATGAAGTATTTTGGTATGAAAAATTGTTAACAAATGCATATAGCGTTCAACAATGTTTATTTTTAAGTACACAAACACTAATTGTAAGCTATTTTTTTGTCGATTTTATTCACAATAACGACGTTTTTTGTCGAACGCTCGTCATAACACCAAATGAAAATTCGTTCGATCAGTGCTTTCGACTACAGTTGAAGATCGAAAGTTGCTCATAATACGGGCCATTTTTATAAAACAAGTATTTATACAAAAAATCAAAAAACCCGATTGCGACCAACTTTGAACCGTTAAATATCCTAAACAGCGTCTGTTGGCCGCCATATTGAATTTTGATAACTGACGTATCTTTAGTGACACTCTCGGGATTAAGACAAATCGATTGACATATGAATCATCTACGCGTTCGGTTTATATAATGCAGCAAAGGAACACACATATATACATACATAGGCTGATGGACACAATACCCTTCTTTGCGTTGCGCAGTCCGGTAATAAGATAGTAAATAGTTTTTTTTTATTGATGAAAACAAAATAACGTTGGTGTATGTCGAATAGTTTTTTGTCAACTGTAAATATGTCAATTGTTACTTTTTTTAGTGTTAGCTGTGGTTTTGACCAATGAATTTTTTTAGTATTACTATTTTTAATTTTAAAAAAATTGGACTTGTGATGGTTTTTTTCTTCAAAATATGATTTTCTTTCCGCCAAATAATGATTTTCTTCGCAAAACTTCTGGCAGCCCTGGTTGTTGGTTGTTTACGTTTAATCACATATGTATGTGCTACGCATGTGTATATAGTTGTTTGCTATAGTGCTTGTATGTGAATACGAGTGTACGTTTAGTTATCTATTTAAATACTTCTGGATGTTTCTTTATATTGGCCCTGTTCGAATATTCTTGCGTAACACTTACATTAACCCGACGGCCATTTCCGTAACAATATTTATATATTTCTATACAAATAAAAAAGTTTCTGTGTGTGTCTAAAAATGCCTAAAGAAAGACAAAAAACCTAGAAGTTGTTTAAAATATGCACAATTGCACAGCTGAAGTTTACGAGTCAAAATTGTTGGGAAAACTTAACAGGTTTGTGTAAATAAATGTCCATACAATTTATGACATTTTATTTACGATAGTGTAAAAATGAACAACTGCACAGTTTGCGAAACTTTTGAACATTCTCATGAAAACCCTTAATATGTTTTTCGTTATATTGATTTTTAATTTTTTATTTTCGCAACAATAAATTGTATATAAATAAATAATATTGCAAGTGAGCCTATAGTAACTTCTTTGTACAAAAACGTGCCACAAAGCATACTGCAAGACGAACTCTATAATTTTATTTGATTTTCGACGCATTATATATCTTCATGTTTCGATGTATAATCGTCGGTTGGTTTCTGGTTTGCTGCAGACTTAATGTATTTTGAATATACTGTGCCGCAAACCAGAAACCAACCGACCTAATGTAAATGCACAAATATTTATTTCTGCAATATGTTTCAAAATTTGTCTAATATAGAACTTATGTCAGTATATCCATCCCTGGACACTATTGACCAAAAAATGCAGCACTGTTTTTATAATTTGAAAAAAACTGAGCGAATTCGCTTCAGTCAACAATTTAGCGCGGTAAAGTCTTGAAATAGAGTTGCCATTACTCCAACAAAATTAAGAGTTCTGAGGGTAAAATTAGGAAATGAGAATATTTATCTATGCAACTTGTTCCAATAAGACGTTTCATTTCAAAATCAAATTGAAATTATTAAAATTAGCTATTAGAATGGTGATAATTTCGCCGTGACATTTTGCAAAACTAAATCATGTTTGAGTCGTCGTGAAGCACATAATAAGACGGAAATCGGAAATTGGTGGACAAATTTGAGGATAAATTCGTGACGTGAAGTATCACTTGCATGTCGCTGTTGTATATAGAAAAAAAATATTCCTGCAATTAATTACAAAGTTTAATTCTCTCAATTAAATAAATGCTTATTTTTTTTTTTGTAATTTTTTGTCCATTCCTCGTAAATCAAATTACAAATTAGCTTGCATAAAGACTTACCGCCGTATTCATAAAAAAAATTTAGGTTTATTACAGGTTTATTTGACAAATTTCCCAAAGAAATACGTCAAATAAGCGCGTAATAAGCCTAAAATATTTTTTATGAATATGCCACTTAGATTTTAAGATCTTTAATATACGGTTAACATAAGAACACACGCCTACCGACCATCAGCAACGTCTTGTGTTTGCTGATTAGGTCCGTGAAATGCATAATCTTGAGTATTGAGGCTTTTTTCCGTGTGATTTCTCGAAGAGGTGATCGCAATTGGTCGCCAAGATCATGTGATTTAACACCCTTAGAACTTTATTTTTATTGATAAAGGAAACAAAATCTCTGTGGCAAAGCTCTACATTTGATTCAAGACTTCAGATATGTAATTTTTGAAGCTATTGAAGACATACAGCCGCAAATGTGCAAATTGGTGATAGAAAATTTTATTGTAATAATATAGTCCTGGAAGCGTAGCTATTCCAGTCATTTGGCTGACATTGTTTTCAAAATTAATCATACACAATAAAATAAACATCAAATAATTTCGCTTCAAAATATGTACTCGATTTTATATAACAAATTTAAAACTTTTAAGTTATATATCAAAACTTGTGTCTTTTTCTTCTTCTTGTTCACAAAACTATGAAAAGCTTAATTAATTTTGGATAGTTTTATGTGAAGAGAAAATAAACAAAAAAAAAATAAATAAAAACCCATGGTGGATGCGTTCAAGTCTGTGCTATTTTAGTCTATAGCAATGACATATAACGTGCTTTATAGCCTTTGGCTCCCCTTAGCATCTGTTAGCCTATAAAGATTGGGGGATCTAATCACAAATCTGGTGGTTTTTGCTCTAAACAAGAAGTGAACACACCATTTCAGGGCAAAGTTTCTTAGAATTCTTTATGGAAATATTGTACCCTCTATTCGATTTAAAAAAAAATCTATCTACCCTGATATATCTACATTAGGTGTTGAGGAGTGGGCGATTTTTCTATTCTATTAACAAACATTCAGCCCAGCAAATATAAGAAGAGAGATAGTTTGTATGTGGTACTCAGTGTGCACACTTCTACCGATATTCGGTAGATTCTACCGAATATGTTTGCGAATTTAACGATCTACCAATTCAACCGAACAAGGCCTGAAATCTACCGAATATTGAACGAACATTTTGATTAACAATGATGCTACAAGATCAAGTTGATCACACATACGGAAATTTAATTACATGTATGTTCTAAAATGTGGAAAGCTTTCCGCGTAGAAGAGAATATGTTTAACGAATTGTTATTTAGTAATTTAGGTCGATATATGTGTAAATTGGATATTTTGCCAAATAGCAGTGCGGCCGCAGAGCGGTCATTTTCTGCCATGAAAATCATTAAAACAGAACATAGAAATATTTATTCCTCACAATGATTTAATAATTTTTGCACAAAAGTTTAAATTCATAAATGGATCTTACATATACTCTTTGTACATAGTAGCAAATGCTTGTCAAATAAAAGTTATTTTAGTAGCTTTATAAAACATGTGTACAAAAACTGAATTCCTGTTATTTATGTACATATATTATTTTATGTATGCATATCATATCTATATAAAGGGTAAGGGCAAATAACTGGCGATAACACTTTTTTTTGGAAATGCTTCATTGTTTATGGCAGTTTAATTTCCAATCACATGTGAAGTTTTAAATGCGCTTTTGAAACCTGTTTAGTTTGATACTCCTTGCACTTATTCTTTATATATAAGTACATATATTTTATTATTTTTTATGTTTCTTTGAATTGTTATTTTTTATGTTTCTTTGAATAAAAAATATTTTCTACCGAATTTCATTCAAATCTACCAATTTTTTTGTCGATTCTACCGAATTAAAAAAAAAAATTAAGTGTGCACACTGGTGGTACTGTGGACAAACGTTGGTGATAAAGTAACAAAGTAAGTTTCCCTACTAAGGTTTTTTTAATATATCTTCCCTTATCTGTTATCTCTGGGGCGGCACTCAGACAAAAATTTTATTTCTATAAGATTTGTTCCCAACCACTGTCATAAAATTTATTTTGGAGGAGTCAAATGTGCTAGCGACCCCCATCGGCTTTCCACCATAGCATATTTTCTGAAGACTTATGTGCTTCATATAAATACTCGTACTATCTACGAAGTCTGCCATAAAAAATTATATATTTTTATTAATTTTTTTTTACTAAGGATCCAACTGTCGAACTCATTATATTCTTGTTAGGTACCTACCTTCTATCTTCAACTCTTAAAATAGTCCTTATACAAATTTTTATATATATTTTTATGAAATAAGCCTTTATCAATGCCATGATTCCTCCTAGAGGGAGGAATATAATGTGAACTTTTTATGACTTAAAGTGCCAATTAATGCAGAGAGATTATTCAGATTAAGTTATTTTGTTCACATATTATGTGTTTTCAAATTGCATGAAGAATGTTTTTATTTATCACATAAAGCAAAGCGGATAAATAAGTCTTTATATCTAGTACGTTGAAATATTAATTTAATAATAAAATTTTTGTAATGTTCTTATTTATGTATACATATTATATTTTCATATTGCTTTTTACTTTCGCCAATAATAGTTATTGCTGAAAAAAAAATATTATTTATTAATTTCGTATACATACAAGTCGACGGAAATGCAGTACATATAATTGCAATCCCCAAATTCTATGAATTTTTGAAGAAAATGCAACCCTGCACGTTTAAGGCAAATTCGCCCCATTCGCTCCATCAACACGTCATTGTAAAAGTATCAATAGTCGCGATCGGACGTTTGCAATTATTCGGCATAATTACTGCGGGAAAAAGTTAGTTAAATAAAGTTTATATGTTTCAAAAATAAGTGAAAAGTAAAATTTAATGTTTAGTGAATATATTAAAAGTGCTTAATTGTTAAGTAATGCGTTTTTTCTGCGTTAAATCGGAAAATAAAAATTTGCAAAATTCTATGTCCGCCATGATTGTGTATCTATTTGCCAAGTTCGTGTCTTTGGAGTTGCGTTCGTAAGTTAAAGCTATGGCGTTATTAAAAAGGTATTCTTGTTTGCTCAACTAATTATTCATTGATATGAGATTTGACGTTTCAAAGTGTCAAAATCAGTATAAAAGAAATGATGGGGTTGTGTCAATAACATCTTTAAGTGCACTTGGTTGCAAGCTTGCAATAACGTTAATTAATAACGAATAGTAAAGGAGGTTAGGGACTTTACTAATAAAGATAGAAAGTATCATTCGAGTACAATTTTTTTTCTCACTAGAAAAGCTTGTGGCCTGATTAGGAGGTTTGCAAAGGGAAGCTCACAAGCGTGTCCTAAATAAAATTTGAACTGGGAAAACAAAATGAATTTGCAAACTTAAGCTAATATTTGCATATTTTGTGGAGTTGTAAGTAAATATATAACCCTAATTGATTTTAATGAAGTTGTCATTTAATATTCAAGAATATTTACAAAAGGGTTGAATTAGAAAAAGTTTGTCTTCCAACCATAAGGCTTTTAGTAGTTTACAAAGCTGCTTGTTAGAGGCGGCAACACTTATCAAAAGTACTAAGCTTAAGTAGAAGATTTTTCGATCAAAGCTAAACATCCAAATGAAAAAAAATTAACGTGTGCTTCAAGTGTACGTTAAAACCGATTTTTGTATGGACATTTTGTTTTAATGTACACTCCAAGCACACGTTATTTTTTTGCATATGGGGGGCGAAAATCTTTCAGATGTACATACTTTTTTTAATACATACATATGTATGTTGACTTGCGAGAAAATATGAAAATATGGAAAAAAACTTCAATAAAATACATTTTTTAGACGCGGTACAGCTCACGAACGGTCATCGCTAGACCCCTCGAATATTTTAGGAATCCTCATTAAAAGCACCGAACTTTAATTTGAGAGGGATAAAAAAACTTTTTTCAGTGAGTCGCTCTAATGTACATACATATGTATGTATGTATGTATGTATGCAAATGTTTTACGGAAAATACTATGTATTAATACGAAAATTGGGTTTTGAGTTTCTAATGAATAGTATTTAAGTGCTACTGGAAAAAGTTCAGTCGACATTTGATCTAAACGATTATTTATTTTATAATATAAATTTCGCAATATAAATTTCATTTCTTAAGATGCATATGAGCATTCGAATGCGAAAGCCGATTACATTGTTCAGAATAGAATGTAACAAAGTTCTAACGACTGACTGGGTGGAACAAAAAGAACAATTTTAAATAGAAATTTTGATAGTCTATGACCAACCATTAAGCACAAGGTTGTTGCGAATAGACATGGCATAGCGCAAATATTAAGGCAAATATTAAGGAAATTGTTTGCTTTAAAAGTAAAAGATACTAAAAGCCTTATGTATAATGAAAAACTTGCACAAAATAAGCATAAATGACGAAATTGAACATGGTCTTAACGAGTTCCTCATTACGATTTGACATTAAGAATCGGTGCATAATGTAGTTTTAATTCACTATTAAGGCCCAGCGTGATTTTAAATGTAAAATTGTATGGCAAAACTTGTTAAGACCATTTACAATTTTACCACTTATGCTAACATCATGTCAGGTTTTCGCTATACATAAGGTTGTAAATGATTTAAGGTCCAATTTATTTCCACTCTCTTTATAAAAACTAAATTTGTCAATGGCAACTCATCCGTTAATTAACATAAATCGATGGAATGGAAGCAGAAATTTTAAAATCGTTCTTAAATTGCTTTTCCCACAACCTTTTAGCTTGCTTGGTTCTACACTTAGATAAATTACTTACTAAGGTCTTTAACAAATTCTCCAAAAGTATGCAACGAATAGTATTTTATTAATTGTTTCCTATTTCAAAATCACAGCAGGTGATTTTATTAACTAAGTGCTTTTCCTACCTGCAATTTTGCACTTTACGATTTGGTTGAATTTGTATTGCAAATACATAAATCATGGAAACAGAGTGTTTTTGTTGTGGGGATGAATTTTGAATTTGACCTGAAATCACTTAAGCTTAAATTAGACGTGCCATAGCCATAACCAAACCAAAATTCAATTGGTTTCTATTTTAATGGCTATGGCGTTATGGCGAGTCACCTATAATCAAATATGTACAATGTTGCCAATACGTTTGGTTCTGACAACAATAAATTTCCTTAATATTTGCGCTATGCCATGCAGATTCACCACAACGTTGTGCTTAATGGTTGGTCAATATCATCCACCTTTATAATAAGTTCACACATAGGCTGTCAAAACTCCCAAACACAATTTTTTTTTGTTTAGCTCGTCTTTTTCCCCGAGCCAGAGTCAGTCATGTTACATTCTGTGCTGTACAGTGTAATCGGCTTCCGCATGCTACTCATATGAATCTTAAGAAATGAAACTTTAATTGTAGAATTCATATACACAAATAACCGTTTATATCAAATATCGACTGAACTTTTTCTAGTAGAAGTTGATTCAATTACAAAAGAAAAATAAAGAATATTTTTTGTACTAAAATTTGGTTTAAAATTAAATTTTTTTTTGCGAACTCCGCTATCTTAATATATATAAAAATCAAAAACACGTTTATTTGTTAGGGGTGAACTTTTCAATGCCC
This sequence comes from Tachina lurida, assembly GCA_944452675.1. Classification (NCBI taxonomy): domain Eukaryota; kingdom Metazoa; phylum Arthropoda; class Insecta; order Diptera; family Tachinidae; genus Tachina; species Tachina lurida. The sequence goes on along the minus strand of OX101752.1, from coordinate 168,190,498 downwards.
CAACAGATTTTCGCCTTCCACCCCACAAAATATTTGTAAAAGACCGGCGCGTGTTTTTATATATATTCTACCCCGGTAAATGCTACGCCCCTTTCAGAAATAGTGATTCGTCCGACAGATGGCGCAATTTTTAGTTTTTTTGTGTTTTTGCACCGTAACTCAAGAACTACTGAACCGATTTTGACCAAACTTCATATACATGCTCTATAGGGTGTGAGTAGTGTTTCTGTGTAGTTTGAAGTTCGTCCGACAGATGGCGCCATATTTAGTTTTTTTTTTTGTGATTTTGCACCGTAACTCAAGAACTACTGCACCGATTTCGACCAAACTTTATATACATGCTCTATGGGGCGTGAGGAGCGCTTCTGTGTAGTTTGAAGTTCGTCCGGCAGATGGCGCAATATTTAGTTTATTCGTGGGCAAAATCAAATTTTCATATTGTACCACCAATGCCATAATGTTTGCTTAGGGCCAGCAACGCGGACCGGGGTCAGCTAGTTCTCTATAAAATTATTGATGGAAATGTCATTTTGATTAATTGATTTGTGTAAGAGAGCCTCTTTTTGTAGATTCGTACAAGAAAAATTAAAATATTATACATAATTATATATTTAATTACAAGAGTTTTTCTTGTTTTAAAATTTAAGGGTATAAGATTATGAACTTTGCATACTATATGTATGTATGTATGTATGTTCTTATATATTACGATAGTGCCAAATACGGCCGAGTTTCCCATAGTGTCACCCAATACTGCAATGAACAAGTGAAGAGCGAAACATACATATACATATCTACATATGTATCTGGTTAGCAGAGACAAAATTTATAAAAACAAAGACAATGCTTATTAAAAAATATAGAGACCAAGCAAAAAATCGTCCACGTAAAGCAAGGCCTATTAATACAAGTCCTGAGATGATTGCTGTTCTTTTTTCTTTGCAGCACCTGTTGTAATTGTTTCATAAGCCTTCTAAATGAGATTTGGTGTTGAAGTGTTATTTAAAGCATAACTGCAGTTACATTCAGAAATACAATGAACAATCACAATTTTATAGGAAAATTTTAAAGACCCATAAATCGGAAACTAAGGCTCGCCGCCAATTTGTTTACTTAATTTTTTCTTCTTATTGTTTAATTTTCTATCGGACTAGATAATTTTTATTTAGGTTTGAGAGGAGAACCTAAACCTAATTTAAGCCAAAATTCTTGTTATTCATTTGTTAAGCAACGAGTTTACTTCTATAATTCACATGCGTGGATACAGTTAAAAAATGTGGATTTGTCATTGAAAAACCTGATTTCTATTGTTGATGTTTTACAAATAAACCGATTTGTTTTCATTTTTCATGTTTTTTTTAACATGATTCTTCTTTTTTCTGGTAATCCCCTGTAGGTGCCACCATTTTTTTTTAAATCCACTTTTTCTGTCCCTTTTTGAAATTCCCCAACGGTAACGCTGTTTGTGCCACCATTTTTTTTAAACCACTTTTTATGTCCCTTTTTGAAATTTCCCAACGGTAACGCTGTTTGTGCCACCATTTTTTTTAAACCACTTTTTATGTCCCTTTTTGAAATTTCCCAACGGTAACGCTGTTTGTAGAATGCAAGTCATTATGCTCTTCTTCTTTCATTTGCTTTTCAGTTTAATGCAGATCGCGTCAGCAAAATCATTTATTACTTTGCAATAGTTAAGAGCGGTTGAAATAATAGTTGAAAATATAATTACACTTAAATTTTGTTGCGAAAACTTGGCAAATCAACAAAACTTTGTTCAACTTAATGAAATTGTAATCGCGGAAAAGAATTTTGCAAATTAATTTTTATCAAAAATAAGATCTTGGAAAATATATGGCTCCGTTGTGTTTGTTCCGCCGGATCGCTTTCTGAGTTCCTCGATGTTAATTGCAATCATGGCGTCGGTTCGAAATTAATGTGTGTAAAAGTGGTTAAGTGAAATAAAATAAAGGCTTTTCATTAGAGCCTCATTTCAAAGCAGAGTATATAAAAAGCAAAAAGGTTAAAAGTATTAAAGAGGTCAAGTGAAAAAAAGAAATGCATTTCGTTAAAGCCTCATTTCAAAGCAGAGTTTATAAAAGCATAAAGGCCTATTCCAATATTGGCCTTGTTATGTCAATTGGTAAAAGTGTAAAAGTGGTCAAGGGAAATAAAAGAAAGGCTTTTCATTAAAGCCTCATTTCAAAGCAGAGTATATAAAAGCAAAAAGGTTAAAAGTATTAAAGAGTTCAAGTGAAAAAAAGAAATGCATTTCGTTAAAGCCTCATTTCAAAGCAGAGTATATAAAAGCAAAAACGCTTATTCCAATATTGGTCTTGTTATGTCAATTGGTAAAAGTGTAAAAGTGGTTAAGGGAAATAAAAGAAAGGCTTTTCATTAAAGCCTCATTTCAAAGCAGAGTATATAAAAGCATAAAGGTTAAAAGTGTAAAAGTGATCGAGTGAAATAAAAAAGTCTTCATTAAAGCCTTATTTCAAAGCAGAGTATATAAAAGTATAAAGGCTTTCATTCATGCCCACATATAATTCATATTGGCCTCGTTATGTCAATTGTTAAATATAATCAAAAGAAAAAATAAGCAAATATGTATGCCCCTAAAATAAAATATGAAATGTGTTTGTGTTCAATAATAAAATCAATCTAAAAAATATCAATTAAAAAGTTCGATTAATAAAAATTTATAAAAATTTACAAATATCTATAAAAAGAGGCATGTTTCATAAAATATATAAAAGGTATGTATGTATGTAGGTATAATCTAGCAGATCTTTGATTTTTTGTTTTATATTGGAAAATTATTTAAATGCTAGTCAATATATTCAGGATATACATACATACATATGTAGGTACCTACCTACCTATAAATTTTAATTACTTTTCAATGGACATATTTCAATAGAAACTAAAAGATTCGATCGATATTGTATAAGGCAATTTTCTAGTTGTCAATTGTAACCTAAAACGGGCTGTCCCACGATGTCGGCAGAAAAGGTTCGATCGAAAACTTGTATTGATAACAACAATTAAATAAGAATATTTGTTTTTGTTTTCAATGTAAGAAATCAATCGATCGTTATCTGTCGACATGGTGGCCAGGCCAGTAATAATTCGAATAATTTTGGTACCTATGAAACGATTTTTTTTAAATTAAAATATTTACTAACTATAACACAAATTCTGTTTCAGAAAATCTCCCTCCTAACCGTATCTAAAGATTCCAATAGATTGTAATGGAGATTTTTTATTTATTTTTAAAAATCGTTAAACATGTCCTCTAGATCTATTTTACATGAATGATATTAATTAAAATTGGTTTTTGGTTTGAGTGTAAATGTGCGACAAGTCGACATCGTGGGACAGGATCTTAGCAACACAACACAATAAGGGTGTTCACGTAACAAAATTTTCTTCTTGTAAAACAGCATAAGGCATAAAACACAACATTGGAAGAGGTTCCATTAATTTAATTACACTATTATTCTATTTCTCTTATACATATGTATGCATCTTCAAGTCCTTTCTTCACAAACCTCTACCTAGATACTTACATATGTTTGTATATATGTTTAATTTTTAGCTTCCTTCATTATTGGTCAAAGTAAACTTTGATCCCTTTTTCACACGCAAAGTTGAAATCATTTACATTCTCTTTTAAACTTTCACTAACTTTTGCAGTTGCAAAGTTTATATACTTGCATAACATCCAAGAATTCTGGGTACAAGGTTCCTATGAGTGCCATTTCACACTATGCCTCTTTAGACTTTCTTATTCTGACAACTTTCTTTTAAGCCCCCCTGCAAAAAGTCACACACATTTAAGGTAGAGTCAGTAAAATCGTATCGATCTACTTTACAGCTTGCCGTATCGTTCAGCTTTGTGTACAAGTTATAGAAAATGTAACAGTTACATTATTTTAATTTAGTTTTTAGCTATTATAGCTTGTCCATCAACGCAAATTACAAAAATGTTTAACAGATATTGGTTAGTTTTTTTTAGTATGTTCTTATTTAGGTTTTTATGTTTTGTTGCAGCAAAACTAAAATGAAATAGAAGAAATAAATAAATAAAATTTGAATTTAATAAATAAAATGGAGAACCAACCTATTGAAGCTGTTCAAATGCTTCCGTCAATAAAGTACTTATTGACCAATCTTCTCCGTTGTTACGTTGAAAAAGGCGAAGTTTAACATATGATGGATTCTATGTGCCTAGGCGTTAAGACTGCCTCGTAAAGTTAATTTGCTGTGATGAAGAATAACGCTTTTTCAAAAAAGCACATGTTTCCGCCTCGGCATGTGTCACATTTATACAGGGTGTTTTTTTAGAGGTATAGAACTTCGAATTGAAATAAAACACAATGTCCATCTATTTGGCTTTATTGGGAGGATAATTTTATGCCATTAATGTTTAAATATGATTTCGGACATGTGGCCGCCGCGGCTGGCTCGAATAAAGCCAATTCTACAGGTCCAATTTTCAACCACTTTTTCGAGCATATGGGGCCGTATGTTGGCAATAACGCCACGAATGTTGGCTTCCAAGTCCCCTAACGTTTCTGGTTTGTTGGCGTAGACGAGCGACTTCACATATCCCCAAAGAAAATAATCCAATGGTGTCAAATCACACGATCTTGGTGGCCAATTGACAGGTCCATTCCGCGAAATTATGCGCTCATCGAATGTTTCCTTCAATAAATCGATTGTGACGTGCGCTGTGTGGCATGTAGCGCCGTCTTGTTGGAACCACAACTCATCCACATTCAAAATCTTCAAAATCTTCCATAAAGTTGATGGACAAAGCTCCAATTGCTGTGCACGGTGGCGAATCGATTCATTCGGGTCCTCTTCAACACTTTGCTCTACAGCGGCAATTGTTTCTTCGGTGCGCACTGTTCGACGTCTCTGCGGATGCGTATTATCACATAGAGTAAACGTAGTGCGAAAACGATCCATGGTTAACCGAATTAATTGCTCTGATGGCCGATTATGTCGACCATAAAATGGACGGAGCTTGCGGTAAACTTCGCGAACTGAACCATTATTTTCGAAATAAATTTGCACGATTTGCAAGCGTTGTTCTTTTGTCAACCTCTTCATGATGAAATGGCAAACCAAACTAAATATTAATCACTTGACAGCTGACAAAATGGCCGCCAGTTAAAAAAGTGATGCCAACTTAAAGTTCTATACCTCAATAAAAAACACCCATTATTTTGGGGCAAAAATATTATAAAAATTTTACGACATGTACTTACTACCCGCATATTTAAAAAATGCAATCAATATGTTGCAAATTTTCGTGAAATCATGTGGCTTCTTAGATATCATCCGAATTCACAATCCTGTGCAAATGGTCTTGCATCGTAGCATGTGCAAATTGGTATAGTATATTGATACTCACCACTTAACAAATCTTAGTGGTGAGTATAGTATCCATATAATATACCATTTTGCACATGCAACAATGCAAGATCATTTGCATAAAATTGTAAATTGGGCTATCGTGTACAGTTTTGCCTTAACGCTGCAGCCACACGTTCAATAAATCGCTTTCAATTTCATCACTCATACTGTGTGTCAAAATTCCTTAAACTTGATAGCTGTGACACAAATTGATAGTCAAATTCATTTTTTAAATGCCACCGACGACGAAACAACTTAAATTTATAGCTTCAATCAATGTGTGCTGTGACCAGCTGTTCAAATTGAAAATTAAATTGCCATATAAATGCATAGGTGAATTTGAAAGCAATTTAGTTTTTAATTTATAAAGTTTGATTGTGTTAGTTAAAAAGTGTGAGTGTATTGCAAATTGAATGGAATTGAAAGCAAAAATTGAACATGTGGCCTCCAAGTAAGAAAAACAGTTTAGTTACATAATGGTAACATTGTTCCCATGGTGAATTAATGACTGCAGCGAATTCAGTTATTTTTTTTTGTATTGATAAAAGACAGTGTTGCATTTTGTCATTACAAATACACAGAGATGGGTATGTTAACACGCAATATGTAAAATACACGTAGTAGTGCAATATTTTTGAGCGTTCTAAGACTTTTCTTACATAGATTGACAAGGTTATTTGGTATTGTTAACACAACTTTAGATTGTTTTAATATCCATTAAAAATAAAATGAATAGGCAAGATGGTTATACAGTGAAACCTCTCATAACGGACACCTCCCATAACCGGACAAGTTTTTTAGATCCAAAATTAAAATGAAAGAATAATTACCTCTCATAAGCGGACACCTCTAATAACCGGACAAAAATGGCACGACGGTGAGTGTGCGGTTATGAGAGGTTTCACTGTATACATTTTTGTGGCTTTTCGTTTCATTAAATATTTCTTTAAGTACATCCTGCATAAGAAGGGCCATAGGCTTTTTTATACCCTTTACCACAAAAATGGTAAAAGGGTATATATAGGTTTGTCATTCCGTTTGTAATTTCTATAATATCAATAAGCGACCCATATAATATATATATTCTGGATCCTTATGCATAGGGAAGACGAATAAGCGATGTCCGTCTGTCCGTCTGTCCGTCTGTCTGTACGTGAAATCGGTTTTCCGAAGCTCCCAGAAAAGCTAGAGACTTCGTTCTTCGACTGGTGTGTCAGAAATTTTCCAAAATAGATTGGTATTGAAATTCAGCAAAATCGAGCAGACGATTGCAGAGCTGGGAAACTTAAACTTAATTTTGCCATATAAAAGTAACTACCGAAAACAAATTTTTATTTTTTTTAATAAATGAACTTATTTTACACTTCAGTACGACTAAAATTGGAATTTTAAATTAAAAAAATAAAAAAAAAATAAAAAGACGTTTCCAGGGTTGGAAAACTTTAACTTTTTGTGTTATGTAACATTAACTATGTCTAAAACTATATTAGTATTTTCTCGAGAACCGTAAGAGCTACAGACCTGAAATTTGGACACAGTGTGTAGACCCTTGGCCGCTACAACAACAAATACATGAGAATTGTAAATTAAAGGGTGTTCCAAAACGAGCAACGAAAAATTTTAAAATCCCATGTAATATACATATAATTGTATGTATGTATGTATATACACTTGAAATTTGTAAAGTTAGTGCATTTTTATACAGACTACAACAATTAACACTAAAATTTAAAAAATTTTAATTAAAGGGTGTACCATCAGTTAATGCAATTTCGACTATGTAATTTTGATAAATTGCTGTATCTTGGAAACCGTAAGAGCAAAACTCTTGAAATTTTCAAAAACGGTAAAAGTAAAAAAATAAAAAATTAAAAAATCGTCAAACCAAAAAAAATCGCCAAAATGAAAGAAAATCGCCAAAATGAAAAAAATCACCAAAACAAAAAAAAAACCCTAAAAAACAGAAAAAATCGCCAAAATGAAAAAAAAATCGCCAAAATGAAAAAACGCCAAAACGAAAAAAAACCCCAAAAAACAGAAAAAATTCGCCAAAATGAAAAAAAAAAATCGCCAAAACGAAAAAAAAACCTAAAAAACAGAAAAAAATCGCCAAAAATTAAAACAAAAATCGCCAAAATGAAAAAAAATCGCCAAAATGAAAAAAATCGCCAAAACGAAGAAATTCCCAAAAACAGAAAAAATCGCCAAATTGAAAAAAACCTCCAAAAACAGAAAAAAATCGCCAAAACGAGAAAAAAGCGACAAAACTGAAAAAATCGTTTTAACTGAAAAAAACTTCAAAAAAGCAAAAAAGCCTACCTTTCGTGCGCGATTTAAAGTCGCACTTTACTGAATTTTTTAATATTAAAGGAATTAAATGAAACTAAGTTTTTCCTTATTTCGTTTTTGCTTTGTTCACTTAACATATTTTATGTATTTTTTAAAGAACTAGATTGGTATCAATAATCAGGAAAATCCAAAATTATGACTCCAGGGTTGGAAAACTCACACTTTTTGTGTTATGTAAAATTAAATAGGTCTAATTTTTTTCTTTTTCTTTATAAATTGAATATATTTTATGCTTCTGAAAGAAAAGTTTGGCGTATGAAATTTGAAAAATGAAAATTACAGCTCCAAAGATGGAAACTTTAAAAAATGATAAATTTTTTGTGTGTCTGTATACTATATATATGTACATACGTTGGTAAAGGGTATATAAGATTCGGCACAGCCGAATATAGCACTCTTACTTGTTCCTTTTATAAAAGAGATTCTTACCATGAGCAGCTATGAGTTACTTATGGTAGGATTCGCATACAGCTTACAGGCTTTAAAAAAAAAAAATATTATTTAGGTTTACAAAACGTTTAACAAAAAAATTTTCATATAAAATTTGTTTTGTAAGCCTTTTGTAAACCAAAATTATTTTTTCTGAGCACGGCAGCTAATCTATACATAAATAGGCAAGTGAAAAAAGTTAAGAACCATTTTAACTGACTTAAACTCAACGTATTCGCTTGATTTTTTTTTTGTTAGATAGATTGACAATAGGAGCAGTGCAGAATGTATTTTTTCTTCTACATTTTTGTGTCAAAGATAGTTAAAAACAATTAAGAATATTAGCCAATCATAAAGCCATGATTTCTCTTTCTCTCTTAATTTGCTAAAAAAAAATTACAACAATTTGGCTTGGCAACTCCATAAACACTCAGAAGGAAAAACGCATTTTATTTGCTCATTCTATTCTTATGTCCATCTTTCTATGTACTTAAACGATTATTGCTGAAACTAATAAAATTTGGATATTTAAATAACGAGTGGTACTGTATTACTTTTCTTTAGATGCTTAAAAATAATATATTTTTTTAATTAAAGTTAAATTCACCTACAGCACAAAGCAAGTTTTTTATTTTTGGTTTATTTTGTGTGCGTTTTGTTTTTGTTCATTGTTTTCATTATTTTTCTGTGCTTTAAATTACTGAACATACTGGAATGTTGGAATATGATGGAATGTTGGAATATGATGGAATGTTTATATTATTAGGCTAGCATATTCGTACATACATATGGGGTCTTTCTCAAAGAATAGGGAATAGAAACTTTTTTTGTAACAAACGTTTTAATGGGGAGTCTAAAACTTTAGAGAAAAAGCGTTCAATGAAAAAATAAGCGAATATTTTTGTTTTGGGCAATAATAATGAATATGAAGTGAAAACACTAGGAGCAAATATCTAATAACATTTAGTTCATAAAGTGAACAACTTTTTTTAAATAGTTTGCTTAAAATCTATTCTTATTTATGCCGATAAATGAAATTTTAAATTCGTATTTAGTAGTTAAGAAAGTGGTTTAAGAGAGTGGTTTACCGTGGAGTCTATACATATGTATATTTGAATATAGTTTTTAAATTGTGTTTTAAATTCATCAAACTTTAAATATTTTCATTCTATTTTCCACCTCTGTGCGTTAATGGTTGATTTTCAACCACTGGGCGAACACTAGTATATAATAAACATCTTACAACAAAGTATTATTTTAACTGGATGTTAAGTCTGCTGCTAATCACTGTGTAGCATACAATAAAAATCCAATAATACTATTTATATATTTTGTCCTTTTTTTTCTTAAGCGCAAGCTTGACAAGCATGAGATTCATGTATGCCATTTTTATATATTTCTCCACTGATAAGAAATAGTTGCAGAGAAATATATACATGTACACAGAGTACAGTGCCTACTAAATACCTCATAAAATAGAACAAAATTAATAAGAAATCTCTATGGTTTTTTTTCAATAACGAAATCTTATTAATTTCATAGAGAAAACCTTTTTGAAAAAATCAAGAAGAAATCTTCTAGTTTTTATTAGGTTATCTTATTGATTTTTTCAATAAGGTTTTCTTCTTGTTTTTATGAGGCGAAAAATTTTTGTCTTTATTCTGTGTGCTTTGCTTATATGTATTTTCATTTAAATTCTATACCATATACATATGTATGTATGAATGTATGTATGTAGTATGTTGTAGATGTTGTTTATTTATAGATACATACATGCACATTAGCCTAATTCACAAGCTTGTGCAAATGGTCTTGCATGATAGCATTTGCAAAATGTTTAATATATTGATACTCACCACTTAACAATTCTTAGTGGTGAGTATCAATATATTATACCATTTTGCACATGCTACGATGCAAGACCATTTGCACAAGATTGTGAATTGGGCTATTATGTTAAATTCTTAACTAACTTACTCACCAAGTATTGAACCAGCAAACTTCTGACTGATAGCCAAGCACTCTAACCAATATGCTAACAAGCAGCCTGATTAACCATTGAAATTATTGTGCAAACATTCTTATACAAAAATGAAAAATATCATGAAAAAAATTGTCTATGTGTCTATTTATAGCATCTACGTCCAATCACCGACGAGGGTACAACAGCCATAACAACAACAACACACCAGACAACAATGCTTGCTCTTACTTTGCAAAGAAACAAGAACAAATTTAAGAGCTCTCAAAGCTGTTTACCTCAAATGCAAATATCAGTGTATGTGCGTTTGGACGTAGCTGATTTATAGATATGAAATAACAAGACATCTCATAAAATCAAGAAGATGTCCTTATTAAAAAATCAATAAGATGCTTTACACATAATCATATAGGAACCTACTAAAATCAAGAAGAAAACCTTATTGAAAAAATCAATAAGGTAACCTAATAAAATCAATAAGAAATCCCTATAGTTTACAATTTATAATAAAACCTAATAGAATCAAGAATCAATTTTTTGGTGCCAAAAATAACGGAAATTGAGTAAAAAAAGTTGTGAATAATAAGATTTCTTCTTGAATTTATGTGGTTTTCTTCTTGATAAAATTAATAAGATTTACCACATAAAAACAATAAGGAATCTCTGTGAAAAAATATTCTCTTCTTTCTGCTGGGATACCCCTTAGCCTAAAAACGTTTCAAAGAGAAAATCTTCTTGATTCTATTAAGGCAGTTTTTTCTCTGTGTATAATGACCTGTAAATTTATTTGAATTATATAAATTAATAACAATATCCGTGATAAAAAAGCTATCAGAACATTAAAATTTTCATTCGAGTTGATTGGAAAAAGTACATATTAATTTTTGTTGCAAAGTCCTCGTAATAAGCAAAGAATGTCAAAAATTTAATGTAGCCATCATTTCTTATATTACACTGAACATTTCCTCTTATTTTACTTGCATACGTTTCCCTACGTTTTATATGGGGAAATTAAATTTATTATACTAGGAAATGAAGTGAATCACGCTGGTTTTTATGTTTTAGTTTGTATCTTTTCCTCTTAACACGTTTATTAATGAAATACACACACAAGTTTATTTTCAAACCACTTGGTTGCTTTTAGTGCTAAATTTTTCATTGGATACTGCAACCTCTCTCATTAGTACTAAAATTGTTGGAATTCGGTCTAAAAAAGGTTTGTGACTTGGTTAAACATAAATTTTGATAGTACATATTTGAAGAATCTATATATTTGGACTGATTAACGAGTAGAATGTATTGTTTCAACATTTATAAACGATTGAAACTTCATGAAAATTTTTCATGAAATTAGTTGTGCGAAACTTTTATTATTTCTGTGGCAATAAGGAAAAAGTGCTTAAGTCATATTTTACTGATTTGCAGGAGAGCACTTTTAAGCGTTCAAGTCGATTTTCAGAAATTTATTTCTTTTACAGTAAAATTGGGAAATTTTCTGTTAATCTTGATTTTTTGCAAGCAAAGATCGTTCCACACACTGTAAGTTATACATTTCAGTTGAAATATACCAAAGTATAAGCTAAATTAAGCTTTTATTCCAAATGATATTAGAAGCCTAAAAAAGATAAGTCGCAAATCATAGTGCTATAACTTTCTGAAAAATCACACAAATTCATTCAAATTTTGACCAGGGGTACTTTCAAATGTGCAGATTACGGAGGTAACATTAACTCAAAATCAGCTTGTGTCGACTTAAGCACTTTTTACTTTTTGCCACAGATTTGTTAATAGGAGAAGCTAACAAGTCAAAAAAGATTTCTAAAAATGCTTCAAAGATTCATACAGTTTAACAGGCAAGTTGCGGAAAAAATGTCGTTTCTAAACGTTTAAGATTTGTATGAAAAATAACGAAAATTCGTTTCAAAAAATTATTTTAAATTTAATTGAACTGTAGTGAATTTTAATCACATATAATTTCTTAAACGGGCTTAAGTTCAGTAATTTCAATTCTTATTAAATGAAAAATTTTTATTAATTAAAGTGTTTTAATAATAAATTTCTACGACTAGAAACAATTATAGAAATCAGACACTCTGGGCATGACAAAGCCGCTAGAGAAACAAAATGAGCCATTGCCTTTTAACACTTCTTTCATTTCGCAACTGCGAATATTTTAAATAATAAACTTGTTCACATTACATATTGAAAAGAATCTTGCAATTACCGTGCATTGAAGTGCACCAAATCACGCTATTCTCCATGATTTATGTATTTCGATTACGAGTTTAGCATAACAAATATTTATTTAATCAACTTAATTAAGCGATCTTTTAATCAAAGTTACATTTAGGAAAATAATAAAATAAATAAGTCTGCAACAATGTTTCATTAGACAGCAACGAGCCAAGATTGGCTTCATGAAATTATTACAAATAAGATGTTTAATTTATATAAAATAATTTTAATTTAAATAATATGCACTTTTCCGGTTTTCAGTGTGTTTTTTTTCTGCGTTTGTGTCAGCTTTATTGAAATGTAAATTGCAAATGACGTCAATTAAAGGCAAATGCCAAACCTAGTTTTCATTTGTCTTAAACGGTCAATAGAAGAAAGATACAAAGTAATAATAAAAAAATTAAATATGTTTTAGTTACTTAATATTTAAAACAAACAACAACTGATCCTCACTATCAGTGTGACTTAGACTGTTGAATAAAAATTAAAATAATTTGTATTTAATTAAAAAGCACTTTCGATTTCATTAAAATTTCCGTTAAGGTTCTAAATGAAAATAAATATATTTATTAAATCCATGAACACACATCTGATGCGAGTGCATGAACCATATAAATAGAGACAGTCTGGCTGAGTATCGGTAGTAACTATCGATAGTAACGTCTGCTTGTAATTAATATTTTATTCATTTCATGTTGAACGTAATGCAATTGAATATTACTTTAAAAGGGTCGAAGAATCAAAGTCTCGTGCTTCCCAAACACATTTATTTATTCGCTGGAGATTTTGTTAACCCTTAATAGGATGCAAAGAAATCTTATTTGATTATTTCAAGTAACAACTAAATGTGGATGTTGATAAACTATTCCAGCAAGCATTTTAAATTTTATTCGAATTGAATTTCATGCTTTGGTATATTCAGAGACTTATAATAAAATTTTAGGCGAATATTTTTGTAGAGAATTTTAACCCGAAATTTGCCTCTTTTTCGAAAGTAATAGAAAATACCCATAAGGAGTAGGCTTAAGTTTTTTTAATATTTTTTAAATGTTCCTCTTAAAATTTTACATCTTAAATGCAAGTTTTACATGGTTTTATCACATTAACCTGCAAAACCAGTTACACGTACTTACATATATTCATTTTCAGATTATCTCCTCCGCTAGAGTCAGTCGTTAGAATTTTGTTGTTTTTTGTATTGTGCAGTGTAATATTTTTTTCCAGAGTCTTAGTTATCACTAAGGTTTTTTAAAAATGTGGTTAGAGATTTTGTAAAAAATAGTCATAATATTGATTTAACAAAATTTCCTTCTTAAAAAAAAAATACATCAATCAGAAATCCTAATAAACGATATATCGTTATTTCTCTTCTTAATAGCAAGGCAATATTTGGAAATTCCCAGATCCTCTCATCATACAAGACATACTTTTTCTTCTGACTTGTCACCTTTGTTGGTTTTTACTTTTATTTGAGGCGTCGTTATTCTACGCTTAATTTAAGCTGAGTCGCTGATGACGTTGATGACGGTTGGTGGTCGAAGCCTCGTCTGGTAACAACAGGGTACGCCGCGTGTAGGTGTGGTTGGTAGTTGTGCAGGAGAGGCTGTGGGGTTGCATCACTACACCATAATTACTCCATTGGCCAACTCAACATAATATGGAAGTCTCCATCCCTCTGCATATGCACAAAACTTAGAATTTTTAATTCGTGTGACAAGTCTATTGTACGACTGATCTTAACACCTTACAACAGACACCTTGTAAGCAGGTGCCTTAGAAGGATATTGAGAATTTTTTTTTGGCCCAACGCCATATTGAATGTTCAACTCTGGCCGCGAACTAATCACACATCAATACGGCATGAAATATTTAAATGGAATTGCATTGAATATAATTCCATAGACTACACAGAGAAAAAACTGCCTCATAGAACCAAGAAGATTTTCTCTATGAACCGTTTTTCGGTTAAGGGGTATCCCAGCAGAAAGAAGCAAAGCTTTTTTCATAGAGATTCCTTATTGTTTTTATGTGGTAAATCTTATTAATTTTATCAAGAAGAAAACCACATAAAATCAAGAAGAAATCTTATTATTCACATATTTTTTTACTCAATTTCCGTTATTTTTGGCACCAAAAAAAAAACATAATCCATGGAGAAAAACTTATTGATTCTATTAGGTTTTCTTATAAATTGTAAACTATAGGGATTTCTTTTTGATTTTATTAGGTTACCTTATTGATTTTTTTAAAAAGAGTTTCTTCTTGATTTTAGTAGGTAACTGTATGATTATGTGTAAAGCATCTTATTGATTTTTTTAATAAGGAAATCTTCTTGATTTTATGAGGTGTCTTGTTATTTCATATCTATAAATAGACACAGAGACAATTTTTTCATGATTTTTTTCATTTTTGTATAAGAATGTTTGCACAATAGTTTCAATGGTTATTCAGGCTACTTGTTAGCATATTGGGTAGAGTGCTTGGCTATCAGTTAGTTAAGAATATAACCTAATGTGTATGTATGTATGTATGTATAACCTAAATAACATCTACAGCATACTACATACATACATACATATGTATATGGTATAGAATTTAAATGAAAATACATAAGTACAGAGAATAAAGACGCAATTTTTTTTTATTTTTTTATTGAAAAATTCAATAAGATAACCTAATAAAAACTAGAAGATTTCTTTTTGATTTTTTCAAAAAGGTTTTCTCTATGAAATTAATAAGATTTCCTTATTGAAAAAAAACCATAGAGATTTCTTATTAATTTTGTTCTAGTTTATGAGGTATTTAGTAGGCACTGTTTTCTCTGTGCATATTCAATGTTCAACTCTGGCCGCGAACTAATCACACATCAATACGGCATGAAATATTTAAATGGGATTATTGTATTGAATATAATTCCATAGACTAGAACCCCCAAGGAAGCAAACTGAGGACTCCCTGCCCACACGTGGCATAAATCAGGCAAAAGCTGGAGTGAAGTAAAAACCTTACCATCTACCAGGAATACTTGTTAAAAATTTGTTGAGGCCCTATGCTGCTTGTAAGAGCCAAAGGAACTAATATATATATATAGTCGGTTGGTTATTGGTTTGCGTCACAGTATATTCAAAATACATTATGTCTGCAGCAAACCAATAACCAACCGACGATATGTCACCCTTGTGACTCATATGTAATTGGTCATATCTGTAAAAATTTTACTTTAACAGAATATTTATCGTATTAACTCGCAAAGGTACATATTTTGCAATTACGTCTGACAAAATCTTTATCTTTGGTACAACACTCTTGTTATATCAAAACAGCTGATATCATAACAATTAGAATCCTATGACCTAAATCAAATTCAAAATGGGGCCCTTGGTCCAAAATTAAATTAAATTATCAAACCCTATCGAATGTAAGATATCAAATGTAAGAGCATAAAAGTACCACTCTAGAGATAAATAACAAATTCAAAATGGCGGCCGTGGAACAGAATAAAATCAGGCGCAAAGCCAAATAGAAGGCCTAGAATCTAGAGCTGAATCTTCAGTCATGCATTTTAGATGCAAATGGGTTTGATCAGAGGTTTGTGCCTGAAATGAATGACTGAACGATTTGAAACTAGCAATACAAGAAACCATAACTCGGCTATATTAAAAAAAAAATTAGACTAAAAGTTTTGAAATGAGAACATTTTGTTTAAAAAATTTAAAACCGACTACTTAAGAACTGCACTCTGAAAAGCACAAAAGGAAAGAGTATATCTGGTCATACACCATCTAGTCCTATAGGTATATTTTGAACTAAAGGGTCCGCCAGATAACTTTTTTTTTTTTTGAAAATGCTACGCAAAACATCGAGTGTAGCTTCGGCTGTGTAGCACGTAGCACCGTCCTGTTGAAACCAAATGTTGCCAATATCCTCCTCTTCAATTTTTGTGAACAAAAATTCGTTCAACATGGCCCAATAACGATCGCCATTGACTGTAATGGCCACTCCTTGCTCATTTTTGAAAAATGGCCCAATTATGCCTCTGGACCAAAATCCGCACCAAACAGTGACTCGTTTTGGGTGCGTCGGCTTTTCAATGTATGCATGCGGGTTTTCTGTGCCCCAAATGCGACAATTTTGCTTGTTTACATACCCGCCAAGATCAAAATGAGCTTCATATGAAAAGCTGATTTTTTTTTGGCAAAAGTCGATCGCAGGCCCACTTTGTTCAAGCGTATACACAACCATATACGTTCAGCGGAAGAATAAAACTAATTATCTGTCAAATTAGACATGAGCTAAGTGTTACCGTTCACGAAATAAGCACTAGTTGAAAAAAAAAAACGTTAGATGGCGGACCCTTTACATCCCAGTAAAAAAAATTGCAAGTCATTCTTAAGGAAATACATTGTCATTGCTTCCTAAAAATCTTTATACTTAATATGCCGATAATTAGCAGAAAAAGAAGTAGAAGTATTTTTTGGTTACAGAAAAACTTTTAATTCCTTTATGGTTTCAGAAAATACTCATTATTATGTTTAAAAATCAATTTTTTAAAGAAAATTATAAGCTAATGTTGGTCTAAAAATGAAAAGTTATTTACTTAAATTTACATTAAAAAACACTGTTTCGCGCTTAAATTAATATAAAAAGAAACAAATTGCAAAAATGTAAAATTTCATAAATTTTCCTACAGCAAAATCTTATTATATATAATACAAAAACACGTTTATTTGTTATGGGTAAACTCTTCAATGCCCCAACAGATTTTCGACTTATACCCCGCAAAATATTCGTAAAAGACCTGTGCGTGCTTATATATATATTTTATCCCGGTAAATGCTACGCCCCTTTCAGAAATAGTGATTCGTCCGACAGATGGCGCAATTTTTAGTTTTTTTGCGTTTTTGCACCGTAACTCAAGAACTACTGAAGCGATGTTGACAAAACTTTATACACATGCTCTATGGGGCGTGAGGAGTGTTTCTGTGTAGTTTGAAGTTCATCCGACAGATGGCGCCATATTTAGTTTTTTTTTGTGATTTTGCACCGTAACTCAAGAAGTACTGCACCGATTTAGACCAAACTTTATATAAATACATGCTCTATGGGGCGTTAGGAGCGTTTCTGTGTAGTTTGAAGTTCATCCGACAGATGGCGCCATATTTAGTTTTTTTTTGTGATTTATCACCGTAACTCAAGAACTACTGCACCGATTTAGACCAAACTTTATATATTTACATGCTCTATGGGGCGTGAGGAGCGTTTCTGTGTAGTTTGTCCGGCAGATGGCGCAATATTTAGTTTATTCGTGGGCAAAATCCAATTTTCATATTCTACCACCAATGCCATATACAACACTAATGTTTGCTTAGGGCCAGCAAAGCGGACCGGGGTCAGCTAGTATTGTTATAGAACGCAACAACATTGTTTCCAAATTCGGTGATTAGGAATCGAAAATGAGAACTTCTTGCAATAACAACCCTATAAAAAAATCATTAGAAATTACCCATATTTGTACTACTTCCGGATTTTTTTTTTATTTTTACTAGGATGCAATACATTTTGGTTTTTTAAACTTACTTTTCTTAAATAGGAATTATTTATACTGCTACTTTGCCTTGATATTATTTCAAATGCGAGGAATTAATTCTTCATTATATGAACATTTTGGAACCATTTGCCTGAATGATGGTTTACTTGTTGTATATCTAATCATAATATGCAATTAATAAATTACCATATTTGTACTTTTAGAGTAATATTCGTATTTTAAATACAGAAACCAGTAAACAGCAGTAGAAATAGTATTTATTATAAAAAAAAATCACTTGTTAACGTTTTTTTGAATAGTTTATTAATTTATGGATCAATTTGCAAATAATAAATATTTTATTCCGTCTAAAAACAAACAACAGCAAAAAAACGCAACAATAAAAAGGTTGTCTAAGTACACTCGTATAATACCAACCATTCAGTCAGTCAGTCAGTCAGCCAGTCGTTTGTCTATTAATTTCAATTATAACAGATTTTTTTGAATTTTTTTTGCTAATTTTTTTTTTATTTAAAATTTTAATCTTGTTATTTAATATTAAGAAAAACCTACAATAAATTATTTTAAAGATTATTAATACATAAAGACATGAGTAGATTACACAAAAAAAAAAGAACTAAACAAAAACTTATATAGCAACAGTAGCAGATTGTTGTTGGCTATTAAAGTAATTGTTATTTAAAGATATTTTTTTTTAATTAATTAGCTTTACGTTTTAATAAAAGCGAAAGGGATTTTAAGGTATTTTTGTTTACATTTTTGACACAATTTTCAGAAAAATAAATAATTAATTAATTATTTTATAAGATATTTAAAGCAAAATATGATCGTTATTGGTTTGCAATAAAAAATAATAAGTAAATAATCCAAAGTAGGAGGAGTCTAGAAATCATTTTTCTAGAATCCAATGGTCCCTTTGCTTGGGAAGGGGATATACCACTCTACTTCCGGTTCTGGAATAAATCTTTAGTATGTTATATATGTACATATATGAATTCAGCCACCGTTGAATTTTTGGCTTATTCCAAAAATATCAAAGTTCATTTTAAATAAAATACTCCGCAACTCTGACATTCTGATGTATGCGCATGATGGAAAAATATTTCATTCATTTAATAATATTAATTATTTAACTTTCGGTTGTTAGACCAATTTGATAAAGCTAAAACTAAATAAAAAAAAAAAAATTCCGAAACGAAAAATCGCCAAAATGAAAAATAAACGCTTAAATGAAAAATGTCACCAGAAATAAAATAAATCGCTAAGATACAAAAACATTACCAGAAGTAACAAGGTTGCCGAAAAACTAAAAAAAATCGCGAAAAAATCAAAAAAATCACCAAAACGAAAAAAACGTCAATACTAATAAAAAATCGCCAAAAAGAAAAAAGCGGCAAATCTGTAAAACAACGGAAAAAATCGCCAAAATGGAAAAAAGTGCCAAAGCTTGAAAATCGCTAAAATTAAAATAAGTTGCCAAAAACTAAAAAAACTCACCTAAATGAAAAAACGCCAAAACTAAAAAAGGCCAAAAACCGAAAATACTTAACGTTATTATTTTTTAATTGAATTGAAATAAAGGAATAACAAAATACTGAATTTTATGTTTCAAGTTAAAGTGAAGATCGGCTCTGTTCTGTAAACCGAATCAGAGTACATTGCTCGTTTTCAAAAAATTAATAATGATGAAGATTGCTATATTTCTTTAACAATGGAGATTACCAATATTTTTTATTTTTTAAAGAGAAGTAACATGCAGGCAATGATTGTCTATTAGTATTACTATGTGTTACCTTCTTTAGGAAATGGATAGTGATAGAGAAGACAGGTGGTGAAGGAATAGATAGAGGAAGGCTTCATTCTTTTACTACTCTGCTCTTAGCACTTCTTTTTATAATGCAGTGTTGCAGCGCCTCTGGTGTCAATGAGTCGTATTAATTTTTTTTTAGCTCTGCTTAGCAGGCATTTTATTGGTTATTTTACTTCGCCGATGATTCTGCTACACAGTACCGACGAAAGAGGGCGCTCTAATGTTACATTTAGGATTAGTATCTGCTGAAGCCGGTATAGTTCAGTGACCAGTGTCTACAAAGTGATACTAAAACACATCAGAAAAATGCGTGATGTTGTTATTTAATGACTGTTGTTGAACAGTATTCATCTTGAATCTATTTTAGATTTACCCTATTCATCTTGAACTTCTCGTTTTATATTCAAAATCGTCCGAATTCATCTTGAATTTCTTTCGCCGATTTATTTTTCAAGAACTTTTGAATTCATCTTGAAAACTTGTTCAAGATCCACTGTATTAACTTTGGACTTCTAGTTTTATATTCAAGATCCCTCGAATTAATTTTGAAATTGTTTTGCCGCTTTATTTTTTTAAGATCTACCGAATTCATCTTGAAAACTCATTCAAGATCCATCGCATTATTCTTGAACTTCTCGTTTTATATTCAAAAGCCTCCGAATTCATCTTGAATTTCTTTCGCCGCTTTATTTTTCAAGATCTACCGAATTCATCTTAAAAACTCGTTCAAGATCCACCGCATTCATTTTGCAACTTTTCGTAGTCAAGATCCAGCAATCTTGAATTATTTTTGTCTATTACGAGAGCTACCAAATTCCTCTCGGCCGCATTAAGTCGGCTTCAGAGCCCACCGAATAAAACCTGAACATTTTTTATTACGAGAGCAATCGAATTCCGCTCATTTCCTAAACGGAATACTCACTTAATAAGTTGGTATGAATTAAAGCTGTCACCGCCTGTAATTCACTGACAATATGCCCTGTACTTTTGAGATATATAAGATATAGTAGCATAAGTTTCGTTAAATAAAGAAAAGCCTTGTAAATTTTCTTAACACCCAAGAAAATTAATCTTTTATTTCAAAGGAAGTGGACCTTTGAGTTCGAACCCGGGCAGGCTGAGTCATACCCCAGCTGGAAAAGTGAACCACGATAAACATTGATAGCGCCTATGGTGAAGCCAAATTATCGTTATCATATAATGCAAATTATTGGAAAATATTTAACTTAATAAGATCATGTGTGATTTAGGGTTACGCTTTCCTGGGCAAATGTTTGAACAACTGTAACCATACCAAAAATACAGATTTAAGAAACAGTCTTCTGAATTATTGATAATTGAATTGATTTATATTTGCATGCTATCTACAGTGTTGGACAAAAACAGTGAAGAAAACAAATTCCAACAGCTTTTCCAAATTTACTCAATCATAGCTGAAAAAAATATTGAAATGATATTTGCTCCCACCCATCAGATAATGTTGTCAGAATAGCACATACATATGTTCGAGATGTCAGACTTCTTCGACTTCTTTATTTAATTGTAAAAAATTAAGCCAAACCTTAAAAAATATTCAATATGTGTAAGAGCCACGGAAAAAAACTTTGCTTAATAGAATGCAAAGAAGTCATAATTACTTATAATTTGACTGAAACCCCTATTATTTTTGGTTCAGAAATTTAATAAATAGCCCTTACAAAGAAGTAAAGTTATAGGATAAAACCAATATATTATTTTTTGCATGCAAATACACAAAACTTACTACACTACTATATTTATCATTTGATTAGTCTAAGTTCTTATCACTCTGTAAGCGAAATCACATGTGATTATTATTAATGAACAAATAACATCAAAGCTAATTTTAAATACTCTGTGACAAACACTAGCAGAACGGAACAATACGCTATTTTGGAAGGTCGCTGTACTTTAATCATCAGCGTTCCTTGTGTTTGGTCCACTGTGTGTGGTGTCAGTTGCAAATGGTATATGTGAATTGTTTTGATTCATCGCATTAACACTTGGTGTTTCCACAATGCTGGAAGAAGAAGCCAATAAAATATTTGCTTTACACGAGACAAAATCAAATAAATCACATATCGGCAGATGCTGCCAATTTCGATATGTACGACATTTGTATGTATTATATATATGTACATACATACATTGTCGATATATTTTATGTCGAATAATAAGACAAATATCCTCACAAATATACGAGTATATTCCATTATTATGTATACAAGTATAGAGTATGAGTATTGTATTATTTAGGCAGTGTATTATTCATATGCCATTCTATGTTATCTAATAGATGTATGTATGTAATTGAAAAATATATCTGAATTATTATTGTGAGCACTTTTTATTAATGAACACATACCTTGAGTCCATTAAATATTTTTTACATAGCTTTCAGTAATTTTCCTTTAATATTCCACTGCTTTAGGTTATAGAGTTGTGTGCAACGCAAATATCTATCAAATGCTATACTTGGCAATCGATCTATACTTGATCGAGTTAAAGTTATAATTTTTAATTAGGTATCTTAAATCACATAAGAATACATACTATCTAACTTTGACAAGATAATGAATACTCCTACTTTAATTAAACTCTATTAAAATATCTATTACACTCTTGTTTGTACTCGTATGTGCATACAAAATACATTGATACGAGACACATACAACATACATACACTTAACTTGATTTCATTTGACTTCATTAATCTTAAGAATTTTTGCCTGAAACCAGTTAAACAACCAGATGAGTTTCTGCATCTGTTGTCGCTATTTGTGTGTTAGTATGAATTTGACATTTATTTTAGGCCAGACAGCAGCCGGTATTGAATAATAAAATGATTTTACAATTTTTATTTAATTGCTAAAATCACAACGAAACAAGTTGAGTTAAAAAAAATCATTAACTAAATCAGCTGATAAAAGTTTTTAGCGTGAAAAAAAAATTTATTCCGTTTAGAGAAATACCGGAAAATTATATTAAAAAAAAAGCTTTTCACATAAAAATCAAAGTTCAAAGTCAATGCTTTTGTTAGTTTACTTTAAGTTGTTGTTATTGGTTAACACTAGGGTGTGCAGTTCAAACGAGTTTTCTTGGTCAAATTACCCAAAATTGAGAATTTTGAATTGAACGAACGCTTGCGTAAAACAATTATTTTGCTCGAGTAATTTTAATTATTTTTTGCTTTAAATTTTCAATTTATCTTAAATATTTTAATTTGATTTTTGCGAAAATAAAATAAAATAATGGGACAGTAACCAAGAAAAGCTTCGAAGCTCTTCAAAATTACTTAAACTAATATTCAATATCATGAAAACAATTAATAAAATCGTGGGAAAGAAGAGAAATAAAATATCATTGCTAATCAACCAAATCGTAAAAGGGATTTCAATGAAATTTCATGAATATCATTAGAATGTTTTATTTTGGAAACGAAAAGTTTGGAAAATTTTGTCAATATTTAAGGTGATGCCCATGCAAGAAATATATTAACTTTTGATCGCAATGGACCTTTAATTTTTTACGAACTACAAGGCTCTTCGATTTAACTGGTTTAACGAAGTTAAAAAAATAGACATATACGAGTTAACGGGGTGTTGCTATATCGCTCACTTACTTCAATAGTGTCAGAACTAAAAAAAAACTAGTTTTGCAGAAAATGCGTTTTAAGTTTTCAATTTGCATACAACTCAATGAAGAGATGAAAAAATAATCTTCTCTCAGGAGATGATGGAGCAAACTATTTATATGAAATTTTTACACAAGATGAAATACAAAATGCCGGATTATTCTGCATTATTAACTCAAAAAAACTAATTTTTTGAGTTATGACACTATTAAAGTAAATGAGCGATATGCTTTATGCATAAGCTGTTTATAAAAACATTTGGTAAACAAAAAGAACTATGCAGTTAACTTAAGAATCAAATACACACGCTTACCCGCCTAGCATTTTGTATCATAATCGAATCTTTTCCGAATCAGCTCGACGGTAAAAATAACCGCATATAAGCTCATTTTTCGGTCATAAATGATACTTCCGTTGTGAGAAAATGGTACTCTACAGATGAATCGTACCAAGGAATCATTTATGATACGATTTGCTGATTAGGTTTTGAGTAATTTTCTGGTAGTATTAAATCATTAAATCACCTTTTTGCGGTTTCTTTGCATTTTGTTCCTCTATTTTCAAGAAATCAAAATTTGATCATACAGATGAATCAAAGGTGAATCCTTTTTCGATCACCCAAGTGATAAATCAGTCTTTCATCATCAAAAGTGATCTGAGGGGAAACATATAAGAGATTTCTGCAAAAAATAATCACCCAAATGCTAGCTGGGCATACACATACAAGCAGATGATGAAGTAAACATATAAACTATAGCAACGATGATAATGAAATAGCTTCTGCTTGTTAAGAGACATACATTCATACAAACACACATATTGCAAACGAAGAGAAAACAACCACCATAAATTACTTTTATAATAATGTATACACACAAAAATACAGAGTTTATACATGAACTAATGATGCGATCGATCGAGATGCTGCTGAGATTTTCTAGACGTTGTTGTCATATTCTGGAAGATGTGGTGAAATATCTAAAGGGTGAAGCATCTGCTGGCTGTTCAGTCTATAGTTGAGTTATCTATTGTTAAGAGTTCAGTTGAGTTGATTGTTTTGTGCAAAAGTAAAGTTAAACTAGGATTGTTATCGCGTAATTTATAAAAAAAAGAACAGTAAAGGAAAAAAATCCGAAAATTTGCTTAAAAAAGTAGGACCTAAAAATAAAACGAAATTGATTTTTTCCAATAATATTGCTACTACTCATAATAAATCTTAAATATTTATCGATGGTGTTGCGTAAAAAGGGTCAATCTTGCAACATTTAATATTGAATCTTTTTTTTGTTTTTTACTGTTTTGTCTTTTATGCTTATCAAAAGAAGTTTATGGCATAAGAATTCCTTAAAAAATAGCTCTTTATCAACTGGGAACCCAAAATTATTTAAAGTTAAACCGATTACCCATCAAATTTATCTGATGGTAGATCTACCGACTTTAATTAAACTGTAATTTTTAGGTTAAAATGTCTTATTTGTTCATAAAAAAAAGATTTTCAACTCTCTCTTAATGCTATGTACTATATTATTTTGGTTCTTTTCACGCAAGACCATCGAAATTTTAGATAAATTTTGATATGCAGTGTTAGTTATAAGATAAGCTGGACATCCAATACCAATTATTTTCCTTTGTTGCCTGATTTTTAGTAAATACCATTTGTCAAGCAAATTAAAAGCGAGCAAAATGTTCTTAAAAAGTAGGACTTTCCTGGACGCTAATTTTTTCTGAGGATAGAGATTCCAAAAAGTGTACAGTGTCTGGGAAAAAGAGGACGGATAACAAACCTAGTTAAACCCCAAGCAAATTGACACCAGGTGATCTCGATTCAGCATATGGTGATCAGCTGTTAATTTCACTTGTGTCAAACCAAAGCAAAATATTCGGAAATTTTCTGAAATCAGCAAATTCTATACTAACAAATATACAAAGCGAGTATGCAGAGTTGCAAATCGAGACCACCTGTAATGTATTCGCCTTAGTTAAACCTGTGAGTAGGGTTTGGGAAACGGGAATTCCCGGGTGGGAAATCCCGGGAAACGTCTGTCTAATATTCCCGGGAAATTTTTGAGATTTTCCCGGGAAAACGGGAAATTAAAAGTGCATGTTATTTCATAAATATATAGAATTTATAATCCAATTTTACTTTAATATAAAAACTTATTATTTTTTTATATATTACAAAAGTTCGTTTGAATGATTGTATAACTAAATTTACACGAACGTTGACACGTTTTCCATCGTCTGTTTAAACACTTACATATACCTTGTTCGAAGGAAATTTTTTAATCTTAAAATTTAAATTGAGTTTTTGTTTTAAATGTAACTGTAAGAAAGAAAGAATTCTTTCGACTCCGATAAACAAGAAGTAAAATGTTCATATTTTTTTAGTATAAAATAAAAATGTGAGCTATTCAAATCTAGTCTGAAATTTCATAAAAATTCCATTAAATTGAGGTCATACCATATCTCCTAAAAAAAGTGGAATAAATTGTAAAGTATCAATGATTGCAATGATATAATCGTTTCCTAAAGTAAATAATTCGATGCTAAGCGAACTTGAAGTGATTTTTCGCCGAATTAGTGAACAAATTTTGAAAAGTGTAGTGAAAATTTTAAGCTGTAAGAACTCTGAGTTGACGAAACTTAAATT
Organism: Tachina lurida; assembly: GCA_944452675.1. NCBI lineage: Eukaryota > Metazoa > Arthropoda > Insecta > Diptera > Tachinidae > Tachina > Tachina lurida. The sequence continues at coordinate 168,164,423 of OX101752.1, read as the reverse complement.
TATTACAAGTAGACGCTATTATGGAAACCCTGCAGAAAATATTTTAGGAGAAATAAAATGAAAGACACTTAGACATACTGTGGCTCAGGGTATTCAAAATTCGGCGCAGCGCAGTATGGTACTGTAACCTGCTTGTACTTAACGATAAGAAACCGCCTGGAACTTTTTCAAAAAGAATGAGAAACAAGCAAGGCAAATTCTTATTAAAATGAAGGTATTTCTTATTAGAAAGTTGTCTACTAATTGTGGTAACAATCGTCAATTGGTTTTTATATGATCTTTTGCTGTGTAATAACTTTATTCCATTTGCTTAAATTCAATTAAAAATTCTTAAAAATTTGTCTTAGAACTGCTTTTTTATTAACTTTTATTTCAAAAGAATGCTTACATTAATAAAACAATCGAAATTTCACCAACTTTCTTTTAATAAATGTATTTAATTTAGAAAATTTGCTTTTCCCGGGAATTCCCGGGAACTTGATTTTTTAATTCCCGTTTCCCGGGAAGTGCAAAAGTCCGGGAAATCCCAAACCCTACCTGTGAGTTATTGTTGTTGTATAAACAGTGAGCGCTGGCAGAGCAAGTCTTGTGAGAAGAACAGCCGAGAGGAAGTATTGCTTCAAGACCAACTCAGTCAGACTGCCGAGACAAGTAGACGTCGTGATATCCAGCTTGGGAAATTGAAAGGCAGACATTTTTCTAATTCTCTTTTGAACTTATACCTCAGTTTAATTTTTATACAAAACTGTCACTTTTATAGTTGCCTCTTGCCCGGTTAAATATTATTTTGCTGAATACCCTAATAGTTAATAATAAAAATAAATAGAATATTGCATTTCATAACAATAGATGAAAATTAAAATACATATGTACACACATTAGATACAAATTGAAATGTATTTGAAAAATTCATGTTCACCAACACCAACAACACAAGTGGTTGGCTGGCTGACTAGCTGACTGGCTAACCAGCCGGCTGCTGTGAAACGACAAAAGTGAGCGAACGAAACCTTGGCTCTGAAAACGTTCTAGAATTTTATTTACTTGGAACAATTTGCACATTTATTTTTTTTTTCTTTTCTTTAATTTTGCTGTTCATAAAATTAAACTAAATGCTCCTGTTATGATTCAATTGCAGTTCAGTGTTTGAAATTTAAAAGAATTGAATAAATTCAAGCTAATTTTTATTTATTTCTATATAAATATTTTTTCTTACACTTCAACTGCATTCATTCATTCATTCAACAATTTTTGTAGTTCCGCTATAATAATAATAAAAAAAAAAAAATTGAGCTGCACATAAACAAGTGACGGTTTTGATTCTTTATTTTTTATTTTATTTAACAATATATATATATTTTTTTTAATTTTAAATTAGAGGGTGTGTGAGTTTAGGTTAAATGCACTCACTCACTGTCAATAATCGTGCATGTATTTACATTAAATAACTAATTATTTTAAATATTAATTATAATAATTTGAAATTTGTATTTGGATTGAATACTTACATCACAATCAATGTCTTATGCATTCAAAACAATTAATTCCGCTTTTTGTTGCTATAAAAATTAAACCTTTTGGGACTGTTACTAATTTTGTAGACACAATTTATAAAAATTATTATTACATATTAAATAAAGTTTAAAAAAATTAAAAAAGGAAAAAATTGGATAAGTATAAATTTCTTTCCCATCATTGAGATTATTGATTGGTTACCTTTGAGTTGATTTTATTTTATTCTATTTATTTGAAATGTGTGCGAAATGCAATAGCATTCAAAAAAAGTTCGTATATGCGTACCAGAGACTGACAAAAGTATCGTTTTAAGTACTCTTTGAGTATTGGCCGTCAAGCAACTATGCAAGCACACACATTAATTTTAAGCCGCACACGTAAAGGGTGTTTTTTTTAGAGGTATAGAACTTCGAATTGAAATAAAACACAAGAAAATCGTTTTAATGTCCATCAATTTGGCTTTATTGGAAGGATAATTTTATGCCATTAATGTTTAAATATGATTTCGGGCATGTGGCCGCCGCGGCTGGCTCGAATAAAGCCAATTCAACAGGTCCAATTTTCAACCACTTTTTCGAGCATATGGGGCCGTATGTTGGCAATAACGCCACGAATGTTGGCTTCCAAGTCCCCTAAAGTTTCTGGTTTGTTGGCATAGACGAGCGACTTCACATATCCCCAAAGAAAATAATCCAATGGTGTCAAATCACACGATCTTGGTGGCCAATTGACAGGTCCATTCCGCGAAATTATGCGCTCATCGAATGTTTCCTTCAATAAATCGATTGTGACGTGCGCTGTGTGGCATGTAGCGCCGTCTTGTTGGAACCACAACTCATCCACATTCAAAATCTTCAAAATCTTCCATAAAGTTGATGGACAAAGCTCCAATTGCTGTGCACGGTGGCGAATCGATTCATTCGGGTCCTCTTCAACACTTTGCTCTACAGCGGCAATTGTTTCTTCGGTGCGCACTGTTCGACGTCTCTGCGGATGCGTATTATCACATAGAGTAAACGTAGTGCGAAAACGATCCATGGTTAACCGAATTAATTGCTCTGATGGACGATTATGTCGACCATAAAATGGACGGAGCTTGCGGTAAACTTCGCGAACTGAACCATTATTTTCGAAATAAATTTGCACGATTTGCAAGCGTTGTTCTTTTGTCAACCTGTTCATGATGAAATGGCAAACCAAACTAAATATTAATCACTTGACAGCTGACAAAATGGCCGCCAGTTAAAAAAGTGATGCCAACTTAAAGTTCTATACCTCAATAAAAAACACCCTTTATAACTACAAATATCCAAAAGCATTGTTTAAACACATTTTTTAAATTACGCAGTACAAACAACTATAAGTAAAATTTATAGACTGTATGAGCTACAATCATACCCATGAGTATAAAAAGGACTCCGATTATTAATCGGCTACACATGCGTATATACAGGGCTATTTTATTTACACACACACACATAAGGCATGTTTTCAAACAGCAACACACACACACCCACAAATTTTTCATTGCATTTTATACACACAAATGTATGGATACGGTGGCGAATGATGAATAAATATCCCCAGTATCTCTTTTGTACGATTAAGTTAGACATAATGCTTATACTCAGGCTATAAGTATGAGAGAGGCAGTCAGTGCGCTAGTTTCGCATTTGCCTTTTTATTTTTAGCTGTAGCGTATTTTAGTTTTTCGCATGAACGAAAAAGGGATGCTCTTGTTTGTTGAAATCGGCTATATTCATAGTTGCTTGAGAGAAAATACGTGAGCGTTATGATTAAACGCATTTACTTAAGTTAAGACTATATATTTACTTATGTATATTTTTTTGTGAGTACACATTGTTATTCTCTGTTTGCGTACTCATTTTCAAATAAAAGGACTTCTATTGGCAGCCACTTCTCGTGTTGTTAATCTTAGAATGTAATAGAAGTTTGTCAGCAGTAATCAATTGCCTTATATTGTTTTGAAATTTACAAATTTATATATATTAAGAGAATTTTAGTACAGAAAGCTTTACGTATATTAAATTTAAAAATTAGTTGATAAATTAATGAATTTTATTCTCTTAATCTTAGAATGTAATAGCAGTTTGTCAGAAGTAATCAATTGCCTTATCTTGTCCATTTATTTTTGAGTATTGAAATGATGTTGAAGCAAATAATGGGTTAAATGAAACCATCAAACAATTCACAGTGGGGAGAAATGAAAAATAATTGGTGAATAATATAAAACTTTGGCTGATTTATTTTAAAACAAACTGTATTCCTTGGCACTACAAAGAACGTGCCTTGATGCAGAGTGGTTTTACAGCCTCTATCATGTCGTCGTCGATTTAATCGTAAGCAACATTCATCAAAAAATTAAATGTTTTTTTTTATTAAAATTGCATTCTACATACATAGTTTAGAGCATATCTGCCCAAAGTAGCACCAGAGTGCCGAACATCAATCGGCTCATTAAACAAATACCCTGCAGAAAATTTGGTGACAATTGATCCAAATGTACTCGTCCTATAACTGGAGATAATGTGGGTGTTATCAAAAGTACGTAGTAGTGTATGGTGAAAAAAGTCATATCGTTTAAATGGTGGCATATTGACCATTTTCGTGGTGTATCGTCTTGATCTTGAGCCAATTTAATTCAGACTCGGTCTAGTATTGTAGTAAACTGCACTGAACATGTTCGATGTAGTCGAACACAGGACCTATCAAATAGTGTAAATATAATGTTAATTGCTCCCTTCAATGTGACTCTGGGATCAGTCCCGTAATTATACTTAGATATTAACCTAAGCTTAAATGGTATTTATACTTTTGAAATATGAGTGGCCCTGTGGTCGAGTGGGTAGTGTGCCAGCCTGTCATGCACGAGGTTGTCGGTTCGAATCTCAAAAAATTTTCAGATTAAAAATAATATTAAAAAAAAAATGTCATTGCGTTTGTATCAATAAAAAAATATATAAGCGTTAATTGTTACAATTAAATGTCGAAATTTTATTTATAAATAATTTATATTATTATACATCGAATAGGTCCCTATGGGATAGTTCAGTGACAAGTCACAAGGTGCATACAAAGTATCAATTAACCCCATCCTAGGCCATCCCCATGTAAAAGTGACTGGTCCGCTTCATAGGAAGTGTTAGAACTCGGACTGGTCCCTATCACTTGGGGACCGGTCACGTGACTAGTCTTGTGTCAGTTCCATTTCCTGCAGGGTAAATACACATACGCACATACATTTCTCTCGTGTTTCTGTCAGTGGGCAGCTCTGGCTTAAAGTGATAAAAATGCCAAAATTGTTAATAAAGTTTAAGAAACTGGCGGTAAGCGACAATTAACATATGTAAAACATATTTGAATATTATAACAAACCTTCACCTCACCACTTTAATTTTTGTCGCTTATAATTAAATCGAAAATAGGGCTCGAAATGATAATATGTAGTTGCATAAAAACATACAAGGCAAGCGTCATCCACCTGTTTTTTGTGACCGCAACAATAAGGTTCGAGATATTAGAAGTTATGAGAGTGCCTTGAGAATTAAAGAAATAAGCAAATTAACCAATTCTATTCATATATCGTATAAAACCGCCAAAACACCTTAAGTGACAAAATTTTCGAATTTCAGGTTTTGACCAAAATCGATAATTTGCGATCGTAAGTAATCGATTTTCGTTAAAAAACGAGGTCCAAAAAATGCGTCAGTTAAGCCTTTTTGGGGGTTATGGCTCGATATGTCGCAGAACCGTCAATAAGTTTTCACTCACCATAATGAACGCACACGATAAAAATAGTACTGATGCGCGTTATTGCCTTTTTCCCTAAAAGGCGTGTATGTTCATGTGTGCATAATTAAAAATTAGCTACGAAATACTAACAGGGAAAAATCAAATTAATGAAATTCTTTCTATATTTTTACTATATAACATATTTTTAAAATTCCCTAAAAAAAGGTCACATACACTTATGTACATATCGCAAAAAGCTACTTGTTCTTCTTAGCTGGGCTAATTAAAAAAAAAAGAAATAATTACCTGCAATAACTAGTTACTATCTCCAAATTAGTGGCCTAGAAGTCTATTATTAATTTACCACTTTTTGGACTATTTCATGCCACTGTGCAACGTCAGCAACGAAAAAAAACCAATGGCAAATAAGTAATTGTCGCGTGCTGAACAACTCAGCAAATTTTTTGTCGTTTTGCTGACTTGATATAATATTTTTTCATTTGTAACAATTTTTTTTTTTAATTTCTGCCAGATGACAAAATAAACATATTACTAAATAAAATTAAGCAAAATATATATAAATAAAAAGCTCAATTTTCTTCAATTAAATTTCTCATTACGTTATTTGTTATATTATATTTTTTAAAGTCAATTTATTTTAAAGCCATATTTGTTACATTGAGAAACATTTTTGTTTTTTTATTATTGTTATTATTTTTTAACTTCCTAGTATTAAGTGTGACAGGTGTTTGTTTAATATTACAATAAAAATTAGAAGTTAATTTGCTTCAAATCGCACACGCATGTACTTTCTTGTAATTTTAATTAAATATATTTATATAAATGATGCATGGAAAAGTAAGGCGATCATTTTCAATTATTTAAAAACTGATTTCTACAATATTTAAATATAAATTAAAAGTTAATAGATAAGATAGATGCAAGTTGATCATTAAAGTTGAGGCCATCAGCTTAAAAGTAGTGTAACTCACAATTTCTTTTGGTTGCTGTTCCGGTGATTCTTTACATTACCCACTAATCAATACAAAAGCAGAGTAAGCCACCTTTTGGAATTCAAAAGAGAAGATGGAGTTAATAATATTATAAATGTGAAATTGAGTTTGTTTGTTTGTTTGCTACGCCTTCACGCCCAAACCACTAAACCGATTTTAAAAAAATTTTCACCGATAAAAAGCTACATTACCAGCGTCAAACATAATCTATATTCTTATCCGGTTCGGAACTGGTTTTTCTTATATTTGGTACGGATTTTCAAACTGCTGAACCAATTTTAAAAACTCTTTCACCAATGGAAAGCTACATTACCAGCGCGTCCAACATGACCTATTTTTTATTCGGTTCGGAACCGGTTTTTTTACATATTACGGAGTTTTTCCGAAAAACACATTTTTGGGCTGGTTAGGGTAATTTTAGTTTCGGGTTGGATTGTTTAACCAGTTTTAAAACCGGTTTTTATTCGGTATTTTAACTTTTATATCGCCTTTTTGTCAGTTTTTATTGGGATTTTTACATTAACAGTGAGTAACAAATAACAAAATATTGACAAATTTTAAGTAAAAGCTAGTAACATAATAAAGCAAATTAATAGAGCAATTCCATAATTAAATAGTTTGGGGTTACGCCACTTTTGCGCTGATAGCCACAATTGACAGAGCAAGACAGAGAAAACAAAAATAAATTCAGTAAAGTGCCACTTTGACTCGCACACGGAGCGTTCCGTACGGACACAGCATAATCTGAACGAGCTTTAGCCTATATAATCGAATATATTACCTGAGGCATATATATTTTTAAAAAACATTCACCTGTTAAACTTTAATTCTGTTTTTGGCAATTTTTTTTTTAGTTTTGGCGTTGATTTTCGTCTTTGCAATTTTTTTCGATTTTTGGAAATTTTTTCAGTTTTAGGTTTTGGCGATTTTTTAGTTAATGGCAAGTTTTTTTTTTGGCTTTTTTTTATTTTTAACCCTTTTTATTATTTTTGGGAACTTTTTTTTTTGTTTTTGGGATTTTTTTCTGTTAATGCGATTGTTTAGTTTTCGTTTGGACGATTTTTTCTGTTTTTATGGCGATTTCCTAGTTTTTTTAGTTTAAGCACTTGTTTTAGTTTTGGTGCTTTTTTCGTTTTAGCGATTTTTTCGGGTTTTTGTCGATTTTTTTTAATTTTTTGCTGATCTTTTTACTGGTGTTTTATTGGTGTTTTTTTTTTGGCATTTTAGCGATTTATATTATTTTTGGTGATATATTTCATTTAAGCGCTTTTTTAATTTTTTTTGGTAATTTTGCGACTCTTTTACGGTTTCCAAACTGTATCTTGGAAGTTGTCAAAATTACATTAACCGATAGAATACCCTTTAATTTTGATTTTTTAAATTTTAGTGTTAATTGGTGAACCAATTGCATAAAAACACATTTACTGTGAAAATTTCAAGTGTCTTTATATAATTTTCTGTAAATTACATAAGGACTTCAACATGTTACGTTGCTTGCTTTAGAACACCCTATAATTTTTAACTGTCATATATTTGTTGTTGTACCAGCCAAAGTTTTACATATTCTGTAAAAATTTCAGGTACGTAGCTCTTACGGTTCTCGGGAAAACAGGCTGTGACAGCCAGATAGCCAGACAGCCAGACAGCCAGACAGCCAGATAGCCAGACAAACAGACGGACATGGTAGCGAAAACAATAGGGTTCTTTTCATCGTTGGTGTATGAAACACTAAAAATAGATATTTCAATGCGTATAAAATTTTTAAAATTCCAACAATTTGCACTCGTTGCTCTGGTATAAGTCGATTCTTAATGAAAGTTGAAAGCAAACTATACAAAAAATTCAGTAAAGTGCGGCTTTGACTAGCGCACGAAGGGTTCCGTACATTGGGCTTTGAGCATTTTTTAATAGTGTTTTTTTTTACGTTTTTTCAGCTTAAATACTTATTTTTTCGCTTTTTTCTCGTTTTGGCAATTTTTTTTGCGTTTTTTTCATTTTGGCGATTTTTTTTTCATTTTGGCGATTTTTTTCATTTTGGGGATTTTTTCATCTTGGCGTTTTTTTCATTTTGGCGATTTTTCCGGTTTATCGCGATTTATTTTCGATTTAGAATTTTTTTTAATTTGGTGCTTTTTTTCGTTTTGGCGATTTTTGTTTATTTTGGCGATTTTTTTTCGGTTTGGCGATTTTATAATTTTGGGATTTTTTTGTTTTACCGTTTTTGAAAATTTCAAGAAGTTTGCTCTTACGGTTTCCAAGATACAGCAAGTTATCAAAATTACATAGTCAAAATTGCATTAACCGATGGAACACCCTTTAGTTAAAAATTTTTTAAATTTTAGTGTTAATTGTTGTAGTCTGTATAAAAATACACTAACTTTACAAATTTTAAGTGCATATACATACAATTGTATGTATATTACATGGGATTTTGACATTTTTCGTTGTGACAGACAGACGGACAGACGGACAGTGTAGCGAAAACAATAGGGTTTCTTTTCACCTTTGGTGTACGAAACCCTAAAAAGCAACTATCAGCTGTTGAATGCGTGCTCAAGTGAAGCAGTGATGCCAATTCATAGTTGTGACACTCTAAAAGAAACACAATTTATTTATTTAATGCAAGATTTTCTTTATAGAAGTTGTATTTATTAAAATATTTACATAAATAGAAATCAATTTTGTTAACATTTTTTTTTAAAGAAAACCAGTATTTACTACTTTTAAAAAACAAAATTCATATGCGTGCAGATAAATTTAAAAGAAAAATAATACTAGAAATTGATAAAATTACAAAGTCTTTTTTTATACTAAAACTAGTTTTTAAACTAAATTTTTACAGTTTTATTTATAAAAATTATTAAGGTTTTATAAAGGCTTGATAAGAAAAATTGTGTATGAAAATTTGTTTTAAAAACCCTTTATAAAGCCTTAATAATTTTTATTTACGAATGTAAGGTAAGAAAAATAGGACTCTAACGGCCTTATTTATAAAAAAATTTTATTTTAATTTACGAATGTAAGCTTGATTGAGGGTGGCGTCGGCTGAAGTAGTTAGCACGTTGACTACAAAAAAAAAAAACAACAAAAGTTGTTGTGGGAAAAGTTTTAGTGATGCAGCCACAAGGCACTGGTCACTAAAAAGTATACCAACTTCATCAGATACTAAACTTAATGTAACATCACAGCGCACACTGTCGCGAAGCGGCGAAAAATTAAAAAAAAAATTAGTTTTGAATTAAAACGAACAAATTACTTTGTTGCATGTGCAATATTCTAATTAAGTGAAATAAAAAAGAATTTTTTAAAAAAGATTTATTTTTTAAAGAGTTTTGATGATTTAAAGTCAACAGTTAGTTTTAGGCCAGTATGCAACTATTTTAAAATATAGTACGGACACATTCTAACTTTAGCAGGTTAATTAAACAAATTTTTAGATATTGCACTACAACTTCCAATAAAACATAAGGCGAATGTTGTTATAATATCACTACAGTACATTTTTTCAATATTTTTTAAGAAAAACATCTGTAAATGAAAAAAGTTCGAGTTAAATGGTCTATAGAAAAAAAAAATATAAAAAAATATATTTTTCAAACTTTCACATTATATTTCTACAAGTAAGTAGATTTACAATTTTTTGTATTCTCGTCCACCTTTGTCCCGCTTACAATTTAATTTTACAATATTTTTTAAGTTATAATTTGAATATTTTCAGTATATTATTTAGTTCCAGGACATTTGGGAAGCATACTAGTCCTTGAAATTTAAATGGCGAAATTTTAGGTGTGATATATATTACAATTTATATCTAGTTAAACATTTAACTCACTATAAGTGAAAACAATTTGTTTAGCTCCTTTGAGGTATGGGTATCCTTTCTCTGAATTGACCAAAAATTTTACGAAGCCTTAAATATGTTAAAATTAGTGTCTTTATACAATTTCATTAAGTTAAAATTATTTTTCTCTCTGTTATGGTAATATTTTATTTCAGGATGTATGGGAAGGACACGAATCCTTGGAAATTAAATGACCAAATTTTATGTGTTATTATATTTTATCAATTAAAACATGTGTGCCCAATTTCATTTCTTTACAATAAGTCCTTCTATTTTTGGCCGCTCGTTATATGAACTCACGACACTGTGCAGCGCCCTCCTTCGTTGTGTAGCAGAATCATTGGCGAAATAAAATAACCAATAAAATGGCTACTAGACACATTTTCAAAATTTAATACGCCTCATTTAACACCAGATGGCGCTGCAACACTGCATTATCAAAAAATGTGCAAATAGCAGAGTTGTAAAAGAATGAAGCCTTCCTCTATCTCTTCCTTCACCACCTGTCTTCTATTCACCATCATTTCCCCATCACCCTCTCTCACTATCTTCTGTTCAATTAACAGTTAGCACAAAGGGATCATTGTATTGGACCCAAGTGAGCTGGATTATAATATTTCGCCCTTCCTTACCAGCAGCCTGCTAACCTAACCTAACCTAACTTAAGCTTGATTCCTTAAGGATATATAGTGAATTCCTCTATAAAATTATGGATCGAAATGTCATTTTGTTTATTTGATTTTTTATTTAGAGTCTCTTTTTATGAATTATATTATAGTTATTTATTTAATTACAAGAGTTTCTTTGCTTAAAGTTGAGGGTGTACGAATATGAAGTTTGTATACTGTATACATATATTTCTGAAATACATTTTGATATTTATTTATAATTAAGTTTAGTTTTCTTACTGCGCTGATAAGTATTTTAATTCCAACAAGATAGCAGCTACAGAAAAAATGAAGAAGAAGAATTAAAAACAGGTTTATTGATCCCAAAATGCTCCATATGGAGGTCTATGAATTAAAAAGAAATAAAAAAAAATGCACTGACATGAATATTTTTTGGTCAATAAACTCTAGTTTTGATACGTAATCGTATACTTATTGCAATCGTATGCAATAACAATACTCGTATAAGGCATACACATGTAATTCACTTATTAACACTTTATCATATGCCTGTTGTTTATTTTTAATTGTTAATACTTAATACAATATATAAAAAATAAATAAAAATTCTTCCATTATCTCTAGAGTCTTGGCTGATATCACACTACATGACTTTAAGTCACAAGATGAACTTTAAAATGTTAACTTTTTTATATACATAAATAAAATGTAAACAGAAGCATTTTTATTGAGTCAATGCGAAGTTTAAATGCTTTACGTTTTATTTTGTATGTTTTACATAAAAAGGGTAATTATATTTTAATTTACTTATTTAGTTCACTAGTGAAAGAAAAACATTTCAAATATTTTGCACAAGCATTAAGATACCTTTTATTTACGTCATATTAAATATAAATCAAAATTACCAAACAATCCAGCAATTGGAAAAAAACAACAGAAAACAGCTGCTTGTGGTTACGTCGAAAAATCAAAATTCAATACGTTTCTACGTTTATGGTTATGGCAGGTCACCTATAAGCAAATACAGACAATGTTGCCAACTTTATGTTCAAACAGCTGTTTTGTATGATTATGGTGATGTTTATGGTTTGTTTCATGGCGTCCTTTCATTTCATGGAATATCCCAGCAACAAATTAGGCATTACCATCAGAACTACTTGCCATATTATGACTTACTTTGCTGATTGCCAAATTTCATCACTCGCATACATGTTGTCAAATAAACAAAGTAAGCAGTTCTTAAGAATCGATTACTTTAGTCTCACGCCTTGTTAAACTCATTAAGTTAAGTTAAGGTAATCCAGTGGGAGAGAGCTTTCACCAAAAATGATTTTTTTCAAACCCGATTACCTTTTTTTGAAATTTTTTGCTGGGAAGTAACCTGCCACACAGCTCATGTTACAATTGTTTTACTGCAACGAACGTCCCGTGAAGGAACAATTTTGCATAATGGCCCTTAAATTGTCATCCACAATTATGCGGTCTAACATCGCTGGACTACTTTTGCGATCCGATGTGAAGTCTCTTCCGGGTTGGCCCTTCTCCGTGCCACCCGTTGGGGCCATATTCCGGAAATCATGTTTAAAATACAGTGTCAAGAAATTATCTATTCAATAAAGTAAAATTCAAGGAAATTTAGCTATTTTTAGGGTTTCATACACCAAAGATTAAAAGGAACCCTATTGTTTTCGCTACACTGACCTTCTCCCCGTCTGTCTGTCTGCCACAGGCTTTTTTCTCGAGAACCGTAAGAGCTACGTAACTAAAATATGTTAAACTGAAATATGTGAAACTTTTGCCCCTACAACAACAAACATATGATAGCTAAAAATTAAAGGGTGTACTAAAGCGAGCAACGAAACATTTTGAAATCCTACTGTAATATACAGACAATTATATATAGACACTTGAGATTTTCAAAGTTGGAGTATTTTTATGCAGACTACAACAATTAACGCTAAAATTTACAAAACTCAAAATAAAAGGTTCTTCTATCAGTTAATGTAATTTTGTGTATCTTGGAAACCATAAATTACAAACTTTTGAAATTTTCAGAAACGCTAAAACTAAATAATCCCAATATAAAAAAAATCGCCAAAAACTGGAAAAAATCGCCAAAAATAAAAAAGCGGCACAAATAAAAAAATCGCTAAAACTAAAAAAAATTTCCAAAAATCTGGAAAATCGCCACAACAAAAAAACCTCCCGGCAGCGCTCCATATAAATGTTTAGTTTTCTCTTGACCGGACAGTTCCCTTGTTCGGACACATTTCAATGGTCCCTTCGGTCCGCTCAAGAGAGCGGACACCAACCAACAAAGTTCATGTGGTCTTGTTATAATTGTTATGCAACTAGGGATACTTTATAACTTGCTTTTCGCGATATGTAACTTGCAACATGTAAGTACACTTTTACATGTACAATTTTTATAAAAGTATCTCATTTTGATATAAGCTGTCCTATAAAGGGAACAACCAAGCGTATGTACCATTCCCTAATAGTATAAATAATATTTATTTTTATATATGAAAAAAAAAAACGAACAAACTGCCTGCTTGCCTGTAATCTGTATTTATTGTTTCTGTTGAAGAATGTTGTCGCATTGAAAGAGGTCAATTACATACGCGTTAAAACACATCCATCCAGCCCAGCCCAGCCAAGAATAATGTAAACAAAAAAGCAAACACAATCGTAACCCTGCAGGAAATGCGAATAGTGAAATTGTAGTGATTTACTAGTGACATTGTCAATAGTACTACTGACCAGGTGTACCCCAGCCAATGTAATCATCTATTGACATTTAACATTAGCTGGATAATCCACCACTAGACTGTAGCACTACTGACTAAGTAGTTCTTTTGGGACCACGTAGATACATTGGCACCAAAGGTTCACTAGTAAATTTTAGGGGTTCTAGTCTACAATTATCGATATTTCCTCGCTCGATGTAAATAGTAAAATTGTAGTGATTTACTAGTGACATTGTCAATAGTACTATTGACTAGGTGTACCCCAGCCAATGTAAACGCCTATTGACTATCACATAGCATAGGGTTGTCATTGAAAATCTACCACTTTAGCACTATTCTTTTATAACCATATGAAGAGATTTCAATTAAAGATTTACTAGTACATTTTAGTGACCCTCGTCTACAATTTTATAAGGGTTGGTGTAACAAACTTAAATACATATATATATATATATATATATATATATGTATGTACGTAAGTTTTTAACATTATTGCATAGCATAATAAAAAAGAAAAAGAAACTATTGACGCGTTCATTGACAATGTCACCAGACATACACTAGAACTGTTGACTCTAACGTATCTCTACTCGTGCATAAAAGGAAAGTTGTCGACATTTCAACTAGTGCAATTGTCGCTAGAGAAAAGAGTGTTTACATAGAGACATATGGTTCTAGGCTGACTAGAGGGAAGTGTCTCACACGCAGGCACAAACACTCACACACACACACACACAAGCACAAACATAGATACCTACGTACATACCCTGAAGGAAACGTGGGGTTAAGTGTACCCAAGTCACCACTTTTGTCAACTATTTTGGTGACATTGTCAACGGAGCGTCTACATATTAATATTGTTTTTGATGCGTAGAAAACATTTTTTCAGATACACACAACGATGCTTCTTCTTAATGTTTTATTGGTTTGTTGAAAATAAAAGTTGCGTCAAATAAAATTGAAGTGTTTATAAAAATTAGCTTAAGAAATCAAATTAAAAGGTTAATAAAGGTGTATTGAACAATAATTAAAAAAACATTTATATAAAAGAAATTACAAAAAAAAACAAATAAAATAACAATCCATATTGTATAAATTTAAGAAATAAATAAATTATTTGCTGGGTTTTGTATACGTTTCTAAGCCTACTATGCTTATTTTTCTTTTGTGATTTTCAAAAATATTATTATTTGTGAATTCTCAAATAGTTTTTGAAAGTCTGTACATAAGATAAGAGGTTTGTGACTGTTCAAAATGTGTGGTTGAAGTCTACTGACGATTTGTTACAGCAACAATGAAATGCATATAGACATCGCTGAACCAGCAGCAAATAAATTTCATATTGTATAAAAATAGAACATTAAAAAATTTCCAGTGAAAGTGCTAATTATGGAATCTTTTTTGACCCTGAGGAAGATTTTGTGCGATCAGTTAAGGATTTGTCACACTTTCAGATCCATACTTAAGTAATCAGTATAATTTTACTATTGACATTTCCTGCAGGTGGTGACAGCGTCCATAGTAAATCAGTACAGTTTTACTACGGACATTTCCCACAATGTGGTGATATCGTCAATACTAAGTCAGTACAATCTTACTACTGACATTTTCGCCATATGGTCCCACAAGAACTACCTAGTCAGTATTGACGAAGTCTACTGGTAGATTTCGTAGGACAAGCCTGTGTTAAATGTCAAAAGTAGATAACATTAGTTGGGGTATAATTTGTCAGTAGTACTGGTGACATCGTCAATAGATAATCAGTATAATTTTACTATTGACATTTCCTGCAGGGTATGTACGAGTATGTTGCTGGTATTCGGATGGAGTTATCAGTGGATTTTCGATACGATATGA
This sequence comes from Tachina lurida, assembly GCA_944452675.1. NCBI lineage: Eukaryota > Metazoa > Arthropoda > Insecta > Diptera > Tachinidae > Tachina > Tachina lurida. The sequence continues at coordinate 168,149,065 of OX101752.1, read as the reverse complement.
TATGATATGATATGGATGATTGTGTGCGATATATTGTTGGGTAAAATTTTTAAAAATATAATACAAATTAAGCAAAAAAATACTAATAAAAGTTGTGGGTATTTTAATGTCTTCAGTTGGGAAGGGGCAATACTAATTTAATTTAGTTTAAATTACATTTAACACTTGAAAGTTTCAATGGAAAAATTTATATGTACGTAGCTACATATATGTGTATGTATATGCATGAATATGGACTTGTAGTACTCTTATCATTTGCAGGTTTATGCAGAAACGTATGGATGTGTGTATGTATGTGTGTGTCCATCAATTTGCATGTGTTTGTGCTTGAGATTTCGAGTGGTGACATGTATGGACTACTACTACTGACTGCACTACTGCTACAAGTATCTACTAGATACAAGTATGTATTTACTCGTATTTAGCTTTATTTGAATCGTGTTTCTTTTTTTATTCACTAAATAAATTGCAGTTTTATAACAGGAAATACCTTTTGTGCATAAGCTTGTTGTCGTTTGTATGTTTGTTTGTGTGTACTCGGTACAATTTTTTTTTCTTTGCGTCAGACTTGTTTGTTGGTCCATTCGGCATTTATAAGTTTTGTTATAAATGCGGCAGCAGTTTAATATACTCGTACATACATAGTTTTATTACTTGGCATGAGATAAATCATTATAACGGAAGTACTTGTTACTGATGTAGGGAGGGAAAATTTAAATTGTCTGCTTGTGTGTGATAAAAAAGATAAACAAAATTATGTTTAATAATATTGTTTGTAAGTACATACTATGTATATCACCGCATTATATGCGTAGTTGGTTAATATATACAAGATAATAACAGACAAAACGGACAGACAGACGTTTGTAGGGGAAATGATGTTTTAATTGTTATGGAGCTTACATGGCACTAAGAAAATTTTGTCTCACAATTACAGAATTATAAGGGGGTTTTTTAACTTTTTATAAATGGTTCTGAAATCGCGTATGTGTTTCCGATCACATTTTTTTATAATTACTGTTTTATAAGTTTTTTTTTCAACTTTTTACACATACCTATTTAAAATTACATAAGGACAATTACAGGAAAAAATAAGCTTCTGAAATTGAATACATACATATGTATATATTCCGGATAACATTTCCTAAAACGTAATATTGTTTTCTTGTTTTGTGGACTAAATTGAAATGACAAAATTTCTAAATTTGCAAAATGGCAAATTTTTCTAATGGAAAGTTACATCGCAAATTGCAGCAAACGTAATTGCAAATGGCGTTTAATTAGGGTTGTTATCCGTTGTTTTTACCGAACACTGTCCTCTTTTTGTGATCTCTGTAATCGAAAAAAATAAGCGTCTGGGAAAGTCCTATTTTCTTACAAATAGATTACGCAGCGAGAAAAAAAAATACCTGCGATAGGTATTGTCAAGTATAACAAAAATCTGTATTTGAAATTTTCCAAATACCTCCAAAATAAAAACTGGCACTTATCAACCTCTAACTAGCTTAAATATCATCTGATTTTAAATTTATAAACGGATTTAGGAAGAAGATACTAAGACCTTTCAAACCATATACAGAGAAAAAACTGCCTTAATAGAATCAAGAAGATTTTCTCTTTGAAACGTTTTTAGGCTAAGGGGTATACCAGCAGAAAGAAGCGAAGATTTTTTCACAGAGATTCCTTATTGTTTTTATGTGGTAAATCTTATTAATTTTATCAAGTAGAAAACCACATAAAATCAAGAAGAATCTTATTATTCACAACTTTTTTTAACTCAATTTGCATTATTTTTGGCACCAAAAAACAATCCATAAAGAAAAACTTCTTGATTCTATTAGGTTTTCTTATAAATTGTAAACTATAGGGATTTCTTATTTATTTTATTAGGTTGCCTTATTAGTTTTCTTAAAAAGCTTTTCTTCTTGATTTTATTAGGTTCCTATATGATTATGTGTAAAGCATCTTATTGATTATTTTTAATAAGGAAATCTTCTTGATTTTATGAGGTGTCTTGTTATTTCATATCTATAAATCAGCTACGTCCAAACGCACTTACACTGATATTTGCATTTGAGGTAAATAGCTTTGAAAGCTCTTAAATTTGTTCTTGTTTCTTTGCAAAGTAAGAGCAAGCATTGTTGTCTGGTGTGTTGTTGTTGTTTTGGCTGTTGTACCCTCGTCGGTGTGAAAGCACAAAGGCTCTTTAGTAAAAATTTGCATATTGTGCATATGGATTGGACGTAGCTGCTATAAAAAGACACAGAGACAATTTTTTTCATTATCTTTTTCATTTTTGTATAAGAATGTTTGCACAATAGTTTCAATGGTTATTCAGGCTGCTTGTTAGCATATTGGGTAGAGTGCTTGTCTATCAGTCAAAAGTTTGCCGGTTCAATACTTGGTGATTAAGTTAGTTAAGAATATAACATAATGTGTATGTATGTATGTATAAATAAATAATATCTACAATATACTACATACATACATACATATGTATATGGTATAGAATTTAAATGAAAATACATATAAGCAAAGCACAAATAATAAAGACATACTTTTTTTTTATGAGGTCGCCTCATAAAAACAAGAAGAAACCCTTATTGAAAAAATCAATAAGATAACCTCATAAAAACTACAAGATTTCTTCTTGATATTTTCAAAAAGATTTTCCATATAATTAGTAAGGTTTCCTTATTGAAAAAAAACCATAGAGATTTCTTATTAATTTTGTTCTATTTTATGCCTACTAAGGCACTGTTTTATCTGTGTACATATTTTGTTTCAGTACATTACAGATATATGTCTGTATTTTTTCACCAAATATATTTTTTGCGGTTTTTTTTCGACACTTTTCTACTTTGGACACGTTCTTAGGCAATATTTTTATACTGGACTTATACTGTTTATAACTGTATTTATGATTGAATAAGAGTAATTCGAAGGTTTATTTTAAAAAATTCTTTAGAAATTGACTTCGAAAGGTCTTAGTCTCTTCTTTCTAAGTCCGTTTATAAATTTAAAATCGGTTGATATTTAACTTACTTGGAGGTTGATAAGTGCCTAAGGGTACGAAGAATCGGTTTTTTATCCGTAACTCAAGAATTTCAAGGTGTTTGGAAACCTTCAAATACAGATTATTGTTATGCTTGACAATAGCTACCAGAAAAATAGTAAAAAGTGATATATCTATAAGTATAATTTTTTTTTATAGGAATAATTAATTTTTTATCTTTTCATTTTCTCACAGTAGCGCTGTAAAACTTTACAATATTTTTAACCGACACCTTAAAACAATATATTTTTTTTCATAAAATTTATTATTTCTTAATTATTACTTTTTGTATGCTTATTTAAATTCTTGTGATAAGATAAATTTTATATAATTTTTCTCAACCGTCAGAGGAGAAACAAGTCTTTGCTTTAATATATCACTTGAATTTTATATTTTGTCGCTTGTCATACTAGTAATTTGCATGGAATTTAAAATGTATAATTAAAATTTGATCTTTAATTAAATAACACATTTATTATTAGAACAATACAGATATCATTTATATAAAATATTCGTAAAATACTTTGGCTTTAATTGTAAAAAATGCTTTTTTTGGTTTAAATATTCGAAGAAAATAATTTAGTGCACATTTTACATAAGTTCTCCCCCCACTATTCTTTAACTCCCTAAAGCTAAATCTGTACAGCTAAAAGTCGATTTATCGATTTTTGGATATGAATTGAATTTTCAAACGATTGCCTGGCTAAGCATTGGCTAAACAAATTTAATCCGCCGAAACTCTATTGTTTTATGCATGTCATCGCCAAAAATTCTTAGTTTTGTATTTGTTCAGCATTTAAGCGATCGTATTTAGTTTTAGCTTTAGCGAATTCAATTTTTCAATTTAATGCCAATCTAAAGTTCAATACTTTACCTCTTATATGGAAGATAATAAAGTTGTGTCCAAAACAAGTAAGAGTGCTATATTCGGCTGTGCCGAATCTTATATACCCTTTACCAACGTACGTACATATATATAGTATACAGACACGTACATACATATTTGTTTTGTGAAAAAATTTATAATTTTTTAAAGTTTCCATCTTTGGAGCTATAATTTTCATTTTTAAAATTTCATACACCAAACTTTTCTTTCAGAAGCATAAAATATATTCAATTTATAAAGAAAAAGAAAAAAATTTTTAGACCTATTTAATTTTACATAACACAAAAAGTGTAAGTTTTCCAACCCTGGAGTCATAATTTTGGATTTTTCTGATTATTGATACCAATCTAGTTCTTTAAAAAATGCATAAAATATGTTAAGTGAAAAAAGCAAGAACGAAATAAGTAAAAACTTAGTTTCATTTAATTCCTTTAATATTAAAAAAATCAGTTAAGTGCGACTTTGAATCGCGCACGAAAGGAAGGTTTTTTGCTTTTTTGAAGTTTTTTTCAGTTAAAACGATTTTTTAAGTTTTGTCGCTTTTTTCTCGTTTTGGCGATTTTGTCTGTTTTTGGAGGTTTTTTTCATTTTGGCGATTTTTTTCTGTTGTTGGGCTTTTCTTCATTTTGGAGATTTTTCTCATTTTGACGATTTTTTCTGTTTTTTGGGTTTTTTCGCGATTTTTTTTGGCGATTTTTTTGTTTTTTTTCGTTTTGGTGATTTTTTTCATTTTGGCGATTTTTTTTTCATTTTGGCGATTTTTTTTCATTTTGGCGATTTTTTTCTGTTTTTAATTTTTTTTTCGTTTTGGCGATTTTTTTTCTTTTTTTGGCGATTTTTTTTCATTTTGGCGATTTTTTTCTGTTTTTTAGGTTTTTTTTTCGTTTTGGCGATATTTTTCATTTTGGCGATTTTTTTCATTTTAGCAATTTTTTCGTTTTTTTGCGATTTATTTTAGTCTTAGAAATTTTCTTTTAATTTAGTGCTTTTTTTCATTTTGGCGATTTTTTTCTGTTTTTTGGGGTTTTTTTCGTTTTGGTGATTTTTTTTCATTTTGGCGATTTTTTTTATCATTTTGGCGATTTTTTTCTGTTTTTTAGGTTTTTTTTTCGTTTTGGTGATTTTTCTCATTTTGGCGATTTTTTTTTCATTTTGGCGATTTTCTTTCATTTTGGCGATTTTTGTTTTCATTTTAGCAATTTTTCCGTTTTTTTGCGATTTATTTTAGTCTTAGAAATTTTTTTTTAATTTGGTGCTTTTTTTCGTTTTGGCGATTTTTTTTCTGTTATTTAGGTTTTTTCTTTTTTTTGGCGATTTTTTTCATTTTGGCGATTTTTTTCTGTTTTTAAGGGGTTTTTTCGTTTTGGCGATTTTTTTTTCATTTTGACGATTTTTTCTGTTTTTTTAGGTTTTTTTTCGTTTTGGTGATTTTTTCATTTTGGCGATTTTTTTTCATTTTGGCGATTTTTTTCTGTTTTTTAGGTTTTTTTTCGTTTTGGCGATTTTTTTTCATTTTAGCAATTTTTCCGTTTTTTGCGATTTATTTTAGTTTTAAATTTTTTTTTTAATTTGGTGCTTTTTTTCGTTTTGGCGATTTTTTTTTTCTGTTTTTGGCTTTTTTTCATTTTGGCGATTTTTTGTTTTTTGGGGTTTTTTTCGTTTTGGCGATTTTTTTCATTTTGGCGATTTTTTTTTTCATTTTGGCGATTTTTTCTGTTTTTTAGGGTTTTTTTCGTTTTGGTGATTTTTTTCATTATGGCGATTTTCATGTTGGCGATTTTCTTTCATTTTGGCGATTTTTGTTTTCATTTTAGCAATTTTTCCGTTTGTTTTTGCGATTTATTTTAGTCTTAGAATTTTTTTTTAATTTGGTGCTTTATTTCGTTTTGGCGATTTTTTCTTGTTTTTGGCGATTTTTTTCGGTTTGGCGATTTTATAATTTTTTATTTTTTCAGTTTTACCGTTTTTGAAAATTTCAAGAGTTTTGCTCTTACGGTTTCCAAGATACAGCAAATAGTCAAAATTACATAGTCAAAATTGCATTAACTGATGGAACACCCTTTAATTTAAATTTTTTTAAATTTTAGTGTTAATTTTTGTAGTCTGAATAAAAATACACTAACCTTACACATTTCAAGTGTATATACATACATACATACAATTGTATGTATATTACATGGGATTTTTAAATTTTTCGTTGCTCGTTTTGGAACACCCTTTAATTTCCAATTCTCATGTATTTGTTGTTGTAGCGGCCAAAGGTCTACACACTGTGTCCAAATTTCAGGTCTGTAGCTCTTACGGTTCTCGAGAAAATACTAATTTAGTTTTAGACATAGTTAATTTTACATAACACAAAAAGTTAAAGTTTTCCAACCCTGGAAACGACTTTTTAATTTTTTTATATTTTTTTAATTTAAAATTCCAATTTTAGTCGTACTGAAGTGTAAAATATGTACATTTATTAAAAAAAAATAAAAATTTGTTTTCGGGAGTTACTTTTATATGGCAAAATGAAGTTTAAGTTTTCCAGCTCTGCAATCGTCTGCCCGATTTTGCTGAATTTCAATACCAATCTATTTTGGAAAATTTCTGACACACCAGTCCAAGAACGAAGTCTCTAGCTCTTCTGGGAGCTTCGGAAAACCGATTTCACGTACAGACAGACGGACAGACGGACAGACGGACAGACGGACAGACGGACAGACGGACAGACGGACAGACGGACAGACGGACAGACGGACAGACGGACAGACGGACAGACGGACATCGCTTATTCGTCTTCCCTATGCATAAGGATCCAGAATATATATATTTTATGGATCGCTTATTGATATTATAGAAATTACAAACGGAATGACAAACCTATATATACCCTTTTACCATTTTTTTGGTAAAGGGTATAAAAAATAACTAAATGTCACGTCAATTTAGAGTTGATAAATCTATTTATCTTTTTTCGAAATTTATAAACTCGTTAAATTTTTATTGCCGAAATTGTTGCGATTTTTTCGGTTTTTGGCATTTTTTTAGTTTTGTCGTTTTTTTAGTGTTAGCTTTTTTTTTTCTTATAGCGCTTTTTTTCGGTTTTACAAAATATTTCGATTTATGGCGATTTTTAGCTTTAACTGTTTTTCTTACCCCCTGTTTCTCTAAATGCGAACGATAGATTCGATCGAATATTAATATTAGAAACAAAAACAAATTTCAGTTTTTTTTTTTTGTTTTTAATATAAATGTTCGATCGAATCTATCGTTCGCATTTAGAGAAACAGGCCCTTAGTCTTGGCCCTATTTTCGTTTTGGCGATTTTTTCAGTTTTCGGCGATTTAATTCAGTTTTAAATTTTTTTTTAGTTTTTATGATATTTATCGATTTATGGCGAATTCTTAGCTTTGGAGCTTTTTCTTGGTTTCGGTGTTTTTTTCGTTTTGGCGATTTGCTCGGTTTTTGGCGATTTACTTCAGTCTTACCATTTCTTTTTTTATTGCGCCTTTTTCGATTTTAAAATATTTTTCAATTTATGGCGATTTCTTAGCTTTGGCGCTTTTTCCGTTTTAGCGATTTTTCTCGGTTTCGACGTATTTTAGTTTTGGAGATTTGATTGGTTTTTCGCGATTTATTTCAGTCTTAGCAATTTGTTTTCTTATTTCGCTCTATTCGTTTTTACGATATTTTTCTAGATTTTTTCGTTTTGGCGATTTGTTTTGTTTTAGGTGATTTATTCCAGTATTTACGAATATTTTTCGATTTATGGTGATTTTTTTTAGCTGCGGCTTTTGGCTTTTTTTCTTAGCTTTTACACTTTTTCCCTTTTTCCGATTTATCTCAGTTTTTGGCGTTTTGAGTTTTAAAGATTTTATCGGTTTTTGGCGATTTATTTCTGTCTTAGCAATTTGTTTTCTTATTTCGCTTTTTTCATTTTTACGATCTTTTTCGCTTTATGGCGATTTTTTTAGCTTTGAAGTGTTTTCTCAGTTTTGAAGATTTTTCCGTTTTTCAGTTTTTTCCGTTTTTACGATTTTTCTCGGTTTTTTTGGCGTTTTTTCGTTTTGCCGATTTGTTTGGTTTTTGGCGATTTATTTCAGCTTTAACAGTTATTCTCCAGGGAAAGTTTTTCGATTTATGGCAATTTTATAGCTTTGGCGCTTTTTCTTAGCCTTGCCACTTTTTTCGTTTTGGCGAATTTTCTCAGTTTTTGGCGATTTATTTCAGCCTTGGAAATTTTTTTTTGAAGCGTGAGATATGAATAAATGAAATAAAAATGTCTTTTGTTTGCTTTTAAAACAGTTTGAATGACCTTGGAAGCCTGAATAAAGAAATTTTATAAAAAATTATTATTTTTGTTTTGAGTTTTTGCGCTTTTTTTTTTGTTTGCACGATTATTACGGTTCTTGGCGATTTTTTTCGGTTGTTTTTTAGTTATGGCGTTTTTTACGTTTCGAGGAATTGTTCGTTTTTTGATGATATTTTTAGTTACAGCGATTAATTTTAGTTTTGATGCTTGTTTCATTTTGATGATTTTCGGTTTTTGGCGGCTTTTAGGTTTTTCGCGTTTTCATCGTATTGACGCTATTTTTATGTTATTCTAGTTCGTTTTGGCGATTTTTGTCTGTTTTTAGCGATTTTTTGCAATACATATTTTTAGTTTTAGCAATTGTTTTTTAGTTTTGGTGCTTTTATTCGTCCTGGCGATTTTTTCGGTTTTTGATGTCTTTTTAAGTTTTTTGGCGATCTTTTTACTATTAGTAATTTTTTTTTGCATATTAGGGATATATTTTATTTTCGGTGATATTTTTCATTTTGGCGATTTTACGTTTAGGCTTTTTTTAATTTTGGGATTTTTTAGTTTAAGCGTTTTTGAAAATTTTAAGAGTTTGCCTCTTGCAGCCAAATTTTTATATTTACAGTGAAAATTTATGGTTCTCTAGAAAACGGCCTGTAACAGACGAGACAGACGGAGAGACGTCGTTGCGAAAACAATAGGGTTCCTTTTCGCCTTTGCTGTACCAATTCCTAAGAAACATTGATTTTTAAAATCCATTATCAGTCGTTAAGCAGCTTTGGGTTGGAGAACATCTCTCGCGTCATCGTTATTATTTCTTAAGTGCGGTCAGGCTTGTGCGTGTTGTTTGGCCTTCGAGAGTTTTTCGTCTCGCTCATACTGGTTGACTGATCTGCCACGGATAACCGTACAATCTTGTGTTTTTTTGTGGAATTTCCTTAACAACCACGTTGTTACTTCCTCAGGTGAAGTCATAGGTCGTGTACAGTCAGTTACAAAACTTTTTAAACTACTGTTAATAACATCTTGGGCATGTGGTCTTAGTTACTCCGCCCGCATTTGTGCAAGACCACATATAATGCAAATTTACTTTGTATAATATGTTAAATAAATAAACAAAAATGCATATTATTAAGAAAATAAAACTGTTTAAAACTAAACAGAGAAAAAACAAAATATTTAATACACATCTTAATTCCTCATATCGAGCCCTAATCGCTAAAAAAGCTTAACCGTCACATAATTTGGATCTCGCTTTTTGGACGAAAGTCGATTATTTACGATCGCAAATGATCGGTTTTAGTAAATAAATGAAGTTCGACAATTATGTCGCTTAAGCTTTTTTTTTTTTGGCGGTTATGGTACGACATATGCCTATACTTACTTATGTACGTCTTCTGTTCACCCAGTTTCTTACAATTGACTCCAATAAGCAAACATTTTTTTAATTCGAAAATTTAGGTACATATTAATAATATTAAAACAAATTATGGTTTGTATAAAGTTGGGCCCCCAAAAAATCTATCTATATATGTATGTATGTGTAAACTTGTGTGGGTGTTTGTTTTCTATTTTTTTTTAAATTTGATACCAAAACTTATTAACACGTTTTTATCGAGTGCCAGTTAAAACAACTTATGAAAAAAATTTATTAATATTGTTTCTCAAAAACATCTCACATACATACATCCATACATACATATGTATGTACGCGCTAAGACAAGATAACTTAAAAGATTAGACGTATAAAGTACATGTGCTTAGATATTGATAAATCGGGTTGTGTACAAGTGTATCGTATGTCTAAATATGTGTGGTAAGAAAACTTAAAAAAATTTTTTTTTTGCACTCGTGCTGTGTAAATTGTAAGATAATCTATTTCAGATATTGTTATATATACATTGTAAATACATATCGTCACCTTAAATGCAAACGGACGTAACTACGCTTTTATATTTTTTTACAGGAGAAACAAAAAACGTTTCAAAATCAATAATAAGAAAGTGCTCTAGAAAGTTTTCTTCGAAATTTACTTGTAGTATGGATACTATTATGTTTTTATATTAGTTAAGTTCTTTCCAATGAAAAATGGATGCATTCATAATTACGTCCGTTTGAATTTCTTTAATAAAGTCGTAATTTTTTTATCGCAGAGGTCTAAATATTTTCGTTAACATGTAGTTTGATAAAATGAACCATAATCAATCAAAAACCCGATTTCGAACTTTTGTGTAGTTACGTCCGTTTGCATTTAAGGTGACGATATGTATGTATTTATTTTAAATTTATTTATCGTATAACGACGCATAACTGCAACTGAATCGTTTTATATGACGCATTTAAAAGATACTATTCCTGTTGTATAAGCAGGAAAATGGGTCATCATTTTGTTATATGTATGTAACTTCTTAATTACAGGAGTTACATTAAAAAATAGGCTTTTCTATTATATTTGATGTGCTTATTTTAAATTGTGTTCTATGTATGGCTAAAGTGGCAAGACTGTTGTAAATTTGGATATGGTAAAATTGAGCTTTCATTATCAAAAAGCTTTCAGTAAATTGTAATATGAAAGAATCCAAACAATTCATAATGGGTGTTTTTTATTGAGGTATAGAACTTTAAGTTGGCATCACTTTTTTAACTGGCGGCCATTTTGTCAGCTGTCAAGTGATTAATATTTAGTTTGGTTTGCCATTTCATCATGAACAGGTTGACAAAAGAACAACGCTTGCAAATCGTGCAAATTTATTTCGAAAATAATGGTTCAGTTCGCGAAGTTTACCGCAAGCTCCGTCCATTTTATGGTCGACATAATCGTCCATCAGAGCAATTAATTCGGTTAACCATTGATCGTTTTCGCACTACGTTTACTCTATGTGATAATACGCATCCGCAGAGACGTCGAACAGTGCGCACCGAAGAAACAATTGCCGCTGTAGAGCAAAGTGTTGAAGAGGACCCGAATGAATCGATTCGCCACCGTGCACAGCAATTGGAGCTTTGTCCATCAACTTTATGGAAGATTTTGAAGATTTTGAATGTGGATGAGTTGTGGTTCCAACAAGACGGCGCTACATGCCACACAGCGCACGTCACAATCGATTTATTGAAGGAAACATTCGATGAGCGCATAATTTCGCGGAATGGACCTGTCAATTGGCCACCAAGATCGTGTGATTTGACACCATTGGATTATTTTCTTTGGGGATATGTGAAGTCGCTCGTCTACGCCAACAAACCAGAAACGTTAGGGGACTTGGAAGCCAACATTCGTGGCGTTATTGCCAACATACGGCCCCATATGCTCGAAAAAGTGGTTGAAAATTGGACCTGTAGAATTGGCTTTATTCGAGCCAGCCGCGGCGGCCACATGCCCGAAATCATATTTAAAATTATCCTTCCAATAAAGCCAAATTGATGGACATTAAAACGATTTTCTTGTGTTTTATTTCAATTCGAAGTTCTATACCTCTAAAAAAACACCCTGTATATTCCATTTGCATTGAAAAATATGTATGTATGTATATAGATCTGAAATTTGCCTCAACAAGCACCACATACGGTGGACCAAACACCATAATGCTGATAATGAAAACAGCGTGTTGTTCCGTTCTGCTAGTTTCTGTCAGAAGTTTTACAATTAACTTTTATGTTGTTTGTTTCTAAAAAAGACTATCAAATGTAATCATAGACATCTTGGACACCTACAAGCATTATATATCAGTGCTAAGAACTTAACAAAAAAAATTAAAAATAAAAATTAAAAACAAATGCAGTTTTCCAAAAATTTAACTAAACAACAACCAGTTTTTCAATTTGTTGTACGAGTAGTTGTTCAGCATTTGTTGTCTTGTTGCTTCATATTGTTTTAATTTATTTGCCTTCGTGCTAATGTTTATTTTGATTTTTTTTGTTGTTTTAAATTAGTGCATACCATTTAATACAATTTTTAAAATTTTTGTTTTTGGTTGTTGGTAAGTAAGCATCTAGTCTAAAAAGGGACAATAAACTTTATTTAATTTAATGATCCAAGGTCAACAACAAACAAAATGCAAAAATCGGTTTATTTTTTGTTGCTTCAAATACATTTTAAATCTTGATTTTTATTTTTTTTTGCAGTTCAAGAAATTAAAATAAATTTTAAACTTTTATTATCAGAATTAGTAGATTTCTGTTTGTTCGTCATTTATGTACATACATATGTACATACATATATAAAATTTTAATACATTTTAAGATAATGATAATGGAAAAAATAAAAAATATTACCACATTTAAGTATGTATGTAATTTGTTTTTAATATTATGCATTAAAATACGAATAATTAAAGAATATTTTGTCACAAGTCGATGATATAATAAAATTGTCCATAATTTACAAGCAACAATAATCGAGAAATGATTTGTGATTTCATTTAAGAGCAAAAGTTGCAAGTTTGGCGTGTTTGTCGTTTTAGCGATTTTTTGTGTGTTTTCCCTTTTTAGTGTTCTTGGCTTCATGAAAAAAATTTTTTACACTCGGGATTTTTCGATTTGCCGATTTTTACGGACTTGGCGTTTTTTTTTGGGTTAAGTGATGTTGAGGGTTGTTTTTTGGGAATTTTTCTGTTTTGGCAATTTTTGTAGGTTTAAGTGACTTCAGTTTGTCGTTTCATCGCAGCAAAAAACTTTGCCTACTAGAATGCAAAAAAGTGTATGTACTCCTCAGTCGTAAGTACTTACAATTTGACTGAATAACCCATTATTTTTGTTTGAGAAGTTCAAAAAGTATGCGGTACCCTATACTTTTTGCCTACAAACATACAAAAGTTAATAGATTACTGATTGCCTAAAAGTACTCAAAATTTAATGGGTTATTTTTTGCTTACAAATATGCAAAATTTTATAGATTAATTTTTGCTTAAACTTATTCTAAATTAATTTGCTAGTTTTTCTAATTAAAATAATTATCACGAACAATAAATTTTTCTCTAGATATATTTCCTTATTAAAGGGAAAGCACTACAATAAGCACTTTCACGTAATGATATAAATAAGTTATTATTTTATTCATTACAGGGCAGTCATTATTATGCACATAAAATAATTACATAAATAAGTATCAGTCATTACTTTGTAAGCCATTAAAAGAGTACTACCCATTACAAAATTTCGAAAATTTTTTGCTGGGATGTTTAGCCATTTTCACATTTTGGCGAATTTTTCTTTTGATGAAATTTTCCCATTTCGGGGATCTTGTTTCCATTTTAGCGATATTTTAGCTGTTGCGATTATGTTTGTCTTAGCAATTTTTTTCTATTGGGCGTTGTTAGGGTTCCGTACACCAAAGGCATCCTACTTTTTTTTTCGCAACAATGACCGTCTGTACGTCATAGGCTATTTTCTCTAGAAGCTGAAATACTTTCTCTAGAAGCAAATACATGACAGTTAAAAATTATAGGGTGTTCTAAAGCGAGCAAGGAAAAATTTTGAAATCCTAATGTAATAACATACACTTGTATAAAGACACCAGGGACCAAATTACGGCACTCGATACGTTTCGAAATTTTAAAATATTTCCATATATATTGAAATATTTATTTCGTAATTTCGTTCGATAACAAGTGGCATAATTTGCCTCCCCCCCCGAATTTTCAAAGTTAGTGTATTTTTACGAAGCCGCACTGTTTGTATGTGGAACCTAATACCTGCGGAGGTCTTTCCTGTCCACCACTACCAGCGTGAGAAAGTTTAAATCAAATGTCCACAGACATTAACTACTCCCTCTATCCTCCTTCCCTATAATCTATTTTCCTAGCTCTAGCACTATGCATTGCATGAGTAGGGGTTATCCCCTTAAAAAAAACACTGAAATGAATAAATCATTTTTAAAGGGTATTCTATCATTTAATGTTATTCTGATAAATTGCTGTTTCTAGGAAACCGTAAAAATGATAAAAATAAAAAAAAATAAAAAATTAAGAAAATGTCGAAACCAAAAATCGCGAAAATGAAAAAAGCGCTTACATGTAAAATGTCACCCAAAATAAAATAAAGCGCTAAAATGCAAAAAAAAAACAACAAAAATAAACAGGTTGAGAAAAAACTAAACATTTGGCCAAAAACCAAAATAAAATCGCGAAAACAAAAAAAAAACGCCAGAACGAAAAAAATCATTAAACGTTAGAAGCAAACTCTTGATATGTTTAAAAATCACTTAAACTAAGAAATACCACGCTTATATAGAATCCGAAACGAAAAATCGCCAAATGTAAAATCTTACCAATAATCGGTAAAATGAAAAAAATCCACAATTTTAAAAAGGTTGTCAAAAAACTATAAGGTCGCCAAACGAAAAAATTGCCAAAACTACACCGTTAGAGACAAACTCTTGAAACTTTTAAAAACGTTTAAACTAAGAAATCCCAAAACTAAGAAGAAAATGCCGAAACGAATAATCGCCAAAATGAAAAAAAAGGAATGGAAAATATCACCAAAAATAAAATAAAGCGCTAAAATGCAAAAAAATTACTAATCGTCAAAAAACTAAAAAAAATCGCCAAAAACCGAAAAAATCGCTAAAAAACCAAAAATATCACCAAAACTAAAAGGGTTACCAAAAAACTAAAAAAGTCGCCAAAAGCCAAAAAAAAAAAATTCCCCAAAACGAAAACAAAACGCCAGAAGTAAGAAAATCATTAAAACTAAGAATATCTTGGAAACCGTTAGCGACAAACTCTTGAAATTTTTAAAAACGCTTAAGCTATGAAATCCCAAAATTATATCAAATCCGAGGCGAGCAATAGCCAAAAATGAAAAAAGCGCTGGAATGCAAAATATCACTAAATAAACAGAATAAATCGCTAAAATGCAAAAAAAATTACCAATCGCCAAAAAACTAAAAAAATCAACCAAAACCGAAAAAATCGCTAAAACTAAAAATATCTGTTATGTTATTTCGATAAATTGCTGTATCTTGGAAACTGTAAAAACGCTAAAATTAAACATCCCAAAATTAAAAAAATTCCGTAACGAAAAATCGTGAAAATGAAAAAAGCTCTTAAATGTAAAATCTCACCAAAAATAAAATTAAGCGTTAAAATGCAAAAAAAGCACCAAAAGCAAAAAAGTTGCATACAAATCGCTATAACTAAAAATATCTCGGAAACCGTAACAGCAAACTTTTGAAATTTTCAAAAACGCTTAACTAAAAAAAATCCCAAAATTAAAAAAAAAATGATGAAACGAAAAATCGCTAAAATAAAAAAATGCTTGAGTGAAAAATATCACACAAAAATAAAATAAATCGCTAAAATGCAAAAAAAATCAAAGTAAAAAATCGCTAAAAATTCAGAAAAATCGAAAAAAATCGCATAAAAATAAACTCTTGGAGTAAAAAAATTACTTAAACTTAAAAAAAAACAACCAAAAAATTGGCAAAAAACCGAAAAAATCGCTAAAACCAAATGAGGCTATCAGCGCAGAAGTGGTGTAACCCACATTTGTTTTTTGGTTGCTGTTCTGATGGTAAATACATTATTTACCATACCAAATATCAAAATAAAAAGTAGAGTAAGCCACCTTTTGTTATTGTAAAGAAAATAGAGCTGAAAAATCGGTTTTGCACATATCATAATATTGCGAAGTAATAAAACAATTAAATAATTAAAAATAGCAATTGTTTAAATAACTAGATGTGGGTTACACCACTTCTGCGCTGATAGCCTCAAATAATCGTCAAAAACCGACAAAAATTCAGAAAAAAAATAAAACATATATTTTTTTAATTTCTACATCAGGCCCCGTATTCTGTAATTCGCTAAAGAGCTAAGTCTCTATCGCTAAAAATCTTAAAAACTAAATAAATCCGCAAACAATCGCCAAAATCCATAAAAAAATCGCAAAACCAAAAAAACGCGTCAATACTAAAAAAATCGCTAGAATTAAGAAAAATTGCTAAAAACCGAAAATATAGGCAAAACGAAAAAAGCGCTTAATTAAAAAAAATTTAAAAACTAAATTTTTTTAAATATCTACATCAGTTCCCGTATTCTGTAATTCGCTAAAGCTAAGTGTCTATCGCTAAAAATCTTAAAAACTAAAAAAATCGCCAAGACACGGAAAAAAATCTCAAAAACGAAAAAAGCGTCAAAACTAAAAAATCGCTAGAATTAAAAAAAAATCGCTACAATTAAAAAAATCGTTAGAATTAAAAAAAGTCGCTAATACCCGAAAAAATAGGCAAAACCCAAAAAAAGCGCTTAAATAAAAAAATTTAAAAACAAACATTTTTTAAATATCTACATCAGGCCCCGTATTCTGTAATTCGGTAAAGCTAAGTCTCTATCGCTAAAAATCTTAAAAACTAAAAAAATCGCCAAGACAAGGAAAAAAATCTCAAAAACGAAAAAAGCGTCAAAACTAAAAAAATCGATAGAATTAAAAAAAAATCACTAAAACCGAAAAATTGGCTAACGAAAAAATCGCTTAAATGAAAGAAAACCGAAAACAAATTTTTTTAAATGTCTACATTAGGGATGGGCAAATGAAGAAAATGTATCGATATATATCGTATCGATGTTTTTGAACAGTATCGATATATATTTTTTGAAAACATCGATATTTCGATATATCGATATTTTTTGCTGCATTAATTTCGAATGCACAATTACTTTAAGAAATTTAATACAAAAGAACTATGTTAAGTAATACGTAACCTACTGTAGATCCTTAAGACTTCATTAGACTTTCTGTTGCTGCTCTGTGCTGTGCCGTTCTGTTTCTAATTGTATTAGTTACTTTTTCTGTAATAAATTATCAGCTGTTTCGGACCAGAATGGTCACAGTTTTCCACTAAAGTGATGAGTTTTGCATCGTCCATTGTTATTAGAGTTTTTCTTTTCCCGGACTTTTTCATTTCCCGGGAAAGTGGGAACAACTTTTCGGTTTTTAACGTTTATAATCTCTGTCAAAAGATAATACAATTTCAGTTCCCGGGCGTAATTGATGTAAAGTTTTAGCTATAGTTCTACAATCGCATTCATAAAGTGAATAACGACATGCATCGAGGAATGTGTACGCAACATAACAGAATTAAGGAGAGAAAAACGAATGGCTTATATGTATGTATGTGATTTTTATAAACCAAAAAGAGTCAGTTGATTCGTAACAGAACAGAAAGTAAAAACAAATTCTGCCTTTAGGCTTACACCCACACAATCCAAAAAGTCGCCTTATCTGGGTCACAGTTAAAAAGCGGCTATAGCTCTTAAAAGTATCGAAAGCCGATACTCGTAAATAAGAATCGATGTATCGATATATAGGTTTTTGAAATATCGGCGATATATATCGATATTTATTTTTTCAAATATCGATATTTCGATATATCGATATTTTTTGCCCATCCCTAGTCTACATCAGCCTCCGCATTCTGTAATTCCCTAATGCTAAAACTCTATCGCTAAAAATCTTTAAAGTCGATTTATCAATTTTCGGCTACGAATGCAATTTTCAAAACTATATTGCTAAATCCGGCAATGACTTGAAAATTTAATGATATTCGTTTATATATAGGCTAGAGTTCGTATAGCATTACAAAATGGGCTTTTCCACGAGAAAAGTCTACTTTTTGTCACGTGCAACAGCAATCAAGTAAGCTTGTATTTCAGAACAATGTGATTCGATTTTTCTTAAAATTTTACCGAATGTAGGTAGGCTGGTGACGGCCTACACAAATGGACAAAGAAGTAAAAATTTGTTTCGTGTTTTTTTGAAAAACAAGAATATTTATTTGGTGTCGCACGCTACAAAAAGTGGAAATGCTTATATATAGTGTCCGTATGGTAACTTTTCATGTGCAAGTGAATTTATTATATATTTCTACTTTAATTTTAGCTTGCATTGAAATATTTAATTGAGTTTATTATCTAATAATAAAAAAAATTAAATAAATATGTGCCTAATATGTACTTTAAATATTGCACTCATATGTATTATTTCATTTCCCCATTCTCATATTAATTTCATTGAAGTAATAAATGTTTGTTTTGTTTATATTCGTGTTTCTTATGTTGTTATTGTTGTTTATTTTATTTAATATTTTTTTTATCAATAACAAGTTCTTTGGAGTAGCGACGTTTTATTTTGTTTCATTTTCCTCCTCCATTTAGTTTCATAAGATCAAGTTCAATGTTTATTCAATGCATACGATACTTTTTAACAAGGTTCTTATCAAGAAAAACTTGGAAAATTAAATACGACTACATACACCCAACACTTGCAACTTTGAGTAGAATACGAGTTTCACATAAAATATCTAACGACTTGCAAACAGACTTGGAAACAGAGGAGTCACAAAGACTGATAGATCGACGGAGCGACGTGCTTTAAAGCCAAAGAAACAAGATATGAAAATTAATACTTTAATATGCGAATACGAATGTAAAAAAATACAATTGTCGTAGTATTAAAAGTAGCATTGTTTCATCGTACAATGTTACTGACAGAATCAAAGAAATAATAATCATATATTGTATATAAAAAAAAAATTATTGAAGAAAAACGCGTTTTACAAATATTAGACGAAATGCATGTGCTCCTACATGATTTAACTATTTTCAGTTTTAAATTGTGATTGCAATATGAGTATCACTTTGCTCTACATTTTCATTTCGCAAACTATTGTATATATCGTCAACTGAAATGAAAACTCACTTAACTAACAAAAAATTCAAAATCGCAATTTTAACTAATTATTGAACCTTAAAATTTTCCATCCATTATCATGTATATATCGTCAACTGAAATGAAAACTCATTTAACTAACAAAAAATTCAAAATCGCAATTTTAACTAATTATTGAACCTTAAAATTTTCCATCCATTATCATAACAATCAGCTGAAGTAAAAGTGAAAATAAAGAAACTTTACTTCAGTGACTTTAATTTTTATCTCTCCTATAAAATTAAAAAAAAGTAGCTACGCGATTTTGTATTTCAGCTAACGATATAACATTTAATATATGTATGTAAGTACTTTTGTGAATCCCTTTATTGCCTGCTATAATTTTAATGTTCACTGCCAATTCAAGACAAAATGAAAAAAATATATAAAAAATTTAATGTTATAGTCTAACTCAATTCCCCTTATGTTTAACTTATTTGTGACACATTTCTCATTTGATTTGATATATTTGACCTTTATGATTATGAAAATATATTGTGGATGGACACTTAAAGTTCTTTAAAAATAATTTAATTTATATTCATTTAACGCTGATTATATTTTCACAAACAAAGTAATTTAAAAATCTAACAAATCATGGAAATGGTGGCTGCATATCTCCTATGAAATGTCAAATGGAAAACATGTGATGAAAGGCAAAACATAACAGTAGAACATGGCTATAACGTACATAGCATGTAATAAACACTAATGCCCTTATGCAAAAACGATTGTTAAAGTTAAAGCATGCTTTAAAACCGGTTTTGCCATAAAAATTTCGTTTGTTAAACCAACTTTAAGTTTAACAATCGTTTTTGCATAAGGGGGTGAATCTATAACAAAGTGTTAGAAATAATTTTTTAATCAGGCTTAAATTCAGTAATTTCAATTCTTATTGAATGAAATATTTTTATTAATTAATGTGACAGAATGCACAGAAAAAATATCGGTATTTTCGCCCAGCTAATAAAGTCTCTTCTTTAGAAACTCACATTAATTAATAAAAATATTCCATTCAATAAGAATTAAAATTATTGAACTTAAGCCTGATTAAGAAATTATTTCGGAGTTCAATTCACTATAGTTCAATAAATGCGATTTTCTTTTCATGCAAACAATTGAAAACGCACAAAATACACAAAATAAAAATTGTATCACTTAAAATTTTGTTTTAAGAAATTGTGCAACTCCGTCCTCAAATTGGTGATGGAAAAAGCCAAAGATGTGAGTGAGCATATGTATTATTTGGGACTTGATGGAGAGGTTAGGAGATGTTGACTATGCCGATGAAATTTGCATGCTTACCCAATCCCTTTTCGGTATGAACTCTAAACTAATATCGGTAAGTGAAACGTCACATTCATAAAAAAGAGAAGAAAGGTGTCTTAGGACAGCCGGTTATAGCTATGCTGCTTAGCTATATATAAAACAAACTCAATGTGCTAAATAACAATGCAATAAAATTATATTATATGATGATGTCAGATTTGGCGCAAATATTTCAAACCGTTTCTATTTATTTCCCATTATTTTCTTTTCTAGCGGCGCACTATTAAATTAATGTGTTTTGTTTTTGGCTGGCGGCGTGTGTTAGCCGGCTTACAGCCAGTCAGCTGTGCTCTCTGGTTTGTGGTCATGTGTAAAAACAACATAAAATCAAACTGAGCAATCTTTCTGTTTGTTTTGTTTGTGTTTCACTCACTTCAACAAACGATATAAAACAAAATCAAACAATTTGTTTCGTTTGTTTTCGTTCTCTGCTTTTAAGTACAAAGAAATCAGTACAAAAATAAATGTATAACTGCAATAGTGTCGATTATTTTTGTTCCTAGCTCCTGTATCGCACCACAAATAGCATAGCTATAAAAATAAAACTATGAGAATCAACTCCAATGTAAAAAAAAAATTCTATTTACAAAACCGACAAATCGACGATTTGAACACTTTTTGCTGCTTGGTCATTATATTTGATGAAACGGGCTAGACAAAAGCAGGCATCTCTGGCGGAATCAACGAAGCTCGACATTCCTTCGCAAATATTATAATTTTTTCGATGTAAAATAAACGTATTCCAAAGTAATTCCAATGTTCTATCCACACTATGCGCTTTGCAGGAGTAAAAGATTATATAACTTAAAAATGTGGAATTCGCAACAGATGTTGTATCGTTTACACGTGATTTGTGCCTTTAAGCTTAGACCATCTTTCACTAACACTGATTCTCACATAGTTTTTGAGTGAAACAGCTCAAATAACAAGATTTTCTTAGTTTAAAAAATTCCGAATTTTCATTTGCGAAAAGATTTGTTTTAGTTATTCAATTTGAAGCAAAAAAGGTGCAACTGAAGCACCGAAGCTTATCCAGAATATATTCCACCCAATTTAAGCGTGCGAAAGATGGTTTGTGCGCTTAACAAGATAAAGACCGGCTGCCTCTTCACAGAAGTAGGAAGAAGAGCCCACTCACCTAAAAGCAAGGAAATTAGGTACCACACGAGGTGACGCCAATAGATTTTGAAAGACGATTTAAATGTCCAAAATGCTGTGATGAAAAATTACGATAACCCGAGTCACAGGTAATCGTATGTGAGGCCTGGCCAATCAGGGGCCATAAAGACCCCTTCTATTATGAGCTTCTAAAAGTCGGAAGCAAATTACAGATATCGAATGAGATTTCAAAATATTTCCATTTGAACTCTATTGAAATATTTCTCATACGATATCTAATGCTATAAGTTCCCTCAGCATACTCTCAGTATATCAGCATCATAAAATAAAATATAAAATGACTACAAAATATCTGAAAAAAAAACATATTCCCCCTGAGTATCACGTGTACTAAGAGTCTGCTTAAAACACCAAGGACTTCTCAGTAAAGAAGCAATTATCTTAATCCTTAAGTTTGCAAAGCAAATGGCAGCAGTGTTGTGCATGATACTAGTATGAAAGCAAAAGTATTAAATCCATTTATATTTCTAGAAATAAAAACTTCAATAATTTTTTACAAATCAATAAAATAAAACAAAAGATTTTTGTTAAAGATCTTGTTAGAAAATCAAATATGTATTTATTTGATTAGAGAACTAACCCTAACAAACGTATTATATTTCAAAAAAAAAAAAAAAATAAATACAAATACAAAAAATCCTTTGAAACCTTAAAGATCACATTTTTATAAATCCTTAAACGCCCACATATGAAATCCTTTTCTTCATAGT
Organism: Tachina lurida; assembly: GCA_944452675.1. Lineage (NCBI taxonomy): Eukaryota > Metazoa > Arthropoda > Insecta > Diptera > Tachinidae > Tachina > Tachina lurida. The sequence continues at coordinate 168,126,917 of OX101752.1, read as the reverse complement.
TTCAGTGCTTTACAAATTCTATTTATTTGCAAGGGTTAGTTTATATTTTCATTGCACAATTCCCAATCATGTAATATTGATTTTAAATTGACATCTGTTAAAGAAATGTCACTTTCTTTTCACAACACCAAAATTGTCGTGTTGCTAAGCAAAAAATGGCACCTTTCCATTTCGTTTTGTTGTTGTTGTTGTTGTTTGCAAGTAAGTAAAGGATTGCCAGGATAGAAATTTGAGTTATTAGGCAGCTGTAAGTGAAAAAGGCAATATATTTTTATTACTATTGTTCAATCTTGGCACATGACATTTGCACTTATGTTTTATATTTACAACACAATTTTATAAGTTTTAGTTTATAATTATTGCAGAGCGTTTAAAATCATTTGGTATTTCCGTTTGGTTATTTTTATTATTTGTATGTTTTTCGTTTTTCTGGGTACAATTTAAGTTTTTCAGAAATATGAACTTGGGTAAAGACAAAACAATTTAATTGGAGCCTAAATTTTGTTCTAAAAGTACCTTTTATAAAAAGAACCCTTTTTTATAAACAGTACCTTTAAAAAAATTCCCTATTACAAAAAGTACCTTTTATAAAAAGTACCTTTAATAAAAAGTACCTTTTATACAAAGTACCCTTTTTTATAAACAGTATCTACCTTTTGAAGAAAGTTCCCTTTTATAATAAGTACATTTTATAAAAAGTACGTTTTATAAAAAGTACGTTTTATAAAAGTACTTTTATAAAAAGTACCTTTTATAAAACTACATTTCGTAAAAAGCTCCTTTAAAAAAATCTCCTTTAATAATAAGTACGTTGTACAAAGATTACCTTTTATAAAAAGTACTTTTTATAAAAGTATATTTTTCTTTTATAAAAAGTACCTTTTCAGAAAATGTTCCTTTTAAAAAATTAACTTTACCAAGAATATCTTTAAAAAAAATTATGCATTATACGTACCATTTATTACAAAAATTGCGTTTAATAAACATAATCTTTTATAAAAAGTACCTTTTTTTTATAAAAAGTTCATTTTACAAAAAGTACTTTTTTTATAAAAGTAATACCTCTTAAAAAAGTATCATCTAAAAACATTACGTTCTGTAAAAAGTACCTATTATAAAAAGTACCCGTTATAAAAAGTACCTGTTTTAAACGGTAGCTTTAATAAAAAGTACTTTTATTAAAAGTACTTTTGATAAAAAGTACCGTTTATAAAATGTGTCTTTAGTAAAACGATCCCTTAACGAAAAGCTCCTTACCTTTTTATAAAAAGTACCTCTTAAATAAAGTACCTTTCATAAAAATTAATGTAAAGCAACTTTTAAAAGTACCTTTCATAAAAAGTACAGACTTTTAAAAATACCTTTATAAAGGGAGCTTTTGTAAAAAAGTTCCGGTATAAAAATAGCTTTTTGTAAAAAGTATTCTTTAAAAATGTTGTTATAAAACGCACCATTATTAAGGGCGGTTTTCACAACTGGCCTTTAGTTAAAGGTAGGATTTTCTCTGGCCGATAAATATCTTTGCACAATTACAACTTAATTTTTTATTGTTATTATTATCAATAATAATAATATTTAATGGATAAAAATATAATAAATGAAGGTTTTGTAATGCAAAGCCATATATCGCGCAGACAAAATCCTGCCTTTAGCTAAAGGCAAGTTGTGAAAATGGCCGTAAAAAAAGTGCCATTTCTAAAAATTACGTTTTGTACCTTTAATAAAAAGCACATCGTGGGCTTAGAGTGTAAACCAGCTAACTCACTTCGAACAAATTGTGCAGTAAAGACAAAATACTGTTAACATTTTCTATGCATAGCTTAAGAAATTAGCCTAATATATTAAGTTTTTTCGACATGTAGAGTTTCAAATTAAGATAAATCTTGTAGACAGTCGATGCGGCGGCTTTTTCTCTTTCGAATGGCATTAAAATGTGATATTTTATAAAAATTGGATTCAGCAGGCTTACACTCTAAGCCGACGATATTATGTACAAGGTACCTTTTATAAAAAGTACCTCTTAGAAAAGCTACCACTGAAAAAAGTACCTACTATCAAAATTATCTTTTATTTGAGAAAAATCACCCATTAAAAAAAGTACCATTTATAAAAAGTACCTTCTCTAAACAGTGACTTCTATAAAAACCAGTGGTTTAAAAATTATTTTTTTAAAACAAGTATCCCTTATTAAGAGTAGTTGTTATAAAAAGTACCTTTTAATAAAATTAGCACTTATTATGTAAGGTACTTTTTCTGCAAAGTACTTTTCAAAAAAAGTACTTTTTATAAATAATATCTCCCTTGTAGCAAAAGAACAAAAAAAGTTACACCTTTATTTCCTTCGTATTCTATTTAGGGCATAAAAGGAATTTTATGTTTTTTTTTTCAATATTTGACCAATATCCAGGAATTGCACAAACAAAAACATACAGCGAAATAAATGTTTAATAAAAAGTAGCAAGAAATGATTTGGCGGCACCCTCACAAAATTATTGGCCACAAAAACGCATCATTCAAAATTGTATCAAACAAAAGCTTTCAGTTAAGACTTTAAACTCGTACACAATTAACTGCTAGTGCATTCAGACACACAGACAAAGCGAGTGGCACTGGGACACGTCAAACCATTCAAAAGAATGTCTATGTCTGCTGGCTCCCTAAAGCAAAAAAAAAAAAGAAAGAAAAGCAGCAGGACCCTTGATGTCTTTTAATTTTTTTTTGCTCAACTTTGGCGTGCCTCTTACAAAAAAAAAAAAATATAACAAAATAAATTTAATTCTAATCATACTTATTTGATATCAATCGTTTTTCATCATTTTTTTTTTTGAATTTTTGTTTCCAATGATTTCTGTTCAACACATTTTTAATCTTTCGGTTTTTTTTTCGTTTTTAAAACTTTTTTTGCCTTATAACAAAATAAGCTAAAATATATAATTGTCTTTAAGGTTTTTTATTATATATAATTTTTTTTTTCAAATAAAATTGCATTTAAACGCTAATTTTTCGCTTCTTTGTATAAAAAAAAATTACACATTTTCGTTTTCGTTCCTGGTTGTGCTTTCATTTGATTATTGTTTTAATAAATTCGCATTTAATTCAAACAGCCAATTAAATTATTATAGAATTTTTGTTTCACTTCATAATATTCACATACATACACACATACATACATACATATATGTATATTTATTTGATTTGTTTCGATTTATATTCTGTTGAAATAATAATTATATTTTTTTTTCATAAAGTGGCCAATAACAATTTGAACAGGGCTAAATTATGAATCCATTGCCTCTTCTTGTTCAACTTTAGTCATTTTTGGCACGGTTAGGACCAGAAAATAGTATGTGGTAATAAATGTACGTTTTGTTTCTGTTTCTGGTTACGACGAAAAACCACAATTCAATTGGTTTCTAGGATTATGGGTATGGCTATGGCATTATGTTAGAGTAACTATAATCAAATACAATGTTGCCCATAAGTTTTCCTCAAACAGCTGTTTTGCATGGTTTTATGACCAGGGAAGCCAGAAATATGCTTTATGCATTCAATATTTACTAAACACTTGAAAATATGCTCTTAAAAATTAAATAATTTAATTTTTTTTAACCCCCGACCAAAAAAAGGGGTGTTATAAGTTTGTAGTATGTGTGTGTATATCTGTGTGTCTGTACGAGTCCACGTACAGACCAAACGGCTAAACCGATTTTGATCTAGTTTTTTCTGTTTGAAAGGTGACTTGATTGAGAAGGTTCTTAGATATGTTTTAAGAAAAAACGTGCACCCGTTTAAAAGATATGACATCTTTTCTAGATATATTCAGGGGTTTTTTAAATTTTAAATTTTTGTTATTGTAAATGAAAATATCTCTTTAAAAATTCAACAACATGTTGTTGCATTTGCATATAAAATAAAACAAAAATAAAATAATAAAATACAAATATTAAAAAAAAATATTTGGGTTTGAAGTGCACGTTAAAACAAAATTTCAATACAAATTTTGACTAAAGCAAATAATACAAATTAATTTTTTTTTTAATAACAACATAACCCGCGAAGCGATTAGCTTGTCTGCGGAAAACACCCAGGGTCTATGGCGGGAATCGAACCCAGGACCTCTGGACTGAGAGGCTAGCATTGCTATTGCTATATTGCTATCAATTTCAAAAGAGATCACAATATCAGAATTAAAACCTTGGAACTGTATTTTGGATAAATAAGATAAGATTTTTACTTATAATTCTTATTGCAATAAACAACAATAGATTTTAAAAAACCAAATTTTTATTGAAACTAACGTCCGTAATAACTGCGTAATATATCGTATATAAAAAAAATGTATAAACTACATGGAACATTGGAAATGAGATTTAGATGGCGAAAAACAAAAAATAAAATGTTGGCCATATTAAAATAAAAAAAATTATGCTCTAAAAATTAGAAAATATGCTAAAAATATGCATGTATGACTGATTTATGCAAAAATATTCCTTAAATTGTAAAATATGCAAAAAATATGCACCAAAAAATCAATACCAAAATTCATAAAAATATGCTGAAATATGCAAAAATATGCTTTAAAGGGCAAAATATGCAAAATATATGCACCAAAAAATCAATACTAAAATTCATAAAAATATGCTGAAATATGCAAAAATATGCTTTAAAGGGCAACATATGCAAAAATATGTCAAAATTCATAAAAAGTTCTGAAACGGATAAATATCTTAATCCTGCATTAATAAATCACACAATAAAAATATGCAATTGCATATTTGCGATTTCTTTGGTAATTATTGTGGCAAACACTAGGATATGTTTGTATGTTTTTAGGGAAGTCGTATTTAGATGGCAAAAATAAAAAGACAAAATAGCAAAATATACCCTATGCTCTAAAAATTCAAAGGAACCAAGAATTAGCGTGTCAGACTCAAATATGCAAAAATATGCTTTAAAGGGCAAAATATGCAAAAATATGCCAAAATTCATAAAAACTTCTGAAACGGATAAATATCTTAATCCCATTAATACATGACACAATAATAAACATGCAATTGCATATTTGCGTTTTCCCTGGTTATGATTATGGCACTAATCAAATTCACTAAAATCGACTTTAAATAATCGTTCATGAATACAAGTCTTAATAAATAAAATAAAATACTTTGGAATGGAATTGTGCCAACATTTATATTTCACTCTGTATTTAGTTTGTTTTTTTTTTTTGGTTTCTCGTGCATACGGAATTCATAATTTTATTTGTATTCATTTGATGTTTATTTCTTGATTTAATTTAATTCATTTTTTAATTCTGTTTCAAGCCTATTGCATGTACAAACGCAATTTTATATGTTTCCTTTTATATGTTTGTTTGTTTGTTGTGTGTTTTGCTTTACGTTTATTAGAGCAACAACAACAACAACAACAACAACAACAACAAAAGTATGCATAAATTACTAAATCCTATATTATTTTGCTCGAATAGCAATTTAAAAATATTTGAATGGACTTTGAGAAGAAAAACTGGTAATTTTCTATGATTCATAAATCAAAAAAAAAAAATAAAAGTAAAGAAAAACAAATGCATAAATATTTATTGCATTAAAAACTAAAATATTTCAAGAATTTGATTAATGCCTTGCTTAGCAAAATAATTTGCAAATTAGTTTCCGTATAGGCGGAATAATATTTGGTAGAAATATAACAAAATTATTAACTAATATTGAATTGTATTTCCCAGCCCTTCGTATAGTTTACAAGTTTAATTTTTAATGTTTAATTAAATTTTTCCAGTAAAATAGAATTCCAACTTCGTGATATGTGGAACAGCATAACAATCATGTACAGTACGTGAATTTATATTATTATAATCTCCGCAGGGTCTCCTCTCACCATTAGGTTTTTTAAGGTGCAATTAGACGTGCCATAACCATAGCCATAGAAAACAGCCGCCGTTCGGACCAAACTAATGGGCAACACTCGCCATAAGGCTTTAGTCATTACCATCGAAACTAATTAAATTTTGGTTTAGTTATGGCTATGGCACGTCTAATAGTACTTTTAACAATTTTCTATCTATTGAAAGGAACCAGCAATGTGTGAGAACTCCTTTCCATAATGTTCGTTTTGAGTAAACTATTATAATCTGTGACACTTAAATTTTAATAATTTCATTTAAATTTTAATTATTTACTTTATTAGATTTGATTAAAGTTTTGCTGACATTTGAATACAACCTATTATTTTTTATTAACTATTACCATCAAAATTAAGTTTTGAGTGGCAGCATGCATATTTATTCGTTTCAATTTTAACTTGCAACAAGTTATGACCAGGTTGTGTCTTAATTTCAACTTAATTATCGGGCTTGTAGAAATACTCCATACCAGCCACAATAAAATTGAGAAAAAGAAAAAAAAAATCTAAAATTAAATAGCAAATTTATATAAAAAATTTATATAATACATATAAACAAAAACAACAACGTGTTTTGATACCAAAATCGTATTTGTTACAAACTGCTATTTATAAACTCTTGTAAATTTAATGGTTATCTTAACCCGTTGACTTTAAAATATGAAAATACGAACTATTTATTGAAATATTCAATCTGAAATCATAGATGAAAAATATTGGCATTGGCTACATCTTACAGATAATTGAGAGGGTCAACTACGTGGTTTCAAGGTTTGCATAGTCCCGGTTCACACACTTCAACTTTTGTTGATCAACTCGTAATTCAGCTGTAAGAAAAAAAGAGATATTCGCATTGCCTTCTCCGTGTTTCTAACAGCTGAATTAAGAGCTCATGAACAAAAGTTGAAGTGCGTGAACCGGGACATAGCGCTGTCATTAGTTGTTGTTGCTGTTGTTGTAGCAGCTCTGCTGTGTCCTCATGTCCTTCCCTGTAAATTTAAGATGAGTAATAATTATAATTATTATTTTAGTCACTTGGCGGTAGTTGTAGCCGAAGAAATAGGGCCACACCAGTTGGACTGTACCATGAGTCAACTGGGACTAGAGGCGTGAATCTCCCCGCATCGTTGAGTAAGTGCAAAATATCGTGAGGCCTCCAAATGCACTATGGGTAGAGTCTATACGATTCCGAGTCAGATGTGCCTCGACTGTATAGAATAGAATAGGGGAAAGAATTGGTCCAAAGACCGGCACTGTGATCATTAAATTAATTAATTGTATTAATTATAATGATTAATGAGTTTTGAATTTGGATGAGAAAAATTTACAAGAACTAATATTTAGCGATTTTCTGCTAAATGTTTATAGGATTATTTTATAAAAATTTATATTAAAAAATATAAAACAAAAACTTATTATCAATTATATGTACATATATATATATAAGTACATATGTTACCTTCTCCGAGACAAGGGACCTAGTGTGTGAAAATGAAGTTTTGAGAAAAACTCATTTCATCTTATTCTACACCCTTTTAGGTACCAGAATCCACTCTTAAGTCCAAACCCGTTTTTTGACACACTAGGTCCCTTTTCTCGGATTTTATTATTTTTTTTATTTTTATTATTGATTCCAAACAAATGAAATTAAAAAAATTTCGGGAAAATGTTCACTTTTGTGGCTACCTAAGCGCTACCTAAACGGTGTTAGGAATCATTCCTAGGAAGTTCATATATTCCAAAAAGTTGTTTATTGAGATGTTGGGTACATTTTTATATATGATTTTTTCCTTGAATTTTGAGCGGTTTGCTAGCTATGGACCTGAGCAGGGGAAAAAAGTTTTGATCTTGCAGGTGAAGTTTTTTTGATTTTATATGTTGACAATTTTTGTTCTTTGTAACAAGAACTACAACTTTGCCTCAGAGAGTAAAGAAAAATTCCGAACGGTTTGCAAGATATGAGCCTCAGAAAATTCACAAATGACACCGAGGCCTAAAATTTTTAGGGGGCCCATAAAAAAAGTACATGACTTGAGGCAAAACTGGGAGACAAGAGTCTTTTTTTTTGGTCTTTTATCACGTAGTGGTGTCCGTATATAGTTACATTTCCATGACTTAAAAAATTACACACAGTCAGGAGTCAGCCATATTGGATCCACCATTTTGAATTTTCTAAATCTTATATTAGATTCCTACTCAGCGACCCCGAAAACTTCCAGTTACAATCCATAAAATCGTTCATGTGGCTGAAAATCCACTTGTTAACTTCAAAATACTTTTTCTCGAAAACTTATTTTCCGAGCATAGAGGTCCCTTTTAATTTTTTTTTGCAATGAGAAAACTCTTCGTAAAAAAAGTTTGTCCGGAAAAAATTTTGTTCGGACAACATGAGTTAACACACTTTAAAGCTTAAATTGGACGTGACAAAACCATAACCATACAAAACAGATCCAAACTTAAAGGGAATACTGTATTTGGTTAAAGGTGACTCGCAATAACGTCATAGCCGTCAGAGAACAGCAATGAGTAGTGAAAAAGTGAGTAGTGTTAATCATGACTTATAATTTCTTGTACTTATGCGCACTCATACTTATTGCAATGTTGTCTATGAATTAAACTTGTGTCCAACTGCTCTTTTTGCACTAGTAGTTTGAGAGCGTTTGAATCAAAAGTTGTTTCAAAGCCATTTAATTTACATTGATGTTTTTGAACGAACTGTTGGACACAAGTCTACTATGAATCATATTCAATCGAAAGTTTGAAGTGCGCACCGAACTGATACTTAGCAACATTTATGACGTTGTTGATTTCGACTCTCCTTAGCTCAGTGCCTATGGAGGATGCAAAATAAATAAGTAATGATTCACATTGCGAACTACGCATACGAATATTAAAATTCACATTATGGAAATTGAAAAACAACCCTATATTCTACTATTGTAAACTACTGGCAAACTGTTTAATGACTAAACTTTTAAATAAATATACATGCATGAGTTGAGTGAGCTGAATCAATGTGAGTAGTATAAGTACTTTCCTGAAATTCTAAATCAAACTGAGGTAATTCATGAGTGTGAGTGTGGTATGGCTATGAGACATGTAAGGACTACTCCATTAAGGACCAGGACTAGTACAAAACTAGTCCAAATGTATGCATAAAACATGGTCGACTTAACATTGCGGTGTCCTGGATGGATGGACCACATGGTCCAAAATTGCATTACATCGGACTAATCGCCAAAACTACCCCATATGGAATAGTTATAGACTACGCGCATACAATTTGTAAGTGCTTAAGAAGAACGATCATAATCATTTAAACACGAACACATATCGTACAGCATTGAATGCTTGTTCGAAAACGACATGAGCCATGGCTGCATTACATGGGACCATGATGTAACTCGTCTGTTTCATCTAGATTGGACCACTTAGTCCAATATTATTTGCAGGGTATTTATTTCAACCTAATATGAGTATGCGTAAATCAGAGTAGTTGAGTTTAAATGATTATCTACTCACTTATATTTAAAATTTCATGTTTCAGCATGAATAGCGAAAAAACGATTCATTGCCGAACACTGATACCTATTACCATAGGAACTAATTGAATTTTGGTTTGGTTATGGCTAAGGTATTATGGCTATGGTACGTCTAATTCAGTATCCTACACAATCATGCTACTTTTGAGAAAATACAACCCTGGTACGATGGAACTTATGAAAATTTTCAAAAGACATTAACAATTCATGAGATAAGTACCTGCACTGCGATTCACTAACTTTTTTTTTTAACGATAATTGCATCGTTAAGATAATCATAGCGAAAATGTATCGAACTTGCTACTCAGTAACATATTTAACGATGTTCGCTGTAGGTTAATGTCAGCTGTGTCGTTATGTAAGCGACAATAATTTAAGTGCTGTTAGTTTTATCGTTTATCGTTAAAATGAAGCTACAGAATCACACAATCGTTATTTTAAGCGACAACATGTATAGACAAAAATTACGATTGTCGGATCGTTAAAAGTTACTGAATCGCACTACTGGATTCAATAACTTTTATTACGATAATCATATTTTTATAATAAATATAACACAAATTTGTCGACTTTGCTATCCAGTAAACATATTTTAACGATATTCTTTGTCGACTGAAGTAAAAAAAGTAAAGTAATAAGCTCAAATTCATTTAGTCTTTCTTTAAATCTTCTTTATGCAGAAATGGCACATGATATTGACTTAAAGGGCGAGTAAAACACAGATGTAAACTATTGTAAAAAAAAAAATTACAGAATCACATTATCGTTAGCGCAAACGAATAAATAGGTCGATGTATATTGCGACTTTCGGTTCGCAGAAGGTTACAGAATACAGATATAGGTTAGTATTTTTTCCCAAGTCGTGCGATTGTGTAGGATAGTGTGAGTCACAGCCTTTAAGGCATTCGGATATAAAACGATGGGAATTAAAACATATAGATGGTGTATTAAATACGAGTATTTTGCCGCTCCACAAATGCTTAAATAATTTTAAAAATTATCGTTGTTGATGTGTTTTTATTTTTTTCTGGTTTGAAAATAATTCAATTTTTCAACACTTTTTGCAAATCATATGATACAACGTGATACCGGTAAATCAGTTACTTCAGTGATTTTTATAAAAAAAACAAGTATAATAAAATTGAAAAATGTGCATCATTGGAAAATACCATGAAAATCTTCCGCGTTTGAGTAATTTTGGCTTGTAGTGTTTTTTTTGTAATTCATTTATATTTCTCTTACTGTTTACTACTCGCTGGTACTATTATTATTGTTATTAAATTGAATTTCACAAAAATGTTTAGGTAAATAATTTACAAATACGACGACTGGAGTAACAAAACGAAAACTTGATACAAATTTTAAACAAATTGTTGTTTGTTTGTATTTCTTGCAGAGTTTATTTGTAATCCACAAATTATGATTTATTTGCTTAAATGTCAACTGCAATTTGTTTAGGTTTGAAGCAATACTTGTAATAAAAATCTATCTAAACGAATGTTTAGTGCTAAGTATTTTGAAAATAAAATAAAATACTCGTAACTATATAATAGAATTATAAAACTCCCGGATCAATTAGGTTTTGTGCGCTCGTATTTAAGAGCGGTGGTGTTTGGTGGATGATGTTGGTTTTTTTTTTTTGCTTCATATCCTGATTGATCTTTCAAAGGTAATATGACAACATCAGTTTAAAAGATACTCGTATACATAATTTATGTTTGCCGGTTTGGTTGACATGTTGATGAAAAATCGTGATATCCAAGAAATTCAATACAATTGTATTGTTAGACTTTTTATAGCCCGCTAATAAGCGGGTACATACTTCCCAGCTAGCATTTTGTATCATAATCGAATCTCTTCCGAGTCAGCTTGACGGGAAAAATAACCGCATATGAGCTCATTTTTCGATCATAACTAGGGTTTGGGATTTCCCGGACTTTTGCACTTCCCGGGAAACGGGAATTAAGAAATCAAGTTCCCGGGAATTCCCGGGATTCCCGGGAAAAGTTAATGTTCTAAATTAAATACATTTATTAAATGAAAGTTGGTGAAATTTTGATTGTTTTATTAATGTAAGCATTATTTTGAAATAAAAGTTAATAAAAAAGCAGTTCTAAGACAAATTTTTAAGAATTTTTAATTGAATTTAAGCAAATGGAGTAAAATTACACAGCAAAAGATCATATAAAAACCAATTGACGACTGTTACCACAATTAGTAGACAATTTTCTAATAAGACCTACCTTCATTTTAATAAGAATTTGCCTTGCTTGTTTCTCATTCTTTTTGAAAAAGTTCCAAGCGTTAAGTATAAGCAGGTTACAGTACCATACTGCGCTGCACCGAATTTTGAATACCCTGAGCCACAGTATGTCTAAGTGTCTTTAATTTTTCATTTTATTTCTCCTAAAATATTTTCTTCAGGGTTTCCATAATAGCGTCTACTTGTAATAAATTTAAGTTTCGTCAACTCAGAGTTCTTACAGCTTAAAATTTTCACTACACTTTTCAAAATTTGTTCACTAATTCGGCGAAAAATCACTTCAAGTTCGCTTAGCATCGAATTATTTACTTTAGGAAACGATTATATCATTGCAATCATTTATACTTATACAATTTATTCCACTTTTTTTTAGGAGATATGGTATGACCTCAATTTAATGGAATTTTTATGAAATTTCAGACTAGATTTGAATAGCTCACATTTTTATTTTATATTAAAAAAACATGGACATTTTACTTCTTGTTTATCGGAGTCGAAAGAATTCTTTCTTTCTTACCGTTACATTTAAAACAAAAACTCAATTTAAATTTTAAGATTAAAAAATTTGCTTCGAACAAGGTATATGTAAGTGTTTAAACAGACGATCAAAAACGTGTCAACGTTCGTGTAAATTTAGTCATAAAATCATTCAAACGAACTTTTGTAATATATAAAAAAAATAATAAGTTTTTATATTAAAGTAAAATTGGATTATAAATTCTATATATTTATGAAATAACATGCACTTTTAATTTACCGTTTTCCCGGGAAAATCTCAAAAATTTCCCGGGAATATTAGACAGACATTTCCCGGGATTTTCCGCCCGGGAATTCCCGTTTCCCAAACCCTAATCATAACTGATACTCTCGTTGTGAGAAAATGGTGCCCTACAGATGAATCATACCAAGGAATCATTTATGATACGATTTGCTGAGTAATTTTTGGAGTAATTTTCTGCTAGTATTAAATCATTAAATCACCTTTTTGCGGTTTCTTTGCATTTTGTTCCTCTACTTTAAGGAAATCAAAACTTGATCACATAGATGAATCATAAGTGAATCCTTTTTCAATCACCCAAGTGATAAACTAATCTTTAATCATCAAAAGTGATCTGAGGAGAATCATTTCTGCAAAAAATGATCACCCAAATGTTAGCTGGGTTGTACCATCCCAGCTAGCATTTTGTATCATAATCGAATCTTTTCTGAATGAGCTTGAAGGGAAAAATTACCGCATATGAGCTCATTTTTCGATCATAAATGATACTTCCGTTGTGAGAAAATGGTACCATACAGATGAATCATACCAAGGAATCATTTATGATACGATTTGCTGATTAATTTTTGAGCAATTTTCTGAAATAACCTTTCTGCGGTTTCTTTGCATTTTGTTCCTCTATTTTCAAGAAATCAAAACTTGATCACATAGATGAATCATAAGTGAATCCTTTTTCAATCACCCAAGTGATAAATTAGTCTTTAATCATCAAAAGTGATCTGAGGAGAATCACCCAAGTGATAAATTAGTCTTTAATCATCAAAAATGATCTGAAGAGAATCATTTCTGAAAATGAGGACCCAAATGTTAGCTGGGTTGTACCATATATGTACGTAAACCAGCATCATGTGTGAGTGTTTGTGTGTAAGTATGTATCTTTGCCGCAAAATGACGTCATTTCTTCAATCTGCAACTTTTGAGCGATTTTCAGTCTTTTAATGCTTCAACTTTATTGCCATTATAAGACAAAACTTCAACTTAAAGCTTAGCCATAATGATTTATTGATTTATATTTCATTATTTGATGTGATTTCTTTTCATTTTAAGTTTTGCCACAAATGCGACAATATTTTCTCAAAAAAAAAAACAAATTAGAGCACTTTAGCATCATTTCCTTGTTTGATGAAAATTTGTTATAAATATATTTTTTGTACATACACTTCTATATGCATACATATGTATGTATTTATCTACATACATTAATTTTTTTTTATAATTAAAGTACCAACCTGTCTATCTATGTTTGGCTCCCTCCATGGTATTCGCAGTGTATTCGATTCGTAATTGTTTAAATATGCATCCAAGTGTCAATAATAAAAATATCATGTTGACCATGAGAACATGTTATAAATTATATTTAAAAAAAAAATAATACAAAATAAATAAATAAAATTAATATTTAATATTAAGAACTAAACTAAACAGAATGTTCTATGCAATTTGTTCCTCATCGAAATTATAAAATACACTGAAAAAAAAAAATTAAAAAAAACATCAATCAATCATTCTCAACAAGGTCAGCTGGCGTATATGATTTTTGGGGCAAATATCAGGGAAAGATATTAAAGCGAAGAGGTTTAATTACCTGGGTATGTCCATGGATTTGATATGGTTCTATTTTGAATTATTTATTTGTGCTAAGCGTACAATAAGTAAAATATCACACGGCTTCGTAAAAATAATGAGTGCCCATGTCTTGCATGGCAGCAATAAAAGTATATAATTGTATGTTTAAACTAGATTTTTATATACAAATTAAATGAATATAAGAAAATTCTTGAGTAAGAAAGAAAAAATATTAATTTTAGTTAGTTAGTTTTATATAACAAAAACAAAACTGAATTTTCCAGCCCTTGAACCGTCTTTTTGATTTTGCACATTTTCAATATCAATCTATCCTACATCCTACAAATTCTGATACATCAGTCAAAGACCGAAGTCTCCAGATTTTCATAAGGGATTCGGAAAATCGATTTCACGTTCACGCACACGGACAGACGGTCAGACTACTTTATTCATAACAACCCAGAATATAAATATTTCATGAATAGTATGTAAATTACACACGGAATGACAAACCTATATATAAGTATTTCTGCGAGACATTCCACTTTTTTGTCACGTGCGACAGCAAGCAAATAACCTTGTAATTCTGAATAACGCGTCTTGATTTTTCTTAAAATTGTACCTAACGTAGAGCTGCTGACGGCCTACACATATATATAAAGAAGTAAACAAAAAACTTTCGTTTTCTTTGAAAAAAAAAAAACAAAAAGTTGATATTCCTGTGCACATGCCCATATGTATAAGCTTACCATTTTTGATGAAGAGTATAAAAACATAATGTCGATTACCCAAAATCTTACTAAACTCGAGAGAAATTGTTGTAAAAATCGGATTCTGAAGAAAGTAATACACTTATCCCTCGATTTACACTATACTTTTTTTTACACGATTTCACTTTCACACGATTATTTTAGTTTTCGTGTAAATTGAGAGATTAATGAAATACCTCGACTTACACGTTTTTTTAATGTGTTTTATTGAATATTTTTGAATATTTTATGAATTACATTAATTTTGTTTTTGTTTTTATGAATAGCATTTATTTTGTTTAATGAATAAACGTTTATTTTTATGTGTTTTGATATTTTAAAAACTAAGTTGAAATACATATATAATTTCTTAATAAAATCAATTTTTTACGCGATTCTGCCTTTATTTTCGATTTCCACGATTTTTCTTACAAAAATTTAAAATTTCTATTTACACGACTTTCTCAGGAACGTATCTATCGTGTAAGTCGAGAGATAGGTGTACTTTATTATTATTGTTTAATTTTTGAACTTGAAATACCATCTAGTTTTTTTTTCTAAATCGATTCAATAGTTTGGGGGATACATTGCCTCTAATATTAGCTATTCTTAGACGTTTTCTAGATAAAACGATATGCATCCGTAGGCTTGTAAATAATATACCACCAATAAAAAATTTCGCAGGCTGTTGTTATTGGCAGTGTGGTTTTTATAGAAAAGTGAAATCGGTATTACTTCGAGTATCGACCTTTGTACAATCTTTAAGGCATTCAAACATTATATGAGATCTTCGTATTAATAGTGTTCTCTCTCGAGTGAATGAAGACTTGCACTTGCAGTTGGAAACTATTTG
This sequence comes from Tachina lurida, assembly GCA_944452675.1. Classification (NCBI taxonomy): domain Eukaryota; kingdom Metazoa; phylum Arthropoda; class Insecta; order Diptera; family Tachinidae; genus Tachina; species Tachina lurida. Next base: position 168,111,250 of record OX101752.1, on the reverse strand, counting down.
CAAAATAAGCATAATAAAAATGTATGCAGTTTGCTTAAATGATGCAGATACCTCTTTGTGAGAAAATTTTTGTTCTAAAGGATTTAAAGCTTCTGAAAATTAAAACAAAAAAAAAATGCAAGCTATTTCTCTCAGTGTCTAGCCAATAAAAATTGTTAATTTGTAATAATCGGGTGCAGTTATAAACAAGTACATAAATACTTACTTACTTTGTGTATTTTTTTTTCTCTCTCCACATTTTCTTGCTCGCGGCTTTAGTTAATAAATTAAATCTAAATGGCATCAATTTAAAATGCGAAGTTATGTGTTATTAATTTGCCAAGTTAAAAAGCAGCATGAAAAAGCAAAATAAAGCCAATAGAACCGCCAACAAAAGCGCGCAAGTCTTACTTACACAAGTAAATGTTTTTTTCGTTGTTTTTATTTTTTTAAACAAGGTATTCATGTGTAACAGCGATGAGATTTTATATTAAGCAGCATGAGCTTTTAAAGCAAAGCTGCAGCCATTCAAATGTCAAATTGTTCTTCAATTAAAAGAAGTATTTAGTATTATTATTTATGTTAAATTGTTGTTTTAAATATTTTCTTTGGACAAAGGACAAAGTCCTTAAAATAGTAACACTTTCGTTATCCCTGCTTTGAAATATTTACATATTTAATTTTAATGAAATCTAAAAATATTTTGTATACGAAATGCCGAAGTATGTACCCTACAATAATAGTATCAGTCAATTAACCGGTCATGTGAACGGAAGTCATGCAGAATATATTCATCATTCCGTAGAATAAAGTTTCTATCATCTTATTGAGGGCAACTTGAAAAATGTGATGGAAACTTTTGTGTACGTGTGATGTTGCATCTCCCTCCAACGACTGTCAACCATATAGTCGCACTGCTCACTCTACTGCTTTTTACTAATCAATGATAGCATAAATATTAGTCAAGTTTGACCGATCATAATAGACTAATATATCCCCCACAATTGAGTTATCATACATGATTGATATACTGGCAATAAATATACTTTTTAAAAATAAAATAAAAACTTGCTTTTTTTTATAAACAAAAAACTTTAAAATACATAAGTAAAATAACATATTTAAGACAAAAAATACAACTAAACAAAAACACCACCTTTTCATGTCCAACGCACCTTGCTTTTTACAAATATCTAAAATTTTGAAGAAAAATATATATATTAAATTAAACTTTGTGAATTTTTTTTGTATGTACTATTTTACTTATCTTCTTTTAACATTTTTATTAACTTTCATTTTCACAGACCGAATAAATTGTATTTTTTTAGATGTTCCACTCTAACATATATGCTAGAGTAGAGCAACTATAATAAATAAATAAATCCATCATCACTTCCGATCAAATGACTAGTCAATTGACTGTCACTATTGAATTCAATGTAAAATTGTTGCAAATGTGCTGGTGAAAAAATGTTGTTTGTGTTATGCAAGTCTGGCACTGTACAGTGCGTTTGTGTAGTGTATGGGGGTGGTAGTGCTATTAACGCAGTGAACTGATTTTGATATTTGCTCAAGTTTGATAATTGTACAGTGAAGTTGTGTAGTGTATGTTGCAAACGCTTAGTTGTGTAGTGATTTTTTAAGAGTTCACAACAAGAAATGAGCGGAGAACAAATACTCTGGACAGAGTTTCTAGAATTATACAAAAAATCATTAGCATTATGGCAAATTAAAATAAAAAATGCACAGTTTACTTGTATAGTATGTGTCACAAGCTTATTTACGCAGTGCCAGACTTGAGCACTGAACTTAAGTAGTGTATGGCTGGTATAAGTCTCAGTCATTCATTTCTTGTAGTGTGAATTTATTGGCCCTTTTTTTCTTGAATGTAATGGGCCTATTCCTAAAATAAATTAAAAATAAATTAAAATATCATATAATTAATAGTAACAAAACCAAAAAGTTTGTCTTAAGTAGAACAAAAAATAAGCAAATTGACTAACATGTGCATAATTAGTAAGGAATAAACGAAAATGGCAACACTGTTGCAAACTTAGAGATGGTAAAAGTGAGCTTTCAACAAATTGCAATACGATGAATCAAAACAATTCACATATTCCATTTGTATTGAAAAGCTGAGTATATAAAGCAGAAATCTACATCAACTGACACCACACACTGTGTATGATGAAGTTGCAGTAACCTTCGAAAACAGCTAGTTGTTCCGTTCTACTAGTGTTTGTCAGAATATTTACAATTAACTTTGGTGTTATTTGTTCATTTCTTCATTATCACATGTAATTTGGCTCACAAAACGATATGAACTTTAGCCTACAAAAGTTCATGATTTTTTTTTAATTTTAGTTGTTGTTGTTGAATGTTTCAAATATCATAATACTATTTTTAACTGCCCAGAAACAGAACTTGCAGGGGTTTACTTTTAAATAACATTTATTTGCGAAAGAAAATGCAAATTCAAATAATTAATTTAAATGCTCAAAGCGTTTTCATTACGTAACACGAGATAATTGTATAGATTTTAATTTTATCGAAAGCACGTCAAATATTATTTTTATACTTACACGTTCCTGAATGTTTGCATAAAAAACATATTAAGGAAACTGTATGACGCTGACCCAAAAACACAATTATAAAAGGAATACAACTTACATTATTTAACATTAGTTACGTTCAGTGTTACCAGCAGCTGAGAAAAATTAGGAAAAAAAATGATTCTTAAAAATGGCTAGAAAAAGCTCGAGATAGGAAAAAAAAGAAGCATAAGAAATTATATTAAAAAATTTAAGATGTATTGCCGATAATTCTATACATTTAAAGTATTTTCGGGATGCAGCCAAACTTCACTATAACGAATTTAATTTCAAGAATTTTTATGTAGCGTAGTCTTCCCGCTAAAGAAGATTTTATTGAGACACAAATTCCCCTTCATATGCTTAATAATCTCGCTATAATGAATTTGTTTTCAATGCTACAACTAAGAGCGAAAAAAACTGTAAAAGTTCTTTGCGTTAATAACGACAGGTAGTCTTGATACATTTGCAGGCAAGCAACATGTGAGTGAAATAAAAATCATATGTGGACCAGAGAATGACAAAGGTATCGTTTTAAGTACTCTTTGAGTATTCGCCGGCAAACAACTCTGAATGCGTACGGTAATACATAAACTCACACATTTATTTTTAATCGAATACGTATAACTATAAACATCCAACCATTCTGTTTGTTTTTTAAATTATGTAGTAAAAACAATAATGGCTAAAAAATACTCTGACTATTAATCGGCTACACATGCGCATAATACAGGGCTATTTTATTTGCACACACACATACACACACATGCACATAAACTATGTTTTCAAACAGCCACACATACAAACACAACGCCACACATTTTTTATTCCATTTTGTGCATACAAATACTAAATATATAAATAATGTATCATGAGTATTTTTTTGTTCGATTAAATATCCATAGCCTGAGTATAAACATACTCAGTATATAAGTATGAGAGAGAGAGATAGAGTCGATGCGCTTGATACGACAGTGCCTTTCTATTTTTAGTTGTAGCACATTTTACTTTTTTTGCATAAACGAAGCAGATATGCTTTTTTATGTTGGAATCGGCTATAGCCGTGGTTACTTGAGACTACATACATATGTGATTGATATATTTTTTTGAGTACTCATTCTTTGTCATTCTTTGATGTGGAAATTCATAAAATATACATAACGACTTTTTATTTAATGCAGGTGATTGTTGGTGTCGTTCTAAGTTGACTATCTAAATATGAAGCATTTGTTTGCTTGTAGTTATGTTATATCTAATATAATTCTCATTTGGTTCACATTCAAATTAGTAAAAGTATGTTAAGTTAAAAGATAGTTTATTGACTATTAATGATAAAATTAGTCACTTCAGAAATAATAATAAGGCATTACATATTTAATTTTGAAAATTATTTTACACCCTGTATTAAAGGAAGCTTTAATTAAATTAATTTTTCACGCCTTTCAATTCAGTGAAGTTGGATAAAAAAACAAAACTATGTAAATATGATATGATAGTTTAAAGAAATTAAAGAGATCTATTGTTATTACATAGCCGTCCTTTATTGCAACAAAGACATATCTCAAACAATTAATTTTCGAACTTAGAAATTCAAAAACTAATCGAGTTGCAGGATATTTGATCATGTGTAAATATTTCACGTAAAAGGCTTGTTCGCGCACCTCTCAAAAATAGAAAATATATTCACATCTTCATTGATTTATTTTTTTGCAAAACCAGCTTTTTGAGTTATGCCTGTGTTGCACTAAAGGCGCAATATATTATTTTCTGAAAAGGAAATGGAAAAATAGACTTTTTCTACATGAAGGCAAACTGTGTTTAATTCCAAAAAGAAATGAAATCTAAACAGGGGGTCTACTCTGTAATTCGAAACGATAGCAAATGCTTTCGAATTTGTATGCTTATAAGATGTAAATTCGAAAGCATTTCCTTTCGTTTCGAATTACAAAGTAGACCCCCTGGGCTTAGGAAAACAACTCCAAATAAATGTAGTCTCTTTGAGCCTAAAATACAAATTCAACAAAAATTTTTAGGTTTAGAAACAAAAAGGAGTCTATTAAGCTTACCCTCGAAAAGGTTAAACTGGTAATACTGGTTCTCTTGTTTGTTTGTTCTCTTATGATGCACCTGGTTATGGATCGTTTTCCCAGGAGTTTCTTGTAACGCCAATTTTTAAATTTAAATGCAATATTTTGAAGTTAATTAACTTTCCATTCGAAACATTTAATTATTAATTTAATTATTAAATGTTTCGGTATTAAGAAATTATTGATGACACATTTTATCGTTTTTACAAAATTTCAACTCATTACGCAATATAATTTTTTATTAAATATATGTTTTTTTTTATCTATTTTCTAATTTTAACTTTATTGAAAGCAGTCTCCCAACAAACAAATCTGATAACTTAATCATTTAATAACAAGCAGTAATTAAAAAAAAAATCAAAAAACCCGACTGCGACCTACTTTGAACACTTAAATATCCTTAAATGGTCGTTCGAAATGAAAAATCATAAGAGAAACCCAGAGATGATTTTAAAATACCTGTCGAATGATACCCGTTTTGATATTTACAAAATGGCGGCCCTTGGTCACTTATGACACTCCCAGGATTAAGACACATCATCAAAATCCGTCCACGCGTTCGGTTTATATAGTACCGCAAAGGCACACTCATACATACATACATACATAGGCTGATCAACAGAATAGTCTTCTTTGTGACGCGCAGGCGGGTAAAAAAATTGCTTTTCGATTCAGTTTTCGAGCCGAAATAAAATATTTTGTTTTTTTTTTTGACAAAGAGATTTCATGGGAGTTCCCGGGAAATTTATTGATCGCCAGTTTGAAGCTCTTTCTCGTGATCAAAGGTTTTTCTAGTGGGACAAAATCTCAGAAAGTTTTTAGGCAGTCCAAATTTTTGCTAACTATTGACTTTTAGTGATGAATCTCTTGGCTCGTTGCTTGCTTGTTTCAACTATGATATTGGTTGAACTTCTCATTCGTTTAAATGAAATTTTAACATAATATCTCTAATTATTCTAAGCAATTTTTAGGTAAAGGTTGCCTGATAATCTGCATTAGCAACAGTAAAATGCTTATAGGATCAAGGTAACCCCTCAATAATCCATTTCAAAATATTTTTAATAAAAAAAAAAAATATATGTATGTATATATATTTTTCTGTTTAAGTAAAATAATAATTTAGTATTATTAGTATTAATTTTTTCATTATTTATATCTCAAGTTACATTAAAAATATATTTTCAAGCCAATATGTTTGCTGGGTGGCCTATGTCTATGTGTATCATGCGAGATCGCATATTTATTTTAAGGACCCGTTCAAATGATGTTCTACTGAAATTGTTACTTACTTAACAACAAGTAAACAACAAGTAAATTAGAGTAACTTAAATAATTTGTTATATTTATGTATTTATGTATCAATTAACTGGTTTCTTATCAAAAATTTCTTAAAAATCTAATTAGTCTGGCTGTTTGTTCGCCGCCTTCATTCTATTTAAACAAGTTAAACATGTTCTTGCTGCTAAAATGTTTTTTGTTTTTGTTTATTTTGTGTGATAAAACAATTGTTTAAATACATATTAATAATAAAATAATAATGAGTTCGAATTTTATTTATTTATATATATTTTAAAAAATTTTTTTTTTGTTGACTTAATTGATTTTTCTTCTATTATTCCCGGTATGTATTTTTATATAGCATGTACATTTTAATGTTTTAATTATTCCTTAATTAATTTTTATATACTACGAGTATATGAGCAATAATTAAATTAAAATATATGTATAAAAATAAGTACATATTTGTTTTTATATCGAAAACATTGTGAGGAATATTAGTAATAAGTGCCACTTAGATGTGGAATCAAGATAATAAGAATTTAATATGTTTATTGCTTAGCAGTTTATAACATAATATAAGATTATGGCGAAAAATTAAGTTTGTGCTAATTTGAAATTGTCAACCTAAAATATTTGTAGTGGAAACTCCAACTCTGCACAAGTCTTCTATAAAACTGCAAGCAGAGTTTGCTCAGAAAACTGATTGCGAATTTATTTGAATTTGTTTTAAAGCCAAACATTAATCAAATATTAAGAAATACACATAAAAATATGTTTAGATATATCAGTTTATTTACTAAGGGAGCAATTGGATATAATTAATGTGGCCGATACCGCAGCCAATTAATTGATCGAACATTATTACTTGCAATTATGTGTTTGCTTGCATGATTAAAAAATTAATTGAAAATAATATACAAATCAATTAATCTAATGATTGAATAATAAGCATAAAGACCAAAATAAATTGAAAACTGTATACTATAAATTAAGCAGATAAATTAAAACTCGTCTTAAAATTTATTTTCGTGGATAATTCTTTGGCAATAAGGAAAAAGTGCTTAAGTCTTAATTAACTGCTTTGTAGGAGAGTACTTTTAAATCGAGAGAGAACTTTTAAATCGATTTTCAAATAGATTACCCTCGGGATAGTTTTATACATGAAGATTATGGAGTTGCCGCCCTAAGCAGTTTTTCCTTGTTGCCACAGAGCTAATAAAGTTTTTTTTTTTTTCATAACAAAGTCATTGCTCTCCCCAAACAGTAGGAAATATTTTTTATGTTTATTAAGAAGTAAAATTTGTTGACAGGTATTATTCAAGAAATCAGACTAGATAATAGATTTTTTTATTTAAGAAATAAGAAAAAAAAAATTCGGATTGTGTAGAAGAAATTGTTACTAAGCACAGCTTCGAAAATTTAGTACGCCTCGTTGACACCAGAGGCACTGCAACGCTGTCTTATTAAAAACGTGCAAAAAGCAGAGTTGTAAAACAATGAAGCATTCCTCTATCTCTTCATTCACCATCTGTCTGCTCTATCACTATCACTTTTCTAAAGAAGTTAGCACCTAGTAATAGTAGTGGTCATTTATTGTATGAGTGTTACTTGTCCTTCAAAAAAAAAAAAAAAAAAAACATAAAATTTTAAAGCATTTTAAATTTGATTTAATTTAATTAAGACGATTAAATGATTTATTGCAACAAGTGTTAGTTTATTGTAAGCCTAAAATCCCCATTATTTTAAACACTAACAGGCTAAAAACAATGAAACCGAAATGCACTTCTCACTGCACGAACCCAAGCAGATTCCAATTTAAATTTTTATCTATATCTATAACGTTTGCACAAAAGTTCTTTTCTACCATTTATCAAAATCTTGCATCCAAGACAAAAACCATTGAATCAAATTGTTTTTAAACTACAACCATAGAATAGGGGGAAGATCTGGTCCAAAGACCGGAAATGCGACTCCTGATGGATATTTTGTACCATAGATCTATGAATTATATTAATTCAATCTCTGTATGACCCTCCATATGAAGGTCAGTACAGGTATTAGAGAAGCCCGCCTAATATCATCTGAGCACAGAAACTCAGAATGAAAGAACTGCAACCATACCTTCTAACGCTTTTAATTTACCTCCTCAATTAATATTTCAAACAAACTTGATGCATAGACAAATTAAATTTTTTACTCTCACCTCTTTAACTTACGCCAGAGTACCAAAAAATGGTTTCGTATCAAAGACAAAACCATTAACAGAAATTTTTCTTCAACTACAACCATCAATTCCCTCCCCAATTAATATTTGAAACCCCCACTTGATGGTTACAAAAATTTACTGGTTTTTTGAGTTGTGACACTATTAAAGTAAATGCACAAAATGTACTCAAGTTTTTTTTACAAAAACCATTGACAGAAATTTTTCGTATACTACAACCATGCCTTCCAACACCAATTAATCGGCCATGTCACAGAGTTCAATTTCGTTCGGAATCGGAGCTCAATCCACCATATTTTTCTAGGAGATTGTGTCTAAAAAAAGAAAACTAAAATACGGAAATTTGTGAGGTGCGTCCAGACTGTAGTAGGCGTTGGTATGCTGGTGTAGGCTCCTGCTAGGCCTTGACATTTTGAGGTTTATTCAATTCCGATTCCGAACGGAATTGAACTCTGTGACATGGCCGAATATTTCAAACCCACTTGATGCATACAAAAAACAATTTTTTTTTACTAAATTTACTCTCACCTCTTTCACTAACAAAATAGTACCACAAGATGGTTCAAATGTAATAAATTTTTTTTTACATATATCAAGATTTCATATCTAAGACAAGAACCATCGACAGAAATTTTTATCAAACTACAACAAAACAACTACAATATATCTAATTCACGCACATCATTTGTTAGGAACATCAGTATATTTTTTTGTACAATTTTGAAAATAGTACATATGTATATGTTGCATCATTAAGTTTTACTAGATTTAAAGCAGATTTCGGCAAAATCTAGGCACGCAGTAGATTTTGTTTCGTTTGGAAAATCAACACGAAATCTATTTTATTTCGCTGGAAGTTGCGTAATAAACTAGATTTTGCTCAGATGAGAGTGCACTATAATAATTGCTAATGAAATAAAAACCAATTCTCGTATTCCATTTCAGTAAAAATTTTTTTTTTGTTAAAAAGCTGCCAACAATAATTGATTTCTTTCCAATTGATGAACTTTGCGTACAGATGACGAGCGATTTTTATGCCGTTCTTCTCATATTCATTAATCTGGTTATTTTGATAGGAAAAACGGGCTACTTTTGAATATATATACATATTCGTGGCCAAAAAAAAAAATACTTTAAGAGTGTAAAACCAGTATTTTATATGGTAAGACTGCTTTAAAATTTTTAAAGTAGATATATTTTGTTTTGACTATAAATATTCGTTATAATTTTTTTAAGTTTTTCCTATTTTTATTTGAAACTATATAAGAGTAGACATGTGTCATAAGGGTTATATAAAAACAGACTTTAAGTTAACGCCCATTTTAAATTTCCAGCTTCATAGAAAGAAGAAAAATATATGTATGTTTATAGTATATCTACTAATAAAAAATTTCAATATTTCGAAGGAATTATTAAGAGAGAAATAATTCTCTTAAAATTGTATATATTTTACTTGAATAATATGATCTCATTTAAATTACGTTTTAAACTGTGTATTATTTTATAAACAAATGTTCACTTAAATAGTACATATAAATATGTTTCATTATTTGTTTTTGATCACATTAACTTTATTTCAAAACACCATTTAGTTTTTGTGTTATTACATACACATGAGGTAAAATTTTTAATATATATATTATATATTACATATTTGAATCCTTCAATTCCTAATAATAAGAGTAGTTTAGGGTGATTAGTTGATCGGGCTACTGCCCTCTGCAAAGCTGCAGATGGGGCTATCAGTATAACGTTCCGACTTATGGCCTGTCCCACGATGTCACCAGAAATCATTCGATCGACAAGTTGTATTGCAAACAGCAATAACATTAGAAAATTTGTTATTGTTTTCAATATAAATATTCGATCGAACGATTTCTGGTGACATGGTGTTAATTTTTTATTCACACGTTTATATATAACCGACGCACAATGCCAACCGCCTCTGACATGAAATCAGACGCTGACATATGGTGGCTATTCGTTAGTTAACGGCGTTAATTGGCCGACTTGTCGTTTCAAGAATAATAAAAATTCAGAATTTAATTGCATCCCGTTGCAATCTGGATTCCCTTTGAAAAGAAAAACTCTAGATAGTTTTTTTTTTATACCAACGACATGTCTTTGAAACATACAAACATACATACATATCGTTACCTTAATATAGAAAGGCCCCATTATTATTATTTTTTTGTGAATCGAAATTTTTTTATTTTTCGATACATTAGGTGTTCCTCTATCGAAATACATATTTAAAAACTCGATTTAAAAAAAACGAGTTAGGGCCTTTATATATTAGGGAAACGATATGTATGTATGTACATTTATGAAAAAAAGCCAATGAAAGAAATTCAAGAATAAAGTTTAATTCCTAAAGAATTGAAAAATTAACGCATGTACATATGTTTTTATGTAGTGTATTTGCCTAAATTATATCAAAAATAGAATTCTACACGTGTAGCCATTAAAGTAAATAATAATTTTAGTTATTCCAGACAACAATCGTTTATCATTTGTTATCAAACAAATTGAGAAAACTAACTTAACAGAGTAGAAATATACCCTGTCGGAGAATGTGTGTTTGACTAAAAAAATAGTTAACTTATAGTTAACTTTTCTTAGACCGACTAAAAGCTAGCTGCAAAGTCATCCAGAACAAGCCCAAAATTAATTCTTAAGTTGAGTACGTAATCGAATTTGATGAGAGCCAACAAATTTATTCTCAGCTACTTTATGGCAGCTTACCCGAGTGGTAGCGCGTTAAGTACACAACGTGGGATGTTACATGTTCGAACCCCAGAAAATTTTTTTTAATTTAATGACTACCAGGTGATTTAAAAAATTCAACTTTAAGTTAGCTGCAAGTAGTGCAGAGTGAGACAATTGACTACCACCTAGGACATCGCAATGTTAAAGTAGTCAGTTGATTACATTGCCAAGTAATCCAAGTGTCAGTCAGTACTAGTTGCGAAATAGTTAGCTTAAAGTTAGTTTAAAGTTAGCCAAATTTCCAACAGGGTAGTACAATACAAATACATACATACAAAACCATGTACTATGTATTCGAATACAGTCAAATTTCGCTAAAATGAATGTGCGTGGGAATGAACTAGAAGAATATCACTTCGTTAAAAACCTTCCAGGAAAACAATTTCAAAAAAGGTAATTGGGTCTATTAAAACGAAAATAATCATACTGATCATCAATCAACTTCTACATCAAATTCATTAAATTTTATGTAATGTAAGCGAATAATGAAAGTTGGCAAGCAGAAAAGTAAGACAATATATAGCAAGTAATTGTGATGGTAATATGTAATTTTTTGCTGGGTTCATAATAAAGAAAACATATTTTTCCACTTTATGTACAAAAATCATATATGTATATATACACACATATATATATATATATATATATATATATATATATATATATATATATATATATCCCTTTTAACTCCTACAAGGAGCATAGGGCCGTATCATGAATCATTTAAAATCTGTATCAATATGTATACCGTTTACAGCAAATTTTTTTTTGTTGACATTTATCAAAAGATTTCGTATCCAAGACGAAAACCATTGACTGAAATGTTTTTTAAACTACAACCAAACAACTGAAATATAGCTAATTCATACACACCTTTTTTAGTACATCAGTCTATTTTTGTAGCACAATTTTGAAAAAAAAAATACATGGTTGCATTATTAAGTTCCAATAGATTTCAGGTAGATTTCGACAAATTCTAGTCAGGCAGTAAATTTTATTTCGTTTGTAAAATCGGCACGAAATATATTTTATTTGCCTCGAAAACTCGTAATAAACTAGCTTTTGCTCAGATGTAAATGCATAAATTTGAATAGGCTAAAAAACCAACCAATTCCCGTATTCCATTTTATTGAAAAGTTTTCGTTAAATATCTGCTGTTAATAACTGATTTCCCTTCAAGTTAACAAATATGGTTTCTAATAAAGTGCGATTCTTGTTACGTTCTTCGAATATTCATTAATCCGATTATTCGGAAACGTAAAACCAAATATTTTGAACATATAGTTTTTATAAGTTTTTCTTACTTTTATTGAAATTATATGCAAGTATTTCACTTTGCACTACAGACAAAAATTTGTATATTTTTGCAGTTTTATTTAAAACTATCAAGTTCTTTAGTTTGTATTACAATCTTCCATTGATTTTCCAAAAAAAATCTTCTCATACACTTAGGGATTTAAATTTTTTTCACAGTACTACACGAAAATATATAACCATATACGGACTCCACTACGTCATAAAATACCAACGAAAAAAGGACCTGTGTCTCCCAGTTGTTCCCCATGCCATGCACTTTTTTTTTAGGGAACCCTAATGATTTGGGTCGTCGGTGTAATTTTAGCATTTTCTCAGGGTCATATCTTGCAAACCGTTCAGAAATTTGATTTACTCTATGAGGCAAAGTTGTAGTCATTGTCATATAACATAAAAACTTCATCGTCAAAATCAAAATTGTAAAAAATTTAAAAATATGTGATTTTTTTTACCTCTTTCTCCATGTTCAGGTCCATAGGTAGCAAACCCTTTAAAATTCAAGGAAACAATCAACTACAAAAATTTACCTAAGATCTCAATAAACAACTTTTTAGAACATATGAACTTCCTAGGAATGATTCGTAGCACCATTTAGGTAGCGCTTAGCTAGCCGCAAAAGCAAAAATTTTCCCGACATTTTTTTAATTTCATTTGTTTGGAAATTTTTCACTTTTGCGGCTACCTAAGCGCTACCTAAATGGTTTTAAGGATCATTCCTAGGAAGTTTATATGTTCTAAAAATTTGTTTATTGAAATATTAGGTATATTTTTGTAGGAGATTATTTCCTTGAATTTTGAACAGTTTGCTAACTATGGACCTGAACAGGGGAAAAAAGGTAAAAAAAATCGAATTTTGAATTTTTTACGATTTTGATATTGACGATGAAGTTTTTTTGATTTTGGATGTTCACAATTTATGTTCTTTATGACAAGGAGATAGAGGGAGTAGTGTCTGTGGGCATTCGATTTAGACTTTTTCACACTGAAAGCGACAGGAAAGACTTTCCCAAATAGTTTCTTCCACATACGAACAGTGCGTAGTGCGATTTGGTGGACAATCGACCACAAAAGGATGAGCTCTGAATGAAGCACATGTTGTGCGTATAACTGTGTGGATTTAAGGAATAAGCTCTCTACTTTCATTATTCCGTTGTAGTAACGATAGAACAAGGAAATGCACCCCACATTGCATCGATGCATCGATCGATCAATGAATTAATTAAGTTGGATACCCTACTGTCACCAATGAGCTTCTTCGTTCCCTCGTGTACGCGGTCGTGCAGCCCCAAAATAGACTTTGAAACGCCAGCCCATACATGAGAGTTGCATTTCATTTTCGGTCGGATATAAGTGGTATAAATAATAAGCAGATATGATGGTGTGAAGTATCGCTTGGCACCGTTTCAAAAATCCTAGACACTTGAATGCTTCTTTTGAGACTTGAAAAATGTGTTCAGTCCATCGAACATCACACTGAATTTTCATACCAAGAACATGAAGAGCTTCTGGTTCCTTAATATTTATAGTCCGCCATAGTTACAGATGGAGCAGCATTTTCGGTCATATGTGTATGAGTGTAATCATTTGACATCATCATATAATATTTTTCCCCGTTCTTGTGAATGGCGTCGTCGACGACTGTAAATATTTTCACTTGTCTACTCTTTATCGGGAACAATTGGCTGTTATTGACAATCTCTTACTAATCTCCAAGGCTTTGTAGACAAGCGGCAAATTTTACTGTCGTCTTGATGTGACGTCGATGACGCCATTCACAATAAGTGGGTTTATTTTTTTGCATTATTATTTAATGCATGAAATTTGTTTTATATAGCTAAGCAGCATAGCTCTAATACGTTTTTATTAGCTTCACCTGTGTATATATATGTATGTATGTGTGTATGAATGCAATATAAACTTTCAATGTAATTTTCCTCAAACTTCCAGACGTACGATCAGCTTGAAATTTTGCACACGCATTAGGTTTCGATGATATTACAATTTAAGGGATATAAAAGTGGGCTGTGCCACGCCCATACGAACGAAATATCTTATATCTCGAAAGCTATAGCCCTCAGAGTACTCAATTTGGTATAGACTCTTTTGAGAGTGAGGTGCGAAGTAACTCAAAATATTGGCAGAATAGCACCGGGGCAAGTGGCACTCCCCTACAAAGTATTTAATAAGAATCTTATATCCTTAAATCTATTATAGTAAGAGTCTATAAATTGCGTATGAAATCTTTTGAGAGCGAGGTGCTAAGTAATTCAAGACATTGGTAAAATTGAACCCTGGGGCGGGGCAGTACCCACCGAGTAATTTATAATAATCTTATATCTTGAGAGCTACAGCAGCAAGAGTTTTCAAATTTGATATAGCAACTTCTGAGAGAATAGGACTGAGGGAAGGGGCACCGCATACAAACAAAGTATGTAATAATAATTTTATATCTTGAAAGCTATAATAGCAAGAGTCTTCGAAATTTGTTATAAGCAGGGAAACCGCAAATATGCAATTGCATGTTTTTTCTTGTGCGACGTATTCATGCGGGGACAAGATATTTATCCGTTTCACAACTTTTTATTAATTTTGGCATCGATTTGTTAGTGCATATTTTTGCATATTTTGCCCTTTAAAGCATATTTTTGCATATTTTACCCTCTAAAGCATGTTTTTGCATTTATAACTCTAACACGCGTATTTTTTAGCATATTTTCTAATTTTTAGAGCATAATTTACGCTTTTAGGGCATATTTTGAAATTAAATAAATTAAGTAAAATAAAATAAATTAAAAATTTTATTTTAATTTGCTTACAAGCTTAAGTGTTGAACAAAATTTTTATTTTTATTTTTCGCCATCTAAGTCTCATTTTTAATGTTCCATGTAGTGTATAAATTTTCGTAGTTATTACGGACGTTAGTTTCAATAAAAAATTCGGTTTTTCTATTTGTGACGGACTCTACCCCGAGTAGACGTTGAAGGAACATTGTTTATTTAGATGTGGCATGCAACGATTTTATTTGAATATTGACCCAGATTGTTGTTTATTGCAATAAATATTATACATACAAATCTTGTCTTATTTATCGAAAATATAGTTCCAAAGTTTTAATTCTGATATCGTGATCTCTTTTGAACTTGAAGTTAAATTTTTACGAGATTATCAAAAAAATAATAATTTGTATTATTTGCTTTAGTCAAAATATGTATGGCAATTTTGTTTCAATACGGCAGTTATTCTTTGTTAATTTTTTATTGTTTGCTTTTTTGCTTATTTTATATGCAAATGTTGTTGAATTTTTTAATTAGAAATATATTTTCATTTAAAATAAACCAATTTATTTTATTTTAAGAGCATATTTTTTGAGTTTTTTGTGCATATTTTCAAGTTTTTAGTGCATATTGAATGCGCATAAAACACTTTTTTTAGAGCATATTTCTGGTTTCCCTGGTTATAAGTTAATTCGAAAACAAGAGACGACTATAGGTAAAAAAAATCGGTGACGTAGTTGCGAGGAAAGATATTTTATTAAAATCGAATTAATTCTTATTTTGATCGTATTCCAAATTAAATAGTCATAAATGCTTGTTGGTATTTCTGTTGCTATAACATAAACTTCAAAACTTCAAAATTATTTTCTAATTTTTAGGGTTTCGTACACCAAAGGTGAAAAGAAACCCTATTGTTTTCGCTAAAAGTAAAGTTAGTGTATTTTTATACAGACTACAACAATTAACACTAAAATTAAAAAAATTTTAATTAAAGGGTGTACCATCAGGTTATGTAATTTCGACTATGTAATTTTGATAACTTGCTGTATCTTGGAAACCGTAAGAGCAAACTTCTTTAAATTTTCAAAACCGGTAAAACAAAAAAATCTCAAAATTATAAAATCGCCAAACCGAAAAAAAATCGCCAAAATCAAAAAAAAAAACATCGTCAAAACGAAAAAAGCACCAAATTAAAAAAAATTTCTAAATCGAAAATAAATCGCGAAAACCCGGAAAAATCGCCAAAATGAAAAAATCGCCAAAATGAAAAAAAAATCGTCAAAATGAAAAAATCGCCAAAATGAAAAAAATCGCCAAAATGAAAAAAAATCGCCAAAATTAAAAAAATCGCCAAAACGAGAAAAAAGCGAAAAATAATCAAAAAAAAAAATTATTTCAAAAACGTAAAAAAACAATGTATTAAAAAAAATGCTCAAAGCCCAACGTACGGAACCCTTCGAGCGCGAGTCAAAGTCGCACTTAACTGAATTATTTTTTAAGTCAGTTTGATATTAAAGCATGTTTGCTTAGTTTTCTTAAACTATAATTTATTTAATTATGTATGTATGTATATGAGAAATATAGTTTTTATTGCGCAAACTATTTTCATTCAAAAAAAAAGAATTTATCTCTGTATTTGACTCATTTTGGTAAATTTGATAAACAATTATTTTTTAAGATAGATATACATGCATATATACCTTTTTTTTCATACTTTCTCAAGGCCCTCAAAGTAGGAATTTTTTCCAATGATAACGTCTTAATTTGACCCACATATCTTACATTGCATTTTTTTTTTTAAATTTGGAAAAAGGAACAAGTCACCAGAGAATTATTGTTTATATGTCTATACATACCTGCATAATTTCATATATTCTTAAATAAGTTGTTAATATTAAATATTAAAATATTAAAAGTTACAATTTTTTAAATACATAACTGTTTATTGAAAATAAGGTAATTAATATTTAAAGGCGTTGATAAAATGCTATCAATTTGACGTGGTGCTGTCTGTCATATTTAAACGAGTATTTGCAGCACACTTTGCCAATTGGTGTGGGTGTTGCTCTCTTCTCCATAGACAGCATTGACAGCAGCATTGACAACAGCAGCAGCAAACATTGAAATCAACACCAATTTGTTTATACAAGAAGAAGTTGAAATAAAATTTTAATCATACAATAAAATGTCTGATCTAACTTTATTTTTTCCACTTTCAAAGTTAAATTGCTTAATGTTATTTATTGTAGACCCTGCCAATTTATATAAGAAACATTAATTTCTATGTTATTATTTTATTTGCTGTCAATAGCTTATTTATTTCCCTTGTATATTTTTTTTTTTTGCATTTCCAACAGCATTTTACAGGCAAATTATGTCAATTAAAATGTAAACAAATCAAACAGAATTCGATGAACAACTTAAACACAATAAACAGACAGACAAACATACAAACTGATACACAGACAGACAGAGCATTAGGCTAAAAATATTCGTGCGTGTGCTTAATTTTTGCTTACACTGTATAACTAGCTCTTTTATTTAAGCTTAAAAGATTATTGAAATAAAGTGGGAAAATATGTGTTTGCATATGGGAATATTATTGAGGACTAAAATGTGAAAGCGTTTTTAGGGTTCCGTACACCAAATGTGTCGCTACGATGTCCGTCTGTCTGTCTGTCAGAGGCTGTTTTTTCAAGAACCGCAAGATCTACGGACCTGAAATTTTCACAAAATATGTAAAACTTTGGCCTGTACAACAGCAAATGTATGAGAGTAAATAATTTAAGGGTGTTCTAAGGCGAGCCACGAAACATTTTGAAAACCTAATGTAATACACAGACAATTATATCGTCACCTTAAATGCAAACAGGCGTAACTACACAATAATTAGAAATCGAGTTTTTGATTGATTATAGTTCACTTTATCAAACTACATGTTCACGCAAATATTTAGACCTCTGCGATAAAAAATGACGATTTTATTTAAGAAATTCAAACGGTCTTAATTAGAAATGCATCCATTTTTTATTGCAAATAATGTAACTAACATAAAATCTTAAATATATATAAAAAGAAAATAAATGGTTAAAAACATATAAGTACCCATACTCCAAGTAACTTTCGAAAAAACTTTACAAGACCACTTTATTCTTATTAATTTCGAAACGTTTTTCGATTCTCCTGTAAAAAATATAAAAGTGTAGTTACGTCCGATTGCATTTAAGGTGACGATATATAGACACTTGAAATTTTTAATTTTAGCGTCTTTTTAAGTAAACTACAGCAATTGCAGATATTAAAAAAAAATATCAAAATTAGGTGGTATAATAGCAGTTGATGTAATTTTGACAACTTGCTGTATCTCGGAAACCGCAAAGGACAAAATCTCGAAATTTTCAAAAACGCTATAAAACAAAAAAATTTTAAAAATTAGCGAAAAAAAATCGCCAAAATAAAAAAACAGCTTAAATGAAAATATCACCAAATATAATATAAATCTCTAAGACACAGAAAAATCATCATGGTCGCCAAAAAACTAAAAGAGCGTCAAAAACTGAGGAAATCGCCGAAACGAAAAAAAAAATCACCAAAACTAAAAAAGCGTATATACTAAAAAAAATCGTCAAAAACCGAAAAAATCGTTAAATAAAAAAAAATAACCCAAACTAAAAAAACCGCCAAAAGAAGAGTGGTGTCCTAGGACACCCAGTTAGAGCTATGCTGCTTAGCTATATACATAAAATTTCATATATTAAATAACAATGCAATGAAATTATATTATGTGATGATGTTTAATTCACCACATATATTTCAAAACGTTTCCATTTAGTTCCCATTGTTTCCTTTTTTAGATGCATGCAATTAAATTAAGGTATTGTTTGGGCTCATGTGCAAAAACAATACAAAAACAAAATAAATTGAGCAGTAGTTATCATTGTTTTTATTAAGGCCCAGACACATAGAAACCGTCATATGTTAAACTTCGCTTTTTTAACTAAAATTACCGCAATGACGGAAAAGGTTGGCACAATGGCTACTTTATTGACAGAAGCATTTGAACAGCTTCTATAGGTTGGTTCTCCATTTTATTTATTAAATCCAATTTTTTTTATTTAATTAAATTAAATTAATTCTTTTGTTTTATTTTATTTTTGCTGTCACAAAATATAGAAAACCTAAATCGGAATATACCAAAAAAAAACCAACTAATATCTTTCAAACTATTCAACGTACGCAAAAAGTTAAAAGTGGAAAAATTTTTTTTACTCCGCATTGACGGACACGTACTGAATGTAACAGACCTCATAAGAAACCATGTATTTCAACTGAACTAACGTATGACGGATTCTATGTGCCCCGGGCTTAACACTCCCTTCAAAGAACGAAACAAAACAAAATCAAACATTTTGTTTCGTTTATTTTCGTACGCTGCTTTTAAGTACAAAGAAGTCGAAGCAAAAATAAATTTATAACTGTAATAGTATCGATTATTTTTGTTACGAAAATCACACCCTAGCCACTGTGTCTGGCATAAAGAGCATAGCTTTAAAAAAAATCGCCAAAAAGGAACAAATTTCAAAGCTAAGAAGTTCGCACAGTATTACATATGAATATGCCTAAAATCACTTTCAAATATCAGTGCCACGAATTCATCCTTCGTATAAATTTTTTGTTGCATTTTTTAAAGGATGCGAGGAGGAATTTTCTGTGAAATTAAATTGAGGAAGACTGAAGTAATGTTTTGTTAATAAAATTGAAGGGAAGTGCCTCCCGGAATATATTTGAAAAAATCTTCTAAAATACTGAATGAAAACTATTCTGTAAGATTGAAAATAGCTTTGCTGAAAAAAAGTTTTAGGCGACAGAATTTTTTTTTAAAAGGTCGCTTCTTTAACATAGCTAGAAAGCATAGTCTTGAAAGTTTTGAATAGCTTCCCATCATTTTCATTACAGGAACTGCACAAGGTGAGAGATTTGACAATGGAGAAAAACCCGTTTATTATACTCGTACTGCTGCTTAAAATAGAGACCTTTTAATTTTTCATGCCATGGCAACAAATTTTATATGATAATCCATAAGGTTTATAATGCTTCATATCCTTCTTCATTGGCTTCAAGCTAAATCAAAGCAGTATTTTTTAATATTTAACGCTATGCTTATACATTTTCTTTTACATATATTGCATTCTTTATTCTAAGTTAAATATAATTGAACTTTTTTTTTTTTTTTTGGTTAAGCAACCTCTATATGCATTTCGTTCCTGCTTATGGAACTCGTAAGTAAAACTTTTTGTTTGAGGATTTTTAAACTTATTATGTTTGTATATTTTGATTCTCAATAACGTATTAAGAGTCTTGCTATAAAAATGCGATGTTTTTTAGCTTATATCAAAAATTTGTTAGGTTGAAGTCTACTGACGAGTTCCAGAAGTGGGAACGAAATGCATATAGACGTTGCTTAACTAAAAAAAATTCTGATTATACATTAAAATCTAAATGTCAAATAAATACTTCAGTATTTCTTAAATGTATACTTTTTTAAAACGTATATTTTATTTGTTATCATATAATAAATACACTAAGCATTTGCTTAATTTAACCCACTGTGCATAGTTTTTTTAATACATAACTTCATTTGTTCTTCATAAATTTAGCTTCAATCTACTTGTCTTAAGCTCTTAACTATCCTATTAAATATTATAATTTATATTTCTCAATTATTTATATAAACAATTAGAAAACATTGTTGCAAAAATACAAATCTAATTAATATAAAAAAATTTTAATTAAGAATTTAAATATGACAATGTGGGAGATTTCAAAAAGAAATAAATATTCAAGTTTATATCTAAACCTTTTAAGATACGAGTAATATCAAGAAAGAAGTATGCATTATGGGAGTGTCTGTCCACTGCGTTATAAGCCTCAGAAAATAAAGCATAGCCTGCTCTTATTATAATACTGTTGAATAAGCGTTAGAATTTCAATTGATTTTGAATTTGAAGTAAAATTATTGCATATGTTGTAAATAGCTCCAAACAGTGGCCAGCCCCCCAGTCACACAAACATCATAAATCATTAGATTAAATACTAATGCATATCGCAATGCTCTCTTTCTCCAAGATTTGTAGCCATCGGATAAAATCTAAGATTAATGTGCCTACTTAACACTGGTGGCGCTGCAAAGATGTTATAAAAATTAACAATAAAAAAATTAAATAAGCTCCTATTCTGGCTCCCTATCTATCTGTCACTTACACTGGCCCTTTCCTCTTCTCAGATAACACAAAAAAATCTGGGAACAAATTACGGTATTCGATATCGATCGAAATTTCCACACAAACACAACTAAAATTGTATGAAAATTGGCAAGACATCTAATGCCTTAATCCGCCCCTATTATTTGTACCCAAGTGAGCTGAAAACTTACTTTCTGTTGTCAGCAACTTAAGTGTAACCTAACACTACTGAATTTAAATAGAAAAGAAAAATTTATGTTAGTTTTTATTTGAGTTTTGTTGTTCTCAATAAGTTATTGGGAGGTTGTCTATAAGAATTTGGGGGGTTTGTAAGCTTTTTTAAATTGTTATTTTTGTTTTAACTTATCAGTAGACTTTAATACTGATAAGTTGCCTAAGTAGCGATGAAATGCATCTAGACGTGCTTAACCAACAACAAATAAATTTTTTAAATTTAGTTTTCGTTGAAAATTATATTTCTTTCTTTGTGTTTGTTAAATTATATAAAATTTTCCCTCAGTAGCAAATTATGTATATGCAATAATTTTTAGAGAACAAAATCATAACAACTATAATTGTAGTTGCTTTGAAAGACTCAAAAAAAAAAAAATTAAACAAATTACGAAAAACAATGGCAAGACTGTTGTAAGTTAGTCATGATAGATTTGAGCCTTTAGTACAAACAAAAGCTTTCAGCAAATTGTTTTAGAATGGATCACAACAATTCACGTATTCTATTTGCAATGAAATATTTATATTCAGGGTCGAAGTTTGAATTAACTAACATCACATACAGTGGGTTAATCCAAGAAGGAGGCTTTCGGACACAGCTTTTTGTTCCGTTCTGCTAGTGTTTGTTAAAATAATTATCATTATCTTTGGGGAGATTTTTTTCTTAAAAATTATCACGTATAATTTGGTCGCTCTAAATACGAACTTAATAGAGATTAACGCAAACAAATAAAATATATTCATTGATACGAGGACTGTACCAAAACTGGCCGACCTAGCAATTACATGGCTGCATGTTGTTTAGTACTATTGTTTTTTTTTGGATCCATCAAAAATAAACGATCTCAGTGAATTTGTAAAAAAGTAAAAAAATTGGTCACCGTTATGCAATTCAATAGTTTCAGTCATAGGCATACAAAGGCCTTTCGGTGAGGGGAGCATTGCCCACCCTTCCCCAAAAGAATTGCTGTTGCCCCTCTAGAAGTATTACAAATTGCACGTAATTATATATTTTTATATTCCTCATAAAAATCACCAGTCATAATATCCCCACCCTTGAAAAAATTTATAGCTACGCCAATGCTTTCATTTCAAAGGTCTCAATCCAACCAATGTTAAGGACAAGCTAGATTTTCCCCTGGAAGACCCTTCTAAATCGCTTATTACTATAAAGATGCAAGCGCTGCCAAGACGGACAGCGTAATGGGCTACTAATTGAGATGTCCACTCCAGAAATGATTGTGGAAATTTGCAAAATGATATTGAATAATTGTCGGCTTAAGGTACGTGAGCTAGCTGAAACGATATGCAAAGAACAGAAACAGCATCGTGGGGATGTTTCAACAGCGTGTTTGGTGATGTTTTACTACAATTAAGTGGAGTTTTTGTGCCAACTCGTAACCATGCCTGAGACCTTCACTCCACCACTCGACCACTCCATCGCTTCACCACTCCACTACTCCACCACTCCACTACTCCACCATTCCACCACTCCACCACTCCACCACTACACCACTCCACCACTCCACCACTACACCACTCGACCAGTCCACCACCCCACTACTCCACCACTCCACCGCTTCACCACTCCACCACTTCACTACTACACCATTCCACCACTCCACCACTACACCACTCCACCACTCCACCGCTTCACCACTCCACCATTCCACCACTACACCACTCCACCACTCAACTACTCCACAACTCGACCATTCCACCAATCCACCACTCCACCGCTTCACCACTCCGCCATTCCACCATTCCACCATTCCACCACTCCACCACTACACCACTCCACAACTCAACCACTCCAACGCTTCACCACTCCACAACTCGACCACTCCACCACTTCACCGCTTCACCACTCCACCACTCCACCACTCCACCACTCCACCACTCCACCACTACACCACTCCACCACTCCACAACTCGACCACTCCACCACTCCACCGCTTCACCACTCCACCACTCCACCATTCCACCACTACACCACTACACCACTCCACCACTCAACTACTCCACAACTCAACCACTCTACCACTCCACTACTCCACCACTCCACCACTCCACCACTCCACCGCTTCACCACTCCACCACTCCACAACTCCACCATTCCACCACTGCACACTTAAGACAAAGGACAATCAAAACAGTGAACTTGAGTAGAAAAACTTAACTTTAACTAATGAAATTAGGGGAAAAAATCGCATTTGGAGAAAAATAGAGGGCGTGGCGTTGGCTGAAGTAGTTAGCACGTTGACTACAAAGCCGAAGGTCTTGGGTACGAGCCCGGTATCTAACAGTCATTAAATACAACACCATACATTTTTTTTTATTTTTTTGATGTGCAATAGTGTCCCTTTGTATAATTTGTTGTAGGAAAGTTCAAGTGCTGAAGGCATAGTCACTGGTCACTGAACTATACCGACATCAGCAGATACTAATCCTAATGCAAAATCCTTCATTGTGTAGCAGAATTATCGTCGAAGTAAAATAACCAATAAAATGACTACTGAACACAACTTTCAAAAAAAATTTAATATGCCTCACTTAACACCAGAGGCGCTGCAACACTACATTATTTAAAAAAAAAGTTTTGAAGCTTTCCTCTGCCTCTTTCTTAGCCACCTGTCTTCTCTGTCACTATTCCTTTCCTAAAGAAAGTAGTAATAGCAGTAGGCATTCATTGCCTGAGTGTTACTTCTCTTAAGAAAAAAATTATAAATAAAATTTCGAGAAAATTTTTTCACGTGGAACAATTTCAACTAATAGCAAGTAAAAGGGAAAACAATTCTAATTGGAAAAGGGAGCAATTTCTCGCGGAGTTTTATTCATATTGTCCTGAAAGTGTTATTTCATCATTGAAAGTTCGAAGTACTTCATGACACACCTTATTCACTAGACTAAGCTCTTGCGGACTTTTTTCTATTTCCAAATTTAAAGAAAAAAAAAGGGTTTGGTGGTAAAACAATTTCCTACAATGAGCAGTGAAGTCTGCACTTGATGGCTATTTCAGGGATCTAGGCAGTTCTAACTTGAGTAATCAGTATGTCGATGCTACTGGGTATTACTCTGAAAAAGTCTATCGAGAAAAAATAAATTTTCCCAGTCTAATATGTTTTCTTTGTTAAGTCGGCTAGTTTGGGGACTGTCCTCGTAGATTGATAATATGAAATATTATATCATCTATGCTAAAAAAATAATTTGTATTTATTAATTTAATCGTAAAATATGAGTATATATGTACATATTTAAATAAATGTGCATATGTATGTAAATATATAATTATACAACTGGAACATAAAATTGTGTGTAAACATTTTTTGCACTTTGCATTTATTAATACAAATTGTGTGTAAATATGTTTATGTCTGTCTGCCTGTTCTTCTAGCCAATATACTAATGTGGTTAGCCTTCATTTATGTCTGTATATACATATATTTAAGTTCTACTTATAACACCTGATTGGAAACTTCAAATCGGAGACGGTTTTCTGCCTCTCTGGCGCGTCTACTGTGTTCCGCTTTGCCAACCATCCCTTCTCTCGCAAACACTAACTATACAACATACGCCCAAGTTGTTCGATTAAGTTAGTTATTTTAATACACTTTTGTTCACTTTTTTTTAATATTTATAATTATATTAATAAATAGCTTATTGCACTTAATGCTTTCAACGCAAATTATTTGTAATCACAATGACAAACATTCACAACATCAGCGGCTGGCTGCACAAGCCATAAATGTCCAGCTAGTTCATAAATTGGAATTAATCTTGAGCATATGGCTGTTGTGGTCGTGTGTGATATGAAAATTGACAACCTTGAGTTCATTTCTGAGATGATTTGACAATCGTCTGGTGATGAGGTCATCATTGGATGGACTTTTATCGTGCTCTTTCGTGATAACAATGCGGAAGCTTCAGTAGCCGTTTCTGAGCCCCAACTTCTAAATCCATAATAACTATTATTTAATAGGAAGAACAAGTTGAAGTTGAAGTATGTATGTAGTATCATATGATCGGGACAGACACCCTGCTCTGTGTTAATAACTTCGAACTGATCAGTTTTTGTTCTTATCATCATCTTGTAATACGCACGCAATTAATCTGTCATTCAACAAGAAAGAATTATCTAAGCTTTAAGTGTTTGCTTTTGTTTTATATAAAAGTCTCTGCTATTTATTCATCATGGGTCATATCGTTACCTTCATATAGAAAGGCCCTAAATCATTATTTTTTCGAAATCGAGATTTTTGCATTTTTTGATATACTAGATATTCCTCAGACAATACAAAAAACTGGAATTCAAAAAATAACGAGTTAGGGCCTTTCTATATTAGAGTAGCGATATGAGCACCTGTTATTTAATATTTTTCTTTTACACTATCATTTATTAATCGGCCATGTCACAGAGTTCAATTCCGTTCAGAAACGGAATTAAATCCACCTCAAGATATCAAGCCCTAGCCGGAGCATACCCCACCATACCAGTTCCCCCAAATGTCTGGACACACCTGACAAATTTCCGTATTTTAGTTTTCTTTTTTAGACACCATCTCCTACGAAAATGAGGTGGATTGAATTCCGTTTCCGAACGGAATTGAACTCTGTGACTGGGCGAATATTAATCTATTTGTTAAACCAAACTTTTAAACTGCAAGCAAACACACATTTCATATACATATGAGGATATAGGGTCTTTCATTAAGCGCTTTCTATCTCTAAATTTAAATAAAACAAAGTGTGTGTGTGAGATAGCATCGACAATTTTTATTCGTTTGAAAGACCTATTCATGCCATAGAACATAATTTCAATGTCCGCCAGGGATTCTCTGGCTGTAGCGCATCCAAAATATCAAATTTTCCATTAAGCTGGCCATTGGCGTAGCAAGAAGTTTTTTCAATGGGGGCCGTAATGACTGGTGATTTTCATAAGCAATATTAAACTACATAAATACATGCAATTTTTAATTATTCTAGGGGGGAGCAACAGCAATTCTGGGAGGCAATGTCCACTCCCTAATGGTATTTCTAAGCTTATGACTCTGGCACATAAATCAGGCTGAATTTGGCCGATGGCATGGATTATGTTGCTTTTGAGGACCTCTGTGTCTTGTGGCTCATTTGCATCAGAGCTGTTAAATTTCGATCACGATTACTAATCAATTAGATTACATTTTAAAAAGAATTGTAATGATTATATAATTGCCTTCAAAAGAACTGCTGATAAATAATTGATTACGATTACTGATAATCGAAAAGTAATCTGAATTACTTAAAATTACTAAAAATTATCAAAAAGAATCAAGAGTAATCCTTAGAAGTAATCGGATTATTTTTTGATTACTTTTGATTCCTTTTGATTATTTTTAGTAATTTTAGGTAACTCAGATTACTTTTCGATTATTAGTAATCGTAATCAATTAGTAAGTAATCAAATTAGTAATCCTTACGATTACTAAGCATTACTTAACATCTATGATTTGCATACACCAGCAACTTAAGAAAATCTTACAAAAAAAGTTGCACGAACGTTCACATCACCACCACTTAAGATGACCATGCCCTCAAATCACTCCTTCAGTATATCCAGTGTGCAGTGAAATGTGTGAAACATAGCGCATTTATATTGCAACCAGATACTGTTGGTGTCCATATGTGTAAATTTTGACCAGCAAATGGTAATCATCGCTCGCCGTTGCCGGTGATGGCCAGGCTAAAGTCGTTCTAAAAGATATATGGACCGATGACTCCGCCTGAAATTTTTTCGGTATGCTTTGCATGCCCTTGAATCTCATGTGGATTGGTACTCTCCCAAATTCTATAATTTCGTCCCCATTCTTCCAGTAATGGTCCTAATCGGAAAATGAATCAAGCGTGTGGAACGTTGCCCGAACATAACACACATTTTTATATTATAAGTTTACGAGTATCATACAATAAATTCGGAAGTATATTTATTTGGCATAAAGTCTTTCTTTTACTTGATATTGTTGCTTGTTTTTTTTTTTTTGGTTAAGCATCATCCATAAGCATTTCAAATATAATTGTATAGTTTATACGTAGTGTTGAATCCTACATCCGTCCATGGTAATTTGATGGACTGAATAAATGACAACTAATTTGACAGATGTAGCTTTAACAAGATGACCGTTATCAACTTTCAAAGTTCAGAGGTCCTTGTTGGAAG
This sequence comes from Tachina lurida, assembly GCA_944452675.1. Lineage (NCBI taxonomy): Eukaryota > Metazoa > Arthropoda > Insecta > Diptera > Tachinidae > Tachina > Tachina lurida. The sequence continues at coordinate 168,083,565 of OX101752.1, read as the reverse complement.
ACCGTGTTTATATCGAACCAATATAATAAACTATTTATTGTTTTATCATTAACTGCTTACATATATTAATGTTGCAGCGAATACAATTATTATCAAATGAATTCACTTTTTAAAGTTCTGCATAAGAACAAACATTTTTTGTTTGGCAGTTGTTGCTGTTGTTGCGATTGTTAGAAGCAAAACCAAATTATAGTTTGAAAAAAAAAACCATCATTTATACACACTTTTCCAATACATAATTGTATGCGTATTAAATAGAGATGGCCAAAGCTCACGTTACACACATATGCAGAATAACCCGTGATTATAAATATTCTTATATTGGAAAGAAGTTGGTGATGGTGCATTAGTTGAGAAAATAATGAAATCCTTGCATTTTGCTTACACAAGTGTCTAATATTAATGTGATCACATGCCATTGATCTTAACACCAAGTGATTCTAATTAAAAATTCGCCACCACACCTATCTATATATTATATCTTACAATTCCTTCCTTCCAAGTTCTTCCAATTATCTCTTTAATTTGTGATACGCTTTATTTCCCTCCAACTGCGTCCCGAAGTTCTTATTTCTGTAACCAGCTGTCTCCTCCAAGTATGAGCAGATCTTGCATTACTTCGTTGATCTAGGGCATTTCGCTGCTCCACTGCATGCTTAAAAACCACTTTGGTAAATCACCAAAAGACATCTTCCAATGAATTGGAACAGCATCTAGAATGGAATCTGGCTGATCGCCTCCGACCAGTCACTAGCATTAGTTTGGCAGTAGACTCAGAAGACCATTCTCGGAGGGGTTTTTAGTCACATCGTTACTACGAAAGCTCCTTCATCATAATAACATGCAGCAAAGAGGACCTCACCAATCACTGGATGCAGGGCCGATCCTCATATTGAGGTTGCTTCAAAACATATATTTGTTACTTTTAACTTCTGCAAGTAGCATAGGGCCGGTTCAATATATACCACAAACAATTTCCAATATCTACTTAATATGGTAAGCACCATCTGTTGAGCTATTTTCTGATAACTGTGTACAGCTGTCATATTTTTGTATTTGCAATTTTATTGTCTCTCTGCCTTTTATACGAAAATTTTCAATATTTGGATGGGGTTGATGGCTAATTGTTTGTTCTTGTCGCTCTTCTTATAAGTTTTTCAAATGTATGATTAAGAGTTAACGTGAACCTTAACTGCAAGTTCTTCATACAAAACTTGCCGTTAAAGACCCTGTTAGCTTTTAATTGTGTATACATATATGACTGCTACTCTTCTTATTAAAAAATCACAGTATCGCTCATCTCTAGTATGTATGTTCGTTGGCAAAAGCGTGTGTTTGTCAAAGCACTAAAGTTGTTGTTGTTGTTTGAGTCTTATGTTCTTTAGCTAAACCCACTTGACCTGAAATTCGATATAAACGAATGCTTACTAAAGCGAAGAAATTTCGAAACAAAGTTGCTCGATATTTGTTCGCGAATTTAAAAAAAATTCGAATGCTCGCTAAGGCGAACTTCTCTCGATAATTTCTCGAACTAGTCTATTAGCTTGGAGATACCATGTGCGAACTTTTTTCGTTTCCATTTCGAATCGTGAGAAAGTGCAAGTATGCACTTAACTTTTGTTTTTAGCTCGCAAGAGTGCATAAGCGTGAGTGAAAATTTTTCACTGTTCCATCTCTAGTACCTAACAAGACTGTGAGTAAATAGACAAATAAATTGACTTTATAACGCAGACCGGGCGTTAGAAAGACAAACTTACAGACATGATAGACAGTGATGCCAACTTTTTTTGGCTCTAAAAGCATATCAAAAGTTTAAAAAAAAAAGTACTAAAAACCGTAATTTTGAGATCTAAAAAGCGTAAAAAGAACTAATGTGCAAAACGAGTGAAGTTTAATAATGTTTAATATTTTTAAGCTTTTCTATATTTAATGAAATATATTCAGCCAAAAAGAGTATGCTTTACACTGAAAAAATAAATACACCAGGTTTTTATTAAAATAATGTGATGAAATATACAAAATTTCTTAAAATCACTACTTAGTGCTTTTTCATAGTTTGGCACTAACGTTTTTACAATTTGGCGTTTTGAGTCTTCAAAAAGCACTAAAACTAGTGCCAAAAGCACCAATTTTGCATCGCTGATGATAGATGGAGCGCTGTATGGACAAAGTCAAACCATGCCAAACAAAACTAAACAAAAGTTACAAAAACAACAAGACAGATACATACATACATACATATGTACATATATATACATGTATATAAAACACAACAACAAACACCGAATAAAAGTGTAAATAGTAGTTGTATATAAAAGCTCACACACTTAAGAGAAGAAAAAAAAAGTTTAAAGAAATAGTTCAACGACCGCAGCAAAATAGTTGGAGTCTAATTTTTGGTTGAAATTTTTTCTTTTTCAAACATTTTTTTTATTTATTTAATTTTTATATATGGTATACAAAGTAAAGAATATGAAATATTTGTTTATTTATAAGTTTTTTAGAGTGATATAAGGAACATAAAAAAAAAAAAAAAAAAAGAAGATACCAGAAGCTTTAAAAAGGGGGAGTAGTGGGATGTGAGGCTAGTAAGGGGAATCGTGATATGTATTTATTATACCCTTTACCAAAAAAGTGGTAAAAGGGTATATATAGGTTTGTCATTCCGTTTGTAATTTCTATAATATCAATAAGCGACCCATAAAATATATATATTCTGGATCCTTATGCATAGGGAAGACGAATAAGCGATGTCCGTCTGTCCGTCTGTCCGTCTATCCGTCTGTCCGTCTGTCCGTCTGTCCGTCTGTCTGTACGTGAAATCGGTTTTCCGAAGCTCCCAGAAGAGCTAGACACTTCGTTCTTGGACTGGTGTGTCAGAAATTTTCCAAAATAGATTTGTATTGAAATTCAGCAAAATCGACCAGACGATTGCAGAGCTGGAAAACGTAAACTTCATTTTGCCATATAAAAGTAACTACCAAACACAAATTTTTATTTTTTTAATAAATAAACATATTTTACACTTCAGTACGACTAAAATTGATAAATTAAATAAAAAAATATAAAAAAAATTAAAAAGACGTTTCCAGGGTTGGAAACTTTTACTTTTTGTGTTATGTAGAATTAACTATGTCTAAAACTATATTAGTATTTTCTCGAGAACCGTAAGAGCAACAGACCTGAAATTTGGACACAGTGTGTAGACCTTTGGCCGCTACAACAACAAATACATGAGAATTGGAAATTAAAGGGTGTTCCAAAACGAGCAACGAAAAATGTTAAAATCCCATGTAATATACATACAATTGTAAGTATGTTCATATGTATATACACTTGAAATTTGTAAGGTTAGTGTATTTTTATACAGACTACAAAAATTAACACTAAAATTTCCAAAAATTTAAATTAAAGGGTGTTCCATCAGTTAATGCAATTTTGACTATGCAATTTTGACAATTTGCTGTATCTTGGAAACCGTAAGAGCAAAACTCTTGAAATTTTCAAAAACGGTAAAACTAAAAAATCAAAAAATTATAAAATCGCCAAACCGAAAAAAAGCCCCAAAAACAGAAAAAAATCGCCAAAATGAAAAAAACCCCAAAACAGGAAAAAATCGCCAAAATGAAAAAAAAATCGCCAAAATGAAAAAAAATCTCCAAAATGAAAAAAAGCCCAAAAATAGAAAAAAATCGCCAAAATGAAAAAAACGCCAAAATGAAAACAAAAATCGCCAAAATAAAAGAAACCCCAAAATAGGAAAAAATCGCAAAAAATTAAAAAACAAATCGCCAAAATGAAAAAAAAACGCCAAAATGAAAAAGAAAATCGCCAAATTGAAAAAAAAACTCCAAAATGAAAATAAACCCCAAAAACAGAAATAAATCGCCAAAATGAAAAAAAACCTAAAACAGGAAAAAATCGTCAAAATGAAAAAAACCCCAAAATGAAAAAAAAATCGCCAAAATAAAAAAACCCCAAAATAGGAAAAATCGCAAAAAATTAAAAAACAAATCGCCAAAATGAAAAAAAAACGCCAAAATGAAAAAGAAAATCGCCAAATTGAAAAAAAACTCCAAAATGAAAATAGACCCCCAAAAACAGAAAAAAATCGCCAAAATGAAAAAAACGCCAAAATGAAAAAAAAATCGCCAAAATAAAAAAACCAAAAAAAAAAAAAGAAAAAAATCGCCAAAATGAAAAAAACCCAAAAACAGGAAAAAGATCGCCAAGATCATTTTGGCGATTTTTTTCTGTTTTTGGGGCTTATTTTCATTTTGTAGTTTTTTTCAAAAATAAAACAAAACGCTAAAAACAGAAAAAAAAATCGCCAAAATAAAAAAAAACGCCAAAATGAAAAAAAAACCCTTAAAATAGGAAAAAATCGTCAAAATGAAAATAATTTCCAAAATGAAAATAAGCCCCCAAAAGCAGAAAAAAATCGCCAAAATGAAAAAAAATCATTAAAAAATGCTCAGAACCGAATGTAGGGAACCCTTCGTGCGCGAGTCAAAGTCGCACTTTACTGAATTTTTTAATATTAAAGGAATTAAATAAAACTAAGTTTTTTCTTATTTCGTTTTTGCTTCGTTCACTTAACATATTTTATGTATTTTTTAAAGAACTAGATTGGTATCAATAATCAGAAAAATCCAAAATTATGACTCCAGGGTAGGAGAACTTACACTTTTTGTGTTATGTAAAATTAAATAGGTCTAAAATATTATTTTTTCCTTTATAAATTAAATATATTTTATGCTTCTGAATGCAAGAATTGGCGGATAAAATTATAAAAATGAAAACCAAGGCTCCAGAGATGGAAACTTTGAACTTTTTTTGATAATAGAGTACCTAAATAAAACTAATGGCGTTTTCTTTTCTAAAAGAAAAGTGTAACATATATGTTACATGTAATTTGGCAACATTTTTAAATGCTCACCTGATTTTTAAGAAGTGTTGCGTATTTTGCGTTTACAAAAGAACAATTTTCCAACAAGTTTCGGCATAAAACAATGACGAACTATAAAATTATTCATTTTTTTCATAGACAATAACAAAAACAGCTGTTAATATAATGCTGCACTCATGCCCCTTTAATGAAAATGAGTGTTGAACATGTAGCATTTTTCTTCTTTTTAAGGGTAACATCATGAGAAAAGAACGCGTTGATTAAAAAATTTTTTTTTTTTTTTAAAGAACAAACACAACCCGCAAAGCGATTAGCTTGTCTGCGGAAAACACCCAAGGTCTTTCGTGGGAATCGAACCCGCGACCTCTGGACTGAAAGGCTAGCATCGCTGCCACTCAGCCACAGGGGCATCCGAATAATACATAATTTTCAGAAAAGAACACAAAGATATGTAAAAGGTAGCATAAATGCACCATATTGCTCAGAAAAGAAAACGCCATAAGTTTTTTCTTTTTTCCTTTTAGCTTTCTTCACTTAACATATTTTATGTATTTTTCAAAGAACTAGATTGGTATCAATAATCAGAAAAATCCAAAATTATGACTCCAGGGTTGGAAAACTTACACTTTTTATGTTATGTAAAATTAAATAGGTCGAAATATTTTTTTCTTTTACTTTATGAATTGAATATATTTTATGCTTCTGAAAGAAAAGTTTGCCGTATAAAATTTGAAAAATTAAAATTACAGCTCCAAAGATGGAAAATTTGATTTTTTTTGATATTTCTTTGTTCACTTAACTCACTTTATTAATTTTTTAAATCAGAAAAATCTAAAAGGTTAATTTTAATTTACCAGGGTTGGTAAATTTATTGTTTTTTTTACAAAAGTAACTAGTTCAAGTTAGTTCTTTCTTTTTGTTTACAAGTTTTATATACTTTATGACTTAGAATGAATTAGTTTGGCATAGAAATTAGAAAAATAAAAGACATAGCTCCAGAGCTGGAAAACTTAAATTTTTTCTGGTATATAAAACTAATTATTTCTTTGGTAATTACATATATTCTATATTGTATAAAGAAATAAATTAGTATTAAGAAAGTCAGAATTATGGTTCCAGGGTTGGAGATTGAAAAAAATTTCGGTAAAAAAATAACCAAAAGTATTTTTTTTTTTCAGTTAAACAGATTTCATGTTTTAGAAAAATCATTACTCAAGACTTTTTTATACATGCTTAATTTTTTTATGGATATCTAAACTAATTGAAGTATAAACGACGGCTTGTGCTTATTGTGCTCTCATCATAATAACTATTCATTTCTAGTAAATGGAGATAAAACTAAAATTTATCGCTAAAGATACATTAAAGGACATGTTCCGTTTCATTTTCCTGATACCTTTCTTTTCTGCTGAACAAATTTCAAAAAAATCCTTTAGGAATAAAAGATTTACATAACACCACGATGTATACCATTTGCAATTGGAACTTTAAATCAAGACACTAAGCAGTTTTGCAACATCAATGATTATTAAATGCGGGAAAATATAAAACAAGTTAGTTTAGTTTATTAAATAGCAGCACGTTTTTGAACATCTCGAGAGCGAGTAAACAACCCCCAATCTTTTGGTATTGCATTGACGTGCCATCGATGTTGACTGAAATAAGAGTGAATGTAAAATATATCTTAACCACAGAGTGTAGAGTAAAATATTCAACTATTGCTAATATCGAAAATAATATAATTGAATCAAATTCTTTAATCGAAAAATACTGAAAGGTCACTTACTATTATTTGCCTTAGAGAAAAAAAAATGATAAATTCTTTCACAAAACAAATATGTATGTATGTGTCTGTATACTATATATGTATGTATATGTACGTACGTTGGTAAAGGGTATATAAGATTCGGCCCAGCCGAATATAGCACTGTTACTTGTTTTTTGTTGCTTCGATAGAAGCAGATGTAACCGACAAAATGATATTTCCAAATAAGCCAACAAATAAAAATACATAAACTCTAAAAAAAGCACTCGTACACTTGGTAACAAATACAAGCATACATGCATATGAATCAGTGATGCATTTTGGGTTTTTGGTTTAGTGCCAAATTAGCGATTCAAAAGGGCCAAAATACCTTTGATTGGGCCAAAAAAGTTTTTTAATATACTCGGCTATAATCTTTTAATTTAAATAAAAACAAAAGTATGTATTAATAATATGTGATTTATTTTGTTTAGACAAAAACAGAAATTAGCGACAAAAGCTCAAATTTTTTGAAGTATTTTTTGTTAAATTAAAGTAAATACATATTTTATATGTATGTATGTTGCTTAAAAAACTAAATTTTAGTTAAAAAACATTATTTATGTAATTCTAATTTTATTAAACATAACCTCTAAATTCTTAGTACAATAGCTCCTCATTTTACTCCTGTTTTAAATCATTTTTTGTGTAAGGTTTTAAAATATCTTCATCATAACAATTATTAGAACTAGATTTCATTAAAGTTTTTAATTGTATTAAATATGACATAGTATTTTTTACATGACGATGATTTCTTATATTATGGCCTGTTTCACAATATCGAAAGAAAACTCTCGACTGAAACTTTATATTGAAAACAAAAGCAAATTTTAAAATTTTATTGTTGATTTCAATATAAATTTTCAGTCGAAAGAAAAGATTCTTTCCACACATGCTGAGGATTGGCAAATAGAAAGAGTTCCTTGAATAATTCTGTATTAATTTGTATACAAAAGTTTACATAAACAATTTTTAGTGGTAGAAATCCTTTTACAAAATTTACTTCTACTTAAATCTTTGAGCTTTTTAAATTCTGGAACTTGCGATATTGCCCTATATTCATTATTTACTTGTTCTGTTTCCTTTTGAAAAAATTTAATAGCAAGTAGTATAATACTATTGGCTTCCCCACTCAAAACATTATCTGGCGCAGATTTCGGAAACCCGGGGGTTTGTTATGTAATCCGAATAGAACGGAAATGTGTTCGAATTGTAATGTTAATAACATACAAATTCGAACAGTTTTCGTTTCGAATCGAAATAAATAAAAATTTCCAAAAATAAAAGTAGTTTTTAAAACGAAAAAAAAAAAAAAATCAATTAAAAAGTGTAGTCAAAGGTTTGAAGGAACTAGTTGAATTTTGAGCTGAAAGGGCCAAAATATCCTAGAGAGTACCACAGGGCCATCAAACATCCAAAAGTGCCACAAATGGCCCAATTGTGCCACATTTTGCATCACTGATATGAATACTCTATTTGCTTTTTGTCTAAAAATAAAAGTTCAAAATCTATTTGAGAGAGTGTTTCTAAGAATGAAGTTTAGATACATATACACATGTATTTCTTGTTCATGCCATTAGCCAAAATTGTTGCATGCACATATGTATGTATGTATGTATATAAAATGTAATTTCTAAAATAAATTTCTATGTATTGTCCCCTCTTCGGGCTGGTGGCCGACACTTCTTGTCACGTTTTTTATTTGTTTGAAAAATGTTCTATTTTAAACTTTATGTGCAACCTAAATTTAAATTTATTTTAATTTGGAAATTAAAGCGTTGAGAATTTTGTATGTATTTAATTTGCTTTCGATTGGCGTTTTATGTAATGAGTGGAGAAAATTTGTCCAAAAAATTATAATCTAAAACGCGAATTGTGCACAATGAATTTTTCCGAATGCATTGCATTTTGCACATGTTTTCAGCTACAGTTTAGCGTTTTGTCTTCAAAAAGCGGATCACTCACATATTTGTTGCTTTTCGAAAAATTCAATTATTCATGAATACTTGGGTATTGTTCTGAAATTCAGAAATTGTTCTTTGTTGAAGTTGAGGCCGAATAGTAAGCAAGCGCTACTTGCAAGTAAAAATTATTTAGCTTTTTGTTAAAAATATGCGAAAACAAATGTCGCGTAAGATAATTTTCGAATAAAATCAAAAGTTTAAGCACGATTAATTGTTTATTCGAAGAGAAAAAAAACCCCGTTTAAATTCATATTTGCATAATATATTTTACTGTTTTGCAGCAGAAAGCTTTCAATTCGATTTTCAGAAATTTATTTCTTTTACAGTTAAATTGGGAAATTCTCTGTTAATCTTTATAACAAACACTATAAGCAATACATTTAAGTTGAAATATACCAAAGTATAGCCTAAATTAAGCTATTATTCCATGAGACTAGAACTCTAAAAAATATAAGTCGCAAGCTATAACTTCCTGAAAAATCATATAAATTATTTGAGATTTTGAGGGATACTTTCGAATATACTTATCTCGACTTAAGCACTTTTTCCTTTTTGCCACAGATATATAATCTTGCTTCTTTCTATAGAAAAGTTTACCCATTTTCTCACCAAACAGCAGGATCGATTGAAATGACTTTTTTGGAATCAAACTTCGCAAGCTCCCCTCTTAACGTCCTTAAAGTTTTTATCACTTAATTTTATATAAAAAAAAAACAGTTCGTCACTCACGCTCACGTCTTCTCACGCGTGACAACTTTTGACTAATATTAATATGTATGCACTACATTTATCTTCATCAATATATTAAATTTATTTTTTAATTTTCAAAAACTTTAAAGTTTTATTATTAATACCTTTACTACACCGAATCATTATTTGAAATCACACACATAACCTTTGATAAAGTGACAGTAAATCAAAATTTTCAAGAAAATTTTAAAAATTACTGTTTTCTTTGTTATTTTTTTTATATTAAAGTAAAAAAAAAATTGTTCACTCACGTTCACGTTCACGCATTCTCACGTGTGATAATTTTTAAACACCCTTACTTCAAAAGCTTCCCTCCTAACTCCCACTTAATCTCACCAAGAAAAAATTTTTTATGACTCATTCTCACGCCCTCTCCCACGTGACAAATTTTGACTAATATTAGTAATACACTCACCTTCGATATATGTATGTAATTAATTTTTTTTTTGAAATTTACAAAAACTATAAATTTTAATTATGAAAACCTTCATTAGACTCAGGCCCTTATTAGGAGCAATTTGCGATCTACGACTGTATTCGAAAGTATTGATCGAACGAATTTTCATTTGGTATTATGACCAAAATTTGACAAAGAATGTCCTTATTGTGAATACCACTCAGAGTGATTTTTAAAATTTGCAACAGCTTTGCCTAAAAATAAAAACTAATCGTTTTTAATAAGTTTTCATATTAAAATACTTCATCGAAAGCTAACAGAATTTTAGATAGAAAATTTGTTGCTCAACCAAATTTTTGATGCTCCTAATATGAATCGAACATTCGATTTTTTATGTCCGATAGCCAGTGAAGACGAAAATCGAATGCAACTCATAACAAGGGCCTCAGTTTTTATTTGAAATCACAAACAAGACAATTGAAAAAGTGGCAGTAAATCAAAATTGTCGAAAAAATGTTTAAAATCACTGTTTTTTAGGGTTCCGTACACCAAAGGTGAAAATGGAACCCTATTGTTTTCGCTACGCTGTCCGTCTGTCCGTCTGTCCGTCTGTCCGTCTGTCCGTCCGTCCGTCTGTCCGTCACAGGGTATTTTCTCGAGAACCGTAAGAGCTACGAACCTGAAATTTGGACACAGTGTGTAGACCCTTGGCCGCTACAACAACAAATACATGAGAGTTGGAAATTAAAGGGTGTGCCAAAACGAGCAACGAAAAATGTTAAAATCCCATGTAATATACATACAATTGTATGTATGTATATTACATGGGACCCTTGGCCGCTACAACAACAAATACATGAGAGTTGGAAATTAAAGGGTGTGCCAAAACGAGCAACGAAAAATTTTAAAATCCCATGTAATATACATACAATTGTATGTATGTATGTATATTACATGGGACCCTTGGCCGCTACAACAACAAATACATGAGAGTTGGAAATTAAAGGGTGTGCCAAAACGAGCAACGAAAAATTTTAAAATCCCATGTAATATACATACAATTGTATGTATGTATGTATATTACATGGGACCCTTGGCCGCTACAACAACAAATACATGAGAGTTGGAAATTAAAGGGTGTGCCAAAACGAGCAACGAAAAATGTTAAAATCCTATGTAATATACATACAATTGTATGTATATGCACTTGAAATTTGTAAAGTTCGTGTATTTTTATACAGACTACAACAACTAACACTAAAATTTAAAAAAATTTAATTAAAGGGTGTACCATCAGTTAATGTAATTTCGACTAAGTAACTTTGAAAACTTGCTGTATCTTGGAAACAGTAAGAGCAAACTTCCTGAAATTTTCAAAAACGGTAAAACAAAAAAATCTCAAAATTATAAAATCGCCAAACCGAAAAAAAATCGCCAAAATCAAAAAAAAAAAAATCGCCAAAACGAAAAAAGCACCAAATTAAAAAAAAAATTTCTAAATCGAAAATAAATCGCGAAAAACCGAAAAAATCGCCAAAATGAAAAAATCGCCAAAATGAAAAAAAAAATCGCCTAAATGAAAAAAATCGCCAAAATGAAAAAAAAATCGCCAAAATGAAAAAAATTGTCAAAATTAAAAAAAAATCGCCAAAAATTAAAAAAAATCGCCAAAATTTAAAAAATCGTTAAAACGAGAAAAAAGAGAAAAATAATAAAAAAAGCACTATTTCAGCTGAAAAAAAACGTAAAAAACACTGTATTTAAAAATGCTCAAAGCCCAACGTACGGAACCCTTCGTGCGCGAGTCAAAGTCGCACTTTACTGAATTTTTATTTTTGTTATTCTTTTTATATGAAAGCAAACAATAATTTTTTCACTTGCGTCACGCATTGTCACGCGGAAGCTTAACTCTTAGCTTCCTTAAAGGTTTTATTACTTAATCTCATAAAGAAAACAATTTTTATCACTCACCCTCAAGTTCTCTCACACGTGACAAGCTCTGACTAATATTAGTATTGCACTCACCTTTGACACTATCTTAATTTTTTTTAATTTACAAAAGCTATAAATTTTCATTATGAAAACCTTGACTAGACTCAATTTTTATTTGAAACCACAAACAAGACACTTGGTAAATTGACAGAAGTGTTTTCTTTGTTATAATTTTTCTATTAAAGCAAAAAAATAACTTTTCACTCACGCTCACGCATTATCACGCGTGACAATTTTTTAAATATTTCTTTTTTTTTAAACGTTTGTTATAAACTGGATTTAATAAAAAATAAATATTTCGTTTTAGTTAACTAGAAAAATAGTTAAATAGTTAAACAATAGATACGTTTTAGACAATTTATGCTAAAAATTTTGTAAAATGTGTAACTAATGGGGGGGGGGGGGGATATACAATCTACGATAGCTTTACGTAATATGTGCACAGGCCCATAGTGCAATGTAGCTTACATTTATTTGTGCTCGAAAAGGTCAAAATCAGAAATTGGTTTTTATTTCTGCTTGAAAAAAAAAAACAGAAATCAGGAAATATACGGCCATGTTCTGGAAACCATCTTGTTTCGAAATCGGAAAGTTTCAGAAACGGAAAACCGTGTTCAAATAATTTAGTGCATTCAAAATTAAGTTCGGACAAAATATCTCAAGCATATGAAATCTTAAAACCAAATAAAAAGCTGGAATAAGTGAGCTTTCTTGCTGATTTTTTCCCTGAAATTTGTCGGTTTCAAAACGAAATGGTTTTCAGAACCTGAAAAAATAAGAATCTAAAATTTTTTATTAATTTAAGAAAAATAAAACTTAAAAAATATATAAAATCATTCGAGATTGAAAAAAATTTAGTTGAAAACAAAGTGGTGTGATTGCCTATATTGTGCGATGTTTTTATTTTACCCGCTTTTTTTCTCTAAAAATTCAAGAATAATTATTTTTGTCGGCCCTTGGATATTTTGCTGCCTCGACGACTCATTGCTACGAAAATCGACGAAAGAGGGCGCTGTTATATACATATATTGGCAAATACTTAGTGCATATTACAAAAATAGATTGATATGGCAGGATCAGACCAGAAATTGAGTTCGGGCTGTCGAAAACCGCCATTTCAGAAAAAAATTCAACTAGAAAGCCCACTTATTGCAGCTTTTTATTTGGTTTATGCTTGAGATATTTTATCCGAACTTAATTTAAAATGCACTAAGTTATGTGATAAAAAGAACTAAGTTTTCCGTTTTTGAAATTTTGCGATTTCAAAACATGGCCATATATTTGATTATTTTATTTTTTTAAATTTTATTGAACTTAATATTAATATTTTTCAACATTTCGCTGCATCTTTGAATCCAAATATGAATAATATGGTGAATCAAAACAATTCACGTATTCTCTTTGCACTGAAAAATCTTTATATATGTATATAATTCTACTGTACGTGCGTATGTAATGGAACTACTCCTTAACGGCTGGACCGATTTAACTGAATTTTTTTTATGCGTTTGGGTGGCGCGGTGAATAGTTTAGATTCACAAATCAGCCCGATAGGAACAAGGGAAGTTGCACCCCCATAAAAAATAATTAATAATAATCTTATATCTTGAAAGCTACGAGTATAATAGCCAGAGTCCTCAAATTTGGTATCGATTCTTTTGACACCGATGTACGAAGTAATTCAAAATACTGGTTGGTTTGAAAGCTATAATATCCATAGGCCTCAAATTTGGTACGGACTTTTTTGAGAGCGAGGTGCGAAGAAATTCAAATTATTATTTTCTAGCCTAGAAATAATTTATGTGGCAAAAAAACGTTGGCCGGGCCAGCTAGTATGTATATAAAGCTCAAGTTTGCATTAACTGACACCACATACAGTGGACAAAACACAATAACGCCTTCGAAAATAGCACATTGTTCCATTCTGCTAGTGTCTGTCAAAATAAATATCTTTATTTTCTTGTTATATTAAACTAATTATATGTATAAGCAAAAAAGTTCAGAACACTAGAGGCAATTCACTTTTAATCAGGTAATAATTATTGTCTGTTTCAAACAGATTTTTAAACTTAATTTTATTTCGACAATAAATTTCTTCATTCATTCAAATCCAACCATCTAACAAATCGTTCGCAATCTGTCATAAAGTACATTGCTAAAATGAAACATTGCACTTTGTCATATTATTCAAATTTATTTTGTATACGAGCGTGGAAAAGAAGCTTCTAGTAGTCAGTCATTTGTAAGTCATGCGATTTCTGATTGTATGGCTTGTTGTTTTCGTTGCTGTCGCCTTATGTGAATAGTTTTGCAATAATTTTACGTGTTCAATTTATTCTAATTAATTCGCTGAAAACTTAAGTTATTTGTTCAGTGAACTTTCGACTAAAACGTGGATTGCAGATGGTGTTTTGTGTAACGATTAATCGATTATAATGATATTTTTTTTTAGCATACCTTATTTATGATGGCGTATAGTCTTACTTCATTCGAAAATTATTTGTCATATATTGAAAACTATGCTTACGTTACATATGTATGTATTTTTTGTTCTGGACTTAACATTTAATTGAGAGGCATTAGCCTGAGTCCCCATGATTCAAATCAAGTTCTTTAAACATTAAACTTTTGTGAAAACTAAGCTTATTAATGCTTATTTTTAAGGACTGTTAAATCCTTAAAAAGTGAACAATAATTTCAGTTGCAGTTAAATTAAACACTTTCTTTCTTAAATGTTGGCAACAGTTCTCTTGAAATTTTTCTATGGGAGTGGCTCCGCCCTCTTTTATTAATCCAATATTGCGTGATTCCTAACGCTTAAGGTGTGTGCTAACTTTCGTTGTAATCCCTTGAGAAAAAGCAAGTGATATTTAATATTAAATTTTAATGGGCAGGGCTTTGCCCACTTTTTCAAAGGTCCTTGTACATGTCAAAGAAGTCTTACAGGAAATATGATATATAATATTAAACTGTTATAGACGTGGATGTGTCATTACAGCAGCATGAAATAGCATTTTAAGTTAAAATTTTTAATAGGGAAATTCATAAAATATAATTTTAAGTTTGAATGGAGTATACCCGCCCATGAGATGAGATTGTATCCAGCTGTGATCTGCAAAGTTTTCCAGATTTGGTTTAGTCTAAATGTTTCCAATTTATATGCTTATAAAATATAAATTCCATAGCATTTCCTTTCGTTTTGAATGACAGAGTAGATCCTTTGGTAGATGTACATATCGCACCCTAAATACAAAAGGGGCACAACTCAAAATTATAAAAGTGCTTTTTCTTTTTTATAAAACAGGTAATTGAAGAAATTTATAACGACCCCAACGATTTCTTTTGCAAAACAGTCTTCTTGAAGAATATAAAATACCATTATGGTTCTTTTTTTTATGTGACTTACTTGCGTTATTTGTACAGTATCAACAGTTGTTTGCAACTACTCAGCATCTGAAATTTTTTGAGTTGTGCCCCTTTTGTATTTAGGGTGCGATATGTACATAAATCTGTGGCAAAAAGGAAAAAGTGCTTAAGTCCAGATAAGCTGATTTTTAACTAATGACTCTCCTGTTATCTTCATATATAGCAGTACATCTGAGAAAAACCTCAACAACTTTAATAAATTGTTCAGCAAGCTACGGCACGATATAAAACATCGGCTTTAGCGGATACTAATGATAATGTAACATCAGAGCGGCCTTATTCGTCGCAATTTTGTAGCAGAATCATCGGCGAATGCCTTCGTTGGATTCTATCAACATTAGAAGCTGAAGCAGTGCCCCATAGTTGAATTCCATAGCACCATATAGGTTTCAAAAGCGACTTGTATATTAAAAGTTTGCAATCTAGACTGAGGGATGAATTTCTACCAATCAGCCAATGTACCTGAGTTAATTTTAGTCTCATTTGTGTTAGCTTAAAGTCAATGTGGTGTTTCCATGTCAGCCTTCTATCAAGGTGTATACCAAGGTATTTCACATGTGAATGTTGAGGAACAATTTGATTATTGATTCTAATGGGGGAACAAGTGTCTTTTCGTAGGGCAAATGTTACCTGAGCACACTTCTGTTCGTTTACCTTTATTCGCCATAAATTTAATCATAGTTCTAGCTGTGTAATATGTTGCTGAAGGTATCGGGAAGCCTCTTGAGGGTTTTCGTGCATACTAAATAAAAAGTAAAATAACCAATAAAATATCTACTAAGCACATTTTTGAAAATTTCATATGCCTCAAGGACACCAGAGGCGCTGCAACACTGGATTATTAAAAAAGTTGAAAGAAAGCAGACCTATAAAGGAATGGAGTTTTGCATTTGCAAAGGTTCATATAATTCTGTTGCATATAAACACATAACATATAATACTAATTCTTTAGGGCGTGGCTCAGCCTACTTTTCCTTTACGAAGACATAGGACCTTTTCATATCAATCCTTCTCAATCCTTGTTGGCGAATGCAAAAGTGTACTACCCGGGTTAAGTCGTCAGTCTATGAATATTGTTATCTGTGTTCTAACATATAGCGAATTCTTTGGAAATGAGCGGACAGATGAACTGGCCAGAGCTGGCTCTGCTATCTACGTCTCTAATACAGTGTTAGTTGCAGCGTCTCTCGACACTGTCAATTACATTATTCTCAAATAAAATTTTCAGCAAGCTGAAGGTACATGGAATAGGTTGAATACGTCTAGGGTGGCGAAGAAAACATGGCAGCGCTTCTACCATTATTGCTCAGAATAAATAATAAACAAACAAATTACTGCTCGTCGCGCTATTGACGGGCCACTGGAGGATAGGTAGTCATTGCTATTCGTCCTCAATATCTTCAGTCGCAGCAGTCAAGAAAAGTATATATAAGAGAAAATTCTTCAACTGCTGTGTAAATGACCCATAGTGCTCAAACATATACTACACCACCTACAGGATATATCAGGGACATGTATAGGTGACCTCACTCAATGGAAACGAGTGGATGTAGTGAGACTTCTCACTGCATTTATTATTGTTCCAGAGTTCGGTTTTATTGTGCCATATTTCATTTATATTGCATGGTCTTTCATAAATGATCCTTATTTCAGTTTTTATTTCATTTCTCATTTGGCCCTTATTTCCTTGGTCCTTATTTCATAGCGAAACACTTTCCAGCTATGTTAACTAAACAATATTGAAAACTTATTAAACTAAAGAATTATTTGTAGTAATTTTATTGAAACATTGTCATTTGTAACATAAAATTGTTTGAACTTCATTCCTATTTATTATTTATTTTTTGGAAAATCATTTCGATTTATTGACTGTTTCAAAACAAATTGAATTTTGCAGAACTCCCTTAATGCAATTCAAACTCAGACACACACATGTGACACATTTCAAACATTTTTATTATCAAGCACTTGTTCAGCTTAAAAAAAAAAGTTGTAAAGCCGAAGGCTAAGATTGTGAATGATTTATAGTCAAATCCAAAAATGTTCCTACTTGCATTTATTACACAATAATTATGTACTTAAAAGCCATAAAATACTCGTGTTATAAGTAAAGCTCTTAACCCTGTAATGGTCAGTGGGTACTGTGAGTTACTTTTTATTCACATTTTATAATTGAAGTTTCATGGAACAAATATTTAGATGAGTGATTTTTATGAATGCTTTTATGTATACAGTTCAAAGTGATTTAATTTTGTTTAATATTTATGATTTGATTAGGCTAAAGTTCGTATCACTCTGTGCAAGCCAAATTAGATGTGATAAATTTTAAGAGAAAAATAATACTAAGGTTTATTGTACATATTCTGGCAATTAATGGCAGAACGGAACAACATGGTGTCTTCGAAGGTTGATCCACTTTAATCATCAGTATTCTTTGTGTGTGGTGGTATCAGTTGATGTAGTTTTTCTGCTTTATACACCCAGCTTTTCAGTGCAAATGGAATATGTGAATTGTTTTTATTCAATTCAATTTTATCATCCTGGAATCTTAGATACACAGGAAGCGTCAATAGAACTTAAAAAACCACATAGAGGTATTTTTTTTTTAACAAAAAGTCTCCTAATACAAATTTCAATTTCTGGGGATTATTTTAATATAGACCTGCGAATAAATCTTAATTATGATTTATAAATAAAATCATAAATAGGACACCCAGAGAAAAAACAGCTTAAAATCAATAAAAACCATATTGAATTAATAAGAAACATTAACGAAAGTCTAGTCATGTTTCAATGTTATTTATTTTTAAGTATCATTTCAATATACATTTTCTATTATATGGAAAGTTATTGAATTAGTATTTCGCGTTCTTATTTTTAAGTTGCAGCTTTTCCCTAAGTGTATGGTTTCAGTACAAAAAACTGCCTAATAACGAATCCAAAGCAGAAAAGTGACGAAAAAACCAACAAAATATATAAATTTGGTGAACAAAAACACACAAATAACTGCAGTTTACTGAAACAAAATAAATATATTGTGGAAGGTCCTAGTCTCTTCTTTCTAAATTCATTAATAAACTTAAAATTGGATGATATTCAACTAAGTTAGAGGTTTCTACCCGTAACTCAAGATTTTGGGGGTGTTTGGAAAATTGCAAATACCAGAAAAGTAGCAAGACGTAACAGGTATTTTTTTTATCACACCTTGTAATTTGTTACAATATTATTTTTAAATTGAATTTTTTGAAAAAAAATTGACACAAAACCATGGCATTTATACCAAAATATGAGACCAAAATATGCATTTATGACCAAATTATGCAAAAATATGCATTTTCAGCAAAATATGCACTAACAAATCGATGCCATTGTTACCGAAATTCATAGCTTCGTAAAGATATTTGAAGCACAGCCGCGAATAACGTTGTAAAATACATTTTTTAAAACACCAGTTTTTCACACATTACCATTAACATAACTCTCTTGCGTTGTTCAAACATCAAACCATCCAAAATTATGCATCTTATCGCCGTCAGAATACAATTACAATCAGTCAGTCGGTGGAAAACTTTGTAAGCAACTAATAAAATCATGCAAACGAAATTGTCGAAAATAATTGATAAATGTAGCAGAGATACAAAAAGAAAAGTTAATGTTAATGTTGTCCCTGGTATTTAATTATGAATGCATAAGTAATATAATGTAATGAATTATACATTTGATTAAAAAATTAATTATAGAATTCATTCCTCCGAAGCATTAAAATAATTCATTACTTTCCTTGGACATGTTCTGTGTTAACAGTATCTAATGAATTCTGGAATAAAAAAATTATATATGCTGTGCATTAACTTTTCCCCCTGGGACGCTTTCCTTTTGATTTCGTAATTTTTGTCGAATTTTTTGTGAACAAAAAATATATTGATGATCTTCATGTTGATAATATGCAGCGACATTTTCAAAATCTTCCATCGGAAGAAATTCATTGCGTATGGCGGCGCCGAAGTTGAACTATTAATAACCAAAGATTCAGTTTTCCAACATAAAGTTGTAGAATTCAAAAATAGAATAAAAAAACTATTTATAACTTTAAGGTGTATTATTTGAATTGATTTCTAAAGTTTGCACCAGAAGATGTTCTAAGTGAAGAAACAAATAAAATTGTTCCTTTTATTACCCAGAAAAAAAAATAAAATGCGCTGAAAAAAATTAAAAGTGTATACAAATCCATATCAGACTTTGAAAATAAAAATAAAAACTCACAAACTTAAATGTGAGTAAAAAATAGTTTCAATGAACAATTTTTAATTAAGTGCGGAAATAAGCACCCTTATTCCAGTTGTCAACATTGCGCCATTTCAATACTCGCACATTACTAAAAAATGGGGTGTTGCGCTTATAAAGCGGTTCACCCTTTTGCAATATAATTGTGCAATTTTTCGTATTGTACAATAATATCGCCAATGTGTATGTCATATTCGAAGATGGCACAATATATTGGAAAATATTAAAAGACTATTGATGTTTATTGTACAATCAAGGCAATTGTGTAATGTGACGGCAACATTGTTGTTGTTGTTGTTTACTTTTTCACTGTGAGCAAAATTGGGCAATATTTTTGTTTGAAAATATTGTGCCATTTATTTAATGCATACAACATGTGCAACAATATTTTATGATATCGGCCGTTTTAGAAACAATAAAATGTGTTTTGAATTTTTTTCTCGTTTCTTATCTCCAACGATTCCAGTGAAAAACTTAATAGTTTAAAATTTGTTTTGAAAAATAATTTTGTGAAAATTGCATTTTGGAAAATATGTATACCGAACCTTACTACCTAATTTTTTTTTAAGAGAAGAGGCACATCAGGCAATGAATTCCTAGTTCCATAACTAAGTGTTACCTTCTTTAGGAAAGGGATTGTGATAGAGAAGGCAGGTGGTGAAGAAAGAGATAGAAGAAAAATTCATTCTTTTACAACTCTGCTTTTTTGCACGTTTTTAATAATGCAGGTTGCAGTGTTCCAGCACCTCTGTTGTTAAATTAGGCGTATTAAGTTTTTTGAAACTGTGTTTAGTAGCCATTTTATTGCTTATTTTATTTCGCCAAGGAAGTAGGGCGCTCTGATGTAACATTAGGATTAGTATCTGCTGAAGTCGGTATACATAGTTCAGTGACCAGTGACGATGCCTTCATCACTTGAACTTTCCTACAACAGCTGATACAAGGCATATTAGAAAAATGTGTGGTGTTGTTATTTTTTAATGAATGTTGGATACCGGGGTCGAACCCAGGACATGCGTATTTGTAGTCAACGTGCTAACTACTTTAGCCAACCCCACTTTCAATAAGTGAGCTCAACATCTTTTGAATGCGGCAAATTTGCTTCTGATCTGGGACACATTCTTAAGTTATGAGATATTCCCATACATGTACACACACGCGCACACATACATACGTCTAAGCGGACATCATATAGCAAACATAATCAGAATCGGCTCCCAGGACCTCAAAACATCGAAATATGATGAAAACTCTTAATTTAAAAAAATTTAGGTAAAATCAGCAATTTCCCATAACGGCAAGTTACTTTTTCTCCGTTGGCGTTGGCTGAAGTAGTTAGCACGTTGACTGCAAAACCGAAGGTCCTGGGTTCAATCCCTGTATCCAACAGTCATTAAATAATAACAACACGCATTTTTCTGATGTTCATTAGTGTCCCTTTGTATCAGTTGTTGTAGGAAAGTTCAAGTGATGAAGGCATAGTCACTGGTCACTGAACTATACCGTCTTCAGCAGATACTAATCCTAATGTAACATCAGATCGCCCTGCTTCGTTGTGTAGCAAAATCATCGGCGAAGTAAAATAATCAATAAAATGGCTACAAAACACAGCTTCAAAAATTTAATACGCCTCATTTGACACCAGAGGTGCTGCAACACTGTATTATTAAAAACGTGCAAAAAGCAGAGTTGTAAAAGAATGAAGCTTTCCTCTATTTCTTCCTTTCCCACCTGTCTTCTCTATCACTATCCCTTTCCTAACGAAGGTAACACCTAGTTATAGTAGTAGGCATTCATTGTCTGAGTGTTACTTCTCTTTCAAAAAAAAAAAAAAAAAAGGTTTTATATGTATAAAAAAAATTACTTAAAAATTTTTTTATTATGAACTGTACTTTTTTTTAATGGTTTTGTGGCTAAAAAAAGGATATAGCATAAAAAATATCTCCCCCATTTTTATTCGCCCGCTAGGGGTTAAACGATCTTATTAAGTAATGAGAAGGCGTTAAAATAATATTTCATTTATAAACTCGTATCTTTAAAATATTTAAAATGCTTACTACAAACAATTGAGAATTACGCAATTTATTGTTAATTTTTTTTAATGAATTTTTTTGATTTATGTGTTGTTTATGATGTTGAACAAATGAATTTACACTTTTATTGTATTAAATTTCGCTTTTTATCAATTGTACTAATTGTAATATTGCAATTTTTTTTTAAATTTTATTTGCAGATCGTTGCGTTAAGTGTTTGTGTGGCAAAAAA
Organism: Tachina lurida; assembly: GCA_944452675.1. NCBI lineage: Eukaryota > Metazoa > Arthropoda > Insecta > Diptera > Tachinidae > Tachina > Tachina lurida. Next base: position 168,061,774 of record OX101752.1, on the reverse strand, counting down.
AAAGTTATTAAAAATAAGTGATAAGTGGGAGAAAGATGAGTTTCTTACAACGACAACAACCATCGAAAGGAAGCAAGGAATAATGAAAGGTACATTTTTTTATTATTATATTATTATTTATTGCTATGAAATTTTTGAAATGTGAGCAAACTGACATACGAGGGCGGTTCGGAAACTTCTTAGCCTAGCACAAAAAGCGCGGTATAAACAGAAAAAAGTTAAGTGTTTTGGAAACTTCCATTTCTGCTATGAACACATGTTAAATTTTGTTTCGATCTGGCAACTTCTTCATATAGAAACAGGTGTTTACAAAAGACGCATCCGCGATTTTTTAACAATGGAAAAATTAGAAATGCGTGGTGTCATTAAATATTTACATAAAAAAGGTTTATCGGGACAAGAAATTCATAATGATATGGTGAATGTGTTAGGTGAAAGTTCATATGCAACAGTAAAAAATTGGGTTGCTGAATTTAAACGTGGTCATACAAGCATTGAAGATGAACCACGTAGTGGACGTCCAAAAACAGCAACAACAACAGAAATTGTAGCCAAAGTGCATGATATGGTATTAAATGATCGACGAATAAAAGTGCGTGAAATAGGTAATATCATGAGCATCTCAAATGATCGAGTCCATTTAATTTTGCATGAAGAACTACAGATGAAAAAGCTTTCTGCAAGATGGGTGCCGCATTTGTTAACAGTCGACCAAAAACGCATAAGAATGAACATTTCTCAAGCTTGTTTGAATCGTTTTAAGCGAAATAAAATGGATTTTAAGCGTCGTTTCATAACTGTTGATGAAACATGGATCCACCACTATACTCCAGAGACAAAAAAACAATCCAAACAATGGACTGAAGCTGGAGGAAGTGCCCCAAAGAAGGCAAAAACAATTCAATCGGCTGGTAAGGTTATGGCAACGGTTTTTTGGGACTTCAAAGGTATTTTATTGAGTGACTATCTGCAAAAGGGTAAAACAATAAATTCAGAGTACTATTGCAGCCTTTTGGATCAATTAAATGTACAAATTCGAGAAAAACGGCCTGGCTTACAACACAAAAAAATAATTTTTCATCAAGACAACGCACCAGCGCACAAGAGTGTTTTAACAATGGCTTAAATCAACGAATTAAAGTACGAGTTGCTTGACCAGCTACCTTATTCTCCTGATTTGGCTCCCAGTGACTTTTACCTGTTCCCAAATCTAAAAAAATTCCTTGCTGGCAAGCGTTTTACCTCAAATGAAGATGCAATTACAGTTGTAAACCACTATTTTGAAGACCTTGAGGAAAACTATTTTAATCAAGAGATAGAATTGCTAGAAGAGCGTTGGACTAAGTGTATTGAAGTTTCAGGAGATTATATTGAAAAATAAAAATATTTTTGAAAAACTAACTATTCTCTTTCATTGATAGGCTAAGAAGTTTCCGAACCGCCCTCGTATGTATATTTTTCTTATGATTATTACAACAATATTAAATTAATTGGGGGATTCAATATTGTGATAAATTTATTGAAAAGACTAAAGAATATCAATATTATTCATATTCAGTATAATATGAAAAACATGCCCAACTATAAATAATTAAAACAAGTGTTAATATACATATAAAGTGCATGAGTAAATAAGGAAGTTATGTATAATTTTGACTCTCTTCTCATCAATATCAATATCAATATCGTTATCAATATCAATATGAATATTGATACTGATATTGATATTGATGTTGATATTGATATGATATTGATATTGTTATCTCTAGTTCAAAAGTTATTTTACGCCAATGTGCATTGTCTTGCATGACTTGAGTTAGGTTTTAGCTTTGTATATATGTATGCCGCCTCATAATATTTTTTATGCACACATCTTGGATGATGTCTTGCAGAAATGGCCAATTGGGTTACACTTAGCTGCATACTGGACTTTATTGCCAATTTAATTTCTAGTTTTGAAATTAACATTACTTGCCTCATTTTTTTTTGTGTTCACAAAAACCAATTCCACATGCATAACTAATTATTTTTTTCTTTTTACATCAAAGTGAAAATATCCATCCGGACCAAGAATTTCTTTCCCATCTTTTCTTCTTAATTTCCCTTACTTTATGCAAAATATTTAAAATTTTTGGTCAAGCAGATACACGGCCAACAGCAAAACTAAATGGTGATAGTAAAAATATTTTTTAATATTTCATTTTCTTTTTTTTTTAATTTATTTTTGTGTAAAAGGAATGAAAATGAAAAGTTCATTAACTTCATGGAAAAAAAAATTCAACAAATTTTAAACGGCCAAGAAACGCAAGAAGAAAAGGAAAAATGAAGAAAAAATTTACCAAAAATAAATATAAACTTTTATAAAATACTTGATGCAAAGAGTGGAGAAAAGAAAGCACTATGGGTGCGCATATAATAAAGAATTGATGATACCTTACTAAAGACAAACATTCAATAAATTAAAACAAGCAAATAATGTTTTGATAAAACATTCTGCCTTATCGTGGTTGGCGTATTTCAAATACGACTACGACTGTTTAGTAATAGATTAAAGAAGACTTCAACGGTTTTTCTTTAATCTATTACCAAACAGTCGTAGTCGTATTTGAAATACGCCAACCACGATAAGGCAGATTATTAGTCGCTACTTTAGGAAAATGTGCCCTTTGTGTTTTTTTTCAGTTAAGCCATAACGTCAGCGAAAATGCAAACTGCTTGGCTCTATTTAACAAAATACGGCAGGTTGTTTTTTTTACGAACTTTAGTTTGTTTAATCAAAATACTTGCCGAAACCCGGGATTGAACCGGGGACCTTTAGATCTTCAGTCTAACGCTCTCCCAACTGAGCTATTTCGGCTTATATACTCACAAACTAAAGTTCAATTTATGAATTTATCACACTAATATGAAATGCATATTTCATTATTTCATAAAGCAACAACTTTCAGCTCGGCTTAATATTGATTTTAAGTTTGTGATAACGCAAGTTTTATTCAAATAATTTCTCTCACATTAACCGTGACCATTTTGAATTAAAAAAATATTGAAAGTCCAACTTCAAGTGAAAATTTGAATATTTTAATTCTATTGTCCTCTCTACTATAACATATTGTGCCATAACCGCCAAAAAAAGCTTAAGCGGCATTATTTACGAATATGATTTTTTCACCAAATAATCGATTTTCGTCAAAAAATTGAGGTCCGAAAAATGTTTCGGTTAAGCTTTTTTTTTGGCGGTTATGGTTCGTTCGCACATAAATGCATACAATAACTTGACTGCATATTCAAACTTCCCAAGCCATTTATTAAGTCACATATACATAAGATATTCCAGCTATAGTTAAAAAAGTTTTTTCACTGCCGAAACCCGGGATTGAACCGGGGACCTTTAGATCTTCAGTCTAACGCTCTCCCAACTGAGCTATTTCGGCATATGATCAGAAAGAAATTAATTATGCATATTAAATAAGGTAATCTTAGCTAAAATTTGTGATAAGTGAAAATATACTTTAACGTTATCAATTGATATTTAATAGTTATTGTTAGAGATGTGGTCGTGAGTGCTTTTTGAGAAATTTAAGATGACTCACTATCACAAAATATTTTTAGTCACGCACTTTCACGCATGACAGATATACAATGGCAGCGATGCTAGCCTCTCAGTCCAGAGGTCGTGGGTTCGATTCTCACCATAGACCCTGGGTGTTTTCCGCAGACAAGCTAATCGCTATAAAAAAAAATAAATCGTGCAATATGTATATGCATAGAGTTAGCATAGCTATAACAGGGTGTCCTAAGACACCTCTTTTTTTCGAACTTCATTTGTTTCTATATTTATAATTTAATCAGGCTAAAGTTCGTATTGCTTTGTAAGTCAAATTTCATGTGATAATTATTAACGAACAAATAACACCATCGATATTATTTCCAACTAATATCTTGGGTTCGTCTAAGTACATTGTAGATATTTTCGTTGTCATAACCAATGTCATTTTCATTTCATTCTAATATTACAAACACCATTTATTGTACATCAATTTTCCTTATTAAGTCCTAATTTACACTATGCAAGTCTTATTGCTAAGCTGATTAGTTTTTTAGGAGAGAGAGAGAGAGAGAAACGAGGGGAAATTAAACGTTTCTGTTCCCCTCGCCTCTCTCTCCCTTACAAACTAATCAGCTTAGCAATAAGACTTGCGTAATTAGGACTTACTTTTTAATTGCATTGCGCTGAAAAACACATACCAGGCAGTCTGTAGCTTAGATTTATTTATTTAAATTTTAAATAATACTGGAACAAAATACAATGCTGAGCTCCCAACAGAAATAAACAAATGTAAATGTTTTCAAATCTCAAAAAAAAGTGAAACTTATGTTTCGAACGAATTGTTGTCTATTTTTCTATACACTCGTACATACATTTAATTAATTTGCAAAAAGAAATTCACGGAACAAACAAACGACTTGATTCACCACCAACCAAAAAACCTGCGTCTGTCCCACCAATCGATCTTGTTAATTTAATATTGAATGCAAAAAAAAAAGAAAAAAATGCCTGCAAATACTGGCAAACATTTAGACTTTGACATAAACTTCCTCTCACTTTTCTCTCCTAACAATATTGTGCATGGCTGCCATTTAAGAAAAACTCAATGAATCTACCAGTTTTTGAATTTGTTTGAATTTGTTTAAAAAAATATTATAGAGAAATAAAAACCCCAACTAACTAAAGTATACAAAAATAAAGAAAACGTGCACCTTTCCTTCAACTCAACAGAAATAATAAAGTGAAATAAATACAAAAAAAAAATAAACTCTAGAGGTCAATGACATGAACTACTTTTATTTGAAAGAAGAAAAAAAAAAACATAAAATTTAAAAATTAAAAAAAAAAATTTAATGAAATACACAAATCGAAAACAACAACTCAAGTTGTTTTAACTAAAGTTGTAAAGAAATTGTAAATAAACGATGAAAAAATAAACTTGTTGTACAACCAAGAGCTGGAGAGAGTATTTCCATTTGAAATCAACAGTGCTGTCAACTTTAACAAACAAAAAATAATAACCATTAATTTGTATGATTTATAATTTTGATCACGAGTCACTGCCTGATTGAAGTAGTCACTGCAAAAACGTCCACTTAAACCTCTTTGCCCTAATAAATGTTTTACATCCAGGATGCAGAGACTTGAACCCAGAAAAATATCCTTTTATTGGATTTGGAACTTAGTTTGATATGTAAAATGATTTCGTAATGTCCTTTCTAATCAGTTATATTGCTTTAGTGCCTTTAAGTAATAAAATACTAAATGCAAAGTTTTATATTGGAACCCAATGATTTTAGCTCACAAAAATTTAGTAAATGTGCGTTTATATTTGAGCAAAATCTAGTACTTAAGAGATTTCCAGCAGTTACGAGATTTCAAGCAAAATCTAGTAGATTTGCCATACAAAACAAAGTTCATTTCCTTACTAGATTTTGACAAAATGCACTTAAAATCTGGTAGAAGTTTGTACTAAAAACTCAGCCTGTGTACACAAAAGGGTGTGTGAATTGGGTACATTGCAGTTGCTGGGTTTTAGTCTTGAAAACATTTCAATTGATGTGTTTTGTTTTGGATAAAAAATGTAAATAAATGTTAAAAATTTTTTTATAAAGATTTTAGTTGAAAACTGCTAGATTTTGTTTAGGTGTAAATAACTTCCCTATAAACTTCGTATTATAAATTCAAGATCATCAATAATTTTCTAATGTTTATCAGTAACAAAAATCCAGTGTCAGTCAAAAGTGCTTACATTCATTTTAATTTTAAATAATTGAGAATAAAAAGGTTTATGAAGAAGTGCTAATTTATAAAGTGGATTTGAACCTTCTCTTTCCTTGCAATTTTTTTTAAAGAAAGTAAAAAAAATACCCTGTAGGAGAGATATAGTAGGGTGTGTGTTCTACAAAAGTATTTGCCATAACATTATATTACAACTATCTGAATATAATTCGTTAAATTCTGGGAGTTATAAATTCAACTCTTACAGCAGATATAGGTCAAACCTAAAGCAAAGTAGCAACAAAAATGATATAGGTGAAAATTAAATTTGCACCAACAAACAACATTAGTTAAATTAACTAATGTGAAACAGTTAAAAAAAAATAATCCAAAAACTTGTCATAGTACAATTTTCGTTAAGTAATATTTAAAAAGTCATATGAGGGTGGCGTTGGCTGAAGTAGTTAGCACGTTGACTACAAAACCGAAGGTCCTGGGTTCAAACTCTGTCTCCGACAGTCATTAAAATAACAACACCAAGCATTTTTCTGATGATCATTAGTGTCCTTTGTATCATTTGTTGTGGAAAAAGTTCCAGTGATTCAGGCATAAGGCACTGGTCACTAAAACTACACCGGCTTCAGCGGATTCTAATCCTAATGTAACATCAGAGCGTCCTCCTTCGTCGGTATTGTGTAGCAGAATCATCGGCGAAGTAAAATAATAATAAAATGGCTACTAAGCACAATTTCAAAATTTAATACGCCTCATTCACCACCAGAGGCGCTGCAACACTGCAAATAAGCGTGCAAAAAAAACCACAGTTGTAAAAGAATGCAGCTTTCCTCTATCTTTTTTTTCTTCCCTATCACCTTCTCTCACTCTCACTCTCTTCGCTTCGCCAAACAGGTACCACAAAGGTATCATTGCATTGGACCCAAGTAAGCTGGACTCTAAGTATCACTCTTCCTTACCAGCAGCCTGCTAACCTAACCTTATATTTAAAAATTTAAAAATTATTAATTAATTATTATTAATTATTAATTTAAAAATTATGTACATAAATTTAACCAATTTTTCCCATAACCAACTTCCTAATAACTTTATATCTTACCTAATATTGGACTTGCAGATAGACTGTCAAATTACATTAATACCCGATTCATAAGCCAGACTAAAAATTTCAATGTTGCAAAAATAAGATAAGGGAGAGAGAAGCTTCGCACCTTAGGGAGTTTAAACTTTTTTTTACTAACAAGACAGTACATTAACAATTAAATTTGGTTATTTCGGTAGTAACGAAACAACTTAGTGAGATTAACCTAAAAACTGATTCTTTTCAATCAAATTCCAACAACAACTTTTCCTCACAGCAATATCAACAACTCAAATTGGTTAGATTAACTAAGAAAATAGTAAATTTTCTTTTAAAAAACTAAAACCCACAATTAGTTGGATTATCACCTACTGGACTATAATACTCTTATTCAGACTTAGATCATGGCCGTTACGGAAAACATTAAACGGTTAAAGGAAATTAATAATAGGCTGCCAGTTCATATTTTCACGGATAGTAAAGCTATTGTCAAATAAAGCTAAATTCCGGAACGTGCATCATTGTAAAAAAAAGATGAAATCGTACATATACTGCACAGATCTACAGATAATGTAGATACCGGAACATCAAGGCATACCAGGAAACAAAGAGGCTGATAGGCTTGCAAAAATGATAGCATCGTTAAATAACATCACCCTGATGAACATCAGACGTTTTAAGAGACTCGATTCGGAACTCAAACAGTGAGCGATTGAACAACATGAGAGAGTTTGGCAAAAATGCTACTTTGTGAAGAGTAAACAAAATTCTATGGGTAAATTCGGATCAAGAGAAATCAAACGAAATTCTAAACTTGAATAGTCCAGCACTCAGAAGACTATTTAGCATAATAACAGACTACAGGCAGATAACGTCTGAAATCTGTCATCATGGGAATGGTAGAGGATGTCACATGCATTGTTTGGAACGATTTTCTGTTATCCTCACGTCAAATATGGTTTATAAATATACAGAGCAGGAGCACAAAGCATTGGCACACTAACTGTATCATGTGTCATCATTGTTTAGTAACATTAAAAAAATAAGTTTTCCATAAGGATGACGAACCTTACTTTTAATATCTCAGACACTTCGATTGGGAAGACCTGAACGAATACTTCGAATAGACTGGTTTCTTGGCCTGAATGGCTTATGAAATAAGTTTTCTGAATAGTTGGCTACCTTGCATCATCGAGTAGATTAACACAACATGCTGGGGGCATAAATGTAATCCCGTATGGAATGGGGTCAACTTAGTTACACCTCTTTTCAAACTAATCTAATTAAATCAAGCATGCGAATGATTTGTTCATCCAAATCACAGTAAAATTATACAGTAAAATTAACAACTTAAATTGGTTAGATCGATATTCCAAATTATTTTGTGTTCACTTTTTTTCTGCTAGAAAATAGTAATCTTAAAACTTAGAAGATTAAAGTTGTGGACTTCCCGCTATAGGAAGTTACAGATTTTATACCGAATTTCGAAAATCGTCTTTTCATCATATATTGCCGGTTTGGGGTCCTGGAAGTCGATTCGCGATTATGTGCGTGTTGATATATGCATGTGCCTGTGTGTGTGTGTGTATGGAAATGTGTGTTTGTGTGTGTGTGCGTGTCTTATTTCAGAACTTGTGGGGTTCACTTAGATGTCCTAGTATAGTGAACCGATTTGGTTCAATAGATTTCTAATCTTTCGAAAATCAAGCTCACAAAACTTTTTCTTAAACAAATTTTAAGCTACTTAGAGCCTATTTCATCAATTCTACGAGTATTTAAATATCAATTCATATTTAAAAGTCGGTTTTCGTTAACAAGTTGATTTTGATGCGCCTGAACGGTTTTATGGTGCCGCTGATTAGATTTTGAAAACTCAAAATGGCGGACTTTTTTTCATAATATTATTGGATTTGCCTGAAACTCGTCACTCAGTGGTTGGGTCAGGGTTGCTGATTATGAATCCTATATAATGGCGAATCCAATATCAATTGCAGAAAAGTTTGTCACATAGGATACTTCTTTATATTTTTGTACGAGTATCAAAAGATGTATTTTAAAGCTAATTTATGATAAAACTAATGCAGTTGGAAGGCAGGGGTTTGCTGTATTAGTAAGAGCAAGTTGTCTGCTATAACAACTATCAAAATAGTAAAAATCATTTTTTTCACAAATTTTTTATTTTCAATGAAAAACAACTTTTAAATATGAATTAATATGTAAATGGAATTGGTGAAATAGCCTGTAAGTCAATCAAATTTAAAATCTAATCAGCTCTTAACCTCAAAAAGACACATCGATTGCTGCCAACTTAACTAAATTCGTTCGAGATATATGTACTCGTATATCGTTGATGAAAAATTTTAGTAAAAACCGTTTTTTTCTTACAACTTCAAAATCTTTATAAAATCGATTTCATGATTAAAAAGTGTAAAGGACGCCACAAATTTTAACAAAGGTCAACCGACTGCCATATATCTTTTTACTAGGTTTAACAGATAGAAAGAAAGATGTCACAAAAAAAATAAAAGTTTATTTTTCAACATAATCTCCTTTTAACTCAATTCACTTAGTTCACCTAGTTCCAGTTTTTGTATCCCTTCCAAAATAAAGGATTTTTCTAGGGCCTTAAAATAGGCATTTGTTTGGTCAAGAATTTTATCGGTGGAGCTAAATCTCTTTTCACCGAGCCATTTCTTTAGGCTTGGAAATAGGAAGTAGTCAGTCACTAGGGGCTAAATCTGGAGATTAGGGCGAATGAGAGAGCAATTTGAAGACCAATTTATGAATTTTTGCCAGGGAAACTGCACATGCGCTTGCGGTCGATTGTGAGCAAACGCGTCAGCCGTCTTGCGGAAAGCTTTATCATACCCAAGTAATCATTCAAAATAGAAACCACTGAGCCATGTGGGATGCCTATGGCATCAATAATCTCACGCACTTTTACTCATCGATCGGCCAACATCATATCGTGGATTTTTTTTCGACATTTTCGGGTGTACTGTTCCTCAATTGGCCATTACCTTGGTTTGATTGACGGTTTTTTTTGTCGCAAAAAATAATGTTTAATGAGCAGTCGAAATTTACTTTTTTTTCATTTTTAGAAAAATACACCAGGTTGTATGTTTTGAACAGCTGCTGTTAAACGCAAAGTAAATGACGACATTTGCTCAAAATTTTACAGTAGTCTATTAACATGTGGTACTTCATGGGAACAGTGTTGCATTTCTTTTAACTACGAGGGAAGTTCGAAAAGTTACAAACTAATTGTAAATGTAAATAGGAATGCAGTACTTGACCACTTCCAAGTAACGCACACGGTATGCAGTATCCATTGACCACTACAATATGACACTAAACATTATTGTTATTGATAATACCCCTTTTAGACACGCAAAGTTTACTTTGTAAAGTCTTAATTCCGCTGTGTGAAATACAGAGGGTGGACTATTGTCTCTTTCTGTCTTTCTCCCAGCTGAATTAAGACTTTGCAAAGTAAAATTTCCGTGTCTAAAAGGGCTATAACATTATTCTACGCCGCACCATTTACTCTCAAATAAACAATTAAATAGTGAAAGCCAGCCCACTTAACACCTGCCATAGTTAGTAAAATAAAAAGATGTACTTATTACGGATATACCTGCTACATAAATAAGCCGATTATAAAACGCTAAAGCCACACAAATTATTTCGTTGTGAACACGAGAGACAAACAAATAACTTGTGGCAATACAAAAAAAGGAAAACAAAAAAAAAAGCCACATATAAAATTCACTTTCTATTCCATTGAAAATTAAAAGTGAAACAAAAAAAAATGAAAACAACACCAAATCGAAAAAGCACAACAATTTGCTGAAAAATAAAAACCTGAAGCAAACAGAAAACAATCTTAAAGCATTAAGTGGCAATGGTGTAGTGATTTTATTAAGTCTTCAGTGTTTTTTTTTTCTTTTTGGTTTCACCGTCTGAATAGTTTAGTTGACTGACAAACGAAAGTCTTTGAGGGTAAAACAAATACATGAATTGTTAAATAAAGATTAGCGCTTGACGGAGTGAGTGGTGTTGTTACACACAGGTACGATGTAACAACAACACAACACAACTTTATTTTCCTCCAAAATCTATGGAAACTTCAATCTGTTGTTGTTGTTGTGCTCGTTAGTTGCTTGTTGATGCTATTGATGCATCAAAAAACAACCAGCAACATCTTTGAATCACTCCTTCCTTCAACTCAATCGCCATCAGGCTGATTAATCATTCACTGAAAGTGTTTTGTTCAAATTTTGTTGAGTTTGTTTATCAACTTTTTTTTTTTTTAAATTTTTGTTATTGTCTTTTTCAATGGTTTCCATTGGCGTTGCTTGTTGATGTGTTGTTGTTGTTGTTGTTGTTGTTGTTGTTGTACGACATTGCTTCTGCTGTTTAAATAGATCATGATGCTCTTCGTTCGTATCTTATGGTTTGTGTTTGAAATGAAAGAAAAGTTTCACCTTTGAAATGCGTTTTTAAAATCAACAGTAAGTATTTTTTGTTTGTCTTTCGACTATTATAATAATAATTATTATGAATTTCTCTAATTTGAATTTTTTGGCAAATATGTTTTGATTGTTGCTTATTTCCAAGTTTTTTCGGGGAAGTGCAACCTCTTCGAAAGATGGTGAGTAATTTCGAAAAATTAATAGAATTTTCATGACACAGCGTTGATGTACGAGTATTTGGTGTCAATTGTAGATTTACTCTAACCTACACAAAGAAACTTATGATCAGTAGCGCGATTCACTAACTTTTCTTTTACGATAATCGCATCGTTAAAATAGTTATAGCGAAAATTTATCGAATTTGCCATTCAGTAACATTTTTAACGATATTCGCTGTAGGTTAATGTCAGCTGAGTACTATCGTTAAAAAGAAGTTACAGAATCACACAATCGTTCTTGGAAGCGCACTACTGTGGTGCGATTCAGTAACTTTTAACGATCCGACAATCATAATTTTTGTCTATACATTTCATCTCTAGCAATAACGATCAGAGAAACAATCCGATCGGCTCACAGCCGGCTCAAGAGCCGCCGCAGACTATCAACTTAACTTTAAACAGCCGCAGATGCTTGCAGCCAGCCTCGGCTCAAAATGGCAGCCGGCTTATTGTTTTGTAGTGGCAAATTTTTACCAAATCTTACTAATTTTTTTTATAGAAATATGTTTAAAAATCTTATCAAAATCAAAACCAGCGGCTGTCAATGTCAGCCGGCTCAAGCCGGCTTATAAGCTGCTGCCGCCGATTTTTTTATGCGACTTGTTTCTCTGATAACGACTGTGTGATTCTGTAACTTATTTTTAACGATACCACGCAGCTGATATTTTCCGTTGATTTTTGTCGATAAAATTAACAGCACATAAATTGTTGTCGCTTAAATAACGACACAGCTGACATTAACCTACAGCGAATATCGTTAAAATTGTTACTGAATAGTTAATTTGATAAATTTTCGTGACAATTGTCTTAACCATGCGATTATCGTTAAAAAAAAGTTAATGAATCGCACTACAGTTCTTATTTTCAATTAATTAAATTATAAATTATATTTCTTTAATATATGTATATACATATAGGAAGTAAATTTGCTTAGTCCTCGTCCATACAGTGAAACATTTGCTGTACAACATTTGAGTTTGTTGACGAGAGGGGAAAGAGGAATGGCTAAGGGTACTTGCCATGACTTACGTCATTCTCGCCTCATTCTCATGAGAAATATATGAAAAAATATATTAAGCTGCAAAACAAAAACTTCATAGTGTGGACACGAATGCAGTTTCAAAAGAGAAATCAAAAATGTTTCGCAGCAAATGTTTCACTGTATGGACGAGGACTTAAAAACACAATGTTTTTTTTGCTCAAATGCAGTTATATTGCTATCAATGTAAATTATAAATATGGAAATTAACGTTGGAATATGATGTCGGGCAAATATCCACCTCTATCACATCGGCGGACAACCGCTCTTTACACAAAATTTTTAACCACATTTTGCAACAAAGCTTCACTTATCTCGTCAATGCGGCGCCGAATTTCATCTTTCAGATTGTCATTTGTTTCTGGCTTGTTCACGTAAGCGTTATCTATTTCAATGAACCAGATTAGGACATTTACAATTCCATTTGCAGCGCAGTGATGCATTTCCGAACAAACTCACATCTTCAAGGGCTTACTACCTAAGACCTACTTGAGTATTTTGGCTTGAGACATATCGAGCCATAACCGGAAAACAAGCTCTTTTTTTTTGTTGCCAAAAATCATTTATTTACGGGTCAATAAATTAAGTACGTGAATTATGTCGCTTAAGCTGTTTTGGCGGTTATGGCACGATATGTGGGTGGTATCGGAGTTAATCGATAGAAAAGTTTCATGATTACTTTTTAGCCAGTTGATTCAACTATTTTACACTTCATCAACTTGGTTCAGGATATAAAAGAAAACTCCATATGATTAAATGAATTTAAAAAGTATTTATAAGTAAACATCATATTGTAAAATAACAGAAAATTAAAAGAGGCGACTAATCTTTGGTTTGCATTATTTTAACAATTTGTTTCAAAAATACTTTTTTGGCTGGAATTGTTAATCATCATTTTTGTTTATTTAAATGCGCCAATTGAAAAAATTCAACTAAAGTAGGTGTTTTACATACATTCATACAATTAAAATAAAAAATACGAGGTAAAAATATTTCATATTGTGTGATTTATTTTTTTTAACTATGAAGGCTTATGATTCACTATGAAACACAAAATATTCAACCGTTTGCACTTTTTGACTTTTTGCATAAAATTTTAATTAAAGTTTTCATTAAATGTTTGATAGTTTTGTGCCACGTAAGGCGATATTTTAGGAACAATAAGAAATAAATTCAGTAAAGTGCAACTTTGATTCGCAAACGAAAGGTTCCGCACGGACACTTAGAAAAATTTCTACTTAAAATCGACGTAAACAAGGTTAACCTAATCTTTTTCGGCAATGATTTTGCTTCATATGTGTTTCATGTTAATCTAACATGATTTATAGTAATTTTAAAAGAACATATTTCCTTTTGAAATAACTTTATTTAACGTTAATTTACCATTTACATACTGTCAAAATCAAAATGAAGAATCATGTTGAATCAAAGTAATTTAAAGTTGGAATAACATGAATTTAATTTAATGTAGTAATTGTAGTTTATTTATTATTTAACTTACGTGTGATTAGAAAAGGCATCAGAAAATTTTTTGTTTGTATGTAATTGGCTTCCCCGGCCATGATTTGAGCTCGGAACTCATCGCGTGGTAATCAACGTGCTTACCACTGCAGCCACAACAACTTTAAACATTATTTATAGATACACACTAACAAGTTACCTTATTTCATTGCCCATTTAACCTACAATTTATTTGAAAAGTTTTAGTTAAAAAAATATAAAATTCTTTGACTTGAAATATTTTAGTTAAAAAAAAGTGCAAAATACTTTGACTTGATTCCAGGATTCGAACCTGCGATCCTTCGACTGCAATACTAGTACACTGCCTACCAGCCAGCAGCTGTGATTTTAATGCATTTGAATTAAATTTTTTTGCATGGTGATTTTACATTGGATTTTTTTTTCTGTGTGTATGTAATAAAGAGTGTTTTTTAAGGATGTATAGCAACACTTTTTTTAACTGGCAGCCATTTTGTCAGCTGTCAAGTGATTTATGTTTAAATTGTTTTGGTATTTCAAAATGAATAGACTGACGTCTGGACAACGCTTCCAAATTGGGCAAATTTATTTTGAAAATAATGGTTCTGTTCAAAATACGTATCGCGGGCTACTTCCATTTTACGGCCAACATAATCGTCCATCAGAGCAATTAATTTGATTAACTATTTAACGTTTTCGCACCAGGTTTACTCTAAATGACAATACGCATCCACAGAGAAGACCCGAATCAGTCTATCCGCCGCTAAAGCCATGATTACTGACTACGCCCTTCAATTGAACAACCAGGAACATGTCACGCAGCTCGTGCCCTCAATTGATTTATTGAAGGAAACGTTTGGTAACAGAAACGTGAAACTGTTTCGGACCCGAGAATTACCCTCCAAAACCGTCGATATAACGTCGCTAGACTATTTTATGTGGGGATATGTGAAGTCGCTAGCTAGTTTATGACAATTAGCCCGAAACACTTGACCACTTGGAACACAATTTTCGCCGCGCTATTCCCAATGTACGTCCACAAAATATTGGAAAAAGTCACAGAAAATTTGACCTCCAGATTAGACTACGTCTGAGCCAGCTGTGGCGGTTATATGCCAGAAGTTATATTTAATTTATAATGCCAGAATAAAGTAAGTTTCATATCAATTTGAAAATTTTATCTTTGTTTTACTCCATTTCAAAGTTATATACCCCCATAAAAAACACCCTGTACTATACGAACTTTACAATGAGAGATTTTTTGGGTTTTAGAGATTTTTTATCGGCGTTTGGCTTTTTTTCCTTTTTTGGTGATTTATTTTAGTTTTACCAATTTGTTTTGTTCTCGTGGTTTTTGCGTTTTGGTGATTTTTTCGGCTTTTGGCGTTTTTTTTTCTAGTTTTTGGCGATTTTTTTACTTCTGGTATTTTTTGTTAGTTTGCATTTTAGCGATTTATTTTAGTTTTGATGGTTTTTCTCATTTAAGCGCTTTTTCATTTTGGCATTTACTTTAATTTTGAAATTTTTTAGTTTTAGCGTTTTGGAAAATTTCAAAAGTTTGCTTCTCACGGTTGCCAGGCTACAGCAAGTTGTCAAAATTACATTAAGTGATAGAACCCCCTAATTAGATTAGGATTTCAAAATTTTTTGTTGCACGCTTTAGAACATCTTTTAGTATTAAATTGTCCTATAACGGGTGGTTAAATTTTAAAGGCTGATGTTGAATATGAACCACACCTAAATGATCAAACATAATAAGTTCGCAACTTCAGGAAAAATTGCTGTCAAATTAATAAAGCCCATAATTAAATCTACGGCAGTAACTTCAAATGCTCTCTAATTTTTCTTTTATTTTTTTTTTGTGCTTATTTTTCTCTGTAGTTTTGTTCACAAAATGTGTGAAATTTATTGAAAGTATGGTAACATGTTTGAGAGAATAAGAAAAAATGCTCTCAAAACAAAATAGATTCTACCCATCGACTGCTTTCTGAGGCTAACTTTTTGTGTAATTTTGTATGGAAAATGTGTTTATGCCGCAATTCTGTTTGATCATTAAACGTCAATTTTAACCATGGAAAGATACACAATCGAGCAACGCGTTAAAGTTATTTGGGCTTATTATGAAAATGGGCGTTCAAATAAAAATGCATATCGAAGAAAATCATCTTCAGTGATGAGGCACATTTTCACCTAAGTGGATTCGTCAATAATCAGAACTGCCGCATTTGGTCGAATAATAATCCAAGAGTGATTGTCGGAAAACAAATGCACCCACAAACAGTGACTGTTTGGTGCGGTTTATGGGCTGGCGGCATTTTCCAAAATGAGGCCGGTCAGGCAGTTACTGTGAATGGTGTTCGCTATCGTGAGATGATGACGAATTTTTTATGGCCGGACGGTGCCACTTGCCACACAGCTAACGAAATAATGGCTTTTTTGCGCGACAAATTCAATGAGCGTGTTAGCTCACGTGGTGGCGAAGTCAATTGCCCGCCAAGATCATGTGTACCTGGGTAAGCCAGCAACAATTCAAGAGCTACACTACATTAACGGCATAGAACCTCAATTTTGCCTCAGCGTCATCGAAAATTTGGACCGTCGGATGGAGGTGTGCCGCCGAGATCGCGTCGGCCATTTGGCCGATATTTTATTCCATACATTATTATAAACCATACCATATTATCATAATAAAAAGAAATGACAATAATTTCCTAAATAATTTGTATATTATTCAAAATCAACATCGACCCTTAAAGTTTAACCGCCCTTTATGTTAATGAAGCTCTCAAAAGTTTACATATTATGTGAAAATTTCAGGTCCACAGCTCTTACGGTTACATGAGAAAATAGCCTGTGACAGACAGACGGACGGACGATAAACGCTGCGCAAACAAGAGGATTCTTTTTCACCTTTGCTGGTGTACGAAACCCTAATAACCCTTAAAGTTCGATTTTTGTCTTATTGATCATAAATTTTTTATTGCTGTAAGAAATTGAATTTAATGTTAAATTATTAGAATAAATAAATAAATAACTCTTAACATTTCAAGCACAAACTCAACTCACTTGCAATTTGATGTCATCGGTGTTTTTTTTTTTTCTATACGAGTATTCACATAAAATTATTAAATAATGTACAAAAATCCTCTGTTTAATATGAAAGTCATTAACTAAGAACTAAAAACTAAAATAAATAAAGAACTTCTTTAAACAGACATTAAATACTCGTACTCTTGATAACAATCGAAGCCAAATATAAGTAGAGAAAAAATAAAACTCAATAAAACAAAAGAAGAAGTTTAAAATTTAATAACAACCATTAGCATACATTTCATTATTTTCCTTTGGAATTGTTGGCTGGCATAGAGCAAAGCAAAGTGCAGTGTATGTTTGTTTGCATTTTTATAAAATATATACGAGTGAGTGAGTATCTTAATGCTGCTTTGCCAAGCACGTACCGAATTTGAAAAACTTAACTATCAATGTGCCAACATTTTTATAATTTTTCTATTTAAATGGAAAAGTGTTTTTCTCTTGGCTATTGCATGTTGCCTGATCTTTTGTATGTTAGTGTGTGTGTGTGCGTGTGTGTGTGTTTTACTTTTTGTGAGCATTTCACTTTTTAATTTGTACTTGATTTTTGTTTTCAGTACGCAAAAATTACAATAATGGTCATTTGGTTTGGCCGTCTTTCCTTATATTTATTGTTAGAATTCACTTACATTTTAGAGACAAGGTTTGGCATACCAATAGCTTTTAAGGAATACCCTTCTTTTTATATTAGAGGCATGCGGTGGCATTTAAATCTTTCCCATAACTTGCGACTGATAATACAAGTATTATTAGTTATTAGCAAGAGACCGGTTCAAGAGTTTAGTAAGTAAGTAGGTTTTCTACAGAAACTTATTGAAAATTGTTTCAGTTAAACTGTATAACTGTCCTCCTTTGCCGGCTTTGAAAAGTTCGAGCGTAACAAGAGTCAGCCATCTTACGGGTTTAGCATAAATTCGCATCAAGTGCAAGCAGGACTAAAAGCATCATAGTCTATTTCCAGACGTGTAAAAGCTCTTGCGTTTAGAAACCACACTAACTGAAGTCAAAAGAGGACGGAAAACGATCTCGATCTCTGAAATATTGCCTCGGAGCAGTGATCGGCAAATTAATATACTCTTACTTCTGGGTACACACGTACACATTACAGTTCGACCGATTAATCGGCTTCGGCTTCGGCCTTCGGCCAAAAATTGGTAGTCGGCCAACATTCGGCCTATGGCAAAAATCGGCCGATTAGCCGAAGTCGAATTTTTTTTTCATTCCAAGCTTGAAAAATAAAATTATGTTTGGTCGTTGCTCGCCGACAGTTTCTATTGTGTTTAACGTTTTGAAAGGGTTTCTTTGAAATACAACCCTGTTGCTTTCTATTTTCTTTTACTTGGACGTTCTTGTGAGTGATCATATGAAAAAGCAATCTAGAAATTGCAAAATAGTTTTATTTTTCTTGTTATGTATCCAATAGATATTACAGCTATTTCAGTGATCTCAAAAAAGCAAACTTTTTTCTTAATTCATATAAAACGTAAACATCATTTTTAAAATTTAAAACATTCGGCTTCGGCGTCGGTTTTGGCCGAAGTTTAGGATTTTAGCCGAAGTTCGGCTTCGGCCAAAAAGAACGCCTTCGGTCGATCTCTAGTACACATTCCATATGCAGTGGAACCTTAGAACCTTAGAGTTTTCCTGAGAGCCTTTATGCCCACGGATTAAGACGATCTCAATGTTGAACTGGTCAGCCCTTTCGTTTACGAATGATTGGCAGTCTAGGTCCTTGAAGCAGGTATTCTTAGGTCATGACAGTGGCTCGACTGTGAGTGTATGTCTTAAATATGGTTTGTTAAAGTGACAGTCATTCTCTCTGCTTGGTAAACACCATAGTGCTCCGGCAGTCACTTTGTAATACAAAAGCTCAACGTCCCTCTATTACCGTAAACCACACCTACTTGTGTTTTTGAGCCGTACGTATAAAAGTCAACAATAGAGGATGGCGTTGGCTAAAGTAGTAAGCAAGTTCACTACAAAACCGATGGTCCTGAGTTCGAGCCCGACCTGCGACAGTCATTAAATAACAACACCACCCGTTTTTCTGATATGCCATTAATGTGCATTTGTCTCAGTTGTCGTAGGAAAGTTCAAGTGATGAGGGCATAAACACTGGTCACTGAACTACACCGCCTTTAGCGGATACTAATGCTAATGTAACATCAGAGTACCGCCCTCCTTCATCGGTATTGTATAGCAGAATAGTCGGAGAAGTAAATAAAAATGGCTACTAAACACAGCCCAAAAAAAAAAATTAGTATGCCTCATTGACACCAGAGGCGCAGCAACACTGCATTATTAAAAACGTGCAAGAAAGCAGAGTTGTAAAGGAATGAAGTTTTCCTCTATCTCTTCCTTTACCACCTGTCTTCTCTATCACTATTGCTTTTCCAAAAGAAGGTAACACCTAATAATAGTAGTAGGCATTCATTGCCTGAGTGTTACTTCTGTTTAAAAATAAGAAATAAAAATAAATAAAAAACTGACTAAGAAATATTTTGTCAATACATAATGCAACATTGCTTGACTAACACTGAGTCAGCTTAGAAAAGCTCGAGAGACTTCAAGTACTTATGTTTATTAATATCAATATGAACCAAATGAGAATTCTATCATATATTATAATACACAATCAAGGCAGCGTGTGAAATCGGACACGCTTGATAATATGACTTCTTAAGGAATCTCATATTAGCATTTGAATTGGCCTTATTGCTTGAGAGTAATGAAAATGACATTCCTTAAGAATGACTTTATAACTGTATTTTGACCCAATATAAAACTTGCTGACGTTTCGATTTGTATGACGATAGTCTGGCCGTAAGATAATTTTTTTCAAAGTTCAACCTCAAGCAAAAATTTCTGTAAATTGCAGAGTGAATAAATTTCTTTAAAACCATTCAGAAATATTTCTATGAGTTTATTCTTTCTATAATTTACATATTTGAATACTTTGTTTTTCTTCTTTTTATAGACGCTTACATTTCTCAACTATTTTTTTCTTTCTATTTTTACATTAAAATAATATGGGCTGTGCCTTATTGGCCTATTAAATGAATGTTGGTTGCAAGCAAAGTTCTACCACTTTCATATTCTAAACATAGTTTCAATTGGAATTATTGGCTTTATGCCAATAATTCTAAGCTGATAAATTGTTAATGTCTAAAAAAAAGAAAAATAAGAAAAAACCCAGAAGTTAAGTGTCATATTCTGTTTAGCTAATAAATTAATTATTAATGAGTCAAGTGCATTATTAGACAACCGGTTAAAAGAAGTGGCTTGTCAAAACAAAAGTTATGGGCGGCTTGGCAAAAACATTTCCATTCCACTGTGGCCAAAGAAAAGCAACTATAATGAATTTTATATACTATAAGAAATAAAAACATTTGACGACTGGTTCAGAGCCACACAACTAGAGGACCAAACAAAGAAAACACTAAAAAATGTTTGTCCATAATTATGGAAGTGTTGTGAGTCAAATATTTATTGTGCCGAGACATTTAGAAGATTGCACATTTTAATTTAGAGTTCTACAAGTCTCGATTAATATAAATGTATTTCATATTTGTTAAATATTGTGTAGCAAAATTATCGGCGAAGTAAAACAACCAATAAAATTACTACCATGTTAACCACAGCTTCAAAAAAAATTTAATACGACTCATTGACACCAGAGGCGCTGCAATACTGCCTTGTAAATAAAAAGTAGCCCGAGAGAGCTAAATCTGTGGAATAAGGTGCGTGATGAACAAATACTAACTTTAATAGCGAAATATGGCTCGCTATAGGTGGCAACCGAACTTTAGCTGCGTTGCCAAAACGTTGTTACGTTAGGGCAACTGACACCTAACAGCTGTTAATCTCAATTCCCAAGTAACAATAATATTTCCAATCACAAACATTTAGTTGTTGCATATTTTTTAAAACAAAAAGGTGATAAAATACAAATAAAAAAATTAAATAGAATTAAATAAACTATTCCTTTTGGAATGCCAACATATTCTTTTTTTACCTAAAGAAAAAAAAAGATTTTGTCAGTTAAAAATTATTTTAAGCAAAATGCTTTGCTCAACAGTTGAGGCGATATTTCTACACGATTTAATTTGAGTTGTCCCTTTGAGTGCCGTCTTATGGATTCAACATTTTGTAGTGAATTATTTTTCATCGAAAAATAATTCCCCTGAACCAATGATTTTTATGATGAATAAATAATAAGATATTTTGTTTATTTTCTAAATCTGCTAAAATAAAAACGTCTTATGTTTATAGAAAGACTCTAAATATTTTATGGAGAATCACTATACAAACATAATTAGTTCAAAGTCTCAAACAAAAGATCTTTACAAAACGAACATATTTATTCGATTTTGAATACATTTGTAACATGTCACTGCCTATCCCTCTGCACAACGCACAGTGGGGCCAAATGCGAATCAATTCATATCTCCACAACTACAATGGTAAGCACCACCAAATTTGATATGAATAACCTATCACTCTATCGAAACATCTCCACAACGCACAGTGGGGCCAAATGCGAATCAATTCATATCTCCACAGCTACAATGGTAAGCACCACCAAATTTTATGTGAATAGCTCTTAAAGCGAACTACACGTACAAGAAATCTTGGCTGGTATAGGTGACTGGTACCTCAATAATCCAGAAAGTATTTTTAGGTTTGGAGGACCATTTTATTTAAACATCATAATTTAAAAATTCTATTTTGTTGTGCAGTGTTATTCTTGCATGTAAATGCCTTACATTTTATTCAGTTTTTTTCCTTCTCCTGCAAAAATATTGAAAATTCGACTTACGTCTTTCTTATATTAAGCCATCGATGCTTACATATGTATGTACATAAGATATCGCTACATGCATAAGAATCGGCAATTTTTATTTAAACATCAAAACCACTTTTGTGCAGTGTAATCTTTTAAGTGCCCATAAATATTTTATTTTCAAGTGCTACTTACTTTATTCTTTAAGGAGGATGTAATAATTATACGTTGGTTAACAGAAAATGTTAAGGTGGGTCACTAGAAATTATTGCATGATCACAAGGCAGTTATGGACTCACCTAAATAGAGAAGGTACGGATTACCTAATTTCGAAGAATAGGAAACAAATATCGGTTCTAGTATCCGTGTTAACCGGACACTGTCTCATAGGTAGCCATGCACAAAGGCTTAGGGTTGAACACAACGACTTTTGCCGCAGCTGCCAAGACATCGATGAAGAGGAAAGCGTAGAACATTTTCTTTGTCACTGTCCTGGACTTGCAGGAAAGAGAATGGCCACAATGGGCGCTCTTGAATTCAGCGAACTTTCTGACGTTGCTAGTGTTGAACTTCAACGTATTAGTAGCTTTATACTGAGCTCTGGATGGTTCGACGGTGGGGACTTCGCATAAGCAGAGTCTCCGTGGCATCACAAATTTACCAAAACGGTCTAAGTGAGTCCGGCTTTCTGACTGCCACCTCTACCTACCTAACCTAACAGAAAATGTTAAAAATGCGATTTCAAAAAAAAAAAAATGAGATACACCTTTTTTATATTATGCCATCGATCGATATGTTGTAAATCTTGTAATACTACCAAAATATTTCCAAGCGAAACGAACAAAACATATTTTTAATCATTAACAGAACAGGAAAATATAATTTAGGCCCCCCTTTTGTAAATGGTATGTTTTATATACATACATATGTATGTACAGACATATGTACATACCCTGTCGGAAATTTGGCTAACTGTAAACTAACTTTAAGCTAACTATTTCGCAACTAGTAATGACTGACACTTGGATTACTTTGCAATGTAATCAACTGACTATTTTAACATTGCGATGTCCTAGGCGGCAGTCAAATGTCTCTCTCTGCACTAGTTCTAGCTAGCTTAAAGCTGACTTTTTTTAAATTACTTGGTAGTCAGTATATTAAAAAAACATTTCTGGGCTTCGAACATATAACATCACACGTTGTGTACTCAACGCGCTACCACTCGGCTAAGCTGCCATCTAAAATAACAACAGCAAAATGTTAATATAAAACTGAAATGAGTTTTAAAGTAGCTGAGCATAAATTTGTTGGCTCTCATCAAATTACTTTTGGGTTTTTTCTGGATGACTTTGCAGCTAGCTTTTAGTCAGTCTAAGAAAAGTTAACTATAAGTTAACTATTTTTGTAGTCAACCACACATTCTCCGACAGGGTACACATACATAGATACATATATATGTATGTATGTATATGGCCCGTATAAAAACTTTCTATTTCTAGAAGCTTCCAAACGCTTTCATTGTAATTTTTCTTTAAAGAAGAAAATAAACCAAAATATGTATGTATGTATGCATGTATTGTATTATATTTGTTTTGGGTGAGAGAGGGAAAAAATAAAATTCAAGTTTCTTTTTCATAGTTTATTGTTGTTGTTAGTGTTTATGAGATGTTGTTGCTGAGTTTGTTGCTTTTGATAATACGATAACTCATTGATCTACTACACTTCTGACCCAATTTTCGCTTAAAGATTTATTTTTGTTTGTTAGCTTGTTTGTTTGTTTGTTTGTTTGTGTCTGCTTCTTCTGCTTCTTACTTCAATGCTCTGAACCAACACACAATCAGGGTTACTCGCACACGAGAATAAAGTGAAAAAAAATCCAACAAGTTCGAGTAGACGGAAGATAATTTTTTTTTATGTAATGAAAACATATGTATGTATGTAGTATGTATGTAGTATGTATGTATGTATGTATAAAAAAAAATACTTAAACTCGTAAAGATTGAAAATAAAATATCAACGAAAAACCTGCATACAACATTGCACTATGGCTCAGAGGACAACTTTCTTTGGCTGAAAGCTATTTTAGGGCGAAGTTCCCTACCGATTCCAATAGAACTTTGTAGAAACTTTCGCTACCCGCTGCAAAATAAATATTACTTTAAACGCTTTCGGAACGGAGTATTATTTTGAAAACTGAAATATTTATGGTAAAAATTTTTACATGTAGGAGATATGGAAAAAAATATGTTCTGCATACACAGAAATCCTGAAATCATCCTTCTATTCTGAGACATACATATAGTCCCTAAGCATTTTTTGTGGGACGTAATATCCCAATAAGCTTTCCACAAGTGTTTTTTGTGGGCGATTCGAATTTCAAATCTTAGTAGATTTCAATGCAAATTCACGTTCATTTGTCTTATTTATTGTTTAATAACATTGAAGAAATGCTATTAGGTTTTTAATTTGTGAAAGGGTCTAAAATACTTGTGGTGCAAAGCTTTGTTGCAGCCCCAGTATATCATCTTTGTGCGCTTTTCGCTACATAATAAAGTACAGCGAACACACGGAAAATGGCTTTCTTGTTCTACTGGTGATCTCCAGGTGATCTCAGGCTATCAGTTTCTCTTTGAAGAAAATTTTCTTCCATTATTTTTGGAACTTGCGGTTAAAGTCAAATCATGTTGGAAATGAAAATGAAAAGCTTTATTTAACTAATTTAAAAAAGGACCTATTAAAGATAGAAGAGTAGAGAGCAAAACAATAAAGAAAGAATGCGGAAACATCGGAAAAGGGTGTTGAAGTTATAACGGAACAACTTGCTATTTTCGAAGGCCACTTTTCTTCTTTTGTGTTTGGTGCACTGTGTGCACGGAAAAAACACTGCCTCATAGAATCAAGAAGATTTTCTCTATGAACCGTTTTTAGGCTAAGGGGTATACCAGCAGAAAGAAGCGAGGATTTTTTCATAGAGATTCCTTATTGTTTTTATGTAGTAAATCTTATTAATGTTATCAAGAAGAAAACACATAAAATCAAGAAGAAATCTTATTATTCACAAAATTTTTTACTCAATTTCCGTTAGTTTTGGCACCAAAAAAATCCACAGAGAAAAACTTCTTGATTCTATTAGGTTTTCTTATAAATTGTAAGCTATAGGAATTTCTTATTGATTTTATGAGGTTGCCTTCTTGATTTCCTTAAAAAGGTTTTCTTCTTGATTTTAGTAGGTTCCTATATGAGTATGTGTAAAGCATCTTATTGATTTTTTTAATAAGGAAATCTTCTTGATTTTATGAGGTTTCTTGTTATTTCATATCTATAAATAGACATAGAGAACATTTGTTTCATGATCTTTTACATTTTTGTATAAGAATGTTTGCACAATAATTACAATGGTTATTCAGGCTGCTTGTTAGCATATTGGGTAGAGTGCTTGGCTATTAGTTAGTTAAGAATATAACCTAATGTGTATGTATGTATTTATGTATAAATAAATAACATCTACAGCATACTACATACATACATACATATGTATATGGTATAGAATTTAAATGAAAATACATAAGTACAGAGAATAAAGACGCAACTCTTTTTATTTTTTTTATTGAAAAAATCAATAAGATAACCTCATAAGAACTACAAGATTTCTTCTTGATTTTTTCAAAAATGTTGTCTCTATGAAATTAATAAGATTTCCTTATAGAAAAAAACCATAGAGATTTCTTATTAATTTTCTTGTTGGCAGTGTTTTCTCTGTGTGTGGTGTCAGTTGATGTAGATTTCTGCTTGATATACTCAGCCATTATGGCAAATAGAATATGTGAATTGTTTTGATTCACCGTATTCAATTTGCTGAAACCTTTTTTGTAATGAAAGCTTAATTTTAACATCTCTAAATTTACAACAGTCTTCCCATTGTCGTTTGTTATTTACTAATTATGCACATGTTAGTTAATTTGCTTATTTTTATTTTACTTAAGAAGTTCGGACAATAATAATTAAAATTAACTAAAAAAACTAAATTTGTTTTTCTTTATTCTGAAGTATTGACTTTACACTGAAGATTGCAATTACAGAGGCATCAAACAAAAATATACAAAAAAAATTATTTTGGCCAAAGAAATTTGTCCTTCGAGCCATAGTGCAACGGTAGTAGCAGCAACTTTTATTATTAAAATACAAACATAAAACGCAACGAAAAAAAACCATCTACTTATAAGCAACCACAAGCAGAACTTTCTAAGTGAAAGTTATACCTACAAGAAGTTGATATTTTTTGAAATTTCAACTTTTTTATTGCTGGTTGGTCGGTTGGTATGAATATCATTTAAGTGGCTTGAATGTTCAGTTAGCGTGAGAGAGTGAGAGAGTGAGAGAGAGAGACAGAGGGAGCAATTGAGAAAGCTCCCAATTCCTTGTAAAATATCCGGAATCTTCTGGGACCTTGTGGCATAATATATGAAAAGTATCTATTGAAATTTTTTTCAGTTTTTTCTAACTCAAAACTTTTTCAAATATTAAGCGCAAGCCGCCGCTCTAAAGCACCTGTCTAACGATTTTAGGCGCACAAGGTGTTCTCTGACAGGTAAAACTTAATCATTGAGATATATACATACATACATACGTTTGTCTATAAGACTTATAGTATAAGTAAGTCATTATTATTTCAGTTTTCTTTTTTAATAAAACCGCTGTGGGTAGCCATCGTAATTTGATGGAATAAATACCTTTATATTGAGGCTTTGCTGCAAGAGAGGCATAACTCAGCAAACTTAGTTTTCTTTAAGTTAATTTATCTGTGGCAATATGGAAAAATCGCTGAAAATTTTTGTGCCTTGTGATTCAGTTGAAAGTTGCAGTGCTTACAGTTCTGCATATTCAGAAAAAAGGAACACACGCAACTAGAATCATACATGGGAGCCTTTCATCTCTCAGCGCTAGCGTCAAACCTTCCCAAAAACACATACTTGCTTAAGTCGACTTAAGTGAATATTCCATAGTGCCACAGATATCAGAGAATTTATCGCTATATATTATATTATATTAATCGCTTATATTGTGTGAAAATGTCATATCAATATTTTGTATGCTCAGCTCTTGAGCGTAATGTAATTTATTTTAGCACCAGCTGTTCCCATAGCGTTGCCCTCTCGCACTTAATGTTTGACTAACTATATATTGTTTATATTTGTAAAAAACATACTAGTGGACATGATGGCCAGAATTGAGGAAGTTTTAAATTACTTCTATTACGAATGGATATTATGGGATTATTATGATTTGAATATTGTGCCATAATAGAATCGTTAAAAGTTTCGTGATTAAAACCATTTTATTCCTTTAAATTTTTTTTCGTTCCGAATACAAAAACATCTGAACTCGTATCAATGCAAGTACGCGAATTTGGTAATATTTATTATAGCTATGCTATTTAAGTCACGACACAGTAGCTAGGACGTGATTTTCGCAACAAAAGTTAAAGTTTAATCCTTTTTTCAAATCGCTTCAAAGATGCTTTAATACATACAAATCATCAAATATTAAGCCATAACCGCCAAAAAAGCTTAAGCGACAAAATTTTCAAACCTAATTTTTTGACGAAAACCAATTGTTTATGATCGTAAATAATCCATTTTCGTAAAAAAAAACGAGGCTCAAAATATGTATATATCATTTAAGTTTTTTTAGCGGTTATGGCTCGATATGACAAAAATCGTGAAAACTGAAAATCCATGCTGACCCCAAAAACGCACATTTCTCTATGACTTAAATTTCGCCGGAGAGATCGAAATCGCCCTCTATGATCCTCTCAACCCTAAGTTTTGGAAAAAATATTTTATAGCCCTTCCATACCCATATTTATTTTTGTTTTAAATTTTATCAGAATCGTTTGTACCTATAGTTACGGAGGGGCAGAAATTGCAGAAATATATACATAGGTCCCACTTAATGATTTTTTTAACGGACCCTCTATTAAAGCGAACAAAAGAAAAATAGGTATTAAAACGGGTGAAGCCGTTTTTGAGTTTTAGTGGACTAACAAAGGGCTGAACAAGATTCACACGTTTGCAGAAAGTCTTGCAGGGGAAAATTTTTATTATACATGGCCACATATGCGCCACCAAAGAAAAACTATTTTGAAAAGAATTGATGAGAAGTTTGGTCCAACTCGGTGTATAGATTTTATTCCAAAAGAAACCAGTGATGTCGATAATTTTACGAATATTTTCCATGGGCGTGAAAGTATTCTTAAGGCTCAGTTAGTCAACTGTGATGGAACGTGACTGCAACGGCAGGAAGCAGCTGATCGATATCGTTATGTAAAAAGTAACGAAAATGTTTAAACAGATGTAACCGGAATGTAAGCTTCTGTACATAGCTTTTCACACAACAATGTCGATCAGCTGCTTCCTATCGTTGCAGTTACATTACATTACTGTTGGCTAACTTAGCCTCAAACTATGACTACCATATGTAAAATCATAAAATATACATACATGCATATGTATGATTTGTTTACAATAATTATGAATGTTTCTACATTAATTAATATATTGACCGAATTTTAATATAAAATATTTCTCTGAAAATATTTTTACTCACATGACTAATCTTCTGCCAAACAGACTTACAAGTGTCGTTATGTATTTTGTTTAAATAAATGCATATGAATGACTAATTTTTTGTAATTTATTAAGGCTTTGCTTTTCATATTTTTAACGTCAAATCGTTTATGTCCAAATTTCATCGGGGATGGAAAAGTGCTGTATGGAAATTCTTGAGAGCAAGATTGATGTTCGAGTCAAAAAATCGTGAGCATGATCATGTAGATCACAGTTAAGGTTGAAGGGCTAAAAATCCCTACTACTGCCTGAAATCGTCCCTAGAGGGGTCCAATGTAAGTCTGACCAGCCTTAAGGTTTCCTCGTTAACAGCTTATCCGAACATAATTATCGCCGACGCAATTTTTACAAAAATTTTTTTCGTAGCTGTGGCTATTCTTATAGCCACCCTACAGAAGTTAAGTGTATGAGCGACCTGCATTCATTTTGTATCCCTAGCATTTTTCCGAACATTTTAACTTGAAATAACTATTATTTCAGCGTCAGAGTCACGTTGTTTCAACTTGAAATAACTTTGATTCATTTTGATTTAACAGTACTACAATGTTAAATCAACATAAAAAAAGTATCAATTAAATTAAATTGTAATATCAATTAAAAAATTCATTAAATTTTTCCCCTTAAGCAATTTGATAATATCAATTAAGTTTTTCCACTCAAATTAATAGAAAATAATACAATTAAAAATTTAATTGAATCAATTAAATTCTTAATTGAAAATATTAGTTGTTGAATACTTTTTTTTG
This sequence comes from Tachina lurida, assembly GCA_944452675.1. Taxonomy (NCBI): domain Eukaryota; kingdom Metazoa; phylum Arthropoda; class Insecta; order Diptera; family Tachinidae; genus Tachina; species Tachina lurida. The sequence goes on along the minus strand of OX101752.1, from coordinate 168,032,452 downwards.
TTGTGAACATAAAATAAATTTATTTCAAAACGAAAATTTTCTTTATAGGGAATTTACACCTGCACCAAGAAGATTTTAATTAAAATGTTTATGAAAATCTATAACGTTTACACCAAGTTTTTTTTTTAAATTAATACAGACTTTTTTATCCAAAACAAAACCCATTAACTGAAAAATGTCCAAAGCTACAACCAAAAAATTGCAATGTAGCCAATTCACACACCTTTTCAAGCAGACCGTAGCTAATGCAATCAACTTTTATATAAATATTATGTACTGGGTAATGAAAACAAAATAAAAAAAAATTAGATTTTATGTAGATTTCCTACAAATCTACTCACAAACTAGATTTTAATTTTTATGGGAAATCTAGTACAAAGCCGATAGACTTAGCTCGAAATCTCGTAAGTGGTAGATTTTGAGTATTGTGAATGCCCTATTAAAGTTTACTCTATATACAATATTATAAATATACATATGTATATTTCATTGACTTATTCGAAACTGTCGCTCAATATCGAGTGCCATAATTTGCTCTTTGCTTTTCGATGTGAATACTTTAAGAAACCTTGTATATGATATTAAAAATCGGATCAGATACATTTTATGAGGAATGTTGACCAATTTCTTTGCTGATGGTAACTAAACAAGCTTAAAATATGTGGAAAAAGTATCAAGTAAATTTTGATCAAATAGTTGTACTTATTTATACCACCTATCGTCGCACAGTATATTAAAAATTCATTATTACTGCGGCAAACAAATAACCAGCCGACGACATGCCTGTATGTAAATTCATATGTATGTACATAAAATGTTATATGCAGATATATTATATGCAGAAGTATATGACGTATGTATGTATATTATTTATATACCTTATAGGAACTCAAACCCATTTGTTAGTAACTTCAAACTGATTTTTTAATAACCACAACTGGTTGATTAAGTGACTTTTTTTCTTGTTGCCGACTCACTATTTTAACATAAGCATGTCATAGGCGGTAGTCAATTGGCCATCGCTGCATGACTTTTAAATTGACTACTAACTACTTATTTTTCAACCAATTTGTAGTTAATTCATATTATAGTAAAAAAAGATATATGTATATTTATATTATATATATATTATTTATATTATATATATATTATTTATATACATATACATACATATGTATATATTCATATACATATATCTATGTAAATATATAAATACATATATATATATAAATATTTATTGTTATTATATTCACTAAAAAAAAAACGTATATACATATGTACATTCATACATCCATACCTACGAACCGCTCATAGAAAATACTTCTTAAGTATTGAAATTATTTAGTTTTTTTTCAACACAAACATTTGACATTTGAATTTCTTGATATGCTTCTTTTGATTTTTTTATTTTCTTTTCATTTACTTATTTTGCTTTTATTTATTTCCTACGTGTGCTTCTATTCAATATATTTGGTTGATATCTGCATGACATTTAAACCAATTTGTAGTCACTTTATCAACCGATTATTTTATTTACTACAGGGATATTGTTCATATAGTAAAAAATATCCAAATTCATATCTGCCTTCCCACACTTTAAAATTGGAACCAATTATATTAATTTTATTAGCATTAGTCTATATATCTGACAGATAGTTAGTCAGTGGATTGCTTTCTACATATGTATGTACATACCTACACCCATGCTCGAGCTATACACAAAAAATTATTCTCTCCTCTTTGTTGAAAAATGTGTCTTGTTAAGAAATTTATTTTTACTCACAGGCGGGTGAATGTAAACAAATATGTACGTGCATATTCATATATGCACATACATATGTACATACATATGTATGCATGCATACTAGAGATCGACCGAAGGCGTTTTTTTTTGGCCGAAGCCGAAGCCGAACTTCGGCTAAAGTCCTAAACTTCGGCCAAAACCGAAGCCGAAGCCGAATGTTTTAAATTTTAAAAATGATACATACGTTTTATATGAATTAAGAAAAAAGTTTGCTTTTTTGAGATCACTGAAATAGCTGTAATATCTATTGGATACATAACAAGAAAAATAAAACTATTTTGCAATATCTAGATTGCTTTTTCATATGATCACTCACAAGAACGTCCAAGTAAAAGAAAATAGAAAGCAACAGGGTTGTATTTCAAAGCAACCCTTTCAAAACGTTAAACACAATAGAAACTGTCGGCGAGCAACGACCAAACATAATTTTATTTTTCAAGCTGGGAATGAAAAATATTCGGCTTCGGCTAATCGGCCGATTTTTTGCCATAGGCCGAATGTTGGGCGATTACCAATTTTTGGCCGAAGGCCGAAGCCGAAGCCGATTAATCGGTCGAACTCTAATGCATACATACATCTATCGTCGGTTGGTTTCTGGTTTGCTGCAGACTTTATGTATTTGGAATATACCGTGCCGCAAACCAGAAAATAACCGACGATATGTATATATGCACGTACTATACATATTAGTTTAAGCAAATGTTTGGATGTTTGTATGTATAAATGTACATACATACATGCATACTTATTTATTCACATCATTATAACTTGACCCACATTTTAGAAATCAGCAAGTCAAAATGAAACTATACAGCTATAGCTGCTATCAACTGATTCAATACACAAGCAGTATAACTGTTGTTGTTGATGTTGCTGCTTTTACTTAAACAGTTGCCGATGCCGTCGTGTCTCTTTGACGTTTGCGCTTCGTAGATACTCGTACCACTACACTCTTCCATATCATTCACTACAAATTGCTGCAAGTTGTCTTGGTGTGAGTGCGTACTAAATATGGTTGTTGTTGTTGTTGTTGTTGGCTTTCAGTAAGAGAAAAGAAAGAAATTTCCAACGGTACTTTTTGAAGCTGTCTACTACAACTGATTCATAATGTTTAATTTTGATGTTGCTTTTTCATTTGACAAGCTTTCATTGATGACTTTCACAGTGGTGCTCAAATATTTTTTTATGCTTGCATCTTAGTCCTACTTAATTTACAAATGTAATTATTTAATTAAAATTGTATATAACTTGTTGGCTTGATCGATAATAAGGTGTCGAAAAATTAAAAATAAATTTTATTTACATACTAGAAAAATTCTTAGACGAAAATTTCAGGTATGGCCTACATGGTTTAACGTTTTCCACCTTTATGAAATACATTCATGCATACTTACATACATACAACTGGGAAAAAATGAGAAAACATAACATATACATACATACATACATATGTATCTTTAAAATCGATACCTAACTTTAGAATTCATTTCACCGTTAAACGAAGGTATAACATTTAAAATTTTTGTTGTACATTCGTATATGCAAATGCACAACGCACAGTCAAGCAGCTTTAAGCATTTCCTTTTTCAAGTAGGAAAACGGAAGTCATATCCGTGAATAAGGAAACATCGTAAGACCATTTAAAGCATACTTTCAGGAGCTGCTCACCAGCAGTTCTTTTTTAAATGGACTGGCGCATTAAAATGTGTGATATTTGTCCTAGTTTACACAATACAAGTCTTATTGCTAGGCTGATTAGTTTGAGGGAGAGAGAGACGAGGGGAAATGAAACGAGTACTCAGCTTCATGTACTGTCAATACCTTTTGCTTTCCCATTCTTAATGTTAAAAAAGCACACATGCATACACAAAACTATGCATAAAAAATATGAGCTGAAAAATAAGACTTGAATTGTGTGGACGTGGATGTAAGTTCAAAGAAGAAAAAGTGATAAGCTTAGCAATAAGACTTGACTAGTGTGAACTGGGACTTTTCGTACAGTCTTTTTTTTAACCAAGAAAAAGTTGCTCGGACTAGTGAAGTCTGGTACTCACTATCAACCATGAGTTATTGTCTTTTGAAAAATTTCATAAGGTCCATTAAATCAGGTTGCATTTTGTCAAAAGTCGAAAGTTTGTTTAGGATAGTGAATACTAGCCTTAAGTAATGCCCATCCTTAATTTTTAGTAGCGTAAGTCCCATTGCACACTGGTCAAGTCTTATTGCTAAGCTTATCACTTTTTCTTCTTAGACTTTTTCTTCATCGGCGTCCTCACAATTCAAGTCTTATTTTTCAGCTTATATTTTTTATGCATAGTTTTGTGTATGCATGTGGGCTTTTTTAACATTACGAATGGGAAAGCGAAAGGTATTAACAGTAGAGATCGATCGAGGGCGTTTTTTTTGGCCGAAGCCGAAGCCGATTAATCGGTCGAACTCTAATTGACAGTACATGAAGCTGAGTACTCGTTTCTATTCCCCTCGCCACCTAAAACACAACTTATCAATATGAAAATTTTTTTTAAATAAATTTTATAAGAAATCAAAAAAAAAAAAATCTGCATGCAACTATCGGCCACTTTAGTCTACATAGCTTAAAGTAATCCACTTTATGTTATGGCAAAACAAGGGCAACAATTCCTTTTACTCAGCAAGTGCATCAAGAAACTTGTATTGTTTTGTAAATTTAAGTGTGTTCGTGCCATGCAGAGCAGTGATGCATTTCCGAACAGGGGGGTTACTCTCTATTACGATGCGAAAGAAAAATGGTACGAAATCGCACGATTGGTACTCTCTAATGCGTTTGCGCATTTACCTTTCGCATCTTTTATTTTCCGTTTCGCAAGTCTGGTATCACCGTACTCTACAATGCGAAAGCGCCTGTCAAAATCGCTCGATAAGCGCAAATATCTTGCGTTAGCTAAATACCAAACGCAAAGTGAGAAAAACATGTAAGTACGTTGAAAAAAATATTTATATATTGACTGTCTTATTCATAAAAAATATTTTTGTTTTATAAGAAGTTTATTAAACTAATTTTCTGTGGAAATTTGATTAATAAACCTTTTATAAAACCAAAATATTTATATTTAAATCGTAGGTTTTAGGGAAAATGCCAAAAAAATTAAAAACAAAACAACGGCAGTTTGAAATTTTAGTGGATTGCATGTGAGCAAATGGCAAATAAGCCGCAAATAATTTGTGGACAAAATTGACAGACGGCTTAAATTCTAATGGACCTCCTGTAAGGGATATAGCTGGTTGCTTATAATGAAATGTGACACTAATAGTACTTATAAGATTACACATGTATGTTTGTATGTATGTATGTATTCATATTTGATTTAAAAAATCACACCAAGTGAAAATGCGTAAAAATAAATTAAGCATTTCCAGCACAGGTGATGGTCCCTCTCAGTTTTGTATTTGCTCAATCGCTACGTAGAGCTCTTTTAAGCGACGGGACATTGACTGCTGCTATATTCCTAAAGTATGGTCCTGGCCAATTTGATGTTGGTATCCACCTTGGCCAAGTAATTTTAAGGCAGCGGCTAGTTTTATAAACTTTTAGCTAGTGTTGAACAGCGTTTAGAACATACAGAAACGCAAATTTTGTACAAAGTTAAAATAAAGCAATATGTATTTAATAACATACCGCTACAGATTTTTTCTTACCTGCGGTCATTTAAGGAAAGTATACCGGAAGTATCTCTTAAACTTAAATAAAATGACATCGCCATAATGCCATAGCCATAACCAAACCAAAATTCAATTGGTTTCTATGGTGAGAGTTATGGCGTTAAGGTTGTTTTCTATGGCTATGGTTATGTCACGTCTAATTGCACCTTAAATTTTGATTTTAACCGTCGTTTTTTTATACATATTTTGACATTTCAGTACTGCCAACCTTTGCCATATTTTCTTTTGCAATGTCCGTGTTGCCACTTTTTCAAGCAATTTTGCGAAAGGTTTTGCGAAAGTAATAGAGAGTACCAAATTTGCATATCAACGCATTTAGCTTTCGCATCGTAATTGCTTTCGCATCGCAATAGAGAGTAACCCCCCAGGCCTTATATCAAGCGCATTATTCACGTTCATTATAATAATATTAGTGAAATTTTATTTGTATGAGTCACACCGACGATGCTTGAAGGAAAATCTAAATTTTTGGATTTTTGCACATGCATGTATGCAACACAAACATAACAAGATAAACTGCTCAAAGCAGTGGGTTATACAAAGAACTGTCAAATTATATACGTAAAAAGTTTTTGTATGTAGTTTGACAATAGCCTTGCAATTAGTTTGTAACAAGATGCTATTAATTTATTATGCAATGCATGCACGTGTATGGTGAGTTCTTCATGCACACGTATATATACGATGCTTGTGTCATGCATTTTGACCGTGAATACTGCACTTAAGACATGAGAATATTCGAACGAATTTGCTTGCCACTGTACACAGTGTGTGGATTGTTATACCCTTTACCAAAAATGGAAAAGGGTATATATAGGTTTGTCATTCCGTATGTAATTTCCATAATATTCATATGCGACCCATAAAATATATATATATTATGGGTCCTTATGAATAGGGAAGACGAATAAGTGATGTCCATCTGTCCGTCCGTCCATCTGGTGTACGTGAAATCGGTTTTCCGAAACTACCAGAAAAGCTAGAGACTTGCTTCTTGGACTGGTGTAACAGAAACGGCCCAACTTAGATTGGTATTGAAAATCAGCAAAATCGAGCAGACGGTTTCAGAGCTGGAAAACTTAAACTTGATTTTGCCATATAAAAGTAACTAGATAACACAATTTTTTTATTTTTTTAATTCTTTTGTTAAATAAACTTATTTTATATTTCAGTACGAATAAAATTTGTATTAAAAATATGAAAAAAATTAAAAAAATCAAAAAGGCGTTTCCAGGGTTGGGAACTTTAACTTTTTTGTTATATAAAAATAACCTACTAAAACTAATTTTTCTTTTTATCTATAAATTTAAAATATCTTAAGTTGTTAAAAGAAAAAGATTGGTGTAAGAAATCAGAAAAATTTTAAATTATGATTCCAGGATTGGGAAACGTACAGTTTTTGTGATATATAAAATTAACTAGGTCTAATAATTTTTTTTATATATCCACTTATAAAAATATTTTATGTTTTGGAAAGAAAAGTTGGGTATAAAAAATTTTAAAAATAATAACCACAGCTCCACAGCTGGAAAATTTAACCTTTTTAGGGTTCCGTATACCAAAGGTGAAAAGGAACCCTATTACTTTCGCTAAGCTGTCCGTCTGTCCATCTGTCTATCACAGGGTATTTTCTCGGGAAACCGTAAGAGCTACGGACCTGAAATTTGGGCACAGTGTTTAGACCTTTGGCCGCTACAACAACAAATACATGAGAGTTAAAAATTAAAGGGTGTTCCAAAACGAGCAACGAAAAATTTTAAAATCCCATGTAATATACATACAATTGTATGTATGCATGTACTATACACTTGAAATTTGTAAGGTTAGTGTATTTTTATACAGACTACAATAATTATTAACACTAAAATTTAAAAAAATTTTAATTAAAGGGTGTTCCATTAGTTTATGCACTTTTGACTATGTAATTTTGAGAACTTGCAGTATATTGGAAACTTTAGGAGCAAAACTCTTGAAATTTTTAAAAACGGTAAAACTAAAAAATCAAAAAATTATAAAATCGCCAAACCGAAAAAAATCGCCAAAAACAAAAAAAAAAGCACCAAATTTAAAAAAATTCTAAGACTAAAATAAATAGCGAAAAACCGGAAAAATCGCCAAAATAAAAAAAATCGCCCAAATCAAAAAACCCAAAAACAGAAAAAAATCGCCAAAATGAAAAAAACCTCAAGGACAGAAAAAATCGCCAAATGAAAAAATTTCCCAAAAAAATCCCTAAAACGGAAAAAATCGCCAAAATAAATAAAATCGCCAAAATAAAAAAAAGCCCCAAAAACAGAAAAAATAAAAAAAAATAGCCAAAATGAAAAATAAATCCCTAAAAACAGAAAAAAATCGCCAAAACGAGAAAAAAGCGACAAAACTAAAAAAAATCGTTTAAACTGAAAAAAAAAAACTTCAAAAAAGCAAAAACGCCACATTAAAAAAATTCATGCGCGAGTCAAAGTCGCACTTTACTGAATTAATTTTGATATTAAAATAACTAAATAATTCCTTATTTAAGAACAAGATTGGTATGAGGAACCAAAAAAATCTAAAAGGATGATTCCAGGGTTGGGAAAAGTTCACTTTTTTTGTATTTAAAACTAATTAAATAAATCTAGTTATTTCTTTGGTAATTAAATGTATTCAATATCTTAAAAGGAAATAAGTTAGTACTCGTATTAAAACCACGAAAATTTAAATTATGGTTCCAGGGTCGGAAATTAAAAAAAATAATTGGGTAAAAAAATAACCAAAAATATTTATTTTTTCAGTTAAACATATTTCATATTTTAGGAAGATCTTTACTCAAGCAAATTCTTTAGTTAGAAAAAAAACCAAGAGGTCACTTACTAAAAATTGCACTTTAACAAAAAATTATAAATTTTATCACAAAACAAATATGTATGTATGTACTTATGTATGCATCTGTATACTACATATACATATGTACGTTGGTAAAGAGTATATAAGATTCGGCACAGCCGAATATAGCACTCTTACTTGTTTTTGTAAAGAGTATCTACTAGGGTTTCCAATTTCCCGGACTTTTCCAATTCCCGGGAATCGAGAACTAAAATTTCGTATTCCCGGGAATTCCCGGGTATTTCCAAAAATATGAATTTAATTAAATGACATCAATAAAAATATAATAAAATGAAAAAACATACAACATTTAAAGGAAAACACAAAAACAACTTTATTCGTTCATTTCAAAAACAACAATATTTAAAAAGAAAAACAAAAACAAACATGCACATATAACATAGTTAATGTTGATTACTACTAAATTGAGATCGATTGTTTTATAATACTATCTTAATAAATTTTGTTTTCTCTCAAGAAAAAAGATTTTAGTATTATTAAAGCGTTTAACAGTACATCAGAGGTTCTATTTCTAATCTTAGTTGAAATATTGCCTGCTATCGAAAATACCCTCTCGCTTTCTATAGATGTTGGTTTTATAGTAAGTAGCGCATCATATAAAATTTGTAAATTTGTTGTTCTGTTTCCTGTTACTTCATAGATGTCAAATTCTTTTTTTAATACATTTTCGAACTTTCTTTTTTTCTTTGGATTTGTTTTTGAATTTGATATTGCCTTTTCAAGCTGTTCTTTGAAGGTAGTAAGTGGCTCATCACCTGAAGTAGATGAATCGTGATCACTGTAATTTTCAACTTCAAAAAGTCTTTTAAAGATTTCATCAGCAGTTGAAAAAAGGGTTGATTTATCAGCGTATAACATGCAATTTGATTTATAGTTATCCGAGTCATTTAAAAATTTTAATAAGGAATATATTTTAATATCTCGCCTTTGATTTATACGAGATTTCAATGACGCTAACAAATTTATTGATAAATTGTTATTTTTATTACCCAATTCTTTATAAAGCTTTTCGATAATAATTTCTGCAATCAATAAATTGCAATCTCTTCGCCCAAGAGCCTCCACTGCAATTTTAATTGGATGAAGCGCATTGTATAAATCATTCAAAAAAGGAATATATTCATCCTTCCACATGTAAATTAAATTGAAGTCTATTAAACATTTTTTAATGCAATTTTTAGCTTTCAAAAAATTTTCTAGCATAGAAGTAATTGAGTTCCAGCGAGTCTTTACGTCGCATCCTAAATGAATTTCTTTTCCTATTTCTTCTTTAGCATACCGTTGCAAAGAAGATGTTTTTAGTGGACTCATTTTGAAAACTTTTATTATATTTCTTGTATTTTTTAAAATATCAGAATATTTAGGAACTATAGTATAACAAGGCACTTCAACTTCTTCATCGCAATCGGAGTTGTCTGAGTCTTCGGATAGTTCTACACTGTCTTTTTTTTTTTGTAAAGTACGTCGATGACAGCAAGGTGTATGGCGTGATTTAAACAGAAAATTCCATGCACAGGGCTATTTTTTACAAAAGATTTCATAACATTTGGCCCGTCAGAAATTGTACACATAACGTGTTTTTGAAAATCTAAGTTAAATAGCTTTAAATGTTTGTCAATCATAGTTTTGATTTGAAGAGCTCCACATCTCCCTGGAATGTACACCAACCCTAAATTGTACATTTTATTCTGTGGACCATACAGGCACAAATTAAGATACCGCCTTTGATTAATGCTGGACCACTCATCAAATACAACAGAAAACCTGCCTTTTTCTTCCACTATCTTTTCAATATCTGATATTATTTCTTTTCTCACTTTTTCCACAAAGGATAATATACATTTTTTTACGGTGGTAGGATTTTTTGGTAAATCTAGGCCCATTTGCTTAAGTGATTCCCTTATAAAACTGCTATGAGTTATAGCATGGATGGAAATTCCATCTACAGCTGCTAATCTATATACTATTTCCTCTAGAGACTTTTTAGGTTGAAAATACTTTGTGACGCTTGAAGTTGTTGGAGTCTGCTCGGAAACCTCTATTACATCTGCTTCCATGCTTACATTGTGCACCTGTCGCAAATGTCGCAGCAATCAACTAGTACTTCCACCTTTATATGTTAGCCTTTTCGGGCAAAGCGAGCATTGAGCGTAATAATCCTTGGTTTTAGAAAAATATTTCCATACTAATGATTGCCTGGACTGCTCCATGTTTATCTACACATGTGAACACGTATAACACAAGAAGTTTGAGTTTAATAGAAAGTATATAATCTATAACGTTGATTAATACTTACAATTTTGTATTTTTTACCATTGCTAATAAAATTGTTGTGTGCTAAAAAAACATTTCACAATGAATAGCGTTACAGAGTTGTATTTTTAAGTAATAAGACAACGAACAGCAATGTAAAAAAAGCAATATTCCAAAAACGTAAATACTAAATTCCCGAAAATTCCCGTTGAAAATTTCCCGGGATTTGTAAAAAAATAATTCCCGGGAATTCCCGGGATTTTTTTCCCGTGTAGAAACCCTAGTATCTACACAGTTCATCTTTTCTTTTTATATTATGGATTGTGTGCACTATCATTTACTTTATGTACGTACATATGTATGTACATGAATACATACACACATACATATGTATATATGTATGTTGTCTTTATTGCTGTTGTTGGGCGTATTGTATACAGCATGAAAAACTTTTTTTAAAATAAATTTCATTAAATTATAATTTACTTACACGTCACAATACAAGCACACAAAGTTTTGTTAAACTTTTTTCCCACTAAATAAATACACTAACACACACATATATACATATGTACTTACATCCATCCATACATTCATACATAAACCGAAAAAATCAGCCAAACTTTTCTGCTCACTTCATTCGCTTGCATTTCACTTATTTTGCTCACTGCGCTCGTGCGTTCGATGGCTACGCATTCCATGCATGAGGAAATGCGAAACTAGGTAAAAGGTTAATAACCCCCAAAATAAAAAAATATATTAACACTGGATGGAACTCATACTCATTTTGTACTATAAAAATAATAAAATTTTTGTTGGCTTTGTACGTTGTATGTATGTATGTAATAGTGGTCTTCACTTCGTGCTGTTATTGTAAACGTATAGAAACCGTTGCTTAATACTTTTAATACGTTTCTTAAAGTTGTTTGTTTTTTAATTTCGTTTGATTACATTGTAATTTTACACAGTTTTCTGCTGGCTATGGAAAGACTTGCCTCCTCTACCGCCCGAAAATAGTCGCTCATACTTACAATACAATATTTTTACTAACTTCATTATGATTTCTTTGTTCGTCTTTTGTTTTAAAGTGATAAAAGCAAAATTAACATAAGTATCTGTTCGTTTAATATGATAATGGTTACTTACGGCCCTAAAAATTTTGGAGAAATCTGATTTTTATTCATGTTTAAAAGTTTAAATTATTAGTATTTTTGTTTTTTTCAGTAAACGTGGGATTTTATGTGGGAAGGGAAAAATTTCTATCCAATTAATTTTTCCAATTAACTTTTAAGGCAAACACTTTCTATTTAAAAGTTCGTTTGTTTTCCTAAAGATTACAAGAATCTAAAGTTTTGGTTTTGTGATTTATTTAAAGCTATGTACAGACGATTGTCACATCCTACATTATTGCCAGATCTGGCAAGATAGATTGTCAGTTTAAGCGGTTGTATCAAATTTGTCAAACAATCTTGCAATTTATTGCCAGACGATTGCATGACAGTAAACATGAAATAAATCTATATTGCCAGATCTGGCAAGATAGATTGTCAGTTTAAAGGGTTGTATCAAATTTGTCAAACAATCTTGCCAGACGATTGCATGACAATAAATTCAACTGACAAAATCATCAGAAATAAATTCTTAATCGAGATTAAGTTCATTATTCTCAATTTTTATAGAATGAAATAGTTTTATTAACTAATCTAATTCTCCAAAGGAAGAGAAGTTTAGTTTAATTTTTCTTCTCTTCCTTAGAGAATCATATTAATTAATTAAACGATTTCATTATATAAGAAATGCAAATACTGACCTCAGGCCCTCTTAAGAAACTACTCCTTTTTATGCACATAAAATTTTTAATAATAATAAATTTAATTGATCAAAAAAATGTTTGTAAACAAAATAAATTGTTGATATAACAAAATATTTAATTGAAACAAATTTAATCCCCATTTTACAATATTAAAAATTTTAATTGAAAAAAAAAATCGTTGCAGGTTAAATTTCAATTAATTAACTATTTAATTGTATTAACAAAAAATTTAGCCATATTTACAAGGAATTATTTTCTTTGTACGTTTACAAAAATTACATACTTGTCCTTAATTCATGTAAAGACACTCAAGGCTGGATCAGCCTTAGTAAAATATTGTTGGTCGTAAAAATTGCAGCAACATGGTTTCAAAAGTGACTATTCCCCTTGGGATTCACCACCCGCAGAAGTTAGGGTAAGCTCAAAACCCTATTTTCCATCCTTCTGCTCCAGTATTTAATTAAATTGAAACCAACATTTAAGGTACTCTCAACCACCTGAGGCACATGTGGTGTTTTCATTCCGTAAAACTTATAGAAAATTACTAGCTCTTTCGGAAGCTCTGAATGCTATACTAAACCTTATTCCCATTGACATCCATGTATTGACGGTATCTTCAATTAGTGCCGCAAAATTAGCGTCATCTGGGAGGTGGAGATCAAGGTCTCATGGTCATGCCAGAATCCTGGATCAACCATCCCCTACACTGAGAAGACCTACTCATTATATGGTGCCTCATCTGGACTTTGAGAAAGTACTTACATTTCTGATTCCATCCAGACGGTAATGGAAGAGAAGCACAATAGTAACAGAATACGACATCAGAGTATACTTTGATAGATCAAGAATGGTCTGCGGTGTCGGCTATGGGGTATTTTCAAACAATATTGGTACAGAATGCTCTTCTATTCTCCCTGACGAAGTCACAGTATTTCAGGCTAAAATTTTTAGTGATAAGGGATACAGCTAGAGTGCTGATTGATAGGAACGTAGAGGATAAAGTTTTTATCTTTGGCGCTTCTATCCCTAAGATCATACATCATTTCGTCTATTCTAGTCGGCCAGTGTAAGAGTTTGAGAATGGATGGTTAGGTAATGAACGGACGGACGAGCTGGTTAGAGCTGGCTCTGCTTTGAGTGACTCTAATGACTAATCGGTATCTATAAGGCTGAATGCAGATGGCGTAAAATAGTTACGTGCAAGATTGCTAAGCAAATGTGTACTTGCTACAATGATAGGAGCTCAATACAACTAAAAAATAGGAACCGTAGTGACATCCTGAGGCTCCTTAAAGTCATAACGAGGCACTGGACGGTCTCGAGAAGAAGGCAAAGAAGAGACAATCTTCCGCTTTCTTTGCGAATGTCCAGCTTTGCATCTCTCGAGACACAAATTTTTATACAGTCATTTACTAAACGACCTTTCAGATTTATTTGAGATTAGGTTGAGTGACCTTATCAGATATCTCAACGATATCACCGTATCAGAATACTTAGATACGGTTCTAAATAGGTTAACACTGATGACTATAGTGGTCCTTTCAAAAAGGAACCATATAGATTTTACTTGAATGCCTGCTTGTAGTGGGCAGCCACGTAAACCAACCAACCACATAATTTTTGGTAAGAAAATGTGAGAGAACGAGAGGGAGAGCGAGAGAGAGCTCAATTAAATTTTTTGGCAATATGAAAGACGGAAAATAGATCCTTCTCAGTAAACTTGCTAAGTAGTTAAGATGTCAAAAATGTCAAGACTTGATTTATCACATCAATTACATAAGTGGCGAATAACGTGCTAAGATAACATTTCGAAGCGCTTAAGGGTTCAATGAGACGTGCCATACCATAAAGACATAGGCATAACCAAAATCAAAATTCAGTTGGTTTCTATGGTTATGGCGTTATGACGAGTCACATATAATTAAATAAAGTGTTGCCCATTAGCTTAGTTTGAACAGGTGTATTGTATGGTTGCGGTTATGGCACGTTTAATTTAAGCTTAAAGAGCTAGTGATGGCATTAAAACTTTCTTTTTGTACTTTGACCTGATATTTATATAATATTTAGCTGTCATGTTATTTTCTTTTATTTTAGGCGTAATTAACTAATTTATTACATGTGTTTTCACTATAATAATCATACTATTTATAATTTTTTAAGTTTTAACACAATATTTAGTAAATCATTGAGTTTTAATGATTGTCCCATTATAAAGTCTGAGCATAAAAAATAATACAAATTTCTATAACATACAGATATTAAACAAATACAGTGAAGTTTGGTTATCACGAAGTCCACGATAACGGTAATTTTTGTTAGTTATAGGTGAAGTCTGTTGCAATTTTTTTTTCAAGATATATAAAGTAAGTTTGACAGGAGCGACCGAAAGATACCCAGCAAAAAAAGTCGGAACTAGTTCCAAAGGTTTAGCACTGTCATTGCATACCAATCACCACAGGTACTGAATTTAATAGTGTAAGGCTGCTGTTTATATAAAAATTATTCTAGACAGTATTTTAAGCGCATAGCATTCAGTTATTTAGATAACTTTGGTCCTATGACAATCATATATTAAATTCATTGATGTTTCACCAGAAATAGAAGTAATTGAAGCTGAGTTCATTAATACTATAACAGATGATGTGTATGGTAATTTTATGCTAAGTAGTTGCTTATGCGGATGACGTGGTTTTACTGGTGACGGTAAAGTTTCTTCTCTGTATCAGTGAAGTCAGGAAATGGGTGTTGGAAGAGCTATCAGCCAGAAGCAAAGGATTGAGAGTCAAGCCAGAGAAAACTGAGCTAGTCCTTTTTAGCAGGACATGCGAAATATAAAACTTTGTACTGCCTTAAATGAGAGGGATAGAGCTGAGACTAGCAGAGGGAGCAAAATACTTGGGTGTGTTTTTTAGTTAGCAAGCTATCTTGAAAAAGGAGCAGGCAGCAAAGAAGGAACTCAATTCATACTAAACATGCAGGAACTTCATAGGAAGGAAATGGAGAACGGTTGTTAAAAAGTCTCCTTAGACTCACTCGTTGTAGCAGGTTTAGTGAGGCAGGAGTAACAGGCCACATATCAAGCTAAAATGAGATCAGTTTTAGTGATCGGAGGTCCGTAATCTCAGGGTTCACGGGCTTTGAAATTTATTTTAGCGAAACACCCTCACTAAAAATAATTAATAGGATATGGACTATTGGGTCAAATTCGATAACCTATATGAAGGTAGTGCGGTCTTAACAAGTGGGTAAACAATAGGAGAAGGCACAAGTGCTGGTGTTTGTATCTTGGTAATGAATATTTGCAGCTCTTTCAGGCTGCTGAATGAATGCAGAGTTTTTCAAGCTGACATCTTGGCAATCCTCAGGGCCACGAAACCTGTGGCCAGAATGCCTTCTCAAGGCGAGAAGGTAAATAAAGGTCGACAGCAAGGTAGCACTAAAAGCTTTGAAGAGACAAAATGGGAAATCGAAGCTAGTTAGTAACTGTAGGCGAGGCCTTAACTGGCCTATGGACAAATATAGTGTCAGAGTATGTTGGGTTCTTGGCCACAGCAGTGTTGAAGAAAATTATATTACCCATGAGCTGGCCATAATAGGGTCGGTGTTAGATAATGGAATGTGTGAGAGATCGGTAAAATTGTGCTATAGTTCATTAATAAAGGGCACGCAGTAATGGGGGAGAGCAGGACCAAACGTTCATGGCGAAGTAGCGAGGATTGTAGAGTCTCAAGGAGTAGGTGGCCAAAACTCGACTTAGGAAGATACAAACTGCTACTGGATATGAATAGGAAAGCGATGTGTGTCTTGATAGGCACGTTGACTGGTCAGAGGAAGGACCAGCATTTGTGAAACTGGCACTCCAGATTTTTGTAGGATGTGCGAGGATGAACACGAACCAAAAACTATGGAATGTATGAGGGTGGCATTGGCTGAGGTCGCTAGCACGTTGACTACAAAAATGCAGGCCCTGGGTTCAATTCCGGTCTCCGACAGTCATTAGATAACAATACCATGCATTTTTCTAACGTGCTTTAGTGTCCCTTTGTATCAGTTGTTGTAGGATAGTTCAAGGGATGAAAGCGTAGTCACTGGTCACTGAACTATACCGACTTCAGCGGATACTAAACCTAATGTATCATAAGAACGCACTCCTTCGTAGGTACAAGTATTACATAGCAACATCATCGGGAAAGTATAATAACCAATAAAATGCCTACTAAGCTTAGCTTTGAAAATTAAATGCACTTCATTGACATTAGAGGCGCTGCAACACTGCCTTAAAAAATAAAAAAGTGCAACACCAGCAGAGTTGTAAAAGATAGAAGCTTTCCTCCATCTGTTCCTTCACTACCTGTCTTCTCTATGACTGTCCCTTTCCTAAAGAACGTAACAGCTAGTAATAGCAGCAGACATTCATTGCCTGATGGTTACTTCTTTTTAAACAAAAAAAGTGTATTTCTCTGAAGCTGTAACGCTATAAGCTTAGCAGACATTTCTATGAAAGCATAGTGATATCGGCAAGTGTAAACTGCAGGATATGAGTGGAGTTGTAGCACCACCCATCTTCACCAAATTTCAAAAGCTTCCATATTGCATTTGATTCTTAAAACTATAAATCTATTTTATATCTAAGCTATAATCAGCCCTATTCTGAATAACCATTGCCCAAGAGCTTTTCCTGTTTTTCTCTTTTTAAAAATCTAAATATCATATAAAAATAAAACAAGATAAAAACAGCTGACTTCGAAACTCTCTCCCTTCTTATTTTGTTCGCCATCTGTTTAGAATAGAAAGATTTTATTCTTATCAAAACTGAGTTACCTGGAAAATATTTTTCGTGAAATAGTTAGAATGATACTGATTGTGTTAAAAAAAGCATCAAAACGCGAGAAAATGCTTTCGAATTTGTATGTTGACAACACGCAAATTCGAAAGTATTTTCGCTTAGTAGACTTCAGGTGAAAACTAGGGATTTTTTTCTCGTTATAAACGTATACATTTTCCTATAGTTTTATTTATAAGGCTTAAAAACTTAAGAAGACTCTCTTTAATCAAAGTTCAGCGCGCTGGATCTTTTTTAACTCTGTGGTAATATGGAACAAAAGCTTAAGTCGACTTAGGGAAAGCAGTTTTTTTTTGGAAGCTTTGATATTATGTGTAGCATTTTAAACTCCTAAAATTCTAACTGAAATGTAATACAGCCTAATAATATATATATTATATTATTATATATTGTAATATTAAAACAATACTCTTGAGTAGTACGTTATACGTTATAAGTCGCTAAAACCAATGTTCGTTTTAAGCGAACTACACTGCACATCATAAGCTTTTGCTGCACTCCCAGCTTTTGCTGCACTCCCACCTTTTGTCATTAACTGAAACCAACTTAATAGTTACACACATATGTATACGAGAATACATAAGACGTAAGACATTCAATTCAATGCTCAAGCCTTGACTTTGGGATATTTGTATTAATAACAAGTGGATGTGTATTATTTATTTAATTAATCTACTTATAAGTTGTAGATCTTTCAGCGAGTCATTTCTAATCCCAAACATTACTTACACTCAACCCAGCAACAGATTAAAGTTAGATTTCTATTTGTTTCTTTTTTATATCATTATGCAGTCCAGCTGTTTAAATACTTTTCTTTTTCTAGAGTATATCAAACAAATTCCATAATAACATACAACAGAACTTGTTATTCCCATCTCGAATCAAAATGCATGAGTGTGATATAAAAATTAGCAACAGAACAATCTAATAAATAGCAGTAGCAAAATTAAAAGCTTTGCGTTTAACCTTGATTAAAAGCGTATTAAAAACGACAACAAGCAAGCAACAGCAACAACAACAACAACAATTTGAAAATAAAGTATAAGTAAAAAACACATAAGTAACAAAAGCACACAAACTTAAAACACATTTGTGTAAACGCTACATAAAAGTCAAGTCACACAAAAGCAGTTGTTGATTAGAAGATTTCCCTGAACTTCACATTTGTTCGTTGAAAATCAAACCACAACAACAGCAACAGCATTAGCAACAGCAACAAACAACAAAAGTAATGTAAACGCCGAATGCACTTAAAATTGCAACGACAAACAACAACAATTACCCTCGGAGACAGACACATATACACACATATATCTATTTATCTCAGAAAAAAGCTTTAAGTGTATTTTTAGAAGCTGTCGGGCCCATGTCCGATTTTAGCTAAAACCTAACACACAGGAACATTGACTACATTTATACATGAAATAAAATACTTGCTTCCTACTGCGCCAAAGCTTTAGCAGAGTCAGCCTCTCTGTAAACACATACTTACATTTCGTTACCCTAATTTAGAAAGGCTCTAAGTCATTATATATTTTTTGAAATCGAGTTTGTTGTGTATTCGCTAGAAAACATCTATTTTAACAAATAAAACAAAAATCTCGATTTAAAAAAAATATTAAGTTAGGGCCTTTTTATTTTAAAGTGTAACGATATGCATTAATGTATGTAGACAAATGTGTAGAGTACGTGCAAGATGTTGTTCTAAAGATCATTTGAAAATTGAAGGTAAGAAAAAAGCTTTTACTCTTTATTTGTAGTAAAAGCTTCGGCGTAATGCAGTTCTAGAGCAGACACTGCAGTCTGAGACATTGAAAAAAGTTTGAGGAAGGAAAACAAAAAATAAAAGAAAATTTATAAAGAAACGAGAGTGTTAGGTATACATACATACTATATGCATATTATAAGAGCGAAAAGTGTTTGAATAGTTTGTTAGTTAAACCTGGATCACACGATCGGCACAATGTACCGATTTTCGTCGGCTCACTGGAATAAAGTCATAAGTAATAAGGTAAATTTGCCTTATTTCTCAACTTATTGAAATAAAATTACATAACTGCCCCACACTGCATTGATAATAAAGCCATATACGAGCAGACTTAGGGCCGATTTCACCAACTCTATTTAACCATCAATTCATATTTAAATGTAGATTTTCAATAATTTTTGTATGGCAAAATGACTTTTAAATATGAATTGATATTTAAATAAGTTGGTGAAATTGGCCCTTATTCAAGAATTAACTAATTAGTAATGCCATTTTGGCTTATTACTTATGACTTTATTGCAGTGAGCCGACGAAAATTTATACATTGTGCCGATCGTGTGATACAGGCTTTAGTTGGCTGATTGCTTGGGACATACTTACGATGTTTGTCTGTTGTTGGTCGATCTATAGAACAAACACATCGTTGGCATCGTAGATACTGGTACTGTTGAGCTCATATAACAATTTCATGGTTTACTTGATATTATTCACTCAATGATCGGTGGTGATATTGTAATCTAAACTCAGGCACATACTCTCATATATCTTTTGTTTGTTTGTCGCTATTGTTGGCGTTATATTCACATACATACAAACATACGTAAATATTATTATATATTTACAAACACTTGTCCCTCTGACTGACGAGATTGATCATAATGAAGATCACGTTAGGAATGATCATTCCATGTGAAGTATTTTCATTATAATGATGATGATAACAAATGATGATATTGATCGTGATCGTCATTTGGCTTAAGATCAAATTTATACGTATTGTATGTAGCACAAATATTATTTTATAGGCTGTGTGTTGTACCAGGAAGATTTCAGCTTCAACAGATGAGCTCGTTTGTATGTATGACTTTGCAAAGCTTAATATTGTTTATATGTATGAATTTATATGCATTTATGTATGTATATTCATATGTAGATATACATACATACATATTTAATATTTTGCTCATATGTGTAGTAAAAAACTACTCCATTGGCATCAACTATCTAATATTTTTTTTTTACGAATGGCAAGTATTGTACTCTGAAGCTTGTCTAAGTATGTTCTAATGCATGTGCATATGTATGTAGTTATTGTCAAGTTTTACTAGAAGTTTACTTGATGTGAGTAGGTATATTTTTTTTCTACAAGCATTTTCATTTGCCCCTCCACCTCAGCACTTTGTTAGCCGGTAGTTTAGATGTGTCAAGTAATTAGTAACACATCAATTATATACATTTTAACATGTTATGTGCAACCAAAGTGAAATGGGGGAGATTTTCAATAGAGCAGTGAAGGAGATGCATGTGCGCCTTATTTGCTCACGTAGCGCAAAATAGTCATAAGCAGCGTGACCGTTTGACCGACTAAAGTTGCAAATTGCCACTTTTTCGACTGCCTTGCCACTTTTTGACCCCCTTTTTTAAATGAATTATATAATAATACATTAAAAATAAGAAGTTTAGTGTATTTATCTCGTTTTTTAATATTGCCCCTTTTTTTATAAATCCCCTATTTGGTGCCACTTTTTGAAAAATGTCATCGGTCACCCTGGTCCCAAGACATTTAAAAAGAGATCCCAAATTCACATATTTAAGGAGTTCCTCGCAAAGGGGGTGGGGTTCATTGCCCTTCTGGGCTAGCCGACCCTGGCTTACGTTACGAAAATTAAAAAATTACCTATTCACATAAAATCTCTTTCAAAATTCCTCACTATCATTCACTCTTACCTATGCAATATTTTCATTCCGGCATGCACACGCAAAAATTATAAGGATTTCTCAGACTCAGAATAATAGACTCGACTCAAACTCATTCACTAGTTAATTTTAATGGATTTGATCAGTGCTTTGTGTCAAGTATGAATAAATATGAATTCAAACCAAGTCTATTATAGAACGTAGCTTCTATGTTAAGATGTGGCTCGTGAATGCTTTTATCTTAAATCACATCACGCGTACTCACGAAGAAATATATTCATGTATATCATCCACGAACGTCATATATTGTCATAATCATATGTTCGGTAGCCTTTAAGCAATTGGAGAAAGTTGCTATACACAATATTAATATTGATTTTAGTCGCTTTGCCAACTACCAACGCAACTAAGGTTTAGTTGCCATATATAAGCCAGCAATTATCCTGTAGTGTTAACTTATAATATTCCAATAGGTGATAATTGGCTGTACTTTCTGTAGCATAAGGCTTGCAAGGAAGCTGCTGAGCATTCTTAGATAATTTTTACTTAAACGATTTTGGTAATATTGTGGCTGCTCTTGAGAAGGCTCTTGGATGTCTAGTGCACGACCATTACCAGTAGTGGTTCATCGGACGAGTTCAACCAGAAACCTTTTTAGGTCCTATTGCCATTCAACAGTTCGTAACTTTCATGAAAGTGGATTGTTCTACCGTATAATATAATTCCTCGTATTTGATTAAACCGCGTCACTAGGGCTATCCCGCAAACCTCGTAAGGCAGTGTAAGATACGATGATCCTAAGAACCTTAGCCAGATGCTTGCTCACAGTCTGGGATGACTAAGTTCAAAGCTTGTAATATGTGTGTGCTTGCAAGCCAAACAGTGCTTTCCTCGTGCGTATTGGGCGGTGGTGAATGCTTAAGTTCACCCAGTGTAAAAACATCATCATTTGACTATTTTTGGAAAATCTGCCATCCTGGTTAAATTTTACAGCGGGCAGGTAACAATTAAGAGTCTCAAGTTAATAACAGTAAATGTATCTTACATAATTTGTAGAGAAATTTTAAAAACTTGATATGCAATTTTTTTTTCTTAAACGATTAATTTAAAATTTCGTAGAAAAATTCACTATATTCGTCCAATGCTGGACGTAGTGCACATGCCTTAATTAATTTAAAATACATACAGTTTCTTTTCAACTCTTTTCTTTTGAAATGCTGAAACAGAAAGTTTTTAATTTAATATATTTTTTGCTAAAATGTAGCAATTTTTCACTGTCATTTCAAATCTTTCATTTTGTTTTTTTTCACGGCTATACGAATTGTGATAATTCAAGAATTTCTTTTACTACCAGAGTATTTAAGAATTTAGGAACCAAGTCGAGGCCAAGAAATAAAATTTGACAATTCCAAGCCAAATATCTTTGAATTTACAAAAGATATCTCTTCAAAATATCCTGTATTTTCTTTACCTATTTCAAAACTCTACAACAAATCAGGCATGAGAAAAGTTATGAGGCCAACAAGGTTTTTTATGTCCGACCTAGTCAAATTTGACACCCTGTAGATCACCGCGTTAACAGGGTAGTTAAAATTTCAATATTTTTTTTTAAAACCTATACCTTCCCCTATGACTTCTACGTACAACATTTTGTTATCCGATCTCAAATTTCACAGATACAGATTTATTACCTTTTTTTTTGTATTTTAAACCACTGTGCATCATAGCAGCCAAGCGGTAAAATTTATGAGGCCTACACCAAACAGGTCTTTCTGAAGGGCTTCTTAAACCTTCTTTAAGATTCCATACTCATTCTTCCCTGCCTTCTAAGGAGGCTTCCATACTCCCTTCGATACACATCAGAGAGCAGCAATGAGTAGTGGAAAGGTGAGTAGAGTTGAATCACAACTTATAATATCTTGTACCTATGCGCTTTCATAGTTATTGCAATGTTGTCTATCAATCATAGCATAGAACTCATACTTATCAACATGTATGACGTTGTTGATTTCGACTCTCCTTAACTCAGTGCCTATGGACGATGCAAAATAAGTATGATTCAAAATGCGAACTTCGCATACGAGCATTAAAGCTCTCATTATGAGGTTATGTGTGTCTCTGTTGCTTTTTTTTTTGCAGGAATTGAAAAACAACGCTATTTACTACTTAGTGTTTAATGACTAAACTTTTAAATAAACATACATGTATGAGTTGAGTGAGCTGAATCAATGTAAGTAGTATAAGTATTTACCTGAAATTCGAAATCAAACTGCGATGATTTATGAGTATGAGTGTGATATGAATATGATGTCGACGTCGCATTCATATTTATTTCAACCTATACTTATAAATCAATGTCATCGTGAATATGCGTACATCAGAGTAGTTGAGTTTAACTGATGTCTACTCACTTATACTCGTATTTAATGAGTCAGTATGAGTAGCGAAAAAACGATTCATTGCTGATCACTGATACACATTCTACATTCCCTTCTTTAGGAAGGCCTGATAGAAGGCCTTGAGTCTGCTAAATAAGGCCTTATAGTAGGCCTATTTACTCTTTCTATTTACTGCTGGGAGATATCCACGTAGTGCCGGAAAGGCTGAGTACACATTGTGGCATTTTTTGACACCGGTATACATTCATGCATAGTGAGTATTAGTGGCAAAGTATATATCGCTCATTTACTTTAATAGTGTCACAACTCAAAAAATTAATTTTTTGAGCTAATGATGCAAAATAATTTGGCATTTCGTATTTTATCGTGTATAAAAATTTCATATAAATAGCTTTTACTACCACCTCGTGAGAGAAGAATATTTTTTCATCTCTTCATTGCGATGTATGTAAATGGAAAACTTTAAACGCGTTTTCTGCAAAACTAGATTTTTTGAGTTGTGACACTATTGAAGTGAATGAGCGATATGTATATCATTTTCTATATATTTCGCTATGCGACATTTTGTTACAAATAAAAAATATAATCTTAACAGCATTTTAAAGATTTTGACAATCAGAGAACAAAATTACTACAACAAAAAATGATAAATGTATATTCAACATTACAAACTAGAGATGAGCGCGTGTCGTGTTTTTCTGGTGACACGAACACGCACGACTCATCACAAAGTGTTCGTGATAAAAAAATCTGATTTCGTGCGTGTTTGGGTAGTTTCGTGTTGAGCAAAATTTACACGAAAAACACCAAACGATTTAAGATGTAGAGAAAAAATTTAATATTTTGTATCATCAAACACACAACACCAACATATTTGTTGATATTGTATGGGCCTCTGAAGCTTAAAGTTCAGTTGGCACTCAATGCCATGTTTTATTCTTTAACAAAATCAATTATTTTCTGATATTCAATACCATACCAATAATATTTCGCTCGTGTTGTGCAGTATCGTGTTGAACAATCTTTTCGCGTGGGTATTTAGTAAGTGTTAAGCGTCTTGGTATTCGTGTATGTGTCGTATCGTGTTGGAAAAATTCGACACACGCCCATCTCTATTACAAACTTCTGTCATTGGTTTCTTGGACTATACACCTGAAATTCAAAATCAATTAGCTCATTGAACACACTTCAGTAGGGTCATATTAGTTCGGTGCGAGCAGCGAAGTCAAGCTCAAATGCTTACTAGTTTTCCATTAGACATTATACGAGTATAGTTTTTGTTTCTATTTTTGTTAATTTTTCTAATGTTCCTGATCAGAGGAGAGAGTACGAATAGAATGCGAGTAAATCGTATATCGATACATCGTTATTTACTTTATTTTCAGTTTGTTTTTGTTTTGCTTTATTATTTTTTCTGTTTTGTCGATGCTGTTTGTTGTTGTTGATATTGCTGTTGCTGTTTTTGTTGTGGATGATGTTTTTGCAATTTTGTGCTATTATTGACCTAATCACTTGTGGAGCACAAACGATCATTGAACTTTTACTTCCGCATGCATCACAAATACTATTTTTTTTTTGTTTTCTATTATGTTTCCTTGATTTTATTGTACGAGTATGTGTATTTTTTTTTTTTTTTGCAATCAACATTTTGTTTGATTTTCCCATTCCACTGAGAAAATAGTAGAAAATTTAAGGAAATTATTTATGGCATTTGAAACATCTTCTTCTCTGGCAAATTAAAATTAAAATTAAAATTTTATTATCTTGAAAATAGTTTGTTTGCATTTTGTCGCATCTACATATACATACATACATATAGGCGAGTCTGCTTGTGTAATGTATGTACTACGTGCAACAACTCTCTGTGAGTGGTAATAATAATGACTAGATGTCTTTTTCTAATTTTGCCATTATTCTCTAACAAATTGTTAGTTTTTCCTTTTTAGCCTCTAGCCATTTCTTGTTAGTACCATCCATGTGTCTTTGTGTGTGCAGCCTTCTTTTGCGATCATTCATTTGTCTGTTTCTTTGCTTTTCTTTGCCCATTTCGCTCAAATATGTTTGTTTATTGATCAGTTTTCGCTTAAGGGTATAAAGTAAAGATCTACTCCAAACCGTGTATGATCTGTATTTCTATGGCAGATTTTCAAATATATCAGAGACTCTCGTATAGGTATAACACAGAATAACTTAAATGCAGGGGGAAAAAGAGCAGAAAACTTAAAATGACATTAGAAAAAAAAAGCTGACTACTCGTACATACCAAACACCTTGTAGTTCTTCCTTGTCTACATAATTACGAGCATTTTGTATAATATTAAAGCGAAACAAACTCTTCCCAGCAAACATTTTCGGAGTGCTCAGAATTATGAGTCCGAAATGAGTATAAAATATGATGGGATTATGAGGCTCAGAATTTTGAGTCCGAAATGAGTGGAAATAATATAGGAAATATGAGGCTCAGAATTATGAGTCCGAAATGAGTATAAAATATGACGGAATTTATATAATTTTTTAATTTTTGTTTTTTTTTTTACCAAAAAAAGGAATATTTTTATATCATTTTTGTTTTTTTTTACCAAAAATATAATAAAAACTTAATGTTACTTTCTTTATTTAATATTATTTATTATATTATATTATATTATTATATTATTTATTATTATTTCTATTATTTTCTGTTGTTTTACTATAAAAGAAACAGATATATTATAGGAGCTCTTATTTTCTATAAAATATGAGTCATAAAAGTGGCTCATATGGTATATGAATTCGGACTCATATCTGACGACCACCGCAAGAAGTGAAACACGCTCTAATTGGACTCCTAAAAGAACTCATAATGAGCGCTCACACTCCGATTTGTGAGTCCAAACGGACTCATATCGGCCTCCAAATGTTTGCTGGGTTATTACTGACTTGTGGATGCGTGTATTTGTGTGTGTGTGTGTGTGTGTGTGTGTATGGGCGTGTGTATTTTCTATATAATCAGTACGAGTGCATGGGTCGGAAACTGTAACACCTTCACGGTAATCATACCCTCCAGTTAGAATAATTAAAACTCAATGAAATTGCATTAATAGCAAATGCAATGTGTTTTTGTGATTTAATAAAAGTAATGAGGTATTTTTTTATGTACAGATTTAGAGAGTCGCCACAGAAAAATATGACATGTTTTAAAATTTAATGTTTGACAGCATTTTCGTTAAATATTTGTTTCAGACCATGTTCAATATTGGCCCTGGCATGAAGTTTTTTGTTATCAAGAAGGCTGTTAATATCTTTTATAAAGAAACTCCGAAAATGTAATTGAGAAATGCTAAAAGCACTCAACATAAATTGCAACATACATATGTATGTATTTCGTTCTAATTAATAGAATGATTAAATCAATTGAATTAATTTTTATTTAAAAATCAATCAAAAGTTTGATAGAAAAAAATTAACAGACTTAAAATCTATTTTCTAATTACTAATATGATTAAATCAATCAATGAATTAATTATATTTAGCAACTACGTCAAACAACAGCGGCAATAAAAAAAAATGCTGATAATAAGTTCCTGTGTGTGTGAGTGTGTAAACAAATGTGGCATCATATTAATTAACTATTTGCTTTATGTAACATGGCAAGCAAACTTGTGACAAACTCTAGATAGGGCCCAGGCGTTTTAATTGTTGGTATTGAAGAGAGGCAGCCTTTCCGATGGAGATAAGAAAGAAAATTGCATTAATATATTACAAATATTTTTAATAAATTCTAATGCACGTACAGGCCTAAAACAGGCTAATGGAAACAGCCCTTATTACAATTCAAACCACATACATTTAGAGTACAATGTACTCGTACATCGATGTAGTTAAAATTTTTCATAACACAAATTTAATTTCAATATCTATTACGTACAATTTTAAACATCACATTTGTGCCCTTATTTATAAAAGTGGTCTAAGTCATGTGCATTTTTGCTTCGAAATATTAAATTAATCTTAAAAAAACTTCAATAAATATTTAATAAATGAAGGTTAGCCGCGAATAACGTTTTAAGTGACAAAATAATAATTTTTCATGAGAGCCAAAAAACGTATTTTAAAGCAAGATTGGTTTTTACGTTTAAATTTTTTTAGCTTATCGAAAATAATGATAACTAGCATTAACTTTTCTTTTTGTATCTCTGCTACATTTGTCTATTATTTTCGACAATTTCGTTTCCATGATTTTATTAGTTACTTACAAAATTTTCCATTAACTGACTGGTTGTAATTGTATTTTGACGGCGATAAGATGCATAATTTTGGATGGTTTGATGTTTGATCAACGCAAGAGAGTTATGTTAATGGTAATGTGTGAAAAACTGGTTTTTTAAAAAATGTATTTTACAACGTTATTCGCGGCTGTGCTTCAAATATTGACTAAATTGATATTAATCGAGACTAGTACAACTCTAAATTAAAATGTTGTAGAATATAAATATGTTTTTTGATTGGATAAAATGTAATCTACTAAATTTCTCGACATAATAAATATGTGACTAATGCCCAGTACACATTAGGGCATTTTGTGAAATCGCAATAGGGTGTAGTAGTGGCAACGTTTGTTATTTCCAATATTTTTCGTTGTCTGGCATTGCTTTCATTTCTGGCATTGTAATGTGAACGGCGTTGCGCACATTTTGAAAATGACAATACAAGAAATATGTATTAGTATAAGATTTTTTTCATAATTATGGACACATTTATATTTTTACTCGTATTTTTATTTTAATTTGTTCCCCTATTCTGATACCTTGTTGCTTTTCTTTTTATCATAAAATAAAATACAATAGACTCTCGATAATTCGAAATTGAAGTGACCAGGCAAAAAGTTTAAATAATCAAGAGTTCAAATTAAATTGATGAATATGTCTGATTTTTTAGTTTGAACAAAAGTTGCTCGAAATAAGTACATAGTATCTAAAATAAATACGAACTTTATCAAAACTCAAAAACGTTGAGATTTTCGTACAAAAATGTGTGCAATTACAAATTTATAACCTTAAAATGGTTAATAAGATTAAATTTGGACGTTCTAACATAACTTCGAAAATTCGAACACAATTTCGAAAATTCGAACTTCGCAAAAGCTTACCAGCAAAAAAATGTGTTTTTTTTTGTATTTTTTTATATAAAACTTTTTATTTCCGAATAAAAAAATGTCTTTGGCCAAACATTTTTTAAAATAAAAATTATATTAATATTTTCTTATACGTACAGATATGTTTGTTTATTTTCCTGTTTTTTTGTTGTTGCCGTTTTATATGCATAATTAAAATTTTTTACACAAAAATTTATTAATATGTACATATGTATGTATATATATAAGATAATAACTTTTCAAAAAGGAATTATCTAGATTCTACTTGAATGCCTGCGTGGAGTGGGCAACCACGTAACCCAAACCAAATTCCTTATTTTGCAAATCGCAAAATTTTTGTCGCTTAAATTATTTCCAAATAAAATTTGCCAACTCAGTTGACCAAGACTTTCGTTAATGATATCGATTTCGAATGTATCTCGATCATTTATCCTGTAAAACTTTCGAGAATGGCACTCAAAAATTAATCGAAAAAAGTTTACCTGCCGCTCATTTTTGTTCCAAAAATCATTCGATTTCATAGGTTCGCTACCAATATCAAAAGTAAAAGAATATAGAACTAATTTCGATATTGCAAAAAGGTAGGAGAAAAATTAAAAAAAGTAATTTTGTTATTTTAACTTATTTTATTTATTTGTATTAATTACTTAGCTTACGCTGCAGGATTTGAACACGGTACCTCCATTCCAACAGTCTAGCATACATCCACTAGGCTATCAACACACATTCGAGAAACTATCGAGAAAATTCGCTTTAGCGAACATTCGAATTTTTTTGAGTGAGCATTCGTTTATATCGAATCTTATCCTAAGTGGGAACGCTTAGAGTTGTGTTTTGCAAAATGGGGCCCCATTTGTTGTTGCTTTTTTAATTTCCTTCTATACCCAGTTACTTATTGGTTTTACCTCAATTTTCGAGTATCAAGTCTTCGTCATATTTCGATATTTTGAGGTCCTGAGAGTTGACTCTGCGTATTTACGCGATTATGTTCATATGTGTGTGTGTGTGAGAGCATCTCATAACTTAAGAAAGAGGTTAATGAATCGGAAGCAAATTTGCCATATTAAAAATATGTTGAGCTCATCTAGATATCCAAAGATAGTGAATTCATTTGGTTGGTTAGATTTCGAAAATTAAACTTTAACAAAACAATTTTTTTAAGCAATTGGCTGAGGAAGTTCAAAATCAAACCAGTCTTAATCTCAAAAGACTCGTCGATTGCTGCAAATTTAACTTAAATTAGATTAATCGTTAACAAAAAAAATCGGTTCGGTACCTAAAATTGCATTCCAATAATTTCAAATAACATGGATTAATTTTTTAATCTACCAAATTTTTCAAGGAATCGGGGGGATTTTGATGAGTCAATTAACCAATTGCAGATTATCGAGAGCCGATTGTATTGTCTTTTGAACACCAAACTAAACTCAAGTAGATGAAATGCATTAAAACTGATACATACTACGTTTATACGGACGACTGTTTCGCAAATAAAAATATTGCAAATAGAAAATTTTGCCGCATTAATTTTTTATTTGCAAATTAGGTAGCTTACCAAAAAAATCCTGATTATCGCACTATTTGCAAATAAAATGCCTGAAGTTGCCACGCTTACAATTGTTTGATAACAAAAAACAAAAAATAAATAGATAAATATTGCACAAAAAACTTTAATAATTAAATAAATAATGATAATTAAAACAAATAATTATTTGATATTTTGTACATTTACACTATTTTGTTTGCCAAGATAAGTAAGTTTTCTATAAAAGTGCTACCAAGTTTTTGTACGCTTACTACGCCGTATAAACAGTGAGTCAATTTATTTGCAAATAGTGCACGTATAAACGTAGTAACAGAAATGTTTATTAGAGGAAAATATCAAACACAAAACATATTTCAAAATTACAATACATTGTTGCAGAAACCACAATGTAGTTGTTGTAAACATGCCGCAAACAAACCAAACAACATCCAGAGAAGATAATCTGCAAGCGAAAGATTGGTGGACAAGAAATAGAAAAGTGGCTAAGTGAATTTAATTTTCTGTGCTGTTGCATATTTAATAAATTTGTGTATAATATTTTTTTTAAGTTTTAATGAAACTTAAGCTCTTAAAAGGCTGCAAACAAAGATTTTTCTAAAAAAAAATTGTTTACATATCAATTCTTGTTATAAATTATAATTCAAAATTTATCAGCCATTTTTCTTAAATCGATATAGGCGTTAATTTTAATATATTTAAACTAAATGCATAGGCGTAGCAAAACCATTCCTGGGGGTGGGCAGGATTGCCCGCCAAGAATTGCTGTTGGCCCCTAGAAATAATAAAAATAACCTGTAATTATATATTTTAAGATTAGTAATGAAAATCACTAGTCGTAATATCTCCCCCTCCCTTTCCTACAAAAGAAAAATTTTTGGTTATGCTTAAGAAAACTATTTTAATTTTCGCCACTATTAAACATGGCAGTTAGCCCTATAGAAAATAATTATACAAAAAAACTTTTGGGTTGGTTATAGATTTAACTTACACGTGTCTAAAAAGCTCTATCTAAACTGCTGACGTACTCTTAATTTATATTATTTGAACAAAAAATTTAAGGCAAATTCTTATATTTTATATGGCAAAGTGTTAATAACATTTTGCTGATAATAATTTTTCTAGATTCTTATCTTGAATAATAAACGCTAAACGTGTATGTACTCGTATATAATAATATTTTTCAAAATTTTATTGCAGCACTTGTTTGCAAAAACAAATTTTTTAAGTGAAAAAAGTAACCCATAATTTACTGCACTAATCTTACTTACTCATCTTTACGAAAATCACATGCTTGAATAGATGTTGGAACTTTTTGTCATTAAAATGGGAATTGTTCAGCTTTTTATGTTCAAGTTTTTATTTACTTGCCTTTTATTTATAAAAAAGTTCTAATTTTCGAACATGCTAACACTTCTATAACTTTAAACTTTTTTTTAGTCCATGCAAGAATTTTTGTATAGCACAATATAATAATAATAGTTATAATTCTCTTAATGTCGGAATTACGACCCTTATTGAGAAATGCTCCCGATGTTGAAAGTTCGCTGGCTAATAAACATTGAATGCATTTTAAAATAAAAATCATATTGAAATTTTCATGTGTGTGAAGATAAATTCGACTTTAAATAGCAGATACAGAAAGCCGAATTTCTTACATAGCATGTTTTGCCCATAACAGAGCACTGCTAGTTACTTAACATCAGTTGCTAAATGGATAAGAATTGTACGTCCTCGGAAAGACATGAGATTCGAATTTAGCTTCACACATATGAAATTTACGTTAATCATCAAAGTTTGAAAAATATTATCTTTTTCAGTGGAAGATCGAATGTTGCTCATAATAAAACTAAAATATATACGTACCTTGTCAAAACTCAAAAGCTTTGAGATTTTCTAGCAAAAATTTGTGCAATTATAAATTTGAGACTGTAAAATGGTTAATAACATTAAATTTTTAAGTTCGAGCATAACTTCGAAAATTCGAACATAATTTCGAAAACTCGAACTTGGCTTCAAATTTCCGCAAATCCTCCCAGACTGAAAAATTAGCACAAATAGGCAAAGAAATGTAAAATTTCTTCTAATTTTTATTAGGTTTACGTATATGTATGTATGTATATCCTTGTTTTTTTATGTAGCGACTAACTACTGTCAAAAGTTTTTTTTTATTTATTGCAATATTTTATTTTATTTTTTTAAGCATGTCAAAATGAATACGAATTTAAAAAATATTGTTGTAACCTTATGGTTACAACCAGCAACAAATAAATTTTTTAAATTCGTTTTTTTTTTCATATGAAAAATTTATTGCCCCCAAACATTTTTTTTATAAATAGAAACTCTTTATAATATTTTCTTATATGTATATATTTGTATATTTTATATTTTTCTTTTTTGTTGTTGTTGTAGTTTTATATGTATAAATAAGATTTTTTTTACTAAAACATTAATTAATATATGTATATGCATATATGTGTGTGTATGTATATAAGATAAAAACATTTATTGGGAAATGATTATTAATTAATTTATATAAATAGCAGTAATATTAAAATTCATTTAAAAAAAGAAACAAATTCATTATAATAGTAAAAAATAAATTAAATTATTAAACCAATTCTATTTTCAGCGAATGAGGCGTGAAATTATTATTTAACTAATAATGGAAAAAAAGTTGGAAAAAAAGTAATGCAAAAAATATATAAAATAAAATTATTTAAAATTTTCGTTAAGAGAAAAAATTTCGTTAATATTTTTTGAAATGAATAAAACAAAAAAACAAAAAATTAAATATTTGGATGATACATATGTTAGATTGGCTCACACTAATATGACACTTAATGTAATACTTGGTTTTTGCGAAAAAAAAAGTAATAAATAAATAAAAAATAGTTTTTATTTAGGAATTTATTTGTAAGAGAAATTAAAAAATTTTAGGAAATTTTAGGAAAAGTATATAGTAACATTTTCTTTAATATTTCTTTAAAAAAAGTAGTTGTTTGTGTTTTTTTTTTTAATATAATAAATA
Source organism: Tachina lurida (assembly GCA_944452675.1). Taxonomy (NCBI): domain Eukaryota; kingdom Metazoa; phylum Arthropoda; class Insecta; order Diptera; family Tachinidae; genus Tachina; species Tachina lurida. The sequence goes on along the minus strand of OX101752.1, from coordinate 167,999,362 downwards.
GTATGTATTGTATATAAATATTTATTTAATTTTTTTTTAATTTGTGTTAAATATTTTTTTATTTTTTGTTTTTGCTAAATACTAAAAAAATAAATTATAATCAGTACAATTTTTATTTATTGTTTGAAAAAGTGTGTATATAAATTTTTCGTTGGATATAATTTTCTTTTTAACAAAAAAAAAACTTTGCTTTATTAAGTAAATTTTCTTCTTTTGCGGCAACTGGAAGTCTCCTCGCGGCCCCTTACTTCTAGCCACAAAGGTGTCAATAGTTTTAATAGTTGGTTTATGCCAGGCATTTTAGGTTTTTTCAAAAATTTTGCCCACAACACCAAATGAGAGTTTGTTTCGAAACTATAAGGCAATAATGGTAAAATTGAAAAACAACTCAAATTTTGTCTACAAATGAAAGCAAACATATCAATCAATATTGACCAGTAGGATCTAGTATGTGATGTGCTATTGTTGTTAGCCTTTGTTGGCTAGAAAAATTAATAGCATTTTGCTTGCTAGAGTAGGGGCGCAAGTAGGTGCCAGTAGGATCTAAAATCAATTTTGTGCACGCCATTGTATTTGCTGGAGTTTGTGTTGAATGTTTAAAAGAATTTAAAAAAAATAATAAAAAAATTTTGCTTAATATTTTTCTTTTACATACAGAACTTATGCGACTAAGGCTAATAGGTGCCGGTAGGATCTAAAGCAAAATCCATTTTATAATTTTAAAATAACACACTTGCAAGGAAAAAAAAAGAAAAACTTTAAAAATTAATAACAAATTGCTGCTTTAAAATTTTCAAAATTTTCCAACACAATTAATATTGACCAGTAGGATCTAAGCATGCCATTTTTATATATAGAAAGAATTTTATATTTATAATAAGAACAAATATTTACTCCTGGGCCTTCTCACACAAATCAGCTGTTTAGCGGGTGGTTCTCTGTTATGATTTTGTTATTGTATTGTAACAAGTCTAGTTGCACTGCTCTCTTTCTCCTTCAACTAAACAACAGTGGGTTGGTTGCACCAGCAAATTACTGGGAGATCAACAATATAAGGAATTCAATATTGGCCAGTAGGATCCAAGTATGCAGCCATTGTGTCAGATCTTATTAATTCGATTAATTATTTGATCAGGAATTTTATTGCAATAAATTTTTTGCAAAAGTCTTCTTTAATATAAAACTTTTATTAATAGTTTATTTTTATATTAAATCTGCTGCTTGTTGTTTAAAACGATTTTTTTACAGTCTTTGAACTTTTATTTAATTGTTTATAAATAAATTAAAAACTTTTATTTCAAATTATTATTTATTTGTCTCTTCACTTAAAAGCAAAATTCGTTTTATTTTTGTGAATACTTTGAAGCAATGTCACTGTAACTTTAGTATTTTTGTTAAATAAAAAAAATGTTTGGGATTTTAGGATTTCTTTTAATTTAATTGAATTTGCAAAAATAAAAGTATATTTATAAAACACCACGGTTTACGTATTTACGCACACAAGATTCGTTAAAATGTTGCTTCTGAGCTGATCGATCTTTACTCTTTGAATGTTGACGATATTGTGTAGTGATTTGTTCACTAGCGTGAGCTTAAATCCTATTGTGAGAGCTATCCACATTTACAAAATTGTGCTGAGAATTATGAGTAAACGAGAGCACGAATTTCAAGTGTAGAAAATTCATATATTATTATCTTAGTATGAGTGCAAAAGAGATAATAAATGGGCAGGTGTTTTGTATTATTTTGCGCTCTTTGCGATATGCTCTTAAACTGTTTAATGTTAGAATGAAATATAATAAATTATATTTCTCTTTCTAGCCATACAAACATAGCGCTAAATGCTCGCAGTGACATTTGAGACCGGCGTTTGTGTTTGATTCAGTATTGAGATCAGCTGTTGAAGTTTGTTTGCTGCATGATTCGTTTAGTATGGCCTTAGAAGATGTTATTGTTATTGTTGTTATTGATGTTGCTGCTGCATTTATAAATAAATTCTACCTGGTTTCTTTCATTACTCGTATTTACCTGTCTATGTTTCCAATTGGTTCTTTAAGCAGACATTTATATTGGGTTTATTATTGCTTCACTACTTTTGAGGAATTAGTAACAAACATGCTTATGTGTTTAAGTGCCTAACAGAATCCTTTTTGGAGGTGGTTTTCCTTTCTCTCTTTCCCTAGCAAAAATTACCTACATAACAGGCATTCAAATGAAATGAATTGGCTCCACCTACATAGAAAGGCAAAATAATTTATGCTCTGCCTTAAATAAGAAGATTTATTTAACGATGCTTATTACTGGAATAGTAATGATAATCTATTCCTTAAGGACTTTTATAATTTTAAATTTTTGTCTTCAGTTTAGTGGCATTTTATACTATACATACTATTTATATATCTTTTTGATTTTGCTGATTACCAATACCAGTATATTTCTTGCTAAAATATAAAATATGTTTAATAAAAAGAAAGTTAAATTTTTTCAACCGGTCAGAAGAACAATTATTTATTCAACTATCCTGTTCATAAGAACATCGGCCCTCTTCTGTAAGCCGATCGATATGAAACCACACGATTTTAGAAAACTAACCCCGACAATAAAAATATTTTTTTAGATATTATTAAATTTTTTTATTATATAGATTCCCAAATATCATATCTGAAAAAAAATTATCCTCTGCAGTAACATTATTAATTTTTTGAAAACGAGAAATTTACTCGGATTTGGTTTTCAAAACAGGGCCGTATATGTGGGTAGCGTTGTTTGAATTAGTTTGCATACTGACTACAACACCGAAGGTCTTAGGTTCGAGACCGGTCACCGACAAAAGTCATTAAATAACAATACCAAGCATTTTTCTGCTGTACATTAGTGTCTCTTTGTTGCAGCAAAGTTCAAGTGATAAAGGCATAGTCACTGATCTCGGATACTAATTCTAATGTAACATCATAACCCTCTTTTTCACCGGCATTGTATAGCAGCATCATTGGGCAAGTAAAATAATCAATAAAATGGCTACTACACACAGTGCCTTAAAAAAAATAAACGTACAAAGGTAGAGGTGTAAAATAATGAAGCTATCCTCTATCATTTCCCTTACCACTTCATTCACTTCTATCACTTCTCTATCACTATCCCTTTCCTAAAGAAGGTAACACCTAATAGTAGTACTAGGAAGGCATTCATAGCCTGAGTGCTACCTCTCTTTAAAAATATGTACATATGTATATATATATATATGTATACAGGGTCTTCCAACAGGGACTTCCAAGCTTTTGGATAACGGCCTTCTTGTTGAAGCTAAATCTGTCAAATTATTTGTCATTCATTCAGTCTGTTTTGACAAATGACGATAGGCGGATGTAGGATTCAACAACACGTAAAAATTATAAAATTGTTTTATAAAATAGTGTGTTATGTTTGGGCAAGGTTCCGCGCGTTGCATTCAATATATTATGAACACCATTTTTGGAAGAATGGGTACGTCAACAAACCAAATGATCGAATTTGGGAGAGGTCCAATCCATATGAGATCCAAAAGCAAGCACAGCATACCGAAAAAGTTACTGTTTCTTATGGATTTTTGGCTGGCGATATCATCGGTCCAAACATCTTCGAGAACGTCGTCAGCCTGGCCATCACCGTCAACGTCGTGCGTTGAATACCATTTTTTGTTCCAAATTGAATCATATGTGCACCAACAGTACCTGTTTTAAATAGCAATGTGCTATGTTTCCCGCACTTCATGCCACATTGGATATTCTGCACAAGCGCTTTGAGGGCATGGTCATCTCACGTGGAGGTGATGTGAACTGGCCACCGAAATCGTGACCTCATTAGACTTTTTCTGGCAAGGTTTTCTTAGCTCGCAGGTGTATGCAAATAAGCCACAAAACACAATGGCCACTCAAAGCCATTATAACCCATGCCATCGGTCAAATTCAGCCAGATTTATGCACCATACTCATAGCAAATTTAACATTTTGGATGTGCTCCACCCAGAGAAGCAAACATTTGAACAATGTTATATTTCACACATAATTGCATCAGAAAGATTTTCAAGTGAATCAAAATGTCGATGATATCTCAGACACACTTTGTTTTATATAAATTTAAAGATAGGAAACGCTTAATGAAAGACCCTATCTATACGAGTATACATATATATGTATATATATACTTTGTGGGATCACAGTCAAGAAGGTTAATTTATGATGTCCACTATGCAGAAGAGCCCTATTTCGACACACTAACTGTGATCAGACCAATTCTAACATATAATTTAATAGATTAGGGGAAGATCTGGTCCAAAGAGAGGCACTGCAATACCTAATGGATCCATAGAGCCATAGATCTGTAAATTAAATTAAATCAATATCTGTATAAATTTATAAAATTCAGCACAGGTGTTGGAGAAGCCCGCCTAATATCATCGGAACAAACGAACTTGGTTACTTTTCCACAGAGGATAGCTCAGACCAAAGTGATCAGAAAGAAAACCGGTAACAATCCTTGAATCATTCCTGTTTAGCTTCAGGATACCATTAAGCTGGACAATGACAAAAAAGTGCTCCCATTGCTTAATATCCTCCATGCATACCTTGCATTCATTGTTATCCCTGTCTCCAATCCGGTGCAAGTGCCCTCGTAAGTAGAGCGCCCGTTAAGGTGGCGGTGAACTTTCCTAGCTCGGGCTTGTTTAGTTTCAACAGTTTCTATGTTTTGATTTCTTCCGAGTTGCCCCATATAACCTTGTCTATGTTGATCATAATATCGTGCTCTGTAGGCCATATTTGTCCCGTTTTGTAACTCGGTCTTCGCTGCCTTGAAATGCTTACCCCACACTACCCACCTTAGGGGTATTGACTGGAAAAGCTTGAGGGACTACGTAAATGGTACTGAGTTCATATGAAGGTGAAGTTTGTTTTTTTAAATTTACATGAGAGAAAGCAACAGGCCTGCTCTCATTAATCTAACCTAATCTTACCTTTTAGGCTCCCTTATATACTCTTACCATTTTCGGCGGAGGGTATAAAAATACAATATCTGATCAATTTGAACGTATTTAAGAATATGCATTAAAAAGTTAAAAACAAATTATTGCAGCCATATAAAAAACTAGCTTTGGCCGAAAATTGTTGTCTATTTTTCGTAGAGGCAGTAATTCTCCCTATATGCCCCCTGCTTCTTGGTGGCAAAATGAAGGAAGAATAGGGTACTCACGTAAAAATTGCTCTCTTTTTCTTTTGAGTACTTAAACTATTGCTTTAATAGATCTCTTCTAAAATGATAATCAATACTTTGTAAGTATACTGGGTTTACCGCCCTGGACCCTATCCTAACCTTATATAGCCTAGGACCGTTAGGGGTTCAATTCTTCATTTTGATGAAAAAAATTGTTAAAACTGGACCGGCAGTTCGGGCGATTACATTTTACAAATATATAAACATACAAACATTTCAACTTTAATATACTAGTACGGATTAATACATGTGCCACTTACTGTGCTGTTTTTGCCAAAGTCATTACGGCAAAGAGTTTAGATAGCTCAAAGTACCTCAGGAAGGTACTTGAACATAGTACAGGGATAACTATATTCAAAGATTGCAACCTTGTACCTTGAGGAATGGGCTGATTGGTCCATTCTAAAGGGTGTATGGGGGCGATGGTTGGCGTGTTTAGACCAAAGTGAGATAAGGCCGTAATGGCAAGTGCTCACGATAATCTGAAACACATCTTACTGTGCTGTTCAAATAAGTAAGAACAAAAAATGTTTCAAATATGTTTGCGAGCTTTATTCTCTATATATCTTTTTCTATTTTGTTGCACTTCTATTAGAAAATATAAAATATTGAAATTCCGCATAATTAACTTTTAACAAGCATTACCTGATATAAGCCATCTACCATCTAATTGTAGCTGTTATAATCGTACAACGATCGTCAAACCATTTACTATTACAAATTATAAATCAATCCCTTAAATTTTTGTTTGTTTTCTTGATGTAATCAAATATCTTCAAGACCTTAATTACACGTGCCACTCACACTTATTACAAACAGCAACCCTTCTAAAACACACGCTTTCATATCAATCAAATAGCACAAATAATTCGAACCCTTTTTTCATCAAAAAGAAATTTTATTAACTTCGACAAATCGCTACAGATGTTTTGCAGTAAACAGTGGAATGGATGCCCAAATAGATGGTCATGTATAAGAATAACTTTTAAAATATTATTTGGATATATTTAAGAGGAGAACAGGAGAGGAGTTTGTGCAATGCTACAGTGGGTCTGTGTCAGTAAATTCGTCTGTGTGTGTATAAAGCAAATGGCCAAATATGCTATGGGTTGGATAAAATGCTTTACGGTATTTTCATGGATCCGACATTTTGTTTTCTTACGTACCTTTTAACGGTAAGTTTTTATGAAGAAGTTGCAGTTAAGGTTCACGTTAACTCTTAACCATACATTGTGAAAAGGGACGTTAATCTGTCTTACGACTTATCTTAAGTGATTGACAGTGTTCCATCTAGCTATGCTAGATATTATGGTTTGTGTCTCTGCTAATTAAATTCTTGTTCTTGGTCATACACGACTTAAATCTTTTGTATTTTGTGCGGTGTATAGTTTTTAAATATTCGTAAGAAATGCTTGTGCTTTTTTAAATATTAGAAAGTTTAAGTATAAAATCTTGAGCGTCAATTCAATCACAAGGCGGGTGGACCTACGCCCGATCTGGGGCCCGTTACAAATCCACAAGTAAAATGCACACAAAACAACAACACGTTGAAAACTTTTATTGTTTTTTTTTGTGTGTAACCTATTTGTAGATTCGGAACTTGTAGGTCTGTGTAACGGGACGCTTTTTGTTTGTATTTATTGAATTTTATTTTCAATTTAGTTACTATTATTATATTAGATGGATTAAAACAGACAAAGCCATAATATTGATCAGTTTAATCTCATTATTAACATTTGTAAATTATATTATTAAACGATTTAACTTAAAGAGCTGGAAAGAGTCCCAGAAATACTCTGCAGTACATTTCAGCAATTTTATTCAACAGAACGCATGCTACAGAATGCACGATTTTGAAGCTTCTAATTCAAATAAAAACCAATACGCTCCTTAAGTTTTGTTCTTGTGGACTCGTACGTATTCAATTTGAATTTTGAGAATTCATCTTATTATAAAATCTTGTGCTTTATATTAAAAGTCTTCCAATAAGAGGTTTTATATTTTTAACGTGTAAAAAACAACTATTTTTCAGCGAAACCGTGGAATGTTTATTTAATTGGATTAACGAAAAACAATATCAACGAAATGGCCGCTATGGCTGAGCTTGCAGGACCATCTTATTTTCATGAAACTTTCCATCACCAATTCACACATTTGCGCCTGTATATCCTCCATCAATTCATATATTCAATCTTTAATACCTTAAACAGATTGCGAGCCGTCGGCGTAGATCTGGTCTTCCACGTTGTCTTCGAGAAATCACACGTTCAGGAAGCTTGTCACGTAAAAAGTGAAGTTGATGGTCGGAAGCCTCAAGACCTAAATCTTCATGCAACATATGGTTTATCATTGTTTGTGGAATTACCAATTCCAAAGATTGCCGAGAAATTAACAAACCTCTAAATTCCTCAACACTATGGGCCACGACAGCAATATTCCCAGTTGCTATTAGGCAATGTGCATGACTTCAATTCCTTACTTCACCAATTTATTCAAACAATTAAATTTATTCACCAGTTTCACTATTGCTGAATTTTTTACCTTTGCGAACTTTGACCTCGAAATTTTCAGCATTTTTGTAAAGTACTTTATTAATAATTTCAATCCATAGCTTTAACTTGTCAGACAGGTGATGAAGGAAGAGAAAGAGGAAAGCTCCATTCTTTTACAACTGCTTTTTGCACGGTTTTTTATTATTGCGGTGTTGCAGCACCTCTGGTGTCAATGGGGCGTATTATTTTTTTTTTTTTTTGAAACTGTGCTTAGTAGCCGTTTTCCTGGACGCACTGATATTACATTATGATTAGAATCTGCTGAAGTCGGTATAGTTCAGTGACCAGTGACTATGCCTTCATCACTTGAACTTTCCAACAACAACTGATACAAAGGGACACTAAATCACTACAATACCGGCAAAAGAGGGCGCTCTGATGTTACATTAGGATTAGTATCCGAGATCGCTGACTATGCCTGCATCACTTGAACTTTGCTACAACAAAGAGACACTAATGCACATCCGAAAATAGCTTGGTGTTGTTATTTAATGACTTTTGTCGGGGACTGGGATCGAACCCAGGACCTTCAGTTTTGTAATCAACGTGCTAAAAACTTCAGCCAACGCCACCCTCAGTTTAATATGTTACATCCCCATTACTTATGCACCCTTTTTTTTCAAAAAGACAAAAAAAGTCTTATATGAAAAATGGTAAGACGGTTAAAATGATCTACAAAAATGTTTCTTATGAGTTTTTATATAAAATTTCTCAACTTAATTTAAATTTTAAATGCAAGAGTTGAGTGGTTTGCCATGTCAATTCACCATGATAATACGCATAAGGCTAAATGCGTGTAAGGGAAAAAGGAGGCAAGGATTGATGGCTTTATTCATAAGGAATCCATACAAGTATATTTTATTATTTATCTGCTTTGCCAGAATCAATCGTTAGAACCTTATTACTTTGCAAAATTTTTTATTTTTTTTGTGCATTGTATAGTTGATAATATTTCATTCGACACCACTGTGCAGCACATTGAAAAGCAAGCACTCAATTCCCGTGCCAAAGTGAATCTAGTAAATACTCCTCAAAAGTTAATATGTATTTTCTTCACAAACAAACGGAAATCCTTTGATCAAAATATTGAATAAAAAATAAATTACACCAATGTCTCAATGACTCCAGTCGACAGTTTATTCCTTTAATTCTTAAAGAATTCCTATCAAAGAAGAAGTCTTATATAAATTTCCGTGAAACATCAATGTACACAATTATAACATATGACACAGCAAATCCGACATAATATTTCAAGGACAAGATATTTAATTTTTTTTTTATATTCTTATCACAGATGTACTCGTAAAGTATAATGTTAAAACAATTTTTTTTTTGCAGAGCACACATAAATCGATTGTCAGCAAATTTATGCTGATGTTTTTTGAGAGTACAAAATAAAAGAAAGGATACAACTCTTATTCCTTGTAATCATGTAAAAGGATCTACTGTAATTAATGCTAAATCATCTTAAAATTTTGGGATTTTTTTTTGAGGCAATATTTAAGAAATAATGGAATATAATTCTTTAAACGCCTTCTGAAGTTGCAACTTTATTTTGTTGTATAGCACTTGCATACATTGTTGCAGTCGTTTGTGTCATTTAATCCTTGTCAGAGTAAATACTGCATGACGCCAGTTGGTGGCTTATGGGAACAATAATTAAGACACACACTCATACTTATAAATGCAAGTGTATATGTGCAAGGGCCTCTGCATACAATGAGGCCTAAAAACCATTAATATTCAGATTAACTTGTCAAACATTATTATTATTTTAGCACATTTAAACAAAAAGCCAAACAACCAAACGCACCGACCGACCATAAGACAGTCGAATGAAATCCTTTAAGAATACTTCAAGACGACGACAGTACGCAAACATTATTATTAATATCTTACTTGCATGTGTCATTTATTTGGTTACGCCAAACACAGAATAAGGCACAGGTAGTTGTCATAACATTTTTTTTTGACTGGCTTCCTTAGCGGCAAATATTCTTGCATTATCCTTTTACTTAATTCTTTCCGTTTCAAGTTATAATTTTTTTTTTTTATTGTTGACACTTTTAAGTGGAATTTTCGTTTTGAGCAAAAATAAAGGCACGTTTTGTTGAACAAAAGATCAATCTGATGATATTTGGTCAAGCCATGTTAAATGGTTTTGTTTGATCCATCTTTTCATTTCCTTTGCCGGATTATTCCTTTTTTGTTTGATGATCTTTTTCAAAATCACATTATTTGCACTATCATTTGGTTTTGAGTAAAACTGTTCTATAATGAATAAGACTATGCACCTTGCATTTGCATTTACATGAAACGTTTTCTTTTTTGTCACTAAATTTGGGAGGAAAGTGTAATAGTAAACCTTTCGGAAATATTTTCTGCCATAGAATTAAAATGACCTTATAAGGGCCATTATTACAACTTGGCGTTGGTTGAAAGTGGGATTTTACCGGATGTATAACAAGTGTTTTTTTTGGTATTATAATGTTATTCTAACCTAACACACGCAAAGAAAAGATATGGTGTAAAATGGTTGAGAAAACAATATTATGTTCTCTGAAACAAACGTGTGGTCGTTGAAAACTAGTTATTGTTATTTTAAACATTAATTTCGTTACGATAAACAGAGTAATGTTTGAATTTAATAATTACATTATTATATGCATAGAAAGTGCGATATGGTTAGAGTTTAACAATATAGTTTTGTTAAAAATTTATGACTACAATATAATTTGTAGCATTGTGCAAAAATAATATGATGTAAATAACAATATAATGTTATCAAAAACCATACTATGTTAAGTTAAAAAAAAAAATCTTTTTCAGAAAAATTTTCTGTCAGTTCAGTGTTTCGTTTGTACGCTATCGGTAGTGCACGCGTAGTGTTAAATAAAAAAAGTATAAACAAAAGGGTAGATAAATAAAAATAATATGTACATACATATGTATGTATGTATATCTCTTTATACAGATATGTCTTTATTTCGTGTATACACATATATGTAAGTATACATTTCTATACATACATACATAAATTTTCTTTTCACAATATTAATTAATTTATATTTCGGACTTACCGCACAGCTGTTTTGAACAAAAGATTTACCCTTATATATATGATTAAAAAACAAAACATTATTATTACATAAAATAATACTATGGTCATATTTAACAATATTATTATTATATTAGAACATGGTATATTAAGTATCAATTATATTTTAGTCACATCTAACAATAGTGTTGTCTTATTTACAATAATAAGAATAGGTATAAAAAGTTAATTTTTTTTTGTAAATAATATTATTATTAACTCAGAAAATAGTATTATTTAAACTTTGCTTTTCCATTGACAATAATATGATTTGACTGCAACCATATAATTCAATCATAGTATGGTTACCTCAACCATATTTTTTCTTTGCGTGTAGAATGAACTTGGTTTTAACTTATTTCTGACTTTAGGTTAAAGTACATTTGTAATAATGAAAAATGTTTTTATAGGTGCAATAAAACCCTAGATCTACTCGTACTAAGACTGAGCAGAAAGAACTTAAATTTGGAAAGAAATCTTAGCTTCTGTGTATCAATTTCCTGGAAATTTGCATTAGTTATATTACTTTTTATATGAACCCAATGAGAATTATATTGTACATACACTGATTGTAGTACACACCAGCAAACAGATCAGAAAAATCAGAAAAATTTATTAAAATTTTCGATCTCTCAAGTTCCCAGGTCTCTGTCACTCATCGTTTTGGAGATATCACGGAGCCACTTGGTCCTATATACACGGATATGGATATATCCACCCTTGATACAAATTTAATGAGTTATAATACCGTATGAACTGTACTTTTTGGATATATGTATGTATGATAATAAATTCAGTCAAGTGCGACCTTGACACGAAGGGTTTCATACGGAAACTCAATCAACGTAATAACTCAAAAAACCAGTTTGCCAGAAAACGAGTTTGAAGACTTCAACTTATAAACCACAACTTCATA